>CP125976.1:534630785-537030785 GCA_030063025.1 Avena longiglumis
ATATCACGAGAGGTTCCGGAGTGGTCTGGAGAATAAGATTCATATAAGGCAGTGCAGTTTTTGGAGTTCGGAATTGTTCCGGGTTAATCGGTATTGTACCGGAAGCTTCTAGAACCTTCCGGAACGGGACCAACGTGGCCCCACCTTACGGGAGGGGGCATGGGCCTATGAGGTAGTGTGCTGGACGCATTGGGCCAGGGGCACAAGGCCCCATAGGGCCCAACCGATCCTAGAGAGTTTAAATTCGTTTAAACTAGAGATAGGGTTTCTAGAAGGGGGAGAGTCCTCACCCCCACTCCTCCCTCCTCCTTGGCCGCCCAAGGCTTGGAGGAGGGCAAGGGCCGCCCCCTCTATATAAAGAGGGCTGGGCGCCCCTCCCCACACCTTGCCTCCAAACCCTAGTTGCCCCTGCCGCCTTCCTCTCTCTCCTCCCGGCTTGTAGGCTCGCCGCAGAAATTCTCCACCATATACACCACGCCGTGTTGTAGATCCAATATATCTCTCCACCATACTTGCTGGTCCGAGGAAGGAGGAGACGTCAGGTGTGCACGTGTGCATCTCACGGAGGCACCGCCACTTGTGGTGCTAGATCGGATCGGATCGCCAGAGGAGAAGAGTACTACATCACCCACGTTCCAACGAACGCTCACCGTCTGTAATCTTCAAGGGTATGAAGATCTAATACAATCTCTCTCGTTGATTGCATCTCCTAGATTAGATCTTGGCTTTCCTCTGCTCGCATCCGTAGAAAATTTTGATTTACTATGCCACGAAACCCTTCAAAGGTATCGAGCTAGATCTATGCGTAGATGTGTTTCACGAGTAGAACACAACATGGTTGTTGCGCGTTGATGTTTTCTCGCTGCAAGCCTCTTGTTTGTGTTCTTATTATGACGCGATAGTGAGATTGAAGAGGTCGTGCCAACCTTACGCGACGTCGTCATGAGACCGGCCCGCACTTGACGTGTGGCTTGTTCCACACATGCCGGTGGATGTCATTTCTCTCACTATAGTTGTCATGGGATTAACACCGGAGTTTGGCAACCATAATATCACCGTTGTGGCTTTCCGTAGGTAAGAATCGTTCTTAGCATCTACTCCCATAAGCCACGTAAAACATGCAACAACAAAGTAGAGGCGTCTAACTTGTTTTTGCAGGGGGTGTTTTCTGTGATATGGTATGGCCCAAGATGTGATGTGTATATTGTATGCGATGATCATGTTTTGTAATGTTTCACGACTTGCATGTCGATGAGTACACAACCGGCAGGAGCCATATGGTTGTCTTTATAATTGTGTATGAACTGAGTCAACTTCTTATACGCCATGTAATAGCTTTACTTTATCGCTAAGTAGTTAGCAATAGTTGTAGTTGCTATTCGTGGTGGAGGCAATCATGGTGGAGTGATGGAGATCATAGGAACGCACAAGATGGAGATCATTGTGCGAAGATTAGCTATACCATGTCACATAAAGTTATATGCATGTGATGTTTATCCTTTATGTATCTTATTATGCTTAGATCATGACGGTAGCATTATAAGATAATTCCTCACTTAAAGATCAAGATAAAACGGTGTTCTCCCCAAGTATGCATCGCTATGAAGTTAAATCGTGTCCAAGCATCACGTGATGATCGGGTGATATAGACTCTAAGCTCACATACAACGGGTGCAAGCTAGTTTTGCACACGCGAAATACTTGGGTCTAGCTTGACGAGCCTAGCATGTATGCATGGCCTTGGAACACAAGAACCGAAGGTTAAGCATGAGTCATATGAATGATATGATCGACACTTTGTTGTCCACCATTGAAACCACGTCTCTTCTCGTGATGATCGGATTAGGTGTGGTGAATTTGGATCGTGTTCACTAAACAACTTGAGGATGTTGAATTTAGTGGAGTTCATCTAGTAATTTGATTAAGTTGAACTATTTATCATGAACATAGTCTAAATTGTACTTGCAAATACCGTAGATCACATGGCCAAGTCCAACTTCAACTTCAACGCTTTTGCCGAGAAGGAAAAGCTTAGAAACAATGGGACTAACTTCACCAATTGGTTCCAATCTAAGAATCATTACGTCTGGACAAAAGGACTATGTCCTTGGGAAAGCGTTAGGTGACCCCTTGCTACAACCGCTACACTAATGAGAAAGTTGTCTATCGATCGCAAGAAAGATGATTATGGTGTGATTAAGAGCACCATGTTGTTTGTTATGGAACCGCACTTCAAAATCGTTTTGAAGAGTATCCCGGCCCTTTGAGATTCTCGAGGAGCCGAAACCATGTTTCGACTCAGCCCGCTCGAGATATATGAGATCTCCGAGAAGTTCTTTAAGCGCAAGATGGAGGATGGGAGTTCCGTTAGTGAGCACGCCATAAAGATGACGGGCTACACTCAACGCTTGAGCAAATCGGAATGCACGATTCCAGAGGAGCTCAAGATTGATGTGGTTCTGCAATCACCCTCCCAGCTACAAAAGTTTTGTAGTGACTCATAATCGATTGGTTCCACTGACACGATCATCGAGCTCTTCGCAGTCAAGGCTGCGAGGTGGACATCAAGAAGGATAATCATGTGTTGATGGTCAACAAGCCCTCCTTGAAGAAAGGTAAGGGTGCAAAGAAGCCCTTCAAGAAGGGCGGCGGCAAGCTTAATGCTCCCGAGAAGAAGCTCAAGTCCGGTCCTAAGCGGACATCGAGTGCTTCTATTGCAAGGACAAGGGTCACCGAAGCGCAATCGTCCAAGTACTTATCGAACAAAAAGGTGGCACCATCAAAGGTATATTTGATATACATGTTATTGATGTTTTCCTTACTAGCCCTCGTTGTAGTGCCCGGGTATTTGATATCGGTTCGCTAATATTTGTAACTCAAACAGAGCTACGGAATAGACGGCGACTTGCGAGGATGAGGTGACGGCGCGCGTTGGCAACGGATCAAGAGTTGATGTGATGCACGCTTGACGCTCTCCTTAGTTTTACCTTCGGATTAGTTTTAAACCTTAATAAATGTTATTATGTGCTGGAGCATGAACATTATTTCTGGATCATGTTTATTGCAAGACGGTTATTCATTTAAATCGGAGAATAATGGTTGTTTTATTTATATGAGTAACATATTTTATGGTCATGCACCTCTTGTGAATGGTTTATTTCTTCTAAATCTCGAAATGGATGAAACACACATCCATAACATTGAGGCTAAGAGATGCAAAGTAGATAGTGATAATACTACTTATTTGTGGCAATCTGCTCAGGTCATATTGGTGTAAAGCGCATGAAGAAACTCCATTCTGATGGACTTTTGGAGTCTCTTGATTTTGAATCATTTGACACATGCGAACCATGCCTCATGGGCAAGATGATCAAAACCCCGTTCTCCGGTATGATGGAGCGAGCAACGGACTTGTTGGAAATCATACATACAGATGTATGCGGACCGATGAGTGTTTCGATGCGCGGTGGATATCGCTATTTCCTCACTTTTACCGATGACTTAAGTAGATATGGATATATCTATTTAATGAAACATAAATCTGAAACATTTGAAAAGTTCAAGGAATTTCAGAATGAAGTGGAGAACCATCGTAACAGAAAGATTAAGTTTCTACGATCCGATCGTGGAGGTGAATATTGAAGTTATGATTTTTTCACGCATCTTAAAGCAAGTGGAATCGTTTCACAACTCACGCCACCCGGAACACCACAGCGCAATGGTGTGTCTGAACGCCGGAATCGAACCCTATTAGATATGGTCCGATCAATGATGTCTCTTACTGATTTGCCGTTATCATTTTGGGGTTATGCATTAGAAACCGCTGCATTCACTTTAAATAGGGCTCCATCTAAATCCGTTGAGACGACACCGTATGAACTGTGGTTTGGTGCTAAACCTAAGTTGTCGCTTAAAGTTTGGGGATGCGGCTTACGTAAGAAGTTGATGCGACAAGCTCGAACCCAAAGCGAGAAATGCGTCTTCATAGGATACCCTAAGGAAACTATTGGGTATACCTTCTATCACAGTAACAAGGCAAAGTGTTTGTCGTGAAGAACGTTCCTTTCTTGAGAAGGAGTTTCTCTCGAAGAAGTGAGTGGGAGGAAAGTAGAGCTGACGAGGTTATTGAACCTTCTCTTGAATTGGAGAGTAGCAAGACCTGAAATTGTTCCAGGTCACCGCACCAACAATAGAGGAAGCTAATGATAAGGATCATGAAGCTGGACGATGTCACATCGAACGTCCGCAGTCGACAAGGTCGCGTGCCCTCCCGAGTGGTACAAGAACTTGTCTTGACGTCTTGTTAGTAGAAGACAAGGAACCTACGAACTATGAGGAAGCCGGCGATGAGCCCAGACTCTGAGAAATGGCCGGCAGCCATGAAATCCGAATTGGGATCCATGAGCGAAAACTAAGTATGGACTTTGGTGGACCCTCCTAGCGACCGAAAGGCCGTTGAGGGCAAATGGATATTCAAGAAGAAAACGGACGCGATGGTAATGTTACCGCCTATAGCACGGCTTGTCGCAAAAGGTTTTCGACAAGTTCAAGGTGTTGACTACGATGAGACTTTCTCTCCGTAGCGATGTTTAAGTCCATTCGGATTTTATTAGCAATTGCTGCGTTTATGATTATGAAATATGGCGATGGATGTCAAGATCGCGTTCCTCAATGGCAACATTGATGAAGAGTTGTATATGATGCAACCAAGGTTTTGTCGATCCTAAGGATGCGATAAAGTATGCAAACTTCAAAGATTCCATTTATGGACCAAGCAAGCGCCTCGAGTTGGAACCTTCATTTTGATCAAGTGATCAAGAGCTTTGGATTTGTTCCAAATTGCTAAGCTTGCATCTACAAGAAAGTGAGTGGGAGCTCGGTGACATTTCGGTACTATATGTGGATGACATATTGATTATTGGAAATGACATCAACATGCTTAACGATGTGAAGAGTTATTTGAACAAATGTTTTCAATGAAAGACCTAGGTGAAGCCGCTATATATTGGGCATCAAAATCTATAGAGATAGACAAAGAGCCCGATAGCTTTAAGCCGAGTTCATACCTAGACAAAGTTACGAAAGGTTCGTAATGGATAAGGCAAAGAAAGGTTCAAAGGCCTATGTTGTCGTGTAAGATATTGAGCAAGGCTCAGTGTCCACTTCATGAAATGATAGGAAGCTATGAGCAAGGTGCCTTATGCCTCAGCCATAGGTTCCATCATGTATGCCATGTCGGTACTAGACCGGATGTGTCCAATGCTCTTAGTTTGACGAGCAGATATCAAAGTGATCCAGAGTGGAACACCGACAGCCGTGAAGAACATCCTAAAGTACCTAAATAGGACTAAAGAAATGTTCTTAGTCTATTGGGGTGATGAACAGCTTGTCGTAAAGGTTACGCCGACGCTAGTTTTGACACCGACAAGGATGATTCCAAATCTCGCAGGATACGTTTATATTTTGAATGGAGGAGCGAGTGGAGAAGCTGCAAGCAAAGCGTGATCGCGGGATCTACAAGAAGCGAATACATGGTCACGCAGGCGTCAAGTGAAGGAGTTTGGATCGAAACTTCATCATCGAGCTTGGTGGTTCCAAGTGCATTGGACCCACCGGATATTGTGTGAAACACTGGCGCCATAGCACTCGCTAAGGAACCAAGATATCATCCAAAGACCAAGCATATCAACCGCAAGTTTCATATAATCCGAGATTATATTGCAGATGGAGATCTGAAGATTAGCAAAGTACATACAGACCTGGATGTCGCAGATCCATTGACTAAACCTCTTCCACGTGTAAAACATGATCAGCACCTCAGTGCCATGGGTGTGAGATTGTTGCCAAATGTAAACTAGATTATTGACTCTAGTGCAAGTGGGAGACTGTTGGAATTATGTTGGAATTATGCCCTAGAGGCAATAATAAAGATGTTATTATTATAATTCTTGTTCATGATAAAGTTTATATTCCATGCTAGAATTGTATTAAGCGGAAACTTTAATACTTGTGTGGTTTGTAAACAACACCGTGTCCCTAGTACGCCTCTATGGACTAGCTCATTGATCAATGATGGTTAAGGTTTCCTAACCATAGACATGAGTTGTCAATTGATAATGAGATCATATCATTGGGAGAATGATATGGTGGATAGACCCAAACAAAGCAGAGCAATTAGATCGTGTCATCGTGTTCGTCTTTGTGAAGCTTTTCCTATGTCAAATATTGTATTCCTTAGACCATGAGATAATGCAACTCCCTGGTACCGGAAGAAAGCTTTGAGGTCATCAAACGTCATCCTATGAGAGGGTGATCATAAAGGTGTCTCTCAGGTGATCGGAAAGTATCTGTTGGGTTGTATGTATCGAGATGGGATTTATCCCTGCCAAGTCGGAGAGATATACTTCAGGCCCACTCGGTAATCGATATCAACACCGCTTGCAAGCATGTGGTTAAGGAGTTAATCACAAAGTGATATCGGATTACGGAACGAGTAAAGTACTTGCTGTGAACGAGATTGAACTAGGTATGACGGTACCGACGATCGAATCTCGGGCAAGTAAAATATCGCGAGACGAAAGGGAATATATATATGGGATTGATTGAATCCTGGCATCGTGGTTCATCCGATATGATCATCGATGAATGTGTGG
The DNA here is from genome assembly GCA_030063025.1 of Avena longiglumis. Classification (NCBI taxonomy): domain Eukaryota; kingdom Viridiplantae; phylum Streptophyta; class Magnoliopsida; order Poales; family Poaceae; genus Avena; species Avena longiglumis. Next base: position 534,637,439 of record CP125976.1, read on the forward strand.
GAGTCAATATGGGTGCCTGCACTCTTGCTGATTATTGATAGAAGATCATGTCCATATTCTCGAACCCGCAGGTCACACACTTAACGTGTCTCGACTCTAGGATAGATTGGATAATTGGTTTATGAATTTTTGTTGAGTCTCGGATGGGATCCGGATATCACGAGAGGTTCCTAATGGTCCGAGAATAAGATTCATATAAGGCGGTGCAGTTTTGGAGTTCGAATTGTTCGGGTTAATCGGTATTGTACCGAGGCTTCTAGAACCTTCCGAAGGGGACCAACGTGGCCCCACCTTCCGGGAGGGGCATGGGCCTATGAGGGAGTGTCCTGGCCGCATTGGGTGGCCGGTCACAAGGCCCCATAGGGCCCAGCCGATCCTAGATAAGTTTAAACTGCTTAAACTAGAGATAGGATTTCTAGATAAGGGAGAGTTTAAATCGTTTAAACTAGAGATAGGCTTGGAGGAGGGCAAGGGCTGGCCGCCTCTATATATATAGAGGTGGTGCGCCCCCCACACACACACCTTCCTCCAAGCCCTAGCAGCCTTGCTACCTTCCTCTCTCCTCCCGATCGCTTGTGGCGAAGCCTCCGCAGAAATTCTCCACCATATACACCACGCCGTGTGTTGTAGATCCAATTGTCTCTCCACCATACTCGCTGGTCCGAGGAAGGAGGAGACGCCGAGGTGCTGCACGTGTGCATCTCACGGAGGCACCGCCACTTGTGGTGCTAGATCGGATCGGATCGCGAGGAGGAGAAGCGAACGACTACATCACCCACGCTCCGATTTAACGCTCACTGCAAATCTTCAAGGGTATGAAGATCTAATCCAATCTCTCTCGTTGTTTGCATCTCCTAGATTAGATATTGTCTTTCCTCTGCTCGCCCAGAGAAAATTTTGATTTACTATGCCGCCAAACCCTTCAGGGTATCGAGCTAGATCTATGCGTAGATGTGTTTCACGAGTAGAACACAACATGGTTGCGCGGCGTTGATGTTTTATGTTGCAAGCCTCTTGTTTGTGTTCTTCTTATGACGCGATAGTGAGATTGAAGCGGTCTAGGCCAACCTTACGCGAGACCGCCCGCACTTGACGTAGGGCTTGTACCGCATTTGTCGGCCGGTGGATGTCGGGCTCTCACTATAGTTGTCATGGGATTAATACCGGAGTTTGGCAACCATAATATCACCGTTGTGGCTTTCCGTAGGTAAGAATCGTTCTTAGCATCTACTCCCATAAGCCACGTAAAACATGCAACAACAAAGTAGAGGCGTCTAACTTGTTTTTGCAGGGAGTGTTTTCTGTGATATGGTATGGCCCAAGATGTGATGTGTATATTGTATGCGATGATCATGTTTTGTAACGTTTCACGACTTGCATGTCGATGAGTACACAACCGGCAGGATCCATATGGTTGTCTTTATAATTGTGTATGGCCTGCGAGTCAACTTCTTATACGCCATGTAATAGCTTTACTTTATCGCTAAGTAGTTAGCAATAGTTGTAGTTGCTATTCGTGGTGGAGGCAATCATGGTGGAGTGATGGAGATCATGCCGGAACGCACAAGATGGAGATCATTGCGCGAAGATTGGCTATACCATGTCACATAAAGTTATATGCATGTGATGTTTATCCTTTTATGTATATTATCATGCTTAGATCGCGACGGTAGCATTATAAGATGATTCCTCACTTAAAGATCAAGATAAAACCGTGTTCTCCCAAGTATGCACCGCTAGAAGTTCGTCGTCCAAGCATCACGTGATGATCGGTTGCTATAGACTCTACGCCACATACAACGGGTGCAAGCCGCTTTGCACACGCGGAAATACTTGGTCTAACTTGACGAGCCTAGCATGTATGCACATGGCCTCGAAACACAAGAACCGAAAGGTTAAGCATGAGTCATATGAATGATATGATCGACATTTTGTTGTCCACCATTGAAACCACATCTCTTCTCGTGATGATCGGATTAGGTGTGGTGAATTTGGATCGTGTTCCGTAAACAATTTGAGGGATGTTGAATTTAGTGGGAGTTCATCTAGTAATTTGATTAAGTTGAACTATTTATCATGAACATAGTCTAAGTTGTACTTGCAAATACATGGCCAAGTCCAACTTCAACTTCAACGTTTTTGCTGAGAAGGAAAAGCTTAGAAACAATGGGTCTAACTTCACCAATTGGTTCCGCAATCTAAGAATCATTCTGTCTGGCGGACGAAAGGACTATGTCCTTGGGAAAGCGTTAGGTGACACCTCATAGATGCTACCGATGAAAAAGCTATTTATCAGTCACGCAAGGATGATTATGATTTGATTAAGATCGTCATGTTGTATGCTATGGAATCGGATCTTCAAAATAATTTTGAGGAGTTCGCCGGGCCCTTTGAGATTCTCGAGGAGCTGAAAAACATGTTTCAGACTCAAGCCCGTTCTGAGAGATATGAGATCTCTAAGAAATTCTTTAACTACAAGATGGAGGAAGGGAGGTCCGTTAGTGAGCACGCCATTAAGATGTCGGGCTACACTCAACGCCTTGAGCAACTGGACTACAAGATTCCAGTGGAGCTCAAGATTGACACTCCTGGCTACAAAAGTTTTGTAGTTGATCACAATCAGATTGGTTCCACTGATATGATCACTGAGCTCTTTGCTAAGATGAAAGTAGCGGAGGTGAACATCAAAAAGAATAATCATATGTTGATGGTCAACAAGCCCCCCACCTTTAAGAAAGGTAAGGGTGCAAGGAAGCCCTTCAAGAAAGGCGGTAAGCGCTGCTTCGCCGAGAAGAAGCTCAGTCCGTCCAAAGCCGACATCGAGTGCTTCTATTGCAAGGACAAGGGTCACCGGAAGAATCGTTCAAGTACTTAGCGGCAAGAAGGCTGGCACCATCAAAGGTATATTTGATATACATGTTATTGATGTTTTCCTTACTAGCCCTCGCTAGTGCCCGGTATTTGATACCGTTCGCTAATATTTGTAACTCAAACAGAGCTACGGAATAGACGGCGGCTTGAGGGATGAGGTGACGATGCGCGTTGGCAACGGATCAAGAGTTGATGTGATGCACGCGTCGCACGCCTCCTTAGTTTTACCTTCGGGATTAGTTTTAAACCTTAATAAATGTTATTATGTGCCTGCGTTGAGCATGAACATTATTTCTGGATCATGTTTATTGCAAGACGGTTATTCATTTAAATCGGAGAATAATGGTTGTTTTATTTATATGAGTAACATATTTTATGGTCATGCACCTCTTGTGAATGGTTTATTTCTTCTAAATCTCGAAATGGATGAAACACACATCCATAACATTGAGGCTAAGAGATGCAAAGTAGATAGTGATAATACTACTTATTTGTGGCACTGTCGTCTAGGTCATATTGGAGTAAAGCGCATGAACAAACTCCATTCTGATGGACTTTTGGAGTCTCTTGATTTTGAATCATTTGACACATGCGAACCATGCCTCATGGGCAAGATGATCAAAACCCCGTTCTCCAGAATGATGGAGCGAGCAACACACTTGTTGGAAATCATACATACCGATGTATGGGGACCAATGAGTGTTTCGACGCCATGGATATCGCTATTTCCTCACTTTTACCGATGACTTAAGTAGATATGGGTATATCTATTTAATGAAACATAAATCAAACATTTGAAAAGTTCAAGGAATTTCAGAATGAAGTGGAGAACCATCGTAATGTAAAGATTAAGTTTCTACGATCCGATCGTGGAGGTGAATATTTGAGTTATGATTTTCTCACGCATCTTAAAGCAAGTGGAATCGTTTCACAACTCACGCCACGAACACCACAACGCAATGGTGTGTCTGAACTCCTAATCGAACCCTATTAGATATGGTCCGATCAATGATGTCTCTTCGATTTGCTATCATTTTGGGGTTATGCATTAGAAACCGCTGCATTCACTTTAAATAGGGCTCCATCTAAACCGCTGAGACGACACCGTATGAACTGTGGTTTGGTGCTAAACCTAAGTTGTCGCTTTCTAAAGTTTGGGGATGCGGCTTACGTCAAGAAGTTGATGCCGGACAAGCTCGAACCCAAAGCGGAGAAATGCGTCTTCATAGGATACCCTAAGGAAACTATTGGGTATACCTTCTATCACAGAACCGAAGGCAAAGTGTTTGTCGCAAAGAACGATTCCTTTCTTGAGAAGGAGTTTCTCTCGAAAGAAGTGAGTGGGAGGAAATTAGAGCTTGACGAGGTTATTGAACCTTATCTTGAATTGGAGAGTAGCGCAGCACCTGAAATTGTTCCAGTGCCGCCTGCACCAACAATAGAGGAAGCTAATGACAAGGATCATGAAGCTTCGGACGATGTTGCTACTGAACGTCGCAGGTCGACAAGGTCGCGTGCCCCTCCTGAGTGGTACGGCAACCCTGTCTTGACTGTCTTGTTGGTAGAAGACAGTGAACCTACGAACTATGAGGAAGCGATGATGAGCCCAGACTCTGAGAAATGGCTGGAAGCCATGAAATCCGAATTGGGATCCATGTGCGAAACCAAGTATGGACTTTGGTGGACCCTCCTAGCGACCGAAAGGCCGTTGAGTGCAAATGGATTTTCAAGAAGAAAACGGACGCGGATGGTAATGTTACCGTCTATAAAGCACGGCTTGTCGCAAAAGGTTTTCGACAAGTTCAAGGTGTTGACTACGATGAGACTTTCTCTCCCGTAGCGATGTTTAAGTCCATTCGGATTTTATTAGCAATTGCTGCGTTTCATGATTATGAAATATGGCGTATGGATGTCAAGATCGCTTTCCTCAATGGCAACATTGATGAAGAGTTATATGATGCAACCAAGGTTTTGTCGATCCTAAGGATGCTAGTAAAGTATGCAAACTTCACTTTCCATTTATGGACCAAGCAAGCATCTCGAGTTGGAACCTTCGTTTTGATCAAGTGATCAAGAGCTTTGGATTTGTTCCAAATTGCTACGAAGCTTGTATCTACAAGAAAGTGAGTGGGAGCTCGGTGACGCTTTCTGCATCAGATGTGGATGACATATTGATTATCGGAAATGACATCAACATGCTTAACGATGTGAAGAGTTATTTGAACAAGTGTTTTTCAATGAAAGACCTAGGTGAAGCTGCTTATATATTGGGCATCAAGATCTATAGAGATAGACAAAGACGCCTGATAGCTTTAAGCCAGAGTACATACCTAGACAAAGTTCTGAAAAGGTTCAGAATGGATAAGGCAAAGAAAGGTTCAAAGGCCTATGTTGTCAGGTAAGATATTGAGCAAGGCTCAGTGTCCAGCTACGGTAAATGATAGGGAAGCTATGAGCAAAGTGCCTTATGCCTCGGCCATAGGTTCCATCATGTATGCCATGCTGTGTACTAGACCGGATGTGTCCAATGCTCTTAGTTTGACGAGAAGATATCAAAGTGATCCAGGAGTGGAACACTGGACAGCCGTGAAGAACATCCTAAAGTACCTAAATAGAACTAAAGAAATGTTCTTAGTCTATGGGGGTGATGAACAGCTTGTCGTAAAAGGTTACGTCGATGCTAGTTTCGACACCGACAAGGATGATTCCAAATCTCAGACAGGATACATTTATATTTTGAATGGAGGAGTGAGTCGGAGAAGCTGCAAGCAAAGCGTGATCGGGATCTACAAAGTGGAAGCGGAATACATGGCTGCCGCAGAAGCGTCAAGTGAAGGAGTTTGGATCGAAACTTCATCATCGAGCTTGGCGTTGTTCCAAGTGCATTGGACCCACCGAGATATTCTCAGGACAACACTGGCGCCATAGCACTCGCTAAGGAACCAAGATATCATCCAAAGACCAAGCATATCAACCGAAGTTTCATATAATCCGAGATTATATAGCGATGGAGATCGAAGATTAGCAAGTACATACGGATCCGAATGTCGCAGATCCATTGACTAAACCTCTTCCACGTAAAACATGATCAACACCTCGCCATGGGTGTGAGATTGTTGCCGATGTAAACTAGATTATTGACTCTAGTGCAAGTGGGAGACTGGAATTATGCCCTAGAGGCAATAATAAAGATGTTATTATTATAATTCTTGTTCATGATAAAGTTTATATTCCATGCTAGAATTGTATTGCTGAAACTTTAATACTTGTGTGGTTTGTAAACAACACCGTGTCCCTAGTATGCCTCTATGGACTAGCTCATTGATCAATGATGGTTAAGGTTTCCTAACCATAGACATGAGTTGTCAATTGATAATGAGATCATATCATTGGGAGAATGATATGGTGGATAGACCCAAACAAAGCAGAGCAATTAGATCGTGTCATCGTGTTCGTCTTTGCGAAGCTTTTCCTATGTCAAATATTGTATTCCTTAGACCATGAGATAATGCAACTCCCTGGTACCGGAAGAAAGCTTTGAGGTCATAAAACGTCATCCTATGAGAGGGTGATCATAAAGGTGTCTCTCAGGTGATCGGAAAGTATCTGTTGGGTTGTATGTATCGAGATGGGATTTGTCCCTCCCAAGTCGGAGAGATATACTTCGGGCCCACTCGGTAATCGATATCAACACCGCTTGCAAGCATGTGGTTAAGGAGTTAATCACAAAGTACTGGAAGTTTTTGGAGTTCGGAATTGTTCCGGGTTAATCGGTATTGTACTGGAAGCTTCTAGAACCTTCCGGAAGGGGACCAACGTGGCCCCACCTTCCGGGAGGGGGCATGGGCCTATGAGGGAGTGTCCTGGCGCGTGGGCAGGGGCACAAGGCCCCATAGGGCCCATCCGATCCTAGATAAGTTTAAACTCGTTTAAACTAGAGATAGGATTTCTAGATAAGGGAGAGTTTAAATTTAAACTAGAGATAGGCTTGGAGGAGGGCAGGGCTGGCCCCCTCTATATATAGAGGTGGTGCACTCCCCCACACACACCTTCCTCCAAGCCCTAACAGCCTTGCTACCTTCCTCTCTCCTCCCGATCGCTTGTGGAAGCCTGCAGCAGAAATTCTCCACCATATACACCACGCCGTCAGGTTGTAGATCCAATCTCTCCACCATACTCGCTGGTCCGAGGAAGGAGGAGACGCCGAGGTGCCACGGTGCATCTCACGGAGGCACCGCCACTTGTGGTGCTAGATCGGATCGCGAGGAGGAGAAGCGAGTACGACTACATCACCCACGCCCGACAACGTTCAGCTGCGAATCTTCAAGGGTATGAAGATCTAATCCAATCTCTCTCGTTGTTTGCATCTCCTAGATTAGATCTTGGCTTTCCCTCTGTTCGCTCCGTAGAAAATTTTGATTTACTATGCCGCGAAACCCTTCAAATTATGCCCTAGAGGCAATAATAAAGATGTTATTATTATAATTCTTGTTCATGATAAAGTTTATATTCCATGCTAGAATTGTATTAAGCGGAAACTTTAATACTTGTATGGTTTGTGAACAACACCGTGTCCCTAGTATGCCTCTAAGGACTAGCTCATTGATTAATGATGGTTAAGGTTTCCTAGACATGGACATGAGTTGTCAATTAATAATGAGATCATATCATTGGGAGAATGATATGGTGGACAGACCCAAACTAAGCGAAGCAATTAGATCGTGTCATCATGTTCGTCTTTGCGAAGCTTTTTCTTATGTCAAATATTGTATTCCTTAGACCATGAGATAATACAACTCCTTGGTATCGGAAGAAAGCTTTGAGGTCATCAAACGTCATCCTATGAGAGGGTGATCATAAAGGTGTCTCTCAGGTGATCGGAAAGTATCTGTTGGGTTGTATGTATCGAGATGGGATTTGTCCCTCCCAAGTCGGAGAGATATACTTCGGGCCCACTCGGTAATCTATATCAACACCGCTTGCAAGCATGTGGTTAAGGAGTTAATCACAAAGTGATATCGGATTACAGAACGAGTAAAGTACTTGTTGTGAACGAGATTGAACTAGGTATGACGGTACCGACGATCGAATCTCGGGCAAGTAAAATATCGCGAGATGAAGGGAATATATATATGGGATTGATTGAATCCTGGCATCGTGGTTCATCCGATATGATCATCGATGAATGTGTGGGAGTCAATATGGGTGCCTGACCCGCTGTTGATTATTGATAGAAGATCATGTCGCATATTCTCGAACCCGCAGGTCACACACTTAACGTGTCTCGACGCTAGGATAGATTGGATAATTGGTTTATGAGTTTTTTCAGAGTCTCGGATGGGATCGGGACATCACGAGAGGTTCCGGAGTGGTCCGGAGAATAAGATTCATAAGGCGGTGCAGTTTTGGAGTTCTAATTGTTCCAAGTTAATTCGGTATTGTACCGAAGCTTCTAGAACCTTCCGGAAGGGGACCAACGTGGCCCCACCTTCCGGGAGGGGGCATGGGCCTATGAGGGAGTGTCCTGGCCGCATTGGGCCAAGGTCACAAGGCCCCATAGGGCCCAGCCGATCCTAGAGAGTTTAAATTCGTTTAAACTAGAGATAGGGTTTCTAGAAGGGGGAGAGTCCTTACCCCCCACTCCTCCCTCCCTTGGCCGCCGGCCCAAGGCTTGGAGGAGGGGCAACGGCTGCCCCCCTCCCTCTATATAAAGAGGGCTGGGGCGCCCCCTCCCCCCCTACACCTTGCCTCCAAACCCTAGTTGCCCTGCTGCCCTTCCTCTCTCCCTCCCGACTGTTTGTAGGCGAAGCCCTGCTGCAGAAATTCTCCACCATATACACCTCGCCGTCGTGTTGTAGATCCAATCTATCTCTCCACCATACTTGATGGTCTGAGGAAGGAGGAGACGTCGAGGTGCTGCACGTGTGCATCTCACGGAGGCACCGCCACTTGTGGTGCTAGATCGGATCGGATCGCGAGGAGGAGAAGCGAGTACGACTACATCACCCACGCTCCGACGAACGCTCATCTGCGAATCTTCAAGGGTATGAAGATCTAATCCAATCTCTCTCGTTGATCGCATCTCCTAGATTAGATCTTGGCTTTCCCTCTGTTCGCATCCGTAGAAAATTTTGATTTACTATGCCGCGAAACCCTTCATACCGAATGTTGTTCGGAGTCTCGGATGGGATCTGGGATATCATGAGGATGTCCGGAATGGTCCGGAGAATAAGATTCATATAAGGAAAGTCCTATTTCGGAGTTCGGGAAAGTTTCCGATGTTTTCATCGGAGAGGTTCTAGAAGGGTCTAGAAGGTTCACCGGTCCGGAAGGAGAATGGTCCATGAAAGTGTCATGGGTAAGTGGAATGATTGTATCATATCCTAGGTCACATGGTGTGTGCATTTGTAAGAGAGAATTAAAGCTCTAAATTGAAAGTCAAACGGGAGTTTGAAAAGTCAAACTGGAACAATGGTTTCCTAGTGGGAGAGGAAACAAGTCCTTCTCTCAATCCAACTTGGGTTTGGGTTTGGATTGAAACGCACCCCTCCCAAGGCTGCCCCCTCTCATAAATAGAGGGGGAGGGCTACCCCAAAGCACACAAGCCTATCCCTTCACCCGGACACGAGCCGTAGCCCAGCTGTCGCCGCGCCGCCGGCGTTCATCGCCATTCATCGCTGCCGCCGACACCTCCTCCTCCTCCGGTCATCTAATCCCTAGATCTCCGAAACCCTAATCCACCATAACTCGCACCGCTTAGGCGAAGCCCCTCGGGATCTTCTACTACCGACACCACGCCGTGGCCACGGAATCGCGAGGGAGAACTACAACCTTCGCCTCTTTGGAACAAGGGAGAGGAAGGTCTTCATCGAAAATCAATGTGTGACCGATCGCGAAGCGCCACCGAACGCAGCCGGAAGGATCGCTCACGATCTTGAGATTGGCAAGTGTACGACTACATCACCCACGATAATCTGCTCTCGTTAACCGCTTTGGAATCTTCGAGGGTGAGTGCTTCTATCGACTCGTTGCTACAATCTAATAGATAGATCTTGGCTTGTTTGTGTGCATGCGGTAGAATTTTTTTGTTTTCCATGCTACGAACTCCTTCACCTCGGCCACCCGAAAGTCTTCATGGGCTGGCGCATGTTCTCGTGGGCCTTCCTTGGGCTGGACTAGGTATGCTAAGATCGTGTACCCATAGGGTATAACCATGTCACGCGCCCTGCCGCCATGTCCTGTGATCACCACCAGGTAGAGGTCGTCGCCGCGTTGCCCCGAGGATAGTCGCTGCTGCCTACCGGATGCGCTAGCACATCGCGAGGCCACCATACAACCGTCGGCCAAGAAGTGCTGATGACATGCCGCCTGAACTGTGGGGACGGATGAGACCGTCGCCTTGCCCTCCCTCGCCAGTAGAGCATCTGCGACCTGACGCCACTGATGCCGTCGCCGCTGCCCCACCAACGCCGAGAGGAGGGAGAGGAGGTCCCGCCGACGATGACGTCGGACGAGCTTCGCCTGCCAGCGCTCCCCGGCGGCGGCGAGGGGAAGAGGTGGGAGAGGCGGCTAGGGTTTCGATACCGGTTGATGGTGGGAGCGACCAAGAAAATCCATTCTACTAGTACTAAAATGGTGTATGTCTTTTATGTTATTTACTACTAGTCTAGTGGACATGGCGTTTTGACTCACAGGTCTAGATGGACCTATTATGAAAATATATTTTATATGAATTTCAAAATATTGAAAAAATCCGAAACAAAATCCTTAGTGTAAATCTAGACATGCTATGTTCTCACATGGATTTTTTCTAGTGAAAATATATTTTTGTGGTATGTGTAAAAAAGGAAAAAATATATCTTGTGAAAAGCTATTTTATAACACAGAAAATTGTCATTTTTATACAAGCCATATAAAATGTCTTTTTTTCATTAAATTTCATGTACAAACAAAGAACAAAGAACAAAGAACAAAGAATATCGTTATATACAACCAGGTATTTTTTCGGAATTTCTAAACATTTTGAAGTACGTCATTTCGGCGGTTGGTGCATCTACACCTACAAGGCAAAGTGAATTTCTGCTAGTAAAATATGCTTGTGTTGGCAGAGACCAACAAATAAATGTATAAACCCATTAAGAGCAACCCTAGCAGACCCCATAAAAGCTCATACCGTAAAATCCATACGCACAAACTGATTCTCATCGAATTTGACTTCCTAATCATAGGAAGCACAAATGTTGAACTTTGATTTTCACTACTCAACATCAGAAAATAGTTTTCAAATTATAAATAATCAAATTCCAAACTCGACCATAGTTTCCGATCCAAAAGTTTGAGAAAACATAGAACACGTAAAAATCAAACATGACCGAAATCATGATCGAATATTTGAGCAAGTTCATGAATCAAATGTAGCCATTCAAAGTATATCGAGCAACACCATGGTTGCCACCACCACTATCGCCTTCGCAACCAAAGCTAGTAGAAGCTCCACCTCCTACCATCCTGGCCCAAGACATTCTTGATCTCAAGAATCCAACGCCTTCTATTCTCTCAATATTTCTGTTAGGAATATGCAACTTGTATTTCTCTGGTGGAGAAAGACCATAATATATAGTACATGTACAGGTGAAAATATGCAGGAAAACCCCCTAACAAGTGGGGACATACAATATACAAATATACATCTAACACCCCTCCCCTCCCCCCTAAAACTCATGGTGGCTCCACAACACTGGGTTTGAAGAGAAATAAAGTATGTTACAATGGTCTCAGGTCGTGTAACACCTCAGACCGGTCCTATGCAAGTTCCCGCCAAACCCGCATAGAAACGATTCGAAGGTGCCCACCAGGCACTTTCGTGCGGGTGGAAAACGAAGTAATATCATTACACAATAGTCCTCGATGGAACCCACAAAACAGATATATACAACAAAGACTCCATGAGTCAAGAATACAGATATACAGTACAAAGGTCCAAATCAACTTGAAAATAATACAGCGTCCGGCTACGGACAAGATGCAAACGGGGCTAAGAGCCCTGAAGAATAACCAATGACGTCCATAACCCTGTCCAGGCCAAGCCGGAAGGGTAACCCTGCTAACGACGTCGATCTCAAAACCTGCTAAAAACAAAAGTGGTGCCGACAAAGGGCAAAGGAAAAAGAGAGCGGTCAAGATCGAGGCCAAGACACGGCGAGACTAGAATTCGCCCTCGCCTACATAGGTATGGTGGATCAAGCGGCAGAAAGATGTACTAAACAACCTATAGAGACTCAAATAACTGCTTGCTATTAGAGAGGGATAAGAAAGACCTATTTGGAACCAACGATACTACCACCAAACATACCCATCCCGGTATTTCCTCGAGACCAAACGAGGAAGTCAACCGAGGAACTCACACCGTTGGCGCTTTATTTATTCGCTTATCGCAGCAATTACTAGTCGTATAGATAGTCATCCCGATATAATAAGCAAAGGCACTTTTAGTTAACCATTCCGCTTGTAGTTGCAACACTTACTAGTCGATACAATTAGCATGAGATATCCCAAACCCAAAGGCTTGTTGGTACTTTTATTTAGCCATTCCGCTGCAAAGAAGTTGATTACTAGTCATATTGGATACAAGTCAAATTATAACAAAAACTTTAGTTATAGTTGTCTATGATCGAGAACTGTGCTCCAAGTCGCCCATAACCATGACACGGCTTCTCGAAAGATTTAACCCCTGCAGGGTGCACCAAAGTTTCCACACGCACCTACACCCTTGTTGTCGATCGTAGGTACAAGATCACAAAACATACACCCAACGGTATGTCGACGGGGTTTTACACGACGCTTCCGCACCAAAGCAAGCACATGGGGGCCACCCCACTAAGCTACCGAAAAGTCGGCCGGTCTCCTAGACGGACCTGTGGTTTTGAGAACGGCTGTAAAACGATCGAGAACCCGAAGTGTGACTGGCTTGTCGATACCAAATCGCGTGCCGATACAAAATAAGAAGTGCTCCACGCGCAATGATAAATAAAGCAGTAAAGCATGACATAAGTGTTGGAGATATGCCCAAGAGGCAATAATAAAGTGGTTATTATCATATCTTCACACTTATGATAAATGTTTACATACCATGCTATAATTGTATTAACCGGAAACATTAATACTTGTGTGATTTGTAAACTAAAATAAGAGTCCCTAGTAAAGCCTCTTGTTAAACTAGCTTGTTGGTTAATATATGATCATGGTTTCCTGATCATGAACATAGAGATGTTATTAACAACAGGATCATGTCATTAGGAGAATGATGTGATGGACATACTCCTATAGATAAGCGTAGCATAAAGATCAAGTCATTTCAATAGTTCAATTGCTAATGCTTTCTGATACATAGTAACCTAATTACTTCGACCATGAGATCATGCATATCACCTTTTCCGGATGGATGCTTTGATGTCATCAAACACCACACCGTAACAGGGTGGCTATAAAGGTGGCATTGAGTGTTCGAAGTATTGGTTGAAACACATGGATCAAGAGGGATTTGTCCATCCATATGACGGATAGATATACTCTGGGCCCTCTCGTGAAATGTCATCCAATTAGCTTGCAAGCATGTGACTGGCTCACAAGGGATCACATATCACGGAACGAGAAAAGAGTACTTATCAAGAACGAGGTTGAACTAGGTATGAAGAGATACCGATCATAACCTCGGATAAGTAAACTATCGTGAGACAAAGGGAAATTGGTATCGTATGTAAGTGGTTCATTCGATCGCAAAGTAATCGAGAAATATGTGGAGCCATATGAATTTCCAGATTCCTCTATTGGTTATTGTTCGAGAAGTGTCTCGATCATGTCCGCATAATTCACGAACCGTAGGGAGACACACTTAAGGATTCGACGTTGTTTGAGTAGTTATGGTATGAGAAAGAGATCGAATGTTGTTTGGAGTCTCGGATGGGATCCGGATATCACGAGGTGATCCGGAATGGTCCGGAGAATAAGATTCATATAAGGAAAGTCCCGCTTCGGAGTTTGGGAATGATTCCTGTTTTCATCGGAATGTTCTAGAAGGTTCCTAATGTCCGCACTCCGGGGGGGAGGGTACATGAATGTGTCATTGCATATTGGAATGATTGCATCATGTACTAAGTGTTCTCGCTGTTCCAAATAAAGGATTAAATTGAATCCTAAACAGAAAAGTCAAACGACCAGTTTGAAAGTCAAACGGCTAAAACAGGAAACTGTGGGAAACAAGCAAGAGGTGGTTGGAACCGACTTGGGGGAGGAGTCCCTCCAAGCCGGCGCGCCAACCAAGGGCGACTTGGGGAGGGACTCCCCTCCCCTTGGCCGCCCCTCCCACCTATAAAATGAGGGGCAGGGCCTCCTCCTCTAGACACACAAGTTCCTATCCTCTAATCTCCGGTTTAGAGCCGTTTTGGTTTAGAGCTTATAATTGCCCTAGCCTTCGGTTTAGAGCCTTCTAATTGGTGTGTATAAACCCTAGACCACTATTAGCTCTCTCATACTCCACCGTACTCGCTCCGGCTTAAGGCGAAGCCCTGCTAGATCTCCCCTCTACTTCCGGTACCACGCCGTTGTGCTGCCGGAATCGCGAGGAGAGTGCTACAACCTCCGCTGCCTGCTGGAACAAGGGAGAGGAAGGTCTTCGTCGAGTACCGAACGCAGGACCGATCATGAGCGCTGCCGAACGCACGAAGGATCGCTACGCGATCTTGAGATCGGAAGAGTACGACTACATCACCCACGAGAATCGCTCGTTAATCGCTTTGGAATCTTCGAGGTGTTATTCCATCGACTGCTACAATCTAGTAGATAGATCTTGGCTTGTTTGTTTGTATGCGATAGAAATTTTTGTTTTCCATGCAACGAATCCCTCAAAGGGTATCGAGCCGTGTCTATATGTAGATCTGTAACGGTAGAACACAATGGTCATTATGGGTGTTGATGCTTTTATTATCGATTGCTTCTTGTGTACTTTGCATCTTGAGGTATGTTGGGATGAAGCGGCCCGGGCTAACCTTACATGACATCGTTCATGAGACTTGCTCCACGCTTGACATGCAACTTGTATTGCATAAGTGGCTTTGCGGGTGCCTGTTTCTCCTAGCATAGTTAAGATCCAATTTACAACGGGTGATTGACAATACTAGTATCAATGTTGTGGTTATTGTTCGTAAGTTAGAACGACACTTATTGAAAGCCCCAAACCACGTAAAACATGCAAAGAAAATTAGAGGCGTCTAACTTTGTTTTGCAGGGGTGTGCTGTGATGTGATATGGCCATGATTGTTATTATATATGATGTATGCAATGTTTCTTATTGTAAGTTGGCAACCGGCAGGAGCCATATGGTTGTCTTTAAATTCTGTTAAGACCCGCGTGTCTATTCAAAGTAGTTGTAATAGTTGAAGCTGGTGGACGACAACCATGGAGCAGCGTCATTGACCTTGATGCAATGTCGGTGATGATGGAGATCATGTTCGTGCTAGAAGATGGAGATCGGAAGCACAAAGAAGAAAGGCCATATCATATCACATATTATGAATTGCATGTGATGTTAATCCTTTATGCATCTTGTATTGCTTAGTAGACGACGGTAGCATTATAAGATGATCCCTCATGCACATGAATTTCAAGTCATAAAGTGTTCACCCTTAGTTAGCACCGTTGCTAAAGCTTGTTGTTTCAAGCACCACGTGATGATCGGGTGTTAGATTCTACAAGTGTATACAACGTGAGCAAGCCAGATTTGCTCATGCGGAAACTAAGGTTTGATCTTGACGAGCCTAGCATGTACGCACATGGCCTCGTGAACACGGATTACCGAAAGGTAGAGCATGAGTCATATAGTAGATATGATGAACATGTTGATTGTTCGCCATTGAAGCTATATCAACTCTCGTGATGATCGGTTTTGATGTGGTGGATTTGGTTCGTGATCACTAAAACAATGTGAGGGATATTGTTTTGAGTGGGAGTTCACCAAGATTAATTTAATTATTAATTAGAACTCAATTAATCATAAACTAAATCAAGTGAATTTGCATAGTTGTTGTAGTCATTGGCATCCGCTTACCACCTTCGCTAGTTATAATTGAGATGATAGAACTATAGAATTCTGGTTAGATACTTTACTTAACTGGTATCGTATTGTTTTAAGTGTTAATCTAAAGTTTAAAAGTCCTATTGCAAACTTTCAAGAAGTTCCGTTACTCCATGAAGTTTAATAATTAGTATTAAATCAAGAGTAACAATTCCAAGTATTAGTATATAAGTATCATGTTTGTCTCCATGATTCTTGATATTCTAAGGATTCTCTTAATATCAAGGTTATCTAGGATCTGAAAGAGTTGTTTCAGAAACCATGATGTGTGGAAGATATTGTGATATCTGAAACGAAGTATTGGTTACAACATGATAGAGTATAATATGGCAAAAGTCATGTTCTCATATTTGATGAGAATTTGCAAAAGGTTGGAGACACTAGTTGTCCTAATCCTCCAAAAGGTTTTGGAGAGCAACATTATACTTATGATTCACCGCTACAGTAGCTTGATCATGGATAAATCCATGAGGGTGAATATTTGATGTAGGTAATATGTTTACTACACCAAGAGATTACTAAAGAAAGGAATTTGAAAGAGCACCAAACATTTGATGATAGGTGATCTACTTCAAAGTGCAAGTCCAAAGACATTGGTATTTAATTATACACGCTTTGGATTATGTGTCATATGGATGACTCCACTATTGATATTGATAGATTCTTTCAAATGTAAAAGGAAATATTGAAAGAGAATCTCATAAATATATGGCGTAAAGAAAAGACTAGAATTGTTCAGTTTAAGTATATAGATGATATACATGTTATGGCTATATTCTTTGCTTATTAAACAATGTGGTTATTAAGTATTTGATACTGAATTTGTTGGTGTGAATCGTCATACGAAACAACACAATTCATGAACTACAATGGCCTAAGTAACTAGCAAAAGAATATGTGATGATGTTCATCGAGAACAAATAAAGGGTTATTGTGTTGCTCGTTAAACATCAAAGCTTGCCTTCAAGATTTGTTTTATCAGGTATTATGAGAACAAAAGGGTTGTTCAAATAAATTACCGTAATCCATAAAAGATGGACGATTCACAAATCTCGTTGGAGAAATCACATCCATAAAACTAGTGCTAAAAATGTCGAAAGACAAATTGATTGAAAGATCACTTAGGAAGTGACATCGCCATTTAAATTATAATGGAAAGAAAACATGAAGAAACTCCATGTGGATGGAATTTTGGAGTCTTCTGATTTTTGATCAAATGACGCTTGTGAAACTTTCCTAGAGATAATTAAAACTTCGTTCATAGGCCAAAACGGAACGAATGACTAGCTTATTGGAACTTGTACATATTGTTGTACGAAATCCATTATGTGCAGTCAAAAGCGATGGATTTCAACTTCATATGCTTTCTCCGAAAATTTGAGTGAATATATGAATATTTACTTAATAAGGATAAAGTATGAAAAACTTGAAAAGTTCAAAGATTTTCAAGGTGAAGTGCAAAATCATTGTAACAAGAATATAAATAGTTTATGATAAGATCATAAAGGAAGATATTTGAGTTACAAGTTTAGCATAATACCTAAGATTTAAGGAATCGTTCCGTGGATTTGCATTTTCCCGAAACACCATAAGAGTATGGAGCGTTCGAGATATGTAATTAAACCTTATTTGACATGGTAAGATCAAAGGTATAATTCATAAAACTGCCATTGTATTTTAAAGATTAAAAGCTTTAGAGATTACCGTTTTTCCACTGAAAAGAGCTCCATCATAATCCGTTGAAATGACACCATATAAAGTTATGGTTTGGGATAAAACCCAAGTTGTCCTTTCTTAAACATTGGTATGTTATGCATAAGAAAGATGTTTGCAACCAAAGTCGGATGAACCTGTCTTTGTATGTTATTTCGAATAACTGTTAAGTAATCCTCCATAACATCGGAGACAAAAGTGTTTGTCACTTAAAACGTCAAGTTTCTTTGAGAAGGAATTTTACGTGAAAAGTTAAGTGGGAGGACAATAGAACTTTGATAAGGTTAAAAGAACCTTAGCTATATGTGCAGAGTTGCGCAGCGCCGAAAAAGTGTTCCGGAGGCAGCAACAATGCTCATGGCTCACGTACCTCAAAGGTTGTGGTCACGGAGATCCAAGTTCCTATTGAAACAAGTAGGTCGGATGAACAATCAAATACCAAGATTTGAGGGTTGAATCATTATTTGAGAATAATGAACCGACTACATGCAAATAAGCGATGATGGGCCCTGACTCCGTCAAATGGCTTGAAGCCATAAAATCCGTGATAGTTCCATACATGAGAAATCAAGTTTTGAACTTGAAGGACCCTCGAGAAAGGTGTAAGACCTTACAGTTGTGTCTGGATCTATAAAGAAATAGACATGGATGTTTCACATCTATAATCGACATATTGGGAAAGAGTTTACAACAATGTTCAAAGGTTGACTATGACAAGATTTGATCTGTCATAGTGATATTTAGTCTAGACGGATTAATGTAGCAACCACTACATATAATTTTGTTATATGGTAGTTGAATAAACAAAACAAGTTCGTATAATAGAATCGTTACCTAGGACATGTGCATAACACGGTCCATAGGGTTTTGTTAATTCAAAGGATGCTAAAAGCATATGCAAACTTCAATGGTTGAAGTGAGCATCGCGGAGTTGGAATCTTCACTATGATGAAATTTTTAAAAGAGTTTTAATTCATCGTAGACAATGAAGATGCTTGCTTGCAAGAAATTAAGTGGAGCGCTAAGACATGTTTCTAATACATTATGTGGAAGACATATTGTTGATTGGAAATAATGTATCTTTTATTAACACATATTAAGAAGTTCATCTCGATGAAAGACTTAGTCAAAACCCAAATATTTGGCATCAATAGATGCTAATATGGTTGTGCCGTATACATAGACGAGATATTGAATGAGTTCAATATAGAAACTACAAGAAAGGTTCTTGTTGCACAGAAAGGATTGAATGAGTTCAATATTGATGATATATTCAAGTGTATTGACATTTGGTAAGTGAAACAAAGATTCAAGTATAGATTGATACTTGATGTATGAAATCACAAAGAATATTTATATCAATCATACTGTGATATGTACAAATCCAGATATGTCCTATGCTATGAGCATATACCAGAATAATTCATAAGATGATCATTGGACAATAGTAAGGATATTCTTATGATCTTTTGGAAGAACTAAGAGTATATTATTTGTAGAAGTGACAAATAGGTGGTTAGTTCATTGTAAAAGTACTACATTGATACTAGTTTTGTCACAAAATACAAATTAAGTTTATCTCAAGCTAAACTAAGGGTGGCACAATATAAT
Organism: Avena longiglumis; assembly: GCA_030063025.1. NCBI lineage: Eukaryota > Viridiplantae > Streptophyta > Magnoliopsida > Poales > Poaceae > Avena > Avena longiglumis. The sequence goes on from CP125976.1 coordinate 534,656,763, forward strand.
GGAAAGTGAGTTCCATAATGGATTTGGATGAGTTCCAAAGTTAAGACATTGTGACATATACTACAACAAAAGGCTAAGTATATGACTGCTATTATAGCAGCTAAAGAGGGCATTTGTGTCAAGTAGTTTGTTATCAAACTAGGTGTAGTTCACAGCGGGATAATCAACTATGAAGATATATTGTACGACAATATTATCAACATGTTTTAACCCCGAAGAACTAAAGGTCACACCAAAGGACCAAATTTGTACGAAGCCATCTCATTAGAGAATGAGTGATGCGAGAGGCAAAGACATGCAATTACACACGGACACAAGTGTCGGATCCGGAGATCGCTTGACCACTACCAATCGTGTACATACAACACCGGAAAGCCATAGGTGTTGAATACACAAAGGTTTGAAACTAGATTATTGACTCTAGTGCAAGTGGGAGACTGTTGGAGATATGCCCAAGAGGCAATAATAAAGTGGTTATTATCATATCTTCACACTTATGATAAATGTTTACATACCATGCTATAATTGTATTAACCGGAAACATTAATACTTGTGTGATTTGTAAACTAAAATAAGAGTCCCTAGTAAAGCCTCTTGTTAAACTAGCTTGTTGGTTAATATATGATCATGGTTTCCTGATCATGAACATAGAGATGTTATTAACAACAGGATCATGTCATTAGGAGAATGATGTGATGGACATACTCCTATAGTTAAGCGTAGCATAAAGATCAAGTCATTTCAATAGTTCAATTGCTAATGCTTTCTGATACATAGTAACCTAATTCCTTCGACCATGAGATCATGCATATCACCTTTTCCGGATGGATGCTTTGATGTCATCAAACACCACACCGTAACAGGGTGGCTATAAAGTTGGCATTGAGTGTTCAGAAAGTATTGGTTGAAACACATGGATCAAGAGTGGGATTTGTCCATCCATATGACGGATAGATATACTCTGGGCCCTCTCGGTGAAATGTCATCCAATTAGCTTGCAAGCATGTGGTGGCTCACAAGGGATCACATATCAGGAACGAGAAAAGAGTACTTATCGGTAACAAGGTTGAACTAGGTATGCGAGATACCGACGATCATAACCTCGGATAAGTAAACTATCGTGAGACAAAGGGAAATTGGTATCGTATGTAAGTGGTTCATTCGATCATAAAGTAATCGTAGAAATATGTAGGAGCCATATGAATTTCAGATTCCTCTATTGGTTATTGTTAGGAGAAGTGTCTCGATCATGTCCATAATTCACGAACCGTAGGGAGACACACTTAAGGATTCGACGTTGTTTGAGTAGTTATGGTATTATGAAAGACCGAATGTTGTTCGAGTATCGGATGGGATCCGGATATCACGAGGTGATCCGGAATGGTCCGGAGAATAAGATTCATATAAGTAAAGTCCCGTTTCGGAGTTCGGGAATGATTCCGATGTTTTCATCGGGAATGTTCTAGAAGGTTCCGGAATGTCCGGCACTACGGGAGGGAGGGTACATGAATGTGTCATTGCATATTGGAATGATTGCATCATGTACTAAGTGTTCTCGCTGTTCCAAATAAAGGATTAAATTGAATCCTAAACAGAAAAGTCAAACGGCCAGTTTGAAAGTCAAACGGCCAGTTTGAAAGTCAAACGGCTAAAACAGGAAACTGTGGGAAACAAGCAAGAGGTGGTTGGAACCGACTTGGGGGAGGAGTCCCTCCAAGCCGGCGCGCCAACCAAGGGCAACTTGGGGAGGGACTCCTCCCACCCCTCCCTCCCCTATAAAAGGGCAGGGCCTCCTCCTCTAGACACACAAGTTCCTATCCTCTAATCTCCGGTTTAGAGCCGTTTTGGTTTAGAGCTTCTAATTGCCCTAGCCTTCGGTTTAGAGCCTTCTAATTGGTGTGTCTAAACCCTAGACCACTATTAGCTCTCTCATAATCCACCGTACTCGCTCCGGCTTAAGGCGAAGCCCTGCGAGATATCCCCTCTACTTCCGGTACCACGCCGTTGTGCTGCCGGAATCGCGAGGAGAGTGCTACAACCTCCGCTTCCTGCTGGAACAAGGGAGAGGAAGGTCTTCGTCGAGTACCGAACGTGTGACCGACTGCGGGAGCGCTGCCGGAACGCAGCGCCGGAAGGATCGTCTACGCGATCTTGAGATCGGAAAGAGTACGACTAGATCACCCACGAGAATCTGCTCTCGTTAATCGCTTTGGAATCTTGGAGGGTAAGTTATTCCATCGACTCGTTGCTACAATCTAGTAGATAGATCTTTGCTTGTTTGTTTGTATGCAATAGAAATTTTTTGTTTTCCATGCTACGAATCCCTACAATAAGTACATGATAGTAATAAAGCCCCAAACTACTTTGTGGCCCCCGGTACAGTACTTTGAAATCAGGTACTAAATCGATGGGGGTGCCCACACACCCCACCTGTGGTTAGCGCGCTCGATCTCGGAACAGGTGTAAAGAACTCGGGGTCCTACGGACACCGTGGTGAAGTTAAAACCAAATATTGTCTATTACCCACTGGTGCCTCTGCATTTACCTACTTCAATTTTAGTTGTTAAACAATAATTAAAGCCATGATCATCTCCAACATAAAGCATATGGTCGTCTTCCAACAACCGTTGTACTGGACGACACGCAACAGCACTTGAGCAAGCGACTACGACGCGCAAGTCCAACTATCTACCAAACATTAGGTAATAGGATGTGTCCAAGGCAATATAAGGCTGCAAGGGATATCACGGGTACAAAAACTAGAGCATCGCATCACAGATAGCAATAGATCAACAGGAGGAAATAAAGACTATAAAAATAAGATAGGTAGAAAGGGGGAGATTGCTCGCCTGAAAAACATTGCCGAAGGTTCATCCGAAGAACGGGCGTCACTCGCATCAACTCATCAGCCTAATCCGTGAAGAAGCAAAACACTAGAAGAAACACCGGATGCACTATTTAATACTACGACAAAAGATCGGGCATGATGCATGTATGATGCATGACATGGTAAAGATGCGATGCGATTAGGCCATATTAAGCGAAACCAGGGTCCCGACAATTAGTTAGCTGGTTCATGTTGTTTAGATACCCCGCAATTTAAATATTGTCTTAACAAGGCAAAATATGACAACGGTTCGATGCACAAATTTAAATGAGACCAATATTAGACTAGAAAAGCCCGCATATGGACCCCATATTTAATTATGATGTGGATCGGCATAATGCCCCAAACCCCAACATATGTATGCAAACATGTTCATTTAATATGCAACAAGATCAATATCATGTATTATAAAAATATGAGGGGTCTCGGATAGGGGTCACACATCGAATGGCGATCTTGGGGTTCCGAGGGTTGGGGGATCGTACTTCGGATTCCGCGAAGGAGAACTTGGCATGCCGCTGGGATCGAGATCGGGTCCGAGGATCGATGTTGTACTTGGAATCGGCGGCGGAGATCGTGGTTCGTGGCAGCACACCAAGGCCATCTTCACTTCACCCCACCACATACATCGTTAGTGCATCGTTACATCTGAAACACCACAACATGGTCATGACGGAGGCATGCTTGGAGCAGAAAAATAGGGGCACGGGCTTCCTGGATACACACCGATGGATAGCGGGCGCGATGCACTACGAGGCACACGCATGCGGAGGCAGGACGCGACCAAGGGCGAGAAGGTGCCAAAGAGGAGGACCCATGGCGGGGTGGAGGCGCTGGGCAGAGGTGGCGTCCAGCGGCCATGGCGTCGAGGCCAACGGGTCGTTGCAGGGCGCGAGGGGATGGCCGGTGGCGCTCTGGCAACGGGGAGTCGGCAGGGCGGCCGGATCCAGGCGGTAGTCGGAAGACAAGGACAGGACAGAGGGCGGCCGGAGGCGGGGACGTGTCGATGGCGATGCTTTGTTGCGGGCAGACAAGCGGCGGAGGGAGGAGGGTCATGGCGGCGAGGGCGGCGACGCTGGCCACGGGAGCAAGCGGCGGATCGGCGACGACCTCACTGGGCGGCGGAACGCGGAACCAGGACGACGGCGCCGGAGCTTGGCGGAGCTCTGGTCCGCGAGAAGGGGAGGGAGGAGCGACGCGGGCAGGGAGAGGAGAGAGTCTGGCGGTGGGGTGGCTTGACGACGAGGCGCAGGGAGCACGACGGCGGGGGATCCCGGCATTAGAGAGAGGAGGACCGGCGAGGTCGTTGCAGGGGCGACCGTGGCATCGAGCGGGAAGGAGAGGACGCAAGGCACCGGCGCGCGAACTCGCAGACGGGAGGAGGCCGGTGAGATCGGGCGGCGGGGGTGTGGGCGAGCCTGGCGGTATCTCAGGAGGAAGGAGAGCAGGGGAGGGACGTCGGGGGGTGTGTGGCGTCATGGTGGTGGGCAGGTGGTTGGCGAGCCGGGCCTTGGGCAGGGGTCGGTCGCGTGGTGTGGTGGATGGTGCCGGCGGGGAGTGGGGTCGAGGGCGGTTTCAGGAATCAGGATCAGGGAGGGGAGGTGGCATGCGGATCGCGACAAGAGGGGAAACAGGCATAGTGCGGGGTCGGGGTGGGCAGCGACGCGGTTTGACCGTGGGTGTACGCGAAGGAGGAGATGGTGGATGGTTTCTTTGTGGCGGGGAGATGGGTGGCTTGGGAATCTGGGGTTTGGGTTGCTAGGGTTAGGGTTAGGCTAGTTTTGTTTTGGCTAGTAGGTGGTCTGGCCGGTTGGCTGGATGTAACACCCTCAGAATCGGCCCTATGCAAGTTTGAGCGAAACCCGCCAAACCCGCATAGAAACGATTCAACGGTGCCCACCAGGCACTTTCGTGCGGGTGGAAAACGAAGTAATAACATCACACAACAGTCCTCGATGGGACCCACAGAACAGATATATATAACAGTGACTCAATGAGTCAAGAATACAGATATAATATACAAAGAGCCGAATCACCTTGAAAATGATACAACGTCCGACTACGGACAAGAAGCAAATGGGGCTAAGAGCCCTGAAGAATAACCAATGGCGTCCATAACCACCGCCCTAAGCGGAAGGGTAACCCTGCTTGACGCCGATCTCAAAACCTGCTTAAACAAAAGGGGTGCCGACAAAGGGCAAAGGAAAAAGAAGGAGCGTCGATCGAGGCGATGCAGCGAGACTAGAATTCGCGGTCCTCGCCTACATAGGTATGGTGGCGGCAGCGGCAGCATGCACTAAACAACCTATAGAGACTCGATACAACTGGCGGTTATCAGAGAGGGGTGAGAAAGACCTATTCGGAACCAGACTGATACTAACACCAAACAATCCCTTCCTGGTATTCCCCCTTGAGACCAAACGAGGAAGTCAACCGAGGAACTCACACCGTTGGCAGTTTTATTTATTCGGTTATCATTGCAGCAATTACTAGTCAGATATAGATAATCATCCTGATAAAATAAGCAGTGGGTCATTTTAGTTAACCATTCCGTGATAGTTTCAACACTTACTAGTCAGATACAATTAGCATGAGATAACCCCAAAACCCAGCAGTTGTTGGTACTTTTGTTTAGCCATTCCGTTGTAGTGAAGATGATTACTAGTCATATCGGATGCAAGTCAAATTATAACAGTAAACTTTAGTTATAGTTGTCTATGATCAAGCACTGTGCTCCAAGTCGTCCATAACCGCGGACACGGCTTCTCGAAAAGATTTAACCCTGCAGGGGTGCACCAAAGTATCCACAAGCACTTGACCCTTTTTGCGGATCGGTTAACATACACCCATCGGTATGTCGGGGCCTAAGTCATGACGTTCCCAGACCCAAAGCAAGCAGGGGGCCACCCACTAAGTCTACCAGCTTAAGTCGGCGGTCTCGAGACGGACTTAGGGTTTCGTCGATGTATGTGACAAAAATCCCAAAACCTGCTGACACCGCCGAAAACACTCCGCTTCCTAACAAGACAGTGCTCCTCGCACAATCGTAAATAAAGCAGTAAAGCATGGCATAAGTACAGGATAGTAACTAAAACCTCAAACTAGTTTGTGGCCCCCAGTATAATACTTTGAAATCAGGTACTAATCAATGGGGGGCTCATATCTCCCCACATGTGGTTAGCGCGCTCGATCTCGGAACAGGTGTCAAGAACTCGGGGTCCTACGGGACACAAGTGGGCGGTCGGAAACCAACATTATCTATCACCCACCGATGCCTCTACTTACTTACTTCAATTTTATTTGTTAAACAGTAATTAAAGTGAACGAAAAGTAAAGCCATGATCACCTCCAACATTGAACATGCGGCACTTCTCCAACAACTGTGGTACTTGACGACACGCGAAAACACTTGAGCAAGCGACTACGACGCGCGGGTCCAACTATCTACCAAACAACAGGTAATAGGATGTGTCCAAGGCTATATATGGCTGCAAGGGATATAACGAATGCAAAACTAGAGCATCGCATACGATAGCAATAGATCAACAGAGGGAATAAATACTATAAAGTAAGATAGGTAGAAAGGGAGATGCTGCTCGAAAACATTGCGAAGGTTCAACGAAGTTTTGGGTCGACATCGCATCAACTCAACGCCTTACCATGAAGAAGCAAAACACTAGAAGAAACACCGGATGCAATATTTGATACTACGGCAAAAGATCTGCATTATGCAGGTAGTATGTATGACATGGCAAAGGTGCGATGCGATTAGTCAAGATTAAGCGGAACCGGGGTCCCGACAATTAATTAAATAGTTCAAGTTATTTAGATACCCCGCAAATTAAATGTTGTTTGAACATGGCAAAAATATAGCACCGGTTCGCTACACCAATTTAAATGAGGCCAATATAAGGCTAGATTTGCCCGCATATGGGCCCCATATTTAATTATGAGGTGAATCGGCATAAGGCCCCCAAACCACAGACAAGGATGCATGCATGAACAATTAAGATGCGACAAGTTGTATTATATTATAAAATAGGGTTTCGGGAAGGGGTTCACACATTAGGGTTCGGCAGAGTCCGGGGTCCGGTCTCGGGGTTCAGGGTTCGACGGGATCGGTCTCGGCGGACGCGTTCTCGGACAACGGGGTAGATCTTGTCGCATCCGGGTTCTCGGTGTCCGGGGTGAAGTACTCGGCGTCCTCGAGGGAGTACTTGGTTCGGTGTCGGGGCGCATCGGGTTCTTCCGGGTCGGTGTCGTTCTTATCGTCGCGAAGATCTTGTCGGGTCCACGCTTCGGATTCCGTGAGGCGATCTTGCCGCTCCGTGTCGAAGTCCTTGAGGTTTCCTCCTTATTCACCGGTGGCGAACTTGGGGAACGGCGCCAGGGTTCGGGGTGTCGAGGCTCGGTCTTCGGGTCCGGGAATAAGCTCTTGGCGTTTCATGTCGACGTTCTTGGTCCGAGGTCATCGGCCCCCTCTCGATGATCTTGGGGTTGGTGGCTCCACTTTCGCTGACGATCTTGTTTAATTGTTGGAGCATTCGGAAGATCTTGTCGACATCAAAGTTGCTCCTATGCCACGTCTTGTTCTCGTTCGCCGAAAGGTCTCACTTGCGGCGACACACCAACGCCACACGGTGGCCAACACACGCAGATGCCAGGCACGGGGTGAACAACACCGTGTGGGGCGCGACGCGCCTTCCTGGTCAGCTGCCAGGATGCGGACGACGCCACCGGGCGCAGACAGAGCACCGGGAGGCAGCGCGAGGCAGGCGGGCCGGCGATGGCCGGGCTCGGAAGGACGGCGGGGTTGCGTGGGCTGCAGGAGGCGGAGAAGGAGGGCAGCGAGCTGCGGCACGCGGCGAGGCGAGGCCGGGCGGAGGCTGCGGGTCCAGCGAGCTCGGGCGAAGGTGGCGGAGGTTGGAGGAGAACAGTGGCGGGGCAGATGGGAGGAAGAAGGCGGTGGGGATCGCGGGGATGGCCGCTGCGGGCAAGGCAGAACGCCGGAGACGGGCAGGCGGCGGGCGGCAGACGGGACCAGCGAGAGGCTCGAGGCGGAGAAGGCGTGCAGCTCGGCAAACGAGGCGAAAGCCGGCTGGGAGGACAGGTGGGGAGAAAGCGGGGGAGGCGGCCTCCGTGAGGCCGCGGCGGGCGGCCGAGGAGGAGGCGGCGGATGGCTGGGTGGCGAACGGAGCGAGCAGCAGAGGGAGGTCAGCGTCCGGCAGGGAGGAGGGAAGAAGGTCGGGGAAGGACGGTGGGGCGGTGGATGCTGGGGGGAGGAAGGAGCAGGGTCGTGGACGGTGGGGAGGCGCGTGGGAGACAGAGGGAGGGTGCGGGAGGAAGGAGAGAGGAGGGAGCAGGCGGGGTCGGGTGGGCCAGAGAGGTGGGGCCGGGGGGAGAGGGGGGGCGCGGGACAGGGGGAGAGGCCAGGCGGGTGGGGCTCTTGGGCTGCAGTGGGACCAGGCGGTGAGAGAGAGAGTGGGTAGGTGGGGAGGTTTGACCAGGGAGGCAGTGGGGAGGGAGTGGGGTGTGGGGTGGAAGTAGTGACGTGGCAGCTAGGGAGTGGTGGAGGGAGTGAGAGAGGTGAGGTGGCGAGAGCGGATTGGGTGGGTGAGGTGGGCTGGAGGGTGGGTAGATTAGGGCGGGTAGGAATAGATTTTTGGGTGGGCCGTTTGTAGGTAGTCTGGACCGATTTTATTCTGGGGGTGGTTGTTCGGGTCGAATCGGCCCGCTCGACTTCCACTAAAATAATTAACTATTTTATTTATTCCAAACGGGCTTTTGCAAACCGATAGCGACAAAACAAAATATTCCTGACCGGGTTTGCGTTTGAACAAAAGGGCGTTTAGAAAACAAGAACAGGTTTTTCCGCAAATAATTTTATGCAAGCAAATGCAAGATGATGACGATGCTCAAATGCGATGTGGCATGATGACATGAGCATGCGGTCATGACGATGCAATGCACAAAATCAACGCGATTTTCTAGTAGTGGTTTTGCGGGATGCCACACTGGACTACCTCCTGATAAAAAAATTATTTATTATTTTTAGTTTTAGATAAATACAAGATCTAGAAAAGACCGAGGTTTCTCATTTGAATAAAGAGAGGGATATTTGTAGAAAATGAAATAGGGCTTTTAGTAAAATAGTTTCAGACAGTTAGATGCATGCTGATGTCATGATGATGCACAGAGATAAGATAGGCGATTTTCTAGTAGTGGTTTTAGCCGGGGTGCTACACTTCGTAAAGAAATCCGCCAACTGTAACTCGGAAGGCACATACTGAAGCGCAATAACCTGAGCCTGCATCTGAGCACGTGTATAGAAAGCATCAAAATCAATATGCTTGGTAAGCTCAGGCTTGACCGGATCACGTGTAACACTAATAGCACTTGTATTGTCACACAAAACCAGAGTGGGTGTGGTAATAGAGACCCTAAAATCCGCAAGTAACCACCGTAACCAGATCACCTCAGCAGTCAACAAGGCCATAGCACGCAACTCAGCCTCAACACTCGAACGGGAAACTGCTGTCTGTTTCTTCGTCTTCCAAGCAATGAGCGAACCACCAAGAAACACACAGTAATCAGAAAGTGAACGGCGATCCGAAGGATCACTCGCCCACATAGCGTCCGAATAGCACTGGAGCTGGAGGGAGCTGGAACGAGGAAAGAAAAGGCGACGAGTGATCGTACCACGAAGATAACGAAGAACACAGAGAAGATGACTATAATGAACAGTGGTAGGAGCAGAAACAAACTGACTTGGAATATTAACAGGATAAGAGATGTCAGGACGAGTGACAACAAGATAAACAGGACTCTCAACAAGATGACGATAACGCGTCGGATCAGGAAGAGGATCACCATCAGTAGGTTGAAGCTTAACATTAAGCTCCATAGGGGTCTCAACAGTGTGCTCATCCCCAAGAGTAGCACGAGCAAGAAGATCCTGAATATACTTTTCCTGGGAGATGTAAAAGCCATCAGAAGTGGAGGAAACCTCAATCCCAAGAAAGTATCGAAGAGGACCAAGATCAGTCATAAGAAACTGATCACGAAGACGAGCCTTAAAAAGGCGATATACTCAGGATCATCACCAGTAATGACCATATCATCAACATAGAGAAGAAGAAGAGTGCGTCCACGAGGAGAAGTGTGAACAAACAGCGCTGGATCATGAGCACTAGGAGAGAAACCAGCTGCAGTCACCACAGAGGCAAAACGCTCAAACCGGGCACGAGGGGCCTGTTTCAGGCCATAAAGAGAACGCCAAAAATGGCAAACCATCCCAGCGGAAACAGAATACCCAGGAGGAGACTGCATATAAACCTCCTCACTCAACTCACCATTGAGGAATGTGTTCTGAACATCAAGCTGGGACACAGACCAGTGACGAACAGAAGCGACAGCAAGAAGAGTGCGCACAGTGGTCATATGAGCCACAGGAGCAAATGTCTCATCATAGTCACGATCGTGCTCCTGCTGAAAACCACGAGCCACAAGACGCGCTTTATAGCGCTCAAGAGATCCATCAGAGCGTGTCTTAATTTTATAGACCCACTTACACGTAATAGGACGAACACCGGGAGGGGAAGAAACAAGATCCCAGGTGCCAGTGCACTCAAGTGCAGCAATCTCCTCAACCATGGCCAGCTGCCATTCAGGATGATGCTCAGCATCCCGATAAGAAGTCGGCTCGGAGGCAACATAAAGATCATATTGACTAGGAGAGTAATGGTTGGAGGCATGACGCTGACGAACAGGACGAGTAGAGGGAGGCTCATCAGAGGAAGACGACTCATGAGACAACAATGAAGAAGAAGGAATAGCAGAGGAGGCTCCGGAGAACAAGGAGAACTAGGGGAACTAGATGGAGCAGAGGAGGATGGCGTCGAAGAAGAGACATCAGGGAGACTGGGTCCTGAAGAAGACACAATAGGAGTAGAAGGAGGTGTGTCAGGAAAAAGAAGAAAAGAGATATCTTCCACCGGGTAGGTACCAGCGGTGGGACGAGGGTAGAAAGGGCGCGTCTCATCAAAAGTAACATCGAGAGATATGCATCCGACGACCAACGGGGTCCCAAAAGCGATAGCCCTTGTGCTCATCACTGTATCCAAGGAAGACACACTCAACAGAATGAGCGGTCAGTTTGGTGCGTTCGCGAGGGGCAAGGAGAACATACCAAACATAACAAACAAGCGAAGCATGGAGTGGTCTGGAGAATGTCCAGATAGGCGCTCAAGAGGGATACCACCCTGTAGAGCGACAGAGGGCTGAATATTGATGAGGTAAGTCGACGTAGCGACAGACTCAGCCTAGAAATGCTGAGGAAGGGAAGAAGCAATCATCATGGCACAAGTGGTCTCAAGAATATGGCGGTGCTTACGCTCAACGACGCCATTCTGGGCATGTGCGCCGGGACATGAGAACTGAGCAAGGGTACCTTGCTTAGCAAGAACACCTCGCAACATCTGTGAGATATACTCACCAGCAGAATCAGCACGAAACACATGAATGGGTGTAGAATATTGAGTACGGACCATGGCCACAAAACGCTGATATATGGAGAGCACTTCACTACGAGAGCGCATAAAATACAACCAAGTGTACCAAGAAAAATCATCGATGAATAAAATATAGTAGCGATGGCCCTCTTTCGAAGCGAAAGGAGCCGGACCCCAAACATCAGAATGAACTAAATCAAAAGGTCGCTGAGATACATACACGCTATTAGGATAGGGAAGCTGAATCTATTTTCCCAACCTACAACCCTGACAATGTAAAGACCCATCTCCTGAGACAGACCCCAGAAGACCACGATGAACTAATGACGACAGGCGAGAGTCACAAATGTGACCAAGATGATGATGCCACTTCTGAAAGAAGCTGGTAGCGGCGACCGGAGAAGAACTGGCGAGATGAAGTGGCGGAAGGAACACGAAGCCGATCTAACTCCCAAAGTCCGAGGAGTCAGTGCGAGGTCCAGCTCAACCGGTGCACTGTGCGATGATCTGGACAATACAAGAATCAGCATCAAGAATGACGCGACAACGAGCCGAAGTGGCTAGCAGAGAATAGATTCATCTTAAGACGAGGAACATGAGAAATATCAGAATAGAAAAGAATAAGTAGAAAGGGTGCCCGACTAGAAAGCAGGAAGAGAGGTACCATCGGTAGTGAGAACACGGACAGGAGAAGGGAGAGAACGAAGAGCGGACAGAAGAGAAGACTCAGAGGTCATATGAAAAGAATCTCCAGAATCCAGATACCACGGGGACGTACCTGACTGTGTAGAAGGTGGTGGTCGCGCAGTTCTTGAAGAATCAGTCACAGAACCAGTAGTGCCCGTCGAAGAAGAGCCTGTAGCAGCAAGCGAGACGAAGACTCACGATAATGTCACGATCGGAGAGCAAGCTGCTGAAGATCCGAAGAAAGCCCGACCACGAGCCTGGTGCTGCTGACATAAAATGGGATCCTATGTATAACAGGTGGCCCAAGTGTGGCCATCCCTACTACAGTAAGTGTAGTGACGAAGAGAACCACGATGACCCTGACCACGAGTCTGCTGGTCGACTCGACCTGAGGCCTTGTCTTGACTCTGACCTAGAGATCATGGTCTTGACTCGACCGACTGGAGGAGTGGGTAGTATCGGTGGTACAGAGGACCGCTGAGTCAAGGGGCAGACAAAGGAGGACCACGAGTAGCAAGCACAGACGGAACCACAAGAAGACCAGCACCACAGAGACGAGTCTCCTCAGCCCGAAGCTCATTCAACACCTCAAAGAGCGGAACACGACCACGAGCATTCAACTGAGCACGGCGGGGCTCGAACTCCTGGCGGAGCCGAGACAGAAACTCATAGATGCGGTGGAACTCCAAATCCTAGCGCACAATCTGGCAGCACGGGCATGTGCCACAAACAGCAGTACGGAGAGAATCGATCTGACGCCAGATAGCAGCACTCTGAGTATATAACTCATCAATAGTGGAATCACCCTGCTGAAGAGCATGCTCCCGGCGGACCACAGAAAGGTAAAGAGCATCCCAGACAGAGATGGGCCCATTGAGCAGCAATAGTAGGAAGACTCATGAACTCAGCGGCAAACTGGGGCAGAACACTGGAGGTGAGAACAGCAGCAGCACGAGCATCCTCATCTACCCACTGAGTGTAAGCCGTCAGATCGAGGCGATAGGTCTCGAGATCAGCAGAGTACTGTTTGAGCTTCAGCTCATATGCAACAACAACAATATCATCGGAACTCTGAGCAGCATCCTTGGCCTTCTGAGAAGCATCAGCACCAAGAACGATCGGCGGCGGAGGAAGAGGATCCATAGGAGCAGTGGGGCACGGCGGATAGGAGACCTCGCCAGAGAGCACACCCATAAACGGAGACCGCGCATACGAACGCGCATAAAGGCAGCGAAATCAGGATAATTCGCGCCATCGAAGATCACCGGGCAGCGAGGAATCGCAACATAGACCGATGCAGAAGACATCTCTCTCTCTCTCACTTTTTTGGCAATGTGATCTAGATCTGGCTGCTGAAAGTCAACGCTCGCGAGCAGCAATCTCCAGCCAATTACTCCTAGAACAGGGCACCACCGGTGATCTGAGCACTGGGACAAGCTAGATCGGGGCAGCGCGAACCTATTCCGGGGGAAATCCAGTCCGGAACGGAAGGTGGCCGAGGCAGGCCCGCCGAGGCCGGGCGAAGACGAGACCGAGCGAGGCCGAGCGAAGTCGGGCGGAGACGAGGACGACGGGACGGCGGAGGAAGAGGAGCCATAGGAGCAGTGGGGCACGGCGGATAGGAGACCTCGCCAGAGAGCACACCCCATAAACGGAGACCGCGCATGTGAACGCGCATAAAGGCAGCGAAATCAGGATAATTCGCGCCATCGAAGATCACCGGGCAGCGAGGAATCGCAACATAGCCCGATGCAGAAGACATCTCTCTCTCTCTCTCAATTTTTTGGTAATTGGATCTAGATCTGGCTGCTGAAAGTCAATGCTCGCGAGCAGCAATCTCCAGCCAATTCCTCCTAGAACAGGGCACCACCAGTGATCTGAGCACTGGGACAAGCTAGATCGGGGCAGCGCGAACCTATTCCGGGGGAAATCGAGGCCGGAACGGAAGGTGGTCGAGGCGGGCCCACCGAGGTCGGGCGAGCAGAGACAGCGGCGAGCAAAGTCGGGCGGAGACGAGGACGATGGGGCGGGCGGGCTCGGGCGGCGGAGTGGGTTCCCGAGCAGCTCGAGCGGCGGAGGGGCCGTCAAGAACGGGCGGGACCGAGCGAGACCGGACCGGGCATGTGAACACGCATAAAGGCAGCGAAATCAGGATAATTCGCACCATCGAAGATCACCGGGCAGCGAGGAATCGCAACATAGCCCGATGCAGAAGACATCTCTCTCTCTCTCTCACTTTTTTGGCAATTGGATCTAGATCTGGCTGCTGAAAGTCAACGCTCGCGAACAGTAGTCTCCGGCCAATTCCTCCTAGAACAGGGCACCACCGGTGATCTGAGCACTGGGACAAGCTAGATCGGGGCAGCGCGAACCTATTTCGGGGGAAATCGAGGCCGGAACGGAAGGTGGCCGAGGCAGGCCCGCCGAGGACGGGCGGAGACGAGACCGAGCGAGGCCGGGCGGAGACGAGGACGACGGGGCGGGCGGGCTCGGGCGGCGGAGTGGGTTCCCGAGCAGGTCGGGCGGCGGAGGGGCCGTCGAGACCGGGCGGGACCGAGCGGGACCGGACCAGGTGGGGCGGCTCGCACGGGCAGGTGAGTTGTGGCGGCAGGAGGACTAGGGCTGGACTGTCGAGCAGCTCGACTCGTTAAGGCTCGGCTCGTTAAGACTCACGCTCGGTAAGGCTCGGATCATTAAACTCGTTAAGGATAACAAGCAAAAATTAAAGCTCGGATCAGTTCGTTAGATGTTCTCGAGCACTCACGAGCTGCTCGTTAAGAAAATGCATAGACAAAGGCATACCGATAAAATCAACAAGTATAACCACATATATACCTGTATTAAAATACGACAGATAATTATCGATAGCAGTGCTTGGATGGCATCTTACGCTTATTCACGTGAATTGGTGTGAGTAGGGAGGCCCGGAACAGACAAGAAGACTCCAGCCGGCAGGGCTCGGTCGGTGCCGTGGTCAGTAGATCTAGATCGAGAAGGTGGAGATGGGGTATTCCTCAATGGGCCAGTTGTTTGTCTTAGATGGGCTGCCGGATTAGACATGTAGCAACATAAGTGGGCCATACCTTGGTTGTTACCGAGCTTAACGAGTAGCTCACGAACATCGTCAACTCGATCATTTAGCTCATTAAGGATATCGAGCAAAAACTGCAGCCCGGCTCGAATCGTTAAGAAAACGAGTCGATCTCGAACGAGCTGAGCAAACGAGTGCTCGTTAAACTCGTCGAGTTTCGAGTTTTATGTCCATCCCTAAGGAGGACGACTAGGTAGGCGGACGAGATCGATCTAAGACGGGCCGGATCGATTGAAAAACAACTGGCAAGGCACGGGCAGGAGATCCCAGGCGAGCGGCGGCGGTCGATTCAGAAAAACAAAACGCACAGAGTTGCTACGTGCGGGGGGGGGGGAGAGGCTAAACCTATGCTCTGATACCATGTTAGGAATATGCAACTTGTATTCCTATGGGATCAAAGACGACAATATATAGTACATGTATAGGTGGAAATATGCAAGAAAGCCCCTAACAAGTGAGAACATACAATATACAAATATACATCTAAAAATTTCCCTGTCTTCCCGTCCATTCCATTCGGACCTACCATCATAAAACAGTTCTACTCAGCAATAGTATCTTGTCCCATCTAGTTCTCCCTCCAGAAGAAGCCGACGCTCCTCAAACTCCGTCTCGCGCTTCACCTCGGCCAAATTTCATCATTTTTTAAACTTGTGGCCATCTTCTCTTGTTGCTTCTTCTTGGATAACTCCATTTTCATTTGCAAAGCTTGGGCCGCCATTCCTTCATCAAGTCATCAATCTTAATTCTCTCTTATGCTTTTGGCCTTACCATTCTTCCTTTGACCTTTTCCTTCCATTGTTTGTCATTGTTTGTCCCCCGTGTTAAGCTCCACCTTCCTAATCATCATCTCCATCGTCATCCAAGTCGATGTAAGTGGTACTTTATCCCGCTATGTTTGGCGAAGGAGCTTCTTGATCCCTTACTTCCGCTTCAAATATTTTTAAAAAATTTAAAAAAATTGTTGGAGCACAAT
The DNA here is from genome assembly GCA_030063025.1 of Avena longiglumis. Lineage (NCBI taxonomy): Eukaryota > Viridiplantae > Streptophyta > Magnoliopsida > Poales > Poaceae > Avena > Avena longiglumis. Next base: position 534,672,914 of record CP125976.1, read on the forward strand.
GCATGGCGAATGGAGATCAGATAGCGTGTCGACAAGTGAATTGGAGTCAGCAGCAGCGCGTTAATGGGAAAGGGAAGAGCTTAAATTTCCCTCGTGCCAAGCGCACAATCACATATAAAGTACTCCATCCGATCCATATTATTTGTCGCAGAAATGAATGTATCTAGACATGCTTTAGCACTACAGGACGCGCGATACGCGCGTAGGCCAAAAAACCGTCGGCGTATGCTATGCTGATGGCTGCCCTCGGCGTAGGCTCCTCGGCAAAGATCTCCCTCGGCGGAGCGCATGAAGGTCGTCGGCGTATCAAAAAACCGTCGGTATATGCTACGCCGACGACTGCCCTCGGCGTAGCGGTCGTCGGTATAGACTATCAGCTGGTTGCAAAAATAATTTTTTTAAAAAATATTTTTTTTATCTTTTTAATATTTAAATTGTATGACTCGTTAATCTCTCACTTTGAATATTTTTACCACTAATTTCACTTAATATTTAATTAAATTGCAGTCTTGGTCAGACTTCCCGGTCGGTCACCCATCCTCACTACTCCACCCTCAGCAATGCTTAACTTCGTCGTTCCTTTAGAATCTGTTTCGTAAAACAATTTACACATTGTTGTCAATACTATGATATCAATCCTATTAACCTCGTATATCATCATGTCACATATTTATATTTTTTAAAATTACAAACAATTATTTAAGTAAACAAGAGTGAATGAGTAAAAATATTATTGAATTCAAATAAAAATATAATGATTTTATTTTTTTGTATTTTTCTATTTAATATGACATAATTAATATCTTTAAATACGTAAATCGGAATTCGACAAATAATATGTATAAATTGATCAGAAAATGAGAGGAATCCAAATATTATATCAATATCAATTTATCACAAACTATGCCGTGATACTAACAATAATTTCATTTGCCCGTTTAAAAATGGAAAATGGCTTTTTGGCAACCTCGAATGAGATATGTCATTTTGTGAAGGTTTCTTGAGACATAATCAATATATCAAGTTTGATATTTTTCCTTCCAAATATGTCACATAATATGACACCACGCGAAAGTTTCGCATTGTTTGGATCCTTTTTGAATTCCTTACGTCCGTTTTAAACTATTGTCAAATTTTATCGAACGACGGGCACGAAGATTCTTAGCTCAGGCTGACCCTCAATAAACTTGAAGTGGATCTCTGGTAAAATAGCATATTTTGAACCTAAAAATGATTTTTGTAAAAAATTATGAGCATCCGATCATATTCCTATAGTTCATATCTCACCCACTTTCTACCGATTTGGCAGGAATTTGTCTTTTTACCAGGGATAGATATAAAGTTTTAAGATCCCCTATTAGGACATTGTCCATGTAAGGTGGTCTAGTATTTTTGAAAAATATGGTGGTAGTATTTTGAATTAGCCATTTGGTGGTTGCTTCACAAAACCGTCTATTTTTTATACTCGGAAAATAGAAAATAGCTTTTTGGCGCAACGAAAAGGAAAACTTCCTCCTGCAATATTGTTCGTAATGCCATGATGCACATGTTTGTACAATATGTACTCAATATCACAAACTATGCCTTGATTGTAGCCATAACATTGGTCATTTGACCCGAAAACCAGGAAACGTCGAATGAGATAGGTCATTTTGTGAAGGGTTTTTTGAGACATAATCAATATACCAAGTTTGATATATTTTCTTCCAACTATGTCACATAATATGACACCACACGAAGGTTTCGTATTGTTTGAATCATTTTTGAATTTCTTATGCCCGTTTTAAACTATCGTCAAACTTTATCGAATGACGGTCATGAAGAATTTTAGCTCGGGGCTGGGCCTCGATAAACTTGAAGTGGATCTCTGATGACATAGCATATTATGAACCTAAAAATGTTTTTTATAAAAAATTATGAACCTCGGATCATGTACCTATAGTTTATATCTGACCTACTTCCTATCGATTCGGCAGGAATTTATCTTTTTTCACCAGGGATAGACCGAAAGGTTTGAGATCCCCATGTTAGGACATTGTCCATGTAAGGTAGTCTAGTATTTTAGAAAAATGTGATGGTAGCATTTTGAATTAGCCATTTGGTGGTTGCTTCATATAACCGTCCGTTTTTTCACTAAGAAAATGGAAAATGAAAACCTTTGCGCGACGAAAAGGAAAACTTCCTGCTGCAACATTGTTCGACATCTCATGATACACATGTATACAAAATATGGACACATTATCATAAAATATGGCTTAATTCTGGCAATAATATTGGTCATTTGACCCGAAAGGCAGAAAACCTCGAATGACATATGTCATTTTGTGAAGGTTTTTTAAGACATAATAAATATACCGAGTTTGATATTTTTCCTTCTAACTATGTCACATGATATGATATCATGCAAAGGTTTTGCATTGTTTGGATTATTTTTGAATTTCTTATGCCCGTTTTAAACTATCGTCAAACTTTGTCAAACGACGGGAATGAAGATTCTTAGCTCGGGACTGAGCCTTGATAAACTTGAAGTGGATCTCTGATGAAATAGCATATTGTGAACCTGAAAATGATTTTCGTAAAAAATCATGAGCATCAGATCATGTACCTATAATTTATATCTGACCCACTTCCTATGATCCGACAAGAATTTATCTTTTTCATCAAGGATAGACGAAAAGGTTAAGATTCCCCTGTTAGGACATTGTTCATGTAAGGTGGTCTAGTATTTTAGAAAAATGTGGTGATAGCATTTTGAATTAGGTATTTGGTAGTTGCTTCACAAAACCGCCCGTTGTTTGCACCCGGAAAAAGAAAATGGATTTTTGGCGCGACGAAAAAAAAACTTCTTTGTCCAATATTGTTCGCCATCCCATGATACACATTTATGCATAATATATATACACATTATCACATTGGTCATTTGACCCGAAAGCCAAGAAATCTCAAATGAGATACGTTATTTTGTGAAGTTTTTTTATACATAATCAATATATCAAGTTTGATATTTTTCCTTCCAACTATGTCACATAATATGACACCATGCAACGGTTTCATACTGTTTGGATCATTTTTGAATTCTAATGTCCCTTTTAAACTATCGTCAAACTTGTCAAACAGCGAGCATGAAGATTCTTAGCTCGGTACCGAGCCTCGATAAACATGAAGTGGATCTCTGATGAAATAGCATATTGTGGACCTAAAAAAAAATTTTGTAAAATCTATTTTCCATTTTTCGAGTGCAAAAAACAGGAGCATCAAATCAACATTAAAAAAAATGTCATATGCTTAACTTCTTCTGCTACCTGTGCTGCACAAGATGGTACAATTCAGGTGCGGATGGCTCTGGAATCTTGTGGCATGTCTGCTCAGATTGCAGCAGACTGCACCACAAGAACAATGAAACTGCCTTGAGGTGTTTTTTGAGATCTTTATGCCATCTTGTCATACGCCATTTTTTATGTTTTTATTTGGTTACATGCGGCTGTCACTACCGTGTAAGCTCTCTTGAATTATATCAAAGTGATGCTAACTTTTGGTTTAAAAAAGCAGCCTTTGTAAATAAAATATGCCTAAGATATTCCCCCTCCGTTCTCTTTTATTCTGCATTCTATACTTTAGTCAACCAGAACACTAAAAACGAAGCATCCTAGTTCTCAGTAAAGAATAGTCCCCAGCAAACACTAATTTGCCACAGTAATGCTCTAGTATAAAAAAAATGGTGCGGTGATGAATTAGGAATTTAATTTTGAAAACACGGTTGCTCCCAAAAGATAATACCACTGAAATAAGAAAGTCAAGGTTTTCCGAGCATACAAACCAGGATGGATGGACCAAAGAAAACTAACATAAGGTTCAAGTTTTTCAACGAATTTAGACACTACCAGATTAGCCCATCCACACAACAGCTGCCAAAGCATAGATGATTGCACTGGGACTCATATTACCGGTCTGAAGATGGCTGAATCTTTTCCCATCTGAAGCTTGACTTACATATGGACGCATTTGTTCTCGTACATACTTTTGTAATTCTCCTTTTCTGCATTAGGCTTCTCAAGGCCTGAAACTTTGCCCATCTGAAGCTTGACTTACATAAGCACGCATTTGTTCTCGTACATACTTTTGTAATTGTCCTTTTCTGCATTAGCCTTCTCAAGGCTCTCCATGAGCCTCTTGATCTCTTCTTCTGTCCGCTTCTTCGCTTCCTGCCTTTCTTTCTCAAGTTCCTCTTTAAGTCTGTTAATCTCCTCTTTCTGCTCGTTATGCTTTTCATCATCTAGCCTCCTCAAATTCTCTGCATTTGTTATTTCTTGCCGAACATTATCATGCTCTTTTCGAGATTTTTCCAGGCTCTCCCTAAGCCTCCGAATCTCTTCTTCTGTACTGTTCAGATTTCCATCGACCTATTAATGAAATGAATTAGGCCAGGTAGTTTTTGGGTAGAAATGACAGATTCAGAGCACACAAATAGCTGCAAGATCCCTAAAAAGGAATTTAAAAAAAGATTTGGTACATAGGTGAATGATCACAACATGTAAATCTTCAACATGGCCATCATCTTCGCCAAAAATGAGTTTTGATATTTGAATGGAATTTATGGGCAAATCACATACATTCTTTCTTTCTGGGAAAAAACAAAAGTTATTCTACAGATAAACACAAGTGACTTTTTCTAAACATTTGTACTCTCAGCTACAACTTGCCTGTGTATAAAAAACGTCTTTGCATACTCATTATACGTTTTATTAAAAAAGAACACATAACATTTACAGGTACAAGATAATCAGTTATCGTATACTATAAATCAAACGCAACGGACCGCCTGTAACAGTTTCCTTACCTTCTTGGTGATCTCTGTCAGTTGTTCATAAATCTTTTCTGCAGAATATCCATCAACACTTATGCCATCCTGCTTGACATGTAGATCCTGCAACAAGAGAAAACACAAGGGTTAAAACCTAAAACACTGGTTCATATATTCAAGGTATTACGACTAAAAGCTCAATCACCTGAATGTGTGGAATCATCTGATAGGAAAACACTTTGCCACTATTTCTTGATATAACAAAGTCAACCGCATTTAGCAATTTTTTGCGCTGTTTCTCACGGTGCTGAATGTTACTAGTTTTGTTGTCAAAGAGAAGAACCCTATCCTGACATAGCTTAAGCAAGTCCTGTAGACGTTAGGATACAAATGTAAGACACAGACAAGCCAATTAGGAGTGATGTGCTAGCAACACAGTAGAACGTACTGATGAGTCATGATACGATAGGATCAAATGCAGTTTGAAAAATATGGAATAGACCTGGAGATATACTGGAGATCTCCCGGTTAGCAACTTCTTCCAAGAAATCTCGTCCCTTATTGCATCTCCATGGGTGAAAACTAATATAACATGGTCAAGGATTTTATCACCAAAGAACAGTTTAATCGACTCAATTGTGTTCTGCTCTTCAGAAGAAAACCGCGTTGCAGCTGAAAATACCATGAGCATAGCGTGTATGCCATGATTACTCATCTCTATACACTTGACGATCTCCTTACGAGCATCTTCAGTTGAAATTTCCATGTCAAATAAGCCTATTTAAAAATTGTGAGGGTTGTGGTCAGCTTCAAATAAACTGTTAGAGTATATTACGATTTAAGTAATCTAGGATAGAGATACATCTCGCGTCTTGTCTTGCACTCCAAGATGATCCATGTACGTCTATATATATACTTGTCCACGAGGCTCAATAATACATCCAACATATTCCACCAATCTCAATCCCTCTCTATCATTTTACATAAATGATGCATGGTTGTTCATTATATGCGGCATTAACACAAAAAAGTCACCAAACAATAAGTGCGCAAATACAAATTTGCATCACACAATGGGATAACAATGTTGCCGCAACAATAGTAGAACACTTCCCCTTAGCACATAACAAATGGGATGAAACGGTAAAGAGAATGGACAGAAAGGAATACTGCAATAATATGGATTTGTCAACAAAGAAACACGAACATGCATAATTGCATAGAACATACTATACTTCCATATCTAGAACACTAGCTTCACTCTAAGTAGTTAATAGATTGCTCAAGGAAACAGAAATTGGCTTCAATCCCTTTTCCCAGGTTTCTAGCAAAGTACTATACAGAATACAACACACATCTGCAAGTTTATATTTAAAGTTTGAATTATATTTAATGCGGGTACACCAGGTTGCGCGCCGCTGTAAATATCGTGTCTTGTCTTGCAATTATATTAAAAAAAATATTTAATGAGGGTACAATGTGCAAGTTTATATTTAAAGTTTGAATTATATTTAATGAAACTGTGCAACACTGTAAATATCGTTTTTTACCGATACAAACCATATGTTTCTTCTCCTTTCCTTTAGATAAATGTTGAATTTCTAGGTTCCTCGAGCATAGATGGAATTCATTTTAAAAATGAAATTGTGAGGGCAGTTCTTCAACAAAATGAAGCCAGTATGTATATACATTTTTGGCAATGCGGAATGTTGAACTTTGATGCAGGATCCTTACACAGGTTTTCCACCAAACATCAAAATGGTGCTCAATAGACACTAGAGCAACAGAAAAATAACAGCAATAAGCGATTTAAGTAACACTAGACTAATACAGAAAGAGAAAGAACACGGTTGGTTGGGATCCTTCGAAGCTTAATCTATTTGGATAAGGAATTCATACCTGGAGTGTCAATAATGTTCACGGTGCGGGTGACACAGCCATCCTTGAACGTCGTGCTACTTTTCTGGCAAGTTTGAGTGACGCTTCCAAAGTAGAACTCCGACGCAAATGCTTCGTCTCCGAGGATGCAATTTGCAGTGGCGCTCTTCCCGGTACCAATTTTCCCGACGAGAGCAAAGCGTAACCTCAGCAAGGGGAGGGCAAGGTAGCACCGCCCAGTCGCCTTCGCCGTCGCCTTCGTTGCCCCCACCGCCCATGATGAAACGGACCAGAGAAATCAACGCGGATCTGCCGAGAAAAGAAACATCACCCGGCGACCAAAATGTTTAGAAACGGAAAGCAAGAATCAATGACCAGAAAAAAAATACAACCAAGAGATAGAGATGGGGATGAAGGAGAGGATAATCGCCTGAGCAGCACATGCACACACCGGCCTCACCTTCACCACTCACCAGAGCTACTGCAAACAGTTCGTGGGGAGTGGCGCTGAGACTTGAGACTTGAGACGGCGCTGGAGAAGAGTGGAGGACATAAATAGGGAGGAGGGTATTCGCTTCGCTGCCTCGGACGCTCGGGCTGGTGCTAGTGCTAGTATCATAAGGTGTATCATGCATGCCAATTTGGCAAAAATCTGACGTGGCGCCATAATTAAATGAAGAGAGAGGTGGTTAGTGTATCATAGGTAGATACTGTATCATAGCACGTAAAGCTAGAAATCATAATGACAAATAAATCTTGTACACACGTTTTACTCCAAGAGATAAACTGTTAGAGTACATAGAAATTCTAAAAATCAATAAATATACTACTACTACTATATGATACAATGCACTAGAGACATAGTATCATACTACTAATATCATATACACGATACTATCACTAGGACGAGCCTGAGAAGGAACCGAAAGGGCGTCAGGAAAATTGAATGCATCGCGAGTTCACGAGGACGTCACTGACTCGGTTTTCGTTTGTTCCCCCGGTTCGTATTCCAACGGATTTTTTAGAGCAAGTACAATAAGTCCTAGTCAGCTGGCTATAAGCTATTCCACATCAGCAAAATCCTAGGTGGATGAGAGAGAAATGAGGAAAGAGAAGAAAGCGGGCTCTTCATCTACAGCGTAAGACGAGAAACAAGAAGTTATAGTCAGCATGTAGCCTGCATCAAGTACTATAAGTGGGCTATTAGCATAAAATGAGTCTTGCATGCCATGCAAGCATTAAATGCTACCTATTTTATATAGTCAATACTATAGCCAACTTATTATAACAATATATGTTTATGATGGCTATATGTGACATGGCACAAGTATATAGCCAACTGCTGGTTATATTATTGTTCTTGCTCTTACGTTCTAGCAGATGTCAAACCCAAGTACTAATAAGTGCACGGTGGCTAGTTTGTTGAAACCAGCCATCGATTTGTGTACGTCCGATGTACTCGGGTCAACGAGATCGACGCGTCGCGCATCTGATTCTTCGGATAGCTTCCACCCGAGGGCTCTCTCTATCCATTCCCCATCCCCTATCCTCCGAAATCACTTTCTCGCTAGGGTTCTTCCTGGCAAAATCAGCGCACCGGATCTGGAGAGTGGTCACGAGCGAGGGCACGATGCTCGGCGGCGTAGAGAGACCCGCCCGTGCCGGTGAGGTGCTCGGGGATATAGTTCGTGCGCTCTGATTTTCCTTGTGTTCGTCCATGGCTGCCGACGAGGCGGAGGCACGCCGGCCAGGTTCGTCGCCGTCCTGCGGTCTGCAGTCCCGTCCTCTACCTCCTAGAGCACCGCGTCCGTGTCGAGCCATGGAGCACTGCCTGTTTGCCGCGCGCAAGGGCCACCCGGTGCCAGCAAGGAGGCCGACAACATCCACACGCACAGGCGGCCCCTCCTCTAGGTGATACATCTGCTGCTTGCGCCATGGAGGTCCAGCAGGCCAACGTTGACGAGCACGCATGCCGACCTGCGAGGGCGACGCGGGCTGCGCGCATTGGGACATTGCAGAGAGGCCGGCCACGCCCATGCGCCACCCACCTCTGCAATCCACCAGAGCAGCCGGTGTTTCTCTGCTCCTGTTGGTCCTGGTCGTGGCCGAGAGAGGCTGATTCTATTGCTGGTCCTGGTCAAACGTGGCCAACGGGCCGGCCCGGCACGGCCCCAGCCCGGCACGCGGTAAACGGGCCGGCACGCGGCACGGCCCGTCGTGGCCCGTCAGGTCACGTGCCGGTCCGGGCACGCGTCTTGCCTGGCGGCCCGAGCCCGGCTGAAGCTAAACGGGCGGCCACGCGTCAAGCACGTGGGCCGTTATGTGGGTTGTCTTTGTTTTCTGGTTGGTCCAAATAAACCTATAATATGAACCGAATCATTGATATCAACAAATTGATGGTGGTCGGTGGTTGAGTGGGGTGTGGGATCCGCGAGGTGTGAGTTCGACTCCGGCTCGTTTTTGACTTATATTTCCGAAAAAAAGACATATGCTAAGCGGGCCACCGGGCTGGCCGCTTGAGATCGCGGCCGACGCAGCGCGCTGGCAGCTGGCACGTGGCACGGCTGCGTCACGGCCGTCTGGGGCTCTTGATGCTTTCCGCGGGTCGGCCCAAAGCCCGCCTTGGCGGTTGGTCTGGTTGTGACCATGTCGCGGCAATGCGTACCCGCAGGTTTGTAACTAGCTGATTATTGATCTATATTGTGCTGCTAGCTGTATCTTAGTGTCGTATCCGTATCAGATATGGTCGGATATTCGGATATTCGGATACGTATCGGATACCAGTTTGCTCAAGAAATGCTCGGTGACCAGTTTGCTCTAATAGGCCATTGCTTCGTGACCGTCGGATCGACTACATCAAGCTTCGGTCGCGCCAGTCGCCACTCACCGATTCCGACAGCAAGTGCAAAAAATCAGCACGTCCCTTCACGTCACAACTCCCACACTCGACGCGCCTCTCCCCCAATCTGCTCCACCGGCAAGAGTCGTTGCGCCGATCACGTTCATCTGCTTTCAAGCGCCGCCTGCGTCTCCTTCCCCGCTCCGGCGTGGCGCCGCGCGCCTCACCTTTCTCCGCTGATGGTGAGGCTGCCCTTCCCTAGCTTCGGCATCCACTGCGCCACCGGGTAATGGCGAGGATTAACCGCAGCTCCTCAGCGACCAGACCTCCTAACGCCTTGGCTGCTCGTGCCTCCTGCGTGCTTGCGCCTAGATCTGGCCTAACGAATTTTGCAGCACTGGTTATCCCTCCCCTGCCTCGTGAGCTCTCCAGTGGCCTCTCACCTCCCCTACCTCGCGAGCTCGCTACCGCCTACCGGTACGGGTTCCCTGTCGAGGGGGAGGAGAGGGGGGTCATGTTGCGTGGTGGTGGGGCGGACAAGGTTCCTGCAGTAGGTGTGCTTCCAGCAGTGCGCCTCCTCCACCGTCGCCACCGAGCGCCGCCGATGTCGTCCCTCCTCCCTCTTCCTACACTGCTCATCCCCTTCATATCTAGATAAATTGCAGAAAGGGCAACAATTTGGTTCATGCACACTGTTTTTATCTGATTGATTTCTCTAGCGACCCCATCAGCACCCATATGCAAGTACCAGAGATGTAGAGGCAGTTGGGCCTTGTGGCGGCAGAGAAATCAGAGTTGGTTTTGCTTGGCCGAGATAGAAGAGGAAGCTCAACGCATCCTATGGCACAACGACAGCTTCAGGTTCACCACTTTCCTCTCTCCATATAATCAAGATGCTAATTGTTGATTCACAGTGTGGACGAAGATTCTAAGTAGCCTGTAGTATCACGTAAGAATTGAACCAAGTTGTCCATGCAACCCTTGGAAAGTAAGTGGTTGCTAAAAGGTGTGAACACCTTCAATAAGAACTGTGTCGATGTTTCTCTTCGCTCAGATCTTTCTGTTATGGTTTTGTCTATTTCATGACGCGGCTGAACATACTTAGTGCAAATAATTTAATAAGAGAAGACGAGATAGTAGGGTCATGGGGAAAGTTGGTCTCCATCAATCAATTAGTTGGTCTCTTTGGAGGTTTTCGCAACATTATGGTGAATTGTGTGCGGTAGATGCAGCAAACAGGGGCATCGAGCAAGGGTGATTTTGTTGCGATTTGGACTCGCAAAACTTGGAGAGTTTATTAAGCCTGCCATTACTAGATTAGCATATAGCATTCCGATTATAGACTTTCTTCTTGTAGCCTTGATAACTTTAACTAAATAAGTTGCCTAGCATGGAGTGGTTCTACGGGTTCTAATTAAGTTGCAAATAGGTTATTGTTAAGTTTCCTACTGATTTTCATTAAGTTGTCTACTTTTGTTGCTTCATTCACATACGTGCTAAGTGGTTAGATATAATATCGATTTGTCAAAGTGTTCTTTTTTCTAAGTTGCTGCATACATCACACTGTTGCTTCACAACATACACTTAATTGCTTTATCGTATCTTATTGAAAGAACTATTCATGGTCGTTTCAGAGTTTTGCCAATAAGAAATTTTGATGTCCAACAAATGCAACAGATCTTACATGCACAAGAAACTGAGGGATTTATTAAGAACCATTTCTTACAAATTACACACACACACATTCAACTTAGGGATAGCTAGGAAGTAACTCGTTGCACACATATATGCAACTTAGGTGATGCTGATCCCATGCGATTTTGTTGTGTGGTTCCCTATGATTTTACGTAGGAGATTGGGTATGAACTTTAGAATTATTAGACAACCCATTTTGGGGAAACATAGGTGATGTTGAGTTGAATATAGCATAGATGCGTAGATAGCATATGTGATGCTGATTTCAAGAGGACTTGTTTGCTTTTCTACTTTTTTCCAAGGTAGTTGTTTTCAGCGAGTATAAATTAAGTAACTTCTATTGCACTGGTTGTTTTATTGATTGCCTGTAGGTAGGTTAGAGTATTTTTGATTCACTATAATTTACCAGTGAAGGTGTTTGTCACCTTAGTTAAATTGCTTTTGGTATTTAATTAAGTTGATTTTGCAACACAGTTAAGTTGTTTATTACTTGCAACATTTTTTAGTAAGTTGATTACATATACTAACTTTTTTTCACCATAGCTAAGTTTGCTTCCAGCACCCAGTTAGGTTGATTAGACAACGCACTCAAATTGCTTGTCACCATAGAATATTATGGTTCCTTTGCCTTAGTATATTTCACCGATTTCACCATTTATGCGGTGGTTGTTGTTATGCGCAAACTATGGGCTAGGCCTATTTTCATTGTCACTATTTTTCTTCATGAATGTATCATTATAATCTAGTTTTTACTCACTTGTTTTTGCCACTTCACATTCATGTACAAGGTGTGTTGTTTGTCAAACATAGTTATGTTGCTATGATCATCCTATTAAGTTTGCTTTTGCAGGAGTTAATTAAGTTTACTACATAGATTTAAGTTGCTTTTGCAACAATGTTAAGTTGATATCCTCATCCTATTAAGTTTGCTTTCGCCGTAGTTAATCCAGTTTCAGTAAATATATTACACTAACATTCTTAAGTTTGTTCGACCATCTAATCAATTGCTATGTTAGCATTAAAGTAAGTTGCCCATGTTGCCTACTGATATAAACTAAGTTGAAATCAAGTGATACTTAAGTTGCTTTCAAATTTCAATCATGTTCTAGATTTGATTTATCATATAACCTAAGCTGATTTTAAAATAATACCTACCAAGTTGCCTACTGATATAACCCACTATGTATTTTTGATCTAGTTATGCACATCTCGGTTTCAGAAAGGAGGACGAAACATCAGGGCTGCCATTTTATCCGTCTATGAAGATATAGTCTCTTCAAATGCTTTATTGTACCTCTTAGTTGTAGCATGGATCATGTAGAGTTGTATGGTGATTTTTGGTTTGCCTCTTTTGAAATCCGCCACCAAATTGGGTACATGATTTTTCATGTAGTTGTATTTACTATACGCCTAAGTTGCACCACGGATCATGTAGAGTTGTATGATGATTTATAATTAGTTCCCTTTCATGAAATTCATGCTACCAAATTGAGTTTTCCAATGCTTGTCAATTCATGTAAAACGGTGTTTATTTTGTTTCACTATCCTCTGGTTTTTAGCGACATACTCAACCTAATGTATAACATGCACACTATTTGTTTACGTGTTGCATTCTAAGTTGATTTTTTACTTTCTATTTTTAGGTTTTGCACTCAAACTCTCACTTGCACTCGATATGGGCAAGCACAACCTGAGTTTACCATAACCTGAAGAATCTGGAGGGAGTCGCCCTAAACCGCAAGTACAAGTTGGTCAGCAGGTATGTGACATCGAGGGCAAACTCTAAGTTGTTCTCAATTGCTTCAAACTGGTGGTTTGATTCATACTCTCGGGTTTTGTGGATCTAAGTAGTTTATGTCTCAATTGCATGTTAGTTGGGACATGTTTGTTGGCAAGTTGTTGTTCTCCCTATACTGAGTTGCCATAGCTTGATGATTTGATTTTGGCTTGCTCCCGAGGTTTATGGATCCAAGTACTTTATGTCTCAACTGCATGTAGTTGCGGCAGGTTTGTTGGTTAGTTGTTGTTCTCCCTATACTAAGTTGCTGCAGATTATGATTTGACTTCTACATGCTCCTTGGGTTTGTGGATCTAAGTAGTTTATATCTCAATTGCATGTAGTTGGAGTATGTTTTCTGGTAAGTTGTTGTTCTCCCTATACTGAGTTGTTGCAGATTGGTGGTTTGTAGATGTATGTAGATCCCCACTTTTATAGGGGTCAAGTTGTTTTCTCACCTTCAGTTAAGTTGTATATACATGGGTGCAGGATTGTTTTGAGCTGGTGATCATCTAAATGATTGGTTCATTTTGTAGCCAATTTAGTTTTTGGTTGAGTTAGTGTCTTTTGCTTCTGCACATCCATGGACTAGGGGTTGTGGTCTTCTTGTCTTGTCTGGGACTCTGGGTTGATCATCCAAATGACATGTTGCTTGTTACCCACAAGCAGTACACAATGTTTTGTGTGTTTATATGAAACCATATATTTGTTTTTTTCTTTGAGGTAGTGAGAGTAAAGTCTCATATGATGCATTGTTCCTTATCATGTTCATGTTGCTTATCCATTTCGATTAAGTTACCTATTGTTTCTTATTAAGTTGTCGCGACATCCTTACTAACTTGTAGCTTTAAATGTCCTTTGGTGTTTTCAAATCTATCTAAGTTGTTGTTTTTATTTCACCAAGCTATAGTCTCCTTTCACTTATTTTTTTGATTAAAGCCTATCACTAGTTGATCTAGATAAGTTGCAGCTTTAAACACCCTTGATTGTTTGGATCCTTATAAGTTGTAGTTTTCCTTTATTCTATACCTTTGTTGATTCACACACACACTATAAGTTGCATTAGTTTGATTACTAAGTTGCTTTTTCGTATTGCCGATTCAAATAGAATGATCTTTTTGCTAAGTTGCATTTGCATACAATACTTTCTTTGCTTCACACATGAGACAAGTTGTGTTTCACAATGTCGATTTATATAGAATGATCTTTTTGCAAAGTTGCATTTGCACATAGTACTTTGTTGCTGCACATATAAGATAAGTTCAGTTTCATAATGCCAATTCATATAGCATGTTCTTTTTGCTAAGTTTTATATTTGCACATGGTACATTGTTGCTCCAGACTTGAGATAAGTTGTGTTTTACTTATTTCTTTGGTAAAATACCACACCTAATGGTATAAGTATATGTTTATATAATTGAAACAATATTATTTCTACAGTGGAAGCAACTTATAATTAATTTCCTAGTACTAACGGTTTCTTCGTTTTGCGTTTTCTTACAGATTAGTGGCAAGTGGTAAAAATGAAGAATCAATTGTAGAAGTAATTACAAGTGAAACCTGATGTGATTCAGAAAAAAGAAACCTGATATGTGCATAGTTGCTAAGTATATGTTAGTTTGCAGCAGTTCCTTTCCCGAAGCTGACATTAAAATTGGTTATTGTGTAAATCCCATCCTGATTTTTTTGCTTCTATATATGCATAAGGTTTCTTGATTAATTGATTTTTTATGCCTACCTAAGGTTCTTCAACTTGGTGATATGCATCAATTTTTCTGAAGATGATCTTTCTTGCTTCACGGTTATATCCTGGAAAAGGTCTAAAGAAGCTTTTGCATGCAGTAACTTCTGTGTAGCAAGAAAGGAAATGAAAAAAGGATATGCAGGCCAGGCAAACAACGAACAGTAGGTTACCGTGTAGATGTGTTGGGTAGGGGAGACAAGGGAAGCTGGCCGCACTTGCTGGGGTTACCGTGGGATGAGCGGGCTGTCACCGAGCCACCGATTTCCATTTATGGCAACCTAGAATATATCGGGCTTTCCATATTGGGCGGAGGCTCGATCTGACGAGAAAGCAACCGAGCGCTGCCTAGACGTGTCTATGTCAAATTACGCTAGTTTTGGCTTTGTCAAAATCTCTCCAATAACTTGTTGGAGCAGTAGATGATATTGAAATCATAGACTTCCGCTAAATGCATTTTCTTACGTGCACTTCCAACCCCATTCTATTTTAAGTTTTTAACATGTGCTTTACAAGCTTACCACATAGCAAAACACACACACACACACACCAAGTCTAAGGAGTACTTCCTCCTTCATCAAAACAAGTCCTATATTTTTAGATAAATTTCACCAAGGGTATACGTATAAATATGAACATCTAGAATACGAAATAAATATCAAACTGAATCTTCAGAAATATATACCACGTAGCTCGATCGTGAGCAACTCCATTCGCCTCCCGTGGCTCATATTCAAACTGAATCTTCGGAAATTCAATTGATAGATGATAACAATCATCAAAGATAGCTGCAGCTACTCCATGTGCATGTGATCCGGTCCTCATTTTCTCCACAACACCGGTACTATAAGAGCCTGTGATGACTCGATTACAAACCAGGTATTGATCAAGCAGGAGCCCACGTTTAAGAGTGTGGGCTTCAGCTGAAATCACATCATGTCACACTTCAATTTTGTGATTGCATGCAACAAGAAAATCACCCGAAGCATCCCTTATCACAGACCTAGTTGTACCTCTAAGATTATCTTCGTCGAAAGAAGCATCGACGTTAACCTTCACATGATCATAGAAGGGTTTAGTCCAAGTCACCCTTTTCCTCTGAGATTATTAGTCCAATTTTAATTTTGCTAGGGACTTTCAATTTCCATGTAACTTTCCATACATGATTATTAGTAGAGGAACCAGGTAGCGCTAATTGTGTAGCCGCAGAACCAAATCTATGCTTTCATTGTAAATAATAACAAGACTTGACGGTATACCTTCCGTGTTTTGTGTAGTTCCATGCGATGAAATCATCAAAACCATAAATATT
This sequence comes from Avena longiglumis, assembly GCA_030063025.1. Taxonomy (NCBI): domain Eukaryota; kingdom Viridiplantae; phylum Streptophyta; class Magnoliopsida; order Poales; family Poaceae; genus Avena; species Avena longiglumis. The sequence goes on from CP125976.1 coordinate 534,688,957, forward strand.
AAGAGGAATCTCCAGGATACAATTCACATCCACAGAATAAAAAATCTCATTAAGGCGTTTTTCGTTCCATGTACCAGTGTATGGGTTAATTAGTTCTGAGATCTTAGTATATACCACATCTTTCCTTGGTGTAATAATTCTCCAATCCGGACTTGATGAAATCCATGGGTCGGAATAAATATATATGTATATTCTCTCTAGTACCCACCCTCCAAATGTATCCCCTTTTAAAAGTTGCCACACCTGCTAGAATACTTTGCCAAGTAAAGCTCGAACCAGCTTTTAGACCAGCTTTCAAAATATTCGCGTGAGAATAATATTTAGCGTGAAGCACACAGGCACACAAAGAATCAGAGGTGTTGATGAGTCTCCATGCTTGCTTAGCCAACATAGCCAGATTGAAGGAGTAAAAATCTCGAAAGCCCATCCCTCTTTCACTCTTTGGGTAGCAAAATTTCACCATGTAAACCAATGCATCTTCTTACTATTCTCATTGTCCCGCCACCAAAATTTAGATATAGCCTCCGTCAACCTTTTACAAACATCAATAAGAATTAGGAAAACAAACATTGCATAAACTAAATAGCTTGAGCCACAGGTTTGAGTAGAATCTCCTAGCTTACTTCTAGCTTCATTGTCCTGGAAGACCTGTTGCTTGAGCGTGGTCTATTTATTGACATAGAAACCATATCTTGCATAAAGAAGAAGTTGACAATTGACGACTGTAATTTATATACTGAACTGATCTCATGGCTGCCGCAGGCTAACAGCTCTAGCTCTCGCGTATTTGCATCTCGTCGTCGGTGATGCTGGTCTTGACTCAGACCGGTCTCAAAATAAAGTAGATGTCACCCCATGTCGAAGCAACCGTTTGCATAAAGTCTTGGGACCTGGAAAAAATGCATTGATAAATTATCCTCAAAAGGAAAAAATGCATTGAGAAATGGTCACACGAACCTTCCTCGAGGTGTAATTAACATGATAGAGATATGTCCCCACTAAAAAAATGAGCTCCTGAGAACTTATGTTTCGGTGGACTGACGTAATTCTACTATTTGTGCTAATATTTAAATGTTGCAACTTATAAAATTTATACTAATTATCAGTTGCAACTCATATGTAACTCCCATATTGCACGAATCGTGTCGTAAATCTAACTGTGAGAGAGAATGAAACATGAGAAGTTCTCGGATGTCTAAAAACTAGCAAATCCCCTAAAAAATGTGAGTGAGATATCACTGTACGGTTTTGAAACACTAGTATGCCACGGCCGGAAGAGATTGGAGGGGTAACCTCTATCAAAATCGTATCCAGACTCTTCTCCTCTCCCTGTCAGCGCCACCTTGCTGATCTCCACTATGAGGGTGATGAGTTAGGGATGGCATGAACACTAAATGTAGGACGACCACCACTATGGGAAAATAATTGACGCAGTCGCCTACAATCACACACTACACGTGAACTCGTTGAGAGCAGATGCAATGGTTGGAAGAGTGTATCTAATGTGTATGAATGGGAGGTGGTGGCGGTGATAAGTAAGGGACAAAATTTAGGTATGGGAAGAGATATTGCAAAGGAAAAGAGAAGTTTGAGAAGGGGGGGTGAAACAGGGTGTTAGGAATAGACAAGTTATATTCCTCTGGGGGCCAAAGGCCACAATATATAGTACAGGTACAGGCAAATATGCAGGAAGCCCCCTAACATATGGGGAAATACAATCTACAGATATATACATCTAACCCCCCCCCCCCCCCCTCAAACTCATGGTGGATCCACAACACTGAGTTTGGAGAGTAAGCATCTTGCGCTCACAGTGCATGCCTTCGTGAAGAAATCTAGCTGTAAATCTGAAGGCACATCTTGAGCGCAACAACTGAGCTGCACTGAGCACGTGTATAGAAAGCATCAACACCAATATGCTTGGTAAGCTCATGCTTGACGGATCACGTGCAACACTAATAGCTGTCTTGTCGAGACAAAACCAGTGGGTGTGGTAATGGAGACCCCAAAATCCATAGTAACCATCGTAACCAGGTCATCTCAGCGATCAACAAGGCCATAGCACAACTCAGCCTCAACACTCGAGCGGAAACGCTGTTTGTTTCTTCGTCTTCCAAGCAATGGCGAACCACCAAGAAACACACGATGGCGAGAAAGTGAACGACGATCCGAAGGATCACTCGCCCGTAAGCGTCCGAATAACTGGAGCTGGAGGGAGCTGGAGCGAGGAAAGAAAAGGCGACAGTGATCGTACCACGAAGATAACGAAGAACACGGAGAAGATGACTATAGTGAGCAGTGGTGGGGCGAAACAATGACTCAGAATATGAACAGGATAAGAGATGTCAGGACGAGTGACAGCAAGATAAACAAGACTCCCAACAAGATGACGATAACGCGTCGGATCAGAAAGAGGATCACCATCAGTGAGTTGAAGCTTAACATTAAGCTCCATAGGGGTCTCAACAGTGCGCTCATCCCCAAGAGCAGCACGGGCAAGAAGATCCTGAATATACTTTTCTTGAGAGATGTAAAAGCCATCAGAAGTGGAGGAAACCTCAATCCCAAGAAAGTATCGAAGAGGACCAAGATCAGTCATAAGAAACTGATCACGAAGACGAGCCTTAACAAAGGCTATATACTCAGGATCATCACCAGTAATGATCATATCATCAACATAGAGAAGAAGAAGAGTGCGTCCACGAGGAGAAGTGTGAACAAACAGCGCTGGATCATGAGCACTAGGGGAGAAACCAGCGGTCACTCTGAAGCAAAGCGCTCAAACCAAGCACAAGGGGCCTGTTTGAGGCCATAAAGAGAACGTCGAAGACGACAAACCATCCCCGCAGGAACAAAATACCCAGGAGGAGGCTGCATATAAACCTCCTCACTCAACTCACCATTGAGAAAGGCATTCTAAACATCAAGCTGGGACCTGAGACGTGTGACGCGAAGCAAACAAGAAGAATGCATACGGTGGTCATATGAGCCACAGGAGCAAAGGTCTCATCATAGTCACGACCATGCTCCTGCTGAAAACCACGAGCCACAAGACGCGCTTTATAGCGCTCAAGAGATCCATCAGAGCGAGTCTTAATATTATAGACCCACTTACACGTGATAGGACAAACACCGGGAGGGCGAGAAACAAGATCACAGGTGCCAGTGCGCTCAAGCGCGGCGATCTCCTCAGCCATGGCCAGCTGCCATTCAGGATGATGCTCAGCATCCCGATAAGAAGTCGGCTCGGAGGCAACATAAAGACCATACTGACTAGGCGAGTAACGGTCGGGAGCACGATGCTGAGGAACAGGACGAGGAGAGGGAAGATCATCAGAAGAAAACGATGCAGGAGACGACGATGAAGAAGAGGGAATAGTAGAGGAAGGCTCCGGAGAGCGAGGAGAACTAGGAGAACTAGATGGAGCAGAGGAGGACGGCGTCGAAGAAGAGACATCAGGGGGAGGAGATCCTGAAGAATACACAATAGGTGTAGAAGGAGGTGTGTCGGGAAAGAGAAGAAACGAGATATCTTCCACCGGGTAAGTGCCAGCGGTGGGACGAGGATAGAAAGCACACATCTCATCAAAAGTAACATCACGGCAGATATGCATCCGACGACCAACAGGGTCCCAACAGCGATAGCCCTTATGCTCATCGCTGTATCCAAGGAAGACACACTCAACAGACTGAGCGGTCAGTTTGGTGTGTTCGCGAGGAGCGAGGAGAACATAGCAAACACAACCAAACAAGCGAAGCATTGAGTAGTCAGGCTGTCGAACAGGCGCTCAAGAGGATACCACCTGCAAGGCGGAAGGCTGAATATTGATGAGATAAGCGGACGTGGCGACCTCGGAAATGCGGCGGAAGAAGAAGCAATCATCAAAGCGCGAGTGGTCTCAAGAAGATGACGATGCTTACGCTCGAACGCCATTACAGGTATGTCGCGGGACAAGAGAACTGAGCAAGGGTGCCACTCGGCAAGAACACCTCAACATCGGAAATATACTCACCAGCAGAATCAGCACGAAATACACGAATGGGGGTAGAATACTGAGTACGGACCATGGCCGCAAAACGCTGATATATGGAGAGCATTTCACTACGAGAGCGCATAAAATACAACCAAGTGTACCGATAAAAATCATCGATAAATAAAATATAGTAGCGATGGCCCCCTTTCGAAGCGAAAGGAGCCAGACCCCAAACATCGGAATGAACTAAATCAAAAGGTCGCTGAGATACAGACGCGCTAGTAGGATAGGGAAGCTGAATCTGTTTACCCAACCTACAGCCCTGACAATGTAAAGACCCATCTCCTGAGACAGACCCCAGAAGACCACGATGAACTAATGACGACAGGCGAGAGTCACAAAGGTGACCAAGACGATGATGCCACTGCTAAAATGAGCTGGTAGCAGAGGCGACGACAGGCGAAGCACCGGCGGATGAAGTGGCCGCGGAAGGAACACGAAGCCAGTCTAACTCCCAAAGTCCTGAAGAGTCACGGCTGCGAGGGCCAGCTCAACCAGGGCACGTAATGCGGCAGTCTGGACAACACAAGAATCAACATCAAGAATGACCACGACAACAGTCGGTCGGTGGCTAGCGAAAACAATTCATCTTAAGAAAAGGGACATAAGAAATATCGAAACAGAAAAGAAGAAGTAGAAAGGTGCCCCGACTAGAAGCGGAAGAGGTACCATCACCGTAGTAAAACACGGACAGAGAAGGAGAGAACAAAGAGCGAAAAAGAAGACTCGGATGTCATATAAAAAAGCTCGAATCCGGATACCACGGGGCGTGCACTGTATGTAGAAGGTGGTGGTCACGATTCCTAAAGAATCGATCCACAGAACAGCGGTGCCGTCGAAGAAGAGCACTGGCAGCAAGGAGACCGAAGACTCTGATAATGTCACAGTCGAGAGCAACTGCTGAAGATCCGGAAGGAGCCGGCCCTGAGTGCAGTCTTTGCTGGCGTGGGCGGGGTCCGTGTATAACGGTGGCCCAAGTGTGGCCATCCTGTTGCGATAGAGCGATGGCAAGAGAACCACGACGACCCTGACCACGAGCCTGCTGGTGCTGACTCTGACCCTGAGGCTGCTGAGGTTGACCCTGACCCTGTCCTGGACTAGCCCCGTCACACGTAAGAGGGGGTGTTGAAGTGTATAAGTGGATTGCACTAGCCCTTTCCATCAGTTCGGACCGTTGGTTGCGTTGGCTAGTGCATGAATTTGCCTAAGACGTATACAAAAAATATAGGATTAGTATCCTCGTAGGCCCCACAAAGGGAGCATAATCCATTAGAAGGTGAATATTATCACTATATGGTATCTTTTTCCACATCATTTGCCACAAAAACACTTTGATTTTTAGAGGATTTTTTATTTTCCACAAGTTGGCAAAGATTGCTCGGAGGTACCTTGGCACAACTTTAGGTAGAGTGACCTAACTAATAGAAGGTTCGAGGGGCCATCTAAACTCACATCTACCTTCAGAGAATCGATGGGTTGGATCTCTCATGTGAGAATAACCCACTCCACTCTTTCCTAGAGGCCCAGGGTTCTTCTGATAGGCACCACCCAACCATCAGGCTCTCTACCCTTAGCCACTGAGGATAAGGTTCTGGCCACAATGAAAAAAAAATGTGGGTATCTAGCACATAAGGGCGCTTGCCCCACCCACCACTCTTGCCAAAATATTGTGGAGTTTCCATTATTCACTATGTGTCCCCCCCCCCCCCCCCAAGCTAAACACATATCGGATCCAATTCCAAAATTGGGAACCCGAGCAGTGAGCATCCACAAGTAGATCTTTATTTTGGAGATACTTAGTGAAAATGATTTCTCTCCAAAGGCCCTCCTATTGGGCGACAATTCTCCAAATCCACTTAACCATGAGGAAATTATTCATGAGTTTGATGTCAATGATGCCAAGATCACAAAGTCTTTTCGGCCGCTCCATTTAACCAGGTGGTACTTTTGTTTAACTCCATTGGCTTCCCAGTAGAATCTGGAGCGATGTTCATCGTTTAACTCTTCATCTTATGATGAATCGATGGATTTCAAACTTAATCTTAGAAGTAATATAAAAGCAACAAGAACCTAATAAAAATCAAGGAATAAATGTTTACAATAAGCTTGATCAGACCGTACATGGAAAATGTATTCATCGAGACGAAACCATAATTCACCCTAAAGAAAAAAATGCCACCCGGATCACATGTTGGTCACATACAAACAAAGAACTGAACTCTAAATAAACCACTTAAGGCATCAAAACTCCCGAAGAAGTAAGGTGCGAGTCATCAAAACGCATGCACACGGTTTACAGTTCATAAGAAACTTTGATCAATGGTAGTGGGTCTTCATCTGCCTGGGCAGCAACCACCTCCTTTGCATCATATAGCCTGTTGAGACGATCTTAATGTCGCATTGCTTCTTTGTGGTCTCGGCCCGGTTTTTCATGGTGGTGACCAACTTGCGCCAGAGGTGGCAAATTTTATTCCAAACCTGCTCATCAAACATTACTAAATAGTCAGTCGTGTCCCAAATCCCTCCACGCTACATTGCAAGATACTTCATTTGTTCATTAATATAAGAAATTTTAGCAAGATAAACTAGTTTGCTAAAACATCTTATATTAATGAACATAGGGAGTACAAATATGATCATACGAATTCAGCATGATTGCTCCACATGTGTATTGGATGCTGAAACAAAACTATAGAACCGATGTAATTAAGTCCAGATGTTTTAGGTTACCCATCACGAGTATCAATGACCAAAACAAAGTATAAATTTAGTAGAACCATATTTCACAAACCAAGAGTTAGGAGGCATCTCATGTTCCCTAAACCTAAATAGCGTATCTCATTTTCCTTCACAAAGAAAAGGTTATTTTCTCACCTAGAGACATTCTTCAAAAGCAGAAAACAATCATACTACTAAAAATTATGAAACCTGTCATCTGCTTCAGATCAGAAGTAACTAACGTGCTAACACTTCGGGATAACTGTACATATAAATTATGAAACCTGTACGTATAAATAAAAGTATAAATTATGAAACCTGTCATCTGCTTACCAGTTCGGCAGCATACGCACAGTACTCATACATCTGGACATGCCAAGGTTTTATTGCCGAATGCCTCTCTCCTTCTTCCACTTGCCCTTCTCCTTCCGCTTTCACGCGACCTGCTCCTTCCTGCTATAAGGAGGATGAAACATGCTAATGAGAATAGCTATTTTTGTCAACTATATTTTAGTGTGCCATTTGGATTGAAATTTTTAGCGGGTGAATTGACGGGTCTAATAAAAAACAGGTTATGAAGTGAGAGTGAGACTACCTTAATATTGAGGTGCATCTTGTCTGAAAATGGTCGTCCCTGTTGATTGATCATAATAGAGTCTACGCTATCAAACAATTCCTTGCGCTGACGTGCTTGTACGATTGCATCCTTGGTCATATTGTCGAAGAGCACCACTCTACGTCCGCATGACCTGACCATCTCCTGTGAACATTCCATGCATGCATTCATATATGTATATAAATGACTCGGAGGTCAGTAGTAATGTTCTGAAGTATGAAGCAAAGAAGAGACGAAATGTAAGTTCAAACGAACCGTCATGTACTCAGGAGCGTCCTTCAGCATGTCCTTGAATTCATCCTTACCTCATCTCCATGCGTGAAAGTCAGGATCATGCGTTCACCAAGCGACGACGTATGTACTGACTTGATCGTCGCTGCGTCTTCTTCTGAGAACCGAGACACGGCTGAGAAGACGACGAGAACAGCGTCTATCCCGTCTTTCATCATGCCCATGCAGTCGAAGATCTCCTTCCCGACATTTTTAGCCGTGACGCCAGTGTCAAGAAGTCCTAATCGGTTGCATCACATCCAATAGAAACGAGAACATACAAATCAGAACAAAAAGTAATAAAAAATCAGATAAACAGTAGTAGATTTAGATTACCACGTATTTTGGTTGGCTTTTTTTTTCGAAAAGGGGGAGCTAGCCCCTGCCTCTTTATCGATTTTGTGTTGTGTGGTGCTCAAATAGTCAAATCTACACTACTACGCGTGGGTGCGCTTCAGACTTTCAGTACACGGATCACGGATTTATTCTAGATCTATGGTCGGCCGTAACTGTTTATCTCAAGAGAACGAACAGTCGTGTTGGTGTATTTGTATGTCTTGTACTCCTAATTAAACACTAGCTTGTAGACTTGGAAGAGCATGCAAGGTAGACGATGACATGAACATCTTTCTTTTTCTTAAAATTACCAGGAAATTAACATCGAGTAGTGGTTACCTGGTGTGTCTATCACATTGACGATGCGTCCATCTCCGAGCGTGGTGCTTTCCTTTTGACACTGAAGTGTGACACTGCGGAAGGAGCGCTTGGAGGCGAACGCCTCCCGGCCAAGGATGCTGTTTCCGGTGGCGCTCTTGCCGTTACCGATCTTTCCCACCAGCCCGAGCGTGATGCCGGTGGCGCGAGGCACCCGGGCGTGTTGGTCACCGTCGTGGCAGTCTCCTCCGGTTCCAGCCATCACGGACGAAAACCTTTTTTGCTGAGAAATTCAGTAATAAGCTAGCATGGAAAAAAAAACAAAGGACGAAGAGACCTAACGGGAAAGGAAAGATCTCTTTCGTCTTACCAGAGCAAGAGCAACAGATCAATGGGGAACGCAGGAACACGCAAGCAAGAGCATGAAGAACCAAGAAGCGGAAGCAGAACTGGCCAGATGAGAATGAATCCGAATGAAGCGGTAGCCTCTGACTGTATACTTTTGCTTTAATGACGAAGAAAAAAAAAGAAGAGGAGGCGAGCGGGCGGGCGTGCCTCTCGATCGCGTTCCCGATAAGTTCATAACCGCGCGGCCTCGCGCTTCGTTTTCCCTCCCAGCCGCCAGAACATACGGCGTCAGTTACATAGAAATAAGTCTGCTTATAGTGGGAGTAACATAAGTATTAACATGCATGCCATCTAAGTACAAAGAGTGATATAGCAAGTAATTAATGAGGAGAGAGGCAAATGGAGTAACATATTATATTACCATCACATCACACTTCTCAATGCAAAGTGAGTCTACAAATCAATTAATGAAGCTTTCTATGTTACTACACATATGACACTTTTCACTATACTAGTCTAAGTTACTCCCCCACTATGACCAGCCTAAGACCTTTCATAATGGCCAGTACTAGGGAAATTTGTGTTTTTTATCCCCCGGGTCCTCAGCCAACCACGTGTCTTTTTTTTGTCAAAACCCCGCTTTTGCTACAGAAAGTCCCGCTTATGTTATATATTATTCCGCTTTTGCTGCCATGTAGCAAAAAACGATTCAGTATAGGAAATAGAAAAACAGGCTGGACTTCGTCGGAGATTTCGCCGGCGTCCGTGTAGCAAAAAAGTTGTGCTAATGTAGCAAATCCAACCTTATCGGAGACCTCGCCGGAGACTTTCGCCGAAGACCTTGTAGCAAAAAAATTGCGCTATTGTTGCAAAATCACAAAAATATTGTAGCAATTTTTTTTGCAAAATGTAGCAAAAATCCAATTCGCCGGAGACATCACTGGGACTTTATAGAAAAAAATTGCTACCATAGCAAAACCTACTTCGCCGACATCTTGTAGCAAAATATTTACAATATTGTAGCAAATACATAAAACTGTTCTAGCAAAACAAATATATGTATGTAGCAAATCCCCACCACGGCAAAAAATTCCCAGAACGCAACCTCATCGTTGGTAGCACCTCCAGACACTGTCAGTAGCAAGTCGGGTCGCCTTAAGTAGCAACTCTACGAGCCATCTATAGCGCTGTCGGTGACCATTAATTCTCAATGCTGCATGCAACATGCATCGCGAGAGAGGCCCCTCGTCCTTGACGGAGCCCTGCAGCACGCAATGGGGGCGAGCTCCACGTCTTCCCCAAGTTGCAGCACGTATATCCAGGGAGGACGGTCGTCTTCGATGGGGGCTTGCAGCAAGCAAGGAAACGATCCATGGTGGAGGCTGTAGAGGCGTCGCGCGGCAGGACGGAGGACGACAGGGCGCGAGCCACATCGGCGAGCGGCGCGGGAGTCATAGCGGGCGGTGACGCCTTTCGGCGAGCAGCAAGGGAGGGCGGCGCCGCACGGGGTGCCGGCGACTCGTGGGCTGCAAGGCGATAGCGAGCATGCAGGGAGGCGACAAAACGAGCTACAGGGGAGGGCAATGGCGTGGAGTCTACAGGTTCCGTCGAGCGGCGTGTGTAGCAGCGTCGGACGTGGGGCACGTAGCTGCGTCGGTGGTGGTGGTCCAGTGACGGGCGACGAGCTGCAGGCAATGGGGCAGCGGCGGGAGGAACTAGGTGCAGGCGCGCGGCGATGCCTTAGGGAGCCGGCGGCAGTTCGCTTCATGCGTGAGAAACAAGAACAGAAGAAACAATGGGGAAGAGATAAGATACGTCATGGGGCCCACTACAACAGCGTTGAGTGCACGGGACATGACCCGGGGATAGATCGCGTAAAATCCACTGGGGAGTAGTATCATTTTCCTTTCATAATGGTGGGTCTCTTAGCACGTTATCATATGAGTCATTAAAACTTAAGAAACAACCATCACAATGGAGTGTATCTTAGATATTGTTTGTTAGGAGGGTTATATTTAATGATTTTAGCCTCATGCATGTGTGTGATTGGACTAGTCAAAAAAATTGCCTATGATAGCGTGCAAGGGTTGTATCTTAGCTAAGATACAACAATCATCTCTTTCTTCATTAACTCACATGCCACATAAGCAAAGTACCTAGGATACGACGCTAAGAAACACCCATTGTCAAAGGCCAAGCAAACAAACAAATAGTACCTCGGACAGAGCCCACAAAATAGATAAATTTGGATAACAATTGTGCCTAGGCTGGATGGGTGTTCTAAACATGCTTTGCATTAGATAGGACAGGGTCTTTGTGGAAAAAAAATAACCCGGCCTGGGCAGTTGGAAGTATATATCCCTCCTCTATATCACACCATCCACCAATTTGTGCCTCCATCCAAAGACCATCTAAGCTATCAATCTGACATGAAAGAAAAAGCGAATATCACTAATAAAAACGGAAATTATAGAGAGATAAGAGCATCTCCAAGAGCTTACCCATATGGGTAAGCAAAAAATGTTTGGGTAAGAGGAGAGAGAAGATATAGATGGGGATATTTTGGTTTTCTTTTCCAGCTTATCTAGCTTTTGCTTACCCAAAATATAGGTAAGATATTGAAGATAATCTTACCCATATTTTTTCACCCAAAATTGTTTTGCATAGTTTTAATGAAATAAACACAAGATATCAAGTAGAAACATTATCAATAAAATTGCAACATCATTTGGTGCATAGAACAAAACAAAATATATAGTTCATCGATCATAGAGTAGTATGAAAGCGAATGGTTCATCGATACATAAAACAACACCACATAATAGTAGTAGATAGTTCGTTGATAATAGAAGTAGTAGATAGTTCATTGATGCATACTAGACTCTCACATGCCATCACCACCATTGCCTCCATCACCACCATAGCTGCCACCACCACCATTATTGCCTCCACCATGGCCACCCACATACCCTATTTCCATCAATATTTGGTCATGACAAAGCTCCCAATAAGCTCGCCCCTTCTTATCTAGAGTACTTGGATCCATGAACATGAGCTTTTGCTCTTGCTCTATCCTTTTGAGCATTTATTCATTTGTCAACTTACTCTCTTCGATCTCAACACACTTCTCCTCGGCTGTCTCTATCCTCTCCTCAGCCAACACCTTCATTTCCACAACTAACTTACTCTCTTCAATCTCTTTGTTCCTCACCTCCCTCCTTTCTTTGGCGAGCTCCTTACTCACCGTCATCATGTTGTCCAAAGACTCCTTGTACATGTTCTCACTGTAGGGGTTCGTAGCATGGAAAACAAAAAAATTATACCGCATACAAACAAACAAGCCAAGATCTATCTACTAGATTGTAGCAACGAGTCGATGGAATAACTCACCCTCAAAGATTCCAAAGTGTTTAACGAGAGCGGATTATCGTGGGTGATGTAGTCGTACTCTTGCCGATCTCAAGATCGTGTAGACGATCCTTCCGGCGCTGCGTTCCGGCAGCTCTCCCGCAGTCGGTCACACGTTCGGTACTCGATGAAGACCTTCCTCTCCCTTGTTCCAGCAGGCAGCGGAGGTTGTAGCACTCTCCTCGTGATTCCTAAAGACGCACGACGTGGTACCGAAGTAGAGGGAGATCTCGCAGGCTTCGCCTAAGTCGGAGCGAGTATGGTGGACTATGAGAGAGGCCTTGGCGATCTAGGGTTTAGAGGCACCAAGGAGAGAGCTAGGCCGCCGCTAGGGCAAGGGGAGCCCCAACTCGGCGGCTAGGCAAACCCTAGGGGTGGCGGCAACTTGGTGGAGGGCGGCGGCTAGGGCTAGGGTTTAGAGGAGAGAGGTGTAGGCTAGAGGGGCACCACTTCCCCTCCTTATATAGGTGGGAGGGCGCCGGTTGGGAGGAGGGAGTCCTCCCCCAACTCGTCCTCCTTGGCCGGCGGTGGAGGGAGGACTTCCTCCCTAAGTAGGTTTCCTACTCTCCCTCCACCAAGCAAACTTGTCGTTTGACTTTTCAAATCGGCGTTTGACTTTTCAAACTAGGATTTCATTTATCCCTTTATTTTGCTCAGCGATGACACCTAGTACATGATGCAACCATTCCAACTTGTTATGAAACATTCATGTACCCTTCCTCGGAGTCTTGGGACCTTAGTACCCTTCTAGAACATTCCATGAAAACACCTAATCATTCTCCAACTCCGAAACAGGACTTTCCTTATATGAATCTTATTCTCCGGACCATTCCGGATCTCCTCGTGATATACCGTATCCCATCCGAGACTCCGAACAACATTCGGTCTCTTACTCATCATTCCATAACTACTCAACAACATCGAATCCTTAAGTGTGTCTCCCTACGGTTCGTGAATTATGTGGACATGATCGAGACACTTCTCCGAACAATAACCAATAGAGGAATCTGGAAATTCATATGGCTCCCACATATTTCTATGATTACTTTGCGATTGAATGAACCACTTACATACGACACCAATTTCCCTTTGTCTCACGATAGTTTACTTATCCGAGGTTTTGATCGTCGGTATCTTTGCATACCTAGTTCAACCTCGTTACTGATAAGTACTCTTTTCTCGTTCCCGTGGTATGTGATCCCTTTTGAACCAGTCACATGCTTTCAAGCTAATTTGATGACATTCCACCGAGAGGGCCCAGAGTATATCTACCCGTCATATGGACGGACAAATCCCACTCTTGATCCATGTGTCTCAACCCATACTTTCCAAACACTCAATGCCACCTTTATAACCACCCAGTTACGGTGTGGTGTTTGATGTCATCAAAGCATCCTTCCGGTGATGGTGATAAGCATGATCACATGGTCGAAGTAATTAGGTTACTATGTATCAGAAAGCATATAGCAATTGAACTATTAAAATGACTTGATCTTTATGCTACGCTTATCTATAGGAGTATGTTCATCATACCATTCTCCTAACGATATGATCTTGTTGTTAATAACATCTCAATGTTCATGATAGGGAAACCACAATCATTTATTAACCAACAAGCTAGTATTATGAAGAGGCTTTACTAGGGACTTTAATTTAGTTTACAAATCACACAAGTATTAATGTTTCCTTGTTAATACTATTATAGCATGAATGTAAACATTTATCATAAACACAAATATATAATAATAACTACATTTATTATTGACTCTAGGGCATATCTCCAATAGTCTCCCACTTGCACTAGAGTCAACTAATCTAGATTACATGGTAATATACCGAACACCCATGGCAGTTTGGTGTTGGTCATGTTTTGCCCTCGGGAGAGGTTTAGTCAACGGATCCGCCACATTCAGGTCCGTGTGTACTTTGCAAATCTTTATGTCACCATCTTGGACATGTTCTCGAATAGCGTGAAAACGTAGCTTGATGTGCTTCAGCTTCTTGTGTGACCTTGGTTCTTGCGCATTGGCTATGGCGCCCATGTTATCACAGTAGATAGACATTGGGTCCAGCGCACTTGGAACCACACCGAGCTCTGTAATGAACTCCTTCATCCATATCGCTTCTTGTGAAGCCTCCGAAGGAGTTATGTATTCCGATTCAGTTGAAGATCTCGCCACAACGCTTTTATTTGCACTCCTCCAGCTAACTGCTGCACCATTCAAAGTAAATACATATCCAGATTGTGATTTAGAATCATCCGGATCGGTGTTCCAACTAGCATCGGTGTAACCATTAACAACGAGCTGTTCATCACATCCATAAGAAAGAACCATATCCTTAGTTCTTCTCAAGTACTTAAGGATGTTTTTGACCGCTGTCCAGTGATCCATTCCTGGATCACTTTGATATCTGCTAGTTAAACTAACAGCATATGGAATGTCGGGTCTAGTACATAGCATAACATATATTAGAGATCCTATGGTTGAGGCATAGGGAGTCTTACTCATCCTTTCTCTATCTTCTGCCGTTGCTGGACTTTGAGTTTTACTCAAGGTCGTATTGGGCAACATGGGCAAGAACCCTTTCTTGTTGTCTTCCATTCCAAACCTCTTTAGAACTTTGTCCAAATATGTACTTTGTGACAATGATATTAGGCGTCTCGATCTATATCTATAAATCTTTATGCCTAATATGTAAGCTGCTTTGCCAAGATCTTTCATTGAAAAACTATTATTCAAATATTCCTTGACACTATTAAGAAGGTCTACATCATTCCCAATCAACAATATGTCATCTACATATAGTATTAAGAATGCTACAGAGCTCCCACTCACTTTCTTGTAAATACAAGCTTCTCCATAAGTTTATAAAACCAAAAATTTTGATTACCTTATCAAAACGTTGATTCCAACTTCGTGATGCTTGCTTCAATCCATATATGGACCGTTGAAGTTTGCATACCTTGTTAGCATCTTTAGGATCGACAAAACCTTTGGGTTGCATCATATACAACTCTTCATCAATGTCTCCATTGAGGAACGTTGTTTTGACATCCATCTGCCATATCTCATAATCGTAATATGCAGCGATTGCTAACAAAATCCTCACAGACTTTAGCTTCGCTACTGGTGAGAAAGTCTCATCGTAGTCAACTCCTTGAATTTGTCGAAACCCTTTTGCGACAAGTCAAGATTTATAGACAGTAACATTACCATCAGCATCTGTTTTCTTCTTGAAAATCCATTTGTTCTCGACAACCTTCTGGCCATCTGGTAAGTCCACCAAAGTCCATACTTGGTTTTCGTACATGGATCCAATCTCGGATTTCATGGCTTCTTGCCATTTATTGGAATCTGGGCTCATCATCGCTTCCTCATATGTCGCAGGATCATCGGTGTTGTCCACCAACATGACACTCATAACGGGATCATACCAATCAGGAGTGGTACGATTTCTCGTTAACCTGCGAGGCTCTGTAGCAAGTTCAACCGAAGTTTCATGTTATCATCATTAGCTTCCTCGTATTGGTGCAAGCACCACATGAACTTCTTCCGGTGCTGCGCTACTCGCAAGTTCGAGAGAAGGTTCGACAACCTCATCGAGTTCTACTTTCCTTCCAGTCACTTTTTTCGAGAGAAATTCCTTCTCTAGAAAGGATCCATTCTTAGCAACGAAGATTTTGCCTTCGGATCTATGATAGAAGGTATACCCAATAGTTTCCTTTGGGTATCCTATGAAGACGCATTTTTCCGCTTTGGGTTCAAGCTTGTCCGGCTGTAACTTCTTTACATAGGCTTCGCAACCCCAAACTTTAAGGAACGACAATTTAGGTTTCTTCCCAAACCATTATTCATACGGTGTCGTTTCAACGGATTTAGATGGTGCCCTATTTAAAGTGAATGCGGTTGTTTCTAATGCATAACCCCAAAATGATAGCGGTAAATCTGTAAGTGACATCATAGAATGAACCATATCTAAGAGAGTTCGATTACGACGTTCGGACACACCATTACGTTGTGGTGTTCCCGGCGGTGTCAATTGTGAAAGTATTCCGTATTTCTTCAAATGCTCGCTAAACTCGTAACTTAGATATTCACCTCCATGATCAGAACGTAGAAATTTAATCTTCTTGTTACGTTGATTCTCTACCTCACTTTGAAATTCCTTAAAATTCTCGAAAGTTTCGGACTTATGTTTCATGAAATAGATATACCCATATCTACTCAAGTCATCCGTGAAGGTAAGAACATAACGATAACCACCGCGCGATGCTACACTCATCGGACCACACACATCGGTATGTATGATTTCCAATAAGTCCGTAGCTGCTCCATCATACCAGAAAATGGAGTCTTAGTCATTTTACCCATCAGACATGCTTCACATCTTTCAAGTGATTCGAAATCAAGTGATAAAAGAAGTCCATCGGAATGGAGTTTCTTCATACGCTTCACTCCAATGTGACCAAGACGACAGTGCCACATATAGGTCGAGTTATCGCTCAATTTCAAACGTTTAGCTTCAATGTTATTAATATGTGTATTTCCACTATCGAGATTCAATAGTAATAGACCATCTATCAAAGGTCCATGTGCATAAAACATATTACTCATATAAATCGAACAACTATTATTCTCGGATTTAAACAAGTAACCGTCTCGCAATAAACAAGATCCCGATATAATGTTCATGCTTAACGCAGGAACCAAATAACAATTATTTAAGTATAAAACTAATCCCAATGGTAGATAAAGAGGTAGCGTGCCTACCGCGATCACATCAACCTTTGATCTATTTCCAACGCGCATCGTCACCTCGTTCTTCGCTAGCTTCCGTTTATTCTGCAGCACTTGTTTAGAGTTACAAATATGAGCAACCGAACCAGTATCAAATACCCATGCACTACTACGAGTACTAGTGAGATACACATCAATAACATGTATATCGGATATACCTTTCTTCTTGATGTTGCCGTTCTTCAAATCCGCCAAGTACTTTGGGAAATTCCGCTTCTAGTGACCTTCTCCCTTGCAGTAAAAGCACCCAGTATCAGGCTTAGGTCCAGCCTTGG
Source organism: Avena longiglumis (assembly GCA_030063025.1). Taxonomy (NCBI): domain Eukaryota; kingdom Viridiplantae; phylum Streptophyta; class Magnoliopsida; order Poales; family Poaceae; genus Avena; species Avena longiglumis. Next base: position 534,706,079 of record CP125976.1, read on the forward strand.
TCTTCTTCGTCGGTGCGGCAAATTTCTTACCACCCTTCTTGAAGTGTCCCTTTTGCTTAGACTTGCCTTTCTTGAATTTGGTGGTCTTATTTACTATCAACACTTGGTGTTCTTTCTTGATCTCCACTTCTGCAGATTTTAACATGGAGAAGAGTTATGGCAACTGCTTGTCCATGCTTTGCATATTGTAGTTCATCACAAAGTTCTTGTAACTTGGTGGTAGTGATTGAAGGACACAGTAAATGTAACACCCTCAGAATCGGACCTATGCAAGTTTGAGCAAAATTCGCCAAACCCGCATAGAAACGATTCAAAGGTGCCCACCAGGCACTTTCGTGCGGGTGGAAAACGAAGTAATAACATTACACAACAGTCCTCGATGGGACCCATGAGCAGATATATATAACAACGACTCAAAGAGTCAAGAATACGATATAATATACAAAGATCCAAATCACCTTGAAAGCGATAGAGCGTCATTACGGACAAGATGCAAATGGGGCTAAGAGCCACGAAGAATAACCAATGGCGTCCATAACCCTGCCTGTGCCAAGCGGAAGGGTAACCCCGCTAACGGCGTCGATCTCAAAACCTGCTTAAAACAAAGGGGTGCGGCAAAGGGCAAAGGAAAAGAAGGAGCGTCGATCTTGAGGCCAGACAGCGAGGCTAGAATTCGGCGGTCCTCGCCTACATAGGTATGGTGGGTGGCGGCGGCGACATGCGCTAAACAACCTATAGAGACTCGATACAAGCTGGCGGTTATCGGAGAGGGGTGAGAATGACCTATCCGGATACAACGGCTAACACCAAACAAACCCATCCTGGTGTTTCCCCTCGAGACCAAACGAGGAAGTCACCGAGAACTCACACGGTTAGCGATTTACTTATTTGGTTATCGTTGCAGCAATTACTAGTCGGTATAGATAGTCGTTCCGATAAAGTAAGCGATGCCCTTTTAGTTAGTCATTCATGATAGTTGCAACAATTACTATTCATGTACGATAGCATGAGATAAACCCCATAACCCAGCGGTTGTTGGTACTTTTATGCAGCCATTTCGTTGTAGTTGCAATACTTACTAGTCGGTACAATTGTATGGCGACAACCAAACAAGCAATTGTGGGCGATTAATTAGCCATTCCATTATAATGAAGCTGATTACTAGTCATTATAAGTCAAATTTATAGCGATAAACTTTAGTTATGCTTTTCTATGATCGAGATGCTCCAAGTCGTCCATATCCGCGGACACGGCTTTGAAAGTTTTACCGGCGGGTGCACCAATAGCAACACACGCTCGATCAACCTCGGAAAACCAAATCAAACCCAACGAGGCTTTCACGGTGAACAATCACGGATTGAGAAATATTTCAGGGCCACCCTTAAGTAGAATCCATAGCAGTAAGCAAGCTCCGAGGCGGCCTCAAGGTTATGGGGAACGGCTGAGCATTCGAACCCGAAAGTGTGGCTGGGCTTGTCGACACAGCGGAATCGTGCCATAATCCTAAATGCAGTGTGCTCCTCGCACAATCGTAAATAAAGCAAGAAAGCATGGCATAAGTACAGATCGTAAATAAAACCTCAAACTAGTTTGTGGCCCCAAGAAATAAGATGAATCAAGCTCGGCTCGGGGTCCCATATACCTCCCGGATGTGGATAGCGCAAAAAATCAAGGAATGTATCAAGTACTCGGGGTCTTACAGGACACAAGTGGGCGGAAACCAAATATTTTCTATCACCCACCGATGCCTCCGCTTATTTCAATTTTAGTTGTTACACGAAATTAAAGTGACGATAAGTAAAACTAGAATCATCTCCAACATCAACATGCGGCAATACATCAGAATCGTGGCATATGACGACACACATCGCACTTGAGCAAGCAACTACGACGCATAAGTCCAACTATCTACCAAACAATAGGTAATAGGATGTGTCCAAGGCAATATAGGGCTGCACGGTATATCAGAATACGAAACTAAAGCATCGCAAACACGATAGCAATAGATCAACGGAGGGAAATAAATACTATAAAAGTAAGATAGGTAGAAGGGAGATGCTACTTTGAAAACATTGTCGAAGGTTTTCCCCGAAGATCGGGGCGAAGCTCACATCAACTCAACGGCCTTATCCGCGAAGAAGCAAAACACTAGAAGAAACACCGGATGCAATTTTTAATACGACGGCAGAAGATCGGCATGATGCATGTATGATGCATGTCATGGCAAAGGTGCGATGCAATTAAGTCATATTAAGCGGAACCGGGGTCCCGACAATTAATATATGGTTCAAGTTGTTTATCAATCCCGCAATTTAAATGTTATAAAGCAAGACAATAGTTGGCAACGGTTCGCTACACATGTTTAAATGAGGCCGATATGAGACTAGATTTGCCGGCATATGGGTCCCATATTTTGTTATTAGGTGAATCGGCATAAGGCCCCCAAACCACATGATTATGCATGAGAGATGAATGGCAATTTAATATGCGACAAGGTTATATTTCATTTATAAAATAGGGTTGGCGGGAAGGGGTTCACACATTAGGGTTCTCGACGATCTTGGTTCCGGGGTTCGGGGTCGGTCTCGGGGTCCAGGGTTCGACGGATCTGGGGTTCGGGGTTCGACGGACGCGTTCTCGGATAGCGGGGTGGATCTTGGCGTTCCGGGAAGCCGGACTTGGTTCGGTGTCGGGGCGCATCGGGTCCTTCGGGCGGTGTCGTTCTTGTCGTCGGGAAGACCTTGTCGGGTCCACGGGTCGATCTTGCCGTTCGAGGTCTTGGCGGGTCCGCGCTTGGATTACGTGAGGAGGTCATGGCGTCGGTGAGGTCGATCTTGTCGGTTCCACGGTTTTAGTTATCGGTGTCGGACTCGAATTCGGGGTTCGGTCTTGGATCGGGGTAGTTCTTGTCGCATGTGCCCGAAGTAGATCGTAGCCGTCTTTTGTCGGTGGTGAACTTAACCGTTGGTCTTGGTCCGGAAAAGAGCTCTTGGCGTTCGGGCTCTCGGCGAATCTTGGCGTGTCGAGGTGTGGTCTTGAGTTCGGGCTTGCCATGTTGTGAACTTGGCGTCACCGGATGCATGTCGGCGCACTTTCGGGTCTTGGCGTCCTCGGGGCATAGGGCTTGAATCGGGAAGGCGAACTTGGGGTACCGTCTTGGTTTTTTTTTTTTGACTATGAGGCAAAAGCCCCTGACAATTTATTAATAATAAAAACAGGAAACAAAGAAGTCAAAAAGAAATACTTACAAGTGTCATGATTAAAGAAAAAGACAAAGACTACTACTAGAACTACTAATTACAAGCAGGATCAATAAGCATGTCTTGATCCCTAGTGTAAACCCTCTACCCACTCTATCAGAGAAGCTCTCCATTTCTTCTTAATCCTGTATTTAAGCAAGTTGATATCATGAATAAATCTTGATTTCCATTGTGCAAAAGATGGTCTCTGATGATTAAAAATTTTATCATTTCGAATTAACCAAATATTCCAGCAAGCGGATCAAGACTTCCATGAAAAGCGATGTCCAAAAGATCTTTTAGCTGCAACAATCAAGCAAATCTCAAGAGGTAACCAAACAATCGATAAGTAATTCCAAATCCTAGCACTGAAATTGCACTCAAAGAAAAGATGAGATCTGTCCTCATATGCCTGGAAGGCACGATTCTAATGTGTATCATCGATAACGGTCCAATGTCTCCTTTGCAACAAATCTACGGTGTTTAATCTGTCCTTGAAGTAACCAAGCAAACACCTTAGTTTTCATGGTACAACAAGATTTCCATAACCAAACATAAACACGAGGGGCCATTATATTTTCGAAAATGCACTTGTAGAATTTACTTGGGGCATAATTATCCCCCACCTATAAGTCCAAACATCATACATGCGAGAAGTGGATTAGCAACCATCACATTACGAATCTCTCTCAATTCCTCAAAAGCCTCAACAGATAGAGGCGATAGAATAAATCATGGATATTCTCGGAAGAATAAACACTGACGAGATAAATTTTCATTGAGCACAAATGAGAAAAGTTTTGGGTATCTTTCTTTTAAAGGCTGGTAGAACCATTTAGTTCCCAATTATCTGACCAAAACAGAAAAGAATCCCCACAACCCTGGTGCACTGCAGCCACCCCTCGAAAGTTATCCACTTGTTTCAAAACATCTTTCCACCAAAAGGAACCACATAAGTTTTCAGCATGAGGCACCTTATCAGTGTAATAAGCATGTTTCACTAATTTGACCCAAGGTATATCGTTGCTATTATAATATTTATCCGGAAATTTAATGAGCGAGATGCATTCTTCTTCCGAAAATCTATAACACCAAGTCCTCCTTTTTCCTTGGGCAAGCAGACAATGTCCCATGCTTTGCCAAGCGTGCTTTGGCTCATCATGTTTCTTCCTCCAAAGACATTGCTTGAGTATGCGATCTAGTTGCTTGGTTAAGCCTTTAGCGAGTTGCAAGGAACTTAGAAAGTGTAACGGCATAGAAGACAAGCGAGTTTATGAGTTGTAGTCTAGCCCCGAGATAAGAAACTAGAGCTAGAGGTGAGCTTCCTTTCAAGTCTGCAAACCAACGGTTGCATTTCAGCTATAGTGGGTCTAGTAGTACCCAAAGGCAGCCCAGGTAGGTAAAAGGCATAGACCCACAAGGCAACCAAACTCATCAGACTCCTTCACGGTCATCAGAACATTAATTGGAACCATCATAGATTTGCTATAATTAATTTTAAGGCCGATTGGAAAGTGCAAATTTATGCAATAAGACCTTGAGAGCCCTAAGTTGAATCATATCGTAGCATAATCATCAAAGTATCATCGCATATTGTATTATTGGATAATCATTCTCATTGGTGACAATAGGCAATGATACCATTTGAGCATAAGAGCTCATTCTTTATGATTGTAGCAAATCGGATCCCAATGTATATAAAATAGGGGACAAAGGGTCTCCACTGTCGAACACCTCTCTTGCATTTAAACTGCTTGCCGAATTCCATTAAGCGAGGATAGAAGAGTTTCGGAAGACAGGATTGCTTTCATCCATCCAATCCAAACCGAGTTAAAACCTTTGTGCTTCATAATCTCCAAAATGGCCTCATGTTCAATGGTATCAAAAGCCTTGGCAAAATCCAATTTTAATATAATGATAGGTTTCTTAGAAATATGACAGAGAAACAAGTACTCAAAAGACCAAGCCAGACAGTCCTGAATTGACCTATTCCTTAGAAACCCATATTGATTCTTGTGAATACAAGATAGAATCTTATCCTGCAGTCTATTGGCAACAAGGTTGCCGGGATGGAGAACCTGGTGGTTCCGAGGAAGTACTTGTCGTCGAGGCCTCATGTACCTTCGCCACACAAACATCACATGGTCGGAGGCGGATGGCAGGACGGCGACCGGTTGTCGCAGACGAGGCGACGCAACGCCGCAGGCAGGAGGCTCGAGGCAGGAGGTTGCGGACGCGGAACACGCTCGGGCGGGCTCGCGTCTTTGGAGGCCGCGGTCGCTGTCGATCAGGGGCTGGGCTCTGGGGCGACGGGACGGAGGATGCTGCGGCAGCAAACAAGGCCTTGGCGAGATCGGGCGTCCTTGGCGGCTCGCTGGGAGGCAGCGGAGGTTCTGAAGGCAGCCGGGCCTTGTGGCAGCCTTGAGATAAGCCTTGGGCTGCACGCCGGAGGCAACCAGCCGCCCGAGGAGAAACTAAGCGAGGGCGGCGCTTCGGAGGAGAGGCAGGGGCGTCGTCGTGGCGCGGGGCGCCTGGCCGGCGAGCTCCGGTGATAGCAGGCGCTGAGAAGAAGGAGGGGCGGTGGCGGCGGTCTGAGGCGAGTCGTCTGCTGTGAGAGGCGGAGGTGCGGACGGGCCAGGGGCTCAGCCGGCGGAGGGAACCTTCCTTGTGGCTCTTTGGGAGGAGGCCAGCGAGGAGATGGTTCGGCGGAGGTCTGGCTGGTCGGCGAGGCACGACAGGAGAGGGCCAGCGGAGGGAAGATCTTGGGCTGCAGGCGGGCGGGTACCAGTGACAAGGAGGCCTGTGGTGAGGCGGGGCCTTGAGAGGGAAGGGGCGGTGGCTGGCGATGAGGACGGCCGGGTGGGGAGGCGAGTGAGAGGAAGGGCGCCTTGGCCAGGCAAGCTGGGCGGAGGTGAAGAGAACGCGAGGAGGAGGAGAAGGCAGGGTCTGTGGGTGGAAGAAAGCAGTGGGAAGGAGCGGTAGGGGTGGGCAGGCGGACCCACGGGAGAGTGCGTCGTGTGAGGTGGCCAGCGTGTGGTGCGTTAATGCTTGCGTGTGGGTTTGTGTGGGCGGGGGAGTGGGAGTGAGGAGAGGAGAGGGTTGAGGGTTGGACAAGTGGCAAGATAGGATAGGTAGAGGAGGGAAAAGTGATGTGGCGCATGGGGATTGGTGGGAGTGATGTGGAGGGGTGAGAGGGTAGATTAGTTGGTATGTTTAGGATTTAGGGCGGTGCGGTTGGACCGATTGTTGTATCTGAGGGTGGTCGTTGAATTGATCAATCAGCCCGTTCGACTGCCCCTATTAAAATAATTTAAATTTCTATTTATTCCAATCGGGCCGTTTGCAACCCGACAACAACAAACAAATTAACTCCGGAGACCCGGGTTTTTGCGTTTGAATAAAGATGAGGCGTTTGGAAAATAAAACGGGGTTTGAGACAATAGTTTTGGCAAACATTGCATGATGATGACGATGCAATGCACAAATTCAACGCGATTTTCTAGTAGTGGTTTTTGCGGGATGCCACAATTCGACACCACTAACAATGGATCTCGCCCTCGAGATCCGCCTCATGGTACCGGAAAGAAGGTCGGCGATCTGCGTCTTCTCGCATCGTGTAGATCCTCGCGACACCACTAACAAGAGTTCATCCTCCATCTTGAAATCGGCGACACCACCAACAAAGGATCGTTGTTCCTGATCGTCGAGGGAGCACTCCGGGAACAAAAGGTCGAAGGTAGAGGTATCGCAATTGAGGCCACCCCTAACTTCCGTGGACGGAGTAAAACTGCTGGATCCACTGATTCGACATACAAGAGCGAATGATAAGAGCAGTGGTAGGGTAGCTACTCCATCCCACACTCAAACCATTACTCTGCACGCGAATAAGCGGATTAAGCATTCAACTCTCGGAATTAGACTGAAGATCTCGACAAACGAGGTTCGGAAACAAAGGAATGTTGCCAGCAGAAATCGTATGAAAGACACAATGATTAGGTTCGCGATGGTTCCATTGGCATGAACAACACATGCTCAAGGTTAACCCCAACTTCACCAAAACTCGTCCTTCTCATATGTTTTCAACGACACGATATCCGGCAAGGAACACGGATGGATAAAGATCTCAAGAACAAAAGATCGGATGAAGGTACAGACAAGTTGCAGATTGATGATCGTAGCACCTCCGTTACAAAAGAAGAAGGCGAAACCACGAAGGTACGACGGAAACCCAACCACGAAATCCTGGACTCAAGAGAGAGATGAGGCGGATTCAAAACACGTAGAGGTAAGAGGAGAACAGCGGAGGGTAAGGAGTAAAATCAGACCTAATCGGAACTATCCAACCGTTTTGCAAAATAGTTTTGACACTCTACTTGACCGTTAGCTAGGTTATCCTCTGATTTGGACTTGTGGGTATCATAGCTGAGCTCGATACCACTCTGTAACACCCTCGAGAATCGGACCTATGCAAGTTTGAGCAAAATTGCCAAACCCGCAGAAAGCGATTCAAAGGTGCCACCAGCACTTTCGCGGGTGGAAAGCAAGTAATAACATTACACAGTCCTCGATGGGACCCACGAGCAGATATATATAACAACGACTCAAAGAGTCAAGAATAGATATAATATACAAAGATCCAAATCACCTTGAAAGCGATAGGCGTCCAGCTACGGACAAGATGCAAATGGGGCTAAGAGCCACGAAGAATAACCAATGGCGTCCATAACCCTGCCGAGCCAAGCCGAAGGGTAACCACCTAACGCGTCGATCTCAAAACCTGCTTAAAACAAAGGGGTGCCAAAGGGCAAAGGAAAAGAAGGAGCGTCGATCGAGGCGATTGCAGCGAGGCTAGAATTGGCGGTCCTCGCCTACATAAGTATGGTGTGGCGGCGGCGACATGCGCTAAACAACCTATAGAGACTCGATACAATGGCGGTTATCGAGAGGGTGAGAATGACCTATCCGGATACAACTGAAGCTAACACCAAACAAACCCATCCTGGTGTTTCCCCTCGAGACCAAGCGAGGAAGTCGAGGAACTCACGTTGGCAGTTTACTTATTTGGTTATCGTTGCAGCAATTACTAGTCGGTATAGATAGTCGTCACGATAAAGTAAGCGTGGGCCCTTTAGTTAGTCATTCGATGATAGTTGCAACAATTACTATTCGTACAGATAGCATGAGATAAACCCCATAACCCAAAGGTTGTTGGTACTTTTATGCAGCCATTTTTGTAGTTGCAATACTTACTAGTCGGTACAATTGTATGGCGACAACCAAACAAGCAATTGTGGGCGTATTAATTAGCCATTCCATTATAATAAAGCTGATTACTAGTCATTATAAGTCAAATTTATAGCGATAAACTTTAGTTATGCTTTCTATGATCGAGAATCGTGCTCCAAGTCGTCCATATCCGCGGACACGGCTTTGAAAAGTTTTACCGGCGGGGTGCACCAATAGCAACACGCTCGATCAACCTCGGAAAAACCAAATCAAAACCCAACGAGGCTTTCACGTTGAACAATCACGAGATTCAGAAATATTTGAGGCCACCTTAAGTAGAATCCATAGCGAGTAAGCAAGCTCGAGGGCCTCAAGGTTATGGGGACTACCGTGAGCAGGGAACCGAAAGTGTGGCTGGGCTTGTCGACACTGCGGAATCGTGCCATAATCCTAAACAGTACAGTGTGCTCCTCGCACAATCGTAAATAAAGCAGTAAAGCATGGCATAAGTACAGGATCGTAAATAAAACCTCAAACTAGTTTGTGGCCCCAAGAAATAAGATGAATCAAGCTCGGCTCGGGGTCCCATATACCTCCGGATGTGGATAGCGCCGCAAAATCAAGGAAGGTATCAAGTACTCGGGGTCTTACGGACACAAGTGGGCGTTCAAAACCAAATATTTTCTATCACCCACCGATGCCTCGCTTATTTCAATTTTAGTTGTTACACGAAATTAAAGTGACGATAAGTAAAACTAGAATCATCTCCAACATCAACATGCGGCAATACATCAAGAATCGTGGCATATGACGACACACATCAGACTTGAGCAAGCAACTACGACGCCAAGTCCAACTATCTACCAAACAATAGGTAATAGGATGTGTCCAAGGCAATATAGGGCTGCAGTATATCAAGGGTACGGAAACTAAAGCATCGCAACACGTATAGCAATAGATCAACAGGAGGGAAATAAATACTATAAAAGTAAGATAGGTAGAAAGGGGAGATGCTCACCGAAAACATTGTCGAAGGTTTTCCCAAGATCGGAAGCTCACATCAACTCAACGGCCTTATCCGAAGAAGCAAAACACTAGAAGAAACACGGATGCAATTTTAATACGACGGCGGAAGATCGGCATGATGCATGTATGATGCATGTCATGGCAAAGGTGCGATGCAATTAAGTCATATTAAGCGAACCGGGTCCCGACAATTAATATATGGTTCAAGTTGTTTATCAATCCCGCAATTTAAATGTTATAAAGCAAGACAATAGTTGGCAGCACGCTACACATGTTTAAATGAGGCCGATATGAGACTAGATTTGCGGCATATGGGTCCCATATTTTGTTATTAGGTGAATCGCATAAGGCCCCCAAACCACATGATTATGCATGAGAGATGAATGGCAATTTAATATGCGACATGGTTATTTTCATTTATAAAATAGGGTTGGCGGGAAGGGGTTCACACATTAGGGTTCTCGACGATCTTGGTTCCGGGGTTCGGGGTCGGTCTCGGGGTCCAGGGTTCGACGGATCTGGGGTTCGGGTTCACAGACGCGTTCTCGGATAGCGGGTGGATCTTGGCGTTCGGGAAGCGGACTTGGTTCGTGTCGGGCGCATCGGGTCCTTTCGGGCGGTGTCGTTCTTGTCGTTGAAGACCTTGTCGGGTCCCACGGGGTCGATCTTGCCGTTGCGAGGTCTTGGCGGGTCCGCGCTTCGGATTACGTGAGGGAGATCATGGCGTCGGTGAGGTCGATCTTGTCGGTTCCACGGTTTTAGTTGTCGGTGTCGGACTCGAATTCCGGGGTTCGGTCTTCGGATCGGGGGTAGTTCTTGTCGCATGTGCCCGCGAAGTAGATCTCGTAGCCCGTCTTTTGTCGGTGGTGAACTTAACCGTTGGTCTTCGGGTCCGGAAAAGGAGCTCTTGGCGTTCCGGGCTCTCGACGAATCTTGGCGTGTCGAGGTGTGGTCTTCGGGTTCGGGCTTGCCATGTTGACGAACTTGGCGTCACCGGATGCATGTCGGCGCACTCGGGTCTTGGCGTCCTCGGGGCATAGGGCTTCGAATCGGGGAAGGCGAACTTGGGGTACCGCGTCTTCGGTTGCCGGGATGGAGAACCTGGTGGTTCCGAGGAAGTACTTGTCGTCGAGGCCTCATGTACCTTCGCCACACAAACATCACATGGTCGAGGATGGCGGATCGGCGACGGTTGTCGCAGCAGGGCGACGCGACGCGACGCGCGGCGGCCTCGAGGTGAGGGTTGAGGCGGACGCGAACGCCGGGCAGCCGGGCTCTTTGGCCGGAGGCCGCAGTCCGCCGATCGTCGGGCGGGCTGGGCTCTCGGGACGACGGGACGGAGGATCGCGGCGGCAGCGAGCAAGGGAGGCGCGAAGCTTCGGGCGTCATGCGGCTCACTGGGAGGGCCGGAGGTTGCGGTGGCAGCCAGCGGCCTTGCTGGGATGGCGAACGCCGGCGAGGCTTGGCGCAACGCCGAGACGGCCACCACGGAGGAGCTTAGCGGAGGGGCGCTGCTCGCCGGAGGAGAGGCAGGCGGGACGCTGTCGGCGCGGTGGGCAGGGCGCCTGGGCGAGGCCGGCAGCCCGGAGCGAGCGCGAGAAGAAGGAGGGGCGGTGACGGGCGGGCGAGGCGAGTGCGCAGGAGGCGGAGGCGGACGGGCCGGGAGCCAGCGAGCGGCGGAGCGAGGGAACCGCCTTCCAAGTGGCTCTTGGGAGAGGCCAGCGAGGAGATGGTTCAAGCCAGGTCTGGCTGGTCGGCAGGCGCGACGGGAGAGGGCCATGGAGGGGAAGATCTTGCGGGCTGCAGGGCGGGGTACCGTGACGAGGAGGAGGCGACGCGGTGAGCGAGAGGGAAGCGGTGGCTGGGCGATGAGGACGCTGTGGGGAGAGGCGAGTGAGAGGAAGGGCGCCAGTGGCAAGCCGGGGCCGGAGGTGCTGAGGCAACGCGAAGGGAGGAGGGAGAAGGCAGGGTCAAGGGTGGAAGAGAAACAGTGGGAAGGAGCGGTAGGGGTGGGCAGGCGGACCCACAGGACAGGGGTGCGTCGTGATGTGTGGCCAAGGCTGCAGGGTGTGTGCTTGCGTGTGGGTTTGTGTGGGTGGAGGAGGAGAGAGGGAGAGGGTTGAGGGGTTGGACAAGTGGCAAGATAGGATAGGTAGAGGGAGGGAAAAAAAGTGATGTGGCGCCTGGGGATTGGTGGGAGTGATGTGGAGGGGGTGAGAGGGTAGATTAGTTGGTATGTTTAGGATTTAGGAGCGTGCAGTTGGACCGATTGTTGTATACGGGTGGTCGTCGGTCAATCAGCCCGTTCGACTGCCCTATTAAAATAATTTAAATTTCTATTTATTCCAATCGGGCCGTTGCAACCCGACAACAACAAACAAATTAACTCCGAGACCCGGTTTTATGCTTGAATAAAGATGAGGCGTTTGGAAAATAAAACGGGGTTTGCGACAATAGTTTTGGCAAACATTGCATGATGATGACGATGCAATGCACAAATTCAACGCGATTTTCTAGTAGTGGTTTTTGCGGGATGCCACAGTAAATCCCCAAAGCATTAGGAATTATTATACCCAAGCTTTGGAGTTTGTTTGCGTGCCCAGACATCTTAAGCACATGCTCACTGACGGAGCTGCCCTCTTCCATCTTGCAGTTAATGAACTTTTCAGAAGCCTCATAGCACTCAACTGCCGCGTGAGTCTCAAATATCAATTTGAGTTCACGGACAATATCATGTGGGTCATGGTTCTCAAACCTTTTCTGAAGCTCCGATTCCAAACCATACAAGATAGCACACTTAATTGTGGAGTACTGGTTCTTCCGAGCGAGGTAAACATTCTTTACTTCATCGGTAGCATCACGCGCGGGTCACCCAATGCATCCAAAGACATAGGTCAAATTACCGCATTGAGGACAATCCTCAAATTATGGAACCAATCTGAAGTTGCTTCCATTGTTTTTCAACTTTTCTTTCTCTAGAACGCATTAAAATTGATGGTAGGGCCGCCATTGATCCACAACATATTTGCAATAGTTTAGACTAAGTTTATGACAAATTGAGTTCTAATTAATAGTTAAATTAATCTAGGTGAACTCCCACTCAAAACAATATCCCCACATTGTTTTAGTGAGCACACGAACCAAATCCACCACATCAAAACCGATCATCACGAGAGTTGATGTAGCTTCAATGGCGAACAATCGACATGTTCATCATATCTACTATATGATTCATGCTTTACCTTTCGTGATCCGTGTTCCGAGACCATGTCTACATGCTAGGCTCATAAGATCAAACCTTAGCTTCCGCATGAGCAAATCTGGCTTGCTCACATTGTATACACTTGCAGAATCTAACACGCCCGATCATCACGTGGTGCTTCGAAACAACAAGCTTTAGCAACGGTGCTTACTAAGGATGAACACTTTAGAACTTGAAATTTATGTGCATGAGGGATCATCTTATAATGCTACCGTCGTTAACTAAGCAATACAAGATGCATAAAGGATTAACATCACATGCAATTCATAATATGTGATATGATATGGCCTTTCTTCTTTGTGCTTCCGATCTCCATCTTCAAGCACGAACATGATCTCCATCATCACCGTCATTGCATCAAGATCAATGACGCTGCTCCATGATTGTCGTCCACCAGCTTCAACTATTACAACTACTTTGAATAGACACGCGGGTCTTAACAGAAATTAAAGATAACCATATGGCTCCTACCGGTTGCCAATTTACAATAAGGAACATTGCATACATCAAATATAATCACAATCATGGCCATATCACATCACAACACACCCCTGCAAAACAAAGTTAGACGGCTCTAATTTCTTTGCATATTTTACGTGGTTTGGGGCTTTCAATAAGTGTCGATCTAACTTACGAACAAGAACAACAACGTTGATGTTTGAACTATCAACTGCCCGTTGTAAATTGGATCTATACTATAATGGGAGAGACAGACACCCGCAAAGCCACTTATGCAATACAAGTTGCATGTTGAGCGTGGAGCAAGTCTCATGAACGATGTCATGTAAGGTTATCCCGGGCCGCTTCATCCCATCATACCGCAAGATGCAAAGTACACAAGAAGCAATTGATAATAAAAGCACCACCGCCCACAATGACCATTGTGTTCTACTCGTGCAACAGATCTACATATAGACACGGCTCTGATACCACTGTAGGGGTTCGTAGCATGGAAAAGAAAAATTTTCTACCGCATACAAAAAAACAAGCCAAGATCTATCTACTAGATTGTAGCAACGAGTCGATGGAATAACTCACCCTTGAAGATTCCAAAGTGTTTAACGAGAGCGGATTATCGTGGGTGATGTAGTCGTACTCTTGCCGATCTCAAGATCGTGTAGACGATCCTTCCGGCTGCTCCGGCAGCCTCTCCGATCGGTCACACGTTCGGTACTCGATGAAGACCTTCCTCTCCCTTGTTCCAGCAGGCAGCGGAGGTTGTAGCACTCTCCTCGTGATTCCGGCAGCACGACGACGTGGTACCGAAAGTAGAGGGGAGATCTCGCAGGGCTTCGCCTTAAGTCGGAGCGAGTATGGTGGACTATGAGAGAGGCCTTGGCGATCTAGGGTTTAGAGGCACCAAGGAGAGAGAGCTAGGCCGGCCGCTAGGGCAAGGGGAGGGCCCCAACTCGGCGGCTAGGCAAACCCTAGGGGTGGCGGCAACTTGGTGGAGGGCGGCGGCTAGGGCTAGGGTTTAGAGGAGAGAGGTGTAGGCTAGAGGGGCACCACTTCCCCTCCTTATATAGGTGGGAGGGCGCCGGTTGGGAGGAGGGAGTCCTCCCCCAACTCGTCCTCCTTGGACGGCGGTGGAGGGAGGAGGACTTCCTCCCCAAGTAGGTTTCCTACTCTCCCTCCACCAAGCAAACTTGTTGTTTGACTTTTCAAATCGGCGTTTGACTTTTCAAACTAGGATTTGATTTATCCCTTTATTTTGCTCAGCGATGACACCTAGTACATGATGCAACCATTCCAACTTGTTATGACACATTCATGTACCCTTCCCCTCCGGAGTGTCGGACCTTCCGGACCCTTCTAGAACATTCCCGATGAAAACACCGGAATCATTCTCCAACTCCGAAACAGGACTTTCCTTATATGAATCTTATTCTCCGGACCATTCCAGATATCCTCGTGATATCCCGGATCCCATCCGAGACTCCGAACAACATTCAGTCTCTTACTCATAATTCCATAACTACTCAACAACATCGAATCCTTAAGTGTGTCTCCCTACGGTCCGTGAATTATGCGGACATGATGGAGACACTTCTCTGAACAATAACCAATAGAGGAATATGGAAATTCATATGGCTCCCACATATTTCTACGATTAATTTGTGATCGAATGAACCACTTACATACGATACCAATTTCCCTTTATCTCACGATAGTTTACTTATCCGAGGTTTTGATTGTCGGTATCTCTGCATACCTAGTTCAACCTCGTTACTGATAATTACTCTTTTATCGTTCCCGTGGTATGTGATCCCTTTTGAACCAGTCACATGCTTGCAAGATAATTGGATGACATTCCACCGAGAGGGCCCAGAGTATATCTATCCGTCATATGGATGGACAAATCCCACTCTTGATCCATGTGTCTCAACCCATACTTTCCAAACACTCAATTCCACATTTATAACCACCCAGTTATGATGTGGTGTTTGATGTCATCAAAGCATCCTTCAGGTGATGGTGATAAGCATGATCTCATGGTCGAAGGAATTAGGTTACTATGTATCAGAAAGCATATAGCAATTGAACTATTAAAATGACTTGATATTTATGCTACGCTTATCTATAGGAGTATGTCCATCATACCATTCTCCTAACAATATGATCTTGTTGTTAATAACATCTCAATGTTCATGATAGGGAAACCACAATCATTTATTAACCAACAAGCTAGTATTATGAAGAGGCTTTACTAGGGACTTTAATTTAGTTTACAAATCGCACAAGTATTAATGTTTCCTTGTTAATACTATTATAGCATGAATGTAAACATTTATCATAAACACAAAGATATAATAATAACTACATTTATTATTGCCTCTAGGGCATATCTCCAACACTCACCTCCTTTTTCCCTTGCGTCTTTGGCTTTCTTTCTACCTTCGGGCCTCTTCCTTGGAGTGGGGCTACTTGAGCCTTCATCAGCAGTGTCAAGATCGAAACCTTCTCCAACAAATGCTGCCTTACTTTTGTTTGGAATCTCATTGGAGGACCGTTTCTTCCATTTCTCTTCCTCCCCAAGAATACTCCAACAATGGAACAAATTGAAGGCTTCTCCGGATTAATACCACCTTTATTTTTTGGTTTCCCCATGTACAAGGTTCGAGCAATGTTAAGCTACAAATAAGAAAGAATATGGAGTTAACTTATGCATAAAAACCAACACAGGCAATGTTTAATCTACAAATAAGAAAGAAGATGGAGTTTTGTGCATAAACAAACCAACACGAGCATGAACCAACATTTACCTTATCTACGGGGGTTCCACTTGGATTGATTCGATCCACTTGAGCTAAGAAATTGGACCATTTGAAGCAATCGGTGTTGATAGTATACCAGCGGTGTTGTAGAGAAACAATGATTCTTGGCTTCCTACAGTGTTGCCGATAATGCGCATGGATACGCTCCCAATATGTGTTAATTGTTTGTTCATTCCTGGTGATGGGATCAACACCAATTGTAGGCCATGCATTGCACAAAGCCTCATCTTCCTCTTGAGTAAAATTAACTCCTTGAGTAGCCCTTTGTGGAATTTGGTCATCAACAAAACCCTCACCATCTCCATCACCAATGGTACTCTCTTGTGCAAATTCTTGAGATTGAGCATCCACATCATTTAGTGTAAATTATTGAGATGGACCACAAGTGAAACCGAAGAAGGACTCATTATCCATACTACATGAGCATAAACACATATTAGAATTTATTTGCCTAAAACCGTAGCATAAACATCATCCATACTACATGTGCAAACCCTATTCGTTGCAATCAAAATATGTAGAGATTTCTGCCAAATGATCTACATATGCCTGTGATTGAATACACAATCATAATCTGTATTTTGTAGAGATTTCTGCCAAAAAATCCACACCTTGCGTGCATTTGTTCGAGCACAAAGCGTGCGCCGGTGGCGCTGTGGATCTAGGTTGGAGCTGGTGCTCGCATCGGCGGCGTGCGCGCTGCAGGAGCTGCAGGAGGTGGTAGGAAAGGCTTGACGACGACCCGAGCTTGATGGGTGATGTCTACACACTTCTATTCGTGTAGACAGTTGTTGGGCCTCCAAGTGTAGAGGTTTGTAGAACAGCAGCAAGTTTCACTTAAGTGGATTACCCAAGGTTTATCGAACTCAGGGAGGAAGTGGTCAAAGGTATTCCCTCTCAAGCAACCCTGCAATCAAGATATAAGAAGTCTCTTGTGTCCCCAACACACCTAATACACTTGTCAGGTGTATAGGTGCACTAGTTCGGCGAAGAGATAGTGAAATACAAGTGGTAATAGTGCCAGAAAATAGCTTCTGACTTGTTGTTGACGTGGGAGAACGTGTGTGAGTGCCATAAAGGAGCTTAACGGTGAGGTAAAGACTAAAGCAAGCAAACATGCAACAGATCTAGATGCAAACGATGTTTCAATGTTTAGAAACAAGGCCTAGGGATCATACTTTCCCTAGTGAACACTCTCTCATATAAATATTCTCTTTTCATGATACTACTCTTAACTACTCTCCGGCTGGACACTCTAATCCACGGTAGGGCCTTCCCCAATCTAGATAACCCCACACTGTCACCTTGAGCGCTAGATGGTTCCAACAAACACCACATTTCATAGAGACATCCAACTCCAAACATAACTCATAACAAATATTCAATCTAGCCAAAGTGCCACACACGATATGCACGCTATCTGAAAGTACAAAGGTAGTCGCCTAGAGGGGGGGTGAATAGGCTTTTAAAATTATTACGGTTTAGGCTCAAGTAAATGCGGAATAAAACTAACGTTTAATTTATTGAGCACAAAACCTAGCCACTAAGTTCACCTAGGTGCACCAACAACCTATGCTAAGCAATACAAGCAACAAGGTGATAACAAGGTATAAATACTTCAAGCACGATGGCTATCACAATGAAAAGTGCATAAGTAAAGGGTTCGGTTGAGAGATAACTGATGGACGCGGAGACGAAGATTTGTTTCCCGAAGTTCACTTCCAAAGAAGCTACCTCTCCGTTGGAGAGGTGCGATGGCGCAATGCTCTCCGAATGCCACAAATGGCTCACCTCGAGGTGTGGTGGCTCGATGCACACCCAACGCCACACAAGGCCTCACCCCGGATGCGGAAGCACGCAACTCACCGACGCCACAAAAGGCTCACCCAATTCTCCCAAGTGCGCACCACAAAAGGCGGGCACTTGCTCCACTATGGGACGCTTGAGGGCGGTCACCGAACCCGTACAAGATTGGGGCTAACTCCACAACTCAATTGGAGGCTCCCAACAACAAAGCCACAAAAGGCCAACAATGCCACAAAAGGCTACAAGACCACAAAAGGTCAACAATCCAACCACACAACCGTCTAGGGTTCCAAGGAACCCAAGAGAAACAAGCTCACAAGCTTGAACTCGCCGAATCTCCGAGGAGAACTCAAACCTATGCACCAAATGCAAGGGCAAGTCCTTCTCCCCCAAATTCCAACAAAGCTACAAAAGCTATTGGGGGAATAAGGGAGGAAGAACACAAGAGTAGAACTCAAACCTATGCACCAAATGCAAGGGCAAGTCCTTCTCTCCAAAATTCCAACAAAGCTACAAAAGCTATTGGGGAATAAGGAGGAAGAACACAAGAGGAGAACACAAAACTCTCCAAGATCTAGATCCCAATGATTCCTTCACAAAGAAGGGATTTGACTTGGGGGATTGTAGATCTAGATCTCCTCTCTCAAATCCCTCAAAAAGATGCAAGAATCATAGGAGGGGGAAGGGAGAGGGAAAGCTTCTTCAAGGTTGACAATGGAGGAGAGAGAGAAAGCCAAGAACCAAGAAGAAAAGCTGGTGCCCACGAAAGGGAAGAGGAGGCCCTTTTAAAGGTCTCCTAGATCTGCCCGTTATGGGCATTCGCGACACCTAGCCGGAACTTCCGGTGGGAGGCCGGAAGTTCCGGTGGCACCCAGCCAACGATAGAAAACTGCGGAGCGAGAAACTGAAAAACGAATCATGGCCGGAACTTCCGGCTCTGGGCGAAAGTTTCGCCCAGCCTGGCTCCGACGGTCATCAGACCGTTGACGCCCGCTCCAGAAGCGCAACCGGAAGTTCCGGTCAAAACAGACCGGAAGTTCTGGTGAACTTCCGAGCAAGTTCCGACAAAGTTCCGGCAAATAGAACGCTTCAAAACAGAAGGTTACTGACCGTGAGTGGAAGAAGACCCAGAACTTCCACCGGAACTTTCGGCGGCAAAGATTCCCTAGCGGAACTTCCGGTGGGAAGCCGGAACTTCCGGTCAGGGAAATTCCAGAAACTAGAAAACCAGAAACGCAATAACTTTAGCATCCAAACTCCAAACGGGATGAAACCAATTTTGTTGGAAAGACAACGACGAATAGAATCCAACAAGGTGTGAAAATATTGGGTATCACCTTGGGAGATGTAACACCCTCAGAATCAGACCTATGCAAGTTTCAGCGATTCCGCCAAACCCGCATAGAAACGATTCAAAGGTGCCCACCAGGCACTTTCGTGCGGGTGGAAAACGAAGTAATAACATTACACAACAGTCCTCGATGGGACCCACGTAAGATATATATACAACACGACTCCATGAGTCAAGAATACAAATACGGTACAAAGATCCAAATAACCTCGAAACGATGGAGCGTCCGACTACGACAAGATGCAAATGGGGCTAAGAGCCCGAAGAATAACCAATGGCGCCCATAACCCCTGCCCAAAGGCCGGAAGGGTAACCTCGCTAACGACCGATCTCAAACCTGCTTAAACAAAAGGGTGCCGACAAAGGGCAAAGGAAAAGAGGAGCGTCGCATCGAGGCTAGTACACCGAGACTAGAATTCGCGGTCCTCGCCTATATAGGTATGGTGGATCAAGCGGCAGCGGCAGACATGAACAACCTATAGAGACTCGATAACCGGCGACTATCGAGAGGGGTAAGAAAGACCTATTCGAACCAACTCGATACTACCATCAAACAAACCCATCCCGGCGTTTCTTCGAGACCAATCGAGGAAGTCAACCGAGGAACTCACACCGCTGCGTTTTACTTATTCGGTTATCGTTATGCAATTACTAGTAGTATAGATAATCATCCGATAAAATAAGCAAGTGGGCACTTTTTAGTCATTCCG
Organism: Avena longiglumis; assembly: GCA_030063025.1. Taxonomy (NCBI): domain Eukaryota; kingdom Viridiplantae; phylum Streptophyta; class Magnoliopsida; order Poales; family Poaceae; genus Avena; species Avena longiglumis. The sequence continues at coordinate 534,725,974 of CP125976.1, forward strand.
CTAGAAGTTGCAACACTTACTAATCAAATACAATCAGCATGAGATATCCCAAAACCCAACAGTTGTTGGTACTTTTATTTAGCCATTCCGTTGTAGTTGCCATACTTACTAGTCAGGTACAATGGTCGCAAGCGACACTCCAAACAAGCAATTGTGGGCGATTATTTAGCCATTCCATTATAGTGAAGCTGATTACTAGTCATTATAAAGTCAAATTTATAGCACTACTTTAGTTATGCTTGTCTATGGTCGAGATATCAGGCTCCAAGTCGTCCATAACCGCGAACACGGCTTTGGGAAAGTTTTACCCGCCGGGTGCACCAATAGCAACACACACTCGATCAACCTCTAAAACCAAATCAAAACCCAACGAGGCTTTCACGACAAAGCAATCACAGGATTCAGAAATATTTGGGGCCACCCTTAAAGTAGACCAACAACAAAGTCGTCTGCCCGAGACGAACTTAAGGTTAATGGGGACGGTTTAAGAACGATCGGGAACCCGAAAGTGTGGCTGGGCTTGTCGACATCATGAATCGCCACGATCCTAACAGATAAAGGTGCTCCTCGCACAATTTAAATAAAGCAATAAGCATGGCATAAGTACAGGATAGTAAATAAAACCTCAAACTAGTTTGTGGCCCCAAGAAATAAGATGAATCAAGCTCGCTCGTAGGGTCCCATAATCCTCCGGATGTGGATAGCGCGATAAAACAAGGAACAGTATCAAGTACTGGGTCCCACGGGACACAAGTGGGCGTCGAAACCAAATATTATCTATCACCCACCGATGCCTCTGCTTACTTCAATTTTAGATGTTAAACAGGAATTAAAGTGAACGATAAGTAAAACTATGATAATCTCCAACATCAAACATGCGGCAAAATACTCCAACAACTGTGGTTCTCGGCGACACGCAACAGCACTTGAGCAAGCGACTACGACGCCAAGTCCAACTATCTACCAAACAACAGGTAATAGGATGTGTCCAAGGCAATATAGGGCTGCAAGGGATATTACGGGTACGAAAACTAGAGCAACGCAACACAGATAGCAATAGATCAACAGGAGGGAATAAATACTATAAAAGTAAGATAGGTAGAAAGGGGGAGATGCTCGCCTGAAAACATTGCCGAAGGTTCACCCGAAGATCGGGGCGAAGCTCACATCAACTCAACGGCCTTATCCGCGAAGAAGCAAAACACTAGAATAAACACCGGATGCAATATTTGAGATTACGGCAGAAGATCGGGCATGATGCATGTATGATGTATGACATGGCAAGGTGCGATGCAATTAGGTCAATATTGAGCGGAACCGGGGTCCCGACAATTAATTAAACGGTTCAAGTTATTTAGCTACCCCGCAATTTAAATGTTGTATTAACATGGCAGAAAATAGCACCGGGTTCGCTACACATATTTAAATGAGGCCAATATGAGACTAGATTTGCCCGCATATGGGCCCCATATTTAATTAGAGGTGAATCGGCATAAGGCCCCCAAACCACATGATAATATGCATGCGGGTATGACAATTTAATATGCAACAAGTTTGTATTATATTATAAAATAGGGTTTCGGGAAGGGGTTCACACATTAGGGTTCGGCAGATCTTGGTTCCGGCGTTCGGGGTCGGGTCTCGGGTTCAGGGTTCGACGGAAACGGCAGGGTCGTTCTCGGATAACGGAGGTAGGTCTTGTTGCATCCGGAAAGCAGGACTTGGTTTGGTGCCGGGACGCATCGGGTTCGTTTTGGTCGGTGCCGTTCTTGTTGTCGTGAAGACCTTGTCGGATCCGCGCCATCGAGTCGGTCTTGGCGTCCGGGGTGAAGAACTCGGCGTACCGCATCCTACGAAGTAGACCTTGGAGTTCCGCGATGATCTTGTCGATTCCCTGTCGAAGGCCTTTAGATTCCGGAAGGAGTTCATGGAGTCCGCTCTTGAAGTCCATTGTGTGCATCCCCAAACGCCCGGTCTTGTCGGTCTTGGCTCGAGGTACTCAGAAGATGGAACACGACAGATCTTGGCGTCTTGAGCTTGGTTCATCGATGGGGTTGAAGTAGGTGTTTAAAGCCGGAGGTCCTTGTCCTGTTGTCCATCTTTTAAATTGTCTTGCTGTGTTTTTGTCGCCATTCAACACTCACATCACTTGATACCAACAACCACAACGAAAACACCAAACGAGGACCCGCACCGGTAGATGAGCAGGACCAAGAGGCACTTGAACAAGGGTCGAGGGTGGCGCGATGTACCACGGCAAAAGGCAACGACGGAAGATGAACCAGAGCAGGGCACGGGCGGCGAGGCGCAGAGATGGTCGACCAAGGCATCGGTTGCCGCAGCAGGAGAGGCGACGGAGCCCTGGAAGGCGGCTGCTGACGACGGGAGGCTCTCGCCGGGGATCGGCGCGGGAGGAAGCAAGGAGGCGTCGCCAGCTCGAGAACTGGCAGGCGCCGGCCCGGGCAGAGGCGACGGGACGAGGTGAGGTCGGCGGAAACGACGAGGCGGGATGGCGGCGTCCGCTGGGGGTGCTCGGCAGCCATGGCGACAAGGGAAAAGCGATGGTCGCGGGGGCGGACTCGAGGCCGCGGCGTGAGCCAGGAGGAGGGCCGATGGGAGGAGGTGGCGCCGGGCGGAGGCGGGCGGGCGGAGCTCAAGCCGGAGGCGGGCGGGGAGGCGGGAGGCTGGGTGGCAAGCCAGGCCGTGGCGGCGGCGACGGGCGAGGCGGCACCTGGAGAGGCTCGGAGAGGGAGGAAGAGAGGCGGGGAGGAAGAGGCGCGGCCCGGGCGAAGGAGGGCTTGGTAGGCCGAGCGGGAGATGGGGGAGGGAGGAAGGAGGAGGACGTGAGCTGGGAGAAGGCAGTCAGGGGTGGTCATGGGTGGCAGCGAGACGTGGGGAGCAGGAGGTGGAAGGTGGGGCCAGGGCGCTGGCCTTGTGGTGGGACCCAGGCGGTGGGAGTATTGCGTGGGTGGGAGGTTGGCGCTGGGTGGGGTTCTGGGCAGGCGTGCGTGGGTGTGTGCTGGGGGGTGGCTGGAGGGAGAGAGAGGAGAGAGAGGGGGGCAGGTGGCAGATGGGGATAGGCTAGGGGGGAAGGGGGGTGAGGTGGCGTCTCGTGATAGGAGGGGGTGAGGTGGAGGGGGTGTGTGGGTAGATAGGTTGGTAGCTGTAGGATTATGGGTGGGCCGTTTGTATTTTCTGGGGTGGTCGTTCGGGTCATTCGGCCCGTTCGACTGCCCCACTAAAATAATATAATTTTTATTTAACTTTTGCAATAAGCTTGTATAAATAGATTTTAGACAAACAAAAATATCCGGAAGCGTCCGGGGGTTTAATTTGAAATAGAAGGAGGGTAAATTTTAGAAACGATTGTCTTTCGCAAATAGTTTTTAGGCAAATTAATATGCATGATGATGACGATGCTCAAATGCAATGTGGCATGATGACATGAGCATGCGGTCATGATGATGCAATGCACAAAAACAACGCGATTTTCTAGTAGTGGTTTTTGCGGGATGCCACAATTCGACACCACTAACAATGGATCTCGCCCTCGAGATCCGCCTCATGGTACCGGAAGAAGAGCGGCGACCTGAACCTTCGCGCTTCGTGTAGGTCCTCGCGACACCACTAACAAGAGGTCGTTGTCCATGATCGTCGAGAGAACACTCCGGGGACAAAAGGTCGAAGGTAGAGGTATCAACAAATAAAGCCACCTCTAGCTTCGATGGAAAGAGGGAACCGATGCATTCTCATCCACTTCAATGTACAAAAGCGAATAGAAAGGGTAGTCGGCATGGGGGCCAATCCATCACGCACCCAAACTATTACTCTGCACAATCAGTGGTAAAGCATGCAACCATTCTCGGAATCAGACTGAAGATCTCGACAAGCGAGGTTCGGAAACAAAGGAGTGATGCAGACTCCGCATCGGATCTGGCGTAGATGATGTCGTCGCGTCGGAAAACTCCGGAAGGCACAAACAAGGAACAAAGAATGGTACCGCAGTAGACGGATTACTCAGGCAGCATGACACCGGATGGTAGAACACCGTTATCAAAGAAGGAAGCGAAACCCTGAAGGTACGACGGAACCCAACCACGAGAAATCCTGGACTCGAAGAGAGAGAAGAGAGCGGATTCAAAACACGCAGAGGTGAGAGGAGAGCAGCAGAGGGGTAAGGAGTAAAATCAGACCTAATCAGAACTATCCAACCGATTTTCAAAAATAGTTTGACACTCTACTTCGGCCGTTAGCTAGGTTATCCTCTGATTTGGACTTGTGGGTATCGCTGCTGGGCTCGATACCACTCAGTAACACCCTCGAGAATCGGACCTATGCAAGTTTCGATTCCGCCAAACCCGCATAGAAACGATTCAAAGGTGCCACCAGCACTTTCGCGGGTGGAAAACGAAGTAATAACATTACACAACAGTCCTCGATGGTACCCACAGAACAGATATATATACAACACGACTCCATGAGTCAAGAATACAAATATACGGTACAAAGATCCAAATAACCTCGAAAACGATGGAGCGTCCGACTACGGACAAGATGCAAATGGGGCTAAGAGCCCTGAAGAATAACCAATGGCGCCCATAACCTGCCCAGGCCAAGCGGAAGGGTAACCACTAACAACGCCGATCTCAAAACCTGCTTAAACAAAAGGGTGCCGACAAAGGGCAAAGGAAAAAGAGGAGCGTCGATCGAGGCTAGTACAGCGAGACTAGAATTCGGCGGTCCTCGCCTACATAGGTATGGTGGATCAGCGGCGGCAGCGAAGTAATCGAACAACCTATAGAGACTCGATACAACTGGCGACTATCAGAGAGGGGTAAGAAAGACCTATTCGGAACCAACCTGATACTACCATCAAACAAACCCATCCTGGCGTTTCCCCCTTCGAGACCAATCGAGGAAGTCAACCGAGGAACTCACACCGTTGGCAGTTTTACTTATTCGGTTATCGTTGCGGCAATTACTAGTCAAGTATAGATAATCATCCTAATAAAATAAGCAGTGGGCACTTTTAGTTAATCATTCCGTTGTAGTTGCAACACTTACTAATCAAATACAATCAGCATGAGATATCCCAAAACCCAACAGTTGTTGGTACTTTTATTTAGCCATTCCGTTGTAGTTGCCATACTTACTAGTCAGGTACAATGGTCGCAAGCGACACTCCAAACAAGCAATTGTGGGCAGTATTATTTAGCCATTCCATTATAGTGAAGCTGATTACTAGTCATTATAAAGTCAAATTTATAGCACTACTTTAGTTATGCTTGTCTATGGTTGAGATACTGTGCTCCAAGTCGTCCATAACCGCGGACACGGCTTTCAGAAAGTTTTACCCGGCCGGGGTGCACCAATAGCAACACACACTCGATCAACCTCGGAAAAACCAAATCAAAACCCAACGAGGCTTTCACGACAAAGCAATCACAGGATTCAGAAATATTTCAGGGGCCACCCTTAAGTAGAACCATAGCAAGCCGCCGGCTCGAGACGGACTTAAGGTTGTGGGGACGGCCGTGAACGGGAACCCGAAAGTGTGGCTGGGCTTGTCGACACCGGAATCGTGCCACGATCCTAACAAGACAAAGGTGCTCCTCGCACAATTTAAATAAAGCAATAAGCATGGCATAAGTACAGGATAGTAAATAAAACCTCAAACTAGTTTGTGGCCCCAAGAAATAAGACTGAATCAAGCTCTGGCTCAGGGGGGTCCAATAATCCTCCCGGATGTGGATAGCGCGATAAAACAAGGAACAGGTATCAAGTATTCGGGGTCCTACGGGACACAAGTGGGCGTTCGGAAACCAAATATTATCTATCACCCACCGATGCCTCTGCTTACTTCAATTTTAGATGTTAAACGGGAATTAAAGTGAACGATAAGTAAAACTATGATCATCTCCAACATCAAACATGCGGCAAAATACTCCAACAACTGTGGTTCTCGGCGACACGCAACAGCACTTGAGCAAGCGAATACGACGCGCAAGTCCAACTATCTACCAAACAACAGGTAATAGGATGTGTCCAAGGCAATATAGGGCTGCAAGGGATATTACGGGTACGAAAACTAGAGCAACGCAACACAGATAGCAATAGATCAACAGGAGGGAATAAATACTATAAAAGTAAGATAGGTAGAAAGGGGGAGATGCTCGCCTGAAAACATTGCCAAAGGTTCACCCGAAGATCGGGGCGAAGCTCACATCAACTCAACGGCCTTATCCGCGAAGAAGCAAAATACTAGAATAAACACCGGATGCAATATTTGAGATTACGGCAGAAGATCGGGCATGATGCATGTATGATGTATGACATGGCAAGGTGCGATGCAATTAGGTCAATATTGAGCGGAACCGGGGTCCCGACAATTAATTAAACGGTTCAAGTTATTTAGCTACCCCGCAATTTAAATGTTGTATTAACATGGCAGAAGATAGCACCGGGTTCGCTACACATATTTAAATGAGGCCAATATGAGACTAGATTTGCCCGCATATGGGCCCCATATTTAATTAGAGGTGAATCGGCATAAGGCCCCCAAACCACATGATAATATGCATGCGGGTATGACAATTTAATATGCAACAAGTTTGTATTATATTATAAAATAGGGTTTCGGGAAGGGGTTCACACATTAGGGTTCGGCAGATCTTGGTTCCGGGGTTCGGGGTCGGGTCTCGGGTTCAGGGTTCGACGGAAACGGCAGGGTCGTTCTCGGATAACGGAGGTAGGTCTTGTTGCATCCGGAAAGCAGGACTTGGTTTGGTGCCGGGACGCATCGGGTTCGTTTTGGTCGGTGCCGTTCTTGTCGTGAAGACCTTGTCGGATCCGCGCCATCGAAGTCGGTCTTGGCGTCCGGTGAAGAACTTCGGTGTACCGCATCCTCAAGTAGACCTTGAGTTTCGCGATGATCTTGTCGATTCCACAAGGCCTTTAGATTCCGGAAGGATTTCATGGAGTCCGCTCTTGAAGTCCATTGTGCATCCCCAAACGCCGGTCTTGTCGGTGCGCTGGCTCGAGGTACTCAGAAGATGGAACACAGCAGTACATCTTCTCGAAGATCTTGGCGTCTGCGACTTGGTTCATCGATGGGGTTGAAGTAGGTGTTTAAAGCCTCCCGGAGGTCCTTGTCCTGTTGTCCATCTTTTAAATTGTCTTGTCAGGTTCTTTTGTCAGCCATTCAACACTCACTAGATCACTTGATACCAACAACCACAACGAAAACACCAAGGGACCCGCACGGTAGATGAGCAGGACCAAGAGGCACTTGAACAAGGGGTCGTGGCAGGTGGCGCATGTACCATGGCGAGGCAACGACGGAAGATGAACCAGAGCACGGGGCGGCGAGAGGCGCAGATGGTCGACCAAGGCATCGGTTGCTTCAAGCGTGGAGAGCGGCGGAGCCCCAGAGGAGGCGGGCTGCCGACGCTGGAGGCTCTCCCGAGATCGGGCGCGACAGAGGAAGGGAGGCGTCGGGCCAGCTCGAGAGGAACGGGCGGCGCCGGGACTTGCGGCAGAGGCGACGGGGACGAGGTGAGGTCGACGCGGACAGGAAACGACGAGGCGGGGATGGCGGCGTCCGCTCGGGGGTGCTCGACGGCCATGGCGACAAGGGAAAAGCGATGGTCATGGGCGGACTTGAGGCCGCGGCGGAGCCAGGGAGGAGCCCGATCACGGAGGAGGTGGCGCCTGGGCCGGGGAGGCGGCGGCGGCAGAGCTCAAGCCGAGAGGCGGTCGGGGCGCCCGGCTGGGAGGCTGGGTGGCTCCCATGGCCGGAGGCCGGCGGCCGACGGGCGAGCACGGGAGAGGCTCAGAGGAGAGGCGGCGGGAAGAAGGGGCGCCTTCAGGCGGAGGAGGGCTTGGCCGAAGGGAGATGGGGGAGGGAGGAAGGAGGAGGACGTGAGCTGGGAGAAGGCAGGTGCGGGGTGGTCGCGGGTGGGAGACGAGCGACGGGGTGGGGAGCGGCAGGAGGTGGAAGGTGGGGGTTCTGCAGGCCTGTGGTGGGACCAGGCGGTGGGGTGACTGCGTGGGTGGGAGGTTGGCGCTGGGTGGGGTTCTGGGCAGGCGTGCGTGGGTGTGTGCTGGGGGGTGGCTGGAGGGAGAGAGAGGAGAGAGAGGGGGGCAGGTGGCAGATGGGGATAGGCTAGGGGGAAGGGTGAGGTGAGGTGGCGTCTCGTGATAGGAGGGGGTGAGGTGGAGGGGGTGTGTGGGTAGATAGGTTGGTAGCTGTAGGATTATGGGTGGGCCGTTTGTATTTTCTGGGGTGGTCGTTCGGGTCATTCGGCCCGTTCGACTGCCCCACTAAAATAATATAATTTTTATTTAACTTTTGCAATAAGCTTGTATAAATAGATTTTAGACAAACAAAAATATCCGGAAGCGTCCGGGGGTTTAATTTGAAATAGAAGGAGGGTAAATTTTAGAAACGATTGTCTTTCGCAAATAGTTTTTAGGCAAATTAATATGCATGATGATGACGATGCTCAAATGCAATGTGGCATGATGACATGAGCATGCGGTCATGATGATGCAATGCACAAAAACAACGCGATTTTCTAGTAGTGGTTTTTGCGGGATGCCACAGGAGAAAATATCATGAATATATATGTGATCTATCCCCCAAGGTGTGGAGCCGGAAAACTCGCAAGATCAAAAACCGCAATAAGATATGCAAGTGAAATCCTTAGATGATGAGCTAGATCTTGTTATGATGGTGACCACAAGCTCTAGATCCTCTCATAGACAAGAACCAAATAATAACCAAGAAAGATGATGATATGAATGCAAAGGTTTGAGCTCTCTCCGAACGATGCAAACGAGACACCCGCTTGAGAGCCCCTCTTGATAGTACGGCTATCTATCCTAAACCCGGTCTCCCAACTAACAACACGAGACCGGCAAAAGAGAAGCCCTATCAGCATACCTTTGCCTTGAGCGTCCCACTTGAACTTGATGTAGTCCGTCTTGTTCTTCTATAGTGGGAACACCTTTCTTGTTTTCTCTTGCTTGATGAAGACTTGCAAAATGCTCCCCCATACTCCATGGGGAAACCTCTTCTTTGAACTTGTCTTCATCATTCCATGAGCACGAGGATGGAAAGCTTCAAGCATGAGATCTTCTAGAGATGGAGCATCTTGAGCTCGTCCTTCTTCATCCTTACTCGAGGTTGATCCATATTGATGCAACTCTTTGCACATGCCTTGATCGACCTTCAAGCTCCTTCTTTCTTGATGATTCCAATGGGCACAAAGCCCTTGGACATTTCTTCATCTTCCAACCTTGAGACCAACACATGGCCCAAGCGATGCCAATGGACAAACCTACAAGTGAAACTCAATTTACACATTAGTACATAGAGATTGTCATTAATTACCAAAACCACACATGGGGGCATACATGCCCTTTCACTATCACTTTCACACACATGGGGAAAAGCATAGATCTATTAAAGCACAAAGAGTATTTATGTAGACTCAAACCTAAGTGCCACCATGGCGTGCACGCTATCACTTTCACACACATGGGGAGAGCAGAGATCTATTGAAGCACTTGAGTATCAAGGTAGATCTACTTGATTACAAAGCTCATGACCACAACAAGATCATGCATAGAGAGAGAGAGAGAGATGAATACATAGCTACCGGTAGAGCCCTTAGCCTCGAGGAAGAACTACTCCCTCCTCATCATGGGAATCAGCAACGGTGATGAAGATGGCGATGGAGATCGATGGAGATGGCTCCGGGGCACTTCCTCGTCAGCGGTGCCTAACAGAGACTTCTGTCCCCAATCTCCCGTTCGTGTGGCGGTGCTGGAGGTTTTCGTGGATTTCTTCCGATTGCCCTAGGGTTTTGGGTGGAGGCTTCTTATAGGCGAAGGGGAGGCCGAGGAGGTGGCGAGGGCCCACACCTCCCCGGTGCCAGGCTTGGCACCTGTGAGGGGTCTGGCCACCCTCTGGTGCCTCTCCATCCCTCCTTATGGATTCGTGTCCCTCACGGAAAGTTATTGATTTTGGCTTTTGTCCCGTCTAATTCCAAGAATATTGATTTTCTGCCTTTCTGAACCAAAAACAGAAGAAAACAGACAACTGGCACTGTGACAACTAGTTAATAGGTTAGTTCCAGAAAAGATATAAAAACACCTCAAAGTGTAGACAAAGCAAATTAGATACTAAACAAGCATGGAGCATCAAAAATTATAGATACGTTTCCGACGTATCAATGGGGATGCACGGAGACGGCCTCCGTCGTCGCCTTCTTCTCCGCCCAAGATCCCACGGCGGCAGACACCTTTGGCGCCCTCTTCTTTGTAGGCTTCTTCACAGGAGCAGTCTAAGGAGCGACTGCGCTCCACACAAAGGCCTACATAGCTGCACCTGGAGCCCTAGGTGGCGGGCGGAGGCCGACTTGCCCCGCACGTCGGTCTAGAGAAGGGGCAGAGGGAATAGGTGGTTGGAGGGGGCCTGGGGGGTTGGGGTGGTCCGCCATGGCGCGGTGACGGCCAGAGCGGCAAAGACGCGCGGAGACGGCAACTGCGTCAGGCGTAATCCTGGGCATATTTTGGTTTGAAACCACCTAAACCGTGAACCCAAACCGCATCGCACTGTGAGGACGGTTTCTCCCAGTTTCCCTAGTTTGTATACTAAACCCGCAAATCAATTGTGGTTAGCTGGGTTGACACGGCTTGAACCTAGGGAAACCATTCGATCCCTGGTACTGCCTCAGCAGCGCGGTAGCACCGAGGCGGGCGGAAGTTAGAGATACACGTTCGTCCGGGTAAAGAAGAAGATGCACATATCAACACTTCCTCCTGTAGTCTGATTTTGTGCGCGGCGGCCGGTTCCGGCCTTTACGACAGGCTCGCGCTAATGATGGGGGGCTGGGTCGACTTCAGCAACCTCAACCTACGACCGAGTAGAGAGGAGTTAGGAGGTAGAGCTCTAGGTCGTCGTGTAGAGCTCGAGCTCTTGGTGATCGTTGGTCTGCGGGCGACGGGCGGTGGGCGGAGCAGAAGATCGAAGCGGCAGAGTCCTTTGGTTCTCAGGCAAACTTGATGGTCCTGGTCCTCCATATGCTCAGGCCACGTCGGATCCGTGATCAATAGGGCTGGCGGTGAACAAACGGTCAGATGATGGGGCGATCCTGCCGCATGACAGTAATCCATGTCCTTTTCAGGCGGTCGCTGGGTCGATCGAGGTTCCTGTTTTATCGGTCAATCGTTCTACGGTGCCAAACCGTCAAAACTGTGGAACCGCCCCGATCCAACCTGTGAATGTGTGTGCCATCAGCCTGTCGAAACCAACCGAGTCTGTTCAAAACTGCAATTTTTTTGGTGGTGTCAATAAACCAGCTAAACCAATTCAACCCGTTGATGCATAGGCTTAGTCGGGCGGCTGGGTCGGGAGGAAAAATCCCCCGCGTGTCGGTTGGCTCTCCCGCTGTCTTGTTGTCCATTTTATAGTGATTGGTTGGATCACCCAAATATTGGTAGAAAGAGGCAAAATATGGGTGATTATCCAAAATTTTTAATGGAAACAACTTTTAGGTAAACGGTTGAAGATGTGATTTTGTCCATTCTTACCTAAAAAATGGTTATTGTCTTTCTTACCTATATTTAGGTAAGCTCTTAGAGATGCTCTTAACATGCCCATGTTAGTGCACTCCATGTACAAACTCCATGTGGGCGTGACAACTTTTTTTCCTTTTCAAAATTTTACACGCCGTCGCTGCCTATGGATGCATGACCGGGATTCCATCAACGGCGCGAAGACAAATTCTGAACGTTCACGCCCGATTACAGTTCAATAAAAAAGAGATACTCCGTATGTAGACGTTTCTAAATAAATACTATCTCTGTTTTAAGGGTTAAGGCATACACGTTTTTTAAAGCAAAGTTTGACCAAAAGAATTGAGCAACAAAATCTTGATTATATTGTACATAATTAGTACTGTTGGATCCATATTGAAAATATTTTTCGGTAATACTAGTTTTATACCAAAACTCTTTGCATATTTACAATAATTCTTGGTTAAAAAAACACGCAAAACGAGAACGTTTAAGCCCTAAAACGGAAGGAGTGAAACCAACAAACAAACATATCATGTGTTGCACAGAACTGGATAGGAGACATGACCCTAGCACCCTAGCTCGTTGCGCGCCGCAAAACCACTCCTTTGTTGTGTTGCCCATCTCACTTTGTGACAGGACACATTCCACCGCCAATGGCTGCTATAAGCGCTTTGGTTTTCATGTATCTCAGCTCCGTTACTGGATGGTAACACAAACTTTTTCATACATGGCATACATGAATTTTAGAAAACACAAAACATATTTTCCAATGAGAAAACTACCTCTAGGAATTATTGTCTAGGTGCTTCTAAAATTGTAGGTGGTCAAATAATTAAACAAGTAAACATGTGACCCAGAATAAGATATATCTCTACAAATGGAGAAAAAAATGCTATCTAAAGAGATCACGTCTTGGCTGAGAGCAGGGATGCACGCGGTCGGTCCAAGCGGACGTCCGCCTACATCCCTAACTGAGAGAAGACAAAGCTCTTTTTTTTTAAATTCAGCGATTATCCTACATAGCAATTCTAAGGTGACAATTCTAAGATAGCGCTATGGTACATGCCTAATGCGTGGATAATACTGAACCAGTCAACGAGGGATCCTGGTTTTCTCCATGACACGTCAACTTCTCGAAGAATCCAAACGAAATTTAGCAATAAACCAACTAGGATTGACCGGGTTCAAATATGTTAAATGTATGGTGTCCTGTATCACTATATTATTCCTTTCTCATACATAGTATGATAGGAGCATATAGAGATAGATCGTGTACATTTAAAATATTGTATGAGCCTACCAAGTTAGCTTTTGCAACAAATAAATCGAAAAGTTAGAAATACCCAGGTGGCACTTTGGCATCATTACCTCTGTTCGTAGATATAAAATGTTTTGGTAGGCTAAATTATACCCCAGTGAAACAGGGGTAATACAAAACATGGCACTTGACACAGAAAATTCGAGTAAAAATTAATGAAGTACCCGCCAAGAAAAGTCATCTAAATTTTGTTAACGGTGAAAGTAGCCTCTGGTAGGTTCCTCCAAAGACCCCACATAACTTGAAACAACTGCTGTTCATGGTGATCATCCACGTGACATCCTTCGTAATTGATTTCGATCAACTTTAAGTTGGGACACTTTAAGGACAGCACTCTGCGTCCTTCGGAGGATGCGAGTGCGCTCCCAGCCTCCGGGTCCTGGTGCAGCCACGTGTCCAACTAGCCTCTAATCCCACTTTTGTTGTATATAGCAAAATATATGTTCAGTTTTTGCTGCATATAGCAAAATTAAAGTTTTACCTATCAAATAAAAAAAGTTTATCAAAGATCTTGCCGGAGTCGTATAAGCATGTTGTTTTTGCTAATGTAGCAAAAATCTCCTAGTTTTTGCTGTGTATAGCAAAAAATTGGGTTCATCAAAAAATCATAAAAGAAAGACCAACCTCACCGGAGACCTCGTAGCAAAAAAGATATACTAATGTAGCAAAATCGCCAGACGGTTGTAGCAAAAAAAAAAGGTTTGTCGAATACCGACTTAGCTGGAGACCTCATCGGAGAACTCGCCGAAATCCTCGTAGCAAAAAAGATATGCTAATATAACAAAATCGCTGGACGGTTGTAGCAAAAAAAAAAGTTTGTCGGATACCGACTTCGCTGGAGACCTCATCGGAGAACTCGCCGGAATCCTCGTAGCAAAAAAGATATGCTAATATAGCAAAATCGCTGGACGGTTGTAGCAAAAAAAAAGTTTATCGGATACCGACTGACTTCGCTGGAGACCTCACCCGAGAACTCGCCGGAATCCTCATAGCAAAAAAGATACGCTAATATAGCAAAATCACCGAACGGTTGTAGCAAAAAAGAAATTCACGAAAGACCTCGCCGGGGATCACATAGCAAAAAATTTCTTCAAATGATACAAATTTAGAGAACGTATCAAGCAAAAAAATTATAATATTATAGCAAAACCAACCTCATTAATCTCGTTCGTCGGAGACCTTCTAACAAGAAAAACATTTTATTGTAGCAAAAGCCGTTCTTACTACAGACTCTCGGCGGACGACCTTATAGCAAAACATAGTACCAATATAGCAACACCATATAACGGTTGTAGCAAAAGAAGTTCTTCATACAAATGCAAATCCATAGATCGTATGGCATGAAAACAAAATCATGCAAAACCGATTATTCTCTGCGATGCAAAATAAACAAAGTTGTGGTAGCAGGGTGTGGCATCCCGCAAAACCACTACTAGAAAATCGCGTTGAATTTGTGCATTGCATCGTCATCATCATGCATTGTTTGCCAAAACCATTTTCGCAAAACCCCGATTTGTTTTCCAAGCGCCCCACCTTAATTCAAATGCAAGCCCGGGTCTCCGGATTATTTTTGTTTTGTTGCTACCGGTTTGCAAACGGCCCAATTAGAATAAATAAAAATTTAAATTATTTTAATAGGGGCAGTCGAACGGGCCGATTGACCCGATCGACCACCCCAGGAAAAAAATAATCCAACCAGCCCACCCTTTATTCCTAAACCTACCCATCTTCCTACCCAACCCATCCCTCCACCTCACCCCAACCAATAGGTTGCCGCCACCTCACTTCCTCCCTCCCCCTCAACCACTCACACCCTGCCACCTCAGCAGCCTCTCTCCTCTCACCCCACTCCCCTCCAACTCACACAGCACACGCGCGCGCGCCCCAGCCCCCCACCTGGCCGCCCCTGGGCCCCACCCCGGCTCAGCCCACGCCCCCACGCTACTGGCACGCGCCAAAGACGCGCTGCCCTGCAACGCCCGCCACACGCCACCTTCCCTCCTCCCACTGACCCCTGTCCCCACCAACCGCCTGGCCCCACGGTCCGCTCCCCTCACCCCGCGGGCCCACCCACCTGCCTGTCCCCGCACCCACCCGACGCGCTCCCCCTCCCCCCGTCTCCTACCTTCCGCCCGGAGCCTCCTCTTCCTCCCATCGCCGCCGTTCCCCCCCGCTCTCCTCCTTCTTCTCCACGCCCGGCCACCCTCCCTCCACCTCGTGCAGCCTGACGCCGCCCGCCTCAAGCTCCCTGCTCCTCCCTCAAGCTCGCCGAGCCTCGCGAGCCGCTGAGCTTCCACCCCGGCCCTCGCCTCGGAAGGCGCTATCCTCCTCACTGCGCCTCGCCTCTAAGCCCAGCCGACGCCGCCGCCAGCAGAGCTTGCCCGCCGCCACCGCCTCAGATCTCCGAAGCGCCGCGCCGCCTCCGCTCCACTGGCCGACGGACCCACTCGACCGCCCAGCTGGCCGCCACTGCCTCCCAAGGTCGCCGCTGTCTTCGCAAGGTCGCCGCCTGCCGTCCCGCCCGCCGCCCTCCGCCGCCCTGCCTCCTCCGCTCGGGCCGGAGTCACCCGCCTCCTCCGCCTGCCCCGGCCCAGCCTGGCCTGCTGCCGTCGCTCGGCTGCCCGCTGTCGCTCACTGCGCCAGCCGCGCCACTGTCTCACTGACCCGGCCAGCGTGGCCGCCCACAGACGCCTCCTGCTCTCCACCTCGCTGTCTCGGTGGCGCTGCCGCCTGGCCCGACTCCCGCCCTTCGCCCGAGCCCGCCTCCTCGTCCGAGTACCAGCAGAAGCCCGAGCCGCGTGGCACCATGAAGGTTCTGCCATCTTGGGTGTTCGGTACATGCGGGACTCGTGCCGCACCTCTCGCTAGACAAGCACTTCACCCGGACCGAGGACCGCGCCGTTCGAGATCGCCACCGGTTCGACATGCACCCCAACACGGATACACCAAGTTAACCATCGAAGACACCAAGACCGTCGACAGGGAACCGAAGGGCGTCAAGCACTGCATCCCGGACGCCAAGAACCGTTCCCGGAGTCCGGTTGTCGAGCCGCACCCGTGGAACCCCGAACCTGCCCAAGATCTGCGCTACGGAACGACAAGACCGACGACCCGACAAGATCCCCGTGACGACAAGAACGACACCGACCAAAACGAACCCGATGGCGCCCCAAGACCAACCAAGTCCTGCTCCGGATTGCCGAGGTCACCGACACAGGACAACAAGACCTACCCCCGACCCGAGACCCTAACCCCGGAGCCGAGAACGGAACCGTCGAACCCTGGACCCTGGACCCTGTCGAACCCCGAACCCCGGAACCCCAAGATCGTCGAGTCCCCTCTAATGTGTGAACCCTTTCCTCGAACCCGATTTCATAACATAACAACTTGTTGCATATTTAATTGTCATCTCGCATGCATACCTGTGGTTTGGGGGCCTTATGCCGATTCACCTAACAATTAAATATGGGGCCCATATGCGAGCAAATCTAGCCTTATATCGGCCTCATTTAAATTTGTGTAGCGAACCCGGTGCTATCTTCTGCCGTGTTAAACAACATTTAAATTGCGGGGTAGCTAAACAACTTGAATCATTTAACTAATTGTTGGGACCCCGGTTCCACCTAAATATGACCTAATTGCATCGCACCTTGCCATGCCATGCATCATACATGCATCATGCCGATCTTCTGCCGTTGTATTAAATATTGCATCCGGTGTTATTCTAGTGTTTTGCTTCTTCGCGGATAAGGCCGTTGAGTTGATGTGAGTCACCGATCGTCGGATGAACCTTCGTCAATGTTTTCAAAGCAGCATCTCCCTTTCTACCTATCTTACTTTTATAGTATTTACTTCCCTCCTGATCTATCGCTATCGTGTTATGTTGCTCTAGTTTCGTTCCCGTGACATCCCTTGCAGCCTTATATCGCCTTGGACACATCCTATTACCTGTTGTTTGGTAGATAGTTGGACTTGCGCGTCGTAGTAGCTTGCTCAAGTGCTGATGTGTGTCGTCATATGCCACAGTTGCTGATGTATTGCCGCATGTTGTTGTTGGAGATGATTCTAGTTTTACTTATCGTCACTTTAATTTCTGTTTAACAACTAAAATTGAATAAGCAGAGGCATCGGTGGGTGATAGAAAATATTTGGTTTCCGAACGCCCACTTGTGTCCCGTAAGACCCCGAGTACTTGATACCTGTTCCTTGATTTATCGCTCTATCCACATCCGGGAGGTATATGGGGCCCTCCTGGGCCAGAGCTTGATTCCGTCTTATTTCTTGGGGCCACAAACTAGTTTGAGGTTTTATTTACGATCCTGTACTTATGCCATGCTACTTTTCTGTATTTAAATTGTGCGAGGTACTGCACAATCGCATCGTTTAGGTAAGCGAATGTTTACGCAGTATCGACAAGCAGCCACACTTTCGGGTTCCTACCGCTACAGCCATTGTCGCAACCTTGAGTCCGTCTCAAGTCAGCTATCTTCGCTATGGATCTACTTAAGGTGGCCTCAAATATTTCTGAATCTTGTGATTGTTCACCGTGAAAGCCTCGTTGGGTTTTGTTTGGTTTTTCCGAGGCTGATCGAGCGTGTGTTGCTATTGGTGCACCCCGCCGGGTAAAACTTTCAAAGCCGTGTCATGGATATGGACGACTTGGAGCACAAGATCTCGATCATAGACAAGCATAACTAAAGTTTATCGCTATAAATTTGACTTATAATGACTAGTAATCAGCTTCACTATAATGGAATGGCTAATTAATACTGCCCACAATTGCTTGTTTGGTTGTCGCCATACAATTGTACCTGACTAGTAAATCTTGCAACTACAACGAAATGGCTGAATAAAAGTACCAACAACTGCTGGGTTTTCGGGTTATCTCATGATAAATGTATCTGACTAGTAAGTGTTACAACTATCACAGAATGGTTAAGTAAAAGGTCCCACTGCTTATTTTATCAGGACAATTATCTAAACCTAACTAGTAATTGCTGCAACGATAACTGAATAAGTAAAACTGCCAACTGTGTGAGTTCCTCGGTTGACTTCCTCGTTTGGTCTCGAGGGGGAAACACCAGGATGGGTTTGTTTGGTGTTAGCTTCAGGTTGGATCCGAATAGGTCTTTCTTACCCCTCTCTGATTGCCGCCAGTTGTATCGAGTCTCTATAGGTTGTTTAGTGCATGCCGCCGCTCGATCCACCATACCTATGTAGGCGAGGACCGCAATTCTAGCCTCGCTGTGTCGCCTCGATCGACGCTCCTTCTTTTCCTTTGCTTTCGGCACCCCTTTGTTTAAGCAGGTTTTGAGATCGACGTCATAGGTGGTTACCCTTCCGCTTGGCTCGGCAGGTTATGGACGCCATTGGTTATTCTTCGTGGCTCTTAGCCCCATTTGCATCTTGTCCGTAGTCGGACTGTGTCATTTTTAAGGTGATTTGGATCTTTGAATTGTATATTCAGTATTCTTGACTCATTGAGTCGCCACCGTATATATATCTGCTCGTGGGTCCCATCGAGGACTGTTGTGTAATGTTATTACGCTTTCCACCGCATTTAAAGTGCTGGTGGGCACCTTTGAATCGTTTCTATGCGGGTTTGGTGAATTTTGCTCAAACTTGCATAGGTCCGATTCGAGGGTGTTACTGAGTGGTATCGAGCTCGCAGCTGCGATACCCACAAGTCCAACTGTAGGATAACCTAGCTAACGGCCGAAGTAGAGTGTCAAAACTATTTTTGAAAATCGGTTGGATAGTTCTGATTTAGTCTGATTTTACTCCTTACCCCTCTGCTGTTCTCCTCTTACCTCTACGTGTTTTGAATCCGCTCTCTTCTCTTTCTTCGAGTCCAGGATTTCTCGTGGTTGGGTTTCCGTCGTACCTTCAGGGCTTCGTTTTCTCCCTTTTGTAACGGAGGTGCTACGATCATCAATCTGCAACTTGTCTGTTGTGCCCTTCATCCGATCTTTTGTTCTTGAGCTCTTTCTCCAAATGTGTTCCTTGCCGGATGTCTGTGTCGTTGAAAAACATATGAGAAGGACGAGCATTGGTGAAGTTGGAGTATACCTTGAGCATGTGTTGTTCATGCCAATGGAACCATCGCGAAACCTAATCATTGTGTCTTTCAAACGATTTCTGCTGGCATCATCCCTTTGTTCCGGATACCGCCTATGAAGATCTTCAGTCTAAACCTCGAGAGTTGAGTTGCCTGATTCTCCTACCCATGTATAGAGTTGATAGTTGGGTCCGGGATGGACTGATCACCCTACCCGACTCTTATTGTTCGCTCTGTACATCGAACTGGTGGATCAATGTAACTTTTCCCTCTTCTAACGGAAGTCAGAGCTGGCCTTACCTTTAACTTCGTCCTTTGTTTCCCCGGAGTGTTCTCTCGACAATCAGGAACAACGACCCATTGTCGGTGGTGTCGCCGATTTCCAGTTGGAGGATGAACCCTTGTTAGTGGTGTCGCGAGGATCTACATGAAGCGAGAAGATGCAGATCGCCGGCCTTCCTTCCGGTACCACGAGGCGGATCTCGAGGGCGAGATCCATTGTTAGTGGTGTCGAATTGTGGCATCCCGCAAAACCACTACTAGAAAATCGCGTTGAATTTGTGCATTGCATCGTCATCATCATGCATTGTTTGCCAAAACCATTTTCGCAAAACCCCGATTTGTTTTCCAAGCGCCCCACCTTAATTCAAATGCAAGCCCGGGTCTCCGGATTATTTTTGTTTTGTTGCTACCGGTTTGCAAACGGCCCAATTAGAATAAATAAAAATTTAAATTATTTTAATAGGGGCAGTCGAACGGGCCGATTGACCCGATCGACCACCCCAGGAAAAAAATAAACGGTCCAACCAGCCCACCCTTTATTCCTAAACCTACCCATCTTCCTACCCAACCCATCCCTCCACCTCACCACAACCAATAGGTTGCTGCCACCTCACTTCCTCCCTCTCAACCACTCACACCCCGCCACCTCAGCCACCTCTCCTCTCACCCACTCCCTCCAACTCACACAGACACGCCCCAGCCCCACCCCCGCCTGGCCCACCCAGCTCAGCCCACGCTACTGGCATCGCCAAGACGCTGCACGCCGCCACACGCCACCTTCCTCCTCCCACCACCCTGTCCCCACCAACCGCTGCCCCACGGCCCGCTCCTCACCCATGGGCCCACCCACCGCTGTCCTCAGACTCCACCCGACGCTTCTCCCCGTCTCCTACCTTCCGCCGAGCCTCCTCTTCCTCCCATCGCTGCCCCCCGCCTCTGCTCCTTCTTCTCCACGCCTGCCACCTCCTCCACCTCGTCCCCGACGCCTCGCCGACTCAAGCTCCTCGCCTCCTCCCTCTCATGCCGAGCCCCCGAGCCGCCTGAGCCTCCACCCCCGCCGTCTGCTCCCTGCAGCAGTGCTTACCCTCCTCACAAGGCGCCTTCTCTAAGCCCCAGACGCTGCCGGCAGAGCTTCGCGCCCGCACCTCCGCTCCGCATCTCCGAAGCCGCGCCATGGCCCGCTTCCTCTCCACGGCCGACTGACCCCACCACCGGCCAGCGCGGCCGCCACCGCCTCCTCCCTGCCGTCGCCAAGGTCGCCGCCACGCCTTCGCCAAGGTCGCCGCCGCCCGCCCCGAGCCGCCGCCGGCCAGTTCTCCGCCTCCTCCCGTGCTCGCCGAGTCACCGCCTCCGCCGGTCCTGGCCCAGCCGCCGACTTGCTGCCTGCTGCCGTCGCTGCCGCCTCGCCAGCCACCGCCGCCTGTCTCGCGACTGGCCAGCGTGTCCGCCACGGCACGCCTCCCAGCTCTCCACCTGTCTCTGGTGGCGTCGCCGGCCACGCCTCCGCTGTCATTGCCGCCCGAGAGCCCGACCTCCGCCCCGAGTACCAAAGGCAAGCCCGAGCCGCGTGGCACCGCGAAGGTTCTCGCCATCTTGGGTGTTCGGTACATGCGGGACTCGTGTGCCCGCACCCTCGGCTAGACAAGCACTTCACCCGACCCCGAGGACCTGGCGCCGTTCGAGATCGCCACCGGTTCGACATGCACCCCAACACGGATACCCAAGTTAACCATCAAGACACCAAGACCGTCGGCGAACCAAGGGCGTCAACCGCATCCCGGACGCTAAGAACTGCTCCCGAGTCCGGTTGTCGAGCCGCACCCGTGGAACCCCGAACCTGCCCAAGATCTGCGCTACGGAACGACAAGACCGACGACCCGACAAGATCCCCGTGACGACAAGAACGACACCGACCAAAACGAACCCGATGCGTCCCGGCACCGAACCAAGTCCTGCTTCCCGGGTTGCCGAGGTCACCGACACAGGACAACAAGACCTACCCCCGACCCGAGACCCTAACCCCGGAGCCGAGAACGGAACCGTCGAACCCTGGACCCTGGACCCTGTCGAACCCCGAACCCCGGAACCCCAAGATCGTCGAGTCCCCTCTAATGTGTGAACCCTTTCCTCGAACCCGATTTCATAACATAACAACTTGTTGCATATTTAATTGTCATCTCGCATGCATACCTGTGGTTTGGGGGCCTTATGCCGATTCACCTAACAATTAAATATGGGGCCCATATGCGAGCAAATCTAGCCTTATATCGGCCTCATTTAAATTTGTGTAGCGAACCCGGTGCTATCTTCTGCCGTGTTAAACAACATTTAAATTGCGGGGTAGCTAAACAACTTGAATCATTTAACTAATTGTTGGGACCCCGGTTCCACCTAAATATGACCTAATTGCATCGCACCTTGCCATGCCATGCATCATACATGCATCATGCCGATCTTCTGCCGTTGTATTAAATATTGCATCCGGTGTTATTCTAGTGTTTTGCTTCTTCGCGGATAAGGCCGTTGAGTTGATGTGAGCTTCGCCCCGATCGTCGGATGAACCTTCGTCAATGTTTTCAAAGCAGCATCTCCCTTTCTACCTATCTTACTTTTATAGTATTTACTTCCTCCTGTTGATCTATCGCTATCTGTGTTATGCTGTTTCAGTTTCGCAGTGATATCCCTTGCAGCCTTATATCGCCTTGGACACATCCTATTACCGTTGTTTGGTAGATAGTTGGACTTATGCCGTCGTAGTAGCTTGCTCAAGTGCTGATGTGTGTCGTCATATGCCACGATTCGATGTATTGCCGCATGTTGTTGTTGGAGATGATTCTAGTTTTACTTATCGTCACTTTAATTTCTGTTTAACAACTAAAATTGAATAAGCAGAGGCATCGGTGGGTGATAGAAAATATTTGGTTTCGAACGCCCACTTGTGTCCCGTAAGACCCCAGTACTTGATACATGTTCCTTGATTTATCGCGCTATCCACATCCGGAGGTATATGGGGCCCCCGGCCGTAGCTTGATTCCGTCTTATTTCTTGGGGCCACAAACTAGTTTGAGGTTTTATTTACGATCCTGTACTTATGCCATGCTACTTTTCTCAGTATTTAAATTGTGCGAGGTAGCACACGCATCGCTTAGGTAAGCGGAATGTTTACGCGGTATCGACAAGCCCAGCCACTTTCGGGTTCCCGAACGCTACACCATTGTCGCAACCTTGAGTCCGTCTCAAGTCACTATCTTCGCTATGGATCTACTTAAGGGTGGCCTCAAATATTTCTGAATCTTGTGATTGCTCACCGTGAAAGCCTCGTTGGGTTTTGTTTGGTTTTTCCGAGGCTGATCGAGCGTGTTGCTATTGGTGCACCGCCGGGTAAAACTTTCAAAGCCGTGTCCATGGATATGGACGACTTGGAGCACAAGATCTCGATCATAGACAAGCATAACTAAAGTTTATCGCTATAAATTTGACTTATAATGACTAGTAATCAGCTTCACTATAATGGAATGGCTAATTAATACTGCCCACAATTGCTTGTTTGGTTGTCGCTTGCACAATTGTACCGACTAGTAAATCTTGCAACTACAACGAAATGGCTGAATAAAAGTACCAACAACTGCTGGTTTTCGGTTATCTCATGATAAATGTATCGACTAGTAAGTGTTACAACTATCACGTAATGGTTAAGTAAAAGGTCCCACCGCTTATTTTATCGTGACAATTATCTAAACCTAACTAGTAATTGCTGCAACGATAATCGAATAAGTAAAAGCGCCAACTGTGTGAGTTCTCGTTGACTTCTCGTTTGGTCTCGAGGGGAAACACCAGATGGGTTTGTTTGGTGTTAGCTTGTGTTGGATCCGAATAGGTCTTTCTTACCCTCTCTCGATTGCCGCCATTGTATCGAGTCTCTATAGGTTGTTTAGTGCATGCCGCCGCCATCCACCATACCTATGTAGGCGAGGACCGCCAATTCTAGCCTCGCTGTCTTGGCCTCAAGATCGACGCCTTCTTTTCCTTTGCCCTTTGTCGGCACCCCTTTTGTTTAAGCGGGTTTTGAGATCGACGTCATAGTGGTTACCCTTCCGCTTGGCTCGGGGTTATGGACGCCATTGGTTATTCTTCGTGGCTCTTAGCCCCATTTGCGTCTTGTCCGTAGTCGGACGCTGTGTCATTTTCAAGGTGATTTGGATCTTTGAATTGTATATCGGTATTCTTGACTCATTGAGTCGCCTCTGTATGTATCTGTTCTGTGGGTCCCATCGAGGACTGTTGTGTAATGTTATTACTGCTTTCCACCCGCATTTAAAGTGCTGGTGGGCACCTTTGAATCGTTTCTATGCGGGTTTGGCGAATTTTGCTCAAACTTGCATAGGTCCGATTCTGAGGGTGTTACACAGGGCGGTGCTCGTAGCACTCAGACTCCTGTGGGTATTTCTTGCGTCCATCGAGGAGGGAGCTCCGATGGAGAAGGTTGTGCCCATCAGCAGACAGAGGAATCAGGCCGGCCACGACCCCATCTTCGGCGAGCGGCGCCATGGGAGGTTGAGGAGGAAGCGGAGAAAGCCCACCGGACATACAAGATATCTCGATGGCGGCAGAGTACTGGGAGCCACAGGGTCCGACAACGGCGTCGAGGTAGAACCGGCGTAACGAGGTCGATGGCGTGCAGCCCTCGACGGCGCAGTGGGTGCGGGCGGCAGCGGCGCTGCAATAGCGTGCGTACATGGTGGCGCGGTGGGCGCCTGGACGCTGTGAAGGGGGAAGAAGGCGAAGGCGGGCGGTCGAGGCGTCGCAGGCGGTGAGACTACGAGCTCGCCGCCAGCTGAGCTCACGCCCGGTGCTCGCATCACGGCGGAGACGGCCGTCGAGTCCTGCATGCGAGCAATTAGGGGATAACACCGGAGCTCGCCGCCTTGCTCGCATCGAGCGCGACGGTCGTCGAGTCCCGCATGCGAGCAATTAGGGGATAACAGGATGCAAGATGGGGAGCGGCGTGGCGGCGTCCGGCGAGATGGGAACGGAAGTGCGTTGGTGCGAGAGCAACGACAGCTTGCTGGTGCCGGAGAGATGGTCAAAACGGTAGGGAGGAAAATTGCAAGGAAAAAGAAACAGAAGTGAAGGAATGCAAACGTGAGGATGAGGATAAGGCAAGTGGTGGGACCCGTTTGTTTGTCTCAGCACGTCCTTGGACACGTGTCACGCGTACGACCCGGAGGACGCGAGACGCGTAGCCTCCGGCTGAAGAGAAGCGTTTTCCACGCTGGAAAGGCTTTTGGTCTGGACTATGGAGGGAGCGTCCACTTCCGGCCTTCATCTTTCTCTTCTTACGCTTTGTGTCTTGAAGCGTCTTTTGGCAGCATCGCTGCATAGAAATCCAGGTAAGAATAAGATGCACTTTTGTACAACAAAAGTATCAGCAAGACAGAAGATAGATAGAGGGAATGAGTAATAAAGTACCCAAAGATGCTCCAAAGTAAGCTTCTCCAGATTAGGGGCCTTGTGGAGAAATGCGTCGAGGGTCCTGCATTTTCCGATCACGTCGCGCTCACCAAATACGCATCCGAACAATGTCAAGGTTCTCAGGTTGCTGAAAATTGGGAATTTACCCAATTCGTTATCTAGCATCAGCTGAAAGCGAATAGATATTCAGTTAATAAGGATCAGGGTATAGATGCACGCACTGATTTAAAGCTGGAAACCATATATAATGGCCGAATTCCCAATCCAAATAATATGTGCAACATGTACGAGCAAATCAAGATGCTGCTTGGGAGAGAAATTAATTAAAGGAACATGCATGCATATACCTCCGCCGAAAAACATGCCCTCAACTCCAGCGTCGTCACGTTAGCTAGACAGGCTGCCAAAAAGCATGACTCGACTTCTCGCAGACGACATGTCCCGAGGAGGGAAAGCAAAAGCAAGCCATGCATTCACGAGGGAGTTGGTCGACGACCCATCTATGGAAACGTCGTTCTTCTCATCGTGTCGATCCGGTATCATGAAATCCAGGTCCAGGTCCAAGGTAACTAGAGCTGGAGCCCTGATAGCCAGCGTATCAACTGAATGACGGTAGCACATCAAGAGGGACACCTTCTTCAACGTGTGGGAATGGATTTCAGCGAACTCGGTGACACAATCCTCGAGGTGCAGGTCTTCCAGGACCGGGTATCCTGAAAGGAGCTGCTCCGCGAAAGAGCTGCCCAGAGACAGGCGGACAAGGCTCAAGCTTATGAGGCGACAGAAACTAGACAATCCAGCGTGGGGGAACTCGAACGGACCGGGTCGGCCGAGATCGAGGATTTCGATCTGGAGCAACGCCGGGCGGCACGCGATGGCACGGCGAATCCATCTATTGACAACCCCGAGCCTACCGCGAACCGGAACTCGTCTATCTTCACCCACGTCCTCCATCAGGAGGTTGCTGACGAGATCCTCCATCTTCACCCACGTCCGCCAGCACAAGTCGTTGTTCCTGCAGGCTGAGATGTCCGTCATGTCGATGTTGATGCATGGCGCCGAGCGCCAGAGGCCTGTCCACCTCTTGGACAGCACGGTCGTTTGCACGGCCCGCTGGCACGGGAGGAACGAGAGGATGCGGAGGAGGAGCTCGTCCGGCAAGGCGCTCAGCCGGTCCACGGTCGAGCCGCCCGCATGGACACGCTTTGCGGCGACGGACTCCATTGCGATTTGTGAAGAGGGATTTTTTTTTTTTTTGCCAACTAGAGATCGAGGAGGCGGCGCGCGACTAGTGACTAGGGCGAGGTTTGGATCCGGATCGGCAGCATATCTCGCAGATCCCCGGCCGGGACGCCAACAAAGGCATGCATTTGTTTCGTTCGAGAGGAAAAAGAAACGGCTATCGGGACCAAATGAATCACGTCGCTTCGTTCCTTGTTGGTGCCTCACCTTCCTTCCGGGATTTTTTTTCCTCGCGAGAAAATAAAAATAATCGCAGGTAGGTACGACAGCGATTTTCCGCCTCTCTACGATAACAAACTCCATTACGACAAATTTTCGGCATTCCGATGGAGGATGGAGAATCTGCGACGCTTTGGCTCGTTCAAGTGTGTATAGTCGTCGTTAGATGGTTAAAAAATCTAATAATTTTTATTACTTTATACACTCTTTGTCCTGCTATTGATGATTATAAAGAAACTAGCACAAATGTCCATACGTTGCTACGACTTGATGTTTATAATCCATCTACCTCCCGTCTAGTGCTATCCATCTATCTATATACGGGTCCATAAAAATTCGTGTGCGACCTAGCTTCGAGGACATCGCCGTGCCAACTAAGCCTAGCTAGAACTACAGGAGGTCAGAATTCCTGGAAATTAAACCGTGGTTGGGTCTATGATTAAGATGAGGGTGCTATATCAAGGTAGTTACGACTTTGCCGGACACAAGGGGTAAAATCACGATTTACTTAATGCATGCTAGACTTTACATTTGGGAATGCCTACGTCTCAGGCGACTGAGAAATAACTATTTCGCAGTCGGCTGACGTGGCTGGCTCAATCGAATGGAAACATGCATGGTTTATAAACAAAAAAGTGCAACCAGATGGCTCAATCAAATCTTGAAATCAAAATCCAATGGTGAACAAGATGACTGAGAAATAACTATTTACATTTATTCAAATCTGAGAAATAGCAAAACCGTTTACATTTCTTCAAATCTGGGAGGTCTGGGAACTAATAGCAGGGGTAGTAGGTGTGGATTGACAATTTTCTTTGTCTTTCACGGTTATACATGGATTAGCCCTTCAAACTTAACGATTGTCTAGTGATTACTTTATTATTTTTACTACTCCGTTTTGGATACTTTTGGGATATTGTGTTTATGTAAAATTGACATATTGTCTTGTTAGCAATCTATGATATACAAACTAATTCAATGTAATTAGAAACGGATGAATCAGCTTTTAATTTATTGGTAGTGTCGAGGCAACAATCATGGGCGGCGCTGACATGTGTGATCACTTCTCCCGTCACAAACCCGGGCATGTTTCCTAGTATAACTCATAAATCAAAAAAGCATATCATAAGCAAACCAAACCATGTTAAGGGCGTCCAGGCATAAGAAAATGCACTGTATCAAATAGTGTTTGAAACGATCTTCAAAACTCAGGTGCACAATTGTTGCATCACGGTCCAAGCCTTGGTCTATCAGTATAACTGGTTGTGGAACTGCATCAAATCAACTGGGATCGGTACAATAGGGTGACAAATCAGAGCTGAATAAAACAGAATCTCCATATAACTCTATAACTTATGCAACATTAGAGGAAAAAGAAATTCAACAATTTCCTTCCTAACTTTGTGCATGCGGAGATGACTTATGAGGGAAGAAGTGCCTTAGAGGAAATTGTATAGCGATTAAATTAACAAAATAATTAGGGAACCGGAGTTTAGCGACTGATTGATGATTGACCTACTAAGGAAAGGACGAACAAATTATGCGGCCTAGCCAGCCCCCACACCCGGGTCTGAAATATCGAGCCACTCCTCCTCTGATCTTCTCCCCGGATGCAGTGAGGAGCGCATCCCGAGCTGGCTCTCTCCTCATAAATCGCTTCCTCGCGTCCACCACTGAGTTTTGGCCCGGTCGCCCGGTCCTGCGCGCTCGCATATGCCCGCCTCCTTCCGCCGCGGTATAATCTAAGCGTCCTATCAATCAAACCAAACAATGGTCGTGCTTGTGCTTCTCGATTAGGCTTGCTGATATCTTAGGAATTCTTTTAACGTAGTGAAGTAGAGTTAAAAGGAGCAGGGTGGGACTAAAGAGTTGTACCAGATTTTTTACGGCAGGTTCGTCTATCTTTTATTCTACATGGTCGATCGAAGCAAACCAAAACCAGGCCCAACTCTGGCCCGCTTGATTGGACAGACGATAGAAGCCTGGAGTCCTTTTTTTCATTACCGGTGGTACAGGAGGTAATATCGTGGTTAGGTAGGAACAACGCTGTGGAGTGTCAAACGGACCTGGACACGCGAATCGGTCCGTTTCGGATCAAACCTGAGATGCGTTTGCGAGGGGAGGATGGCTCGTGTGTCCTCCCGAAGATGCTGCCAGGTCCACACGCATACCCATAAATGTTTATAAATATTTCTTTTATTAAAAATACAAATACTTAAGGTACGATTTCACCTTATCCACTTCCTAAACTACATTGGTCCCGTCCTTATCAAAGGCCGCCTTCCCACGCCGTGTTGCCTCCTTCGACTTTGCCACCTGCCTGCGGTAGCGCGCGAGGGTCTCCGCCTCCCTCGTCCTCATAGTTGTTGTGTTGGCACGGTTGCGTGTCGCCATCACCTCTTGTTTGGCCGCGGCCGCCATTGCCTCCCATTGGCACGAGGCGGCCACCACCTAGGCCTGCCTGTCGGCGATCAAAGGGAGGTCGGCCCCCAATGCCACAGTACCAGCAGTACAAGAAGTGGTCCAAGGCTGTGTCCTCCTCCGGGGTCGGCACCGCCTGCGCTCCTCCGCGGAGACAGTGGAGACCTAGGCGGCCTGCCGGGCAACCTTCGTCGTCTGCCGATCCTCATCCATAGACCGTGCTTCCTGCTCGGCTACCTTCGCCGCCTACGTGTCTCGGTCGGCGCCGTTGTCGCCTCCACTATGGAAGGTGTCCTCCCACACTCCAATGTCCTCCTCCTCCTCCTGAGACTCCCACTCCTCAACCACAGCCTCCTCCTCCTCGTCGGCCTCTTCGTCATCCCCCAAAAATGTGCTTTGCTCACCGGCACCCGGAGGGGAAGGGGGGTAGGCCACGAGGGCGTACTTTTTGAGGTTGGCCTAGGTTAGAGGGAGGAGGCTATTCGGCATGGTGAAGGGATTGGTGCTCCCTTTCCTGGTGGCAAGGCCTTCTTATAGGACGGTCCAAGCAGGAAGAGAGGGCAGGAAGGGAAAAGCGAGCGGGAAAGGCGGCGACCAGCAGGCGGGAACGAAAGCTTTGGCGGGAGATTCAAGAAGGACGGAAGCCGCCATTAGCGCCGATTGCCAAACTTGATGACGCTCGCGGACAAAGGGCGGCATGCAAATGGGGTGGGTTGTTGAGGACACATGCCACCAAAAAGGGACTCGCTCCGGACGATGTGTCCTCCACCCCATAAATGGACCGAATGGGACCAATTCGGTGTCCAAAATGGGGATCGGGTGGTCATTGGAGTTTCATTTAGAGCAAGAACAATAGTATAGTCATCTGGTGGCTATAAAGTAGTGTCATATCATCCATAGGCAACTTAGTACTCCCTCCGTTTACTTTTAGTTCAGGTTCTAAGCGAATCACATATACTAAGAAGCTCCTCGGATCAGCCAAATTAGAGAGGAGCTGGACAAATTTACCCCTGCGCACCACCATAATATCTAATTAATTGCATAGTGAGTACTCTGTGAGTAGCTAGCTTCTTTCCACACCTTTAATGCAACGATAGACCAAACGTGAGGGTATATAAGTGAATTAACTTCAGAACGCAAGGTAAAAGGAAAATTTTAAAGAAAGCTAAAACGTAATGTACTTCCTCCGTTAAAATATAAGATGTTTTAACTTGTGAAATAAATGTATCTAGACTAGTTTAAATAGGTTTACTGAGATTTAGAGTGAATCTATACACTAAAAAAGTCTAGATACATTTTTTCACAAATCTAAAACATTTTTATATTTTAAAACGGAGAGAGTAATAGTGAACGGAGGAGTAGCCATGTAAAATAACAAGCTATAGAAATATTTACTACTATTTTATCAATACTTAATCCAGCACTCGGTCGCACAAACTGCCTAAAAGCAAGTGTTAAAGCCCATTATTCTTCTCTCTACTCTTTTCTTCTTCTACTCAACGCAAATATATTAAGTATTTAATGTCTTGTAGTCTACTGATCTCAGCTTATTGTCCTTGCTCTTATCCCACCGGTCCTCCCCTTTTCCTGGCCGTCTCGGGAAATCAGACCGTCCAAGTGTAGAGTGAGGGCACCGAGCTAGCTAGGGCTAGGTCTTCGGCCGCCGGCCACCCCTCTTCTCCTTCGGCGAGGAACCATTTGCTGCGGCAAGCACCTCGCCCGGAGGCCCCATCTCTGGTTAGCGCCAGCACCGCTCCTCATTCCCCTTGTAGATCTTATATTCGTTTGTTTGTTTACGATTTCCTTGAGTACATGCCTTGATGCTTTGATAGTGCGCATCATCTCCCCGTTCCTCAATCTCATTCGTGTTTTCGCCCTGTTGGTGTGTTGCTGGATGTAGATTTGCTTCTTGCTTTGTGTGTTTTTAATTGCAAGCGGCGATTTGCAGGATTCGCCGCCTCTGCATCCATGGATGCCTCCAGGAAAAGGGCCCGTACAGGCAGCACCTCCGCCGAGGACCGGCTGAGTGCCCTGCCGGATGCCCTCATCCACACCATCATGTCGTTCCTCAAGGCCCACCAGGTGGTCCAGACGTGCGTGCTGGCCAAGAGGTGGACGCACCTCTGGCGTTCCGTGCCGAATCTTGACATCGACCTGCCAGAATTCAACTGTAAAATCAATAAGGATGACCGGGCCGCTATATTAGCGAGGTATGAGAAGTTTGTGGATTTCGCAGATTATCTGTTGGTCCATCGTCATCAGGATGGTACATTCTTGGATACATTCCGGCTGCAAGTAGATTCCAGACATCAATTAAGGCCTGAGGATGCTGGTAGATGGGTTCGCCGTGGTCTCAAATGCTCCCCTAGAGTGCTTCACGTTCAGAATGTCCTGAATTATGGTTACAAATATAATACAGTACCTTTGGAATTGTGGTCTGGACCTCCTAGTTCTTGCCGCCTCACAAAGTTACACCTGTGCGGTGTGTTATTGAACTGCAGCTTCACGGAGCAGATCAGTTCTGTGTGTGATGTTCTAGAAGAAATGGAACTAAAAAGTTGTGAAATAAAATTTCAGAAAATTACATCCCCCTCACTGAAGTGCCTGATTATACATCGTTGTTATGCTCGTTGTGAGAGTAAGCTGATTATAACAGCTCCACATCTTGCTTCTCTGCATCTAAACATCTGTGAAGATTATGGCTTCAAAGTACTAGTATTAAATGAAATGTTATCCCTTGTAAAAGCATCCATATATAGCGGGATTTCCTCTCCTGGTGATGTTGTCCTTCTGAGCAGTCTATCTAATGTGACAAGTTTGGAGCTGTTGGGTTTCCATAAACAGGTATGAATTTATGTTTACCTTGTCCACGTAAAAAATAAAGATGTGTTCCTCTTGTTAATCAACTAATTATAATTGAACTTCGGAATTTTTGTTTGCAACTGATCTCTAGTTTGTTGCTTTATTTTATCCTTATTTATTTGCTCTTTACTAGCAGTCCTATGCAAGATAACTCTCTTTGGTAGGTGTTAGTGTTCGTAAGTTGGTATCTATGGCGTGTACCTGTTAACTTTGATTCAAATATTTCGTTTTCTCCAATGAAGCCATGCGGTTCCTTATCCTCACCCTTGTTGATAATGCTCTTCTGGAGCCTTTGTAAATTATAATCCTAATTGAGACATTTTGTTGAGGATGATAGACATAAAAGGAAGTTTAGTGATAACTCCATGTCTCCTCTTAATTCGCTCAGATCACCCCTGTTGAAACAGGTTATGAGGGATGATGTATGGAGCTGCATTCCGTATTACTTTCAGTTTACTTCCACCTATTCTGTATGATTAAATTTGGCGTGGATTATTCAGGATTAATTTTGAATTTTCAGCTGCTGCTAGACGAAGAACCTGTTGAATTCCCTGCGTTCAAAAACCTTACAACCTTGTTGGTGGATGATTGTCAACTGGGTGACAAATTCCTACTTCTGCGACACTTTCTGCAGAATTCTCCTAATTTGGAGAGGCTCATAGTGAAGTGTTGCCAGGTAGATTGCCTTCATTACCGTAATTCTTTCTTGTCAGCTCGTAACTTACATGAATACATTTTGCTTCTGCCACAAGTTCTCAAAGGGTTCCAACAAAGGGAAAGGAAAGGCTAGGTCGAAGAAATCGTCCCAGTGTCAGGATGCGGTGCAGTTCAGTTGCTGGAAGCTGAAGTATACTGAAATCACATATGAAGACAATGACAATATTGTCCCGCTGGTCAAAGTTCTGCTTGATGTTTCAGACCGCCTACTGAAGAATACTATAACCCTTACCAAAGTAGGAGCTAGTGTGTAATGTGTTAGACGTATATTTGTATATGTGTATTTTCCCCACCTGTTAGGGGGTTTCCTGCATATTTTCGTCTGTACATGTAACTATATGTTGTGGCCTTTGGCCTTCAGGGAATACAACTTGTCTATTTCTAACATGGTATCAGAGTTTTAGGTTTATCTCTTTTTTTCGTTGTCAGCCGCTCGTCTCGGCCTCTGCGCCATTGCGCCACGGGCGAAGCTCGTCTTCTTGTTCACACTGGATTGATTTCTTGGATCGATTCCTGCACACTGCGGGATCAACCACGCCGCCTGCCTCCGCCGGTTTCCGCTTGCCGGCCGTGGTCCTCTTCCCACATCCGTTCAGATCCGGTTGTCCTTCTCCTCCATATCCGTTCAGATCCGGTTGTCCTTCTCCTCGTCCACATCTACACATATACACTTGCCCCTTAAAAAAAAAAACATCTTCACCCAATCCACCTTACCCTCTTTCATACACCCCCACTTCCGCTTGGGCCCCGCCATCTGCCTGCTGCACCGTCCTTCCATCTGCCCATACACTTGTCCTTCTCGTCCTCCACATCTACACACATACACTTGCCCCTAAAAAACCATTTTCACCCAATCCACCTTACCTCTTCATACACCCACTCCGCTTGGGCCCCGCCATCTGTCTGCTGCACCGTCCTTTCGCCGGTAATCTTGCGCGCCTCGCCAAATGCCGCCACGCTGACCTGTGACGATTTGTTCAAAAAAAAAAACCGATGTTGTCTTCGTCTCTTCGTCATTGCTTTCTTCCGATACTCCGTCAGGCGCTCGGGTCTTCCTTCACATTTGCCTTGCCCGTCGACTTCATCTTTGTCGGCGCGCCACTCTACGTCGGTCCTCACGGATTCTTCCTGCGGTTATCCGACCTTGTCTCCGCTACCTTGTTGCTCTTCACCGACTCTGTCTATGTCGGCTCGCCGCTCTACATCGACTCTCGCGGCTTCTTCACGCGGTTATGTCCGCGTTTCGCCGACTTTGTCTTCGTCGGACTGTCGCTCTACATCGACTCTTGCGGCCTCTTCACGTGGTTATGGCCGCGCTTCACCAACCTCGTCTACGTCGGCTCGCCGCTCGACATCGACTTTTG
Organism: Avena longiglumis; assembly: GCA_030063025.1. Lineage (NCBI taxonomy): Eukaryota > Viridiplantae > Streptophyta > Magnoliopsida > Poales > Poaceae > Avena > Avena longiglumis. The sequence continues at coordinate 534,759,515 of CP125976.1, forward strand.
CGGCTTCCTTAGCGGGCTATGTCATTTCACGACTTCGTTTACGCTGCCTTCTACATCGCTGCCTCTTCATGTGGTTATGGCGGCATTGCCCCTCGTCTATGTCGGCCCGCCGCTCGACATCGACTCTTGCGGTTTCTTCAGGTGGCTGTGACCGTCCTTCGTCGACTTCGTCTTCATCGGCGTATTGCTCTCCGTCGTCACCTTTGGCGGCCTTTGTGTGTGTTGGTGACAGCTCCTCGTCGGCACCTGATTGTACCTCGACCTCTCCAGCCGTGCCCCTTTCTGCGTATGAGATAGTGCAGCTTTGATGCCTGCTTGATGCTTGGGATTCTTCATCGACAGGTTCTGCTGGTTCCGCGACTGAGTTTTCTGGCATTGAGCGACCACCTCCTCCTTCTCCAGGTACATCCCCATGGCTTCTTGATACTGGAGCTTCTTTTCATATGACTCCTGATTTTTCCTCGTTGCATTCTATTCGACATGCCGACCTCCTCTGCTCGTGTTCTTACTGCCGATGGTACCCCTCACCCAGTCATTAGTCGAGGCATTCTTAGTACTTCCTCGTTTTATGTTTCTTCTGTTGCGCATGTTCCTCAACTTAACATGCAACTCTTTTCTGGTAGTCAGATTGTTGACTCTCGTTGTAGCATCACTCTCGACTTTGATTCCTGTTCTGAATAGCCTACTTGACTACTTGTGTTGTGCTCCGACGCTTTTGTACTGGACTTGCTTCCCATGCACCGTGTTTGGATGTATTTGAAGATGGTACTGAACTACTGATGGCTGATGCTAAGGAAAGGGCAAGCTTGTAAAATTTCTGTCTCGATTGCTTGTCGGTTTATGTAGACGTAGTGCGCGTGTCCCCCCACGTTATTGGTTCTATTTTGACATGTTTCTGCGTTGCATGTTATGTTTTGCTTTGTCTTTGATTGGTGCATCCAGTTCATTAGTCTTAGTCGAGGCGAACCAACAAAGTTGTTTCTTCTACTCCCTCTGTCTTAAAATAGATGTCTCAAATTTATTAAAATTTAGATAAATCTAGATACTATTTAGTATATAGATTCATTCAAATTTTGAAAAAACTGAAACATCTATTTTGAGACGAAGGGAGTACTTATTTACTTCCACCTGTGATGCGACTTGTCCAGTCGAATGACTTTGCAAGCACTTGTGGCGACTGAATGCCCCCTCCTGTCATATTCTCTGAATTTTGCGGGTTGGTGGTATAGATTGGTGATGCAAACCTACTTGATCAGCCGTCGTCAATCACAAGGCGCATTTGTTGCCTCCTGTCTTCACCTTTACCCATCTGCCACTTGCATGTCAATATGTCGTCCTTCCTGCCGTTCCCATCCGGCGCCTCTCTTTTCTTGAGCATGTTCACCTGACGTCCTGACCGTCGCTGCTCGCCATTAGACGTCGTACAATGAGCTCTCGCTATATGACATAATGGACGTAAATCTAATACTACTCCATCTAAAAAACTATGATATGATAGCTGGAAACCTATCACGTCTCAACTGAGACCTTGAGTGATTTCTCCAGCAATTATGTGTAGATGTTGATCGTCTTCATGTGAGCCACGCAGCTTTTTCAGTTCTAGTGTTCTACATGGAGTCCTCAAGGGAAGCCATGCACAACACCAGGGGTCAGAACTCCAGGTAGTAAACAAGATTCTTTTCTCAGACGCGTGCGCACATAGGATTCTTGATTTGCGCATGTATTCGTACCTCCCAGGAAAGCCCTACACACCGTACCGAGGAAACTTGCATATGGAGATCTCCCGCAAGGGGAAGCGCGCTTGTGCATCTTGTAAGTCGCCAACTAAGATAAGTTGTATCTGTCAAAATTTCCGGCGTTGTGTAAACACTCTTCGATATAGTGAAGTTTCGTTGGCTACCCTCGTGATTTTTTCCTCATTTTGTTAGAGAAGTTTTCCACATTAAATCTGTATTCCCTTTGCTGTGATTTAATTTTGATCTTCATTATTTACTTATCGCAATTATAACAGGCAGGACAACCGGTGCCGAAAGCTACCCAGTCTCGTTACCTCCTCAAAAAGCTGTGTCTCGATGGCGTAGATCTCCCCTGGGAATTCGAGGAGCAGCTCTCTACAGGGTTTCTGTGCTAGAAGACTTGGAGATCAGGAGCTGCCGGCTGACGTGGATATCACAGATCGCGTCCGAAATGATCAAGAACCTCACCATTGAATGCCCCCGGAACGACGGCAAGCTACTCATCCACGCCTCTCGCCTCACCTCTCTTCAAGTTACCCTTGTGGGCTATGGCGGCCCCTCCTACCATATCACGGTAGGGGATGCACCTTCTTTTGTCCAAGCATCCATCTAGACACTATTTATAACATAGATTTAGCTAAATTTTAAAAAACATAAAACATTTATTTTATTTTAAGACAGAGGGAGTAATTGATATTAATATATTGTCCTTTACTAAAAAATAATATATGTAAACTAAATAAGGTACTCCTTCCGACCCATATTAGTTGACTTGGATTTGTCTAGATTTGGACGAATCTAGACACTATTTAGTATATATGTTTATCTAAATTTTGACAAATCCAAGTCAACTAATATGGATCGAAGGAAGTAATAAAAGCTATATGCAGAGGCCGGGGTCTTTAACCCCTTTTCTAAAAAAACAACCTCTAAAATAATTTGTGTTTCCGATCTTTGCAAAAGTATAGAAACTGTCTCATGCACCTCCTTCCACGGCACCAACAGAGAACGAGTATGCTGCAGGAGATACTAGATGCGGATAATCATCGAATTCCAACCTTCCGTAACTTGAGATCCTCAGTGCTTGATGGATGTGACATTGGTGACAAACTTGAACCAGTCTGGCATTTTCTGCAAAATAGCCCCGTACTCGACAAGTTGACTCTGCAAAACTGCGAGGTATGTACGTTTAACCTCTTTCCCAGCTTGATTTTAAATTTTACAAGTGTTGCTATCCTAATCTTCTCATTTTCATGGGCAGTGCAAAAAGGTACCCGAGGAGGAACCAGCAAAACGACGAGTCAAAGCCCAGTACAGCTTCCAACATTTTCAAATCAACGTATCCGGCCTCCAACCAGTTGGCAGAAATCAAATGCAAAGATGCTCAACAAATCAGTTGGATTTTGTCTGAGCTAGTAAAAAATAAACTTCCAGCGACTACTATGATTCGAGTTGCTGGACCGAACAAAATTATCTGTTACCTCTTTTCTATTGTTCCTGTTCCTGATATCCTTTTGTTAGTACAATTATTATTAAGTTGTGTTGAAAAAATTTAATCAGTGTCTTCTCTTTTGATGTCAAGCATGTGTCCAATTCAAGGACACTATGTATCTAGCTTACGAGAAGCACCGTTACCAACGCCCAACATGCTTTGTGAGTCGATGGACAATCCTGCTATCACATGTTGTCGTGGCATGTCGATCAGGAAGAATAAATGCCACCGCTAAATTAGAGCAACTCTGAGATGGAGGAGAAGCAGGACCTTATTACAACATGGCATCAGCGGGGCCCGCCATCTATGTGACGACCTCGCGACGCCAGATCAAGGATTCTTGCCTGAAAAGATTGTAGTGTATGTGTGAGGGGATACCCCCTCGCGATACCCCCTCCCCTCGCGACGCTCCCCAGGGCGCCGCCGAGGGGACTTCAGCCGCAGCCAGAGGCCCCATCCAGATCCAATCGCCACCGCTGCCCTGCCGCGGTGGCGGCGGCCTAGCCGAAGGTGGTCAGGGCGTCGAGGCTTGAGCCGGGCTGCGGCGGAGGCAAGCGAGGACTTGGGCGACGCCCTTGGTCAGTGGAGGCGTGGTTCCTTGTGGTGGCGATCGGTGGAGGAGGTGCGGTGATGGGATTCCGGAAGACCTAGATCGGTTATCTAACCCTAATTGCCTTCTCGATCCGTTCTCCAGATCCGCCGGCGGTGTGGGGATCGCGTGTCGGATCTAATAAAGGAGGTGGCCTTTGATTTCTTTCGCGAAGACGAAGATCGCTTGATGTCCGCCTTCCTTGATCCAGTCGGAGAGGCGGGTTCGGAAGGCTCACGGCGAACTCCCATGGGCGTTTCATGCACGAAGATTGCTGGATCGGAAGGTATTCGGTCGCCGCACCTTGTTTTTTCCGCCGTTTGGTTTTAGCGGAGCGCTATGGCTCTGTTGTTTGTTCCACTAAGTGCCATGCTTTGAGCCATGGTGATGTCGATGCGAAGAATGTCGAAAGCGGAAATTTGAGGGTAGCGATGGTGATTTTTGTTCTTGTGGCGACGGAGATCCGTGCGTGATCTGGGACCCATTGCGGACTATTGGTGCGGAAGACAACATGGGAGTCCCGTCTTATCTTGCAGTGGTGAAAATCCAAGGTCCGCCTTAGCTGGTTGTGCTCGGCAATGACCTTGTTGAAGGCATTGTTTTGTGAGTAAGGACTTTCTCGGGGTGAAAACCTATGATCTTTGGTCGAGGCAACGACGCGCTTGGGCACCGTTTTCTTCTTGAAGGCGTTGTTATTGGAGTGGAGGACTCGGTGTTGTTACGATGGTGTCACCGCTGCTTTTTTGAGGATTAGTTCTCTGTAGCGGGACTTTTCTTTTTATAATTTCTTTTCTTTTTCGGTCGTACCATCCAGAGCCGTAGAGGCGTATATGTTGTTGTAGAGGCCGGATGTAATTGGCGTCCTTATGATATTAATATATATTTTTTTAAAAAAAAAAATCAATGTGACGACCCTTTAAAAACCTAGGCCAATCCTAACTACTTTCTCTCCGTCCCCCGATCTTGTGCACAGATGACCGAGCAATGCAACCAACGTTGACGCTATGTTTATCCAACACAAGCTGGCCAAAGGCAAGGTACATGCTCTCGTTTATATGTAGAGTTTTTTTTCCTTTTGGTCGAGAGGTACACTTACTCCGTTACGCGCATGTCATTTGACCTAGGATCGAGAAGATGTGCGTGTTTTTCTTTTTGGAAAAAGAAAGAATCACGTACGCCATATGAACGATCGAAATGCTGGATCGCCATGCATGTCGTATCACTATAGGAAACATGCAATTCGCGTGTGTAAAATGATTTGCCGTGAACAGATCGTCGGGACACATGGAAAATAATAATTTTCCAAAGGCCAAGATGAAACCTCACGACAAACAAAAACCTACTAAAGGAAGCGAGAGAACAACGGACGAAGCAACGTGAGTCATTTGGTCATATTTGCCTGTCAACGACCCTGGCTCACATGCAATGGAAGATGGAGGCCCAAGAGGAAGAAGGGGCCACCGGCCTAGTTAGCTAGCGGTAGTTGGGTTACTCCCTCCATCCCGGTTTAAAGGGCACAATTTGCAATTTTCTGGGCCCTAAGTGTCATCTAATTGGTTCATTTAATAGCATAAAGTAGAACATGCATTAGGAGAAAAAAGTTAGGAAAACGTTCACATTTGTTCACACACGTGCATGCAAGCGGTTTGTTCTTTTCACACTGGAGTAATTACAGAGATTAAATGTTTTTGTGTCTAAGTATTTTGAGATTGCATGATTTGCAAATTGTGTCCTTTAAACCGGGACTGAGGGAGTACTTGAGTTTGGTCATCTATTGATAAGAGGATCCTGTCTCCTTTGCTACTTGGCTTGTAACTAACGAATGAACGGCAGTGCCGTCTCAGAGGGTGGTTGGATGGAACCGGCCAAGGCAATAGATTCTCCCCGGCATCGCCTGATCTAGATCCTGCGATTGGAGAGTAGAACTAGTCCCTTACAAGTGGTAATCAGATCCGATCCGATCCCGATCTAGATCTTCCTCTCCACTCCTACCCACCTGTTTTTCCTCTCGCCGGCGCTCGGAGGTCATGGAGTCCTTGTCTAGGGAGTCCAAGGCTCTCTACGATCTCCTCATGATCGACACAAAGGAGGAGTATGAGAAGCGGTTCCTAGATTACAAGAAGGAGGTGCTGGACGTGATGCAGCCCTTCGTCGTCGACACGAGGAGCCAGCTCAAGGAGGTACACACCACGGTGGAATCGATCAAGGACTCGGTGGGCTCCGATCTTGAAGCCGCTCGAGCCCAGCTTGGGAGTGAGATCGTCCCTGTGCGGATGTCCCTCAGCTCTGAGACCTCTCAGTTGATGGCCGCGATTGGGCGTCTTCCGCACCCAGATCCTGGCGCCATGGCGGGAGCCTCTCCAACATCCCCGCCGCTGGGATCAGGAGTACCCACCGTCGACCCTAATGGGCACTGCTGCGAGCAACAAACCCCGGGGAAGGCATGTGTTGATTACATGTATCCTCCGGGAGGAAGTATGAACTTCGGCCGATCCTGCAATATTATTCAGAATTCTTCTTCTAGTGCTACATCTGGTTCTGATTTGGTGCATGGATTGCCCACCGAGTTGCCACAATTCGATGGTTCAAACCCGGAGCTATGGCAGCGACGTTACGAGGACTTTTTTCAGCGATGGCAAACTCCGTAGGCTTCGTGGGCGTCTTTCGATTCCGATCAGTTTGTGGGAGCAGCAGCTCCTTGGCTTGAGTCTTATCTGCAGCAACACCAGAGACCGAATTGGACAGAGTTCGTGGTACCAGTTTTGGCTCGTTTCAGTCATAATCAGCAACATATTCTGGTCAGGAGATTGATACATATCAAGCAAAACCACCACAGTGGAGGATTATGTTTCGAGGTTCTCTGCTCTGATGGATCAAATTGCCAGGTTCTCTGCTCTGATGGATCAAATTGCCGCATATGGGTCTAGCTTAGACCAAATCCACTACAGCACCAAGTTCCTTGATGGGTTGCAGTCGGGTGTCAAATTGCTTGTGGCGATTTAGCAACCTCATGACCTGGATACTGCTTACTCCCTAGCCTTGCTGTACGAGGAGCTGGGCGAAGAGACAGAACCTGTCTCGCATCCTACCTTGTCAGTTCAGGTGCCTCGTCGCTCCTTTCAATCGACTACTTATTCACCTCCACCGCAACCACGACCACCACCACCTACACGCTGAGTCAGCAAGTCTGTTGAAGAGAAAAGAGAGACTGATCAACAGAAGCACGCTAGCGAAGACAAATGGCAGAGTCTGAAGGCCTATCGCCTTGCTAAGGGATTATGTTTCATTTGTGGTAAAAAATAGGGGCGTGAGCATCAGTGCAAAACATCAATTCAGCTCCATGTGGTGAATGAGATGATCGAGTATATGCAGTCTTCAGATCAGAGCGATTCTGAACACCATCTGACTCTAAACCCACTAGTCAGCCTGTCCAACAATTGATGCTATTATCTGCTGCAGCTCTGAACCCTAGAACTCATGCTTCGAAGATAATGCAGTTGCAAGTAGAGATCCAAGGGCATCAGTTCTTGTTCCTGGTGGACTCTGACAGTTCTTCCTGTTTCATTGATAAGCATCGTGCGCAGCTGTTGACAGGGCAGTCCCAGTTATCTGTGCCCATACGAGTAAAAGTGGTTGGGGGAGCAATTTTACAGAGTACAAAGTTTTTTCTGTCTCTCCAGTGGAAGGCTGATGGTGCTTTGTTCACAGATACTTTCAAGGTCCTCGACTTGGCGAGTTATGATGGCATTATTGGGTTGGATTGTCTGGGGTAAATACAGTCCAATGCTCACTCATTGGGAGCAGGGCTGGATAGCATTCCACCACGGAGGGCAGTAGATGGTTCTCCACGGTGAAGGACCAAATTTATGTACACATGCTCTGGTCGAACTCCAATTGCTCCATGAGGTTGAGAAGGAACCACAGATTGTTCCTCCAGAAGTGCAGGTAATTTTGGACCATTTCGCTCCTGTCTTTGAAGATCCGGTTGGATTACCTCCCCACCGCCATTACGACCATCAAATACCGCTGATCCTTGGTGACGAGGGTTGATTTCGTCAATGCCCATTGTTATGGACTTGGGTTTTGGAGAAGATGGGGATGCTGGAAGTCGCGGAACGGTTAACAGACAAGCAACGCGGGACACGAGGTTTACCCAGGTTCATGTCCCCGGAGGGAAAACCCTACTCCTGCTTGTCTGCTCTTGATTACGGCGGAACCAAAAGTTACAGGGGTGCGTAGATGAAATCTAGCGTGAGGTGCGTATGCGATGGTGGAAGAGGATCTAGATTTGTAGATCTATTGTGGCGTCTATTGTATCGTAGCGTGTCCCCCTCGTTGGATCCTCCTAGCCTTTATATATGAGGAGGCTAGGTCTCGGGTGCCAATACGAGTAGATTATAAGTTGTATTCAAACTCTAGTCTTGAGGTTTCTTGTCTTGTGCGTTTCGGAGTCCGTGTCCGTATGGGCTTCATAGCAACTGAAACGCCATAGGCGTCACGGACCCTGGTAGGTCGTCGAGTGGGCCTTCCGTCGGGCTGGACTAGGTAGGTTAACATACGGTACCCATAGGGCATATCCATGTCAGTAGCCCCCGAGTATTCATCCGAAACGTAGATTCAGGTGGAGACTTAGATATCTTGAGCCATGTATTTTGATGTCGGAGTCGAAAGTTTTGTCGAGTGTGAAACATTTCACCCGAAAGTTCATCGGGTCAGCTGAATTTGTTTGGTTGTTGTAAAGGAGTCAACATTATGGTCGTAGTCAACACAATGGACTATTGGGTGCGCGACCAGCGCTCCCTATGGAAGTTGCCCCCCGAGTGTCTGTTCGAGTCGTAGACTCGAGCAGAGACTTATAGTCGTCGATTGCATAATATGGTGATCTGGAAGATCTTCGGATGACCTTGCAGATGCCTTGAATGCCTTCATTTTTTCGAATGCGCGACCAACGCTCCCTATGGGAGTAGCCCCCAAGCGTCCCACTCGAATATCTTCTGTGCGCGCGACCAGTGCTCCAATTTGGAGTAGTTCCCGAGTGTCTGGCAGAGTCGTGGACTCGGGCAGAGACTCGAGTCTTGTATCGTGTAGTTGTAGTCGGAAATCTCGTGGGCATACCACTGACCCGGAAGTACATCGGGTGCGCGACCAGCGCTCCTGATAGGAGTAGCCCTCGAGTGTCTAGTCGAATCGTAGACTCGTGTAGAGACTCATGCGAGGAGAAACCACTGACCCGGAAGTGCATCCAGTCAGTGTCTCACGCATAAGGAGCCAGGAGTTCAATGTAGCGGAGTCGTGCGACATTTAGCCGAAAGGACTCGGTATTCCGGATGAAGTCGGCGCTGCTGCCGGGTATCTGACCCGTCAGCGTCTGTGTAGCATCGAGCGATGCAACCTTCTGAAGAGGGACTCGACTCAGGTCTTGAGTTTATGGCATAGCCGATTGTTTTGTCGACTCTAGGAGGACCCGATAGAATAGCTCGAGGCGATCGGCGACCTTGTAGGTCGAAAATATAAAGAATTATGGAGTACTTGTATCTTGTAAGAAATATTTTACTATCATATTGTATAGTAAGATTACGTGCCGATCGAGTCGACACTTTTACATTGTATGCTAGGCCTTTTCGTTAGCCTCATTACCCTTAGTCTCAGTACCTTGCTGAGGCACTCAGAGTTCAAGTATTCGACGATCAGTCAGAATCAACTACTCGGGCTACCGCGTTCGAAGTGCTCGAGTGCGTGGAGCCGATGACACATTAGGTTACTTGAAGAGGGCGACCCTCGAGTGTTCAGTCTTGAGTTAAAAAGAAATCAACTCTAAGTAGAGGGAAACTTAGCTTTATTTGGAAGTTGCCATGGACGAAGTTGATGCGACCGCGGATGTAGTCGGCCTTGGCGAGTCCTGCCGACAGATAGTCGACAATGACCGCACTCAAAGCAGCGACGGGTTCCTGGGGTCGATGGTGGTAGCGAGTTCCGCATCCGAAGATTGTCGCAATCGAAGACCACACTAGGTCATCACATCCGAACAATGTAGTGGGTCATCGCATGCGAAGAATGCAACGGGTCACCGCGGTAAAGGCCACCTGATTTAGTGGAGCCAAGACCGTAGTGGGTTGCTGGAGCCGAAGGGCGTGGCTGGTCACATAAGCGGAGGGAGCCCCCGAGCCCCCGAGTCATCGGAGCCAAAGATCGTAGAGGATGACAAGAGTCGAAGGAGCCCAGATTCACGGTCGCTGAAGCCGATGCCACCGGTCGCCGTAATTGAAGATTGCATTGGGTCACCGCATCTGAATGATGCATCGGGTCACCGCAGCTGAAGACCGCAGAGGATCGTCGCAGTCGAAAAATGCAACAGGTTGATGGTCGCGAGTCGTATGGCCAAGTGGGTGCAGCCCCCGAGCATGGAGTTGATGTGGTCGAGGCGGCGTCCGAGAGTTGATGCAGCGGACCGGAGTCAATGCGGCAGTGGGTCACCGAGGCTGATGGTGGCAGGAGTTTGCTGCAATCGAAGATCGCAGAAGGTCGACGTAGTCGAAGTAAAATGGGTCGTGTGGTCGAAGACCACAATGGATCGTCGAGTCAAATACCATAGCGGTCGCGAGTCGGTGGTAGCGGGTTGCCACCGTTGAGGACCGCAGCGGTCATGTGGCAAAGTCGGCATAGCCCCTCACGTAGAGTGAATGCAATCGGATGTAGTCGTGCAACGAGGCCGTCGGATTTTTTGGAGGTAGTCGATGCGGCGAGTGGCACGACAAGCGTATAGTTGAGTCGGCCTCGATCTCGTTCCACGGTCCGCTCAATTCTTGTGAAGACATGTATTGCAAAAGACATTATATCAAGAATTAGATATAAATAAAATATTTTAATCAATGGATGAGAGAGAAAGATAAATTTGAAAAGACAAAGGGACAAATAAATTAGCCACGACCTTTCGTGTGGTGGAGCTGTAATCTGACGTGAACTTTAACATAAGTTCTTTTATCGCACGTAGTGTGGTCGTTGGACCAATCTAGTCTTTTGGTTCCACGTGCTCCAGTGCTCACAGATGGGACTGGCGGACCTTTGGCGCACATGACAAATCCTTAATTGATAGCCCGACATCAACGAAATTGATCTGCCGATTATTTAGCTCCTAGCACTTTATCTCTTTCGAGGATCACAAATAGGTTGGCTTTATTTGAGTGCGTGAGTCACGGATATGCCCGATAGTGGGTGCGCACACACAACTACGACGGGACATGTCGACACTAATTTGTTTATGATGAAGACGAATCGACCAGACGTAATCTGGCTACTGTTGATGATGAAGAAGCCAAAGTGGATCTTCTCGGAGGAAGCTGATGAATCGTAGATTGCAGTAGATGGGACCATCGTGACCGTATGATCAGCATCCCTTTTTTCCCACAGACGGCACCAGTTGACGAGGATTGATTTTGTCAATGCCCATTGTTATATACTTGGGTTTTGGAGAAGATGGGGATGCTAGAGGTCGCAGAACGGTTAACAGACAAACAACGCGGGACGCGAGGTTTACCCAGGTTCAGTCCCCCGGAGTGAAAACCCTACTCCTGCTTGTCTGCTCTTGATTACGGCGGAACCAAAAATTACGGGGGTGCGCATATGCAATCTGGCGTGAGGTGCGTATGCGATGGTGGAAGAGGATCTAGATCTGTAGATCTATTGTGGTGTCTATTGCATCGTAGCGTTCCCCCCTCGTTGGACCCTCCTAGCCTTTATATATGAGGAGGCTAGGTCTCGGGTCCAATACGAGTAGGTTACACGTTGTATTCAAACTCTAGTTTTATGGTTTCCTTGTCTTGTGCATTTGGGAGTCCGTGTCCATATGAGCTTCATAGCAACCGAAACGTCATGGACCCTGGTAGGTCGTCGAGTTGGCCTTCCATCGGGCTGGACCAGGTAGGCTAACATCGGGTACCCATAGGGCATATCCATGTCACCTGGCGCGCGACCCATTTCTGTTCGATCATATCATGTTGCACCTGAGCTCAAGGATGAGATTGAAAGACAGATTAAAGAATTATTGGACCAAGGTGTCATTACACACAACAATAACTCGTTCAACTCCCCCGTGTTTCTTGTGAAGAAAGAGGAGGTTCATTGGAGGTTGGTGGTCGATTATCAACACTTAAATGCGTTGACAGTTAAAGGAAAATACCCCTACGGTCATTGATGAATTAGATGATCTTGCGAGCTCGTTGGTTCTCAAGTTGGACCTCAAGGCTGGATATCACCGATTCTCCTTATACTGGCGAAGAGCATAGGCGTTCGGACTCATAACATGCATTATGAGTTCAAGGTGGCGACATTTGGATTGACATGAGCATCGCTATGTTCCGCATGCCATGAACGCCACTCTGGTGCCGGTTCTCCGAAATTCGGTGGTATTCTTTGATGACATTTTGATTTACAGTCCATCTATGAGAGCATCATCCCATCTTGATAGTCTTGACTATTCCAGTAGAAGCACAAGTGGTGTGAAATTCGAAAGTGTGTATTTGCCCAGCCAAAGGTAGCTTACCTGGGGCATGTTGTTTTAGGGGAAGGGGTTGCTCTTGATGAATCCAAAATTGACAATCAAAGAGTGGTCCACTCCAACTAATCTGAAGGAGCTCCGTTTTTGGGGGTTAACCGGGTACTATCGCAAGTTTATTAAGCACTATGCAATCATAAGCCAGCCATTGAAAGCTCTGCTGAAGAAGGGAGTGGTTTATCAATGGATTGGATCTTGAATCTTTTTGAGATCTGAACCAAGCCCTTGTTTACGCAGCTATCCTTGCCTTTGCTAACTTCACCGGTTTGTGGTTGACAGATGCTTGTGATGTTGGGATTGGCGCCGTGCTGTCTCAAAAGGGACATCCTCTCGCTTATGTGAGCAGGGCGCTTGGGCCACATAATAGGGCAATATCGGTGTATGAGAAATAGTATCTTGCGATCCTTCTAGCAGTGGAACAATGGCGGTCATATCTGCATTTGGGGGAGTTTGTTATTCGCACAGACCACCAGATCTTGACACACTTGACAGATCAGCGTATGCACACAGATTGGCAGAAGAAAGCTTTAACCAAACTCATGGGACTGCACTATCTTGTCGATTATAAGCAAGGGGTCCATAATGGTGGTGCCGATGCCTTATCGCCAAAAGCCACCACCATCTCACAGCTATTCTCTATTTCTACATTGCGGATGTGGTTGACATAAGTGATTGCATGCTATGCTCTTGAATCTAAGGCGCAAGAACTTCTCTGACTAAGCTGTTGATCCAATAGTGACAGTTAGTTTACACTCGATCATGGTATTGTTAACGTCGTCAGGCCCATTTGGGTGGGAGCGGACATTGCCTTGAAGACTAAAATCATTTATGCGTTCCATGATAGCCTGCAGGGTGTCTGATACGTCCATTTTGCATCACTATTCTATATCATAATTTTACTGTTATTTATTGAAATATTTCATATTAAGAGGTGTTACTTATGTTATTTAATCTATTTTTGCATGTTGGATGTTTGTTGGAGGATGAACTGCCGGAGTCAGGATTCTGATGGAAAAAGCGGTGTTTGGATGCAATTTTCGCAAATATCAGAAAATACCAAAAAATACATGGAAAATCCTATTTTTCCAGAAGACGAAGGAAGCCAGAAGGGGAGGCTGAGATGGGACACAGGGGCCCACCCCATGCGCAGAGCCACCACAGGCGCGCCACCGATGGTGTGGCCACCACAGCCTACCTCCCCTCCGCCTTTCGCCTATATCTTCTCCTCAAAACCCTAATACACGAGGGAGCGACCACAGAGAGATTCCGCCGCCACTGCGGGGCGGAAACTACAGAGAGAGAAAGAGCTCTTAGGCAGACAAATTTCAACCGAGGAAATTCCTTCCGGAGAGGGATATCGCCATCAACACCGTCATAAAGCTAGACTTCAGGGATCATCATCATCATCATCCTCACCATCTCCACTCACACCATCATCACCACTCCATCCCGTTGTAACAATTGTGTTGAATCTTGCATAGTTCTTAAGGGAAACTTTCCCGGTTTTAATTAATTTTGTAGTTGATGCTTGTGAGTGGAACCATTGAATTATTGTCTATGTTAAGATTGTTATTCATCATTATATCATCTCTAATATTGATCCATATGATGTCTCGTTAGTAGTTCGTGTAGTTCTTGAGGACATGGGAGAAGTCATGTTGTTAGTAATGGAATTGTGTTGAGGTATTATTCAATGGTTTGATATTTAAGTTGTGGTTCTATTCTTCTAGTGGTGTCATGTGAATGTCGACTACATGATACTTCATTTATGGGCCTAGTGTAATGCATTGTGTATTTGGCTACTAATTGCGGGGTTAACAAAGTGACAGAAACCTGAACCCCCGTTAGAAAACCTTTGCACAAGGGATGTAGGATCTAAGAGTTTAAGACCGTGGTTAGGTTTTTATCTTAATTACTTTATAATAGTTGCGGATGCTTGCAAGAGGTATAATCACAAGTATGTACTAGTCCAAGTAAGGTCGGTACATTAGCATAGGTTCACCCACACAACACTTATCCAATCAAAGAAGATTAATCAACTATATGAAACGAAAGCACTTGACAGTATTCCCACGTGTCCTCGAGAACGTTTCGTCCTCATAAGTATTACAACTGGCTTGTCCTTTGCTAAGAAAGGATTGGGCCACTTGCTGCAATTATTTGTTATCTTTATTTACTTGCACCTTATTTCTTTGCTTTATCAAAAAACACTAAAAATCCGATTGCTAAGTATTTACAGAGATTTCCTGCTCCAAACCACTAGTCAACACCTTCTGCTCCTTGTTCGGACCGACACTCCTATTTATATAAAGTACTACGATAAACCCCATATACTTGTGGGTCATCAAGACCATTTTCTGGCACCGTTTCCGGGGAGTGAAGCGCTATTGAAGAGTGGAACTGGTAAAGGAAACTTCTACTGTGAGTATTGCTTTTTATTTCTGTTTGTTACTTTGTTTCCAATATGGATTACCCACTTGGTTTCCTATTTGGTAAAGCTACTACCACTGCTAGGGTAGTAGATGAACCACCACCTGCTGAGATAGTTCGTTTTAAGATGCCTACAAGTATTGTTGATCGTGTTATGAATAATTATTATTTTGGAGATGGAAATGTCCATCATGGTGATCACTTGCTTTTTATCCATGAATTATGCGGGTAGTTTAAGTGTTCAGGTATCACAACAGAACAAGTTAAGAAGAAGTTACTCTCTATATCATTGAAAGGAAGAGCTAAAAAATGGTATAAGCTGCTGAAGAATGGACAATCTATGGAATGAGAGGAAATAGTACCTCTCTTTTATTCTAAATTCTATCCTCCCAGTGAGATTCATAAGAATAGGAATCAAATATATAATTTTTGGCCTCATGGTGGAGAGAGTACAACCCAAGCTTGGGGGAGATTGAAGTTACTAATGCTTAAATATCCTATTCATGAACTCCCTAATAATATTATTAATAATAACTTTATGCAAGGATTTCTCTTCATGATAAAGATTTATTAGATGCTTCTTGTCTTTGGATCATTCACACGTATGAAGGAAGAAGCTAAATGGGATCTTATAGACCGTATTCAAGAGAATACTGAAGCATGGGAGAATGACAAAGGAAGAAAGTTAGGTATAAACTATGATTATGAATGCATTAAATCTTTTACGGGAACTGATGACTTTCATGATATTAGTAATGAGTATGGTCTTTATTCTCAAGTTCTTGCAAATTGCTTTAAGGACTTTGCCTCTTATATTGAAATTCCCAAAAAGGAGTGGAAGAAGTATCATGCACCTTATAAAGATATTGTTAATCATGTTCCTTTTAGAAACACAGAAGTTTGTACTGTTGATCCCATTTTGCCTGAACCTTATATTGAGAAAATACCTTTCCCTGCTAAGGTAAAGGAACATTCTATTATAGCTAATGTGGTTAGCAAAATTACAAAGAAAGCTGTTGAACCTAATGAACAAATAAATATTGAACCTGTAGTAGCCATTGTGAAAGATCTTGTCACTAAAAATGTAGAAGATGGGCACATTATATTTTGTGAAGATGCTTTTAATATTGTCTCTCATCCTAGTAAAGCTATGAAATCTAGTGTCCCTGTGCTTTCTGTTAGAATTGGTGATCATTGCTATTATGGTTTATGTGATATTGGTGCAAGTTTTAGTGCTATTCCTTATGAGCTTTATAGGGAAATTATGCATGAAATTGGTCCTTGTGAAATTAAGGACATTGATGTGGTTATTCACCTTGATAATAGAGAGATAGTCTGTCCAATTGGCATTGTAAGAGACATGTAAGTTCTTTGTGGTAAGATTAAATATCCTGCTGATTTTCTAGTGCTTGGTAAGGAAGCTAGTAAAACTTGTCCTATCATTTTTGGTAGACCTTTCTTGAACACTTGTGGAGCTATTATAGATTGTAAGAAGGAGAAAGTTTTAACTAAATTTGATGGAGAATCTTATGGGTTTAATTTTTCCAAATTTGCTAAAACTCCTTATGAAAATGAATTGCCTAATGAGGATTTCAGGGTTGAACAACTTTCAGCTATTTCTCTTGCTCCTAACAATGAATTTCAGCAATATATGGAAGATCATGAAAGTGAGGTCTTCATGAAGGAAAGAAATGAGATTGACGATATTTTCCTTCGTCAACCTGAGATACTAAAGCATAACCTAGGATTATTAGATGGGTGCTGCTTTTACAAGAGTTTGATCTACATATTATAGATAGGAAAGGTGCTAAATATCCTGTTGCTGATAACTTATCTCATTTGGAAAACATTTCTTTTGATCCTATGCTTGTTAATGATAGTTTTCCAAATGAACAGTTGGCTGCAATAAAGGTAAGCCTGCGGGAAAGTCCTTGGTATGTTGATTATGCTAACTTTATTGTTTCCAAGTATTTGCCTCCAACCTTTACAACCCAGCAAAGAAGGAAATTCTTTTATGATCTGAGGCATTACTTTTGGGATGACCCACATTTATATATGTAGGGTTTCGTAGCATGGAAAACAAAAATTTTCTATCGCATACAAACAAACAAGCCAAGATCTATCTACTAGATTGTAGCAACGAGTCGATGGAATAACACCTCGAAGATTCCAAAGTGTTTAACGAGGCGGATTCTCGTGGGTGATGTAGTCGTACTCTTCCCGATCTCAAGATCGCGTAGACGATCCTTCCATTGCGTTCGTGCGGCGCTCCCTTGACGGTCACATCGTTAAACTGATGAAGACCTTCCTCTCCCTTGTTCCAAAGAGCATCGGAGGTTGTAGCACTCTCCTCGCGATTCCTACGGCGTGGTACCTAAGTAGAGGGAGATCTCGCAGGCTTCGCCAAGCCGAGCAGTATGGTGGAGTATGAGAGAGATCCTCGGCGATCTAGGGTTTAGACACACCAAGGAGGAAGTGCTAGAGCCGGCGGCTAGGGTTCCGGGGACCCCCAAGTCGGCGGCTAGGGCAAAACCCTAAGGGGGCGGCGGCTATAGTGGGCTGCAGCTTCTAGGGTTTGAGGTGATGGACTTGTGTGTTCTAGGAGGGAGACCTGCCCCTCCTTATATAGGTGGAGGGGGCGGCCGGCCAAGGGGAGGGAGGGGAGTCCCTCCCCAACTCGGCTTAGGTGGTGCGCCGGCTTGGGGAGGAGGACTCCCTCCCCAACTCGGTTTCACCTCCTCCTCCTCTCCTCTTTTCCACTTTCCAAATTTAGCCGTTTGACTTTTCAATTTAGCTATTTGACTTTTTCAAACTAGGATTCGATTAATCCTTTATTTGGAACAGCGACGACACTTAGTACATGATGCAATCATTCCAACTTGCAATGAAACATTCATGTACCCCTTCCTCCGAGTGCCGGACATTCGGAACCTTCTAGAACATTCCGAAAAACACCTAATCATTCCCCAACTCCGAAACGGGACTTTCCTTATATGAATCTTATTCTCCGGACCATTCCGGATCACCTCGTGATATCCCGGATCCCATCCGAGACTCCGAACAACATTCGGTC
This sequence comes from Avena longiglumis, assembly GCA_030063025.1. NCBI lineage: Eukaryota > Viridiplantae > Streptophyta > Magnoliopsida > Poales > Poaceae > Avena > Avena longiglumis. Next base: position 534,777,386 of record CP125976.1, read on the forward strand.
TCTTTCTCATAATACCATAACTACTCAAACAACGTCGAATCCTTAAGTGTGTCTCCCTACGGTTCGTGAATTATGCGGACATGATCGAGACACTTCTCCTAACAATAACCAATAGAGGAATCTGGAAATTCATACGGCTCCCACATATTTCTACGATTACTTTGCGATCGAATGAACCACTTACATACGATACCAATTTCCCTTTGTCTCACGATAGTTTACTTATTCGAGGTTATGATCGTCGGTATCTCTGCATACCTAGTTCAACCTCGTTACCGATAAGTACTCTTTTCTCGTTCCCGTGATATGTGATCCCTTGTGAGCCAGTCACATGCTTGCAAGCTAATTGGATGACATTCCACCGAGAGGGTCCAGAGTATATCTATCTGTCATATGGATGGACAAATCCCACTCTTGATCCATGTGTCTCAACCAATACTTTCCGAACACTCAATGCCACCTTTATAGCCACCCGATTCGGTGTGGTGGTTGATGTCATCAAAGCATCCATCCGGTAAAGGTGATATGCATGATCTCATGGTCTAAGGAATTAAGTTACTATGTATCAGAAAACATATAGCAATTGAACTATTAAAATGACTTGATCTTTATGCTACGCTTATCTATAGGAGTATGTCCACCATATCATTCTCCTAACGATATGATCTTGTTGTTGATAACATCTCAATGTTCATGATAGGGAAACCATAATCATTTATCAACCAACAAGCCAGTGATGTATAGAGGCTATACTAGGGACTTCAATTAAGTTTACAAATCACACAAGTATCAATGTTTCCTTGTTAATACTATTATAGCATGAATGTAAACATTTATCATAAACACAAAGATATAATAATAACTATATTTATTATTGTCTCTAGGGCATATCTCCAACAGTCTCCCACTTGCACTAGAGTCATCTAATCTAGATTACATGGTAATATACCGAACACCCATGGCAGTTTGGTGCTGGTCATGTTTTGCCCTCGGGAGAGGTTTAGTCAACGGATCCGCCACATTCAGATCTGTGTGTACTTTGCAAATCTTTATATCCCCATCCTGGATATGTTCTGGAATAGCGTGAAAACGCAACTTGATGTGCTTCAGCTTCTTGTGTGACCTTGGTTCTTGCGCATTGGCTATGGCGCCCATGTTATCACAGTAGATAGACATTGGGTCCAGCGCACTAGGAACCACACCCAGCTCTGCAATGAACTCTTTCATCCATATCGCTTCTTGTGAAGCCTCCGAAGCAGCCATGTATTCCGATTCAGTTGAAGATCTCGCCACAACGCTTTGCTTTGCACTCCTCCATTAATCGTTGCACCATTCAAAATAAATACGTATCCAGATTGTGATTTAGAATCATCCGGATCGGTGTTCCAACTAGCATCGGTGTAACCATTAACAACGAGCTATTCATCACCTCCATAAGAAAGAACCATATCCTTAGTTCTTCTCAAGTACTTAAGGATGTTTTTGACCGCTGTCCAATGATCCACTCTTGGATCACTTTGATATCTACTAGTTAAACTAACAGCATATGCAATGTCGGGTCTAGTACATAACATGGCATACATTAGAGATCCTATGGCTGAGGCATAGGGAGTCTTACTCATCCTTTCTCTATCTTCTGCCGATGTCGGACTTTGAGTTTTACTCAAGGTCGTATTGGGCAACATGGGCAAGAACCCTTTCTTGCTTTCTTCCATTCCAAACCTCTTTAGAACTTTTTCCAAATATGTACTTTGTGACAATGATATTTGGCGTTTCGATCTATCTCTGTAAATCTTTATGCCTAATATGTAAGCTGCTTCGCCAAGATCGTTCGTTGAAATACTATTATTCAAATATTCCTTGACACTATTAAGAAGGTCTACATCATTCCCAATCAATAATATGTCATCCACATATAGTATTAATAATGCTACAGAGCTCCCACTCACTTTCTTGTAAATACAAGCTTCTCCATAAGTTTGTATAAAACCAAAACTTTTGATTACCTTATCAAAACGTTGATTCCAACTTCGGGATGCTTGCTTCAATCCATATATGGACCGTTGAAGTTTGCATACCTTGTTAGCATCTTTAGGATCGACAAAACCTTTGGGTTGCATCATATACAACTCTTCATCAATGTCTCCATTGAGGAATGCTGTTTTGACATCCATCTGCCATATCTCATAATCGTAATATGCAGCGATTGCTAACATAATCCTCACAGACTTTAGCTTCGCTACTGGTGAGAAAGTCTCATCGTAGTCAACTCCTTGAATTTGTCGAAACCCTTTTGCGACAAGTCGAGCTTTATAGACAGTAACATTACCATCAGCATATGTTTTCTTCTTGAAGATCCATTTGTTCTCGACAGCCTTCCGGCCATCCGGTAAGTCCACCAAGGTCCATACTTGGTTTTCGTACATGGATCCAATCTCGGATTTCATGGCTTCTTGCCATTTGTTGGAATCTGGGCTTATCATCGCTTCCTCATATGTCTCAGGGTCATCGGTGTTGTCCACCAACATGACACTCATAACGGGATCATACCAATCAGGAGTGGTACGATTTCTCGTTAACCTGCGAGGCTCTGTAGCAAGTTCAACCGAAGTTTCATGATCATCATCATTAGCTTCCTCTCTAATTGGTGCAGGCACCACAGGAACTTCTTCCGGTGCTGCGCTACTCACAATTTCAAGAGAAGGTTCGACAACCTCGTCGAGTTCTACTTTCCTTCCAGTCACTTCTTTCGAGAGAAATTCCTTCTCTAGAAAGGATCCATTCTTGGCAACGAAGATTTTGCCTTCGGATCTATGATAGAAGGTATACCCAATAGTTTCCTTCGGGTATCCTATGAAGACGCATTTTTCCGCTTTGGGTTCAATCTTGTCCGGCTGTAACTTCTTTACATAGGCTTCGCAACCCCAAACTTTAAGGAATGGCAATTTAGGTTTCTTCCCAAACCATAATTCATACGGTGTTGTTTCAACGGATTTAGACGGTGCCCTATTTAAAGTGAATGCGGCTGTTTCTAATGCATAACCCCAAAATGATAGCGGTAAGTCTGTAAGTGACATCATAGAACGAACCATATCTAAGAGAGTTCGATTACGACGTTCGGACACACCATTACACTGTGGTGTTCCCGGCGGTGTCAATTGTGAAAGTATTCCGCATTTCTTCAAATGCTCGCCAAACTCGTAACTTAGATATTCACCTCCACGATCAGAACGTAGAAATTTAATCTTCTTGTTACGTTGATTCTCTACCTCACTTTGAAACTCCTTAAACTTCTTGAAAGTTTCGGACTTATGTTTCATGAAATAGATATACCCATATCTACTCAAATCATCCGTGAAGTTAAGAACATAACGATAACCACCGCGCGATGCTACACTCATTGGACCACACACATCGGTATGTATGATTTCCAATAAGTCCGTAGCTCGCTCCATCATACCAGAAAATGGATTCTTAGTCATTTTACCCATCAGACATGCTTCACATCTATCAAGTGATTCAAAATCAAGTGATTCAAGAAGTCCATCGGAATGGAGTTTCTTCATACGTTTCACTCCAATGTGACCAAGACGACAGTGCCACATATAGGTTGAATTATCGCTTGATTTCAAACGTTTAGCCTCAATGTTATTAATATGTGTATTTCCACTATCGAGATTCAATAAGAATAGACCATATATCAAAGGTGCATGTGCATAAAACATATTACTCATATAAATCCAACAACCATTATTCTCGGACTTAAACAAGTAACCGTCTCGCAATAAACAAGATCCCGATATAATGTTCATGCTCAACGCAGGCACCAAATAACAATTATTTAAGTATAAAACTAATCCCGATGGTAGATGAAGGGGTAGCGTGCCGACCACGATCACATCAACCTTTGATCCGTTTCCCACGCGCATCGTCACCTCGTTCTTCGCTAGCTTCCGTTTATTCGCAAAGACCGCTTCGAGTTACAAATATGAGCAACCGAACCAAGATCAAATACCTGTGTACTACTACGAGTACTAGTGAGATACACATCAATAAAATGTATATCGATATACCTTTCTTCTTGATGTTGCTTCTTCAAATCCGCCAAGTACTTTGGGCAATTCCGCTTCAGGACCTTCTCCTTGCAAGGTAAAAACACTCGATTTCGTGCTTAGGTCCAGCCTTGGTTTTCTTGGCGTGGTAACCTTTTACCACCCTTCTTGAAGTGTCCCTTACCTTAGACTTGCCTTTCTTGAATTTGGTGGTCTTATTGACCAACAACACTTGGTGCTCTTTCTTGATCTCCACTTCCAGAGACTTCAACATAGCAAATAGTTACGCAACTGCTTGTTCATGTTCTGCATGTTGTAGTTCATCACAAAGTTCTTGTAACTTGGTGGTAGTGATTGGAGGACACGGTAAATCCCCAAAGCATTAGGAATCACTATACCCAAGCTTTGAAGTTTGTTTGCGTGCCCAGACATCTTAAGCACATGCTCACTGACGGAGCTGCCCTCTTCCATCTTGCAGTTAAAGAACTTTTCAGAAGCCTCATAACTTTCAATTGCCGCATGAGTCTCAAAGATCAATTTGAGATCCTCGACAATATCATATGGGTATGAATTCTCAAACCTTTTCTAAAGCTCCGATTCCAAACCATACAAGATAGCATACTGAACTATGGAGTACTGATTCTTCCGAGCGAGGTAAACATTCTTTACTTCATCGGAAGCATCAGCTGCAGGTGGGTCACCCAGCGGTGCATCGAGCAGATAGGTCAAATTACCAGCTGTGAGGACAATCCTCTAATTGCGGAACCAATCCGCGAAGTTGCTTCCATTGTTGTTCAACTTTTCTTTCTCTAGGAACGCATTAAAATTGATGGTAGGGGCTGCCATTGATCTATAACATATTTGCAATAGTTTAGACTAAGTTTATGACAAATTGAGTTCAAATTAATAATAAAGTTAATCTAGGTGAACTCCCACTCAAAAAAACATCCCTCACATTGTTTTAGTCATCACACGAACCAAATCCACTACATCAACACCGATCATCACGAGAGTTGATATAGTTTCAATGGCGAACAATCGTCATGTTCATCATATCTACTATATGATTCATGCTTTACCTTTCGGTGATCCGTGTTCCGAGACCATGTCTGTACATGCTAGGCTCGTCAAGATCAAACCTTAGTTTCGCATGAGCAACTGGCTTTCTCACGTTGTATACACTTGCGTAATCTAACACACCCGATCATCACGTGGTGCTTCAAAACAACAAGCTTTAGAAACGGTGCTAAGCGAGGGTGAACACTTTATGACTTGAAATTCATGTGCATGAGGGATCATCTTATAATGCTACCGTTCTACTAAGCAATACAAGATGCATAAAGGATTAACATCACATGCAATTCATAATATGTGATATGATATGGCCTTTCTTCTTTGTGCTTCCGATCTCCATCTTCAAGCACGAACATGATCTCCATCATCACCGCATTGCATCAAGGTCAATGACGCTTCTCCATGGTTGTCGCCCACGGCTTCAACTATTACAACTACTTTGAATAGACACGCGGGTCTTAACATAAATTAAAGACAACCATATGGCTCCCGCCAGCCAACTTACAATAAGGAACATTGCATACATCAAATATAATCACAATCATGGCCATATCACATCACAGCACACCCCTGCAAAACAAAGTTAGACGCCTCTACTTTCTTTGCATATTTTACGTGGTTTGGGGCTTTCAAATAAGTGTCGTTCTAACTTACGAACAAGAACCACAACATTGATACTAGTATTGTTAATCACCCGTTGTAAATTGGATCTTAACTATGCTAGGAGAAACAGGCACCCGCAGAGCCACTTATGCAATACAAGTTGCATGTCAAGCGTGGAGCAAGTCTCATGAACGATGTCATGTAAGGTTAGCCCGGGCCGCTTCATCCCAACATACCGCAAGATGCAAAGTACACAAGAAGCAATCGACAATAAAAGCATCAACGCCCACAATGACCATTGTGTTCTACTCGTGCAATAGATCTACATATAGACACGGCTCTGATACCACTGTAGGGTTTCGTAGCATGGAAAACAAAAAATTTCTATCGCATACAAACAAACAAGCCAAGATCTATCTACTAGATTGTAGCAACGGGTCGATGGAATAACTTACCCTCGAAGATTCCAAAGTGTTTAACAAGAGCGGATTCTCGTGGGTGATGTAGTCGTACTCTTCCCGATCTCAAGATCGCGTAGACGATCCTTCCCATGGCTATGCTCCTAAGGCGCTCCCGCAATGGTCACACGCTCGGGTACTGACGAAGACCTTCCTCTCCTTGTTCCAAAGGCAGTGAGGTTGTAGCACTCTCCTCGCGATTCCTAAGAAGACAACGCGTGGTACCTAAGTAGAGGGAGATCTCGCAGGCTTCGCCTTAAGCCAGAGCGAGTATGGTGGAGTATGAGAGAGCTCCTCGGCGATCTAGGGTTTAGACACACCAAGGAGGAAGTGCTAGAGCCGGCGGCTAGGGTTCCGGGGACCTCCAAGTCGGCGGCTAGGGCAAAACCCTAAGGGGGCGGCGGCTATGGTGGGCTGCAGCTTCTAGGGTTTGAGGTGAGGGACTTGTGTGTTCTAGGAGGGAGCCCTGCCCCTCCTTATATAGGTGGAGGGGGCGGCCGGCCAAGGGGAGGGAGGGGAGTCCCTCCCCAACTCGGCTTGGGTGGTGCGCCGGCTTGGGGAGGAGGACTCCCTCCCCAACTCGGTTTCACCTCCTCCTCTTTTCCACTTTCCAAATTTAGCCGTTTGACTTTTCAATTTAGCTATTTGACTTTTTCAAACTAGGATTCGATTAATCCTTTATTTGGAACAGCGATGAAACTTAGTACATGATGCAATCATTCCAACTTGCAATGACACATTCATGTACCCCTTCCCCTCCGGAGTGCCGGACATTCCAGAACCTTCTAGAACATTCCGGCGAAAACACCTAATCATTCCCCAACTCAAACGGGACTTTCCTTATATGAATCTTATTCTCGGACCATTCGATCACCTCGTGATATCCCGGATCCCATCCGAGACTCAACAACATTCGGTCTCTTTCTCATAATACCATAACTACTCAAACAACGCCGAATCCTTAAGTGTGTCTCCTACGGTTCGTGAATTATGCGGACATGATCGAGACACTTCTAACAATAACCAATAGAGGAATCTGGAAATTCATATGGCTCCCACATATTTCTACGATTACTTTGCGATCGAATGAACCACTTACATACGATACCAATTTCCCTTTGTCTCACGATAGTTTACTTATCCGAGGTTATGATCGCTTTGATCTCTGCATACCTAGTTCAACCTCGTTACCGATAAGTACTCTTTCGCTCCTGATATGTGATCCCTTGTGAGCCAGTCACATGCTTGCAAGCTAATTGGATGACATTCCACCGAGAGGGCCCAGAGTATATCTATCCGTCATATGGATGGACAAATCCCACTCTTGATCCATGTGTCTCAACCAATACTTTCCGAACACTCAATGCCACCTTTATAGCCACCCAGTTACGGTGTGGTGTTTGATGTCATCAAAGCATCCATCCGGTAAAGGTGATATGCATGATCTCATGGTCTAAGGAATTAGGTTACTATGTATCAGAAAGCATATAGCAATTGAACTATTAAAATGACTTGATCTTTATGCTACGCTTATCTATAGGAGTATGTCCACCATATCATTCTCCTAACGATATGATCTTGTTGTTGATAACATCTCAATGTTCATGATAGGGAAACCACAATCATTTATCAACCAACAAGCTAGTGATGTATAGAGGCTATACTAGGGACTTCAATTAAGTTTACAAATCACACAAGTATCAATGTTTCCTTGTTAATACTATTATAGCATGAATGTAAACATTTATCATAAACACAAAGATATAATAATAACTATATTTATTATTGCCTCTAGGGCATATCTCCAACAATATAAAGGAGTAGATGGTATTATGCGGAGATGTGTTCCAGAATATGAACAACAAGAGATATTGAGAAAATGTCATGGCAGTGCTTATGGAGGACATCATGCTGGAGATAGAACCTCACAAAAAGTTTTACAATCAGGTTTTTATTGGCCTACTCTCTTCAAGGACACAAGGAAGTTTATTTTATCATGTGATGAATGTCAAAGAGTTGGTAACATTTCTAGACGCAATGAAATGCCTATGAATTATTATCTTGTTATTGAACCTTTTGATTATTGGGGATTCGAATTTATGGGTCCTTTTCCTCCTTCAAAAGGGTATACTCATATTCTTGTTGTTGTTGATTATGTTACAAAGTGGGTAGAAGCCATACCTACAAATAGTGCTAATGGTAAGACCTCTTTAAAAATGCTTAAAGATGTTATTTTTCCTAGGTTTGGTGTGCCTAGATATCTCATGACTGATGGAGGTTCTCATTTTATTCATGGTGGTTTTAGGAAGATTCTTGCTAAGTATGATGCTAACCATAGAATTGCTTTAGCTTATCACCCTCAAACCAGTGGGCAAGTAGAACTTTCAAGTAGAGAAATTAAATCCATCTTGCAAAAGACTGTTAATAGGTCTAGGAAAAATTGGGCTAAAAAGTTGAATGACGCTTTATGGGCATATATAACTGCTTATAAAAATCCTATGGGAATGTCTCCTTACAAAATGGTTTATGGTAAAGCTTGTCACTTGCATTTAGAATTAGAAAACAAAGCTTACTGGGCAGTGAAATAACTGAATAGAGATTTTAAACTTGCTGGTGAGAAAAGTATGCTTGACTTAAGTACCTTAGATGAGTGGAGAAGTGAAGCTTATGAAAATGCCAGACTCTTTAAAGAAAATGTAAAAAGATGGCATGATAGGAGAATTCTCAAAAGAGAGTTCCATGTTGGTGAGAAAGTTCTATTGTATAGGTCTCGCCTCAGATTTTTTTTAGGAAAATTACTCTCAAAATGGGAAGCACCTTTTGTTATTGAGGAGGTGTATCGTTCAGTAGCTATAAAAGTTTCTTCTTTGAGGGACAACACTACACAGGTGGTGAATGATCAAAGGCTCAAACATTATATTTCTGGAGATTCTTATAATGAAGATGTTGATATTATTCAAATGGTGACTCCGGAAGAATTTATTAGAGACCAAACTCCGGAATCTGTAGAGTCCGTTCCCGAATAGGTAAAAGTGCTGAAATCAGAAGGTTCGTGAAAAACTTTTATTTTTATATTTTTGCAGTTTTTATTCCATACGGAAGATAATGAGTCGAAACAGGGGAGGAAACGGAGCCCGAATGGGTCACGCCTCCCAGTGGCGCGGGCCCTGCCTGGCCGCGCCACGAGGGGGTGTGATCACCCTGGAGCCCGTCTCCGTCCTGTTTTCGTACAGTACCTTCTTTATATCGTAAAACTTCGTAATATATGACCCCCGGATCCCCCGAGGTTCTCGTCGTGTTTTCGTTTCGATCTGTTTTTGTCAGGCAGATTCTCAGTTTTGGAGCCACAATGTCTTCCTCTGGATCACCCTTGTAGGATTCCTCCATGAACGTCATCAACCCGTACATATATGAGTTAAAGATACATCCCAAGGATTTGTCACTCAAGGATGGGAAAGTATAGATAAAGGAGGTTCAGGGCCCTAAAAGAGAAGGCAGTCTGGAGGATAGGCTGGAAGCATTGGAGCAAGAAGTTTTTAGGTACAAGAAGATGGCGGAGTGTGAAGTGGACGCCATCCATAAGATCAGTTCAGAACTCATCGCCGAGCACAAGAGGGAGACTGCCAAGCTTCGAGATGAAATCCACTCACTCCATCAGACCACCAACCAATTACAAGCGTAGCTCTACAACATGCAAAATCAAAACTGTGAGTATGAGGCTAGGTTTAAACGCATAAGCTCTGCTACTAGTTTCAAGATTTTTGAAACCAAGACATCCTTTATGGATGGTGAGCCTTTACCTTGGAAGTCTGACGATGAAAAGGGAACACCACCACCACCATCGAAGGAATAATTCATCATCAGGTTTTGGCATCCCCTTGGTTTGTTCCAAGCTTGGGGGAGTGTCGTGGTATCACATCATTATCTTTTATCTTTTTACATTTTTAGTAGAGTCATATCTTGAATAGAGAAGTTATCATATAAGATGGTTTGCATTGTGTAAGTATCTCTCTTTTAGTTGGTTATCTATGTATCCCTTGGTGTGAGTGCCTTTATGGAATATTAATGAGAATTCACTACTGCAGAAAGGTTTATAGCCGCCATGTGATTAGCGACGGGCAAAATTATGCCAGTCACTAGTAAGTATATCTAGTGACAGGCGGGGATAAGCCTGTCACTAGTATATAAGACTAGTGACAGGCGTATAAACGTGTCTGTCACTAGTATTTTTTAGAAGACCGGTCAAAACAGAAAAATTGCTTAGTGACAGACATCTATAAATACCTGTCACTGAAAATTCTATAAATAGCGACGAACGCAAAATATGTCGGTGACTAGTAATTTCCACAAAGACTGACTGAAAGGATAAATTTCATTTAAACCAGACCTAGGCCAAATTTCGAAACACACGTTGCTAGCGGCAGTCTATAATTTTCAACCGAAATTTTTGGTTTGGCCTGAAACGTGCGGCATGAATATTTTTTGGAGATTCACAAAAAAAATTTGGCTAAGACCTAGCCTGGACGCCACCCGACCGTACAGAACGTGACTCTCCCTCGCGACCTCCACCTTCCCTTCCAGCGTCGCCTCCTGCTCCTTCTGTTCGACGGATTCCCCAAGTCCGTCTAGCCCATTGGAGACCACCGCCCAGCACCCTCCTTCCTCCTCTCTACTACATAGCGAGAACCGTCCATCCACAACCCACACCACAAACCCTAGCCCGAGTATTTTATGCTCATGGCTGGCCATGCGGCAGCGATTGGTGGCACAGAACGGCGACCTCCTCTCCCTCAACTTCTCATACCACTCTACACCTCGGAGGCCATATGAAAACTTGCAGGCTGCATCACAACCTGTCTTCACAGGCAGCTCCTGATCGTCGTTTCTTATAGTCACCGATTGACGGACAGTACAAAAATCATCTCCTACATGATCACCATGGAGTACGTATGTACCACCTTCTTAGAATTTTTTTCTTATAATGGTTCAGCCACTCTCGGGAAAAGAAAATATGCCAGATCATAGTGTTCGTTTCAGAGATTTTGTATGGTCGAGCTGAGCATCACCGGTCACGCCCTCTGCTTGCGAGCACCGCCAAGGCCGGCCATCCAATTTCATTGCCTGATTCCGAATTTATCATGTTTTCATATATCGATCGGTCCATAAGGTGAACACATGTGCTGAAACCCTTTTGTTTTATGTAGCCTTTCATTATTGAAGTCTTACGTTTATATCTTATCTGTGTTCTGTTTTGAACAGGTTTGTAGTTGTACTATATTTTCTATCATATAGCAGAAGCATATGGACAGTGAATTAAAAAAAGAGTAGACTCATGAGAGTTTGTTTATTTATCCTTTTGGTTTTATATATGTCGCTTTTCTGAAATGCTACCTCCATAGAAAAGGAATTTTATTTTCCGTTTCCTAATTAAGTATGTAGGCTACTTATTTGTTGCATGCAACATAGCTTATAGTTAAAAAATTATGACTCATTATGAATTCTCTAGATTCGTAATAGCTTTGACCAAACCAAAGGTATGCCTAGCACAAACAACTCAAAGAATGGTACCCCGCTAGGCATAGTAACCATATGATAATATTGTAAGAAAAATGGGATGTCAATTGTCATGTTGTTAACAATAACTTGGATAAGAATACCGGCATGTTTATTCTTAATATAAATATATTCAACAAATTACCTTATTATTAGTTATAATATAATATGGAATTGTATTATATATTTTATCATTACAATATGTCTCAAATGTTTACAAAATTTTCACGTCAATTAAATTTAGACTCTTGACTTCTATGACCTATTGTCAGGCACCTTTTTCCTGCGTCATATATCTTTTCATTTACATAATAAAGATCTTAAAAATATTTTCGCTGCAACGCCAGGGAATCCTTCTAGTTATTCTACAATATACACGAACCATTCCATAAAAATTAAGTTGGATCCTCTATTCTGCTGATGCTCATGCAGTAGTTACTCATTCTGACTACACACATGATTTTAGATTCTGTGTATTAATCAGTATACATGATGAGGTGGACACGGAGTTTTCTATAGGTCTATACTTGTGGCAAAGGTAATCAAGTGACTCTTTGTTGAGTATATCTTCTTTATTTATTTAGAACAAAAGAGTTTCCAATAAACATACAAAGAAGAACCACTCCCGAAAAGTCATTTTATCATATATTAGTTGTCATGTAAATGCATAATATCTTCCTGAAGCGGTGTTTATAATATCCAATGAGATTTAATAGAACTTGTTTTGTTAGTCCAGATTTAACATTATGTTGGTAATAAATAATCGTTCTTCATGCTTGATTGATCATGTATATTTTATATCCGAAATTATTCCGTTATGCCCGCACTAATGTATGGGGTATCAATTATTAATAGAGAAAGCTGCTTTGGTACCACTATTTGATTTTTTTATTTTGAATCTCTTTATTCTTCAAAAATTGCTTATCCACTTGATGACATTGCTCACAATCATAATACCATTTCATTTTTTTATCAGGTTAAGCACGTCATCAGTGCCTTGCACGATTTAGGTCCATACAAGGAAGACGTAATGAAAGAATTTGTACATCAACAAGATGATGAAAATGTATAACAACGAAAGGAACTTGTAGCTATGCATATGACCATAATGCGTGTACCATGGTGTTGTTGTTCTTTGAAGTTCAAACATCTTGCTAGATGATTGATGAAGAAAGTATCCATCTTGCTAGATGATTGATGAAGTTCAAACATACTACTGACATGCACACGTTAATACTTGTCACTAGTACACACACTAGTGACAGGCACTTGCCTGTCAAGAGTAACCTCATACTGTGACTAGTCATTAGTGATGTGTTTTGCCACCACTAATGGCCCTTTTGAGCCTGTCACTGATAGGCTATTCTGCAGTAGTGAGTTTTATCTTTTACTTTTTGCACATCTTATTTTAGTTTGCAATCTCTATTACATGATTGATCTTGTTGATTAGTATTGGTATCACTTTGGGAGCATCAAGTAAATCTAAATTGGTTTTGGCAAACGGAGCTCTGGTCAGTAGCAACACTTTTTGAGGTTTGAAAGGAAAAGAGAAAAGCACTTACAGGTATTTTATATTATTTCCCTTCTTTCTTGATTGGCTCATAAGCTTAGAATTATTTATTTAAGATCTTTTGGCTTTTCAAGGAAGATTGCATGTTTGACTTTATCACTTGTATGTTTGCTTGTTTCCTTCAACTCTTTTGCTTGCTACCTAGCCTTGCTAGCCAAAAAACCTGTACTGAGAGGGAATACTTCTCGTGCATCCAATCCTTTAAACTTAAACCTATGCCATTTGTGTCCACCATATCTAGCTATTAGCATTATGCTATTCCAAGTAAATTCTCAAGCTTCATCTATCTTTCAAATTAAAAATTCTTTGTTATGTAAAACCTCGTTAGTAAAGCTCTCATGAACTTTGATGGCACACCTTATTTTCTTGCCCCTAATAAACTTGAACCATTATGTCATATACGTTGTATATTCTTCCACCTATAAGTTGGAAATTAGCAGAACCGTGCTGTCACGGGGAATGCTTTCAACACCTGTAAATATCTATCCAGTTGATATCATGATCTTTTGTTTGCGGATGTCGGTGGTGTGAAATAAAAGGGGAGCTTGTAAGTCCATGGAGTTATGTATATGTGTTACAGAAACGTCTGAGCCTCTAGCCTAAGCCATGCCTAATCATGGTGGAAACTTGCAGCATAAATATATTGAGCAATCTGTGCATCCTCAATAAAAACCTATGCAAATGGGAAATAAAAAGACCGCTGAGATGCTCACTATCTGTTTCCTTGTCATTTTGATATGGGATAGCTCCTGTATCATGGGGCAAGGAGTACCCCGTTGGCGGTTCTTTATGATACACATACACTTACAATGACAAGAACTTACCGGTAACTAAAGTTGAGTAGCATGAGGAAAGCCCCTCATACTCAAGGGACATGAGATTGCTAACTTATAATTTGTCGAGCATATAATCCATCTTTGTCCACTTTCACCTTAATCACCTCAAGATGCTTATGATAGGGGCAATGGGAGCTCAAAGCTAGTAAGTACCATAATCTTTTGAAAGCTCTTTATGAAACTTAAAATCCCTACTTCCCTCTGTGAAGGGCCTTTCTTTTACTTCTTAGTTGAGTCAAGAAACCTATTCCTTTCTATGTCTAGCAAGCATTTGAGTTGTTGTGTTTCAATCATTCATATGATGATTTGTTCAATCATGTTTCTTATCTACCTTGTTTTGCACATTGTTCTTGTCTGAATGAGTATTACTTTGAAAGCCATCATTGTGAAAAGCCTTTTATGTTTGAGAAAAATGATTCCTGTTATAACTTCTTTACAAAAGCTTTGCTTGAAAAAGTATGATTTGTCAATTGTTCTCTAACCAAAAACAAAGTTTGCCATTACCAATTATGATCTATCTTTATGCATATTTATTGTGACTCTCATACTTGTTGCAAGTTAAAGTTATATAATGGTGAGTTGCTTTCTATTATGAGTTGTGTATTGGTAAGTGTGATGCTTCTTGTCCGTATTCTTTTTATCGACACTTCACTCCATAAACCTGTGGGCATGTTTACTGAGCTCAGTTTTTTCTTGGGGACAAGCGAGGTATAAGCTTGGGGGAGTTGATACGTCCATTTTGCATCACTATTCTATATCATAATTTACTGTTATTCATTGATATATTTCATATTAAGAGGTGTTACTTATGTTATTTCATCTATTTTTGCATGTTGGATGATTCTTGGTGGATGAACTGCCGGATTCAGGATTCTGATGAAAAAGCGGTGTTTGGATACAATTTTTGCGAAGATCAGAAAATACCAGAAAATACATTGAAAATCCTATTTTTCTAGAAGACGAAGGAAGCCAGGAAGGAGGTCGAGATGGGCCATGGGGTCCACACCCCATGCGCTGGCCACCGGGTCACGCCACTGTGGGGTGTGGCCACCCTGGCCCACCTCCTGCTCCGCCCTTTTGCCTATATCTTCTCCTCGAAACCCTAATACACGGGGGAGCAACCACAGAAAGATTCTGCCGCCTCTGCGGGGCGGAAACTACAGAGAGAGAAAGAGCTTTCCGGTAGACAGATTTCTGCCAGGGAAATTCCTTCCCGGGGAGGGGAGATCATCGCCATCAACACCGTCATCAAGCTAGACTTCATCGGGATCATCATCATCATCATCCTCACCACCATCTCCACCAGCACCATCATCACCACTCCATCCCGTTGTAACAATTGTGTTGAATCTTGCATAGTTCTTAGGGGAAACTTTCCCGGTGTTAATTACTTTTATAGTTAATGCTTGTGAGTGGAACCATTGAATTATTGTCTATGTTCAGATTGTTATTCATCATTATATAATCTCTGATCTTGATACATATGATGTCTCGTGAGTAGTTTGTTTAGCTCTTGAGGCCATGGGGGAAGTCATGTTTTTAGTAATGGATTTGTGTTGAGGTATTATTCAATGGTTTGATATTTAAGTTGTGGTTCTATTCTTCTAGTGGTGTCATGTGAACGTCAACTACATGATACTTCATTTATGGGCCTAGTGGAATGCATTGTGTATTTGGCTACTAATTGTGGGGTTAACAGAGTGACAGAAACCTGAACCCCCGTTAGAAAACCTTTGCACAAGGGAGTGTAGGATCTCAGAGTTTAAGACCGTGGTTAGGTTTTTATCTTAATTACTTTCTAATAGTTGCGGATACTTGCAAGGGGTATAATCACAAGTATGTATTAGTACATGTAAGGTCGGTACATTAGCATAGATTCACCCACACAACACTTATCCAACCAAAGAAGATTAATCAACTATATGAAACAAAAGCACTTGACAGTATTCCCACGTGTCCTCGAGAACGTTTGGTCCTCATAAATATTACAACCGGCTTGTCCTTTGCTAAGAAAGGATTGGGCCACTTGCTGCAATTATTTGTTATCTTTACATAATTGCACCTTATTTCTTTGCTTTATCAAAAAACACTAAAAATCCGATTGCTACGTATTTACAGAGATTTCCTGGTCCAAACCACTAGTCAACACCTGCTGCTCCTTGTTGGGATCAACACTCCTATTTATCGAAAGTACTACGATACACCCCCTATATCAGTGTCCACTCGGGGTTTCCTGTCACTTACCGCCGACTGGTCTCACTTTTCAGCTGGCCTGTGATGAAGACTATGATTCGTGAGTACGTGTGTTCCTGTCATGTTTGCCAGCTGGCCAAACCTGAGCGCCTCCCACGAGCTGGGCTCTTGCAGCCATTGCTTGTTCCTTCTGAACCCTGGGAAGTCGCCATGATGGATTTCATTGATGGGTTGCCTACCTCGCGCAACTACAATTGCCTGCTAGTCGTCGTTGATAACTTCTCTAAGTTTGCCCACTTCATTCCTTTGCGGCACCCTTACACTGCAAGCAAGGTAGTGCATCTCTTCGTGGAGCATGTGTATAGACTACACAACATGCCCTTGTCCTTGGTTTCAGACAGAGATCCTATCTTTACTAGCACGTTTTGGCAGTCAGTGTTCAGAGCAACTGGAACGCAGCTGAAATTGAACACAGTCAATCACCCGAAAACAGTCAGACTGAGCGTGTCAATCAATCGATTGAATGTTATCTGCGGTGCTTTGCTAGTTCCCATCCGCAACAATGGGCCAAGTGGATTTTCTTGTGTGAGTTTTGGTACAACACCAACTGGCATGCTTCGCTAGGGAAATCTCCTTTTGAAATCATCTATGGTCGTCAACCCAGGTACTTCGGTATCACAGCTTTTGATAAAATTGCTCCGACTGATGTGCAGGAGTGGCTCCGGGACCGTACTCTCGTGCTGGCTTCGGTTTGGCAACATTTTTTGCGCATGGAGCAATGTATGAAGCACCAAGATGATAAGCATCGCCGTGAGCGCACATTCTCTGTTGGAGACAAGGTGTTCCTACGGTTGCAGCCTTATATTCAGTCATCGGTTGCTAAGCGTGCCAACCACAAGCTCGCCTTCAAGTTCTTCGGGCCCTTTCTTGTGCTGGAGCGTGTTGGTCAAGTGGCGTACAAGTTGGAGCTGCCGGCTTCCAGCAGAGTGCACCCCGTTTTCCATGTGTCCCAGCTCAAGCCATGTGTTGGTCCCGGCACACAGGTACTTCAAACTTTACCCCATCCTGATGATCAGTTTCAGGTTCCTGTGCGTATTCTTTGTCAGCGCATATGGCAGCAAGGGCACCGCGCTGTGACTCAGGCCTTGGTTCAATGGAGTGGCGTGCGCGAGGAGCAAGCTACCTAGGAGAACCTCGTCACTCTGCGTCAACAATTTCCTTTTGCACATGCTTGTCTCCAAGCAGGTTTTCAAGGGGAGAGGATTGTCAACTACCCTGGCTCACCTGCAATAGAAGATGGAGGCCCAAGCCCGTAGCGCACAAGGCCCAAGAGGAAGAAGGGGCCACCGGCCTGGTTAGCTAGTGGTAGTTGGGTTAGTTGAGTTTGGTCGTCTATTAATAGGAGGATCATGCCTCCTTTGCTACTTGGCTTGTAACTAACGAATGAATGACAGTGCCATCTGGACTTGGCTCAGAGAGTGGTTGGGTGGAAACGGCCAATGCAATAGAAATCCCGCCCCCGGCGCATCGGGTGATCTAGATTCTGTGATTTGAGAGTTTAACTAGTCCCTTACATTGCCTTTTCTTTTTCCTGTCGAACAAAATAAAAACGTATTTAGTACTGTACAATAGATCGAGCTTTCGCGGCGGTGGAGAGACCTCGGGTGCTCTGCATCAACACATCCGCGAGCGGGAGTTCGAGAGATCGATCGGGACGTCGTGTCGCGCATCAAAGCCCTGCAGCGCGCCAACGGAACACAATAATTCGTACAATTCAAGGAAGATATCTACGACGACTAGGGTGTCAAGTGGGATCCCACCTAAATCCCACATTTAGTTCATTTTTAAATTTCTAGTGTAAAATTTTGACAAAAATTTGCACTACAAATTTTGAAATGAACTAGAAGTGGGATCTCACTTGACACCCTAACGACGACAATAGTCGTGTGTCAAAAGTTCCTTGAGACGCACGGATACAGGCCGCGGCCGGAGGCGATTGATCTTGATATATAAGTTCAACAGACACGCATGTAGTAGCCCAGCAGGAGACCTGGGCACCAATGCATGTAACCCTAGACTAGATGGAAGCCTCCGGCAGCAAGCAGAACGGCGCCTATTCCGGCGTCAATGATGACCGGCTGAGCGACCTGCCGAACTGCCTCCTCCTCACCATCCTCTCTCTCCTCAAGGCCCGGCAGGTCGTGCAGACGTGCGTGCTCTCGCGGAGATGGCGGCGCCTCTGGCTCGACGTCCCGTTCCTCGACATCCACAGCCGTGAGTTCCTAGTTAATTACCCGAGTTGTTGTTGGATCAGCTGGGAAGTTTTCTTACACCACCTGCGCCGGGAAAAAGCGCTGCGGACGGAGGTGTTCCGCAGGTTGGAGGATTTCGTCGACAATCTCCTCTTACATCATAGCACCAGGTTGCTGCCGCTGCAGTCCCTACGGTTGCACATCAACAACGATGACATGACGGAGACTTGCATCCCTAGGTGGATTCGCCGCGGCCTCAGCTGCGCCCCCGTGGTGCTCGTCATTCGCCATGGCGTGGCCGTCATGTTACCTCCTCCAAGCGCTTCTGGCTGTACGCGCCGCCTTAAGAAGATGTGTCTTGATCAGGTAACTCTCCACCGTGGTTTCGACGACCAGCAGATCACCGTCGGGCTCCCCGTCCTGGAAGACTTGAGGTTCAGGAACACCGACTTGAGCACGCTCTCACGGATCAAGTCCGGCACGCTCAAGAACCTTACCTTGGACTGCTGCCAGAATATCGGCACCAGCTTAGCCATTGCCGCCCCTCGGCTCACCTCACTGCATCTTTCCCTTCTATTTTACAACCGCGCCGGTTTCATAGTGGCTGAGGCGCCTTCTCTTGCGGAAGCATCGATCCGCCTTGTGAAGAAGCCTAAACAGAAGCCGTGCCACTGGGAACTAGGTTCTAAACCGGACATGTCCATGCTAAGAGATCTGAGCAAGCTTCTGGGCTCTCTATTCAACTCCAACCTTAGTAGCTTGAAGCTGAAAGGGTTTCCAGAGCTGGTGCGTCCTTTCTTTCTTTTTTTTTGCTTTGTGTCATCAAATCAAGACCAAACACATGCATAAATTGTACGATGCACTTTACATTGTACTCCCTCTGTTTTAAATTATAAGATGTTTTAGCTTTGTGAAGCAAATGTATCTAGACTATTTTTAGTAGGTAGGTTCACTTAACTTTAGAGTGAATCTACACACTAAAATAAGTCTAGATACATTTTGTTCACAAATCTAAAACATCTTATATTTTAAAATGGAGGGAGTATAAGTAAATCCGAATTAAGTGTATATATATGTTTTGTTTCAAATGCAGCTGTTGAGCGAGAATGATGTTGCGTTTCCTGTGCCACATAAGGATGGGATTCTCGAGGCAAAGCAGCCGATTTGGAATATCATGAATAGCGACAAATTCGTCCTGTGGCCTATGCTGTACTGGATACTAGAAGAGGACCGCCATAGGTTACGCAACCTACGAACCTTGATTCTTGACAATTGTGAGGCAGGTGACAAGATGCAGGTGTTATGGTGCTTTCTGCATAATACCCGTGTCCTGGAGAAGCTTACCCTCAACAACTGCAAGCTACATTCAGCTTTAGAGCTTGTTTGATTCATAGGATAGGAAAAGTATAGGAATAGAAAAAACATAGGATTGAGATGTCATGCCAACTTGAATCCTATGGGAATAAGAATTTTGTTTGATGTAGCAAAAGAATTTTTCCATGAGGTATGATCTAATGTTTCTTTCCTATAGGAATTGCACTATAAGATTCCTATAGGATTAATTTCTATAGGATGTGTTCCTATGAATCAAACAATAACATAGGAAAATTTTTCATAGGATTTAAATCTTACACAATTCCTATGTAATTCCTATGAATCAAACAAGCCCTTAGTCATTTTGGTCTACCTTATCTATATTACCTTATATCTTATATACAAGCATTAATCTCCTTGTATGTTCTCTCTACTCACTTGCTTAAATCTGTGCAATAATGCCAAAAGTTTTCAGACGGAGTGGTATTAGGCAAGTCGCGGTTGAAGTCATTATCTTCCAATATTTTGGTTATACCACCAGGGTTGAGGTTGCTAGAGATCAGGTACAGTGATAAAGATGATCATGAGCTCCGGCACGAAGGCATTCGTCCAATCGATGAGGTTATGTCCATGATACGAGAAAAACTGCCTGCGACTACCATGATTCAAGCTACCAAAGTTCCAAAGAAAAAGAGGAGCGAACTAGAGGCTAGTTTGCTGGTGTAGATGGTTGTACACCTAGCCACAAGGGATCAAAGCCAGGTGTTTGATCGATCAACGCTGTATTTATACTCCTAATGGAGGTCACATTACCACTTACATGTATGTGCGCGTCTAGGTTACATGTATCTCAAATAAGGACCACTAGAATGAAAGTTTGCAGAAAATATAGCTATTGTACACTTTTTTTTTGCTTATGGAATCTCATCTTAATGAGTAAGTTCCGCTTTTTATCCTTTAATTTTACATTTCTGACAACGTTTACCCCATTTCGTAAAATTTACTCTAGATTACCCTATTTAGTGGAACTCACTGAACGACAACGCGAAAAAAAACCGTCGCCCCCGCGCCGCCTCCCCAGCAAGGCGACCGGTCGTCCGCTTACTCCCTTCCCGAAGCTCCTCTCGCCCCCCTTCTCCCCTGCTGCCGCCGGCGGGCGCCGCCGGGCGTTGCCCGCGCGGTGCCGCTAGGGCCGGAAGTGGCGGCCCTCTTTTTCTTCCCGTGCCAAGGCAGCCTGCTGGGAGGGTCGCGGCGGCGGAGCTCCTAGGTTGGCGGCGGGGCCTACGCTTGCAGATGGTGGTGGGGCGAGTGGCGCGGCTGGTTGGCGGCGCTAGCGGCGTGGTGCGGAGGCTGGCCGGCAGTGCCCTTCTAGGCCTAGATCTTGGTCAGGGCAGGCCTGGTCAAGCTTGGCCTCGTCGTTTCCGGGATGATCTGCTGAGCGGCTCGTGGTGAGGGTGGTGGTGAAAATGCCGCGCTTGTTGCAGCGTGATGGCGGAAGCTTGGCCCGTCTGGGTCCGATCGAGCCTATGGCGCCGAACAAGAGGTAGCGGTGGCGTGGCCTATGTGCTGCAGCATGGCGGCGGGGACTTTATATGCCCATCCAGGGCACGACCAGGCCTGCTCGGTCTGGTGTGTTCCTGCTGCCGCGTCTGGTCGGCACCTGCCATTGGCGGTGGAGGATGACCTCCGGGTGGCTGTGCCGCTGCTGCCCCGTGGCTCCAATTTGGCGTGGTGTGCTCTTGTCATTGCGTCCGTCCGGCCACCGCCTTCGGCGATGGAGATTGTTCCCTCCCACGCGGCTAAGGAACTATCCTCCCGTATCCATGGCTATTTCGCGGTCTGACCGGTCTCGTAACGTTTTCCATGATGAGAAGACGATGATGCATTCAAGACCGTGGTGGCGCATGTTGGTGGGCGGCATGTTTGGTGGAGTGCCAGGATCGGGCGGGGTTGTGGTTGTTAGGGTCTGGAGAAATTCTTGCCGGCTAGTCCGACTCTGATGCGGTGACACCCATGGGTGCCGTCTTCCTTCTTGAAGGGCGCCGGGTGTACCCTCTCCCCACTCCCCTACGTGTGCCGAGAAATCCTAGGAGTTGTCCGGGCAGCAGTGTCGCCATTGTCGTACTCCTTCTTGAAGGTGTTGCTTGGTACACGGTAATCAAGGCATTGAGCGGTGCTACTCCAGAGGACACAGCGGTTGCGAGTCATTGTCGTTGGATGTTATGCATTTTTCTCTCTTTTTTTGTCTTTTCTTTTGGGCTGCTTTTGTGCTTTCTGCCCGAGTTGTGTTCTCAAACCTTGTATCGCGCGGTTTCAAATATTACCCTATTTAGTAAAATTTGTCTCAGATTTTACCTCTGTTAAATATCTAGCCCATTCTAGCGGGTATAACACAATCACTAGGTTGATTTGCCTGAGTCGAGGCTTGTCGATCACGCAACACACACCCGTGTCAATGCAGAGTTCCCCTTCGTGGGAAACTGATAGATGTAAAGCTTGAACTCACTGCACATGACGTTACACGAGTTAAAGGACTTCTAACATAAGCTAACTAGCTGCTGCTTCAGCACCATAAGTACCAAGCCCCCATCGTCCATGATGTTGGTCTTGAGCCACAGGTGCACAATGAAAAGAAATCTGGAGCTGCATCTAAAGAATTTGGTGAGTCTGCCCAAGAGGTGAACCAAGAATACTATAGGCGATTGATGTGTTCGTCCAAGCCCGACAAAAGGCTAGTGATCAAGAACATGTGTAAGAGTCAGAGCACGCATAGAGGTGATGACACTGCTGTTTCACGAGAAACCAAAGAATAACATAAACATATTTCATTTGGAGTAGGTGAGCAGCCTGTCAGTATTTCAGCAATATCGTTAAGTAGAGAAGGTCTGACTAATTCATCTTTATCATGAAAATTTTCATGATCAAGCTACTTTAGCTTATAACGGTGAATCGTGAGTATAATGTTGCTCTCCAAAATCTTTTGGAGGTTTAGGACGTCTAGCGTCTCTAACCTTTTGCAAAATCTCATCAAATATGAGAACATAATTTTTTCCATATTATACTCTATCATGTTGCAACTAAAACATCATTTCAGATATCACAATATCTTCTACACATGATATTTAGATAACCTTGATATTAAAACGATCTTTTAAATATCAAGAATCATGGAGGCAAACATGATATTTAGATACTAACACTGGAATTTGTTACTCTTGATTTAATATCAATTATTAAACTTCACGGAATAAACGGAGTTTGCTGAAAGTTTGCAATACGACTTTTAAACTTTAGATTGACACTCAAAACAATACGATACCAGTTCGAAAAGTAACTATACAGAATTCTATAGTTCTATTATCTCAAATATAACTAATCATAAGGTGGTGAACGGATGCCAATGACTACAACAATTATGCAAGTTCACTTTGATTTAATTTATGATAAATTGTGTTAAACTTTTAATTATATTATTGTTGAACTCCTACTCAAAACAATATCCCTCGAGTCGTTTTGGTGATTACACAAACCAAATCCACTACACAAAGTCTGATCATCAAGAGAGATGTTGTAGCTTCAAAGGCGAACAATCAACATGTTCATCATATCATCCATATGACTCATGCTTTACTTTTCGGCATTCCGTCTTCCGAGGCATGTCTGTACAAGCTAGGCTCGTCAAGTTCAACCTTAGTATCCGCATGTGCAAAACTGTCTTGCACCCATTGTATGCACACGTAGAATCTATCACACCCGTTCATCACGTGATGCTTTGAAACGATGAGTCTTAGCAACGGTGCCTACTAACGACGAACACTTTATTACTTGATATTTAGTGAGAGGGGTCATCTTATAATGCTACCATCATGATCTAAGCAATATAAGATGCATAAAAAGGATTAACATCACATGCAATTCATAATATGTGATATGCTATGGCATTTCTTCTTGTGTATTTGATCTTCATCTCCAAAGCACGAACATGATCTCCATCATCACCAGCGTGGCGTCAAGGTCAAATGGCTCCGCTTCATGGTTTTCCTCCACCAACAGCAACTATTATAATTACTTTGATGAATAGACACGCGGGTCTTAAACGAAATTTAAAGACAACCATAAGGCTCCTGCCGGTTGCCAACTTACAATAAGGATCATTGCATATATCAAATATAATCACAATCACATCATGGCCATATCACATCACAAGCCCTACAAAAACAGGTTAGACGCCTCTAATTTTATTTGCATGTTTTACGTGGCTGGGGATTTCGAATAAGAACCGTTCTAACTTACGAACATGAACCACAACGTTGATACAAGTATTTTCAAATGCCCGTTATAAATTGAATCTTCACTATGGTGGGAGAGACAGACACCCGAAAAGGAACTTGTGCAATGCAAGTTGCACGTTGAGCGTGGAGAAAGTATCATGTATGATGACGTGTAAGGTTAGCCCGGTCCGCTTTATCCCAACATCCCGCAAGATGCAAAGTACACGAAAATCAAGCGACAACAAGAGCATCAACGCCCACAAAACCATTGTGTTCTACTCGTGCAACAGATCAATGCATAGACACGGCTCTAATACCACTGTAGGGTTCGCAACATGGAAAACAAAAAATTCTATCACGGGAACACACAAAAGCCAAGATCTAATCTACGAGATCGGTGCAACAAGTTTGTAGAGAACTAACGCCCGTAGATCGTATTCTTGTGGTTGATGTAGACGGTGTGGTGGTGGTGGAGAAGAATCCCTGTAGGGCTTCGCCTCAGCAAAAGCAGGGCAATGGAGGAGGGAAGCGGCCATGGGGTGGGGGTGCCTAGGGTTTTTTGGGGTGAGGAAGAGGGGGGCGCCCCACCCTTGATTATATGGGTGGGAGGTGCGGTGGCCAGGTTTCCCAGCCCTGTCCGAGTCCCCCAACTCCCCTTGTCCGGCGGCAATGGAAAGGGATAGGGAAACCTTGTCCCTTGATATGTCCATTTTGCATCACTATTCTATATCATAATTTACTGATATTCATTGATATATTTCATATTAAGAGGTGATACTTATGATGTTTCATCTTTTTTGCATGTTGGATAACTTTTGGAGGATGAACTGCCGGAGTCAGGATTCCGATGGAAAAAGCGGTGTTTTGATGTAATATTTGCGGAGATTAGAAAATTCCAAAAAATACATGGAAAATTCTATTTTTCCAGAAGATGAAGGAAGCCAGAAGGGGAGGCTGAGATGGGCCATAGGGCCCCCCAGACACCCCCTATGCGCGGGCCACCCTGGGCCGCGTCACCAGGGGGTGTGACCACCCTAGCCCACCTCCTGCTTCGCCCCTTCGCCTATATCTTCCTCCCGAAACCCTAATACATGGGGAGCGACCACAGAAATATTCCACCGCCTCTGCAGGGTGGAAACTACAGAGAGAGAAAGAGCTCTTCAGCAGACAGATTTCTGCCGGGGGAATTCCTTCCTGGAGAGGGGAGATCGTCGCCATCAACACTGTCATCAAGCTAGACTTCATCGAGATTATCATCATCATCATCCTCACCACCATATCCACCAGCACCATCATCACCACTCCATCCGACTGTAACAATTGTGATAAATCTTGCATAGTTCTTAGGGGAAACTTTCCCGGTGTTAATTACTTTTGTAGTTGATGCTTGTGAGCGGAAACATTGAATTATTGTCTATGTTTAGATTGTTATCCATCATTATATCACCTCTGATCTTAATCCATATGATGTCTCGTGAGTAGTTCGTTTAGTTCTTGAGGACATGGGAGAAGTCATGTTGTTAGTAGTGGAATTGTGTTGAGGTATTATTCAATGGTTTGATATTTAAGTTGTGGTGCTATTATTCTAGTGGTGTCATGTGAACGTCGACTACATGATACTTC
The DNA here is from genome assembly GCA_030063025.1 of Avena longiglumis. Classification (NCBI taxonomy): domain Eukaryota; kingdom Viridiplantae; phylum Streptophyta; class Magnoliopsida; order Poales; family Poaceae; genus Avena; species Avena longiglumis. Next base: position 534,803,185 of record CP125976.1, read on the forward strand.
ACCATTTATGGGCCTAGGGGAATGCATTGTGTGTTTGGCTACTAATTGTGGGGTTGCCAGAGTGACAGAAACCTAAACCCCCGTTAGGAAACCTTTGAACAAGGGAGTGTAGGATCTCAGAGTTTAATGTTGTGGTTAGGTTTTTATCTTAATTACTTTATTGTAGTTGCAGATGCTTGCAAGGGGTTTAATCACAAGTATGTATTAGTCCAAGTAAGATCGGTACATTAGCACTGGTTCACCCACACAACACTTATCAAACCAAAGAATATTAATCAACTATATGAAGCAAAAGCACTTGACAATATTCCCATGTGTCCTCGGGAACGTTTGGTCCTCGGGAACTGAATAGAGATTTTAAACTTGCTGGTGAGAAAAGATTTCTTGACTTAAGTTCCTTAGATGAGTGGAGAAGTGAAGCTTATGAAAATGCTAGACTCTTTAAAGAAAAAGTTAAAAGATGGCATGATAGGAGGATCCTTAAGAGAGAGTTTTGATACGTCGGAAACGTATCTATAATTTTTGATGTTTCATGCTTGTTTAGTATCTACTTTGCTTTGCTTTGTATACACTTTGAGGTGTTTTTATATGTTTTCTGGTACTAACCTATTAACAAAATGCCACAGTGCCGGTACTGCCTTTTCTTGCTTTTTGGTTCGTAAAAGGCGTAAAATCAATATTCTCGGAATTGGACGGGACAAAAGACAAAGTCAATATTTTACCGTGGGGAACACAGAGCCAGAGTACGATACATAGGGAGGCACCAGGAGGCCACACCCCCTGGTAGCACGGGCTAGGTCTAGCCGCGCCTGGGGGTGTGACCACCCTTGGCACCCCCTGCCTCGCCTCTTCGCCTATAAAGACCCCCCGATGCCAAAACCCTAAGGACCCGATCAATATTCCATGAAACCGTCAGTAGCCGCCGCCACCATCATCCCTAGATCAGGGGGATCTGAAGCTCTTCCCGGCATCCTTCTAGAGGGGATATCATCTCGGATGCCTTCTTCTTCATCATGCCAGCCTCCGGTATAAAGAGTGAGTAGTTCCACCTTGGACTACGGGTCCAGGTAATAGCTAGATGGCTGTATCTCCTCCTTTGTGTTATCATGTTTAGATCTTGTGAGCTCTGTTCATGATCAAGATCTCATCTATTTGTAATCATGCATGTTGTGTTTGCGGGGTGCAATGTATATTGAGATTACTATGTCAGATTTATTAATGGTTTTGTCTTATTGATTCTATTATATCTATGTTGTTTGTGATCTTGCATGCTCTCCGTTGTAGTAGCTATCTTGGCCAAGTAGTTGCTAGTGACTCCAAGAGGGGGTATTTATGCTCGATAGTGGGTTCATTCCTCTATTTAATCTAAGGGAAGTGACAGAAACCTCTAAGGTTGTAGATGTGCTGTTGCCACTAGGAAGAAAACAACGGTCTCTTGTTCATGGAACAAGTGGATTGTTTACCTTACACACTTTGCTTAAAGTAGTTTTCTGTGGCTTGCAACTTAATACTGGAGGGGGTTCGGATGATAACCCGAAGGTGGATTTCTAGGCATAGATGCAGTTGGATGGAGGTCTATGTACACTACAAGGAATCTGGCAATATATGACCCTCCATTTTCGTCACAAAATCGTCATAGTAGTCTGTTTATGACGATTTTATGACGATTTTGAGATCGTCGAAAGTCAGGCGTCGTAATGAACTATAACGACGTTATTGGTAAAATTGTCATAGCATCGCATGACGATATTGGATCGTCATAACCGTTATGACGATCCAACATATCATAGGCGATCTAGCCCGACCACGCCGATCCTCGTGGCTTGTCCCACGTGGCAAAATTGTGACGAAATAAAATCGTCATGGTGCAAAATAAGCCACCATTTAGTTGGTACATATGGGGTGAGCCAATAATTCGACCTTGTATTTACTATGTCTTGGCCTTTTATGGTCCATTTCAATTTTGGGCCTTAGCCTTTTTGAGCCTTTTTCTATTCGGTTGGCCTATCTAAGGTCCATTTCTTCATGGGCTGGTCCTACCAGCTAGATGGGTCCCACTTGTCGACTATTCAATAAAATGATATTCCTTTTTCTCTTGGTTCACTTGTCGGGTTTATTTCACCACAATCGTGACAATTAAACCACACATAATTTAGTCAAAACCAAAGAAATACATGAAATCCTGTTGATAACAACCATAAGTCTATTAGAATATTTCGGTTCAAATCCCATACATACAATAATAACTGCGCTATCAAAGTATTACACAAAATGGTCTTCAAGAAAGAGGCTACAACAGAATGAAGCCCAAAATGGAGATCCCCAGGACCATATCCCTACACTAGGAATAATCGATCATCAGTTGAAGCATCATTATCAGAACCTCCCTCTCCACCAATGCCAAGGAAACATGCCTGACTACTCCAAGAACAAAGCCTTTGCCAGCATTCAACCATCCTGCATGATAACGACCACCAAAGGCAAATTATTCCATGGGTTTATTCTTTTACATGTGACCAAGCTATGATGCCTAAACCTGGAGCAGCTAGCTAGGTGAATGCACACACCAATACACAATGATCAATAGTTGAGGCAAAGCTATGAATTAAGTGAATTAACAACGATGGGCGTACACAAGAATCAATATAAGCGAATTGAGATAAATCTCTATAGAGTAATGACATAAGGCATATGTTATTTGAGCACATGAATCTTATCGGTAGAAGTCAAAAGCGACATTATACACAACCATGTAGTTCCATGTGTAACTCGATGTATCGATAATTTAGCAAGATAATACACATTGTGCAAACAAAAAGCAAGCATATACTCTAAACTTTTCAAGCAATCATTAGGAATGCTACAGTCATTTCATTTCAAGTCAAAAGATTCATGACCAAAGCATATATCGGACATGAATAATTCAATCGCAAGTAGATAGTAAAATATCTTAAGTTCTGAGAATAACATTTATTAACCATCATGAAGTACATAGTCAAATATTCCACAAAGGACAATCACTTATCGAGAGAACAAACATGAGTTTTCATTTTAAAGCATGCCTGTGAGAATTAGAGCAAATGTGCAGTAATATCTATAGATGTTAACTGTTGGTTTACAAACACAGTGCACAAGAAATATCACTGGCAGTTGGTTTACAAACCAAACAGGCAGAAAGAAAACATTCTATATGGCAAAAAGATAACTAACAAACCAAGATCTTAGCCTTCTCTTATGACAAAAACTGGTGCTAGAGACACCTGGACAAGAACTAAGCACAATAGTAATAGAAAACATGTACCCTCATGTTTCCAATAAACTAGACAGTTCAATCTAAATGGCATTTGATAGGAATGGCTCCCACGACCTTGGAAGGAAAGAAGCATTGTATCAGTACACAATCCACAATGGACGTTGTAGTATATGATGCAGAAATGTGTGGGGAGAGCTCACTTGGCATGGATGTCGAGGAAACGAAGAAGTATGATCCATCTGCTTGACGAGGTAAGACCGTGGAGATGGATCCCTGTGTAAGAAACGAAGAATTATGATAGCACATTACCACACCCGAGCCAGTCCAAGTAGACCGTGGAGATGATGGCCATCTTCCACCAGCTAGTCGCTCTGGCGTCTCCCATGTCACATCCTCTGAACAGATGCACACCAAAGCAAATGAATCAGTTTGCATGAAGAAATAAAGCGAAGAAAGTACAGAGATGTCACTTATACATATGCATGAGAATCTATATATGCACTACTCCATGATCATGTGCCACTCCTATACAGAACATGTGCCACTCCTACTAATCAAAGAAATCTTCTATTGATAAAAGAAATCTGCTATTAGCAGTATAATGACAGTACAAGACTTGATCCGATAGCACAAGGCTTATCTCTACTATAACTAATTAATGACAATACAATTTTGGTCCAAGTTTGCAGCAAGCATTCTTCTACCACAAACACACAGGAACAAAACATGATGGTAAGCTTAGAGCAGCGGTTTAGCAAGAATAAATATATTTAGGGAATAGCTTTGACTTGGACACACAACACGGCAGACCCATACACGTTTGCTTTTCAAACAGTATAAACACACGACACGTTTTCTTTGACTTGGTCACCTATATGGAATCGAGATAAACATCACGATTTTTTTAGGTAGTAGAGATATATTAACAGATCAAGAGTTCAAGATCCCATTGGGACTACCATTAATAAAAACCAGAAACAATACACTCATATAGATCATATTGTAAACACACTTTAGATTTATCAAGATGGTAGTTGCACCAAATAAACATGTTCATGAGCCAGCACCTCCTTGAGTCCCCCCGTCGCCCACGTAGAGCAGTAGGAGCCAGCAGGCCTCGAATTGTTATCTACACCATGGACAAGAAACTACTTCAGGATATTAAACTATATAGGCATAGACATGCATATACCAGGCAGCAGAAATTGGTCAACCAAGTGAAGATGAAATGAACAACAAGTCGTGCTTCAAAATGGTACCAGCCCATATTATAAGCAAATTACCAAGTTCCAAAGGCATTCTACAGATACAATAAACCTAATACAATAAATTAATCAGACACTATCACTAATATTCTAGTGATACAAAAAACATGAAGTAGTAACATGGATGTACCATGACATAGCAGCAAATAGTGCAGCAAATAAAACTGATAATTTGACTAACCTACTACCACCATTATCCATTCAACTAATGGTATCCATCTAGTACTAGCTAGTGTGCACAAACAAAAACTGATGGTATCCATCTAGTATCAAGAGTGGGATGTGTCCGGCACTATTTTCTTTGCACTAGATATGCCTAACGGCGATGGCTGCAATGGTACACAGGGCAGATAGAATTTGTCATGATTCGAGACAAGAATCTATCCGGAAGTGTATAGCAGATATTACACTATACATGCATGAACATGTGTATACCAGATCGGAAGGATTTGGATATAATAAAAAGCACAAGGAACTTCTCCAGTGAAGGAACAAAGCAAGAACAACCCAGCAGATAAGAACAAGAAGTCTGCATGAAGCATCAAGGCAACAAAGTTAATCAATGGTACATCATCGTTATAAAAACTAGAGGATGCCCCAAGGATTCTGCGAATTTATGCATGCTATAAAAGTATGGTCATGCATATATAAATAATTCGAGGCAATTGTAGACTATGAAGATAGTAAGAAGAATGATGTGTGTAAAAGAGACCTAACATTGGTCTGGGATCATTACAACCACGCATGAGACTCAAGGGCAAACCAATGGAATAGTTCTCGAGCATATGAGCCTTCTCTCCATACATCCAATACAATTTTAGCGAAGGCAAAAATATTATAGAAAAGCTATTTGAGTTTGATACATGAGCATCCGCCAAAAGGATATCGTGAGATGGTTTGAGAATAGAAGGATGTTCACCTCTGCAGTCAAACAGGTTCGATTCGGAGATGTTGTGCATTGCATCGAGTTCGATTCACGACTTGATTGAACTCATCCACTTTACAAACTTGCTTCTACTAAAAATATTTCATGGAGCAAATGCAAATGCAAGGAAGTAGTTACATCTGCTCGTTCTGAATGCGTAGAAGTGGTCGACGTTCTCCGGCTGCTCGAGGCCTCGTCCACGTCGTGGCGCCATCTCAAACACCTTGTGCGCATAACCTGCGTGCAATTAACCAATGCGTTCCATCATTATCCACACATCGATCGATCGATCAATCAATCTCGGTAGTACTAAATTTCCATCAACATGATGCTCGGCAAGAACGAGGAATGATAAAACTCTTGCACAACAGAGAACTGAAAAAATGTGTATAGATTGGTTGGAACAATCTATCCATTTCGATAACCGACACGTACTTACTACGAAAGTGCGAAACCAGCATCCATACGAGACACTAGGCGGCAAGAGATTTGATCGATTGGTTACCTTGGTGAAACCGGTCTCCTCGTCCTCGGGCCGATGACCTCCACGAGCTCCTCGTCCTCCTCCACGTCCGACTCGACACCAAGGCATCCCGGCCGAGCCACTCCTTGGTCCCTTTCATCAGTGCCCGACGTCGTCTCCTTCTCCTTGATCTTCCCGAGCTTGCGCTTGATGATCCCAATGGCGGCGTCGATCTTGGCGTAGCTGGACTCCTCCTCCTCCTCGGCGGACCACGCGTGGCTGGTGAAGAGCGTGATCTCGCAGCGACGCCTTGGGGCCCCCGGGTCCCGCTGCCGAGGCGCACGTCCACCTCCCGGACCGGTGGCTGTGCTTGGACACCGCCCCACCTTGTCCTCGATGTGCTCCTTGACTTCTCCGTCGGTGCACCGGATGGTAGGGGTGAGTCTATCTATGTCAAGGTCGGGGTGAGGGGTGTTACCTTGACGTTCCTGCCGCATGATGAGGCGCGGGACGAGAGGGCTCCCAGGCCGCAGACGGACACGGGCGGGCGGCGGCCACCGGGTCGGGGCCACGGCGAGGGCGGCCGAGGAAGCCGGGCGGAGGTGGCGGGTCCCGAGGATCGCCAAGGTGGGTCGCGATGTGGAGCGAGGGGATTAGGGTTTGGGTCACGGCGAGGAGAGCGAGAGAGAGGAAGAAGTGGCGGCGGGGACTGGGTCACGGCGGGGACTCGGGATTAGGGTTTGGGGGGCAATCCCTCTCGACCACGTTTTATCTGTGAGGGCATAGACATATACATATACAAAAAATACATATAGATATGCCACGTAGGCATAATTGCTGATGTGGCTATCCAGTCAATTGAATGTATCATATTTTAGACGATATGACGATTTAAATTGGTCATAACGGGGTATAGAATAAGGCTCTAAGTTGTATCCTAAAGGTTATGACGATTTCATATGCTGCAATTACGACGATTTTGACACAAATCGTCATAATTCTATAGGATTTTGACCTCCCCAAACAGCCTACGACCATCTTGTGCCAAATCGTCATAAATCTATGACGATTTTATTTCCTGTCACAATGAGAAGGTCACAAGTTAACACATTTCTTGTAGTGGTATCTTGTTGTATTTCCCAATCGAATCTCATAGAATCATGAATGTATAGTATTGCATTGTTATGCCTTGCTCAGTCCTATCAATTGCCCTGCTGTAATTTGTTTACCTAGCATGCTATGTTTGTTTATCTAAGGAGAACACCTCTAGTGAACTATGGACCCCGGTCCAATCTTTACCATTGATACATCTTCCACTGTTCATGTTTACTTGTTGCAAACCATTATTACCTTCCACACCATACAGTTAATCCTTTGTTACAGCAAACCGGTGAGATTGACAACCTCACTATTTGTTGGGGCAAAGTCTTGAGTTTGTGTTGTGCGGGTCTCCAAGTTGCTAGCAACACCTTTGAGTCGTTTCCTTCCTCCTTTTGGTTTGATAACCTCGGTTTCTTACTGAGGGAAAAATTGCTGTTGTGCTCATCACACCTTGCTCTTGGGGTCTCCCAACGAGGCGTTGACAACACGCCCATCATCAAGCTTTTTCTGGCGCCGTTGCCGGGTAGGCTAAGGACGTATTCACAAGGGGAGTCCTTCTCAACCTTTATCTTTACTTTGTTTTTGTTTTGCTGAGTTTATTTTGCTTGGTTTTGTTTGCCTCTTGTTATAAAAAATCCAAAAAAAATAGTTTAGTTTTGTTTGCTTTCTCTTATCAAAAACAAAAAAATTTAGTCCCTGCTCTAGTTGCTGCTGCTTTTGGCTTGCTCCACTTTTGCCAAAATGAACTCTACTGAGAACACCAAGTTGTGTGACTTTACTAGCACAAACAACAATGATTTTCTAAGTAATCCTATTAATCCACCTGCTCCTGATGCTACCTTTTATGAAATTAAGCCTGCCATGTTGAATCTTGTGATGCGAGAGCAATTTTCTGGTTCTAGTTCTGATGATGCTGCTGCCCACCTTAATAACTTTGTTGAACTTTGTGAGATGCAGAAGTATAAGGATGTAGATGGAGATATTATTAACCTCAAGTTGTTTCCTTTCTCCTTGAGAGGAAAAGCTAAAGAATGGTTGCTAACCTTGCCTAGAAATAGTATTGATTCTTGGATTAAGTGCAAAGATGCTTTTATTGGAAAGTACTACCCTCCTGCTAAGATTATATTTATGAGAAGTGATATTATGAAATTTAAACAACTTGATAATGAACATGTTGCTCAAGCTTGGGAAAGAATGAAATATTTGGTTAAGAATTGTCCCACTCATGGACTTACTGCTTGGATGATTATCTAGACTTTTTATGCAGGTTTAAACTTCTCTTCAAGAAACCTGTTGGATTAAATTCTTTGGTACCTTTATGACCATAACCTTGGGTGCTGCAACAAAACTCCTTGATAATATGATGGTTAATTATTCTGAATGGCACACAGAGAGAGCTCCACATGGTAAGAAGGTAAATTCTATTGAAGAAACCTCCTCTTTGAGTGATAAGATTGATGTTATCATGGCTATGCTTATTAATGGGAAAGCTCCTTTAGATCCAAATAATTTTCCCTTAGCCTCTTTGGTTGCTCAAGAAGAGCAAGTTGATGTGAACTTCATTAGAAACAACAATGCCTATAGGAATAATTTTGATAGTAACAATGATTATAGGCTTTATCATCCTAGTAATGGTAATACCTATGGAAACTCCTACAACAATACTAGAAGTGCCCCCTCTGAACTTGAAGTCATGCTCAAAGACTTTATTAGTAAACAAACCACTTTCAACAAGATTGTGGAGGAAAAGCTTTTGAATGTTGAGAAAATATTTCCTATTTGTCTGAAGCACAGTCCTCTTTGTTTAATAAAATGGCTGCTAAACCTGAAACTTTGGAAAGTACCTTTTCTACTACTCATGCCATACAAGTTACTATTGATGAAAATGTTAGACTGTTAGCCCAACTACATGCTAAGTGGGAAAGAGAAGCTAAAATTTCTAGAAACAATAGTGTGTGCACTATCACCACCACTAATATGGATGCCACTAAACCACAAGAAGTCCCTATTCCCCCTACCACAGTGCCTAAACCCAATGAGCCTACTACTAGTGATGCTAAGTTTGATTTTGATCTTGATGGTTGCAATATTTCTGAAGTGATTATGTTCCTACAAAAGCTTGCTAGAAGTCCTGATGCTAGTGATATGAATGTGGCTTTCACCAAACACATTATAGATGCTCTTATTAAAATTAAGGAAGAGAAGTTGAAACACAAAGATTCTATTCTTAGGAAAGTAGAAGATAGTTGGGAACCCATTATTAATATGCAAGTGAATGACTTTGATCTCAAAGCTTCATGTGACCTTGGTTCTAGTGTCTCTAGTATGCCTAGAAATATTTATGAAATTCTTGATTTGCCACCATTGGAAGATTGTTATTTAGATGTCCCACTTAATGATAATGCTAAAAATAAACTCATGAGGAGTGTTAATGATGTTCTTATTATGGTTAACAATGCTTATGTACCTGTTGATTTCTATGTTTTGGATGTTGAATACAATGCTTCTTGTCCTATTACTTTGGGAAGGCCTTTTCTTAGAACTGTTGGTGCCATCATTGATATGTAAGAAGGCACAATTAAATATCAATTTACATTCAAGAAAGGTATTGAACACTTACCTATGAGGAGGGATAAGTTGTTTTTTCTCCTCCTTTGAAATCAAGGATTTGATGTTAATGCTTCTTCATTTGAAAATACTTGATTCTTGCTTCTTGTGCCTAACTTAAAGGCGCTAAAGAAAAGTACTTGTTGGAACATAACCCAAGAGTTTTCATGAGTCTTGGAAGTTATTAGTTTAGTAATGACCTCTCCTTATCCTTTTTGTTTGCTTTTTGTGCCAAGAATGACCTCTAATGAGAGGGAAGTAAGATTTGGGGGGTTGCTGTCCCGAAACAGATTTTTATGCTCCACCATACAAATTCGTGAGGAATCTATGTAAGTCGGATTGAGCTGATATTATGTGTATAAATCCCCGAGTATGTTAGCTAACTTTCGTTAGTTCAACACTTTTTTATTTGAGCAACAGAAGGTCTTCTAAAAAATCGGTTTCTACCTGCTGGTTAGTTTTGACAGATTTCTGCTATTATTTGCATTTGCTTCTTATTGATTCCTTTTTGGGTTATTTTTGTGAAATTTAGATTTTTGAGGGAATTGATACAGTAGCTTGTGTTTTTAGTGAAAGTTTTGCTGTTCTAAAGCTAAACCCAAAGGTCTATTATCTTTTGAATACACTAATGTTGCTAAGGAAGATTGTCTGAAGTTTTGTACGAAGGAAACTTTTTAGGTGTAGAGAGAGAATGATGCAATGATATGAAGAATGGAAAAAATATCAAGCTTGGGGATGCCACCCCATTTCACCACAAGAAATATTCAAGAGGTACAAGCGTCAAAGCTTGGGGATGCCCAAGGCATCCCCTTCTTCATCAATAAAAAGCTGAGGTCTTTCTAGACACTTCGTTTTTATTGTTTTATTCAATGTTGTGTTGTTCTTGGAGCGTATTAGTTTTCATTTTAGTTTGCTTAAATAAAGTAGTTTGGACCCTTGCTCTCTCTCTATGTTGTTTCAAATAAGTTTATTGGTGTTGGAGAGGAGTAGAAAGTTCTTCTTGAATAGTACAAGAGAAGCTTGCTTTGACTGTGACTTAGACTTTATCATGTCATGCTAGGTGTTTTTTTGACCTTATGCTTAGTGATTTTTGCTGTAGCATGACTTGTTACAAACAATTGGGATTGCTTAGTGTTCCTTGAAATAAACATGTGTTGTTTTAGCATACAAAAGCATAGTATTGTGGTATTGTCCTTTGATGCTTTGTTTGGGTTGACCTGGCACATGCTTCACACCATGTTATGACTATGAAAAGTCACCATAGCCTCTATGATCATTTAGTCCTTGACTTTTAGTACCACTCTATGCTTTGATTAGTAATGTTTTGTCGCTCTGCTTGATTATGGCTATTATTGCTCTCTTAGTTGGTCGCTCCCAGTCTTTTGCTAGCCTCCACTTGTATGAGTAAGCTCTACTCATGCATCCAACTCCCAAGAAACCAAGTTATTCCAAAGTTTCTACTATAAATTCCTATGCATGGTGTGTTACACTATTCCAAGTATATTTTTTTCATCTATCTTCCAATTAAAAAATATTTTGTTATGTGTGATTAAAGCTCTCACGAACTTGATGGAACACTTTATATTTATTGCCCCTAATAAACTTGAACCATTGTGTCATCTATGTTGTATATGCTTGCACTTATACGTTGGAATTAGCAGAACCATGGTGTCATGGGGAACACTTTCAATATTGCACTTGTACTTTGTACACATTTGATATCATGCTCTTTTGTCTATGGATGTCGTTGTTGTGAAATGAAAGGGGAGCTTGTAAGTCCATGGAGTTATGTATGTGTGTTAGAGAAAGGCATGGGCCGCTAGCCTAAGCCATGCCTAATCATGGTGGAAACTGGCAGCATCACCATAGTGACATCTATGAAGCATTCTTCTTATAGAAAAAAATATATTGAGAAAAAGAAAAAAATATGTGAAAAGATCATGGTGGAAACTGGCAGCCTAGTCACTCTTATGAACTTTGAAGGTGTCCTATGCATCTATTTGCTACTCCACGAGGGACAAGCTGAATGCCACTATGCCATGTTTTCTGTATGTGAAACAAATAAACGTTTTTCAATGCATGTTATTCATGATCTTTTGTTTCTAGCCTTTCATGTTGCATGCATAGTTACTTTGTCTTACTGTTAGAACTCCATCTTTCATGCTCATGTTTAGAGTTCTTTGATCCCATCTTTCAATGCTTCCAAATGGTTTGATCTTGATTTTGATGGTGCATGTCACCTAAAAAATTATTCTTTTTATCACTTACCTACTCGAGGACGAGCTGGAGTTAAGCTTGGGGATGCTTGATACGTCAGAAATGTATCTATAATTTTTTATGTTCCATGCTTGTTTAGTATCTACTTTGCTTTATCTACACTTTGAGGTGTTATTATATGTTTTTTGGTACTAACCTATTAACAAGATGCCACAATGTCAGTTGTCTATTTTCTTCTGTTTTTAGTTCCAGAAAGGCAGAAATCAATATTCTCGGAATTGGACGGGACAAAATCCAAAGTCAATATTTTACAGTGGGGAACAGGAAAACAGAGTACGAGGCAGAGGAGGCACGAGGGCCACACCCTGGCGGGCTAGGGCTAGCTAGCTGGCTGAGGTGTGACCACTGCGCCCCGCCTCGCCTCTTCGCCTATAAATACCGCGATGCCAAAACCCTAAGGACCGATCAATATTCCACTAAACCGTCAAATAGCCGCCACCATCGTCCCTAGATCGGGGGGATCTGAAGCTCTTCCTAGCACCCTGACGGAGGGGAGATCATCCCGGAGGCCTTCTTCTTCATCATGCCAGCCTCCGGTATGAAGCGTGAGTAGTTCCACCTTGGACTATGGGTCCATGTAGTATCTAGATGGTTGTATCTCCTCATTTGTGCTATCATGTTTAGATCTTGTGAGATCCGTTCATGATCAAGATCTTATCTATTTGTAATCATGCATGTTGTGTTTGCGGGGATCTGATGGATATTGAGATTACTATGTCAGATTGATTAATGGTTTTGTCTTATTTATTCTATCATGTCTATGTTATTAGTGAACTTGCACGCTCTGCGTTGTTAGTAGCTATCTTGGCCAAGTAGTTTCTAGTGACTCCAAGAGGGGGTATTTATGCTCGATAGTGGGTTCATGCCTCTATTTAATCTAAGGTAAGTGACAGAAATATCTAAGGTTGTAGATGTGTTGTTGCCACTAGGGAAAAAACAACGGTCTCTTGTTCATGGAACAAGTGGATTGTTTACCTTACACACTTTGCTTAAAGCAGTTATCTGTTGCTTGCAACTTAATCTTGGAGGGTTGGATGATAACCCGAAGGTGGATTTCTAGTCATAGATGCAGTTGGATGGCGGTCTATGTATCTTGTTGTATTGCCCAATCGAATCTCATAGGATCATGAATGTCTAGTATTTCATTGTTATGCCTTGCTCAGTCCTGTCAATTGCCCTGCTGTAATTTGTTTACCCAGCATGCCATGTTTGTTTATCTAAGGAGAACACCTCTAGTGAACTATGGACTCCGGTCCAATCTTTACCATTGATACATCTTCCACTGTTCCTGTTTACTTGTTGCAAACCACTATTACCTTGCACACCATATAATTAATCCTTTGTTACAACAAACCGGTGAGATTGACAACCTCACTGTTGATTGGGGAAAAGTCTTGAGTTTGTGTTGTGTAGGTCTCCAAGTTGCTACCAACACCTTTGAGTCGTTTCCTTCCTCCTACTGGTTCGATAACCTCGGTTTCTTACCGAGGGAAAACTTTCTGCTGTGATCATCATAACTTGCTCTTGGGGTCTCCCAACGAGGCGTTGACAACACGCCCATCATCGAGTTTCATGTTGGTGAGAAAGTTTTATTGTATAGGTCTCGTCTCAGATTTTTTGCAGGAAAATTACTCTCAAAATGGGAAGGACCTTTTGTTATTGAGGAGGTGTATCGTAAGGAGCTATAAAAATTTCTTCTTTGAGGGACAACACTACACAAGTGGTGAATGGTCAAAGGCTCAAACATTATATTTCTGTAAATTCTTATAATGAAGATGTTGATATTATTCAAATGGTGACTCCAGAAGAATTTATCAGAGACCAAACTCAGAACCTCTGAGTCGCTTAATTGGTAAAAGTGCTGAAAATAGAAGGTTCGCGAAAAACTTTTCTTTTTATATTTTTGCAGTTTTTATTACATACGGAAGATAACAAGATGAAACAGGGAAGGAAACATGTCGTGGTGGTGTCATGGAAGATGCCATGGGTAGGCTTAAGTTTGGGGCCGAATGGATGCTTATGGTCACCGAGGAAGGTGTGCACGGTCTTGCCATACACAAAGAACAAGATAAACTCTCCACACTTAGGAATTCTATTGATACTTGAGGTTTACATGTGCTCCTTGAGATGTATGAACTAAGGTTCAGTGCACTAGTTCCCTACTAGGTCCAACCGATTCTAACCCTAGCTATCCTCTCCTTACATAGGTGATGGATAGCTAGGTTACATCTCTTTGGGTCCTAGGGTTAGTGTTTGGATCTTGGTCCTTACTGTATGGGTAGGGTCATGGGCTTGTACTAAGCCCAGTGGCCTAGTCCATAAAGCTAGATAGATAACGGTCTTCACATACGTCGCCTCCAGTTCCTTTGGCATCATGTAGTAACTTGTTGGAGATATGCCCAAGAGGCAATAATAAAGTGGGTTATTATCATATCTTCATACTTATGATAAATATTTACATACCATGCTATAATTGTATTAACAGGAAACATTAATACTTGTGTGATTTGTAAACATAAAAGAGTCCCTAGTAAAGCCTCTTGTTAAACTAGCTTGTTGGTTAATATATGATCATTGTTTCCTGATCATGAACATAGAGATGTTATTAATAACAGGGTCATATCATTAGGAGAATGATGTGATGGACATACTCCTATAGATAAGCGTAGCATAAAGATCAAGTCATTTTAATAGTTTAATTGCTATATGCTTTCTGATACATAGTAACCTAATTCCTTCGACCATGAGATCATGCATATCACCTTTACCGGATGGATGCTTTGATGACATCAAACACCACACCGTAACTGGGTGGCTATAAAGGTGGCATTGAGTGTTCGGAAAGTATTGGTTGAAACACATGGATCAAGAGTGGGATTTGTCCATCCATATGACGGATAGATATACTCTGGGCCCTCTCGGTGAAATGTCATCCAATTAGCTTGCAAGCATGTGACTGGCTCACAAGGGATCACATATCACGGGAGCGAGAAAGAGTACTTATCGGTAACAAGGTTAAACTAGGTATGCGAGAATCTGACGATCAAACCTCGGATAAGTAAAATATCGTGAGACAAAGGGAAATTGGTATCGTATGCAAGTGGTTCATTCGATCATAAGTAATCGTAGAAATATGTGGGAGCCATATGAATTTCCAGATTCCTCTATTGGTTATTGATCGGAGAAGTGTCTCGATCATGTCCATAATTCACGAACCGTGGGAGACACACTTAAGGATTCGATGTTGTTGAGTAGTTATGGAATGATGAGTAAGAGACCGAATGTTGTTTAGTCTCGAATGGGATCCGGGATATCACGAGGAGATCCGAAATGGTCCGAGAATAAGATTCATATAAGGAAAGTCCGTTTGAGTTGGAGAATGGTTCCGTGTTTTCATCGAATGTTTTAGAAGGTTCCGAATGTCCGGCACTCCGGGGGGGAAGGGGCACATGAATGTGTTATATCAAGTTGGTATGAATGCATTATGTACTTGGTGTCTTTGCTGTCCAAAATAAAGGGTTTATTCAAATCCTAGTTTGAAAAGTCAAACGGCTAGTTTGAAAAGTCAAGCAGCGTTTTGGAAAGAGGAGAAGGAAGTTTGAAACCGAGTTGGGAGGAGTTCCTCCTCCAACCGGCCCACCTCAAGCCGAGTTGGGGAGGGACTCCCCTCCTTGGCCGCACCTCCCACCTATAAAGGGAGGCAGGCTGCCCTCAAGACACACAAGATCCTCTCCTAAACCCTAATTTGGTGCCGCCACCTCCTAGGGCTCCTCTAGCCGCCAACAGGCAAACCCAAGCCCTAGCCGGCCTAGCACCTATTCCTCGTGTCTAAACCCTAGATCGTCGAGGGCTCTCTCAGTCCACCATAGTCGCTCGGCTTAAGCGAAGCCTCATGAGATCTCCCTCTACTTCCGGTACCACGCCCGTTGTGCTTAGGAATCGCGAGGAGAGTGCTACAACCTCCATTTTCTTTGGAACAAGGGAGAGGAAGGTCTTCACGTCAGTAGAACGTGTGACCGACTACGGAGCGCTTAGGAGCAGTGGGAAGGATCGTCTACGCGATCTTGAGATCGGCAAGTGTACGACTACATCACCCACGAGAATCTGCTCTCATTAACCTCTTTGGAATCTTCGAGGGTGAGTTCCTCTATCGACTTGTTGCTACAATCTAGTAGATAGATCCTGGCTTGTTTGTTTGCATGCGGTAGAAATTTTTTGTTTTCCATGCTACGAACCCCTACAGTGGTATCAGAGCCGTGTCTATATGTAGATCTGTTGCACGAGTAGAACACAATGGCAATTGTGGGCGTTGATGCTTTTATTGTCGATTTCTTCTTGTGTACTTTGCATCTTGCGGTATGTTGGGATGAAGCGGCCCGGGCTAACCTTACATGACATCGTTCATGAGACTTGCTCCACGCTTGACATGCAACTTGTATTGCATAAGTGGCTTCTTGGTGCCTGTTTCTCCTAGCATAGTTAAGATTCAATTTACAACGGGTGATTGACAATACTAGTATCAATGTTGTGGTTCTTGTTCGTAAGTTAGAACGACACTTATTGAAAGCCCCAAACCACGTAAAACATGCAAAGAAAGTAGAGGCGTCTAACTTTGTTTTGAAGGGGTGTGCAGTGATGTGATATGGCCATGATTGTGATTATATATGATGTATGCAATGTTCCTTATTGTAAGTTAAGCAACCGGCACGAGCCATATGGTTGTCTTTAAATTCTGTTAAGACCCGCGTGTCTATTCAAAGTAGTTGTAATAGTTGAAGCCAGTGGAAGACAACCATGGAGAAGCGTCATTGACCTTGATGCAATGCCGGTGATGATGGAGATCATGTTCGTGCTAGAAGATGGAGATCGGAAGCACAAAGAAGAAAGGCCATATCATATCACATATTATGAATTGCATGTGATGTTAATCCTTTATGCATCTTGTATTGCTTAGTAGACGACGGTAGCATTATAAGACGATCCCTCATGCACATGAATTTCAAATCATAAAGTGTTCACCCTTAGTTAGCACCGTTGCTAAAGCTTGTTGTTTCGAAACACCACGTGATGATTGGGTGTGCTAGATTCTGCAAGTGTATACAACGTGAGCAAGCCAGATTTGCTCATGCAGAAACTAAGGTTTGATCTTGACGAGCCTAGCATGTACAGACATGGTCTCAGGAACACGGATCACCGAAAGGTAAAGCATGAGTCATATAGTAGATATGATGAACATGTTGATTGTTCGCCATTGAAGCTACATCAACTCTCGTGATGATCGGTTTTGATGTGGTGGATTCGGTTCGTGTGATCACTAAAACAATGTGAGGGATGTTGTTTTGAGTGGGAGTTCACCTAGATTAATTTAATTATTAATTAGAACTCAATTTATCATAAATTAAATCAAAGTGAATTTGCATAGTTGTTGTAGTCATTGGCATCCGTTTACCACCTTGCACTTAGTTATAATTGAGATGATAAAACTATAGAATTCTGGTTAGTTACTTTACGAACTGGTATCGTATTGTTTTGAAGTGTTAATCTAAAGTTTAAAAGTCCTATTGCAAACTTTCAGTAAGTTCCGGTTACTCCATGAAGTTTAATAATTGGTATTAAATCAAGAGTGACAATTCCAAGTGTTAGTGTATGAGTATCGTGTTTATCTCCATGATTCTTGATATTCAAAGGATTGTCTTAATATCAAGGTTATCTAGGATCTGAAAGAGTTGTTTCAGAAACCATGATGTGTGGAAGATATTGTGATATCTGAAACGAAGTTTTGGTTGCAACATGATAGAGTATAATATGGCAAAGTTCATGTTTCTCATATTTTGATGAGAATTTGCAAAGGGTTGGAGACACTAGTTGTCCTAATCCTCCAAAAGGTTTTGGGTAGCAACATTATACTCGTAATTCATCGTTATAAGCTAATATTAGCTTGATCATGGACGATTCCATGATAAGGGTGAATATTTGATGTAGGTAAAATGTTTACTACACCAAGAGATTACTAAAGAAAGGAATTTGAAAGAACACCAAACATTTGATGATGGTGATCTACTTCAAAGTGCAAGTCCAAAGACATTGGTATTTAACTATATACACGCTTTGGACTATGTGTCATATGTATGACTCCACTATAGATGTTGATAGATTATTTCAAACAGAAAAGAAAATACTGAAAGAGAATCTCATAAATATATGGCAGAAAAGAAAAGACTAGAATTGTTCAGTTTAAGTATATAGATGATATACATATTATGGTTGTATTCTTTTCTTATTAAACAATGTGGTTCTTAAGTATTTGATACTGAATTTGTTGGTGTGAATTGTCATACGAAACAACAGAATTCATGAATTACAATGGCCTAAGTAACTAGCAAAAGAATATGTGATGATGTTCATCGAGAACAAATAAAAGGGTTATTGTGTTACTCGTTAAACATCAAAGCTTGCCTTCAAGATTTGTTTTATCAGGTGTTATAAGAACAAAAGGGTTGTTCAAATAATTGTTGTAATCCATAAAAGATGGATGATTCACAAATCTCGTTGGAGAAATCACATCTATAAAACTAGTGCTAAAGATGTCGAAAGACAAATTGATTAAATGATCACTTAGGAAGTGACATCGCCGTTTAAATTATATTGAAAAGAAAACATGAAGAAACTCCATGTGGATGGAATTTTGGAGCATTTTGATTTTGATCAAATGACGTTTGTGAAAACTTTTCTAGAGATAATTAAAACTTCGTTCATAGGCCAAAAGGAAACGAATGACTAGCTTATTGGAACTTGTACATATTGTTGTACGAAGTCCATTATGTGTAGTCAAGAGCGATGGATTTCAACTTCATATGCTTTCTCCGAGAATTTGAGTGAATATATGAATATTTACTTAATAAGGATGAAGTATGAAACTTTTGAAAAGTTCAAAGACTTTCAAGATGAAGTGCAAGATCATTGTAACAAGAATATAAATAGTTTATGATAAGATCATAAAGGAAGATATTTTGAGTTACAAGTTTAGCATAATGCCTAAGATTTAAGGAATCGTTCCGTAGATTTACATGTCCCGGAATACCATAAAAGTATGGAGCGTTCGAGATATGTAATTAAACCTTGTTTGACATGGTAAGATCAAAGGTATAATTCATAAAACTGCCATTATATTTTAAAGATTAAAAGCTTTAGAGACTACCGTTTTTCCACTGAAAAGAGCTCCATCATAATCCGTTGAAATGACACCATATAAAGTTATGGTTTGGGATAAAACTCAAGTTGTCCTTTCTTAAACATTGGTATGTTATGCATAAGAAAGATGTTTTGCAACCAAAGTCGGATGAACCTGTCTTTGTATAACTGTTAAGTATTCCTCCATAACACCGGAGACAAAAGTGTTTGTCGCTTAGAACGTCAAGTTTCTTTGAGAAGGAATTTTTTGTGAAAAGTTAAGTGGGAGGACAATAGAACTTTGATAAGGTTAAAAGAACCTTAGCTATATGTGCAAGAGTTACAGCTTGAAAAGTGTTCCGGAGGCAGCAATAATGCTCATGGCTCACGTGCCTCAAAGGTTGTGGTTACGGAGATCTAAGTTCATATTAAAACAAGTAGGTCGGGTAAACAATCAAATACCAAGATTTGAGGGTTGAATCATTATTTGAGAATAATGAACCGACTACATGCAAAGAAGCGATGATGGACCCTGACTCCGTAAAATGGCTTGAAGCCATAAAATCCGTGATAGTTCCATACACGAGAAATCAAGTTCTTAACTTGAAGGACCCTCGAGAAAGGTGTAAGACCTTACAGTTGTGTTTGGATCTATAAAGAAATAGACATGGATGTTTCGCATCTATGAAATAGTCGACATGTTGGGAAAGAGTTCACAACAATGTTCAAAGGTTGTATATGACAAGATTTGATCTTTCATAGCGATATTTAGTCTAGACGGATTAATGAAAGCAACCACTACATATAATTTTGTTATGTGGTAGTTGAATAAACAAAACACGTTCTTCTAAAAGAATTGTTACCTAGGACATGTGCATAACACGGTCCATAGGGTTTTGTTAATTCAAAGGATGCTAAAAGCATATGCAAACTTCAATAGTTGAAGTAAGCATAGCGGAGTTGGAATCTTCACAATGATGAAATTGTTAAAAGAGTTTAAATTCATCAGAGACGATGAAGATGCTTGCATTTGCAAGAAATTAAGTGGGAGCGCTAAGACATATTTCTAATACATTATGTGGAGGACATATTATTGATTGGAAAAGATGTATATTTTATTAACACATATTAAGAATTTCATCCTGATGAAAGACTTAGGCAAAACCCAAATATTTGGCATCAATAGACGCTAATATGGTTGTGCCGAAAGTACATAGATGATGTATTTTATGAGTTCAATATAGAAACTACAAGAAAGGTTCTTGTCGAACAGAAAGGATTGAATGAGTTCAATATTGATGATATATTGAAGTGTATTGACACTTGGTAAGTGAAACAAAGATTCAAGTATAGATTGATACTTGATGTATGAAATCACAAAGAATATTTATATCAATCATACTGTGATATGTACAAATCCAGATATGTCCTATGCTCTAAATGTTGTGAGAATATACCAGAATGATTCATAAGATGATCATTGGACGATAATAAGAATATTCTTATGATCTTTTGGAAGAACTAAGAGTATATTATTTGTAAAAGTGACAAATAGATGGTTAGTTCATTGTAAAAGTACTACATTGATACTAGTTTTGTCACAAAGTACAAATTAAGTTTATCTCAATCTAAACCAAGGGTGGCACAATATAATGGAAAGTGAGTTCCATAATGGATTTGGATGAGTTCCAAAGTTAAAGACATTGTGACAGATACTACAACAAAAGGCTAAGTGTATGACTGCTATTTTAGCAGCAAAAGAGGGCATTTGTGTCAAGTAGTTTGTTATCAAACTAGGTGTAGTTCACAGTGGGATAAAACTATGAAGATATATTGTACGACAATATTATCAAACATGTTTTTAACCCCAAAGAACTAAAGGTCACACCAAAGGACCAAATTTGTACGAAGCCATCTCATTAGAGAATGAGTGATGCGTAGAGACGCAAAGACATGCAATTACACACGGACACGGAAGTGTCGGATCCGAGATCGATTGACCACTAGCAATCGTGTACATACAACACCGGAAAGCCATAGGTGTTGAATACACTAAGGTTTGAAACTAGATTATTGACTCTAGTGCAAGTGGGAGACTGTTGGAGATATGCCCAAGAGGAAATAATAAAGTGGTTATTATCATATCTTCATACTTATGATAAATGTTTACATACCATGCTATAATTGTATTAACAGGAAACATTAATACTTGTGTGATTTGTAAACATAAAAGAGTCCCTAGTAAAGCCTCTTGTTAAACTAGCTTGTTGGTTAATATATGATCATGGTTTCCTGATCATGAACATAGAGATGTTATTAACAACAGGGTCATATCATTAGGAGAATGATGTGATGGACATACTCCTATAGATAAGCATAGCATAAAGATCAAGTCATTTTAATAGTTTAATTGTTATATGCTTTCTGATACATAGTAACCTAATTCCTTCGACCATGAGATCATGCATATCACCTTTATCGGATGGATGCTTTGATGACATCAAACACCACACCGTAACTGGGTGGCTATAAAGGTGGCATTGAGTGTTCGGAAAGTATTGGTTGAAACACATGGATCAAGAGTGGGATTTGTCCATCCATATGACGGATAGATATACTCTGGGCCCTTACGGTGAAATGTCATCCAATTAGCTTGCAAGCATGTGACTGGCTCACAAGGGATCACATATCACGGGAACGAGAAAAGAGTACTTATCAGTAACAAGGTTAAACTAGGTATGCAGAGATACCGACGATCAAAACCTCGGATAAGTAAAATATCGTGAGACAAAGGGAAATTGGTATCGTATGTAAGTGGTTCATTCGATCGCAAAGTAATCGTAGAAATATGTGGGAGACATATGAATTTCCAGATTCCTCTATTGGTTATTGATCGGAGAAGTGTCTCGATCATGTCCGCATAATTCACGAACCGTAGGGAGACACACTTAAGGATTCGATGTTGTTGAGTAGTTATGGAATGATGAGTAAGAGACCGAATGTTGTTCGGAGTCTCGAATGGGATCTGGGATATCACGAGGAGATCCGTAATGGTCCGGAGAATAAGATTCATATAAGGAAAGTCCCGTTTGAGTTGGAGAATGGTTCCGTGTTTTCATCGAATGTTCTAGAAGGTTCGGAATGTCCGGCACTCGGGGAAGGGTACATGAATGTGTTATATCAAGTTGGTATGAATGCATTATGTACTTGGTGTCTTTGCTGTCCAAAATAAAGGGTTTATTCAAATCCTAGTTTGAAAAGTCAAACGGCTAGTTTGAAAAGTCAAACGACAGTTTTTGGAAAGAGGAGAAGGAAGTTTGAAACCGAGTTGAGGAGGAGTTCCCACCTCCAACCGACGGCCCACCTCCAAGCCGAGTTGGGGAGGGACTCCCCTCCCCTTGGCCACACCTCCCACATATAAAGGGAGGGGCAGGGCTGCCCCTCCAAGACACATAAGATCCTCTCCTCTAAACCCTAATTTGGTGTCTCCACCTCCTGCAGCTGCCGCCACCTCCTAGGGATCCTCTAGCCGCCGACTTGGGCAAACCCCAAGCCCTAGCCGCCGGCCTAGCACCTCTTCCTCGGCGTGTCTAAACCCTAGATCGTCGAGGGCTCCCTCATAGTCCACCATACTCGCTCCGGCTTAAGGCGAAGCCTCGAGATCTCCTCTACTTCCTGCACCACGCTGTGCACCGGAATCGCGAGGAGTGCTACAACCTCCATTTTCGCTGGAACAAGGGAGAGAAGGTCTTCGTCGAGTACCGAACGTGACCGATTACGAAGCCAAACGCAGTCCGGAAGGATCGTCTACGTGATCTTGAGATCGGCAAGTGTACGACTACATCACCCACGAGAATCTTCTCTCGTTAACCTCTTTGTAATCTTCGAGGGTGAGTTCCTCTATCGACTTGTTGCTACAATCTAGTAGATAGATCCTGGCTTGTTTGTTTGCATGCGGTAGAAATTTTTTGTTTTCCATGCTACGAACCCCTACATAACTCTGTACGTCAGCCCTTGCTTTAGGCATCACCCGGCTCCTTCCGTGTCACCCGGCGTCGCCCTTCTCTTTTGATCGTGCTTTACTATGGTCCCTTCTGAACCTCACTCGGAAAGGTGCCACGCGTCCTATCTGACTCGGCCCTTCCTCGTGAGACTCGGCTCGTTGGTTCCGGCAAGGTTAACACATATGTTCTATACGGGCCGACATAATTTCTATGTCGGCCACACATGACTATCTTACCCGGCCGTCCTTACTCGGCCTGGTTCTTCCTTTACTCGGCGTAAGCCAAGCTGCGCAATGTTTTATCCCTTGTGACCCTACCGGGGGTTATCACCCCAACAAAACGTAGCCCGAGTGGCCCACACCACCCCGTGGCGTGGGCCCTTCCTATCCACGCCACCAGGGGGTGTGGCCACCCGGAGTCCGTCTCCATCCCGTTTTCACCCAGTACCTTCCTTATGTTGTAAAACTTCGTAATATATAATCACCCGGATCTCCCGAGGTTCGTATATCATGTTCTCTTCGTGTTTTTGTTTCGATATATTTCTGTCAGATAAATTCTCAGTTTTGGAGCCACAATGTCTTCCTCTAGATCACCTAAGGAGGATTCCTCCACGGACATCATCAACCCGTACATGTATGAGTTGCAGATTCACCCCAAGGAGTTGTTACTCAAGGATGGGAAGGTATAGATAAAAGAAGTTCAGGGCCCTAAAGGAGAAGGCAGTCTGGAAGATAGGATGGAAGCATTGGAGCAAGAAGTTTTTAGGTACAAGAAGATGGCGGAACATGAAGTGGACGTCATCCATAAGATAAGTTTAGAAATCGTTGCGGAGCACAAGAAGGAGATTGCCAAGCTTCAGGATGATATCATCTCGCTCCATCAGACCACCAACCAATTACAAGCACAACTCTATGACATGCAAAATAAAAATTGTGAGTACGAGGCTAGGTTTAAACGCATAAGCTCTGCTACTAGTTTTAGGATTTTGGAAACCAAGGCATCCTTTGTGGATGGGTAGCCTTTACCTTGGAAGTCTGAAGATGACAAGGGAACACCACCACCATCGAGGGAGTGATTCGTCATCAGGTTTTGAAATCCCCTTGGTTATTTCCAAGCATGGGGGAGTGTCGCGGTATCATATCATTATCTTTCATCTTTTTACATTTTTAGTAGAGTCATATCTTGAATAGAGAAGTTATCATATAGGATGGTTTGTATTGTGGAAGTATCTCTCCTCTAGTTGGTTATCTATGTATCCCTTAGTGTGAGTGCCTTTATGGAATATTAATGAGAAGTTTCATCTTTTACTTTTTGCACATCTTATTTTAGTTTGCAATCTCTATTATATGATTGATCTTGTTGATTAGTATTGGTGTCACTTTGGGAGCATCAAGTAAATATAAATTGGGTTTGGCAAACCGAGTTCTGGTCAGTAGCAACACTTTTTGAGGTTTGAAAGGAAAAGAGAAAAACACTTACATGTATTTTATATAATTTTCTTTCTTTCTTGATTGTCTCATAAGCTAAGTATTCTTTAGTAAAGATCTTTTGTGTTTTCAAGGAAGATTGCATGTTTTTTTTATCACTTGTATGTTTGCTTGTTTCCTTCAACTCTTTTGCTTGCTACCCAGCCTTGCTAGCCAAAAACCCGTATTGAGAGGGAATACTTCTCGTGCCTCCAATCCTTGAACTTAAAACCTTTGTCATTTGTGTCCAACATACCTACCTATTAGCATTATTGCTATTCCAAGTAAATTCTCGAGTTTCATCTATCTTTCAAATTAAAAATTATTGTGTTATGTGAAAACTAGTTAGTAAAGCTCTCACGAACTTGATGGCGCACCTTATTTTCCTTCCCTTAATAAACTTGAACCATTATGTCATCTATGTTGTATATGCTTGCACCTATAAGTTGGGAATTAGCAGAACCGTGCTGTCACGGGGAACGCTTTCAACACCTGTAAATATCTACCCCATTGATATCATGATCTTTTGTTTGCGGATGCCGGCAGTGTGAAATAAAAGGGGAGCTTGTAAGTCCATGGAGTTATGTATATGTGTTAGATAAATGCTTGGGCCACTAGCCTAAGCCATGCCTAATCATGGTGGAAACTTGCAGGATCACCATTGTGATCAATCTATGAAGCATTCTTCTTATAAAAAAGAGAGAGATAGAAAAAAGAGAAGAGAAAAAGAAAAAGAGGAAAGAAGAGAAAAAACCATTTTCCCATGGTAAATAAGAAGATTGCTGAGATGTTCACTGTCTGTTGCCTTGTCATTTTGATATGGGATAGCTCTTGTGTCATGAGTCAAGGGGTACCCCGTTGGCGGTTCTCTATGATACACATATATTTACAATGACAAGAACTTACCCATAACTAAAGTTGAGTAGCGTGAGGAACGACCCTCATACTCAAGGGACATGAGATTGCCAACTTATATTTCGTCAAGCATATACTCCATATTTGTTCACTTTAACCTTAATCACCTCAAGATGCTTATGATAGGGGCAATGAGAGCTCAAAGCTAGTAATTACCATAATCTTTTGAAAGATCTTTATGAAACTTGAAATCCCTGCTTCCGTCTGCGAAGAGGCCTATGTTTTACTTCTTAGTTGAGTCAGTAAACCTATTCCTTTCTATATGCAGCAAGCATTTGAGTTGTTGTGTTTCAATCATTCATATGATGATTTATTCAATCATGTTCCTTATCTTCCTTGTTTTGCACAAAAATCTTATCTGAATGAGTATTACTTTGAAAGCCGTCATTGTGAAAAGACTTTTATGTTTAAGCAAAAGGACTACTGTTTTAAACTTCATTACAATAGCTTTTCTTGAAAAAGTATGATTTGTCATCTATTATGTGACCAAGAACAAAGTTTGCCATTACCAATTATGATTTTTCTTTATGCATCTTTATTGTGACTCCCATACTCGTTGCAAGTTAAGTTATATAATGGTGAGTTGCTTTATATTATGGGTTATGTATTGGTAAGTGTGATGCTTCTTGTTCGTATTGTTTTTATCGACACTTAACTCCATAAACCTGTGGACATGTTTACTGAGCTCAGTTTTCGCTTGGGGACAAGCGAGGTCTAAGCTTGGGCGCAGTTGATACGACCATTTTGCATCACTATTCTATATCATAATTTCCTGCTATTCATTGATATATTTCATATTAAGAGTTGATACTTATGTTGTTTCATCTATTTTTGCATGTTGGATGACTTTTGGAGGATGAACTGCCGGAGTCAGGATTCTGATGGAAAAAGCGGTGTTTTGATGCAATATTCGCGAAGATTAGAAAATTCCAGAAAATACATGGAAAATCCTATTTTTCCAGCAGACAAAGGAAGCCAGACGGGGAGGCTGAGATTGGCCATAGGGGGCCCACACGCCCCCATGCACGGGCCACCCTGGGCCGCGCCACCAGGCGACCACAGAAAGATTCTGCCGCCTCTGCGGGGCGGAAACTACAGAGAGATAAAGAGCTCTCCGGCAGTCAGATTTCTGCCGAGGAAACTTCTTCCCGGAGAGGGGAGATCGTCGCCATCAACACCGTCATCAAGCTAGACTTCATCGGGATCATCATCATCATCATCCTCACCACCATCTCCCTAACGCCATCATCACCACTCCATCCCGATGTAACAATTGTGTTGAATCTTGCATAGTTCTTAGGGGAAACTTTCTTGGTGTTAATTACTTTTGTAGTTGAAGCTTGTGAGTGGAACCATTTAATTATTGTCTATGTTCAGATTTTTATTCATCATTATATCACCTCTGATCTTGATCCATATGATGTCTCGTGAGTAGTTCGTTTAGTTCTTGAGGACATGGGAGAAGTCATGTTGTTAGTAGTGGAATTGTGTTGAGGTATTATTCAATGGTTTGATATTTAAGTTGTGGTGATATTCTTCTAGTGGTGCCATGTGAACGTCGACTACATGATACTTCACCATTTATGGGCCTAGGGGAATGCATTGTGTATTTGGCTACTAATTTTGGGGTTGCCGGAGTGACAGAAACCTGAACCCCCGTTTGGAAACCTTTGCACAAGGGAGTGTAGGATCTTGGAGTTTAATGTTGTGGTTAGGTTTTTATCTTAATTACTTTATTGTAGTTGCATATGCTTGCAAGGGGTTTAATCACAAGTATGTATTAGTCCAAGTAAGGTCGGTACATTAGCATAGGTTCACCCACACAACACTTATCAAACCAAAGAAGATTAATCAACTATATGAAGCGAAGCACTTGACAAGATTCCCATGTGTCCTCGAGAACGTTTGGTCCTCATAAGTATTACAACCGGCTTGTCCTTTGCTAAGAAAGGATTGGTCCACTACGATTATTTGTTGTCTTTCTTTACTTGCACTTTATTTCTTTGCATTATCAAAAAACCGTAAAAATTCGTTTGCTAAGTATTTACAGAGAATTCCTGCTCCAAACCACTAGTCAACACCTTCTGCTCCTCGTTGGGATCGACACTCCTATTTATCGAAAGTACTATGATACACCCCCTATACTTCTGGGTCATCATCCCTCAAGGTTTCCTTTCCTTCCTCTACTAGGACTTTGACTTTCAAACTAGGATTTGACTTTTCAAACTAGAGTTTGACTATTCAAACTAGAGTTTGATTATCTCTTCCATATCCGTGGCTGACTTGACCTAGTGGTCATGCTCCTACCCCATTAGGGTATGGTGCATTTCAAGTACCCTCACCCGGGGTGTTGGACCTTCCAGAACATTCTAGAAGCTTCCGGTAAAAACACCAAAACATTTCTGAAACCTGGAAATTGACTTTCCTTATATGAATCTTATTATCCGTACCATTCCAGATCTCCTCATGATGTCCTGGATCCAATCCGAAACTCCGAACAACATTCGTTCTCCAACTCATATTCCATATCTACTAAACAACATCGAATCCTTAAGTGTGTCTCCCTACGGTTCGTGAACAATGCAGACATGATCGAGACACCTCTCTGATCAATAAGCATTAGAGGAATACGGAAATCCATTATGCTCCCACATATTTGTCTGATTAATTCGTGATTGAATGAACCATTTACATACGATATCGACTCCCTTTGTCGTGCGATACTTTACTTATCCAAGGTTTGATCGTCGGTATCTCTATACCTAGTTCAACCTCGTTACCGATAAGTACTCTTTACTTGTTTTGTGATATGACATCCCTTGTGACCTAGTCACATGCCTGCAAGACAATTGGATGAAATTCCATCGAGAGGGCCTAGAGTATATCTATCCGTCATATGGATGGACAAATACCACTCTTGATCCATGTGCCTCAATACATACTTTCATAATATCTAATGCCACCTTTATAACCACCAAGTTACGGAAGTGGCGTTTCATGTCATCAAAGCATTCATCTGGTGATGGTGATTAACATGATATCATGGTCGAAGGATTAGATTACTATGTATTTGAAAGCTTTGTAGCAAATAAACTCTTAATGACTTGATATTACGCTACGCTTACTATAGGAGTATGTCCATCATATCATTCTCCTAATGACATGATCTTGTTATTAATAACATCTAATGTCCATAATCAGGAAACCATGATCATCTACTAATCAACATGCTAGTTTAACAAGAGGCTTACTAGGGACTCTTTTATGTTTACAAAACACACAAGTATTAATGTTTCTGGTTAATACAATTATAGCATGGGATGTAAAGATTTATCATAAACATAGAGATATGATAATAACCATTTTATTATTGCCTCTTGGCCATATCTCCAACAATAACTTACCGTAAGGGTTTCCGGATTGACAAGACAATGAAGCCCTATGATAGCACTGCTAGGCCAGCTACGTGGTTGCAGGATTACAGTGAAGCGGTGGATATTGCAGGGGGAAACCCTAACCACGCCATCAAGTACCTCCCACTGATGTTGACGGGAACTGCCCGATAATGGATCGACGACTTGCCGAAGAAGTCCATATGCAATTGGTTGGACATGCATGAAGCGTTCACCAAGAACTTCGAGGGTACGTACAAATGTCCCTGCACTGCACTATCGGTGACCTACAGCGGTGCATCTAGGAATAGGACGAGTCATAACAAGCCTACCTTTCTTGTTGGCTAGACATGAATAATTCCTGTGCATGAGTGTATGATCAAACCGCTATGGCCGCCTTCATCGACGTCTTGGAAAAGGGAACTTTGCTCCGGCATACATTGAAGCGCATGCAGGACAATCACAAGCTGGATCTCAATCAGACGATCTCCTTGGCCAGTGAGTTCACGGTCGCTAACGACGATGCTTGCGGCTCTCTGCCAGTAATAGTCATTCCAACCCAAGCCAAGAGGAATAACAATAACAAGCAAAAAAACCCGCAAGAAGAAAAGCCAACATCCGACATGGTCGCCATGATGTTTGCAGGTAGAGGTGAAGGCGGACAGCGTGGCAGAGGCCGGGGGGCTGATCGTGGGTAGTAGCGCGGTAGTGACACTACCTCGATAGTGCCCCACGTTCCCCAGGCGTACCAGGAGTACCACGACATGCCGTGATTCGTACACCTCGTTGCTAGTAGCAAAGCCACTCACACCAACCGCCAATGCAAGTTTTTCAATGACCTCAAAGAAGACCCAGAGTCCGGCTACAAGCGAAGCCGGAAGAACCGACTGTGAGGAAAGGGCAAAGGTAAGAAGAAGGAAGAGGAGTCCAAGGATTCAAGTGACATGGATAAGGATGTAGACCCCAAGCACGCCGACAAGGGTGATGAGAAAGGCAAGAATCCCTTCAAGAAGAAGGCCCTCGTCTACTACACTTTCCTTGGTACCCCAATTATCCGGGCACAGAAAACCTCACCGAGGATACTGATGGCCACCCTACCCCTAGTTCCCCAATACCTGTGCTGGTCAGAAGCTCCAATCACTTGGGATAGGACGGATCACCTCGACCTTGTCCCAACAGAGAATCAGTATGCCATGGTCATCAACCCCCTAATTGATGGCAATGAGTTCACCAAGTGCCTCGTGGATAGTGGAAGCAGCATCAACATCATGTACCTAGATACACTTCACAAGATGAACTTGACGGAGACCAACCTAAGGCGGACCAGCACCGTGTTTCATGGCTTGGTTCCTGGCCGGGAAGCTCGGTCCCTTGGGTGTATCACACTTCGGGTCACCTTTGGTGATGTCAACAATTACCGCCAAGAGTGCATGACCTTTGAAGTGGTCCCCTTCAAGAGCGTTTACCATGTCATATTCAGACACGATATCTTCCACTCCTTCATGGCCAAACCATGCTTTGTTTACAACAATCTCAAGATATCCAGACCAAACGGTGTCATCACCGTTGCTGGAAGTTTCACAAAGGCACGAGACTGCAAAATTGGAGAAGCAGCCTTTGCTGAAGCCATCCTCTACGGCGAAGAATTTAAGGAGATCCAGCACCAGGTCGATGCCTCGGAGATGCCAGCATCGAAGAAGCAAATTTATGATTCCGATCCCACATTCAAGGCCGCCATCGAGACCAAGCCAGTGGAACTTGTGGTAGGCGATGCCTCCAAGACCACCGCCATTGGGACGAACCTAGATCACAAATAGGAAAGTGCTCTCATCGACTTCCTCTGTGAGAATAGGGACATCTTTGCCGGGCAACCTGCTGAAATGAAAGGTGTACCTAGGGAACTTGCCGAGCACAGCTTAAACATCGATTCTAAATGAAACCGTGAAAAAATCTCACGATGCTTCAGGGATACACGTCATAGGCAAGGAGATAGCTAGGTTACTTAAGGCTAGTTTTATCCGAGAAGTTCTTCACACCCGATGGGTGGCCAATCCTGTACTTGTCCCAAAAAATGGAACCAAAGAATTAAGAATGTGCGTTGATTACACCGGCTTGAATAAAGCATGTCTGAAGGATCCGTTTGCTTTTCCTCGCATTGACCAAGTCATTGACTCGACGGCTGGCTCGGAACTTCTGTGTTTTCTAGATGCATACTCAGGATACCAACATATCAAGATGCGAAAGTCAGACCAATTGGCCATTTTGTTCATCACACCTTACGACACGTTTTGTTATGTCACAATGCCGTTTGGGCTAAAAAAATGCAAGTGCTACGTACCAGCCGATAATGCAACGTTTCCTCCACGACCAGATTGGTCGGAACGTTCACGCTTATGTGGTTGATATCGCGGTGATATCAAAGAAATCAAATGACCTAACAGTTGACTTAAAGGAAACCTTTGATAACCTATGAAAGTACAACATGATGCTTAACACCAAGAAGTGCGTCTTCGAGGTTCCATCCGGCAAATTGTTGGGCTTCATCGTTTACCAACATGGAATCGAGGTCAACTCGGAGAAAATCAAGGCCATCCTCAATATCAATAAATGCGGCGTGCCTAAAGGACATTCAACAGCTCATAGACTGCGTTGCAGAAGGAAGCCGGTTCGTCAGCCAACTTGGAGAGAAGGCCCTACCTCTATACAAGTTGCTGAAGAATGCAGACAAATTCATATGGACAGATGAAGCGGATGCAACACTAAATGAGCTGAAAAGGATACTTTCTTCTGCACCGATACTTCCAAAACCTGAGTCAATGGAGCCTATGTTGATCTACATGGCGGCTACCAACCTGGTTATCAGCATCGTCGTCGTGGTGGAGGGGAAGGAACAAATGCATGAGTACGAAGTACAAGGATGTGGCACCCCGGGAAAAAAACCACTACTAGAAATTTGCGTGTCTTATCTCTTTGCATCATCATGCATGTTTTTCATAAAACTATTTTACCAAAAACCTATTTTGTTTTCTATTTATCGCTCCCCTTTATTTCAAATATAAAACCCTAGTCTTCTAGATATTTTGTATTCTCTACAAACTATTTATAAAGGCTTAATATAAATAAAAGTTTAATCTAATATAATAAAAATATTTTATAAACCCGGGAGGCGGTGACCGTTTAGGCCAGCCCACCTACTACCCCCAGTGGCCCAGCCCGTTTCAAACCCTAACACTAGACACACCAAACCCTAACCTTTTTCTACCAAAAACTCTACCCACTCTTATCCTACCAAGCCTTCCACCTCACCCCAGCCAATCCCCTCCCTCCACATCACCACTCCCCCAACTCCCTCCACTCCCATGCCGCCACGTCAGCACCCAGTGCCACTTCATCTCCCGCCCCACCTGACCCGCCCCGGGCCCCACCCTAGACAGCTCCCCACGTCCCGCGCCCGGTCCCACCCTACCTAATCCTCTGCACGACACCCCTCGACACCCTGGACCCGCCCCACCCTCCTCTCGCCCATCCCACCTCCCGCTCGATGCCCCAACCTCGGCCCGGCCCTTCCGCCGCCTACCCAGCGGCCGCCATGCCACCTCTCGCCCTCTCGATGGACACTGCCACCTTCTTCGATCTCCGCTCAAGAGCCTCTGCGCCCGTCCCCGACCAGGCTCGTCGCCTGCCTCGCCGCCCAGCGCCGGCCCACCGCCTTCTCCTCGACCTCCGACCGGCGCCCCTCCTTCCTCCTCCCGCCGCCATGCCCGCTGCGCCTCCTCCTCGCGTCTGGCTGGCCGCCGCCACCGTCGGTTCCTCCTCCTTCTTGAAGCCGTCCGCGTCGCGCTTTCCCCTTACCGGCAGCGCCACCGCCCGCATCTCCCGCAGCTTCGGGCCGTCGCCCTCTCCTCCGGCCGGCTC
Source organism: Avena longiglumis (assembly GCA_030063025.1). Lineage (NCBI taxonomy): Eukaryota > Viridiplantae > Streptophyta > Magnoliopsida > Poales > Poaceae > Avena > Avena longiglumis. The sequence continues at coordinate 534,835,938 of CP125976.1, forward strand.
GCCTCTCCTTCTCCGTGTCGCCCCGTCCTCCTCTGCACCTTGCCGCCGCTTCGCCGCCGCTTGATGGGGCCCTTGCAGGCCACGCCGCCGTTGCTCCTCGACGCCGCCCAGCTTCGCCCGTCGCTGCTCGCTCGGCCGCCGCCATGGGCGACCTTCAACCGAGTCCCTCCTTGCCGGCCTCGACCTTGCCCAACGTGCTGTCGCTAGAAGGAGCTCGTCGTCGAGCCCCCCGGTTTGGCCTCCTCGCTGCCTCGCGGTGGTGCCGACCGGCGTTGTCCGTCCCGTCCTCCTCGAGACGCTCGTCCGTGAGCCGAGCATGTAGGGTGTTTGACCAAATAACCGTCTGGACATGCCCTCCTGGCACATACCAAGTGTGGGGCCATGTGTCCAACCCTACGAGTACCAAATGAGTCTAAAACCTTCCGAGCTGCAAGGCCGACATGATCTTCCTCGGGGGCAACGACAAATCAGACAAGGATCACCAAGAATAACTGCCGCCAAGGTCTTCACACGGATCACCGAGCACTTCTACATGGACGCCAAGATCGGCTCGATGCTGTTGGATTAGAAGAATGTACTTGGTGGAAAGCGAAGACCCTGACGCCGATCCCAAGTTAATGCCGTGACAAGATGGTACCAAGGTCGACGACATGAAATCTCAAGATCTCCGTCATGGAACATCATGACCTCCTTCACGGAGACCAAGACCAAACCCGAAGACCGATCCTGGCGAGACCACTGGGCCGAACCAAGATCGGCGAGCCCCCCTATGTGTGACCCCTCCGAGCCCCAAGTTCGCCGAACCCCAAAGTGTGACCCTCTTTTCCGTGACCTATATTTTATAAATAATATTACTTGTTGCATATAAAATTGCCATGCTTGCATACATATTGTCATGTGGTTTGGGGGCCTTATGCCGATTCACCATATAATTAAATATGGAGGCCATATGCCGGCTAATCTAGTCTCATATTGGCCCCATTTAAATTTGTGTAGCGAATCGGTACTAGCTTTTGCCTTGTTCAAACAACATTTAAATTGCGGGGGTTCTAAACAACTTGAACCAAATAATCATTTGTCGGGACCACGGTTCCGCTTAATATTGCCTAATTGCACTGCATCTGCATCATATCATAAGCATGCCGGATCTTCTGCCGTAGTATTAAATATTGCATCCGGTGTTTCTTCTAGTGTTTGCTTCTTCGCGGATTAGTCCGGTGAGTGGATGCGAGTATCGACAAGTTCTCCGGTTATGATCCTTCGGCAATGTTTTTCAGGCGAGCATCTCCCCCTTTCTACCTATCTTACTTTTATAGTATTTATTCCCTCCTGTTGATCTATTGCTATCTGTGTTGCGATGCTCTAGTTTTCGTGCCCGAGATATCCCTTGCAGCCTTATATTGCCTGGGACACATCCTATTACCTGTTGTTTGGTAGATAGTTGGACCTGCGCGTCGTAGTCGCTTGCTCAAGTCTTTGTTGCGTGTAAATCAAGTACCACAGTTGTTGGAGTATTGCCGCATGTTTAATGTTGGAGATGATCATGGCTTTAATTATTGTTTAATAACTAAAATTGAAGTAGGTAAATAATGCAGAGGCACAGGTGGGCAATAGATGTTATTTGGTTGTTAACCGTCCACTTGTGTCCCATAGGACCCCGAGTTCTTGACACCTGTTCCGAGATCAAAGCACTAACCACAAGGGGTGTATGGGCACCCCATCGATTAGTACCTGATTTCAAAGTATTGAAGGGGCCACAATTAGTTTGGGGCTTTATTACTATCCTGTACTTATGCCATGCTCTTGCTTAATTTAAATTATGCAGTCTTGACCTGTCTTTTTAGGATCGTGACACGTTTTATTGTCGACAAGCCCAGTCATCTTTTCGGGTTCCCAGTCGTTTACATCCGTCTCCACAAACCCTGAGTCCGTCTCGGAGACCGGCCGACTTCGTTGCGGGTAGCTTAGTGGGGTGGCCCCCATGTACTTACTTTGGGTCTGGGAAACTTCATGACTTAGGCCCCGCCGACATACCGATGGGTGTATGTTAACTGATTTGGCAAAAAGGGTCGAAGTGCGTGTGGATACTTTGGTGCACCCCTGCAGGGTTAAATCTTTTCGAGAAGCCGTGTCCGCGGTTATGGACGACTTGGAGCACAGGTCTCGATCATAGACAACTATAACTAAAGTTTACCGCTATAATTTGACTTGTATCTGATATGACTAGTAATCAGCTTCACTGCGACGGAACGGCTAATTAAAAGTACCAACAACTGCTGGGTTTTGGGGATATCTCATGCTAATTGTATTTGACTAGTAAGTGCGCAACTACAACAGAATGGTTAACTAAAACTGCCCACTGCTTATTATATCAGGATGACTATCTATACCTGACTAGTAATTGCAGCAACGATAACTGAATAAATAAAACTGCCAACGGTGTGAGTTCCTCGGTTGACTTCCTCGTTTGGTCTCGAGGGGGAAATACCAGGATGGGTATGTTTGGTGGTAGCATCAGGTTGGTTCCGGATAGGTCTTCCTTATCCCTCTCTGGTAGCCGATAGTTATATCGAGTCTCTATAGGGTGTTTAGTGCTTGCTGCGTTGCCGCTCAGTCCACCATACCTATGTAGGCGAGGACCGCCGAATTCTAGCCTCGCCGTGTACTGGCCTCGATACTGACCGCTCTCTCTTTTTCCTTTGCCCTTTGTCGGCACCCCTTTTGTTTAAGCAGGTTTTGAGATCGACGTCATTAGCAGGGTTACCCTTCCGGCTTGGCCTGGGCAGGGTTATGGACGCCATTGGTTATTCTTCAGGGCTCTTAGATCAATTTGCATCTTGTCCGTACTCGGGACATGTCGTTTTTCGGTGATTTGGATCTTTGTATTGTATATCGTATTCTTGACTCATTGAGTCATTGTTGTATATATCTGTTATGTGGGTTCCATCGTGGACTATTGTGTAATGGTATTACCGTTTTCCACCCGCACGAAGTGCTGGTGAGCACCTTTGAATCGTTTCTATGCGGGTTTGGCGGAATCGCTGAAACTTGCATAGGGCCGATTCGAGGTGTTCAGAGTGGTATCGAGCTCATCGATTTGCGATACCCACAAGTCCAACTGGGATAACCTAGCTAACGGCCGAAGTAGAGTGTCAAAAATATTTTTGCAAAATCGGTTGGATAGTTCTGATTATGTCTGATTTTACTCCTTACCCCTCTGCTGCTCTCCTCTCACCTCTATGTGTTTTGAATCCGCTCTCTTCTCTCTCTTCGAGTCCAGGATTTCTCGTGGTTGGGTTCCATCGTACCTTCAGGGTTTCGCTTCCTCCTTTGGTAACGATGTTGCTACATCTGGTCTTCATGCTATCCGAGGAATCCTTCGTCTGGTGGGCTTCTCTTTGTTCCTTCTCGTGCCTTACGGTGTTTTCCGACGCGACGACATCATCTACGCTAGATCCGATGCAGAGTCTGCATCACTCCTTTGTTTCTGAACCTCGAGGTCGAGATATTCAGTCTGATTCCGAGAATGGTTGCACGCTTTTCTACTGATTGTGCAGAGTAATAGTTTGGGTGCGTGATGGACTGGCCCCCATGCCGACTACTCACTCTATTCGCTTGCGTACATTGAAGTGGATGAGAATGCATCGATTCTCTCTTTCTATCGAAGCTAGAGGTGGCTTTATTTGTTGATACCTCCACCTTCGACCTTTTGTTCCCGGAGTGTTCTCTCGACGATCACGGACAACGACCTCATTGTTAGTGGTGTCGCGAAGATCTACATGAAGCGAGAAGATGCAGATCACCGACCTTCTTTCCGGTGCCATGAGGCGGATCTTGAAGGGTTCGCAGCATAGAAAACAAAAATTTTCCTACGATGTGAACTATATACCAAGATCTATATACTAGATACAAACAATGGGCGGATGTATATCCGTAGAGAACATACCCTTGAAGACCGAAAAATCTTAACGAGTTCAACTCGTGGTTGATGTAGACGATCTCTTGCCGATCTCAAGATCGAGAGGAAGTCCTAGCGCCGCAAATCAGCAGCGCATCCGTTGCTTACACACGTTCGAGGCACCGAGCAACCTCCGCCTCCTCGCTCCAGCGATGCAGCGGAAGCACAACTCTTTCTTGCGAATAGCCACCGGGAACATGTATCTCGCTAGTCCGAGACCATGGGGATAAATTCTAGGGAGAGAGATCCTTGAGGAGGTGTGAGAGACAAGTGAGGAGGGCTCCTTTTATGAGGAGGGAACCCCAAGGGGTGGCGGCGCATGGGGCTGCCCCTTGCCCTCCCTCTTCATGTGGGTGGACACTCCACTCACAAAACTCCTCTAAATTCCCTCCACTCAAAAGTCCACTCAAAAAACCAATTAAATTTCCACCAAATTTAATGCAAACTCTCATTAAATAAAACTCTTTTATTTTATTCAGAATTTTGTCAATTACTTTAATGACAAACATTCACAAATAACCCCTTGCTAGAATTCTATTTCACATGCATAACCAATTTATGCAATTTCACCCGAAAACCTGTTTCGGTATCTAGTGAAATAAATTCCTGCGCTTGTTCATTCTTTCGGCATGAAACATTTGCTCTAATTGGATGTCGGTGTCTCTTAAGTGTGTCACCCTACGGTTCGTGAATAATGCGGACATGATCGAGACCCCTCTCGGATCAATAATCAGAAGCGGGATCTGGAGACCCATACTGACTCCCACACATTCAACGATGACTTTCTTGTGATCGTCGGAACCTTTTACGCTAGTATCTTAATCCCTTTGTTTCACGATATATTACATGTCCGAGATTTGATCAGCGGTATCTCCATACCTAGTTTGATCTCGTTACCGACATGCACTCTTTTCTCGTTCCTGTGATATAACATTCTAGTGATCAAATAACTTGCTTGCAAGCTAATCAATGTGATATCACCGAGAGGGCCCAGAGTATATCTATCCGTCATCGGGATGAACAAATTCCAATCTCGATCAATGAGCCTCAACATAACACTTTATTAGTTCTGAATCCATCTTTATAATCACCCTGTTACGGTGTGACGTTTGATGTTATCAAGAAACTCTTCCGGTGTTAGTGATTGACATGATCTCATGGTCTAAGGATTAGGATCACTTCGTAAGTTGTTATAGCAATATAAACACAATGACTTTGATCGTAATGCTATACTTCGGATGAATGTTCATCACATCATTACACTAATGTTGTGATTCCGTTATTAACAACATCCAATGTCCATGATCAGGAAACCTTGATCATCTTGTTAATCAACGAGCTAGTTTATGAGAGAGGCATAACTAGGAACTTTCTGTTTGTTTATTAAACACACATGTATTAACGTTTCCGTATTAATACAATTATAGCATGCAAAATAAACATCTATCATATACTTGGAATACACATAATAAACACTTTATTATTGCCTCTCGGGGCATATTCCTTCATCTCCCACTTGCACTAGAGACAATAATCTAGTTACATAGTGATAAATCTAACACCCATTGAGTTACGTGTTGATCATGTTTTGCTCTAGGGAGAGTTTTAGTCAACGGATCTGCTACATTGAGATCCGTATGTACTTCTAAATCTTTATATCTCCATCCTTGACATGCTCATGGATGGAGTGAAACGGCGCTTAATATGCTTGGAATGCTTGGGAGACCTTGGCTCTTTGGCATTGGCAATGGCACCATTGTTGTCACAATAGATCACCATTGGGTCCAACGTTTGCCACAACTCCTAGTTCGGATATGAACTCCTTCATCAAAGCGCTTCTGAGCCGCTCAAGCAAAGAACATATTCGCCTCCGTTGTTGATCCGCTACCAGGTTGTTTGGAGCTCCTCCAACTAACCGCCTCCGCCATTCATGAGAAATACGTATCCGGATTGAGACTTAGAGTCATCCGGATCGGTGTCAAAACTAAGCGTCGACATAACACTTAGCGACGAGCTCTTCTTCACCTCGTATACAAGAAACATATCCTTAGTTCTTCGTAAGTACTTAAGGATATTCTTGACCGCTATCCGATGTTCGAACACGGATCAGATTGGTACCTACTAGTCAAAATAATAGCATGTGCCACATCCGGTCTTGTACATAGCATGGCATACATTATAGAGCCTATGGCTGAAGCATAGGGGACTTGGTCCATTATCTCTCTTTCTTCCACCGAAGCCGGACTTTGAGTCTTACTCAATGTCTTGCCTTGCAACATAGGTAAGAACCCCTTCTTACTTCCGTCCATTTTAAACTTCTTTAAAATCTTATCAAGGTATGTACTTTGCGATAGCCCTATTAGGCGCCTAGATCTATCTCTATAGATCTTTATGCCTAATATGTATGACGCTTCACCTAGGTCCTTCATTGAAAATTTGTTGTTTAGATAACTTTTAACCTTTGTTTAAAGTTCTATATCATTCGATCAATAATATGTCATCCACATATAATATCAGAAATGCCACATTGCTCCCACTCACTTTCTTGTAAATACAAGCTTCTCCATAAGTTTGGACAAATCCAAACTCTTTGATCACCTCATCAAAGCGGAGATTCCAACTTCGATGCTTGCTTCAATCCATAGATGGATCTGAAGCTTGCACACCTTGTTAGCATCCTTAGGATCGACAAAACCCTTTGGTTGTATCATATACAACTCTTCTTCAATATTACCATTGAGAAACGGTTTTGACATCCATCGCCATATTTCATAATCGAAATATGCAGCAATTGCTAACATAATCCTAATCGACTTTAGCATCGCTACGGGAGAGAAAGTCTCATCGTAGTCAACTCCTTGAATTTGTTGAAACCCCTTTTGCGACAAGTCGAGCTTTATAGATGGTCACATTACCATCAAGACGCTTTTCCTTTGAAAATCCATTTGTTATCCACGGCCTTTCTGGTCGTGAGGTAATTCCACCAAGTTCCAAACTTGATTTTCATACATGGATTCCATCTCGGATTTCATGGCTTCTAACCATTTGTTGGAATCCGGCTCATCATAGCTTCTTCATACGTCGCAGGTCATTATTTTCATCAACCATGAAATTCATGACAGGATTTCCGTCTGCTGGAGCCGACGCCTGCTTGACTGCGAGGTTCGGTAGTACTCTCTTCGAGTTTCATGATCATTATCATTAGTTCCCTCTTCAACAGTGGAGCCAACTCGAAACAACTTCCGCGCAAGGCTACTCGCCATACTTTGAAGAGAAGGTTCCACAACCTCTTCGAAGTTCTACCTTCCGACTACTCACACCTTTCATGAAACTCTTTCTAGAAAGGATCCATTCTTGGCAACAAAAACCTTGCCTCGGATCTGTGATAGAAGGAATACCCAATAGTTTCTTTAGGGTATCCTATGAAGACGCATTTTTCCGCTTTGGGTTCGAGTTTATTGGTTGAAGTTTCTTCACATAAACATCGCATCCCCAAACTTTAAGAAATGACAGCTTAGGTTTGTTTCCAAACCACAATTCATACGGTGTCTTTTCAACGGATTTAGATGGTGCCCGATTTAAAGTGAATGCAGCAGTTTCTAGTGCATAACCCCAAAATGACAACGGCAAGTCCGTCAGAGACATCATAGATCGAACCATATCTAATAAAGTACGATTACGACGTTCCGACACACCATTTCGCTGTGGTGTTCCGGCAGGTGTGAGTTGTGAAACAATTCCACACTCTTTCATGTGAGTGCTAAACTTGTAACTTAGATACTCACCTCCACGGTCGGACCGTAGAAATTTGATCTTTCTATTACGATGATTTTCCACTTCATTCTGAAATTCCTTGAACTTTTCAAAGGTTTCAGACTTGTGTTTCATCAAGTAGATATAACCGTATCTACTCAAATCATCCGTGAAAGTAACAAAATAACGATATCCACCTCGGCGACAGACTCATTGGACCACATACATCGAATGTATGATTTCCAATAAATCATCGCCTGCTCCATTGAACCGAAAACGGCGTTCTAGTCATCTTGCCCATAAGGCATGGCTCACATGTATCAAATGATTCATAATCAAGTGATTCCAAAAGTCCATCCGAATGGAGCTTCTTCATGCTTAATGCCAATATGACCTAGACGCAATTGCCACATATATGCGGATATATCATCATTAAGTTTAATCCTTTTAGCATCAAAATTATGAATATGTGTAACATTATCATTGAGATCTAATATAAATAAACCATTCATCATCGGTGCATGACCATAAAAGATTTCATTCATATAAATGGAACAACCATTGTTCTCGATTTAAATGAATAACCACTTTGCATCAAACACGATCCATACAATGTTCATGCTCAAGGTGCACCGGATAACATTTTTTCAAATTTATAACTAATCCCGACGGTAAGTGGAGAGGCGTTCGACGGTGATTACATCAACGTTGATCCATTGCCGACACGCATCTTGACCTCACCCTTGCTAGCGGTCGCTTGTTCCGCATGACCTGATTCGAGTTACAAATATTAGCAATGAACCGGTATCAAATACCCAGTGCTCTGCGAGCACTAGTCAAGTACACATCAATAACTTGTATATCATATATACCTTTGTTTGCCTTGCCGCCTTCTTGTCCGCCAGATACTTGGGGCGATTGCGCCCAAAGTGGCCCCTTACAATAGTAGCACTCGAATCGACTTAGGTCCAACTCGGGTTTTTTCAGCGCTGCAACAGCTTGCCGCCCTTACTTCCCTTCCGCTTTCCTTCATGTCTTTCTTGAAACCAGTGTTCCTATTGATCATCAACACTTGATGTTCCTTTTGATCTCCACTGCAGTTTTAAGCATTGTAAGCTCGGGAGAGACTTCTTCATGCCTTGCATATTATAGTTCATCACGAAGCTCTTATAGCTAGGTGGCGTAGACCAGACACGATGGATGCCTAAGTCAATGGGAATCGATATTCCCAAGGACACAAGCTTATCGGCGTAACCGACATCTTGAGTACATGCTCACTAACGGACTGTGCTCTTCCATCATGCAGCTAAAGAACTTTTCAAGCATTGTAGCTCTCTACAAAGATGTGTGTCGAAAATCATTTTCAACTCGCCCATTGTATCAAATGCATTGCTGTTTTCGAAACGCTTTCGAAGTTCCGGCTCTAGCCCATACAATATGCCGCAATGAACTAATTTGTGGTCCTCCTGACGAGTCTGATAGACATTCTTCTCCTCGTCAGGGGCATCATCAAAAGGTGGGGGGCCTAACGGCGCTTCTAGCACATATTGCTTTTGTGCAGCAGAGAGGAGAATCCTCAAATTCATGGTCCATTCAGTAAAGTTTCTACCGTTCGTTGCTAGTTTCTCTTTCTCCATGAACACATTGAAATTAAAAGCAGGTGGTGCCATCTACAACAGAATTTGTAAAGTTTAGACTAAGTGTATGATAGATCGAGTTCAACTAATCTATATTACGAATGAACTCCCACTCAAAAGCGACATCCCTCGTGTCCTTTTGGTGATTACATGAACCAAATCCACTATACCAAGTCCGATCATCACGTGAGTCGGTATAGCTTCAAAGGCGAGCATCAAATGGGCATCATATCTACTATATGACTCATGCTTAACCTTTCGGTCTGTGTTCCGAGGCCATGTCTGTACATGCTAGGCTCGCCAAGTTAGAACCTTAGTATTTGCGTGTGTAACTGTTTTACACCCGAAATATGGTCGTGGATCCAAGAACACCCGATCATCACGTGATGTCTTGGAGCGACGAAAACATAATCGGTGCATACTAAAGGAAGAACACATTCTTATCTTGATATTTAAATGAGGTATCATCTTATTATGCTAACAAAGCGCTAAACAAGCAATATAAGATGCAATCAAACATCATATGTTTATTAGTGAAATTATATGGTTCCCGCAGATGATCTCTATCATGTGCATCGTGGTATGATCACTATCATACCTATATGTGTAAATCCAAGGTCTATGGATTTTACACGCTATGTGTGTTGTAAGAGTATCAACTCATACTTCTACTTACAACACTACCATATCATAACACTAGCCCAAAGAACAATCTAAACTAGACGCCTAATTTATCCATTGCAAGTTTTACGTGGCTTAGGGCTTTCAAGATAGAACCGTTCTTACCTACGAACATGAACCACAACGAGGATAATCAAATTGTTGACAACTTGCAAAATAGATATTGACTATAGTAGGAGAGATGACACGCTAGCCACTTATGCAAACTAGTTGCATGTCAAGCGTGGAACAGGTCTCATGTGCGAGGACATGTAAAGTTTGTCCGCCGCTTCATCCCACTATGCCACCAATATCCAAAATCACAACAAAGGAGCAACAACATGATCATCATCGCCCACATACTCATGTGTACTACCCGTAAAGTATCTACGCATAGATCCGGCTCGATACCCTTTGAAGGGTTCGCAGATAGAAAACAAAAATTTCCTACGATGTGAACTATATAACAAGATCTATATACTAGATACAAACAACGCGAGCGGATGTATATCCGTAGAGAACATACCCTTGAAGACCGACAAAGCTTAACGAGTTCAACTCGTGGTTGATGTAGACGATCTCTTGCCGATCTCAAGATCGAGAGGAAGTCCTAGCGCGCAAATCAGCGCATCCGTGCTCGCACATACGCTCGAGGCACCGAGCAACCTCCGCCTCCTCGCCCAGCGATGCAGCGGAAGCACAACTCTTTCTTTCCGAATAGACACTGAACATGTATCTCGCTAGTCCGAGACCATGGGGATAAATTCTAGAGGGGAGAGAGATCCTTCAGAGGAGGTGTGAGAGACAAGTGAGGAGGGGGCTCCTTTATAGGAGGAGGGACCCCAAGGGGTGGCCGCATGGGGGCTGCCCCTTGCCCTCCCTCTTCATGTGGTGGACACTCCACTCACAAAACTCCTCTAAATTCCCTCCACTCAAAAGTCCACTCAAAATTCCCATTAAATTTCCACCAAATTTAATGCAAACTCTCATTAAATAAAACTCTTTTATTTTATTCAGAATTTTGTCAATTACTTTAATGACAAACATTCACAAATAACCCCTTGCTAGAATTCTATTTCACATGCATAACCACTTTATGCAATTTCACCCGAAAACCTTGTTTGGTATCTAGTGAAATAAATTCGCGCTTGTTCATTCTTTCGCATGAAACATTTGCTCCAATTGGATGTCGGTGTCTCTTAAGTGTGTCACCCTACGGTTCGTGAATAATGCGTACATGATCGAGACCCTCTCGGATCAATAATCGAAGCGGGATCCGAGACCCATACTGACTCCCACACATTCAACGATGACTTTCTTGTGATCGTCGGAACCTTTTACGCTAGTATCTTAATCCCTTTGTTTCACGATATATTACATGTCCGAGATTCGATCATCGGTATCTCCATACCTAGTTTGATCTCGCTACCGACATGCACTCTTTTCTCGTTCCTGTGATATAACATTCTAGTGATCAAATCACTTGCTTGCAAGCTAATCAATGTGATATCACCGAGAGGGCCCAGAGTATATCTATCCGTCATCGGGATGAACAAATTCCAATCTCGATCCATGAGCCTCAACATAACACTTTATTAGTTCTGAATCCATCTTTATAATCACCCTGTTACGGTGTGACGTTTGATGTTATCAAGAAACTCTTCCAGTGTTAGTGATTGACATGATCTCATGGTCTAAGGATTAGGATCACTTCGTAAGTTGTTATAGCAATATAAACACAATGACTTTGATCGTAATGCTATACTTCGGATGAATTTTCATCACATCATTACACTAATGTTGTGATCCCGTTATTAACAACATCCAATGTCCATGATCAGGAAACCTTGATAATCTTGTTAATCAACGAGCTAGTTTATGAGAGAGGCATAACTAGGAACTTTCTGTTTGTTTATTAAACACACATGTATTAACGTTTCCGTATTAATACAATTGTAGCATGCAAAATAAACATCTATCATATACTTGGAATACACATAATAAACACTTTATTATTGCCTCTCAGGGCATATTCCCTTCAGATCTCGAGGGCGAGATCCATTGTTAGTGGTGTCGAATTGTGGCACCCCGGGAAAAAACCACTACTAGAAATTTGCATGTCTTATATCTTTGCATCATCATGCATGTTTTTCATAAAACTATTTTACCAAAAACCTATTTTGTTTTCTATTTATCGCTCCCCTTTATTTCAAATATAAAACCCTAGTCTTCTAGATATTTTGTATTCTCTACAAACTATTTATAAAGGCTTAATATAAATAAAAGTTTAATCTAATATAATAAAAATATTTTATAAACCGGGAGGGGCAGGCCGACCGTTTAGGCCAGCCCACCTACTACCCCCAGTAGCCCAGCCCGTTTCAAACCCTAACAATAGACACACCAAACCCTAACCTTTTTCTACCAAAAACTCTACCCACTCTTATCCTACCCAGCCTTCCACCTCACCCCAGCCAATCCCCTCCCTCCACATCACCACTCCCCCAACTCCCTCCACTCCCATGCCGCCACGTCAGCACCCAGTGCCACTTCATCTCCCGCCCCACCTGACCCGCCCCGGGCCCCACCCTGGACAGCTCCCCACGTCCCGCGCCCGGTCCCACCCTACCTAATCCTCTGCCGACACACCCGACACCCCTGGACCCGCCCACCGCCTCCTCTGCTCGCCCATCCCCACCTCCCACTCGATGCCCCAACCCCTGCTCGGCCCCGCCTTCCGCCTCCTCCCCAGCTGGCCGCCACCTCTCGCCACCTCTCGACGGACACCGGCCGCCTTCTTCGATCTCCGCCCGAAGAGCCTCTGCAGCGCCCGTCCCCGACCCTGAGCTCGTCGCCTCGCCTCTGGCCGCCCACGACGCCGGCCCCACCGCCTTCTCCTCGACCTCCTGACCATCGGCGCCCCCTCCTTCCTCCTCCCCGGCCGCCATGCCCGCCGCTGCGGCCCTCCTCCTCGCGTCTGCTGGCCGCAAGCCGCCGCCACCGTCGGTTCCTCCTCTCCTTGCCGGAAGCCGTCCGCGTCGCCGCCTTTTCCCCTTACCGGCAGCGCCACCCCGGCCCGCATCTCCCGCAAGCTCGGCCGCCGTCGCCCTCTCCTCCGGCCGGCTCGCCTCTCCTTCTCCGTGTCGCCGTCCTCGCACTCGCTGCCGCCGCTTTTCGCCAGGATGTGGGCCCTTGCAGGCCACGCTGCCGTTGCTTGTCCTCGGCCGCGGACGCCCAACATCGCCCCCGTCCGCTGCTCCCGCTCCAGCCTCCGCCATGGGCGACCTTCAACCGAGCCCCTCCTTGCCGGCCTCGACCTCTCCCAACGTGCTGTCGCCAGAAGGAGCTCGTCATCGAGCCCCCCGGTTTGGCCTCCTCGCTGCCTCGCGGTGGGGCCGACCGGCGTCGTTCGTCCCGTCCTCCTCGAGACGCTCGTCCGTGAGCCGAGCATGCAGGGTGTTTGACCAAATAACCGTCTGGACATGCCCTCCTGGCACATACCAAGTGTGGGGCCACGTGTCCAACCCTACCAGTACCAAATGAGTCTAAAACCTTCCGAGCTGCAAGGCCGACATGATCTTCCTCGGGGGCAACGACAAATCAGACAAGGATCACCAAGAATAACTGCCGCCAAGTTCTTCACACGGATCACCGAGCACTTCTACATGGATGCCAAGATCGGCTCGATGCTGTTGGATTAGAAGAATGTACTTGGTGGAAAGCGAAGACCCTGACGCCGATCCCAAGTTCGCCAGCGGCGGACAAGATGGTACCCAAGGTCGACGACATGAAATCTCAAGATCTCCGTCATGGAACATCATGACCTCCTTCACGGAGACCCGAAGACCCAAACCTCGAAGACCGATCCCGGCGAGACCGAACCCTGTCGACCCCGAACCAAGATCGGCGAGCCCCCCTATGTGTGACCCCTCCGAGCCCCAAGTTCGCCGAACCCCAAAGTGTGACCCTCTTTTCCGTGACCTATATTTTATAAATAATATTACTTGTTGCATATAAAATTGCCATGCTTGCATACATATTGTCATGTGGTTTGGGGGCCTTATGCCGATTCACCATATAATTAAATATGGAGGCCATATGCCGGCTAATCTAGTCTCATATTGGCCCCATTTAAATTTGTGTAGCGAATCGGTACTAGCTTTTGCCTTGTTAAAACAACATTTAAATTCCGGGGGTTCTAAACAACTTGAACCAAATAATCATTTGTCGGGACCACGGTTTCGCTTAATATTGCCTAATTGCACTGCATCTGCATCATATCATAAGCATGCCGGATCTTCTGCCGTAGTATTAAATATTGCATCCGGTGTTTCTTCTAGTGTTTGCTTCTTCGCGGATTAGGCTGGTGAGTGGATGCGAGTATCGACAAGTTCTCCGGTTATGATCCTTCGGCAATGTTTTTCAGGCGAGCATCTCCCCCTTTCTACCTATCTTACTTTTATAGTATTTATTCCCTCCTGTTGATCTATTGCTATCTGTGTTGCGATGCTCTAGTTTTCGTGCCCGAGATATACCTTGCAGCCTTATATTGCCTGGGACACATCCTATTACCTGTTGTTTGGTAGATAGTTGGACCTGCGCGTCGTAGTCGCTTGCTCAAGTGCTGTTGCGTGTCGTCAAGTACCACAGTTGTTGGAGTATTGCCGCATGTTTAATGTTGGAGATGATCCTGGCTTTAATTATTGTTTAATAACTAAAATTGAAGTAGGTAAATAATGCAGAGGCACAGGTGGGCAGTAGATGTTATTTGGTTGTTAACCGTCCACTTGTGTCCCGTAGGACCCCGAGTTCTTGACACCTGTTCCGAGATCGGGCGCGCTAACCACAGGTGGGGTGTATGGGCACCCCCATCGATTAGTACCTGATTTCAAAGTATTGAACTGGGGGCCACAATTAGTTTGGGGCTTTATTACTATCCTGTACTTATGTCATGCTTTACTACTTAATTTAAATTGTGCGATGTACTGCACCTGTACTGTTTAGGATCGTGACACGTTTTTACATTGTATCGACAAGCCCATCATCTTTTCGGTTCCCGATCGTTCTGACCGTCTCCACAAACCCTGAGTCCGTCTCGAGACCGCCGACTTCGTTGCGGTAGCTTAGTGGGTGGCCCCATGTACTTACTTTGGGTGCAGGAAGCGTCATGACTTAGGCCCGCCGACATACCGATGGGTGTATGTTAACCGATCCAAAAAGGGTCGAAGTGCGTGTGGATACTTTGGTGCACCCCTGCAGGGTTAAATCTTTTCGAGAAGCCGTGTCCGCGGTTATGGATGACTTGGAGCACAGGTCTCGATCATAGACAACTATAACTAAAGTTTACCGCTATAATTTGACTTGTATCCGATATGACTAGTAATCAGCTTCACTGCGACGGAACGGCTAATTAAAAGTACCAACAACTGCTGGGTTTTGGGGATATCTCATGCTAATTGTATTTGACTAGTAAGTGTCGCAACTACAACATAATGGTTAACTAAAACTGCCCACTGCTTATTATATCAGGATGACTATCTATACCTGACTAGTAATTGCTGCAACGATAACTGAATAAATAAAATTGCCAACGGTGTGAGTTCCTCGGTTGAGTTCCTCGTTTGGTCTCGAGGGGGAAATACCAGGATGGGTATGTTTGGTGGTAGCATCAGGTTGGTTCCGGATAGGTCTTCCTTATCCCTCTCTGGTAGCCGATAGTTATATCGAGTCTCTATAGGGTGTTTAGTGCTTGCTGTGCCTTCGATCCACCATACCTATGTAGGCGAGGACCGCGAATTCTAGCCTCGCCGTGTCTTGGCCTCGATCGACCGCTCTCTTTTTCCTTTGCCCATTGTCGGCACCTTTTGTTTAAGCAGGTTTTGAGATCGACGTCGTTAGGTGGTTACTGCTTGGCCTGGGCAGGGGTTATGGACGCCATTGGTTATTCTTCGTGGCTCTTAGCTCAATTTGCATCTTGTCCGCACTGGACGTGTATCGCTTTCCGTGATTTGGATCTTTGTATTGTATATCTGTATTCTTGACTCATTGAGTCATTTGTATATATCTGCTGTGGGTTCCATCGTGGACTATTGTGTAATGGTATTACTTCGTTTTCCACCCGCACGAAAGTGCCTGGTGGGCACCTTTGAATCGTTTCTATGCGGGTTTGGCGGGAATCGCTGAAACTTGCATAGGGCCGATTCTGAGGGTGTTACAAAGGACCAGTTTACTATGTAAGCGAGGTCTTGACAATGTCCAAGCAATGTTATCCACACTACCAGAAGCTAGCTTATGGAGTTTTCCTTGCTTCTCGGAAGTTGAGGCACTATTTCTAGGAGCACCCAATAACCGTAGTGAGCAAGGCTCCACTGTCCGACATCATCAATAACAACAATGCTACAGTAAGAGTGGCGAAGTGGGGCATTGAGCTTGCCACCTTCGAGATCACTTACAAAAGGCATGACGTTATCAAATCACAAGCTTTAGTGGGTTTTGTTGCAGATTGGACGGAGATATCAGAGGATACTCCTGTGCCAGAGCTAGGATTTTGGGTAATGCACTTTGACGGATCAAAGCTACTCAATGGCTTGGGGGCTTGTGTGTTATTGCAGTCAGCAACTAGAGAGAAGCTACAATATGTCCTGCAAATCCACTTTGAGGCTCCAAACAACATGGTGGAATATGAAGCACTCATTCACGGACTTCATGTAGCCAAGGATATTGGCATCAAACACATAGTTTGTTGTGGAGATTCCAACTTGGTTTCCCAGAAGGTGGCTGGCACCTGGAATGCGCGGAACCCTATGATGGCGGCATATCGAGACAAATTAGATGAGATAGCCAAGTGCTTCAAACACTATGAAGTCAAGTACATCAAAATGGAGGAAAACGAGGCGATGGACTAACTGTCAAATCTTGGATCTACCCGTAAACTAATTTCGCCAGGCATTTTTATGGAGCATCTACGGACTCCGTCCATGAAGGGAGCGGACCCCAAGAATCCGGATAGAGCTGACTCATTTATTCATACAGTAACAATAGTCCCCCCCGTCTTGGATGAAACCATCCATGGATTACCCTAGAGACAGAACTTTGCCAGCCGACGACATTGAAAGCCGACAAATAGTATGTCGAGCAAATGGCTATACCATAGTAAATGGGCATCTCTACAAAAGAAGCACTACATGAGTATTCTTAAAGTGTGTTTCTTAGTAGCAAGGTATGGATATCCTATGTGAGATTCATCTCGTAGATTTCGGGCATCACAACGCTCCCCGATCTTTGGTCTCCAAAGACTTCCGGCAAGGATTCTACTGGCTGACCGCAAAGGCGTACACCAACAAGCTGGTTGAAACCTGCATTGTGTGTCAATATTATGCATGGAAACCAGATGTTCCAGCTTAAGAATTGCGAACCATACCGATAACTTGGTCGTTCGCAGTCTGGGGGCTTGACATGGTTGGTCCATTGCAGACGACACCTTGTGGGTTTACACATCTGTTGTAGCAGTTTAGAAATTCACCAAATGGATAGAAGTTAAGCCCATTAGAAAGGGGCAATGACCCTTAAGTTTGTCCAGGATCTAGTGGTGAGATTTGGTCTCCCACATAGCATCATCAGCGACAATGACAGCAACTTGTCACTCGGAGAAGTGGAGTCTTATTGTCACGAGAAAGGCATCCGCCTTGACCTAGCATCTGTGCACATCCACAATCTAATGGTCAAGCTGAACGGGCCAATGGACTAATTTTGCAGGGAATAAATCCACATCTAGAAGCACCACTACATAGAGCAGCTGGAGCCTGGGCGGAAGAGTTGCCATCTATTATATGGAGTTTAAGAACTACTCCCAACAGATCCACCAGCTATACCCCCTTCTTCATGGTATATGGAGCAGAAGCAGTCCTACCATCCGACATCCTTCACGATGCACCAAGATTCCCTGCCTGTGACGAAGATGACACCGAGAAATCCAGACGCTTAGATGTGGACCTGCTCAAGGAGGAACGCGTGCTGGCATGCCAGAGATCTGCCATGTACCAGCAGAAGCTACGCAGCTACCATAGTCGCCGCGTTCGACATTGCTCGTTTAAAGAAGGGGATCTGGTGCTCCGACTTAAGCAGAAAAAGTCACACAAATTGTCCCCGCCATGGGAAGGACCGTTCCTCATAAGCAAGGCGCTACTCAATGGTTCCTATTACCTCATTGATAATCGCGAGTTAAAGGATAGGCCAAGTAAGGATCATAACCGTAAGTGACGTGACCCAGATAATGACTATCCGGAGTTTGATCGGCCATGAAACATAGCATATTTACGTCCCTTTTACACTTAGTATATCTTGTTATATACTATGTACTTTTATATGATCAATGAAATAAAGCATTTGGTTCACTCATATGCCTGAGTTTTTTACCTCCTTTAGTGTTCATTTTTGGATCATGTAAAAACCTTTATGCACAATCTTTGCATGCACTTGTGAAAATTCCACCTACGGGGGTTAGATTAAGTTTTCTAGTCTGCATGTTTATTGTTTTTATATGGATTCTGGAGTAGTGACTTTTGGCACTCTAAGACAGCGATTTTGTACTTAGGTTCTTGACGGGGCCATTAGGCATCATCGCCTGAGTGCATAGTTTTGGCTGCGGGTCTTCCGACTCATGAAAGGTCAAGCATAAAATCCGGAATAATGGATAACCAGCACTTTCTTAAAAATATACAACCATACATGCTGGAACTAGATCATAAGTAGCTGGAGGCTTGAAGCCAAGTTTTCTGCCTTACAAACATCATTGTTTTATGCATATTACATACCAGCAGAAACAAATATTACAAAGTGTTTTTTCATTCTTCTAGTGCAGGAGAGTTTTAGGCTACATCGTCGGAGACAGGAGAGTCTTCTTGTTCACCAACGAAGTTGGTGGCCTTCAAGGACTCGGAGGCTGCTTGGTCAGCATCGATAACCTCTAGAGGCACAAAGACGTCCTCCTTGACCAACTGGGCGACCCTGGTATCGTAGCCAGCAAGGGAGGACGAGATTGCATCATTATCGATTTTCAGAATGTCCTCATCCATGACGGGGAGACCAGCGGTCACCATGTCGATGCCGGCATCATCATAATGAGCTTTGACCAAGGCCAAGGCCATCCCATCACCAGCCCAGGTACAAGAAGCTTTCCATCTTACGATACGCTCGAGGGCTCGGCAAAGGATTTCCGAGTACTTCATGACCGAGTCCACCATCGTGATGTTGATGTCCAAGGGCTTGACAATCTCTTTGGCATGGGCGATGGCAGTGTTGATGAAGTTTCCTGCAAGAACCATGCACTCTTTTGGCGGAGGAGCATTTTTGCTCAAATTTCCTAGGGCAATGGGCTTTGCATTTCTGGCAAAGAAATTGAGGCCATGAGTTCAACAAATCAAATTTAAAGTACCTATCTTTCAGAAAATGAGGACGGAGGAAGCTTACCAAATATACTACTCTCGGCTTGCTAAAGAACCTCCGCCAAGGAGTCCCGTTCTTTTTGGAGAGTCTTGTATGCCTCAAGGTTGCGAGAATTTTGCTCGTCGGCAGCTTTCTTCTGCTCCTTGAGGATCGCGATCTCTTCCTTAAGGCGGTTCATCTCCATGTCGGCAGATTCTCTCACATGCACCAATGCCTCTTCATGCATTTTTAGGGTATCATCTCTCTCCTGCTTCAAAATCTTGTTCTCACTATCGAGCTCCTGGATATGCTTGGATTGCTCGACAATGTCCTTGGCTTTGGCAACAACTTCTGCAAGTCGGAGAAATGACAAGGCATAATGAGTAGTCGGAATATGAAAGCACAAGACCAAGTCGAGAAGGAAATTGAAAAGAAAACAGACTCTTGTTTTTGGTGATATGTTCCTTCAAGAAGGCAATTTTACCCTTTTTATCTTCCAGCTCCTTGCGGATCTTGCCGAACTTCTCATTGGCGGAGACCTTTTGGGCATTCTCATTCTGCAGAAATAGAAGTACTTAGTCTACTCAAAGAATCTAGACAAAATTATTTAGTTCTGCCTAGAGGCTCGGGGGCTACAGTGCGATTTTTAACTCAAAGATATGCTTAGTCCTTTTTAAGCATCTAGTCGGAACTATATCTGTTTCAACTAGAGGCTTGGGGGATACAGTATTAAAATTTACAAACACTGTGTATGTTACTCTAAAAGTATCTAGTCGGGATTATTCATTTAAACTATATACTTGGGGGCTACAACACAAAGTTTCTTACTTAGTCACTCTTAGAGCACTCAGACCAAAAGACCTATGGTTTTCCGTCTATGTCCTCGGGAGATATAGTGGATATTATATGTGAAATACAAAAGCATAAAAAACTTACGAAGGCAATGATCTTGATGTTGTTGGCGGCCTCTGAGTACAGTTTGCCAAAGGCAACTATGTTTAACCGGAGGATCTCCGCCTTCTTGAGCATCTCCTCAAGGCCATATGTCGGAGAAGTCGGCGTTGCACCAGGAGCCGAGGCAGATGGCCTTGGAACAATTGTCGGGCTTATAGGCTTGGAGGCCTCCGTCTGGCTCGTGGTCGCCGTAGATCCGCCTCCCACCACCAACTCCTTTCCTCTCTCGGTGGCATCCTTAGTCGGAGCTTCAACCTCTTGGGATGAGGTGCTCTCCTGCGTCGCCTGGTCACCGGGAATAACGACCATCTCGGTGGCATCTGGGACCTCCTGTGAGGGAGTGTTGTCCACCTCCATGACAGAGGGATCATACGCTGCCGTAGTCGGAGATCCGACAGGAGCGGTAGAGGGCTGGATGGTAGGGGTAGGAGGAGCGATGGCGGGAGAAGCTTGGGTCAGCATATCACGAATGTTTTTAGAAACCCCAACAGTCCTCGAGGTCTTCTTCAAACTCAAGTTAGTCTTTTTTTGGAAACATACAAGATGGAAAAGTATATGTACATGAAGAAGCAATGCAAACGACAAAGTCGAAGGAAAAGAGACTTACACAACAGTTGGCACCTTGATCCAAGGGATGCCAACTAAATTTCTTTTTAGCCTCCAGGGAGGCGGTGGATTTCTTGGAGACTCCACTCTCCGTCTTCTTCTTCTTGCCTCTGGCAGCAGCGTCAGAGGTGGATCTCTTCCGCTTCCGCGTCGCCAGGACATCATCGTCAGACACGACAGTGACATCCTTCATCTTGGGGTCATAGACTTGGGGATCCATGTTGGCTTCATCCAAATCCCCAGCTGTTAAGTGATCATAGTGTTAGACGGACGGATGCATTAAAGGTGGGAAAACTGAAATATAGGTCAAAGCAAAACAAAGAATCAGAAGTTACCTTTGGGCACTTGTCGCCCTCAAACATGTCATAGGTGATGGCGAATCCGCGCTTCCGGTTCTTCACCTTGACGATGTACTTTATGCGGATCTTGATGGAGTCACTAGAAAAGTTATCCTCGGAAATCCGGAGGGTATCTTTCCTATCCTTCGTCTATTGACACATCAGCTTGTCGCGGTGCTACATAGGATGGATCCGCCTTACAAACTAGCACATGGCTAGGTCGAATCCGGTCATACATGTGTCAATGATCCACTCGATCCGCCTTCCGACGTGGGAGGCTTTGTCGTCAGAGGGAAGGATGGCTTGTGACATCCATGTGGTGGCTTCAGCATCGGCCCTGTCGATGAAGTTCGGGTACATGCTTTCTCGGCCGGCTAGAGGAATATCTAGGTTGTAGAAATAGCTACACTGCCAGTTCTTGCAGGACTCATGTCCCACGATGTCGAGGAACCTCCAGTCAGGTCGGATCTTGAATCTAATTGTTCCGCAGTTCCTAAGTTCATCATTGCTCACTTCGTCTTCCCTCTTAACGGTGAAGAAGTAGATGAACAAGTCTATCCTAGGCCTAAGCCCTAGGTATCCTTCGCACAAAGCTGCGTAGTTGCTAAGTTCTAGGATGCTGTTGGGGGAGTGGTTCTGAGGTTGAAACCTGAAGTGCTGGAGGACTTGGATGCAGAAGTCGGAGATTGGCAGGGATATGCCACATACTATCTGGGCTTTGAAGTATACCTTTTCTCCGGTTTGGGAAGAAGGGACCACCTCGCCGACTGGAGCCGGCCGCAAGGCCAGATCCGTCGTCTCCGGGAGGTACCCCTCAGCAATCATCTCCTTGATATCTCCGGCGAAGATATTGAAGCCTCTCCACACTCCCTTGTGGGAGTCGGTTTCTTCCTCCAGCGGCTCAAACGCCGCTGGAATATGGTCACCGCCGGTGGTTTCCACCATGGCAGAGACAGGGACCTCCACCCCTTCCGATAGGATCTACACCGTGTTGTACGGCTTCGCGGAAGCCTCAAGGGTTTCCGCCATGGAAGGAGTGTTGTTGCTGGCCATTTGAGAAGAGGAAGTAGATTGGAAGGTGGAAAGGAGGTTAGGGTTTCTCTATATGAGGAGCTTGAGGATGTTCTTGGCGAGAGGAAGAAGACGATGCGGGAGCGAATGCAGGTGAAAATCAATTAACCCACGTAGTTAAAGTTATATAGCCCCGACATCAAGATTCGTGCAAAGTGATCCAACGGTTGACGCGTGGAAAGCGCGTGAGCGATCATGCGTAGAGATTTCACCACGTTCCCCCGCCGCTCGACATTTCAAATTTCACGCGTGGGAAAATTGACAATCATTATGTTTTCTCCATATGTGAGTTTCAAGGCGACACTAGCTACGGTCTATGTAAACCTACTAACAGTTGAAGACGAACAGTCCCATCTGAAGATTGCGGCATGGACGGATCCTGTACGGCTACGAGAAGAGTAAGATGGAAGGCTTAGTGATTCTTCGAATTACATATTGAAGATGGAGAATATTGCAGGGTTCTTTGGAGGACTACAAGATATTGCTTGACGAATTACCGACGTCACCTAGACGGAGCATTCAAATTGATGAGGCAAGGTGCAAGATCTCGGATTTTTCCAGTGGCTATTTTGGGGATATGCTAAATAGATATCATCATTGCATATCTCTAATCCGGCTAACTCGGATGAACACAGTTGGTAGCAAGCCTTATGGTCTGCTGGGCGTCCTAGTTAGATGGATCCAGAAGGGATGCTCATGTCAGATAAAGGAAGACTACGATATAGTCACTGACCAACCCAGAGCCTTGCAGTGAAAGACACAACGACTAGTTACTATCAGCGTAGGACTCTGTAACCTGTCCGGCTAGGACTTTTTCCTGTAACCCTAGGTTCCGGCGCTTTTATAAGCCGGACCTCTGGAGCCTTTAGGGCAACAACTCATATCATCACGCACAGCGAACTAATCTCTATAACTCGGTGTATTGCAATTATAGTGATTTATAGCAGTAGTAGGGTTCCGCCACCGTTATAGAACCTGAACCTAGATAAAAGTGTTACCTCGTACCCATCAACTCGCCGTCTTACCTCACATCTCTAAACACGCTCTGTGAGAACCCCTCGCCATGATGTACTCGTTGGCAATACCATAATATTGAAGCATGTGCGAATAGTAATTAAAAAAAGAGACGCCAATGTATGGTAGGCTGGATATGTGGATGTCGTACATGCAATTATTTGTTTTCTTTTATTTTCTTGCGACGAATTAAAAAAAAAGGAAGGAACGTGGGCACCAACAAAAAAAAGGAACGGCCAGCGACCGAAGCAACGTGAATCCTTTGATCGCGTTTACCATTTCTTTTAACTCTCGAAGGAAATAAAAACATACTATACGGGTATATTACAATAGATGCATGCCTTTGTTGGCTTCCCAGCTAGAGATAGCTGCTCTACTTGATCGCGTTTCAACTTTGAACCATAGTTATAAGAGCACCTTCCCTCACCTTCCAACCAGGCCGTTTCTAGGATATTTTTTTCGGTTCAACGTTGAAAATTTGTTTGGCCGTGTTTTTAAGACTCCAGTTTTGTCTAAATTTAGGCTAACTTTGGTCCAGACTTTTCAGGTCGTTTCCGGGTGTTAGAAATGTCTCGGGAACGTCAGACGAAGCGAATCCCGCATGAAAAAACGTTCGGCCGCGTAGACCCGCCCAGTCAGCGAGAGAAGTTCAATCGTCGTCATCCTTCCGTCGTGGAAGCCCGCGACCGACCGCCGGCCATTAACTGTCTGTCTCGTTAACCACGAGTCGTCATAATGGCGCGCCACCGCCGTCTCGGCTCCCTTAACGGACCGGTGGGAAATAACTTCCCGCCGGTTCTCTTTTTCCCGCCCTCGCCGCTACACCTCGCCGCCCGCATCGGCCTTTAAAAGCCGTACGCCTCGCCGGCTCCCTTCACACTCTCTCGCAACTCCCCCACTCTTCCAACTCCGGCGAGCTCCAAACCCTCACAGCTTCCCCACTTCCCCAACGACGGCGAACGCCATGGCCAAGAGGTTCCCCAGCGACCCAATGGCGGCGAACGACTTCGGCCGCCGCACGCTACAACCCTGGGAGGCTAGGATGCTGCACGACGCCGGTTACATGGCGCCGCCGAACACGCGGAACCCCGACCGACTGGAAGCTCGGCGTCGACGGGATTCCCTTGTCGCCGGTGTCAGCCGACGAGGAGATCCATGCCGCCATCATGGCCATGGACGACCCCGATCTCGCCTAGGACCCCGGCAACCTGTTCTACTGGGAGCAGTTCTTCGCCGATCGGCGGCTCCGTGAGCTCGCCCACCACGCACTACTAGGAAAGGCCGTTAGTGGCACACATGGTTTTCCCATCCGTGGCGCACCGCCACGAGCCGTACGCTGTGGCTAAAATTTGCTCGTAGCGCGCTGCTTGGTGCGCTACGGTTATCTGGGCATAGGCGTAGCGCACCTGCTGGTGTGTCACGGATGTGAAGCATAGTATGCTACCACTGTGTTTCATGTGGCGCACTGGCAGTATGCTACTAAGTCTAGCGTAGGTGCGCTTTAGAAGTAGTGCACCACTAAGCAATGACATATGTTCCACGACCCATTTTTAATTTATTCAGCACTTATTATATATAATACAGATTATATACGATATATATCTGATATACATACATATATATGTACAATACAGATATAATACATAGATATGAATACACAGACAAGATTGAAAAAATACATATAGATAAGTCACATACATGAATACATAGTATAATTTACATTGTTTCGATCAAGTTATAAAGTAGTTAGTGACATGAATACATGTTTATCGACCAAGTTAGAGCTCGGAAGCTCGTCTAGACATCTAAACTAGAAACATGCATGCGGGATAGACAACCAAGGGCGATTATAAGCATCACCTCGACGAAGGTATAGTTTTTCATTATGTTTCTTGTCCTAACTCCCGCTAGATAGCGCGTGTATCTAGCTTCCGCCATAGTGTTGTACCCTTTATAGCTATTGCCGCTGAAATGGTGCACTGTTTTCGGCTGTTTTCCCAATCATCGTAGACTCTGGGAACCCGTCCCTTGTATACGACGTACCACATCATCTACAAGTTGGCAATAATAATTAACTGATGAGTGAAAAAATATGTAAAATTGAAGTCGTATATAAAGATACACTTATCAAACAGCGCCAACTCAAAAAGAATGTCTCATATAATCAAGGTTGTTCGACACAAAAATATGCTATGATGGAATTGTACGACCAAGTGGGATACATAAGACTTGGACTTTTGCAAAGCACAAGGCCGGACAGCCCATTACAACACATTTATATATATATAGTGTCCAACAACATTCTCAAAAAAGACTAAAATAACTCGGAATTATGCCTCATTCTCGAAAAAAGAAAGTAGTCTCAACTCAAAAAGCATGCCTCATATATACATAGGCTGTTGGACATAGGGATATGCTACGATGGAACAATAAGCCAAGTAGGATGCACAAGACCTGGACTTGTGCATAGCACAAGACTCACTATCCCATCGCAGCATATTCACATATATAGTATGCTATGACATTTTAATCATCGGCATTTTCGAAAAAGACCAAAGTAACTCAAAAATCATACCTCGTATATACATAGGTCATTGGACACAGGAATATGCTATGGTGAAACTGTAAGACAAGTATGATGCACAAGACTTGGACTTGAACATGACACAAGGCTTATGATCTCATCACAGCATATTCACATATATAGTGTGTGCCACGATATTTTAGTTAAGGATGGAAATTTTATCCATGAATCCGGGTATCCACGAATATCCGACCCGGTGGGTAAGGGTATGGATACCTAATTACATCCACGGATTTCATTGCGCGGATATCCACTAATTCATGGGACGGGCCTGGGTACTGGTTTCGCTCCATGGATATCCAACGGATACCCGAAGTGAGATTTTTTACATCTACAATATTTACTCAATAACATGCTCCAGCTTCCAAGCACCAGACCCAAAGGCCCACCTAAGTAGTAGTTGGTAATACCTAATTCTGTAATTACTTCGTACACTATAAAGCCTAGGTCGCAGTCGCCCTAGGTCATAGTCCTGGACGAGGATCGAGGGCACGAGGCAGTTGCCAGGCCAGGGGAAGCGAAGGAGACGACTCCCCTAATTTAACTATGCATTCTTGTGATGTGTAACTTTGCTAAGCTTTAGTGTTTCTTCAATTGTAGGATGCCAATGAATCCATTGTCACCGAGGAATGAGGCTCTAATCGTTCAAGTTTCAACTCAACATTTCTACTATCCATTGCTATATCTATTGAATATATGAGATGTTGTACTAAAAACTTGTAATAAAAAGATTGTCTATGTTCTATGAGACTAGCATGAGACATCTATGTACTTTGTGGTGTTATCGTGTGAGATTTGAAATATTTTAAGTAATATGTGGTTAAAATATTGTTGCTTTGATATTCATATGTAATATCCATATAATATTTGTTGAAATGCTAGTGAAATGCTCTCGAAAATTTCTATAATGTCGCAGTTATGTTGAATGTTGTTATGATTATGTATATAGCGTGTAAACCAATGGATATCCATGGATACATGGATATCCAGCGGGTTTGGATCTGGGGTGATATCCATGCCCATGGATATCTTCGTGGGCAAGCTAGATTAAGCTTCATGGATTTGGATTTGGATTTGGATTTGGATTTGGTTTTGGTATATCCGTCCAAACCCGCTCCACCGCCATCCTTAATTTTAATCATCAGCATTCTCGAAAAAAGACCAAAGTAAGCAAAGGACCAAAGAGTAAGCAAAAAAAAAATCAAGCATTGATTCATATATAATAATAATAAGCAAAATAAGTAAGAGTTGATTCATAACCCTAATAAGATAAGTAGTAGCATGTACTTTTCGACACACACAAGTACTTGTGGTGATAAAGTTTACATGGCACAAGCTCATCTATAGTTCGAAACTATAACTAGGCCAACATCAAGACTTATGGCTCGGCTCAGGGAACGGGAGGACGCCTTGTTTCGTTATGAACTTCCTATAGTCACCTTGCATGTTTAGGCGATCTACTATGTCACGGTTATTCGGCCCACTGTTTGAGATGATCTGGCAGCATAGAATTCTGAATGAGTGATCTTAGCCTTGGCTTCGGCCCACTATTTGAGATGATCTGGCAGCGTAGAATTTTTTTGTTCTAGTAGGAACGCCCTCATGTGATGGAGTGCGTAGTAGGCTTCCTTCTGACTGTCTTCCGGCTTCTTTATGTAGGGGAACTCCGTTACGTGGGTGAAGACGTGCCTACCAAACTTGACCTTCTTATGCACGAAGGTGGTGCCTTCCGCTGAGGCATAGCCAGTGAGAGCATCATCCAAAGCTTCCTTGATCTTGTCTTAGTTTTTATTCTTTTCTCGACTCCCCGAGTCGAAATACGTGGATTGCGAATGCTTCGACGATAAGGAGATGAGTGTGCAGTGTTGATCTCTGCGTAAAACAATTCAAATGGAATGTGTTGTAAAAAGAATGATGATAATCTAATAAAGCATGTTATGGTGGCGAGTGAATAATGACTTACTCGGGAAAGTAAGGTACGATAATGTATTCCTTTGTCTTGTTCGCAACCAAGATGCCTTGTAGGTACGAGGCCACGAATTATCGTTCAATGACGCTTCCCAAGCAGTCGTCACGCATGTAGTAGGGGTACATTATTGCAATGCCTGGGGTGTTCTCTCTAATGATTTGCATGGACAGGCTGAGAGAAAACAGACAGACGATGATATAGTGCAGCGTGTATGGGTGTAACATATTGAAGATGTCGTCAAACCGCAGGAAGAACGGATCCGCGGGGACACTGTCGATGAAGCCCAAGCCTGGTGGCACCTTAACCGGGTATCATCGGGCTTGCATCCTCCATACAATGGAGTAACTGCGTATTTCTCAAGTTTCGTAAGATTGGATTTCTCTCTAGCGACAGTCCTAGCATTATTCTTCTGCTTGAGAAGCAGTTCTTGAACATAAGGGTCCCGCACCCAGCTTGACATTGTTCCATCGTCTGCTCTGGCATCTAGATCACCATCTCTAGGAGACTCTTCGTCATCATGTTGCCCGCCTTCCTCATTTCTCTCCGCCCCATTTACGTCCTCATCATCTTCGCCATCACTTATTCACAAAGTGTAGCCATCCATGAAACCATGGCGGAGCATATGCGCCTACAAATGTCTGGAATCTGGGTCGATCAACCAATTGAGTTTGCATCTCTTGCACGGACATCTTATCTCCGTCATGTTATATCGTATCATGTCGGCCATCGTGCATTTCAAAAATCTAGCAACAATGCCTTCGCTCATTATGCGGACCATGGTTGCCTGCGTGGTGTATAGTACATGGTAGAATTAGAAGTTTATTAGAACCACATAATCAATGCATGCATGTAATGGTCGATAGAAATTTTTGGCATGACCTATCCTAAAATTAGGACCTTTTTGAAATGTCAAAGTCTTGCCAAAATGGAAATAAATCAACATTTTGGCAAAACAATGGCAACTCAGTCACACACACAAACACATGAGAGAGATATCATATGCATTCTCCAAACACACGTGAGCATAATCCTCTCCATACGCATGAGCATTGATCCAGCCTCTCCATACATATGAGCATATATCATCCATGCACATGAACACATCCTTACATGGACAACTTACCAAGATGAGAGACCGATCGAGAAGATGGAGGAGAGGTGCGAGACCGAGAGGATGGCGTGTCCGGAAAGAGAGCTTCCTCTATTATGTATGTAACATCCAAGGTAAGTTCTACATGCTAAAAATGGTGAAACAGTGAAGAAATTGAGATGGAAAGGAGGAGGATCACGACTAGATCCAAGGAGGAAGAATGAGGGAAAAGTAAAGTGGGAGGTGGTAGTGGATAGTCACATGTGCAAAAAGAGGCTACCAAAAAGTAGACAACGCATCCGTGACGCACATGGTGCTCGTGCGCCATAGGAGTTAATCACAACCGTGGCGCACATGAGGATGGTGCACCACGGATGTGTCTGCCCAGTTACAGAGTAGAGTGGCCTGAACTTATACGTATCGCACCAACCCCATGTGCGCCATGGCTACCTGCTGCAACCGTAGCACACTTCCCCGAGGTGCGCTACAGATATGTGGTCAGCGGCCGGAAGTGCCCTGGCCCACACATAGTGGCGCACCACCCACATGTGCGCCACGCTTGCTATAGTTAGCTGTAGGGCACCTGTGGGCAGTGCGCCACACCTATTTTACCCGTGGGGCACTCCAAGCACGTGCACCACGGATGTGCGGATTGCCTATAGACATTTTCTTAGTAGTTATGAGGGGCCGCCAGGATCGCCGCCGAAGCGCAACAACGCGGCGACACGACGGCCATGGTGGAGCGCTCCTGGACGGATGCTCGCCGCCGTGCTGGACCACATCCACGCCGACAATAACCCACGGCTCAGCTTCCCCCGCACCCCGGCGCTGGCGTCCAGGGGGAGGCGCCATCCTTCGGCCAACTGGGTGCCGAGGAGGATGGCCAGCCTCAGCTCCTCCTCCTTCGCAGCCTCGGCCTCGCACTCCTCCGGTTCTGCGCCGACGCCATCGCCGCCACTCCGGCCGGTCAAGCGGGAGCCAGACACGTCGGTCCGCTCGCCGCCGCGGACAAGGGCGTGGGGCATCATCATCAACGAGCCCCGCGCGCCTTTGCTGCCCACTGGCTGTCTCCGCCTTCGCTAGCCGAAGTCGGAGCCAGCAGAATGGGCGGTGCCAGCCGACAAGGACGCCTTCGCCATGAGGATGGCGATGGAGCAATCCCTCCGTGACACCGTGCCTGCGCCGAAGCCTACTTTGTCGGACATCCTTGCCTAGTCCAGGACGGACTGGGAGGAGACGGAGCGGCACCGTGTCCAGCGCCAGCAGGAGGAGGCCGAACGCCAGGCCTAGGCTGGCCGCGAGTTCGCCTACCAGGGCGTGCCGCTCGTCGTCCTCGACGACGACAAAGAGGCCGGCCCCTTGTACCAGTCCTGTAGGTGCGGCGACAACGGCCATTGCCAGCTCCCTCCCATCGCAGCCACCGAGCAACGACGACGGCAAGGCTGACCCCGTCTACACCTGCTTCTACAGCAATTTTGGCATGTAGAAGCGAAGTACGGCATCGGCATCGACGACAGCGGACTTTTAAGTTTTTTTAGTTATTATTTAGCCTAAATGTAGTTTAAATTCATGTGTTCGTGCGAATTCGATATAATATTTATGAATTCGCCCTATATTAAAGAAATCCGCCTATATTCATCCAAATTTTGCCGTGTTTGATTGAATTTTAGCCAAACGGGGGAACCAGATCTGAGAACGCGAGTGAAAAAGTTGGCGTTCCTAGGAGCCGAAAACTAGTTTCGTCCGGCCCAAAATACGTCTGTATTTCGGCCTGGAAACGGCTAACGAGTGGAGATGCTCTATAAACCGGATAAGTTCACTGATTAAATCGGAAAAAACCAAAACCTGTGCCCTTAGTGGCTTGTTAAGCGCATTGAACTGCCCTCGCCTAACGAACCATAAAAACCGTTCAAACCACGGTCGAACCGGTGGTTTTCTTGAAAACTGCCCTATATCAAATAGGTAAAAAAACCACTAGCGTGGGGAAATAAAAGAAAAATCATTGGGCCAACCAACTGGGCCAAGATATGCTTCTACCAATGTACTTCATCGTATGGATTAAATATTCTCTTTTTCTTACGAAAATCGTACATTTTCTTAATTATTTTATCCTTAATAAATCAGCAAGTGAACCGGTTTGAACGGGTAGTTCAAGCAGTGAACCATGAACCGAGGGCCTTGCCAGTTTGGTTATTGATCCGGTTTTTTAAATTATGCTTTGAACCTATGCATCCCGGCCGAGGATCTCGCTCCGTTAAACGCGCTCACTCACTACAGGAAATTTGTTCTTTGCCGTGTAGCATACAATGCACGGCAAAAGCCTAAAAAGGCACGGCAAAGGCTTTGCCGTGAGAAACTACACGGCAAAGACCGCACGACAAAGATAGGGCCGGCAAAGAGTTCTTTGTCGTGCACCATACACGGCAAATCCTTTGCCGTGTGCTCGCCCCCCCCCGGACGGCACACAAAAGGTACTTAACGACGCTACCCCCCGACGACGCCGTGATAGGGGGTCCCGTGAACTTTTGCCGTGCGCTTCCAGCGATGGACCCCACCTGTAAGTTTTGCCATGCTTGTTTCTTTGCCGTGAGTTTCTTGTCTGCCGTGGTCACAGCTTTGCCGTGCACCGCGCACGGCAAATATTTTGCCGTGCTTTCGTATTTACCGTGCGTTCTTACTCTGCCGTGTTTGCCCGTTGCCGTGTGTTTTATGGCAAAGTCTTTGCCGTGTGGGATGGCACGGCAAATACCACCTTGAGCAGCCCGTCTGCCCGCCTTTGTCGTGCGTCCCTATGTCGTGTGCCTTTGGGCGGAATATTTGCCGTGCATTGTTGCACGGCAAAGTGACCCCAATTTGTCACAGATACCCCAGGCGCACAGTATGGCGACATGTGGCACCTTTGTCGTGTGCTTATGCACGGCAAAGGACAATAGGTTAATTTGTCGTGTTTTTGTGCACGGCAAAGGCCTAATGAATTTTTTTTGTTTGTTTTCATTTCATTCCTTCAATTCAAATATAAAATATAGTCATAAACATGCTCATGACCATAGATAGATCACAAATATGTCCATAATAATCACATACAAGCTCAATGACCACAAGTGTGTCCATAATAATCACATACAAGCTCCATAACCACAAATATGTCTATAATAGTCACATACAAGCTCCATAACCATAAATATGTCCATAATAGCCACATACAAGCTCCATAACCACAAATATGTCCATAATAATCACATACAAACTCCAACACTAGAAATAAGATCATACACAAGCTCCATGACCACAAATAGTGCATAACAAGTGCATACGATTTCATAATACAACTCCACATGTCAACACATCACCGGAGATCGACAAGTTCATCCTTCATGGACATCCTACAAGTGATTCACAAGTAAATTTTGACATATGATAGAACATAGCAAGTAAATTTTGACAAGTCATTTGGTAAGAATAATCACAATTCATATAGCAAGAATAATGACATGAGATTCACACAAGTCCTATGTTGGGAGTGATTCTACAAGTCATATGGTAAGAATTTCACAATTTTGACAAGTCATATTTTCTACAAGTCCTATGTACTATGTCGGGAGTGATTCTACAATGTGAAATTCTACTAGTCACGAGAACGAGAGTACAAACCTAAAAGAGTGAGCGATGGAGCGGGTTGTTAGGTCGTTGTCCCCCTGTAGGAGACGTCTGCATGGTCTCCTCCTGAGACGGTTGTCGCCCGAACTCCATATTGTTGGATCCACCTGAGGCATGTAGCTACAAGATAGAAAATATGAGCCATATTCAATATGCACTACACATGTGGTATTTTGAGATTGGCACCTAATACACAAGACAACTTACCCATGTGTTGATGTCAAAAGGAGGTGGATCAACCGTAGGAAGAGTGGCGCCACTCGGCAGCAACGTCTACAAATCAAGCATGTGCGGGTAAGGTGTATGGAACTAGAATTCGTCTTAGGTCCTATGAGCAAGAACTTACCGCTATCTCCGGGACTCGAGCTGTCATCTTCTGTGCAAACCACGCCATCATCTGACTCTGCTGAGCAATGATAGCCTGAGCCTGCTCCCTCTGTCTCCTCTCATTCTCCAAGTCCTCCTACGTTGTGTCATTGGAAGGTCATGGATATTACAAATGGAAAACATGGAATGAAATGTGGATGACCAAAGAAGAAGTGAATACCCGAATCTTATCGATGGCTCTAGACGACGCTGTCGGGCGGGACTGTATGGAAGACGAAGAGATTGAGCATCACGCCTAATCTCTCTCATAGACTGACGGTCTTAGGATCGGCACTGTCACACATCCTGGCGACCACTCTTCCGGCCGCCTCCCGCACACATGGCAACCTCAGGGTCAAAGGGCTCAGTATCGGGGTTCGCGTCGGGATGTGTTGTGGCAAAGAACTTCCGATACTCCGTGTCCTTGAGCTCGGCGTTCGGGCTCACCCACGTAAGCGTCCCATCCTCCTTGTTCTTCTTCTTATGAAACTTACTCCATACCATGAATATCGAGGGCTCCGCGCCTAGCTCTTTTGCCTGCAAGAGTGACCACAAAGATACATCAAGAGGGACACATTTGCGGCATAAGAAACAACATGATGAGCAAGGTTAAGAGAAAGATTTTCTCACCACGCTCACGTATGCAGACGGCCATGGGTAAGCTGCCTTGTGTGTGTGATCCACCTCCCATCTCGGCTCTCTTTAGCTTTCCTTCTTCGCTCCTCCTCTTGAACTCGGCGCTTGTCCACCAATGGACAATAGCCCGGTAGACTCCCGGTCTGGCGTGACCTATGAACGGAGGAGGTACCTGCATACACAAAATACACATATTAGTAAAAGCCGTACGGAGTAGGGCACCGCATAGACAAAATACATATATTACCTGCAAGTACTGCCACGGCTCCATAAAGATATCTCGGGATTGAGACTTGTTCTGCATTGGGAGTTTACGCTTCTCGGCATACCATCTTCGAACGCAACCCACACGCGCCTCGTGCATAATGTCAGTAACTTGCTTTACAGCCGCCCTACGAGACTGGGCAATGCACTCATCGCGGTTACAATCCGGGTCCATCTGAAAGTAAGTCTACAAGCAGGATAGACATAGATAAAAAGTGGCAGAAAGGCGTTAGTTCAAGGAATAGTAGTTAGCATCAAGGATTATCGCCGGACAGAGGCAGGGCAAGGAAAGGAAGATGCATGCGCCGGCCACTCCACCACCGCCACGAGATTTTGATGAACTCGCACGCGGAGTAGTCTCGATGATGATGACTAATAATTAATTAAAAGTTGACCTGCAGCTGACTAATCCAACGCTGACGGCGAGCTAGCGTGCGTACCTCTCCACGCCTGCAGGGGCAGGGCGCCGGCCGGGCACAGGGCGGCAGGTGAGAGGCGGCCAGAAGAGGCGAGGCGGGCGCAGGCCGGCCGTGCTGTCTCTGGGCGGTGGCGGGCTGGCGGCGTGGGCGTGTGCAGGCGGGGAGAAGGCTTACCTCGTGACGGACGGGCGGCGAGGCAAGGGAGGGCGGCGAGGCGCAGAGGGAGGCGAGGCCAGCGAGCTGCACTGGCGAGGCGGGCGGCGAGGCGGCAGCGGACAAGCGGCAGGAGCGGCGGCGCATGGGAAGGTGAGGCGCGCGTGTGTGTGGCTCGGTTTGCTGAGGGGTGAGGATAAGGTTGTTTTTTTTACCCCAAATAAGTCTTTGCCGTGCGTGCAACTATGAAGACATGCATGGCAAACGCACCCTTCGCCGTGAGTTTTACAAGGCAAAGAATGCTTTGCCGTGCACACCACACGGCACAAATTTTAATTTAAAATTTTGACCTATATGTACATCCATGCAAAATCAGTTCTAATTTTTAATTTTAAATTATGTATTTTTTTATTAATATTACTCTCTCCGACCCATATTAGTTGACTTGCATTTGTCTAGATTTAGATAAATCTAGACACTATTTAGTATCTAGGTTCATCCAAATTTTGACAAATCCAAGTCAACTAATATAGGTCGGAGGGAGTAGTTGACTTGGATTTGTATAGATTCAAATGTATGTTATATCCAAATTAAATCAAATCCAAGTCAAATAATATGGGTCGCAGAGAGTACAATAAACTATTTTTTCATTAACAAATAAACAAAAATATTAGTCAATCCTCGTAGTAAGATAGCTAATAGATCTTTCCCCGAGGCTAGAATGTGCCACAAGGTACCAAAGTTGGTTTCCTTGTATCTATGTCCTAAACAAACCTTAACCAACAAAAAAGTACATTGGTGGAACCTCGTGCGGAGAAAGCTAGGGGGTAGACCTTCCCAGGGCCCGCACATGGCTGTTTTCGATGGAGAATGACCCCCGGAGCCCCGAGAACCCACCCAAACTTTCATGTGAGGCTAGGAAACTTGCATGTAGTCCTAGGATACATGTAAAGGTGTTTTATAAGTCCCATATATGAAAAAAATATCTCCCGGTGTGAGCTTCTTCATATTCGGGCGATACCACTTAGCAGATTCCTCGACCTATAGGGGGAAATGTCCTGCTGCGGGTATACCGGGGGATAGAATGTGCCACAGGGTACCAAAGTTGGTTTTCCTTGTATCTATGTCCTAAAAAAACCTTAACCAACAAAAAAGTACATTGGTGGAACCTCGTGCTTAGAAAGCTAGGGGGTAGACCTTCCCAGGGCGCACATGGCTGTTTTCGATGGAGAATGACCCCCGGAACCCACCCAAACTTTCATGCGGTGCTAGGAAACATGCATATAGACCTAGGATACATGTAAAAGTGTTGTATAAGTCCCATATATGCAAGACATATCTCCCCGGTGTGAGGTTCTTCACATTGAGCAAAGATAACACTTAGCGATTCCTCGACCTATAGGGGAATGTCCCTGCAGGTATACGGGGCTAGAATGTGCCACAGGGTACCAAAGTTAGTTTTCCTTGTATCTATGTCCTAAACAAACCTTAACCAACAAAAAGTACATTGGTGGAACCTCGTGCGGAGAAAGCTAGGGGTAGACCTTCCACGGCCGCACATGGTCAAGTTTCGATGGAGAATGACCCTCAGGCCCGGGAACCCACCCAAACTTTCATGCGGTGCTAGGAAACATGCATGTAGACCTAGGATACATGTAAAAGTGTTGTATAAGTCCCATATATGCAAGACATATCTCCCCGGTGTGAGGTTATTCACATTCAGGCGATAACACTTAGCAGATTCCTCGACCTATAGGGGGGAATGTCCCGCTGCGGGTATACCGGGGGCTAGAATGTGCCACAGGGTACCAAAGTTGGTTTTCCTTGTATCTATGTCCTAAAAAAACCTTAACCAACAAAAAAGTACATTGGTGGAACCTCGTGCGGAGAAAGCTAGGGGGTAGACCTTCCCAGGGCGCACATGGCTGTTTTCGATGGAGAATGACCCCCGGAACCCACCCAAACTTTCATGCGGTGCTAGGAAACATGCATGTAGACCTAGGATACATGTAAAAGTGTTGTATAAGTCCCATATATGCAAGACATATCTCCCCGGTGTGAGGTTCTTCACATTCAGGCGATAACACTTAGCAGATTCCTCGACCTATAGGGGGGAATGTCCCGCTATGGGTATACCGGGGGCTAGAATGTGCCACAGGGTACCAAAGTTAGTTTTCCTTGTATCTATGTCCTACACAAACCTTAACCAACAAAAAAGTACATTGGTGGAACCTCGTGCGGAGAAAGCTAGGGGGTAGACCTTCCTGGGGCCCTTACATGGTCAAGCCAAGGAGAATGACCCTCAGAGCCCCGGGAACCCACCCAAACTTTCATGCGGTGCTAGGAAACATGCATGTAGACCTAGGATACATTTAAAAGTGTTGTATAAGTCCCATATATGAAAGACATATCTCCCCGATGTGAGGTTCTTCACATTCAGGCGATAACACTTAGCAGATTCCTCGACCTATAGGGGGGATTGTCCCGCTGCTGGTATACCGGGGGCTAGAATGTGCCACAGGGTACCAAATTTAGTTTTCCTTGTATCTATGTCCTAAACAAACCTTAACCAACAAAAAAGTACATTGGTGGAACCTCGTGCGGAGAAAGCTAGGGGGTAGACCTTCCCAGGGCCCGCACATGGCTGTTTTCGATGGAGAATGACCCTCAGAGCCCCGGGAACCCACCCAAACTTTCATGCGGTGCTAGGAAACATGCATGTAGACCTAGGATACATGTAAAAGTGTTGTATAAGTCCCATATATGCAAGACATATCTCCCCGGTGTGAGGTTCTTCACATTCAGGCGATAACACTTAGCAGATTCCTCGACCTATAGGGGGGAATGTCCCGCTGCGGGTATACCGGGGGCTAGAATGTGCCACAGGGTACCAAAGTTA
The DNA here is from genome assembly GCA_030063025.1 of Avena longiglumis. Taxonomy (NCBI): domain Eukaryota; kingdom Viridiplantae; phylum Streptophyta; class Magnoliopsida; order Poales; family Poaceae; genus Avena; species Avena longiglumis. The sequence continues at coordinate 534,873,389 of CP125976.1, forward strand.
GTTTTCCTTGTATCTATGTCCTAAACAAACCTTAACCAACAAAAAAGTACATTGGTGGAACCTCGTGCGGAGAAATCTAGGGGGTAGACCTTCCCAGGGCCCGCACATGGCTGTTTTCGATGGAGAATGACCCTCAGAGCCCCGGGAACCCACCCAAACTTTTATGCGGTGCTAGGAAACATGCATATAGACCTAGGATACATGTAAAAGTGTTGTATAAGTCCCATATATGCAAGACATATCTCCCCGGTGTGAGGTTCTTCACATTCAGGCGATAACACTTAGCAGATTCCTCGACCTATAGGGGGGAATGTCCCGCTGCTGGTATACCGGGGGCTAGAATGTGCCACAGGGTACCAAAGTTAGTTTTCCTTGTATCTATGTCCTAAACAAACCTTAACCAACAAAAAAGTACATTGGTGGAACCTCGTGCGGAGAAACCTAGGGGGTAGACCTTCCCAGGGCCCGCACATGGCTGTTTTCGATGGAGAATGACCCTCAGAGCCCCGGGAACCCACCCAAACTTTCATGCGGTGCTAGGAAACATGAATGTAGACCTAGGATACATGTAAAAGTGTTGTATAAGTCCCATATATGCAAGACATATCTCCCCGGTGTGAGGTTCTTCACATTCAGGCGATAACACTTAGCAGATTCCTCGACCTATAGGGGGGAATGTCCCGCTGCGGGTATACCAGGGGCTAGAATGTGCCACAGGGTACCAAAGTTAGTTTTCCTTGTATCTATGTCCTAAACAAATCTTAACCAACAAAAAAGTACATTGGTGGAACCTCGTGCGGAGAAAGCTAGGGGGTAGACCTTCCCAGGGCCCGCACATGGTCAAGTTCGATGGAGAATGACCCTCGAGCCCCGAACCCACCCAAACTTTCATGCGGTGCTAGGAAACATGCATGTAGACCTAGGATACATGTAAAAGTGTTGTATAAGTCCCATATATGCAAGACATATCTCTCCGGTGTGAGGTTCTTCACATTCAGACGATAACACTTAGCAGATTCCTCGACCTATAGGGGGGAATGTCCCGCTGCGGGTATACCGGGGGCTAGAATGTGCCACAGGGTATCAAAGTTAGTTTTCCTTGTATCTATGTCCTAAACAAACCTTAACCAACAAAAAAGTACATTGGTGGAACCTCGTGCGGAGAAAGCTAGGGGGTAGACCTTCCCAGGGCCCGCACATGGCTGTTTTCGATGGAGAATGACCCTCAGAGCCCACCCAAACTTTCATGTGGTGCTAGTAAACATGCATGTAGACCTAGTATACATGTAAAAGTGTTGTATAAGTCCCATATATGCAAGACATATTTCCCCGGTGTGAGGTTATTCACATTCAGGCGATAACACTTAGTAGATTCCTCGACCTATAGGGGGAAATGTCTCACATGGTATACCGAGGGCTAGAATGTGCCACAGGTTACCAAAGTTGGTTTTCCTTGTATCTATGGCCTAAAAACCCTTAACCAACAAAAAGTACATTGTTGCAACCTCGTGCGGAGAAAGCTAGGGGGCGACGTTCCTAGGGCCCGCAGATGGCTCTTTTCGATGGAGAATGACCCCGCATGCGATTATACTTAGAGAAGTGGGCGTGTCGTTGGAAACTCCCTCTCCGGGTCCAACGGGGAAATCGATGGAATATTGGGCCCAACCTTGGTATTCTATGTAAATATGGCCTAAACAAACAAAAATCACATTGCACAACCCTCGCGAAGAGAGAGCTAGGTAGATCCCGGTTGCCCGAACCGTAGGGTTTCGATGGGAGACAACCTGGAGCTCCAATCCAACCAAACCACATAATTATAATGTGCTGGGCAAACCATATAATTAAAGTGTCCATAGATGCAATATGGGTTATATTTGAGATAGCTAAAAGAAAAGCGAAGGCAAAGAAGAGATGGAAATGGCAATAAGCAGGTCTTTGCCGTGGGTTGTGCATGTAAGGCGCTGTTGCCGTGGGAGGTGCACGCAAAGACATCTTTTGTGTAGAGTTCACGGCAAAGACGCTCGTTCATTGAACAAAACTCACGGAAATATTTCGCGCTTCGAACAAAATAAATGGCGCGAATGTTTCGCGCGTTGAACAAAATAAATAGCGGGAATATTTCGCGCAGAAACAGGAATTTGCAATTCAAAACTTTGTTGTGTCTGACGGTGAGACACACGGCAAATCCCTGCCGTCACCGGGCCGTGAACTACGCGGTATGGTGGGCCCAAGGATGATAGTGTGCCGTGTGGTTTCTTTGCCGTGGGCGTTTCGCTTTGCCGTGAATTTATTCTTTGCCGTGTGCCTATACTGAGGTTTGCCGTGAGGTTTTCTGATGCCGTGTATCCTCTAGGGTGCCGCCGTGCAGTTCTTCTTTGCCGTGCGTTGTGGTGTGTGCTCGCACGGCAAAGAGAACTTTGCCGTGCATCGATGCACGGCAAAGCCTAAGTGCACGGCAGCGCCCAATTTTCCCGTAGTGACTTGCGGCGGTGGAGAGACCTCTCTCTGGTGCATCAAACACATCCACGAGCGGAAGTTCCAAATCGAGACTCAAAGACCTGCATCGGACGGAACAAAAGTACGAGTAATAAAAGAAAAAAAAAGGTTTTGAACTACTCTCGATCGGAGGGAGTAATAAAAGAAAAAAAAAGTTGCAGCCACGGAGTTCTTTCATATCTTTCCTTGTGCACAAACGGGTGGAAGAGGGAAACTTTAGAAAAGAAGCTCTCCTGGCATTTTAAAGGAAACGGGAGGAAACTCTAATTAAACCCCGTATACTTTAGGTAAGTACTGACCGTGAAGAATTTATATTTGGCTGACTTTGATCTACTACTATATAGAGGAGAGGAGAGGAGAGGAGAATAGAGGACGCGTACGTACGCCCTTGAACGCCTGGATACAACCAAAAGTCCAAAACCATCATGGAGATCTGTATCAAGCGGAGTCGCGGCTATACAGGCGGCGACCGGCTGAGCAACCTGCCGGACTGCCTCCTCCACTCCATCCTGTCCCAGCTCAAGGCCCGGCAGGTCGTGCAGACGTGCGCGCTGTCGAGGAGGTGGCGGCACCTCTGGCTTGAGGTGCCGTGCCTCGATATCACCAGCGGCGAGTTCCGGATCGTTCGATCCGCGCATGGGTCACCCCAGGAAGCGAATGGGATCGAGCAGGTGGCGGAGTTCGGCAAGTTCGAGGACTTCGTCGACAATCTCCTGTTCCATCGTAGTGCTGTTTTGTCCTCGTCAGAGTTGGACACCTTGCGGCTGCACATACATGACAACCTTATGCAGCACACCAACTATGGCAGGTGGATTCGCCGTGGCCTCAAGTGCTCCCCGGCGACACTCGACGTTAGCCATGGCGGAGATTACGGCATCATCTTGTTACCTCCTCTGGCTGCCACGGGTACTCACCGCCTCACGAAGCTTCCCCCCCCCCCCCCCCCCCTGGATTTCGAGGAGATGCTCAGTTCGCGTCTCCCTGTCCTGGAAGACTTGGAGATCAAGAACGGCGGAATAGGCAATGGATGCTCACAGATCGCGTCCAACAGTCTCAAGAACTTGACTCTCGATTCCTACAGCTGCGTTACATATCATGGTGATGTCCACGGAGGCTTTGGCACTGCCTTTGCCGTGGTCGCCCCTCGCCTCGCCTCCCTGCACCTCGGCCTTCGACTTAGCCGCTTCGACGGACCGTACCGTGATATCACCCTAGGGGAGGCGCCTTCTCTTGTCCAAGCATCCATCCGTCTTCTCAACAAGGAGGGCCTGGCCCTGGGTGTTACACCAGACACATACTCCTATTTTTTAAGAACTACATGCAAGCTTCTCAACTCTATGTCCAACGTCACAAGATTGGAGTTGTCGGGCTTCCAGCAAACAGTTTGTGTGCCTTTCTCTTCACTGTATGATGATTTCACTTTGACGTGCAGATTAACAACGTTCTTGCCTCTTCAATGCAGATGGTGGCCGAGCATGGGTCACTTGCACCTCCGCCGACAGCATACAAGCCGCAGTTTCAGTTTCAGACAAATTTCTATGCGACGACGAATCCATTTCTCCCGAACATGCCAAGCAATGCATACGTTCCGGGTTCTATGTTGCAGGCGATACTAGACGAGGAGAATGATGGCTTGCCAATGTTGCCGAACCTAAGAACATTGATCTTTGATGAATGTGAGATCGGCCGCAACATGGCGACGTTGTGTCGTTTTCTGCATAACACTCCTGCTATTGAGAAGCTTATTATGCAACACTGCAAGGTATGTTTAAAGTATCTTTTGTCTTGACCCAACTTAATTAATTACTAAAAGTGCTTGCTTAATTCTTTGTGGTGCTGACATGGTTAAATTCGTTTCATGCCAAAAGTTCGTAGATGCTTCGGAGAGGAAGAACTTGCAAACTGACAAGATGAAGTTGAGTACAGCCTCCAAACTGAAGTTGGTACAAATTAAGTACAAAGATTTCGATTATCATGACCCGACAGGGCGAAGTATTCCAGCACCAAGAGGAGGTGGTACTCGACAACTCAATAAGATTAAGTCCATGCTGAAAGGGATAGTACCAGCGACTACAATGATTCGAGCTAGCAAAACAAATTAGATTTATCATCTGTTCAGTTGTTTCTCTCATCCTCATGAGAAATATTGAGTTGTAGCGTTTATCATGACCTCGCCAGGAGTGTTTAGTTGCCAATATATTATTAGAGGGATTTTTATTTTCGTGTCTCTGGTTCGTTAGTTGTACTCACTTTTCGCCAGTCGTTTAATTTTTTTTTACTTTTTTCCTTCCTCTATTCTGAAACTCTCGAAGGCGCTCGGATGGAGGAATGTCGTAAGGTCAAAGGCCGTTACATGCTGACTGGTGGGACCGTGATTGGCGGGTCATGCGTTGAGCGTTACGTTACGTGGCTTCGACCATTTCATGCTAACGCGTGGGACCGTGTTGGGACTGGTCTTGCATACGTGGTGAAGGGTGGGGCCCCGGAGCCCACTCCACCTTCGGCTGCGCTCCCGCCCCCGCTAGATCTACCCCTTCCGCGGAACAGTATGCAATGTCGGCTGGTGTACCGGTCTTCCCCATCGACCCTGGAGAATATTGGGTGGAATCAGAATGATCTAAAGCATGGATTCCATATGGGTAAGCCTCGTTTATCTTTGTGGATTGATTATAGGCAGTATTTGAGCGTGAATCGTTGGTGTTCAACTAACTATCTTGCTTTTCGAATAGGATTGATCCAGCGCTGGTATTTCGGCTGGTGGTTAGGCTGGATACTAGCGTAATTCGTGGTTGTGAACAATATCTATCTGGATTTTACTTCTCAGCGGTGGTTACAACCTTCATAACTTACAGAGATTTAAAAGATAAAATATATTCTAAATTCTCCAAGAGAAATGGCGATTCAGTTGATTTACAATATTTCAACATTAACGAGCAAAGATTGCTCCCACTAACTAGCGAAACTGATCTGGTAATGCTTTTCTCTTTGAATGATGCCGAACGTTTTGATCGAATTCGTCTCCATGTGCAACCTAAAGTTTAGCACATGGGAAAGAGGGTTAAAACATTATCAGGTGGTCAGGCATCATCAGGTGGTCGGGCATCATGTGTCTCTGCTAATAGTGTGCACTCGCACTCTCCTTATAGGTCGACGGAAGTACCATTTGTTCGCACTGCAAGTGTAAGCCAAATCGTCCGTGCGGCCAATGTGGAGGAAGAAGCAGATCCTGACGAGGGAGTGCCTCCACTATATGATGAGGATGAGTTGATGTTTTCTTAATTGGTAGATAAATTCAGTAAACAGGCACTAGAAGATCAATACACAGAAGAAATGGTCCACGGTGCTAGATCTGATGACAGTGATGATGAAGAGAACGAGGAGAACAATGACAGTCTCGTTTTAGCCAAGTACGATGATGAGAACTTGTCAGTAATTGAGTGGGACTGAGACGATCCTAAGATTTCGTAAGGCACCGTATTTGAAACGATGCAGACTATCGTAATGTTCTTACTAGATATTGTATTCGTATCAATAATGATTATGATGTTATTCAGAGTGAGCCAGCAAGGTTCACAGTTAAGTGCCCATACAAGAGGTGTAGGTGGAGGATGCATGCATCCACTATGCTCAGGAGCAGTTTGGTTCAGGTATTGCAACCAGTTTTGTATTTTAGATCATTGTGTAGAGTTTGTTAGCTGTGCCTAACATTTTCATTACGTTTCAGATAAAAAGTAACCAACTCGACCATTTTTTCACCTCAAGGGAGATATCCAAAGGACAAAACAAAACTAGCAAAGACTAGGTGGTTAGCAGATGCAATCATGGATTGGATGATAGGGAACCATCACTTGGTGCAACATCACTCATAAAAGAAGTTTCTAAAAAGTTTAATATTACAATACCTTACATGAGGATGTTCTATGCAAAGTAAATGGATATTGAGAGGATCAATGTTCCATGGAATGAAAGTTTTCAGTTGCTTTACAGCTTTAAAACTGAAGTGGAGATGGCTAGTCCAGGTAGTGTTGTATAGATAGACTGGCATAAAGTTCAGTACAAAATAAGAGGTAATACAATGGGGGAGTTCTTTAGAAGGGCTTTTGTTTGTTTCAAAGCTTGCTAGCAAGGGGTTCTGTATGGTTACATGCCTTATTTGGTCGTGGATGCAACAACTCTTCATGGCAGATTTAAAGGATAGCTAATAGTTGCTACTGCAGTTGATGACCACAATTGGATGTTCCCTGTTGCTTATGGATTTTTGGAGATTGAGTCAAAGGAAAGTTGGACTTGATTTATAGAGAATTTGCGTGACCTTTTAGGTCATCCACCAGGACTTACTATCCATACAGACACTTGCAAAGGTTTGGAGAAAGTTGTATAAGCAATATTCCCCAGAGTGGAGCATAAGAAATGTATGCGACACTTAGTGCAGAATTTTATAAAGAAATTTAAGGGTAAAGTTTATACCGACAACCTATGGCCAGCTTCATACACATGCAGTTGGAGGAAGCATCTATATCATGTGGAAGTGTTGTATAAACAAAAACTTACGATGAAGAAGTACTTGGATGCACATCATGGAATGGTGTGGTCAAGAAGCCAATTCAATGAAATTTGCAAGGTAGAATATGTAACAAGTAACCTTGCAGAGAGTTTCAATGCAAAGGTCAAGCCATTGAAAGGGCTTATGCTATGGCAAATATTTGATAAGATTAGGCAGATGATCATGATAAAGATTGATTTGCGTCAAAGAATTGCATCAACAGTATATGCTGGCCATCTCATTCTCTCATCTTTGATTAAGGCTTTGCATTCCAAGGCAAAACAATTGAATATGAAATCCATTAGAAGAGGAATGGAGGCTGAGGTAACCTACACTGACAGTAAAGATAGACAATAGAGGTATCCAGTAAGTTTGGTTGATAGGACATGCTATCACTACAAGAAATGTGTTAACCTATAACCTTTTGGTAGTGACTGTGAATGAAATCGGCATAGATTTGTGACGATTATGTATGAGATAGTCATGGGCTGTTCGGGAGGATTAAAGCCTAGCAAACTTACGACGATTTTATGGAAAAATGTCGTAATTTCATTTCACAAAATCGTCATAGTCTCGAGAATACAGCATATGATATCGGTTACGACGAATTTAGATCATCATACCACGATGACAAGGATACAATGGAATGACTTGTGAGCCACATCATCAATTCTGCCTACATGTTATATGTAGGTGTCAATTTTAGTCATGTTATTGTAACACTAAAATTAGACACACAAACAAGACCCACCTGACAAGCTGGCCCCATAGTGGACTGACCACCAAATTGACGAGTGGGATGGACAAGCGACCTGACATGGAGGCCCCGCCAAACTGACGCACGAGACCTACAAACGAGATGTGGAGCCAAATAATGAGAACTAAAAAACGTCTCCCGGGAAACTTGAACTTGAGACCAACCGAAGCTAGCCGCACATTCTGAACCAGTGGAACACTATCATTTCTGAAGGGAAAGGAAACATAGTCTTCTTAAAGAGCATCTCTGGTAGTTTTTTATATGAATTACGGTAGATGGGCTTTCCCAATTTTGTTTTTAGTGTCCTTCACCGAATGGGCTATGGGCTATTATCGTTCCACACGCTGTGATTTGGTGCAAGAAGTAAGGAGAAATGGGCTACCGAATAGTTTTAGCTTAATTTGCTTCAAATTATTTTTACAAAAATTAATATCATTTGAGTACTTTGACCGTAAAATTTTCAAATGACATTGAATTTACATTATCCAAAAATCAACTTTATTCATACCGATGGGACAAATACTTCTGTCTCGGTTCATATATGTGAATAATATTTTCTTTTGAAGTAGTTATGCCCGTTTTAAAACATATTTTCTTTTGAAGGTTTCACATAGTTCGGACCATTTGAATTTTTTATGTCCATTTGAAACTATGGTGAAAACGGCGGACACGGAGGTTCTTAGCTAGGGGCTGAGTTTTTCTGCTTTATAGCAGCTCCTCCTGACCCCTCCTCCTCCCGCACCCGTGTGGCGGCGCCACGCCACGCCAGGCGGCCTCCCCTTCCCGCGAGCCCTCCCTCCCATGGTCTCCTTCCCGCCGACGCCGTCCTGATCGTCGCCAGGCAAAGACCTGGGGGCGTGGCGGCGGCCTCCCTGATCGCGATTTGGCACATTGTTCGCCATCATATGATGCACACACATTCATAATACGGACACATTATCACAAACTATGTCCCGATTCTAGCCAACATTGGGAAGGTTTTATATAGTTCGAACCATTTTTTAATTTTTTTATGCCCGTTTTAAACTATGGTCAGAACGACAGATACGAAGGTTCTTAGCTAGGGGCTGAGACTCGCTAAACTTGTATTGGATCTCTGAAGAAACTTGATATTGTGAGTCTAAATCATTTTAAAAAAAATCATGGGCATCAGATAATATACTTTTAGTTCAAATCGGACCCACTTCCTACCGATTCGGCAGGAATTTGTCTTTTTCGCCAGGGGTGGACAGAGGGGTTTGAGATATCCTGGTTGAGCCATTTGTCCATCTAAGGTGGCTTATTATTTTGGAAAAAGGGTAAGGTAGCATCATGTACTTGTAGTTCATTCCGGACCCACTTCCTACCGCTTCGGCAAGAATTTGTCTTTTTTGCCAGGGGTGAACGGAAAGGTTTGAAATATCCCGGTTAGGACATTGTCTATGTAAGGTAATCTAATACTTTTACAAAATATGGTGGTACCGTTCTAAAACTGTTATTTGGTGGTTGCTTCACAAAACGCCCTGTTTTTGCGCTCGAGAAATAGAAAATGGTTTTTTCGTGCGTCGAAAAGGAAAACTTTCTCCTGCAACATTGTTCGCCATCCCATGATACATATGTGTGTACAATATAGGCACATTATCACAAACTATGTCGCGATTCTGGCCATAACATTGGTCGTTTGGTCCGAAAGTCATGAAACCTTGGACATGATAGGTCATTTGTGAGAATGTTTTTTTGAGACACTTGCAATATACCAAGGTTGGTTTTTTACCTTGCAACTATGTCACATAAGAAGACATCACGCGAAGGATTTGCATTGATCGGACCTATTTTGAATTTTTATGCCCGTTTCAAACTATGATCAAAACGGCAAACACGAAGGTTCTTAGCTAGGGGCTGAGCCTTGCTAAACTTGTATTGGATCTCTGAATAAATAGCATATTGTGAGTCTAAAAATGATTTTTTCCAAAAAACATGAGCATCGGATCATGTACCTGTAGTTCAAACATGACCCACTTCCTACCGATTCGGCAGGAATTTGTCTTTTTCGCCAGAAAAGTTTGAGATACCCCGGTTGGGACATTGTTCATATAAGGTGGTCTAATATTTTTACAAAATATGTTGATACCATTCTAAAAATGCAATTTGGTGGTTTCTTTACAAAACGCCCCGTGTATGTGAGAACTCACATGTATGTGAGATTAATTTTCCTTCGGAATTTTCTGCTAGGTAGATTCCTTTAGCATTCTGCCAATAACAAAAACGGACATGTATACGAGTTTTCAACATTTTTGTTGACATCAGTCGGACACTAACATTTTAGTGCCCATTTACATCTACCTGTGCCATTTAAAAAGCATTAAAAATATTGCACCGCAGATCAAAACACCAAACACTACCGCATGACCCACATTGTGCGACACGCCATGCAGGCAGCGCGGCGAAGCACGCCTATACGTCTAGTAAGAAGTATTGGCTATGAATAGAAAATATTTCTTTCAGATAAATGACTGACTGTGTTTACATTTTTTATGCCTGATAATCGTTACAATCAAGAAAGTTGATTTAGCTATACTGTGGGCAGATAATTTTCTTTTCATTTTTATTACAGTATAAGAATAATAGTTCTGCATTTAATGTGTATTGATTAATGATAGACTGATCAATATTCTTCCTCTCTGTTTGCTGTAAGTTGTTCATATACCCCATGTTTTCTACTCTTTTAATAACCTTGTGTTGTTTGAATTAACAGGAGAAGGCAACATATAGGCAATTTAAGTCTGGGGTGAACAACGAGTTCCCAGCTTCTTCTGATGGTGTCATAATCAAAGAATTAGCATCCTTCTTATAGTACCCACAAGAAACTGACTTGGTTTGTGGTGTTTATTGTCATGTGGAGTTATGTAATGGCTGTAAGTAGAAATTCTGGAGTGTATTGTTCGGTTGTTGTGTTTTTCACGATATTTGAAATATTGCTGGGATTACTTGAATGGATAATTTTCATTATCATGTACTTCACTGAATATTAGCTTCCATGGAAATTTCTGGATCTGTGTGCTGGACCGTGTACTAACTGGACCTTTTAAAAGCCATGGCCCAAAAATACTTGAATGGATAATAAACAATAAACTGTTATTTTTTCAATTTTCAAAAACCAAAATGGACTGTTAAAGGGCAAGTCCCGGGACTATAAAGGCCAAGGCCCAATATTGAAATATACGGTAAAAAGCCAATCCCAAAGGAAAATGTACATTGAAAAGGCTAAAAGTAAAGAAAAAAAGGATGGATTATTAGGCTTGGCCCATATAAGAGAATGATTTGGATCAGGCTGATTTCACACTACAAAGATTTTGTTTCATCACAATTTTGCCACGTCGGATCAGCCACATAGGATCTGACCTGGCAAGGCTAGACATCCCATGACGATATTGGATCGTCATAACGGTTATGACGATCCAATATCGTCATAGACGATTATGACGATTTTGTAAAAAACCTCGTTGTGTGCAATTACTGACGCTCAGTTTTTGACGATCTGTTTTTCGTCATAAGATCGTCATATATTGTGGACAATGACGATTCAGTGACGAAAATGAAGGGTCATGTATCAGCAGATTTCTTGTAGTGTATTGCAGGCAATGGCAACTTTGTGGAAACGCTGCATACATGCATTGTTTTTAATGGGTGTTCTAGGAGGTGAAGAGGATGAAGTTGATCAATACATTTCGGAGTATTTCTCCATTGCCAAATTTAGGGCAGCATATGCTCAGAATATTCCAGCCATGTTGGGAAAAGACCAATGGATGGAAGTGGGTCCAAACTTCAAGCTATACCCTCTAGTTTTTACTAGACCAGCAGGTAGGCCAAGGAAGAATATGATGAGAGCTAGTGCAGAGGGTGGTGCACCACCTCGACGACATAAGTGCAAACATTGTGGGATCCTAGGTCACATTGCTAGAGTTTGTAAAAATGCAGTGGGCCTAGCTTATAGAATGGATGATCAGGTAGGAGCAGCAAATGCAAATGAGAATGAAGTATTTGAACAAGAGGAGAATGAAGCAATGGATACATTACAGATTGAACCAATGGATCGATAGGATATTGAACCAAATGCATAGCAGATTGAATCAAATGTAGGGGAGATTGAACCAAAGGATCGAGAGGAGATTGAACCAAATGCAGGGGAAATTGCACCAAATGCATGGGAGATTGCACCAAAAGCATGGGATATTGATTCATTGGATGTAGAGAATAAAGCAATTGATTCATTGGAAGCAGAGTTGAAAAGTAAAGGAATTACACAAGAGGATATTGAATAAATGATGCTAATGCATTATGAACCGTATGAACCATTGGATCGAAACATGATTGAACCAATTGTACGATAGACTGAAGCACTTTATTCATTGGATGCAGAGAAAAAGAACAAAGGGAATAAACGGAAGAAGCTGATGGTGGACTCCGAGAATATTCCAGCTAGGATCTGTAGGGGTTCGTAGCATGGAAAACAAAAAATTCTACCGCATGAACACACACAAGCGAAGATCTATCTACTATATTGTAGCAATGATTCGATAGAGTAATCACCCTCGAAGATTCCAAAGTGGTTAACGAGAGGAGATTCTCGTGGGTGATGTAGTTGTTCACTTGCCGATCTCAAGATCGCGTAGACGATCCTTCCGGTGTCGCGTTACGGTAGCGCTCCCGTAGTCGGTCACACGTTCGGTACTTGATGAAGACCTTCCTCTCCCTTGTTCCAGCAGGTAGCGGAGGTTGTAGATCTCTCCTCGCGATTCTGGCAGCACGACAGCGTGGTGTTGGAGTTTAGAGGGGAAATCCCGCAAGGCTTCGCCTAAGTCGAAGCGGGTATGGTGGAGTAGAAGAGAGGACTTGGCAATCTAGGGTTTATAGGGCCAAGGTTTAGAGGTGTCCGGCGGCTAGAGAGGTTTATACGGCGGCTACTTTAGAGGATCTAAATCGACTGCAACTTTAGAGGCTATAGGCAATCTAGGGTTTGTTGTGTGGGAGAGCCAAGGGGGCGCCCCCTCCCCTCTATTTATGAGAGGGAGGGGCAGAAAGGGGAGGGGAGTCCTCCCCCAACTCCCCTTGCTTTTCCGGTGGCAAGGAGAGGGAGGAGTCCTCCCTTAGGTAGGACTCCTTCTCTCCCTCCACTAGGAAATCAATGCCTAGTTTGACTTTTTCAAACTGACTTTTTGACTTTCAAACTAGAGTTTGATTTCTCTTTTCCAAGTGTCCAGCCAAGTGACCTAGGACATGATGCAACCATTCCACTTTGTCATGACACATCCATGTACCCTTCCCCTTCCGGTTCGATGGAACATCTAGACCCTTCTAGAACATTCCGGTGAAAACACTAGAACCATTCTCGAACTCCGGAATTGGACTTTCCTTATATGAATCTTATTCTCCGGACGATTCTGGATCTCCTCGTGATATCCCAGATCCCATATGAGAATCCGAACTACATTCGATATCTTTACTCACATTCCATATCTACTAAACAACATTGAATCCTTAAGTGTGTCTCCCTACGGTTCATGAATTATGCGGACATGACCGAGACTCTTCTTCGATCAATAACCAATAAAGAATCTAGAAATTCATATGGCTCCCACATATTTCTACGATTACTTCATGATCGAATGAACCATTTACATACGATACCAATTTCCCTTTGTCTCGTGATACTTTACTTATCCAAGGTTTGATCATCAGTATATCTGCATACCTAGTTCAACCTCGTTATCGATAAGTACTATTTTCTCATTCCTGTGATATATGATCCCTTGTGAGCCAGTCACATGCTTGCAAGCTAATTGGATGGCATACCACCGAGAGGGCCCAGAGTATATCTATCCGTCATATGGATGGACAAATCCCACTCTTGATCCATGTGCCTCAACACATACTTTCTGAACACTCAATGCCACCTTTATAGCTACCCAGTTATAAAGTGGTGTTTGATGTCATCAAAGCATCCATCCGGTGATGGTGATTAACACGATCTCATGGTCGAAGGAATTAGGTTACTATGTATCTAAAAGCTTATAGCAAACAAACTATTTAAATGACTTGATCTTTATGCTACCCTTAATATAGGAGTATGTCCATCACATCATTCTCCTAATGATATGATCTTGTTGTCAACAACATCCCAATGCTCATGATCAGGAAACCATGATCATCTATTTGTAGGGGTTCGTAGCATGGAAAACAAAAAAATTCTACCGCATACAAACAAACTAGCCAAGATCTATCTACTAGATTGTAGCAACGAGTCGATGGAATAACTCACCCTCGAAGATTCCAAAGTGTTTAACGAGAGCGGATTCTCGTGGGTGATGTAGTCGTACTCTTGACGATCTCAAGATCGCGTAGACGATCCTTCCATTCCGCGTTCGGCGCTTCATGATCGGTCACGTTCGGTACTCGACGAAGACCTTCCTCTCCCTTGTTCCAGCAGGCAGCGGAGGTTGTAGCACTCTCCTCGCGATTCCGGCAGCACAACGACGTGGTACCGGAAGTAGAGGGGAGATCTCGCAGGGCTTCGCCTTAAGCCGGAGCGAGTATGGTGGACTATGAGAGAGAGCCTCGGCGATCTAGGGTTTAGACGCACCAAGGAGGAGCAAGTCCGGCGGCTAGGGTTTGCCTAGGCGGTGGCGGCGGCTTGCTCTAGGCGGCGGCAGGAGGTGGCGGCGCTGGCGGCTAGGATTAGGGTTTGCGGGGCGTGGTGTTGTGTGTTTGGAGGGGCAGCCCTGCCCCTCCTTATATAGGTGGAGGGGGTGCGCCAAGGGGAGGGTAGTCCCTCCCCAACTCGGTCTCCAAGTGGGCGGTGGAGGAGGAACTCCTCCCCAAGTAGGTTTCTCCCTCCACCTCACAAAATAGCCGTTTGACTTCTTCAAATTGGCGTTTGACTTTTCAAACTAGGATTTGATTTAACCCTTTATTTTGTTCAGAGATGACACCTAGTACATGATGCAATCATTCCAACTTGTCATGACACATTCATGTACCCTTCCTCCGAGTGCCGGACATTCCAGAACCTTCTAGAACATTCCCGATGAAAACACCGGAACCATTCTCCAACCCCGAAACAGGACTTTCCTTATATGAATCTTATTCTCCGGACCATTCCGGATCTCCTCGTGATATCCCGGATCCCATCCGATACTCCGAACAACATTCGGTCTCTTACTCATCATTCCATAACTACTCAAACAACGTCGAATCCTTAAGTGTGTCTCCCTATGGTTCGTGAATTATGCGGACATGATCGAGACACTTCTCCGAACAATAACCAATAGAGGAATCTGGAAATTCATATGGATCCCACATATTTCTACGATTGCTTTGCGATCGAATGAACCACTTACATATGATACCAATTTCCCTTTGTCTCACGATAGTTTACTTATCCGAGGTTATGATCGTCGGTATCTCTGCATACCTAGTTCAACCTCGTTACTGATAAGTACTCTTTTCTCGTTCCCGTCATATGTGATCCCTTGTGAGCCAGTCACATGATTGCAAGCTAAATGGATGACATTCCACCGAGAGGGCCCAGAGAATATCTATCCGTCATATGGACGGACAAATCCCACTCTTGATCCATGTGTCTCAACCAATACTTTCCGAACACTCAATGCCACCTTTATAGCCACCCAGTTACGGTGTGGTGTTTAATGTCATCAAAGCATCCTTCCGGTGAAGGTGATATGCATGATCTCATGGTTGAAGGAATTAGGTTACTATGTATCAGAAAGCATATAGCAATTGAACTATTAAAATGACTTGATCTTTATGCTACGCTTATCTATAGGAGTATGTCCACCATATCATTCTCCTAATGATATGATCTTGTTGTTAATAACATCTCAATGTTCATGATAGGGAAACCACAATCATTTATTAACCAACAAGCTAGTATTATAAAGAGGCTTTACTAGGGACTCTATTTTAGTTTACAAATCACACAAGTATTAATGTTTCCTTGTTAATACTATTATAGCATGAATGTAAACATTTATCATAAACACAAAGATATAATAATAACTATATTTATTATTGCCTCTAGGGCATATCTCCAACAGTCTCCCACTTGCACTAGAGTCATCTAATCTAGATTACATGGTAATATACCGAACACCCATGGCAGTTTGGTGTTGGTCATGCTTTGCCCTCGGGAGAGGTTTAGTCAACGGATCCGCCACATTCAGATCTATGTGTACTTTGAAAATCTTTATGTCCCCATCTTGTACATGTTCTCGAATAGCGTAAAAACATAGATTGATGTGCTTCAGCTTCTTGTGTGACCTTGGTTCTTGCGCATTGGCTATGGCGCCCATGTTATCACAGTAGATAGACATTGGGTCCAGCGCACTAGGAACCACACCGAGCTCTGTAATGAACTCCTTCATCCATATCGCTTCTTGTGAAGCCTCCGAAGCAGCCATGTATTCCGATTCAGTTGAAGATCTCGCCACAACGCTTTGCTTTGCACTCCTCCAGCTAACTGCTGCACCATTCAAAGTAAATACATATCCAAATTGTGATTTAGAATCATCCGGATCGGTGTTCCAACTAGCATCGGTGTAACCATTAACAACGAGTTGTTCATCACCTCCATAAGAAAGAACCATATCCTTAGTTCTTCTCAAGTACTTAAGGATGTTTTTGACCGCTGTCCAATGATCCACTCCTGGATCACTTTGATATCTGCTAGTTAAACTAACAGCATATGCAATGTCAGGTCTAGTACATAGCATGGCATACATTAGAGATCCTATGGCTGAGGCATAGGGAGTTTTACTCATCCTTTCTCTATCTTCTGCCGTTGTCGGACGTTGAGTTTTACTCAAGGTCGTATTGGGCAACATGGGAAAGAACCCTTTCTTGATATCTTCCATTCCAAACCTCTTTAGAACTTTGTCCAAATATGTACTTTGTGACAATGATATTAGGCGTCTCGATCTATCTCTATAAATATTTATGCCTAATATGTAAGCCGCTTCGCCAAGATCCTTCATTGAAAAACTATTATTCAAATATTCCTTGACACTATTAAGAAGGTCTACATCATTCCCAATCAACAATATGTCATCTACATATAGTATTAAGAATGCTACAGAGCTCCCACTCACTTTCTTGTAAATACAAGCTTCTCCATAAGTTTGTATAAAACCAAAACTTTTGATTACCTTATCAAAACGTTGATTACAACTTCGGGATGCTTGCTTCAATCCATAGATGGACCGTTGAAGTTTGCATACCTTGTTAGCATCTTTAGGATCGATAAAACCTTTGGGTTGCATCATATACAACTCTTCATCAATGTCTCCATTGAGGAATGTTGTTTTGACATCCATCTGCCATATCTCATAATCATAATATGCAGTGATTGCTAACATAATCCTCACAGAACTTAGCTTCGCTATAGGTGAGAAAGTCTCATCGTAGTAAACTCCTTGAATTTGTCGAAACCCTTTTGCGACAAGTCGAGATTTATAGACGGTAACATTACCATCAGCATCTGTTTTCTTCTTGAAAATCCATTTGTTCTCGACAGCCTTCCGGCCATCCGGTAAGTCCACCAAAGTCCATACTTGGTTTTCGTACATGGATCCAATCTCGGATTTCATGGATTCTTGCCATTTATTAGAATCTGGGCTCATCATTGCTTCCTCATATGTCGCAGGATCATCGGTGTTGTCCACCAACATGACACTCATAACGGGATCATACCAATCAAGAGTGGTACGAGTTCTCGTTGACCTGCGAGGCTCTGTAGCAACTACAACCGAAGTTTCATGATCATCATCATTAGCTTCCTCTCTTATTGGTGCAGGCACCACAGGAACTTCTTCCGGTGCTGTGCTACTCGCAATTTTGAGAGAAGGTTCGACAACCTCGTCGAGTTCTACTTTCCTTCCAGTCACTTCTTTCGAGAGAAATTCCTTCTCTAGAAAGGGTCCATTCTTAGCAACGAAGATTTTGCCTTCAGATCTATGATAGAAGGTATACCCAATAGTTTCCTTCGGGTATCCTATGAAGACGCATTTTTCCTCTTTGGGTTCAAGCTTATCCGGCTGTAACTTCTTTACATAGGCTTCGCAACCCCAAACTTTAAGGAACGACAATTTAGGCTTCTTCCAAACCATAATTCATACGGTGTCGTTTCAACGGATTTAGATGGTGCCCTATTTAAAGTGAATGCGGCTGTTTCTAATGCATAACCCCAAAATGATAGCGGTAAATCTGTAAGTGACATCATAGAACGAACCATATACAAGAGAGTTCGATTACGACGTTCAGACACACCATTACGCTGTGGTGTTCCTGGCGGTGTCAATTGTGAAAGTATTCCGCATTTCTTCAAATGCTCGCCAAACTCGTAACTTAGATATTCACCTCCACGATCGAGCAGAAATTTAATCTTCTTGTTACGTTGATTCTCCACCTCACTTTGAAATTCCTTAACCTTCTCGAAAGTTTCGGACTTATGTTTCATGAAATAGATATACCCATATCTACTCAAATCATCCGTGAAGATAAGAACATAACGATAACCACCGCGCGATGCTACACTCATTGGACCACACACATCGGTATGTATGATTTCCAATAAGTCCGTAGCTCGCTCCATCATACCAGAAAATGGAGTCTTAGTCATTTTACCCATCAGACATGCTTCGCATCTTTCAAGTGATTCAAAATCAAGTGATTCAAGAAGTCCATCAGAATGGAGTTTCTTCATGTGCTTCACTCCAATGTGACCAAGGCAGCGATTACACATATAGGTTGAATTATCGCAATTTCAAAGCGTTTAGCCTCAATGTTATTAATATGTGTATTTCCACTATCGAGATTCAATAAGAATAGACCATCTATCAAAGGTGCATGTGCATAAAACATATTACTCATATAAATCGAACAACCATTATTCTCGGACTTAAACAAGTAACGTCTACAATAAACAAGATCCCGATATAATGTTCATGCTTAACGCAGCACCAAATAACAATTATTTAAGTATAAAACTAATCCCGATGGTAGATGAAGAGGTAGCGTGCGACCGCGATCACATCAACCTTTGATCCGTTTCCCACGCATCGTCACCTCGTTCTTCGCTAGCTTCCGTTTATTCTGCGCACTTTGTTTGAGTTACATATATGAGCAACCGAACTGTATCAAATACCCGAGCACTACTACGGTACTAGTGAGATACACATCAATAACATGTATATCGGATATACCTTTCTTCTTGATGTTGCCGTTCTTCAAATCCGCCAAGTACTTTGGGCAATTCCGCTTCCAGTGACCTTCTCCCTTGCAGTAAAAGCACTCAGTATCAGGCTTAGGTCCAGCCTTGGTCTTCTTGGTCAGTGGTAACTTTCTTACCACCCTTCTTGAAGTGTCCCTTTCGCTTAGACTTGCCTTTCTTGAATTTGGTGGTCTTATTGACCATCAACACTTGGTGCTCTTTCTTGATCTCCACTTCTGCAGATTTTAACATGGCGAAGAGTTCTGGCAACTGCTTGTCCATGTTTTGCATATTGTAGTTCATCACAAAGTTCTTGTAACTTGGTGGTAGTGATTGGAGGACACGATAAATCCCCAAAGCATTAGGAATCACTATACCCAAGCTTTGAAGTTTGTTTGCGTGCCCAGACATCTTAAGCACATGCTCACTACCGGAGCTGCCCTCTTCCATCTTGTAGTTAAAGAACTTTTCAGAAGCCTCATAGCTCTCAATTGCCGCGTGAGTCTCAAAGATCAATTTGAGATCACGGACAATATCATGTGGGTCTGAATTCTCAAACCTTTTCTGAAGCTCCGATTCTAAACCATACAAGATAGCACACTGAACTGTGGAGTACTGAGTCTTCCGAGCGAGGTAAACATTCTTTACTTCATCGGTTGCAGTAGCTGCAGGTGGGTCACCTAGCGGTGCATCCAGCACATAGGTCAAATTACCAGCAATGAGGACAATCGTCAAATTGCGGAACCAATCCGTGAAGTTGCTTCCATTGTTTTCCAACTTTTCTTTCTCTAGGAACGCATTAAAATTGATGGTAGGGGCTGCCATTGATCTACAACATATTTGCAATAGTTTAGACTAAGTTTATGACAAATTGAGTTCTAATTAATAGTTAAATTAATCTAGGTGAACTCCTACTCAAAACAATATCCCTCACATTGTTTTAGTGATCACACGAACCAAATTCACCACATCAACACCGATCATCACGAGAGTTGATGTAGCTTCTATGGCGAACAATCGACATGTTCATCATATCTACT
Organism: Avena longiglumis; assembly: GCA_030063025.1. Classification (NCBI taxonomy): domain Eukaryota; kingdom Viridiplantae; phylum Streptophyta; class Magnoliopsida; order Poales; family Poaceae; genus Avena; species Avena longiglumis. Next base: position 534,893,488 of record CP125976.1, read on the forward strand.
ATATGATTCATGCTTTACCTTTTGGTGATCCGTGTTCCGAGACCATGTCTGTACATGCTAGGCTCGTCAAGATCAAACCTTAGCTTCCGCATGAGCAAATCTGGCTTGCTCACGTTGTATACACTTGCGGAATCTAACACACCCGATCATCACGTGGTGCTTCGAAACAACAAGCTTTAGCAACAGTGCTTACTAAGGGTGAACACTTTAGAACTTGAAATTCATGTGCATGAGGGATCATCTTATAATGCTACCGTCGTTAACTAAGTAATACAAGATGCATAAAGGATTAAAATCACATGCAATTCATAATATGTGATATGATATGGCCTTTCTTCTTTGTGCTTCCGTTCTCCATCTTCAAGCACGAACATGATCTCCATCATCACTGGCAATGCATCAAGGTCAATGATGCCGCTCCATGGTTGTCGTCCACCAGCTTCAACTATTACAACTACTTTGAATAGACACGCGGGTTTAACAGAAATTAAAGACAACCATATGGCTCCTTCTGGTTGTCAACTTACAATAAGGAACATTGCATACATCAAATATAATCACAATCATGGACATATCACATCACAGCACACCCCTGCAAAACAAAGTTAGACGCCTCTACTTTCTTTGCATGTTTTACGTGGTTTGGGGCTTTCAATAAGTGTCGTTCTAACTTACAAACAAGAACCACAACATTGATACTAGTATTGTCAATCACCCGTTGTAAATTGAATCTTAACTATGTTGGGAGAAAGAGGCACCCGCAAAGCCACTTATGTAATGCAAGTTGCATGTCAAGCGTGGAGCAAGTCTCATGAACGATGTCATGTAAGGTTAGCCCGGGCCGCTTCATCCTACCATCCCGCAAGATGCAAAGTACACAAGAAGCAATCGACAACAAAAGCATCAACGCCCACAATGACCATTGTGTTCTACTCGCGCAATAGATCTACATATAGACACGGCTCCGATACCACTGTAGGGGTTCGTAGCATGGAAAACAAAAAAATTCTACCGCATACAAACAAACAAGACAAGATCTATCTACTAGATTGTAGCAACGAGTCGATGGAATAACTCACCCTCGAAGATTCCAAAGTGTTTAACGAAGCGATTCTCGTGGGTGATGTAGTCATACTCTTCCGATCTCAAGATCGCGTGACGATCCTTCCGTATGCATTCGGTGGCGCTTCCATGATCGGTCACACGTTGATTTTCGATGAAGACCTTCCTCTCCCTTGTTCCAAGCGGCGGAGGTTGTAGTACTCTCCTCATGATTCCGAAGCGACAACGGCGTGATGCAGGAAGTAGAGGGAGATCTCGTGGGGCTTCGCCTTAAGCGGGCGGTATGGTGGACTATGAGAGAGCCTCGGCGATCTAGGGTTTAAACGCCAAGGAGGAAAGGCCGATGGCTAGAGTTTTCCTAGTCGGCGGCGGCAGCAGGAGGTGGCGGCGCCGGCGGCTAGGATTAGGGTTTGCGGGGCGTGGTGTTGTGTGCTTGGAGGGGCAGCCCTGCCCCTCCTTATATAGGTGGAGGGGGCGCGCCAAGGGGAGGGGAGTCTCTTCCCAACTCGGTCTCCAAGTGGGCCGGCGGTGGAGGGAGGGAACTGCTCCCCAAGTAGGTTTCCTACTCTCCCTCCACCTGACAAAATAGCCGTTTGACTTTTTCAAATTGGCGTTTGACTTTTCAAACTAGGATTTGATTTAACCCTTTATTTTGTTCAGCGATGACACCTAGTACATGATGCAATCATTCCAACTTGTCATGACACATTCATGTACCCTTCCCCTCCGGAGTGTCGGATATTCCGGAACCTTCTAGAACATTCCCGATGAAAACACCGAAACCATTCTCCAACCTCGAAACAGGACTTTCCTTATATGAATCTTATTCTCCGGACCATTCCGGATATCCTCGTGATATCCCGGATCCCATACGAGACTCCGAACAACATTCGGTTTCTTACTCATCATTCCATAACTACTCAAACAACGTCGAATCCTTAAGTGTGTCTCCCTACGGTTCGTGAATTATGCGGACATGATCGAGACACTTCTCCGAACAATAACCAATAGAGGAATCTGGAAATTCATATGCATCCCACATATTTCTACGATTAATTTGCGATCGAATGAACCACTTACATACGATACCAATTTCCCTTTGTCTCACGATAGTTTACTTATCCGAGGTTATGATCGTTGGTATCTCTGCATACCTAGTTCAACCTCGTTACTGATAAGTACTCTTTTCTCGTTCCCGTCATATGTGATCCCTTGTGAGCTAGTCACATGATTTCAAGCTAATTGGATGACATTCCACCGAGAGGGCCCAGAGAATATCTATCCGTCATATGGGCGGACAAATCCCACTCTTTATCCATGTGTCTCAACCAATACTTTCCGAACACTCAATGCCACCTTTATAGCCAACCAGTTACGGTGTGGTGTTTAATGTCATCAAAGCATCCTTCCGGTGAAGGTGATATGCATGATCTCATGGTTGAAGGAATTAGGTTACTATGTATCAGAAAGCATATAGCAATTGAACTATTAAAATGACTTGATCTTTATGCTACGCTTATCTATAGGATTATGTCCACCATATCATTCTCCTAATGATATGATCTTGTTGTTAATAACATCTCAATGTTCATGATAGGGAAACCACAATCATTTATTAACCAACAAGCTAGTATTATAAAGAGGCTTTACTAGGGACTCTATTTTAGTTTACAAATCACACAAGTATTAATGTTTCCATGTTAATACTATTATAGCATGAATGTAAACATTTATCATAAACACAAAGATATAATAATAACTATATTTATTATTGCCTCTAGGGCATATCTCCAACACTATTAACCAACAAGCTAGTATTACAAATAGGTTTTACTAGGGACTCTAACATGTTTACAAATCACACAAGTATTAAGGTTTCCGGTTAATACAATTATAGAATGAATATAAATATTTATCATAAACACAAAGATATAATAATAACTATTTTTATTATTGCCTCTTGGGCATATCTCCAACAGGATCACCCGGAGCAAGGTGGTGAACCCAGCGAAAAACACTAGGAGCAAGAAAAAATGAATTTGAATTATTAAATTTAATTTGTACGATGAATTTGAACTAATGTTAATGTTTATATTGAATTCCAACTAGTGTGACGCTTCCAAGTTTGTATGTTGGATTATCCCATAATGTATGTGTTATTGCAACTTTCTATGGTCATCCACCTAGTTGCTTAGCACTCCTCAGTTTTTCCCTCGACATGTGGTCAACACATGGGGTTTAGCTAGTTCATGGCTTAAACCATAGAAATGTTGACCAATTGATACAAAATTTGGTACACTTGTGTATCTTGGATTGATTTATCATATGAAATTAGAAATTTTGGATTTACTTGTAATCAACCAGATTTTTATTTTTCTAAGTGATTAAATTCAAAAAAATGTTTTAGAGTTAGTTTAATTCAAAAAAATTCAAAACATAGTGCAACCTTCGCATAGAGTCTTGTTATATTACGTATAACCTACCACGAATAATAAAGGAAAAGGAAATAAAGAGAAATGGACTTATCCCTTAAACCACTTCTTAAACCCTTTTTGGAATGAGCTACTAGCTATGAAGATGCATGGCTTTCTACTCAATCAACCTCCAAAATAACCCATCCCAAAACATAATTTGTCTAAATGAGGCTAAATTTTGAATACTTGTGTATCTGAGTTGATGTCGTCCAAGATGGATTATTTTATTCAAATAACACATTTTCCATTTTTATGCCAAAAGCTTGAATTTCCCTTTCTCTTTTTTATCTGTGTGCCCTTGTTTTCCTTAGCTCTACTGAGTTTCCTCTCCCCCTTAAGTTTTCCTCACTTTACCCCTTCTGCTAAAGTTTTCCTCATTTTCCCCTCTCCCATGTCTCAAACCCTCACAACAGCTCAACTTGCGCTCAGTTTGGCTGTGCTCTGATTGGTCGAGATGTATGTCACATGGATCTTGGCCAACCACCATTGGACACATCATGACCTGACAGGATGGAGGTCTCTCTTTCACGATGGGCACACCTACCTTTTACGGAGATGAGAGCCCGACAAGCTAGATGTCTCTCCCCCCTTTCCTTGTCACACGTATACCAGCCGCATCAACTAGCGATCAATTTGGCTACGCTCTGATTGGTCGAGATGTATGTCACACGGGTCTTGGTCAACCAGTCTTGGATACATCATGATCCGATGGGCTCAAGGTCTCTCTATCTCCCGATGGGCGCACCTACTACGGAGAGGAGAGCTCGACGAGCTAGATGTCTCTCCCTCCCTTTCCCTGTCGCACGTATACCAGCCACATCTTCCTCCCCTCCTATCGACGTACAACAGCGCGAAAGTCTGAATAGGGAGCGGTGGCATGGATCTAAGCGTGGAGGTCCGAACGACGTGCGGTGGCGCAGATCTAAGCATGGTGGTCCGAACAGCGTGCGGTGGTGCAAATCTAAGCATGGGGTCCAAATGGCGTGTGGCGACGTGGGTCTAAGCGTGGCGGTCTAAATGGCATGCGACGGCGTGGACCTAAGCGTGGCGATTAGAACGTCTTGCGGAGGTGCGGATCTAAGCGTGGCGGCTAGAATGGCGTGCGGTGGTGAGGATCTAAGTGTCTTAAATTTCTATCTTTGTCTGTCTCACTTTCGTTCACCTCCTCAGATTTTTTGCTGATGAAAGAAACCGAGGCGGCGGTGGTGCCGATAGTGGTCATCGATGCAACAACAATTGAAGCCATCATCCGCAACATCAGTGCGACGGCGGTGGTCTTCGGTGGTCATCGATGCGATGATTGAAGCCATCATCCGCAACATCACTGTGGCGGTGGTGGTGCGAAAGTGGTCATCGATGCGACGGTGATTGAAACCATCATCCGCAACATCACTATGATGCCAGATCAAGCCCTCGTGAACCGAAGCTATGGTAGGCAGGCGGCTATGCGTCGAGGTGCGCCGATGGTGAAGGCGGATTTACCTCGTGGCGGATGGATTAGCATTTTGCCCATACTTCTTGGAGTACACATACGGCAGGGAGGGCGGCTAGCTCACCGTCCACTTAAGGTCGGGATAAATTTGATCCCAATTTGAACCAAAATTCTATGACTTAAAATATATGTATGATTTGAATAAATTTGATATGTATTTGAGCCCCGATGGGTATGCTCTAAAGCTAATTCATAAGTAGTAGTATTTGTTTTGACAATCTCCGAGGACTTGTATAAATTTGATTAAAATACGTATGATTTGAATCAAAATTGATATGTATTTGAGCTGTGAGGACGGTGGATATGCTCTAAAGCTGATTCATAAGTAGTACTCCCTCCGACCCAAATTAGTGATTTAGATTTGTCTAGATTCGATTGTATCTAAATATGAATTAATATTAGATTCATCCATAACTTGACAAATTTGAATCAACTAATTTGGATCGGAGGGGATAGTACTTTCTTTGAAAATCTCTAGTGGGCTTGTGATGAGGGTTCGATTCGTCAATGCGCATTGTTATGGACTTGGGTTTTGAAGAAGGAGGGGATGCTAGAGATTGCGAAACGACTAACAGACAAGCAACACGGAACACGATGTTTACCTAGGGTCAGACCCCCGGAGAAAAAACCCTACTTTTGCTTGTCTGCTCTCGAGTAATGGTGAAGCCAAAGGTTACATGGATGCACAGATTGGATCTGGCGTGGTGTATTGTAGGCTATAAGATAGGTCATTCTCGTCGTGCCCTTCTGGTCTTTAAATAGATAGGCTAGGTCTAGGGATAGATTGAGTCGGTTACAAGTTTAGAATTTATCCATTAAAGTTTTTATCAAAAAAGACGTGTCCGCCAAGGAGTCGAACCTTTCTGGGCTTGGGTCACCCAAAATTCTCCCGGACTTTACAATTAAGACAAAAAATACGGTATCAATTGCTGCCGCGTGACATGTAAATATATGTGGCGCTGCACAATAGCACGATCCTTCGTTGAATTTGGTTCCAAAGAAGACGAGTACTATATTTCAGTCAAAATATTGGATGAGACGCCACACAAGACTGTGCAATCTAGCTCGGCGTGCATATTCGCAGCTCAGCTGACCGGTTTGCACGCACATAGCTGCACTATGGAATTGTGCCAGCGATTATGTATGTCAGTGTTCTCGGGAGTCAAAAGTCAAAACCCTTCAATGATCTAATTACTCTCTTCGATCCAAACTAATTGACTTAAATTTATCTAGATTCGAATGCATCTAGACATGTTTTAGTGCTAGATACATCCGAATCTAGACAAATCCAAGTTAATTAATTTAAATTGGAAAGAGTATAATTTTAATAGTTTTAAAACTTTTTATATTATTGTTGATTGATTATCAATAGATCGGTGAAACTTTGATGAAAAAAAAGTCAAAACTCTTCGTCCATTCATCTGGAATCGGGACAACATGTGTCACGGCAGGTGCGCACTGGGCGGTACTGTACAGACTCCCTACGATGCAGTCAACCATTCCCCGTGGATCCGAGAACATCCAAATTGGTCGACGACATCAATCCAGCTCAGTTCTCGAGAGGGAAATTCACACCGTGTATGTAAATTGATCCGAATAAAACATACAGTATGGGTCACAAAGACATAATCAAAATCAGATGAAAATATTGTTGTGATCATATCTGGATTATACCTCCTCAATCAACAACAAGAGTCTGCCTACCAAGGCTTTGATGCAGATCAGTTGGTGTAGCGGCACGTGACGTGTCCTGTCCAATCGCGTAGAGGGAGAGGCTAGTCGAAGTAGTCGTACACGTGACACAATCACAGATGCAAAAAGTAAAAGAGATACTACAAAAAAATAGAAAAATCGATCTTTATTAATCGTCGTGTCTCTCTTTGTACAATACATGTGTATATAAGAGGGAAGGTGGATGTTCGCCCTATTAGAGTATGTATCACCGTATGTGTATGTATATGGAGGATTACTCCAACGTACACCTATCAACGATGTACTGCAGTATAGAGCGCTTTTTTCTAACTATATAACATCGTATCAACCATGTACTGCCATATAAAACGCTTTTTTCTACCTATATAACACACAACAGATGGTTCGAAAGGGCACGCATTGTTCAAAAAAAATCCACATGGTATCGGAGCTGGTCCTCTTCCTGACCTAGCCGCCGTACCCTAAAATCACCGCCGCCGCCACATCCCTCCTTGCCGCATCTCCTTGATGTCATGGATCTGTCGCCATCGCCGACAAACAACAACAAAAACCAAAACTTCTTTGCCACCTCCATCTAGTGCCGCGCCGCCACATCGAGCAAGTCACGACCAAAACCATGACTCAAACGATCCTCTATCGCCGCCGCATCTTGTGTCGCCGCTGCATCGAGCAAAACTACGACAACTCGTCGCCGATGTAGTAATCTGCCACCGTCGCGACTACGATCACGACATCTGCATCCACGATCTACAACGCCGGATCAAGTTCCTGCCGCCATCACTCCATGGTGTCCTCGTCGTCAGAAACTACTCTAGCTGCTGCCCTTGGAGCTCCTCCTACTTTGCTCCTCACTGGCGAGAACGCCCTAGTGTGGAAGGCTCTTGTCGCCCCTACTCTCCGCGGTGCCCGTGTTCTCGATCTCGTTGAAGGTTTAGACGAGGCACCGGATGAGCACCTGCAGACCAAAGACATCAACAAGAAAAAGGTTACAATTGAGAACCCCGAGTATTCCTCTTGGATTGCTCGTGATCAGCAGGTTCTCCGCTGGTTTATGAATGCTCTATCCACAAACGTTATGGCACATGTGATGGCCTGGAGACGTCTTCCAAAGTGTGGGGCTGCTCTCAATGCCCACATCTCCGCCTCGTCGAAATACCGTGTGCAACAAGTGCAATCTGCTTTCAATGGCACCAAGAAGAATGACCTCTCTGTTGAAAAATACTTTGCGAAGATGAAGACCATCGCCTTTGAACTCGCTGTTGCAGGCAAGCCTCTTGACGATGAAGAGGTCATTTGGTATGTCCTGCATGGTCTTGGGAGCTCATACAATACCCTAGTCACCGCGGTCCGTGCAAATTCCGGTACTACTTTGTCCGATATGTTCAGTCAAGTTCAAGTATGTGATCTCTTACACAAGAATGATGATGTTACCTTCTCGTCGTCTGCCAACATGGCACGCCGCGGAGGACCTCCACCACATGGAAAAGAATGCTGGTGTGACGATCACCCCCGTTAGCAATAGGATGACTTTGGCCATGGCGATGACCCTGACTACCAGCAGGAGTACCGCGATCGCCGTGATGAACACATATATCATGGTGATCATCGTGATGGCAGTGGATACCAAGGTCTTCGACGCTATGACGATTACCGTCCTCGCCGGTATGACGATTAGCGCCTTCGCCGCTGTGATGATGGGAATATACGCGATGATGGTGGGCGTCGCCGTGACCGTCAGCCCACCCCCTATGTTGACACCATGTGCACCATGTGCATGACTGTTGGTGGCGCTATATAGATATGATCGTGGTACTAATGGAGATCGTGGAAACAAGGGTGCCAATTATGACTCTCATGGAGTTTACACAAACTGGTACTATGACACAGGTGCCACCAACCACGTCCCTGGCGAGCTAAACAAGATCTCTATACATGATGCATATAATGGACAAGATCATGTTCATACAGCTAAAGGGATAGGTATGCACATTATTCATATTGGTTATTCAATTTTGCGCACCCTCATACTTCCTTTACACTCAATGATATCCTATATGTTCCTAGTGCATCTAAAAATATTTTATCTGTTCATAAATTTACTCTTGACAACCATGTATTTATTGAGTTTCTTTCTTCTTTTTAATCAAGGACCAAGCAACACGATAAATTCTGTTTAGGGGCCCTTGCCATGGAGATATTTATCCTTTAATGCCCATCTAAAATGAGTCCTCCAAGCATGCCTTCATCACAATAAATCCGTCATCCTCTACATGGCACCGTCGCTTAGGACATCCATCTTCTTCCGTGGTTCAACAAGTTCTTAGAAGGAATAAAATAGCTTACACACCAGAAATTAATCCATACGTTACCATATCCCATCTCCACCAGTAGGTATACTGTTCCTTTGGAATAGGTTTTCTTTGATGTATGTGGTCATGCTCCTCTTTCTGTTAGTAAACATGCATGCTATGTAAGCTTTATTGATGACTTTTTGTCACCCTCCCCGTTACCGCCTGTGTAATCGATTTCATGCGGTTCGGCATCGGTCGACGCGCCGTCCTCGCCCGCGTGCATGCAGCTGGCTTGCCTAATCCCACGTGGCTGCATGCGCCTACCCCTGCCCCAACTAACAATGCTTAGGGCAATCATTTCTCACGTGTAGTTGGAACCGTCACTTAGGAGATCCATCTTATTTTATGGTTCAACAAGTTATTAGAAGGAATAAAATAGCTTACACACCAGAAATTAACCCATATGTATGTGATTTTTGTCAGCTAGCCAAGAGTCATCAGTTACCATACCCCATCTCCACCAGTAGGTATACTATTCCTTTGGAATAGGTTTTCTCTGATGTATGGGGTCATGCTCCTCTTTATTTTAGAAAACATGCATGCTATGTAAGCTTTATTGATGAATTTCTGTCGCCCTCCCGTCACCGCCTGTGTCACTGATTTCATGCGATTCGGCATCGGCCGACGCACCGTCCTCGCCCCGCGCGCATGCAGCTGGCTTGCCTGATCCCGCGCGGCTGCATGCGCCTACCTATGTCCCCTCTGACAATGCTTAGGGAAATAATTGCTCACGTGAAGTTGGATCTTCTGCACCGGCCTCATCTACTGCTGGTTCTGATGTATCTTCTACGTCGTCAACACCTCCGCCTGAGCCGCACAGTCATCACTGAAAACGTGGCTGCGGGGTTGTGTTGTTTCCATTTGCAAAGATTCCATGGGATCAACTTTTTAATAAATAGTTGATGCTACAAGTACTTCAATAACCCTATTGTTGATCGCAGGAACCCACACATCAGTATCCTCATCGGTGGCATCAGTGTAAGTGTAACACCCCTAGTTTTACTAAATAGTAATTAGGGTTGATTGTGCATTCATAAGCATCATTATTTTGCTAAGACAAAATGCAAACAAGAAATGAACAAAACAAAACCCTAAACCCTATTAGTTTTTCCCTCTCTCTTGCAAGTGAATTCAAAATGGTTTTGAATTTAGAAAATCCAAAATGTTTGGAGCCCAAGTGGTTATAAGGGCCCCAAAATATCTCTAGCTTATTTTGGAAACCTCTAGTATTTTTGAAATATACCAAACATATTAGAGGATGAAGTTTATAAGATAGAAATGAAGAAAACAAAAGGAAAAAGGTTTTCAAAGAAATAAAAAAATTCCTAACCTAACTGGGCCAAGCATGTATCCCTTCCCTCCCTATCTTCTGCGCACATGCGGAGGCTAGCGAACCTCTCCCATGGCCTTCCCTAGGCCATGTGCAGCCAAAGCCGGCCTGGTACCGCTTCGGCCTTCTTTCTCCCTTCGTCTTCATATACGATGACGGAGAGAAGCTCCGTGTCACGCCGTCCGCCGACCCTGCGCCAAGATCCCCGACGCTGCTCTAGAGAGGGATAAGACCCCTGCGCCAACGCCTTGCCCTCATCCTATCTCCCTCTTTGGCCCTCTCCCTCTATTCCCCGCGCCATGGCCGAAACCCTAGCTTGCGGTCTCTGATCTTCTCTATTGCCATACGTCGCCCATAGCTCCATGGATTAGACCAGGAGGTTCGCATCACCGTTCTTGTTCGTCTCCGACCAACGACGCAAGCTAGCGCACCACGAATCACTCGGAATCGACCTTGGTGTTCCGCCAGCCGCCGCAGTCATCACCGTTGATTTGTCGTCTCCTGACCTCGCCTCGCTTTGTTGACCCCTCCATCATGTTCATGGTGAGCCCCTGAGCACGCCAGTGATCCTCTCTGTCTCGCTCTCTTTCTGGTTCACCACCACACCATACACATGTTGCCGCAACCGTAGTAAATCATTGTTATCCATGCTCCGGTGACTATTTCCAGTGGTACAACCACCATATGGTTCAGCGCAATCGCTGCATCCAACACACCCCTCCCCGCGCACGCCCAGTCATCGTATCCTTGATCTATCTGAGCAGGCCTCCATTGCTGACGTTACATGAGGTCATAAATCGTTTAATGTTTTCTGAAAATCATTTATGGAAATAAATAACCCATGTGGGCTCAATCTATCAACATTTTATTAATTATATAAATCATTTTCTAAAATGAAGAAAAACCTGACATGTGGGACCATTTGGTTAAATATTTTATACATTCCAATAATTGTTTAATTGTTTTAAAAATTATTTAAATTGGGAAAATTAATAACCAATTCATATTAAGTTAGAAAAATATGTATAATATATTAAAATGTTCAGAAAAGGGAGATATATCTTATAGCATCAAAATCATGCATTGTTAAGCAACTTTCATGACAAGTTAAATTAGAAGAATAAAATGACCCCTCTCATATGTATTTGGGATTTCTCGGAAATAGGGTTTATGTCCCTCGGACCCCGTTTAAATGGTCAAGCATGTTTTAGGGTTACATCTCAATACCATCTAACTTGTCATATCATCATCCTTGATTCAACATTGCATCAATGTCTAGTGTTGATTGTTTCCCTTTCATTCTGGTGTTTGCTTCTTCCTGGTAGAATACAAACTCGAGTCTGAGACTAAAGTCAGAGATCAACACCATCGAATATCGAATATCAATACTTGACCAACTGCAACCAATTCAAGTATAAGGTGTCTGAAGATCTGCTTATTGGTTATCAACGGGAAAAGGAAAGCTTAGTGATATGTCCAATTTGCATCACCATTCTATATCATAATTTGCCTCTATTCATTGATATATTTCATATTAAGAGGTGTTACTTATGTATTTTCATCTGTTTTTGCATGTTGGATGATTCTTGGAGGATGAACTGCTGGAGTTAGGATTCTGATGGAAAAAGAGGTGCTTTGATGCAATTTCACGAAGATCTGAAAATACCAGAAAAACTACGGAAAATCCTGTATTCCTAGAAGATGAAGAATGCCAAAAGGGGAGGCGGAGATAGGCCACAGGGGGCCCACACCCCCTCCCAAGGAACGGACCACCCCTAGGCCGCGCCTACAGGAGGTGTGGCCCACCTGGCACACCTCTGGCTCCGCCCTCTTGCCTATATCTTCTCCTCTAAACCCTAATACACGGGAAGAGACCACAGAAAGATTCTGCCGCCTATGCGGGGCGAAAAACACCGAGATAGAAAGAGCTCTCCGGCACACAGATTTCTGTCGGGGAAATTCCTTCCCGAAGAGGGGATATCATCGCCATCAACACCATCATCAAGCTAGACTTCATCGGGATCATCATCCACACCATCATCTCCACCAGCACCATCATCACCACTCCATCCTGCTATAACAATTGTGTTGAATACTTGCATAGTTCTTAGGGGAAACTTTCCCTATGTTGATTACTATTGTAGTTGATGCTTGTGAGTGGAACCATTGGACTATTGTTTATGTTCAGATTGTTATCCATCACCATATCATCTTTGATCTTGATCCATATGATGTCTCGTGAGTAGTTCGTTTAGTTCTTGAGGACATGGGAGAAGTCATGTTGTTAGTAGTGGATTTGTGTTGAGATATTATTCAATGGTTTAGTATTTAAGTTGTGGTGCTATTCTTCTAGTGGTGTCACGTGAACGTCGACTATATGATACTTCACCATTTATGGGCCTAGCGGAATGCATTGTGTATTTGGCTACTAATTGTGGGGTTATCGGAGTGACAGAAACCTGAACCCCCGTTAGGACACCATTGCACAAGGGAGTGTAGGATATCAGAGTTTAAGGCTGTGGTTAGGTTTATATCTTAATTTCTTTCTTGTAGTTGTGGATGCTTGCAAGGGGGTTAATCACAAGTATGTATTAGTCCAAGTAAGGTTGGTACATTAGCACAGGTTCACACACACAACACTTAAAAAACCAAAGAAGACTACTCAGCTATTTGAAGCGAAAGCACTTGACAGAATTCCTATGTGTCCTCGAGAACGTTTGGTCCTTATAAGTATTTAGACCGGCTTGTCCTTAGCTAAGAAAGGATTGGGCCACTTGCTGCAATTGCTTGCTATCTTTATTACTTGCACTTTATTTCCTTGCTTATTCAGAAAACCCGTAAAAATCCGTTTGCTAAGTATTTGCATAGATTTCCTACTCCATACCACTAGTCAACACCTTCTGCTCCTCGTTCGGATCAACACTCCTATTTATCGAAAGTACTACGATATACACCCTATACTTGTGGGTCATCAAGACTATTTTCTGGCGCCGTTGCCGGCGAGTGAAGCGCTATTGAAGAGTGGAACTAGTAAAAGAAACTTCTACTGTGAGTATTTCTTTTTATTTCTGTTTGTTACTGTGTTTCCAATATGGATAACCCACTTGATTTTCTGTTTGGGAAAACTACTACCACTGTTAGGGTAGTAGATGAACCACCACCTGTTGAGATAGATCCTTTTAAGATACCTACAAGTATTGTTTATCGTGTTATGGATAATTATTATTTAGGGATGGAACTGTCCACCGGTGATCATTTGCTTTTTATCCATGAATTATGTGGGTTGTTTAAGTGTGCAGGTATCACAACTGAACGGGTGAAGAAGAAGTTACTCTCTATATCATTGAAAGGAAGAGCTGAAGAATGGTATAAACTGGTGAAGAATGGACAATCTATGGAATGGGAGGAAATAGTACCTCTCTTTTATTCTAAATTCTATCCTCCCAGTGAGATTCATAAGGATAGGAATCTGATATATAACTTTTGGCCTCGTGATGGAGAGAGTGCAACTCAAGCTTGGGGAAGATTGAAGTTACTAATGCTTAAATTTACTATTCATGAACTCCCTAACAATATTATTATCAATAACTTTTATGCTAGGCTTTCTCTTCATGATAAAGATTTACTAGATGCTTCTTGTGCTGGATCATTCACACATATGAAGGAAGAAGCTAAATGGGATCTCCTAGACTGTATTCAAGAGAACACTGAAGCATGGGAGAATGACAAAGGAAGAAAGTCAGGTATAAACCAGGATTATGAATGCATTAAATCTTTTATGAGAACTGATGACTTCCGTGATATTAGTACTGAGTATGGTATTGATTCTCAAAGTATTGCCAATTGTTTTAAGGCCTTTGCCTCTTATATAGAAATTCCTAAAAAGAAGTGGAATAAGTACCCTGCACCTTATAAAGATGTTGTTAGTCATGTTCCTGTTAGAAATACTAAAGTTTGTACTATTGGTCGTATTGTTCCTGAACCTTAAGTTGAGAAAACACCTTTCCCAGCTAAGGTAAAGGAGTACTCTATGATAATTAGTGCGAATAACAAAGGTACAAAGAAAACTATGGAACCTGGTGAGCAAATAAACATTGAACCTGTGGTAGCTATTGTAAAAGATATTGTCACTAAAAATATAAAGGATGAGAACATTGTCTTCTGTGAATACGCTTCTAATATTATCTCTCATCCTAGGAAAGTTAGAAAAGCTAGTGTCCATGTGCTTTCTGTTAGAATTGGTGATCATTGCTGTTATGGTTTATGTGATATTGGTGCTAGTTCTAGTGCTATTCCTTATGATCTTTACAGGGAAATTATGCATGAAATTGGTCCTTGTGAGCTTGAGGACATTGATGTGGTTATTCACCTTGCTAATAAGGAAACCATTTGCCCTATTGGTGTTGTAAGATATGTGGAGGTTCTTTGCGGTAAGATTAAGTATCCTGCTGATTTTCTAGTGCTTAATTCAGCAGCTAGCAAAACTTGTCCTATCATTTTTGGCAGACCTTTCTTGAACACTTGTGGCGCTATTATAGATTGTAAGAAAGAGAAAGTTTTAACTAAGTTTGATGGAGATTCTTATGAGTTTAAATTTTCCAAATTTTCTAAAGCTCCTTGTGAAAACATCTTGCCTAATCAAGATTTCAGCATGGAACAACTTGCTTCTATTGATCCGATTTATGACCTTGGGCCTCTTTTTGATGATTGTAAGTATGCTCATTCTGATGATAAAGTTGTTTCCTGTGATAGTTATATTGTCAACTTTATTCAAAGTGCTACTGAAAGTTCTTATGAGAGACGGAAACACGGTTTTATGCACCTCAATAATATTAAGTTTCCCCGTTTTATGTTGAAAGCTTTGAAGTTGCATTTGTTTTGTCTTCCTGTGCTAGTGGATTTTTGTTCCAACAATTTGTTTTCTCATGAGACCCCCTTGCATAGGAAGTGGGTTAGACTCAAATGTGTTGGATATTTGCTTCTTGATGCTCTCTTTCACTTCAAATATATATCTCCTATGTGAGCATCTTTGAAATTATCAAGCCTAACTTAAAGGCAATAAGGAAAGTACTTCTTGGGAGATAACCCAATAGTTTTGTTGAGTCTTGGAAGTTATTACCTCAGTAATAACCGATCCTTATCCTTTTTGTTTTGGTTTTTGTGTCAAGATCAACTACTTTTGAGAAGTAGAGGAGTTGTGAAAATTGGCTGTTCTAGGATAGATTTTTGTTCTGCATTGTAAAAAATCATGAAGGAGCTCAGTACAATGAACGGAGCTGTATTTTTCTGTGCTTGTTCTACAAGTTGTTACTCAACTTTCATTAGTTTTGTACTTTTTTATTTGAGCAACAGAAGGTTTTCGAAAAAAATCAATCTTTACTTGTTGGTCTATTTTGACAGATTTCTATCATCATTTGCATTTGCCTCTTAAATCGATTTCCTTTTGGCTTCTCTTGGGATTTTGGAAGGATTTTCTACAGTAGCTTTTGTTTTGATGGATTTTAGTTGAAATTTGAACCTAAAGGTTTATTGATTTGCATACACTAATGTTGCCATTGTGGTTTGTGTAAGCCTTGTATGAAAGGAATTTTCAGGAGATAGAGAAAAGGAATCTGAAGAGTCCGTCTTTGAGTAGGTAAAAGTGGTGAAAACTAAAGGTTCGTGAAAGCCTAATCTTTTTACATTTTTGATGTTTTTATTACATATGAAAGGTTACGAGACAAAACATAGGAGGAAATGGAGGCCAGGGTGGCCACACCCAACCTAGGCGTGGGCCCCCAGCTGGCCGTGCCTGGAGTGGGTGTGCACCCCCTGAACTCCGTCTCCGCCTTGTTTTCACACAGTACCTTCCTTATGCATTGAAACTTCGTAATATCTAACCCCCCCGGATCCCCCAAGGTTCCTATATCGTGTTCTTGTTGTGTTTTTGTTTCGATCTATTTCTGTCAGAAAATCTTCTCAAGTTTAGAGCACCATGGTCTCCGCCAACGACAAAGGCAAGAAGCCCGAGGAAGATGATCCTCAAAACCCTAAGGAGGAGGATATCTTGGTTGGGGATGAGGAGGACATGGAGGAGGACGAGCATCCGAACACCCGCGCTACCGTTGCAAGCATTGGAGTGGCGGCAAACCCTACCAAGCTTAGGAGGACAACATGGATGTCTACAGGAGGGAAAACCCCACGTCATGTCCTCGCTCCATGGTCACATCCTTCACATACCAAGAACCCTTTCCATACTCTCTTAATTGAGCGACAATATCAACAGGTGCCCAAACGGGACTTGCCCTCTGTCTGGGATCTGCCTCGTTCTAACCATGCAGGAAAGGAACACTCTAAGAAGGAAGAGTGGGGAAAGAATAGCAAGGACTGGGATTCTCGGTACGACATGATCATGAACCGCATTGAGCAAAATTCGGAGTTGATTCGTACTCTAACCTTCGAGATTGAGGAATTGAGGGAACTGATTGAAGAGCTTATCAAGAGTACACCACCACCGAAGGAGTAATTCGTCACCAGGTTTGGCATCCCCTTGGCTTGTTCCAAGCTTAGGAGAGTGTCGCGGTATCACATCATTATCTTTTATCTTTTACCTTTTTAGTAGAGCTATGTCTTTGGTAGAGAAGTTATCTTATTGGTTGGTTTTCTTTGTGGAAGTATCTCTCCTTTAGTTGGTTATCTATGTATCCCTTGGTGTGAGTGCCTTTATGGAATATTAATGAGAAGTTTCATCTTTTACTTTTTGCACTTCTTATTTTAGTTTGCAATATCTATTATATGATGGATCTTGTTGATTAGTATTGGCATCACTTTGGGATCATCAAGTGGATCTAAATTGGTTTTGGCAAACCGAGCTCTGGTCAGTAGCAACACTTTTTGAGGTTTGAAAGCAAAAGAGAAAAAGCTTACATGTATTTTGTATCATTTATTTTCCTTCTTGATTGGCTCGTAAGCTTAATATTCTTTATTTAAGATTTTTTTGTGTCTTCAAGGAAGATTTCATGTTTGGCTTTATCACTTTTAGGTTTGCTTGTTTCCTTCAACTCTTTTGCTTGATACCTAGCCTTGCTAGCCAAAAACCTGTTTTGAGAAGGAGTACTTCTCATGCATCCAATCCCTTTGAACCAAAACCATGCCATTTGTGTCCACGATACCTACCTATTAACATTATTGCTATTCCAATAAAATTCTCAAGCTTCATCTATCTTTTGAATTAAAATTATTTTGTTATGTTAAAACTAGTTAGTAAAGCTCTCACGAACTTGATGGCACGCCTTATTTTCTTGCCCCTAATAAACTTGAAACTTTGTGTCATCTAAGTTGTATATGCTTGCATATATACGTTGGAATTAGCAAAACCGTGCTGTCACGGGGAACGCTTTCAACATTGCACATGTACATTGTACACAGTTGATATCATGCTCTTTTGTTTGTGGATGTCGTCGGTTTGAAATAAAAGGGGAGCTTGTAAGTCCATGAAGTTATGTATGTGTGTTAGAGAAACACCTGGCCGATAGCCTAAGCCATGCTTAATCATGGTGGAAACTTGCAGCATAACCATAGTGAGAAATCTGTGAAGCATCCTCAATAAAAACCTATGCAAATATCAAATAAAAAGATCGCCGAGATGCTCATTGTCTGCTTGCCTTGTCATTTTGATTATGGGATAGCTCCTGTATCATGTGCAAGGGGTACCCGGTTGGCGGTTCTTTATGATACACATGTACTTAGAATGACAAGAACTTACCGGTAACTAAATTGAGTAGGAGGAGCGGACCTCGTACTCAAGGGACATGAGATTGCCAACTTATATTTTGTCAAGCATATACTCCATCTTTGTTCACTTTAACCTTAATCACATCAAGATGCTTATGATAGGGGCAATGAGAGCTCAAAGATAGTAAGTACCATAATCTTTTGGAAGCTTTTTATGAACTTGAAGTCCCTGTTTCCCTCTATGAGGGGACTTTCTCCCACTCCTAAGTTGAGTCAATAAACGTACTTCCTCTCCATCTCTAGCAAGCATTTGAGTTGTTGTGTTTCAAGCATTCATATGATGATTTATTCAATCATGTTCTTTATCTTCCTTTTTTGCACAAGACTCTTATCTATTGAGTATTACTTTGAAAGCATTCATTGTGAAAATATTTTATGTTGAGTAAAGAGTACTCTTGTTGTGAAACTTCTACAAAAGCTTTATTTGTGAAACTGTTTGCCAGCTGTTCTCTGACCAAGAACAAAAGTTTGCCAATTCCAATTATAATTTATCTTTATGCATCTCTATTGTGACTCCTCTACTTGTTGCAAGATAAGTTATATAATGGTGAGTTGCTTTCTTCTATGAGTTATGTAATGTTAAGTGTGATGCTTCTTGTCCGTATTATTTTATCGACACTTCACTCCATAAACCTGTGGACATGTATACTGAGCTCAGTTTTCACTTGGGTACAAGCGAAGGTCTAAGCTTGGGGGGAGTTGATACATCCAATTTGCATCACCATTCTATATCATAGTTTGCGTCTATTCATAGATATATTTCATATTAAGAGGTGTTACTTATGTCTTTTCATCTGTTTTTGCATGTTAGATGATTCTTGGAGGATGAACTGCCGGAGTCAGGAATCTGATGGAAAAAGAGGTGTTTTGATGCAATTTTTCGAAGATCGGAAAAATACCAGAAAACTACGGAAAATCCTATTTTCCCAGAAGACAAAGAATGCCAGAAGGGGATGCGGAGATGGGCCACAGGAGGCCCACACCCCCAGGCGCGGGCCACCCCTAGGCCACGCCTATAGGGGGTGGGGCCCACCTCTGGCTCCGCCCTCTTGCCTATATCTTCTCCTCTAAACCCTAATACACGGGGAGCAACCACAGAAAGATTCTGCCACCTCTGTGGGGAAGAAAACACCGAGAGAGAAAGAGCTCTCTAGCACACAGATTTCTATCGGGGAAATTCCTTCCCAGAGAGGGGAGATCGTCTCCATCAACACCATCATCAAGCTAGACTACATCGGGATCATCATCATCATCCACACCATGATCTCCACCAGCACCATCATCACCACTCCATCCCGCTATAACAATTGTGTTGAATACTTGCATAGTTCTTAGGGGAAACTTTCCCGGTGTTGATTACTATTGTAGTTGATGCTTGTGAGTGGAACCATTGTATTATTGTTTATGTTCAGATTGTTATCCATCACCATATCATCTTTGATCTTGATCCATATGATGTCTCGTGAGTAGTTCGTTTAGTTCTTGAGGACATGGGAGAAGTCATGTTGTTAGTAGTGGATTTGTGTTGAGATATTATTCAATGGTTTAGTATTTAAGTTGTGGTGCTATTCTTTTAGTGGTGTCATGTGAACGTCGACTACATGATACTTCACCATTTATGGGCCTAGGGGAATTAATTGTGTATTTGGCTACTAATTGTGGGGTTGCCGGAGTGACAAAAACCTGAACCCCCATTAGGACACCATTGCACAAGGGAGTGTAGGATCTCAGAGTTTAAGGTTGTGGTTAGGTTTTTACCTTAATTGCTTTCTTGTAATTGCGGATGCATGCAAGGGGTTTAATCACAGGTATGTATTATTCCAAGTAAGGTCGGTACATTAGCACAGGTTCACCCACACACCACTTACAAAACCAAAGAAGACTACTCAGCTATTTGAAGCGAAAGCACTTGACAGAATTCCTATGTGTCCTCGAGAACGTTTGGTCCTTATAAGTATTTCCACCGGCTTGTACTTTGCTAAGAAAGGATTGGTCCACTTGCTGCAATTGCTTGCTGTCTTTATTACTTGCACTTTATTTCCCTGCTTATTCAGAAAACCCCTAAAAATCCATTTGCTAAGTATTTGCAGAGATTTCCTGCTCCATACCACTAGTCAACACCTTCTGCTCCTCGTTGGGATCGACACTCCTATTTATCAAAAGTACTACGATACACCCCCTATACTTGTGGGTCATCACTTAGACCCACCATTATACAACCTTGTGTTTGCGAAAGTATTTCAATTACTGCCATGATGCATACTATTCTACTATGGTCCTTTATCAATAGATAGAGTATCCTATATTTTGCATTACTCCCTTTGAGCTTATATTACCTGATCCAGTACTCCTAGCATAAGGAACTTACATCTATTTCCTGATTATCCATGCTTAGCTGCTAGTGTTGGTTCATCCAGATGATGTTTCAAGCATTCATATGATGATTTATTCAATCAAGTATGAGAGGCCACAATGGGATGTAGTTTTCGTAGTCCCATGCTTGCCACCACTAGGAAAAGTGTTCTTGCCTTTGAAACCGAGGTGAGCGTACAACCACATGGGGCTTGGACAACCCCACGACTAACTAACTTGCCTAGTAGATTCCATGAGTCACATAGTTCAGGCATTCCATTTGACATATGCATCTTAGTTTTTCTCGAAGGCGGTGAAGGAGGTGCATCATAACAGGTAGGGAAGCGTGGACCGGGTTGCTTGGGGTCGATGGAGCCCCTGGTGAACCAACCTCGCCTCACATCTCTAGCGACCGGCTTCAGGATTTAACCTGTTGCGGCAGAACCCTCCTTAGGGTGTGACTCATGGATTTGACGAATTCAAGGTAAATGTCGTGGTCAACCACCCTCTGTCGGCCTTCCAAGAAAGAGGGCTATTCATTGCGGCAATAAGAGAAGGTTGATACGTGTGGGTAAAGTTGTACACCTCTGTAGGGTTAAATCTTTTAGAAAATACGTGTTCATGGTTATGAACGCTTGGTGACTAGATTCTAAGATCATAGAGAACTTTAACCTAATCGTAAAACTTGAAGGCTCAACGTGTGCTTAAGGATGCTTCCTCATGTGTACGAGGGGGTGGTCCTAGATGAGGTTTAGATGATGATGATTTGGTGATTATTGAAAGATAGTTATCAATACTTTGGATATGTCGCTCTCTTATCCCTTTTAAAATATTCTGATTAGACGAGCTTTTTCTCCCTCTTGTTTTATAAACAAATATAGATTTATGCAAAATAGCTCCACCAACCATAAGTCTTACGGAGTACACCCTATACTCACCCTTGCTTTGTTGGTACTTTTGTAGAAGAGTAAGTGTTCCCCTGAAGACAAGTTTGAGTCAACATCGATGAGTAGCTTGGGGTTCCCGGCCGGCAGCCTGGAATCTATGGGATGGGACATCATCGTTATGCTTTAGGACTCTTAAGACATTTCTTAAGTTTGCTATAATTAATAGCATAATTTGTCTTATGTTGTTTGATGTTTGTGGTCAATGACCTCTGCTTGTAATAATTTGGTTCTCTGCTCAGTTAAGATCTTGCTGTAATAATTTTTGTGTCGCAGGGTCACTTATGTGTTACTGATTCCTCACTGGATGTCCTCGAGCTCAAGGTTAAGCTTAGTTTAGGCTAAGGTTTGGGACTTGTTTAACCCTAATCCCGGGGGTGTCATAGGTTTTGGTATCAGAGCAGTATCGACCGTAGGAAAACCTTGCTATTGGTCGATGTTGAGTCTAGTGCTTTTCAAAACTGTTTCAAAGATGAAAAGTGTTTGTGAAAACTCTAGTATGCTTCTTTTGCTCCTTGTATGGTATCGCTCTAAATCTAGGTCATCTTATCTTGTGTTGACTTTTAAAAGTTTTGATATCTCTTCTAGTATTTCAAAGCTTAGGTGCATTTTGGGCATGTCATTTCTCAACAAGTTGACCTAGTGTTGAGTACTCTAGAGTTAGTGTGTGTGTTGTGAATTCCTTGTTCAAGTTGCTCTTATTCGGCTAAGAGATTCCTTTCCATCATGATCTCTCCATATTATGGGTCCACAATATTATATTGTAGGTACCACAATGTTCTGTTCTATGCTTCTAGGTTTCTTTTCACCTCGCGTGTCTCTTTTTTATTTGTTCAGATACTTCAAAAGTCATTTCTTCTTTAGGAAGTTACCTCGTGATTACTACCATGTAGTTTATGACGTTTCACCCAACTAGTAGTTACTTCTTTTCTCGGGTTTTAACCCTTGAACTTGAACCGAAGGTCCCGAATTGTGTCGGATTCTAATGTTGTGAATCTTGTACATGAAGCTGATCTTTTGTTGGGGATATGCTATATGGGTGTCCTCATAGCATGTCTCTTATCCGACTAACCCGGGTGGCCCATAGTCGGTAGCATGGCCTATGGCCTGCTGGGCGGCCCAGTTAGGTGGATCCAGAAGGGAGGCCCATGCCAAATAAAGGATGGCTACGGTGGAGTCACCAGCGTACCCGGAGCCTTGGAGTGCAAGATACACAAGACTAGTAATAGACGGTGTAGAACTCTCAGAATGTCCCAGGACTTTTCCTCAGAACCCTAGGACTCGACTATATAAGTCGGGCCTATGGGAGCCTTTAGAATACGATAACTTAGACTATCTAGTCACCCCCAAGCAGTGAACCTATCTCTCAGAACTCAGCGTGTGCCATTATAGTGATTTATAGCAGAGTAGGATTCCGCCACAATTGTGGGATCTGAACTGGGTAGCTGTGTTACCGCACTCACAACCGTCCGCCTTACCCCACGTCTCTAAACACGCATGTGAGGACCCTCCATGGCGTGCTCGTCGGCAATACCACGAGAGTTGGCGCCACCGTGGGGCAAGAGGCGCCAGCTCTTCAATGGCGAGGTCCAAGCTCTTCACGGGAATCGGCTAAACCGTAGCCATCAGTCGCGTTCTCTTCTCCGGCAACATTCTCGACGCCGACAAGTTCTGGATCCCGACGAAGACGAACCCTATGCGGTGTTCGATCGTTCCTATCGGAGACATCCACCTCTTCATCGGCGAAACCGACTCGGGCACTAGTTCCCTGGGAGTCGGAGGAGCATCAAGACCCGCACGGACCGCCTACGGGCAGGACACGTTCGCGGAAGGATCGATGTCGGATCTCTCTTTGGAGTTTGCCGGCAAAGATTCTAAAGCATCAAGACCCGCACGGACCGCCTACGGGCAAGATACATTCGTGGAAGGATCGATGTCGGATCTCTCCTCGGAGTTTGCCGGCAAAGATCGGAAAAATTCAAGACCCACCCAAACCGCCCCTGTGCAGGATATAAATGTGGAAGATCACTACAAATCCGCCGGCTTTGTCCGTGCGTCTGGACATCAGAGATCCAAGTTCGTCGGCGTGGTTACCATCTTCGATCTGGCGCATTGCGTTCAGAGAGAGGGCGAAAACCCCCGCGACTACCTCGCTAGGTGGCTCCGTATACGGGCCGACCTGGCCAATTACCCCAATGATGATGCCATCTATCACTTTGTGTAAGGACTGGACCATGGCACGCTTCTCCGACATTCTCTAAGGCGGCAACAGGCGTCAGGCCGACTTACATTCGAAGGCATGGTGAACACCGTCAACAACTGCGCGTAGGCCAAAGCGGCAGCTCAGACAGCGCTTGCGCTCATTGACGGAGCCCCTCCGATTCAACCACCACCACCGCCTCCGGCCGCCATCGTCGCAGCAGCACCACCACCTCCAGTCATCGTCGAGGACGTTGCACCTCCACCGCCCGTCATCGAGGAAGTCCTGGCACCCTCTGAATCTGTCATTGACGCACTTTATGCTGATTTCAGTGCAGATTCAGAGGAGATAGACTTCAGTCCAGAAGAGCTAGACTCCGCTATGCAGGAGATGGAGGAGGAGTATTCGCGCGACGAGCAAGCTAATAATACCGTCATGTCCCGAGGGGTGTTCGTCACCATTGGGACGGCGATGGATGAAGATCAACCCGGGCAAGCTCCGCCTACGGCGCTGGAAAAAGGGAAGTAGCTACTGCCGACAATGATCGTGCAAAGGTCATGCCTCCTCTGCCTAACCCAGTGCAGCAGCCGCAGGAACTCAGCACCGGTCCAAGCAACAACAACACCAAAACCTTGCTGCCTCCAGCATCCACGTCGGCAGCAGCCCATGTTACTCCAGCTGATAGAGTGATGTACGGTAATCTCCTCGTTGAGCCACTAACCGTTGATCATATCCGGAACGTGACTCAGCTTGACGATAAATGCCAGCAGCTGCTGGAGGAGGCGCAAGCCATCGCGGAGCAAGGAGCTAAACTAGATCGAGATCTGGTCAATGCGCAGAAATCCATAGAGAAAGCTAGAGCAATGGAAGCCGAGTACAAGACTCTACTGCAGCAGCAGAAGGCTAAGAAAGCTCGCTCGGCCATCAACGATCTGGTGTATGGCGCAACCTAGGATGGCTCCCTCGGCTGCACAAGCCAAGCCATACATCGATAGTGAAGGCAAGCAGGTGATGCCCACCCCACTCCTTAACCTCGCCGTCGCCAAGACCCTTCTGGAGCAGGATAGATCGCCTGAGGCAGTAGAACAGGTCTATGACCTAGTGGCCAAGGCGGTAAAGCAGCAGGAAAAGGCCACCTCTCAGAGGCTTGAGTCTGACCCAGCGCTCTGCCGATCTAGCCAGTACAAACCGCCAAGGGACAGATCTCCTCAGGATGTCGGATCACAGACGGGTTCATCAGAACGAAGACGGAGGGATGCGCGCAACAGGAAGGATGCTATCCCCATATCCTCCGACCACGGAGAAAGAGCCCAACCTCGCCACCCATCTCCACCGCCCGATCCCCCCGACGTCAGGAAGACTACAAGGCTCACCATCGTACGGATATGCCCCCACCAAAGCAGTGCGGCATCGTCATCCGCGACAACGCGACACAGACCCGCCATGATGAAGATCGCCACCAAGGACACAAGAGAAGGTCACACTACGATCCTCCGCGTCTGACAAGCAACCGCGACAGGCGTGGGGCGTCGCAAGAGGGTAATAGCAAGAAGGCTAAAACACCGCCACCTCCGCCTCCGTCGCCGCCAAGCAGTCACCATGGCGGAAGAGGCCCGCGTCTTTCACGCAGCCCGTCCCCTGTTGACAACAAGAAGAAGAACCCGGAGCCGTACGACGCACGTTCATTGATCGATAAGCTCCACGAGGCCCAGGAAGGACCATACCTGGGACCATGTTGCTTTGGACCTGCAATACGGTACACAACTTACCCCAAAGGTTTCCGGATAGACAAAACCATCAAGCCCTATGACGGCACCGCCAAGCCCGCCACATGGTTGCAAGACTACGGCAACGCGGTGGAGATTGCCAGAGGAAACCCCAACGTCGCCATCAAGTACCTCCCGTTAATGTTGGCGGGCATGGCCCGTCAATGGATTGACGACTTGCCAGAAAAATCTATCTACAACTGGCTGGACATGCAAGAAGCATTCACCAAGAACTTTGAGGGTACATATAAGCGTCCCTGCACTGTGGGCGATCTACAAAGGTGCGTGCAAGATAAAGACGAGACATCTCGCGCCTACCTCTCCCGCTGGCTGGATATGAAGAATTCCTGCGCAGGAGTGCACGCCCAGACCGCCATGGCCGCCTTCATCGATGGGTTGGAAAGGGGCACGTTGCTCCGACGTAAGCTGAAGCGCTGCGGGACAATCATCACCGACTTGAATCGGATGATTCAGTTAGCTAGTGAGTTCACATGCCGACGATGATGGTCGTTCTTGCGACAACGGCCTCCAACTCAAGATCGGAGGAACAGCAGACAGCGAAAACCGCTCGAAGAAAAAGCACCCACCGACATGGTCGCCATGACTTTTGCAGGACGAGGAGAAGGCGGACAACGTGGCCGAGGAAGGGGAGCAGGCCGCGGGCAGCAACGAGGAAGTGAAACCAACTCGGCGCCGCTCCGCGTCCCCCAAACCTACGAAGAGTACCGCGATATGCCGTTCCTCGTACACCTCGACACCAACGGCAAGGCCACCCATACCAATCGACACTGCAAGTTCGTCAACGACCTCAAGGAAGACCCGTAGTCCGGCTATAAGTGAAGTCGGAAGAACAGACCGCGAGGCAAGGGCAAGGGGAAGAAGAAGGAGGAGGAGTCCAAGGATTCAAGTGACATGGACGAGGACGTTGACCCCAAGCACGCCGCCAAGAGCAACGACAAGGGAAAGAACCCCTTCGCAAAGAAGGCCCCAGTCTACCACACTTTCCTTGGAACCCCCACCGTCCGACAACAGAAGACCTTGTTGGAGATATGCCCAAGAGGCAATAATAAAGTGGTTATTATCATATCTTCACACTTATGATAAATGTTTACATACCATGCTATAATTGTATTAACCGGAAACATTAATACTTGTGTGATTTGTAAACTAAAATAAGAGTCCCTAGTAAAGCCTCTTGTTAAACTAGCTTGTTGGTTAATATATGATCATGGTTTCCTGATCATGAACATAGAGATGTTATTAACAACATGATCATATCATTAGGAGAATGATGTGATGGACATACTCCTATAGTTAAGCGTAGCATAAAGATCAAGTCATTTAATATAGTTCATTTGCTATAAGCTTTCTGATACATAGTAACCTAATTCCTTCGACCATGAGATCATGTTAATCACCATCACCTAAGGATGCTTTGATGACATCAAACACCACACCGTAATCGGGTGTCTATAAAGGTGGCATTGAGTGTTCGGAAAGTATGTGTTGAGGCACATGGATCAAGAGTGGATTTGTCCATCCATATGACATAGATATACTCTGGCCTTCTCGGAATGTCATCCAATTAGCTTGCAAGCATGTGACCGGCTCAAGGATCACATATCACGGAACGAGAAAAGAGTACTTATCGAACGAGGTTGAACTAGGTATGCAGAGATACCGACGATCATAACCTCGGATAAGTAAACTATCGTGAGACAAAGGAAATTGGTATCGTATGTAAGTGGTTCATTCGATCCCAAAGTAATCGAGAAATATGTGGAGCCATATGAATTTCCGATTCCTCTATTGGTTATTGTTCGAGAAGTGTCTCGATCATGTCCGCATAATTCACGAACCGTAGGGAGACACACTTAAGGATTCGACGTTGTTTTGAGTAGTTATGGTATTATGAGAAAGAGACCGAATGTTGTTCGAGTCTCGGATGGGATACACGGATATCACGAGGTGACCGGAATGGTCCGGAGAATAAGATTCATATAAGGAAAGTCCTGCTTTGAGTTCGGAAATGATTCCTGTTTTCATCGAATGTTGAAGGTTCGAATGTCCAAGACTCAGGAGGAAGGGTACATGAATGTGTCATTGCATATTGGAATGATTGCATCATGTACTAAGTGTTCTCGCTGTTCCAAATATAGGATTAAATTGAATCCTAAACTGAAAAGTCAAACGGTCAGTTTGAAAGTCAAACGGCTAAAACAGGAAACTGAGGGAAACAAGCAAGAGGAGGTTGAAACCGACTTGGGGGAGGAGTCCCTCCTCTCCAAGCCGGCGCACCACCTAGGCCGAGTTGGGGAGGGACTCCCCTCCCTCCCCTTGGCCGCCGGCCCTCCTCCACCTATAAGATGAGGGGCAGGGCCTCCTCCTCTAGACACACAAGTTCCTATCCTCTAATCTAAACCCTAGCCCTAGACTCCGGTTTAGAGCCGCTTTGGTTTAGAGCTTCTAATTTCACTAGCCTTCGGATTAGAGCCTTCTAATTGGTGTGTCTAAACCCTAGACCACTAATATCTCTCTCATACTCCACCATACTCGCTCCGGCTTAAGGCGAAGCCCTGCGAGATCTCCCCTCTGTTGGGAATATGCCCTAGAGGAAATCATGTATGATGATATTTCCCATTGTATTCATAAAGTTATTAAGTAGTCCTTGTATAAACATCTGATGTGTATCATTGAATATGTGATTCAGTTGTGGAACTATGCATTCATGTTGTTTGTACTAAATATCCTTGGTCATTGAGGTTGTGCTGGACACACAACTTAGACCAATGTGAAAGTTGGCTTGATGACTCGGTTCCACTTGTCATGGGCATGGAGATGCTATTCCAACTTACACGACTAGGCTAAAGAGTTTAGCGAGTCGGATTGACCCATATTGAGGTACAACGAACTAAGCTGTCATTTGTATATCTCAATCAATGTAATCCTTAGACCGAGGTTGTTGCATAGTCCGAGTTGAGGATCACCGACTTAGGTTCACAACGCTGATCCGTGAATCGGCAGTTATAAAGGCAGGTTCGGTTCGAGAATCAAGCTGCGTGATGTGAATAACCAAGATGGGATTTTGCCCCTCCACTCGGAGATATTCTCTGGGCCCTCTCGTGAGATATGATTCGGAAAGCATGGCCATGCACGACTCGGTTAAGTGTTAACCGAGGCGATCGGCTAAGAGTTAGTCGGGTGAATCACTTATCTCGGATCGAGAAGAGAGTTGGACTATTTAAGGGATGACATATATTCGCCTATAGTCTGATAAGGTATATCGTGAGGCAAAAGGACTCAGACGTAAGTCGCATTGGAAAGGCAAGTCGTCATGACTCTTTGGTACTTGGGAATCGGTACGTTCTGCTAGGAGCCGATGCCGATTGATCGATTGTGAGTTGGACTCAAATCGTGTCCAAGTAACCATGAGCCTGCGGGGTCACACACTTAAGAGCGGGAGCAAGTTCGGATTGGATCCGAATCTGTAATCTGGTTGGGTTGGACCT
This sequence comes from Avena longiglumis, assembly GCA_030063025.1. Classification (NCBI taxonomy): domain Eukaryota; kingdom Viridiplantae; phylum Streptophyta; class Magnoliopsida; order Poales; family Poaceae; genus Avena; species Avena longiglumis. Next base: position 534,922,454 of record CP125976.1, read on the forward strand.
AAACCGGATTAGGACTGAGTTAGTGAGTTGGACTCACGGTGACTAGTTTTATATGGGCTTTAGTGAATGGGTCGCGCGAGCAGAGCCCACGTTCACTCCCTATATATAGTGGAGCACAATAACCCGAAGGTTAATCGTTGTTCGTTAGGTTATTCCATGTGTTGAAACCCTAGATCCACAGCAGTCCAAATTACCGCCGAACCTAGCGATTCACGGCCCTCCTTGTAATGTGTGGATACCAGAGAGGTGTTGTGCGATCATCACCGTGACGATCGATCGTGAGGATCGCCGCATCAATCGACGCGCTTCATCGCAATCCAACCGCGCGTCTAGTGGTAAACATCGTGGCCTTCTACCTCAGCTAGGTCTTGGGATCACCGCGTTAGAGGAAAAGTTTTGTTTTATCTCTGCGTGGCCCAACACCCTCTACTTCCGGTACCACGCCGTTGTGCTGCCGGAATAGCGAGGAGAGTTCTACAACCTCCGCTGCCTGCTGGAACAAGGGAGAGGAAGGTCTTCGTCGAGTACCGAACGTGTGACCAACTGCGGGAGCGCTGCCGGAACGCAGCGTCGGAAGGATCGTCTACGCGATCTTGAGATCGGCAAGTGTACGACTACATCACCCACGAGAATCCGCTCTCGTTAAACACTTTGGAATCTTCGAGGGTAAGTTATTCCATCGACTCGTTGCTACAATCTAGTAGATAGATCTTGGCTTGTTTGTTTGTATGCGATAGAAAATTTTTGTTTTCCATGCTACGAACCCCACAGGGTATCGAGCCGTGTCTATATGTAGATCTGCTTTGCGAGTAGAACACAATGGTCATTGTGGGCGTTGATGCTTTTATTGTCGATTGCTTCTTGTGTACTTGCATCTTGCGGTATGTTGGGATGAAGCGGCCCGGGCTAACTTTACATGACATCGTTCATGAGACTTGCTCCACGCTTGACATGCAACTTGTATTGCATAAGTGGCTTTGCGGGTGCCTATTTCTCCTAGCATAGTTAAGATCCAATTTACAACGGGTGATTGACAATACTAGTATCAATGTTGTGGTTCTTGTTCGTAAGTTAGAACGACACTTATTGAAAGCCCCAAACCACGTAAAACATGCAAAGAAAATTAGAGGCGTCTAACTTTGTTTTGCAGGGGTGTGCTGTGATGTGATATGGCCATGATTGTGATTATATATGATGTATGCAATGTTCCTTATTGTAAGTAGGCAACCGCGTGAGCCATATGGTTGTCTTTAATTTCATTAAGACCCGTGTCTATTCAAAGTAGTTGTAATAGTTGAAGCCGGTGGACGACAACCATGGAGAAGCATCATTGACCTTGATGCAATGTCGGTGATGATGGAGATCATGTCCATGCTTGAAGATGGAGATCGGAAGCACAAAGAAGAAAAGCCATATCATATCACATATTATGAATTGCATGTGATGTTAATCCTTTATACATCTTGTATTGCTTAGTAGACGACGGTAGCATTATAAGATGATCCCTCATGCACATGAATTTCAAGTCATAAAGTGTTCACCCTTAGTTAGCACCGTTGCTAAAGCTTGTTGTTTCGAAGCACCACGTGATGATCGGGTGTGTTAGATTCTACAAGTGTATACAACGTGAGCAAGCCAGATTTGCTCATGCGGAAACTAAGGTTTGATCTTGACGAGCCTAGCATGCATACATGGCCTCGTGAACACGGATTACCGAAAGGTAGAGCATGAGTCATATAGTAGATATGATGAACATGTTGATTGTTCGCCATTGAAGCTATATCAACTCTCGTGATGATCGGTTTTGATGTGGTGGATTTGGTTCGTGTGATCACTAAAACAATGTGAGGGATATTGTTTTGAGTGGGAGTTCACCAAGATTAATTTAATTATTAATTAGAACTCAATTTATCATAAACTAAATCAAAGTAAATTTGCATAGTTGTTGTAGTCATTGGCATCCGTTTACCACCTTGCGCTTAGTTATAATTGAGATGATAGAACTATAGAATTCTGGTTAGATACTTTTTAACTGGTATCATATTGTTTTAAGTGTTAATCTAAAGTTTAAAAGTCCTATTGCAAACTTTCAGTAAGTTCCGGTTACTCCATGAAGTTTAATAATTAGTATTAAATCAAGAGTAACAATTCCAAGTGTTAGTATATAAGTATCATGTTTGTCTCCATGATTCTTGATATTCAAAGGATTCTCTTAATATCAAGGTTATCTAGGATCTGAAAGAGTTGTTTCAGAAACCATGATATGTGGAAGATATTGTGATATCTGAAACGAAGTATTGGTTACAACATGATAGAGTATAATATGGCAAAAGTCATGTTCTCATATTTGATGAGAATTTGCAAAAGGTTGGAGACACTAGTTGTCCTAATCCTCCAAAAGGTTTTGGAGAGCAACATTATACTTGTGATTCACCGTTACAAGCTAAAAGTAGCTTGATCATGGATAAATCCATGATGAGGGTGAATATTTGATGTAGGTAAGATGTTTACTACACCAAGAGATTACTAAAGAAAGGAATTTGAAAGAACACCAAACATTTGATGATAGGTGATCTACTTCAAAGTGCAAGTCCAAAGACATTGGTATTTAATTATACACGCTTTGGATTATGTGTCATATGTATGACTCCACTATTGATATTGATAGATTCTTTCAAACAGAAAAGGAAATATTGAAAGAGAATCTCATAAATATATGGCAGAAAAGAAAAGACTAGAATTGTTCAGTTTAAGTATATAGATGATATACATGTTATGGCTATATTCTTTGCTTATTAAACAATGTGGTTATTAAGTATTTGATACTGAATTTGTTGGTGTGAATCATCATACGAAACAACACAATTCATGAACTACAATGGCCTAAGTAACTAGCAAAAGAATATGTGCTGATGTTCATCGAGAACAAATAAAGGGTTATTGTGTTGCTCGTTAAACATCAAAGCTTGCCTTCAAGATTTGTTTTATCAGGTATTATGAGAACAAAAGGGTTGTTCAAATAAATTACCATAATCCATAAAAGATGGATGATTCACAAATCTCGTTGGAGAAATCACATCCATAAAACTTGTGCTAAAAATGTCGAAAGACAAATTGATTGAAAGATCACTTAGGAAGTGACATCGCCGTTTAAATTATATTGGAAAGAGAACATGAAGAAACTCCATGTGGATGGAATTTTAGAGTCTTTTTGATTTTGATCAAATGACGCTTGTGAAACTTTCCTAGAGATAATTAAAACTTCGTTCATAGGCAAAAAAGGAACGAATGACTAGCTTATTGGAACTTGTACATATTGTTGTACGAAGTCCATTATGTGTAGTCAAGAGCGATGGATTTCAACTTCATATGCTTTTTCCGAAAATTTGAGTGAATATATGAATATTTACTTAATATGGATGAAGTATGAAACATTTGAAAAGTTCAAAGACTTTCAAGAGGAAGTGCAAAATCATTGTAACAAGAATATAAAACAGTTTATGATAAAGTTCATAAAGGAAGATATTTGAGTTACAAAGTTTAGCATAATACCTAAGATTTATGGAATCGTTCCGTGGATTTGCATTTCTCGAAACACCATAAGAGTATGGAGCATTCGAGATATGTAATTAAACCTTTTTTGACATGGTAAGATCAAAGGTATAATTCATAAAACTGCCATTATATTTTAAAGATTAAAAGCTTTAGAGATTACCGTTTTTCCACTAAAAAGAGCTCCATCATAATCCATTGAAATGACACCATATGTTATGGTTTGGGATAAAAACCAAGTTGTTCTTTCTTAAAACATTGGTATGCTATGCATAAGAAAGATGTTTGCAACCAAAGTCGGATGAACCTGTCTTTGTATGTTATTTCAAATAACTGTTAAGTAATCCTCCATAACATCGGAGACAAAAGTGTTTGTCACTTAAAACGTCAAGTTTCTTTGAGAAGGAAATTTTCGTGAAAAGTTAAGTGGGAGGACAATAGAACTTTGATAAGGTTAAAAGAACCTTAGCTGTATGTGCAGAGTTGCGCAGCGCCGAAAAGTGTTCCGGAGGAAGCAACAAAGCTCATGACTCACGTACCTCAAAGGTTGTGGTCACGGAGATCCAAGTTCCTATTGAAACAAGTAGGTCGGATGAACAATCGAATACCAAGATTTGAGGGTTGAATCATTATTTGAGAATAATGAACCGACTACATGCAAAGAAGCGATGATGGGCCCTGACTCCGTCAAATGGCTTGAAGCCATAAAATCCGTGATAGTTCCATTCATGAGAAATCAAGTTTTGAACTTGAAGGACCCTCGAGAAAGGTGTAAGACCTTCAGCTTGTGTCGGATCTATAAAGAAATAGACATGGATGTTTCACATCTATAATCGACATATTAGGAAAGAGTTCACAACAATGTTCAAAGGTTGACTATGACAAGATTTGATCTTTCATAGTGATATTTAGTCTAGACGGATTAATGTAGCAACCACTACATATAATTTTGTTATATGATAGTTGAATAAACAAAACAAGTTCTTCTAATAGAATCGTTACCTAGGACATGTGCATAACACGGTCCATAGGGTTTTGTTAATTCATAGGATGCTAAAAGCATATGCAAACTTCAATGGTTGAAGTGAGCATCATGAGTTGGAATCTTCACTATGATGAAACTTAAAGGAGTTTAAAAGTTCATTAGAGACAATGAAGATGCTTGCATTTGCAAGAAATTAAGTGGGAGCGCTAAGACATGTTTCTAATACATTATGTGGAAGACATATTGTTGATTGGAAATAATGTAACTTTTATTAACACATATTAAGAATTTCATCCCGATGAAAGACTTAGGCAAAACCCAAATATTTGGCATCAATAGACGCTAATATGGTTGTGCTGTATACATAGACGAGATATTGAATGAGTTCAATATAGAAACTACAAGAAAAGGTTCTTGTCGCATATAAATGATTGATAGAGTTCAATGGTGATGATATATTCAAGTGTATTGACATTTGGTAAAGTGAAACAAATAATCAAGTATATATTGATACTTGATGTATGAAATCACAAAGAGTATTTATATCAATCATACCGTGATATGTACAAATCCAGATATGTCCTATGCTCTAAATGTTGTGAGCATATACCAGAATGATTCGTAAGATGATCATTGGACAATAGTAAGGATATTCTTATGATCTTTTGGAAGAACTAAGAGTATAATATTTGTAGAAGTGACAAATAGATGGTTAGTTCATTGTAAAAGTACTACATTGATACTAGTTTTGTCACAAAGTACAAATTAAGTTTATCTCAATCTAAACTAAGGGTGGCACAATATAATGGAAAGTGAGTTCCATAATGGATTTGGATGAGTTCCAAAGTTAAGACATTGTGACAGATACTACAACAAAAGGCTAAGTATATGACTATTTTAGCAGAAAAGAGGGCATTTGTGTCAAGTAGTTTGTTATCAAACTAAGTGTAGTTCACAAGGGATAATACTATGAAGATATATTGTGCGACAATATTATCAACATGTTTTAACCCCAAAGAGCTAAAGGTCACACCGAAAGACCAAATTTATACAAAGCCATCTCATTAGAGAATGAGTGATGAGAGGCGCAAAGCCATGCAATTACACGGACCGGAAGTGTCGATCCGAGATCAGTTGACCACTAGCAATCGTGTACATACAACACCGGAAATCCATAGGTGTTGAATACACAAAGGTTTGAAACTAGATTATTGACTCTAGTGCAAGTGGGAGACTGTTGGAGATATGCCCAAGAGTCAATAATAAAGTGGTTATTATCATATCTTCACACTTATGATAAATGTTTACATACCATGCTATAATTGTATTAACCAGAAACATTAATACTTGTGTGATTTGTAAACTAAAATAAGAGTCCCTAGTAAATCCTCTTGTTAAACTAGCTTGTTGGTTAATATATGATCATGGTTTCCTGATCATGAACATAGAGATGTTATTAACAACAGGATCATATCATTAGGAGAATGATGTGATGGACATACTCCTATAGTTAAGCATAGCATAAAGATCAAGTCATTTAATATAGTTCATTTGCTATAAGCTCGATACACAGTAACCTAATTCCTTCGACGATGAGATCATGTTAATCACCATCACTGAAAGGATGCTTTGATGAAATCAAACACCACACCGTAACAGGGTGGCTATAAAGGTGGCATTGAGTGTTCGGAAAGTATGTGTTGAGGCACATGGATCAAGAGTGGGATTTGTCCATCCATATGACAGATAGATATACTCTGGGCCCTCTGTGGAATGTCATCCAATTAGCTTGCAAGCATGTGACCGCTCACAAGGGATCACATATCACGAACGAGAAAAGAGTACTTATCGGTAACGAGGTTGAAATAGGTATGCGTAGATACCGACGATCATAACCTCGGATAAGTAAACTATCGTGAGACAAAGGGAAATTGGTATCGTATGTAAGTGGTTCATTCGATCGCAAAGTAATCGAGAAATATGTGGGAGCCATGAATTTCCGTTCCTCTATTGGTTATTGTTCGAGAAGTGTCTCGATCATGTCCGCATAATTCACGAACCGTAGGGAGACACACTTAAGGATTCGACGTTGTTTTGAGTAGTTATGGTATTATGAGAAAGAGACCGAATGTTGTTCGAGTCTCGGATGGGATCCGGATATCACGAGGTGATCCGGAATGGTCCGGAGAATAAGATTCATATAAGGAAAGTCCCGCTTCGAGTTCGGAAATGATTCCGTGTTTTCATCGGAATGTTCTAGAAGGTTCCGGAATGTCCGGCACTCCGGAGGGGAAGGGGTACATGAATGTGTCATTGCATATTGGAATGATTGCATCATGTACTAAGTGTTCTCGCTGTTCCAAATATAGGATTAAATTGAATCCTAAACTGATAAGTCAAACGGCCAGTTTGAAAGTCAAACGGCTAAAACAGGAAACTGAGGGAAACAAGCAAGAGGAGGTTGAAACCGACTTGGGGGAGGAGTCCCTCCTCTCCAAGCCGGCGCACCACCTAGGCCGAGTTGGGGAGGGACTCCCTCCTCTTGGCCGCCCTCCTCCACCTATAAGAGGAGGCAGGCCTCGCCCTCTAGACACACAAGTTCCTATCCTCTAATCTAAACCCTAGCCCTAGACTCCGTTTAGAGCCGCTTTGGTTTAGAGCTTCTAATTGCACTAGCCTCGGATTAGAGCCTTCTAATTGGTGTGTCTAAACCCTAGACCACTAATAGCTCTCTCATAATCCACCATACTCGCCCGCTTAAGGCGGCTCATGAGATCTCCCTCTACTTCGGACCACGCCAGCCGGAATCGCGAGGAGAGTGCTACAACCTCCACGTCACTGGAACAAGGGAGAGGAAGGTCTTCAGAGAGTACCGAACGTGTGACCGATCAAGGAGCGCCGGAACGCATCGTCGGAAGGATCGTCTACGCGATCTTGAGATCGGCAAGTGTACGACTACATCACCCACGAGAATCCGCTCTCGTTAAACACTTTGGAATCTTCGAGGGTAAGTTATTCCATCGACTCGTTGCTACAATCTAGTAGATAGATCTTGGCTTGTTTGTTTGTATGCGATAGAAATTTTTTGTTTTCCATGCTACGAACCCCTACAGACCTCTCTAAGGATCCTGATGGCAACTCTCCCCCCAGTCCCCCCATACCTGCGCTGGTCGGAGGTTCCAATAACTTGGGACAGGACGGACCACCCAGACCTTGTGCCCACGGAGAACCAGTACGCCATGGTCATCAACCCATTAATTGACGGCACGGAGTTCGCCAAGTGCATGTTGGATAGTGGAATCAGCATCAACATCATGTACCTGGATACACTGCAGAAGATGAACTTGACGGAGGCAAACCTAAGGCGGACCAACACCGTGTAGTTCCTGGTCGGGAGGCTCGGTCCCTTGGGTGCATCACACTTCAAGTAGCCTTTGGCGACGTTAATAATTACCGCCAAGAGCGATGACCTTGAGGTGGTCCCTTCAAGAGCGTGTACCACGCCATATTTGGCGCGACATTTTCCACACGCTCATGGCCAAGCCATGCTTCGCCTACAACAAGCTCAAGATACCCGACCAAACGGTGTCATCACCGTATCCAAGCTTTACCAAGGCAAGGGACCGAGATCAATGAAGCAGCCATTGCGTGTCGTCCTCAAAATAAGAATTCAAGGAGATCGAGCAAGGTCAATGACTCGAGATTCCGTGTCGAAGCAGATCTTCGACTCCTCGCTCAAGGCCACCATCGAGACCAAGCCGGTGGAACTTGTGGTAGGCGATGCCTCCAAGACCGTCGCCATTGGGACGAACCTGGATCCCAAATAGGAAAGCACGCTCGTCGAGTTCCTCCGTGAGAATAGGGACATATTTGCCTGGCAACCTGCCGACATGAAAGGTGTACCTAGGGAACTTTCCGAGCACAGCTTAAACATAGATCCAAAATGTAAACCAGTGAAACAACCTCTACGATGCTTTGGAGATGAGAAGAGACGCGCCATTGGCAAAGAAATAGCTAGGTTACTTAAGGCTGAGTTTATCCGAGAAGTCCTTCACACCCGATGGGTGGCCAATCCTGTACTTGTCCCCAAAAAGGGAACCAATGAATTAAGAATGTGCGTTGATTACACCGGCTTGAACAAAGCATGTCCCAAAGATCCGTTTGCTCTACCTCGCATTGACCAAGTCATTGACTCAACGGCTGGCTTGGAACTTTTGTGTTTTCTCGATGCATACTCAGGATACCACCAGATCAAGATGAGGAAGTCGGACCAATTGGCCACTTCGGTCACTACTCCATACGGCATGTTTTGCTATGTCACGATGCCCTTTGGGCTGAAAAACGCAGGTGCTACCTACCAGCGGACAATGCAGCGTTGCCTTCATGACCAAATTAGTCGGAACGTTCACGCCTATGTGGACGATATCGGGGTGATTTCTAAAAAGTCAAACGACTTAATCTCCGACTTAAAAGAAACCTTTGATAATCTCTGGAAATACAACATGATGCTCAACCCTAAGAAGTGCGTCTTCGGTGTTCCAACCGGCAAACTTTTCTGATTCATCATTTCCCAGCGCGGAATCAAGGTCAACCCGGAGAAAATCAAGGCCATCTTAAACATAAATCGTCCGACATGCCTAAAGGACATCCAACGACTAACAGGTTGTGTTGCAGCAGTTAGTCGGTTCGTCAGCCGACTTGGAGAGAAGGCTCACTGTACAAGTTCTTTGAAGAAGGCGGACAAATTCACGTGGATGCAGATGCGAGATTGAAGTAGCTCAAGGAGATTCTTTCCTCGGCCCATCCTTGCAAAGCACCGAGCCCGGTGAGCCTCGTTAATTTACATGACGGCAACCAACCGGGTTATCAAAGATCGCGGTAGAGCGGAAGGAACCAGGCTTTGAGCACGGAGTTCAACGACCAGTTTACTACGTAAGAGAAGTCTTGACGGAGTCCAAGCAGCGTTACCTGCACTACCAAAATATAGCTTATGGAGTATTCCTCGCTTCGCGGAAGCTGAGGCATTACTTTCAGGAGAACCCAATCACAGTAGTGAGCAAGACTCCACTGTCCGACATTATCAATAATAGCGACGGTACAGGAAGGGTCGCGAAGTGGGGCATTGAACTTTCCGCCTTCGAGATCACCTACAAGAGACGCGACGCTATCAAGTCACAAGCCTTGGCGGATTTTATTGCAGATTGGACGGAGATGCCAGTTGCCACTCCATTGCCAGAACTAGAGCACTGGGTGATGCACTTTGACGGATCAAAGCTGATCAACGGCTCGGGGGCTGGTGTATTGCTACAGTCACCAAAAGGAGACAAGCTACACTACGTTCTGCAGATCCACTTCGAGGCTACAAACAACATGGCGGAGTATGAAGCACTCATTCACGGATTACGTGTAGCCAAGGATATTGGCATCAAGCGCATAGTTTGCTGTGGAGATTCCTACTTGGTTGCCCAGCAGGTGGCTGGCACCTGGAATGCGCGGAATCCTATGATGGCGGCATATCGAGACGCAGTGGACGAGATAGCCAAGAGCTTCTTGGCCTACGAAGTCAAGTATGTGCCTAGGGAGCAAAACGAGGCAGCTGATCTACTGTCCAAACTTGGATCAGGGCGCAAGCAAATTCCGCCAGGGGTTTTCCTAGAGCATCTACCCACACCATCCGTGAAAGGCGCCGACATCGACAACCCGGATAGAGCTGACTCTTTCGTCAACACGGTGACAAAGATCTCTCCGGCTTGGACAAAACCAGTCATGGAGTATCTTGAACATGGAACTTTGCCCGACGACAAAGTCGAAAGACGGAAAATAGTACGACGAGCAAAGGGTTATACCATAATCAAGGGGCAACTCTACAAGAGGAGCACTACTGGTGTATGTAGGGTTCACAGCATAGAAAACCAAAAAATTCCTACGATGGGAACAACTAAGTACCAAGATCTATCTACTAGATACAAGCAACGGGTGGATATACATCCATAGAATACATACCCTCGAAGACCGAATAGCGTTAACGAGGTTGTACTCGTGGATGATGTAGACGAACGCTTGCCGATCTCAAGATCGTGATGAAGTCCATCTGGTCCAGCCGGTCCAGCACAATCAAGTACAGCACCTCAAAGCAGTGGTGCATCCATGATCGCACACACGTATGGGTACCCCGACAACCTCCGCGCCCTCGCTCCAGCGAAGCAGCCGAAGCAACAAATCCTTCCAGAAAAAGCCACCGGGAACATGTATCTCGCTGATCCGAGACCATGGTGAAATTCTAAAGGGGGAGAGAGATCCTTCGCGATGAAGTGTGCTTTGAGAGGAGGAGAGGGGGGCACCCAAGGGGCATGGCGCCCAGCCATGGGGGATGCCCCGACCTCTTCCACATTCATGTGGGTGGAGCTCCCACTCAAAATGAAAAGCCTCCACTCCCATTAAAAAGTCTCCACTCAAAAATCCACTCACATGCATTAAATTTCCACCAAATTTAATGCAAGCTCTCATTTAAATAAAACTCTTTTATTTATTTATTCAGAATTTTGTTAATTACTTTAATTAACAAACATTCACATAAAACCCCTTACAACATTTCAATTTCACATGCAAAACCAGTTTTAGCAATTTCAACCGAAACAGTTTCGGTGTCTAGTGAAATAAATTCCTGCGCTTTCCTTTTTCTTTCTCTGGCATATCATTTGCTCCGAATGGTGTCGGTATCCCTTAAGTGTGTCACCCTACGGTTCGCGAATAATTCAGACATGATCGAGACGCCTCTCCGATCAATAATCAGCAGCGGGACCTGGAGATCCGTACTGACTCCCACACATTCAACGATGACTTCTGTGATCGTGTGAACCTTTTACGCTAGTATCTTAATACCTTTGTTTCATGATATATTACATGTCCGAGATTCGATCATCGGTATCTCGATACCTAGTTTGATCTCGTTACCAACATGCACTCTTTTCTCGTTCCCGTGATATAACATTCTAGTGATTAAATCACTTGCTTGCAAGCTAATCAATGTGATATCACCGAGAGGGCCCAGAGCATATCTATCTGTCATCGGGATGAAAAAATTCCAATCTTGATCCATGGACCTCAACATAACACTTTAGTAGTTCTGAAGCCATCTTTATAATCACCTAGTTACAGTGTGACGTTTGATGTCATCGAGAAACTCTTCCGGTGTTAGTGATTGACATGATCTCATGGTCTAAGGATTAGGATCACTTCGTAAGTTGTTATATCAATATAAACTCAATGACTTTGATCGTAATGCTATACTTCGGATGAATGCTCATCACATCATTACACTAATGTTGTGGCCTCATTATTAACAACATCCAATGTCCATGATTTCAGGAAACCTTTGATCATCTTGTTAATCAACGAGCTAGTTTATAAGAGAGGCATAACTAGGAACTTCCTTTTTGTTTATTAAACACACATGTATTAACGTTTCCGTATTAATACAATTATAGCATGTAAAATAAACATTTATCATAAATAAGGAATACGATAATAACCACTTTATTATTGCCTCTCGGGCATATTCCTCTCTCCCACTTGCACTAGAGACAATAATCTAGTTTGAAAACTTGTATTGAACACATATGGCTTTCCGGTGTTCCATATACAATCGCAAGTGGTTAACATAATGTACGGATCTGACGCTTTCAGGTCCGTGTGTATTTGCATGTCTTTGCGTCTTCACGCATCACTCATTCTCTAATGAGATGGCATTGTATAAATTTGGTCTTTCCGTGAGACCTTTAGTTCCTTGGGGTTTAAAACACGTCGATACTATTTTCATACAATATATCTTTAGTGTTAGCCCGTTGCGAACCACACCTTAGTTTGATAACAAACTACTTGACACAAATTCCCTCCTTTGCTACTATATAGCAATATACTTAGCCTTTTGTTGTAGTATTCGTCACAATGTCTTAACTTTGGAATACATCCAAATCCATCATGAAAACTCCTTTCCATTTCATTGTGCCACTCATAGTTTAAATTGAGATAAACTTAATTTGTATCTTGCGACAAAACTAGTATCAATGTAACGATTTACAATGAACTTTTTGTAATTGTTTATCACCTCTACACAAATATATTATTAGTTCTTCCAAAAGATCATAAGAATATCCTTACTATAGTCCAATGATCATTTTATGATTCATTCTGGTATATGCTCATAACACTTAGAGCATAGGAAATATCTGGATGTGTACATATCATGATATGATTGATCAAAACATTCTCGTGATTTCACTCATCAAGTGTCAAAGCACTTGAATCTTGTTTCACTTATCAAGTGTCGATACACTTGAATCTTGATTCAACTCCTTTTCCATGCGACAAGAACCTTTTCTTGTCGTTTCTATACTGAACTCCTTCAATATCTCATATATGTACGTTTGGCACAACCATATTAGCGTCACAGTCTATCCACTATAGACATTCATGCTAAATATTCGGGTTTTGCCTAAGTATTTCATCGAAATGAAATTCTTAACCTTTGTCAATAAAAGATACATCATTTCTAATCAACAAGATCTCCTCCACATAATGTATTAGAAATATGTCTTAGTGCTCCCACTTAATTTCTTGCAAATGCAAGCATCTTAATCGTCTCCTGATGAAAAACTCCTTTTTCATCATGGTGAAGGTTCCAACTCCGCGATGCTTACTTCAACCATTGAAGTTTGCATGCCCTTTTTAGCATCCTTTGAATTAACAAAACCCTTTGGATCGTGTCATGTACACGTCCTAGGTAACCATTCTATTAGAAGAACTTTGTTTTGTTTATTCATCTACCATATACCAAATTATATGTAGTGGTTGCTACTTTAATCCGTCCAGACTAAATATCGCTATGAAAGATCAAATCTTGTCATAGTCAACTCCTTGAACATTGTCATAAAATACTTTACGACATGTCGACTATTTCATAGATGTGAAACATCCATGTCTGTTTCTTTATAGATCCAAATACGACCGATAGGTTTTTACACCTTTCCGGAGGGTCTTCCAAGTTCAAAACTTGATTTATCGTGTATGGACTTATCACGGATTTTATGGCTTCAAGCCATTTGACAGAGTCAGGGCCCATCATCGCTTCTTTGCATGTAGTCGGTTCACCATTGTCAGACAATAATTATTTACTCTCAAATCTTAGCATTTGATTGTTTAACGGACCGACTTGGTTCAATAAGAACTTAGATCTCCGTGACCACAACCTTTGAGGAACATAAGCTATGAGCATTATGGCAGCCTTCGGAATGATTTCCGGCGCTGCGCAACTCAGCAAATTTAGCTAAGGTTCGTTAACCTTATCAAAGTTCTATTGTCCTCCCACTTAACTTTTGCGAAAAATTCCTTTTTCAAGAAACTTCACATTGCAAGCGGCAAAACATTTTGTCCTTGGTGTTATGGAGGAATACCCAATTGTTATTCGAAATAACCTACATAGACATGCTTATCCGACTTCGGTTTTAAACAGCTTACTTATGTTTAGCATACCAAAATTTAAGAAATTACAACTTGGGTTTTACCCCAAACCATAACTCATATGGTGTCATTTCAACGGATCAAGATGGAGCTCTTTTCAATGTAAAAGCGGTAGTCTCTAAAGCTTTAATCTTTTTAAAACATAATGGCAGTTTTATAAATAACACCTTTGATCCAACCATGTCAAACAAGGTTTCATTACAAATCTCAAACACTCCATACTCCTATGGTGTTTCGGGAAATGTAAATCTAGGTGTTTTGCTAAACTTGCAACTCAAATAAATCCCTTTATGATAAATCATAATTCATTTATTTTTCTTGTTACACTTGTAACTCAAATAAATCCCTTATGATAAAATCATAAACCATTTATTTTCTTGTCATAATGATTTTCACTTCATCTTGAAAGTCTTTGAACATTTTCAAATATTTCACACTTCTTTCTCATTAAGTGAATACTCACTCAAATTTCTGGAGAAAGTATATGAAGTTGAAATCCATCGCTTACGACTATACTTAATGGACTACATACATCGATATGTCTAAATTCCAATAATTTAGTCGTTCGTTCTTCTTTGGCCTTTGAACGAAGTTTTAATTATCCCGAGGAAAGTCTCACAAGCGTCACTTGATCAAATCAAAGACTCCAAAAATCCATGAAAATGGAAATTCTTCATGTTTTTCTTTCCAATATAATTTAAACGGCGATGTCACTTCGTAAGTGATCTTCCAATCATTTGTCTTGCGACATTTTAGCATTAGGTTTTATGGATGTGATTTCTCCAACTAGATTTGAAAATCATCCATCTTATATGGAATATGGTAATTATTTGAACAACCTTTGTTCTCATAATACCTGATTCAAATAACAATTATTAAAACAAATATTGAAGTCAAGCTTTGATGTCAACGAGAAATACAAACAACGGTTTGTTTGTTTTCGATGAACATCATCACATATTCTCTTGCTAGTTACTTAGGCCATTGTGGTTCATGAATTGCGTTGTTCCGTATGAAATTTCATACCAACCAATTCGGTATCCAATACCCAAGAACCACATTGTTTAACAAGCAAAGAATACAACCATAATATGTATATCATCCATATACCTAAATTGGATATTTCCAATCTTTTCTTTTCTACCAAATATATTTTATAGATTCTCTTTCAGCATTTCCTTTTCCTTTTTAAAAGAATCTATCAACATCAAAAGTGGCGCCATATACATGACACATAGACCAAAGCGTGTATATTTAAATAATAATACCTTTGGACTTGCACTTTGAAGTAGATCACCATCATCAAAATGATAGGTATTCTTTCAAAATCCATTCTTTAGTAATCTTTTAGTGTAGTAAACACTTTACATACATCTTCTATTCACTCTTATCATGACGACTTTCATGATCAAGCTAATATAGCTTATAAAGGCGAATCGTGAGTATAACATTACTTTCCAAAACCCTTTTTGGATGATTAGGATGTCTAGCATCTCCAACCTTTGTAAATTCTCATCCAATATGAGAACATATATTATACTCTATCATTTTCAACCAAAACATTGTTTCAGATATCGTTATATCTGCCACACATGATGGTTCCTGAAACAATTCTTTCAGCTCCTAGATAATATCGATATTTAAATCAAGAATCATGGAGGCAAACATGATACTTAAGATACTAACACTGGAATTGTTACTCTTGATTTAATACCAATTATTAAATCTCATGGAGTAAATAAAGTTTGCTGAAAGTTTGCAATAGGACTTTAAACTTTAGAATGACACTCAACACAATACGATACCAGTTCGTAAAGTAGATATCCAGAATTCTATAGTTCTATTATCTCAATTACAACTATGCATAAAGTAGTGAACGAATGCCAATGACTACAACAAATTATGCAAATTCACTTTGATTTAATTTATGATAAATTGAGTTCTACTAATCCAAATTAGAAATGAACTCCCACTCAAAAACGACATCCCTCGTGTCTTTTTGGTGATTACATGAACCAAATCCACTACACCAAGTCCGATCATCATGTGAGTCGGTGTAGCTTCAAAGGCGAGCATCAAATGGGCATCATATCAAAACATATGACTCATGCTTAACCTTTTGGTCCATGTTCCGAGGCCATGTCTGTACATGCTAGGCTCGCCAAGTAAGAACCTTAGTATTCGCGTGTGTAACTGTCTTACACCCGAAATATGGTCGTGGATCCAAGAAGACCCGATCATCACGTGATGTCTTGGAGAGACGAAAACATAATCGGTGCATACTAAAGGAAGAACACATTCTTATCTTGATATTTAAATGAGGGATCATCTTATTATGCTAATAAAATGCTGAAATAGCAATATAATATGCAATCAAACATCTCATGTTAATAAGTGAAATGATATGGTTCCCGCATATGATCTCCATCATGTGCACCGTGGTATGATCTCTATCATACCTTTATGTGTAAGGCCAAGGTCTATGGAACTTACATGCTACGTGTGTTGTAAGAGTATCATCTCATACTTATACTTACAACATCACCATATCATAACACTAGCCCAGCAACAATCTAAACTAGACGCCTCTAATTTGTCCATTGCAAGTTTTACGTGGCTTAGGGCTTTCGAAGATAGAACCGTTCTTACCTACGAACATGAACCACAACGAGGATAACCAAATTGTTGACAACTCGTTGCAATTTAGATATTGACTATAGTAGGAGAGATAGACACCCGCTAGCCACTTATGCAAACTAGTTGCATGTCAAGCTTGGAACAGGTCTCATGTGCGAGGACATGTAAAGTTTGTCCGGGCCGCTTCATCCTACTATGCCACCAATATCCAAAGTACAACTAAGAAACAATAAAATGATCATCATTGCCCACATACTCATATGTGTACTACCCGTGCAAAGCATCTACGCATATATCCGGCTCTGATACCACTGTAGGGTTTGCAGCATAGAAAACAAAAAATTTCCTACGATGGGAACAACTAAGTACCAAGATCTATCTTCTAGATACAAGCAACGGGTGGATATACATCCATAGAATACATACCCTCGAAGACCGAATAGCGTTAACGAGGTTGTACTCGTGGATGATGTAGACGAACGCTTGCCGATCTCAAGATCGTGATGAAGTCCATCTGGTCCAGCCGGTCCAGCACGATCAAGTCCAGCACCTCAAAGCAGTGGTGCATCCGTGATCGCACACACGTATGGGTACCCCGACAACCTCCGTGACCTCTCTCCAGCTAAGTAGCGGAAGCAACAAATCCTTCCAGAAAAAGCCACCGGGAACATGTATCTCGCTGATCCAAGACCATGGGGAAATTCTAAAGGGGGAGAGAGATCCTTCGCGAGGAGGTGTGCTTTGAGAGGAGGAGAGGGGGGCCTTTTATAGGGGAGATGGGGGCACCCAAGGGGCATGGCGCCCAGCCATGGGGGATGCCCCCACCTCTTCCACATTCATGTGGGTGGAGCTCCCACTCAAAATGAAAAGCCTCCACTCCCATTAAAAAGTCTCCACTCAAAAATCCACTCACATGCATTAAATTTCCACCAAATTTAATGCAAGCTCTCATTTAAATAAAACTCTTTTATTTATTTATTCAGAATTTTGTTAATTACTTTAATTAACAAACATTCACATAAAACCCCTTACAACATTTCAATTTCACATGCAGAACCGGTTTGAGAATTTCAACCAAATGCTTTTGTGTCTAGTGAAATAAATTTATGCGCTTTCCTTTTTCTTTCTCTAGCATATCATTTGCTCCGAATGGTGTCGGTATCCCTTAAGTGTGTCACCCTACGGTTCGCGAATAATGCAGACATAATCGAGACCCCTCTCCGATCAATAATCAGCAGCGGGACCTTGAGATTCGTACTGACTCCCACACATTCAACGATGACTTCTGTGATCGTGTGAACCTTTTACACTAGTATCTTAATCCCTTTGTTTCACGATATATAACATGTCCGAGATTCGATCATCGGTATCTCCATACCTAGTTTGATCTTGTTACCGACATGCACTCTTTTCTCGTTCCCGTGATATAACATTCTAGTGATCAAATCACTTGCTTGCAAGCTAATCAATGTGATATCACCGAGAGGGCCTAGAGCATATCTATATGTCATCGGGATGAACAAATTCCACTCTTGATCTATGGACCTCAACATAACACTTTTGTAGTTTTGAAGCCATCTTTATAATCACCCAATTACGGTGTGACGTTTGATGTCATCGAGAAACTCTTCCGGTGTTAGTGATCTCATGGTCTAAGGATTAGGATCACTTCGTAAGTTGTTATAGCAATATAAACTCAATGACTTTGATCGTAATGCTATACTTCGGATGAATGTTCATCACATCATTGCACTAATGTTGTGGTCTCGTTATTAACAACATCCAATGTCCATGATCAGGAAACCTTTGATCATCTTGTTAATCAACGAGCTAGTTTATAAGAGAGGCATAACTAGGAACTTCCTTTTTGTTAATTAAACACACATGTATTAACGTTTCCGTATTAATACAATTATATCATGTAAAATAAACATTTATCATAAATAAGGAATACGATAATAACCACTTTATTATTGCCTCTCGGAAGGTATGGAAATCCTACACGAAATCCATCTCGGAGATTGCGAGCATCACGCCGCTCCTCGATCGTTGGTCGCGAAAGACTTCCGGCAAGGATTCTACTGGCTGACCACGAAGGCGGACGCCGACAAGCTGGTTGAGACATGCACAGGATGCTAGTATTATGCCCGACAACCACATGTTCCTGCTGAAGAATTGCGAACAATACCAATAACTTGGCCGTTTGCAGTCTGGGGGCTAGACATGGTGGGGCCGTTACAAACGGCACCGTGTGGATTTACGCATCTGCTTGTAGCATTTGACAAATTCACCAAATGGATAGAAGCTAAACCCATTAGAAAGCTTGATGGGGCAACTGCCCTTAGATTTTTCCGGGATCTAGTGGTGATATTTGGTCTCCCACATAGCATGATCACCGACAATGGAAGCAACTTGTCACTCGGAGAAGTGGAGGCCTATTGCTGGGACAAAGGCATCCTACTTGACATTGCATCTATGGCACATCCAAAATCCAACGGTCAAGTTGAGTGAGCCAATGGATTAATTCTGCAGGGAATCAAGCCACGTCTTGAGGCACCGCTACATAGAGCAGCTGGAGCCTGGGCGGAAGAATTGCCATCTGTCTGGAGTTACGAACTACACCCAGATCCACGCCACCCTTACTTCATGGTATATGGAGCAGAAGCCATCCTACCTTCCGACATCCTCCACGATGCACCAATAGTTGCCGCCTACAACGAAGATGACGCTGAAGAATCCAGACGCCTATATGTGGACCTTCTCGAGGAGGAGCGCGTTTTGGCATGCCAAAGATCCGCCATCTACCAGGAGAAGCTACGCAGCTACCATAGTCACCGCGTTCGGCATCGCTCGTTTAAAGAGGGGGATTTGGTGCTCCGACTTAAGCAGAAGAAGTCACACAAATTATCCCCGCCATGGGAAGGACCGTTCATCATAAGCAAGGCGCTGCTCAATGGGTCTTACTACCTTGTCGACAATCGTGAACTCAAGGATAGACCCAATGAGGATCATAAGAGTAAGCGATGTGTCCCGGATCATGACTACCCGGAGCCTGATCGGCCATGGAACATAGCACAGCTATGTCCTTTCTACACTTAGCATTTTTTATCTAATTGTGTACCTCTTATATGATCAATGAAATAAAGCTCTTTGGTTCACTCATTTTGCTGAGTCTTCTACCTCCTTTAGTGTTCATTTTTGGATCATATAAAACTTTTATGCACAAGTCATGCGATTACACTTGTGAAAATTCCGCCTACGGGCGTTAGCTTAAGTTTTCTGGTCTACACGTTCTTTGTTGTTTTTATGTGGATTTTGGAGTAGTGACTTTCGGCACTTGTTGTCGGCGATTTTGTGCTCAGGTTATTGACGGTGCCATTGGGCATCATCACCTAAGCGCATGGTTCCGACAACGAGTCTTCCGACTCACGAAAAGTCAAGCATAAAAACCAAAGTAATGGATAAGCCAACACTTTCTTAAAAATATATACATACTGGGAATTAATTCTTAATTAGCAGGATACGACAGCCACTGTTTTCCGCCTTAAGATTACATCAACAAGTTTTTTCAATGCACACGTCAACGGTGAAACAAGAATTACAAAGTGTTTTTCACTCTTTGGGTGCAGGGGACTTGGAGGCCGCATCATCACCAGCCGGAGAATCACCCTTAGCGTCGGCGCTGCGGTGAGACTCGGAGGATTCCGGGTTGGCGTTGTCGAGAAAGTTCCTGGGCACGAAGACGTCAACATCTACCAACTCGGCAACTCTGGTATCATACCCCGCGAGTGATGACAGGATGGCTTCGTGATCGATCTCCTTGCCATCATCATCTACGTCGGGAATGCCAGAGGTCACTCTGTCGACATCTTTGTGGGATGATGTCGATGTCGGCATCTTCATAGTGTGCCTTCACCATAGACAGCGCCATCCTTGCGCCAGCCCGTGCGCATGAAGCTTTCCAGCTTGCGACACACTCGGGGGCTCGGTGCAGAATCTTCGAGTACTTCACCACGGAGTCCGAGGACTTGATATAGATCTATAGGGGCTTGGCAATCTCCTTGGCTTGGGCGATGGCGGTGTTGACGAAGTTGCCGGCAAGAATCATGCATTCCTTGTCCTAAGGAGGCGAGCGGGTTAAACCCATAGGCGCTAAAAATTCTGACAAGGATTGCATGAGTTCAATAAATTCTAAGTATCCAGACTACAAAAATAAAAGGCGGAGGAAACTTACTGAAGATGATGGCCTTGGCCTGCCAGACGATGTCCTCCAAGGATTCCTTCTCTTGTTGGAGGAGCTTAAATAAACGCCTCGCTATGGCGAAGTATTTTCTCATCGGCAGCTTGCTTCTGATCCTTTAGGATCGCAAGCTCCTCCTTCAAGCGATTGATCTCCGCAGAGGCGGAATCCTGCAAGGCTTTCATAGAATCCTCGTGCATCTTCAGCATCTCCTTCCTCTCCTCCTTCACGATCTTGTTCTCGCTGTCCAGCTGTTGGATATGCTTGGACTGCTCAACAATGTCCTTGGCCTTGGCGACATGTTCTGAAAGTCGGACAAAGCACAGTGCACAGTGACTACTCGGAGATTGTGGGCACAAAAATAAGAAGGAAATGCGTCATAAGAAAACAGACTCTTGTTTTTGATGATATGTTCCTTCAAGATGGCGGTTTTACCCTTTTCAGCTTCAAGGTCTGCGTGCATCTTCTGGTACTTGTCGTTGGCCATGCACCTCCGAGCATTCTTGTTCTGTGGAAACAAATACAAATTTATATTGCTGTTTGGTCTGCTTGGAGCCCCTAGTCGGAGATTTTCCACCTAGATGCTCGGGGGCTACAGCGAGAGTTTTTAACTTAGCAATATGCTTAGCTTTTCTTTAAGCATCTAGTCGGAGCTAATTCAGTTCTCGATTAGAAGCTTGGGGCTATAGTATAAATTTTTTAGCTCGGAAAATGCTTAGCTTTTCTTTAAGCATCTAGTCGGAACTAATTCAGTTACAACTAGAGTCTTGGGGGCTACATCACTGAAAAATATAAACACTATGTATGCTAGTTGGAATAATTTCTTCCATCTAAATGCTTGGGGGCTACAGTGAGAGTTCTTTCTAACTTAGTCACTCTTAGAGCATATAGATGCAAAACCTATGGTTTTCCGTCTACATCCTCGGGGGCTACAGTGGGATACTCATACGAAATGCAAAAGGTAAAGTGAAACTTACAAGTGTGATGATCTTGAGGCTTGTAGCGCTCTCGGCCAACAGCTTGCAAAAGGCAATGTTGTTTCCTCGCAAGATGTCTGCTTGCCGGAGTAGCTCCTAAGACCGCATATCGGAGATCACGGCACTCCTCCAGGAACCATAGTTGTGTTACTCGGCATGAGCGCCGGGTAAACAATCTTCGGGAACTCGAAGGGTTTCTGAGGAGTAGGGGCGCCGCCTTCGGCAGAGATACCAGCTCCCATCACCGCCTTGCCGCTACTGATGGCATCCTTAGCCGGATCTTCAGCCATTTGAAGAGAAGCACTCTCCTGTGTCGCCTGCTCGTCGATAATAGCAAGCTCGGTTGAGGCGCTAGAATCCACTTCCATGGCGGAAGGGCCTGGTGCCTCCTAGACTTGAGAGCTTGTCGGTGCCGAGGAGGGCTTGACGACAGGAGTGGCAGGGCGATGGCGGGAGAGGAGTCGCGATGCAGCATATCTTTGATATTTCTAGAAGCCCCAAGAGTCTTGGAGGACTTCTTGAGGCTGGTTGTGGCTTTCTTCCTGAAACGTGCAAAATGCATAAGTACAGGAATAAGACAGATAAATAAATGAGACGATGTCGGAGAATGAGAGGCTTACACTAGGGGGGGGCGCTTTGGCAAACATCACGGTGGCTTTCTTCTTTTCGCCTCCAGGGCTGCAGTACTCTTTTTGGAGGCTCCACCCTTCGTCTTCTTCTTCTTCTTACCTCCATCGGCAGCGATAGAGGTGGAGCTCTTCTGTTTCCGCGCCAACGGGGCATCGTCCTCGGACATGACCGTGACTTCCTTCATCTTTGGATCGTAGATTTGGGCAACCAGGTTGCCCTCCTCTAGATTGCTAAGATGTTAAGTGAGAAATCATCGTGTTAGACAAGATGGTATTGGCAAGACGGAAAAACCGGAGCAATGTCATGCATGGAAAATAAATATCTACCTTTGGGCACTTTCCGTTTACGAACATATCGTAGGTGAGGGTGAAGCCACGCTTCTTATCCTTCACCTTGACGATGTCCTTAAGGCGGAACTTGACGAAGTCTCTCGAGAAGTTGTCCTCGGAGATCCGGAGGGTATCCCTTCGGTCCCCGGTGTACTCGTGCATATACTTCGTGCGGTGCTGCAGAGGTTGGATCCGCCTAATGAACCAGCACATGGCTAGGTCCAAGACGGTTAGACCCGTCTCTACGAACCACTCGATCCGCCTTATTGCGCGAGAAGCGTCGAGGTCGGAGGGAAGGGAGGCATGGGACCGCCATGTGGAGACTTCAGCGGCGGCTCCATCCATGAAGTCTGGGTACGTTACTTCTCGGCCCGCCAAAGGAATGTCGGGGCCGTAGAAGTACGTCCGCTGCCAGTTTTTGCACGACTCGTGGCCGACTATGTCGGGGAACCGCTGGCTAGGTCGGATCTTGAAGCTTATGGTGCCGTAGTTCCTGAGCTCCTCCCTACTGTGTCCGGCTTCACGTTTGACGGTGAAGAAATACACAAACAAATCTAACCTAGGACTAATCCCTAGGTAACCCTCACAAAGTGCCGCGAAGTTGCTAAGCACTAAGATAATATTGGGGGAGAGGTTATGGGGTTGGACTTTGAAGTGATTCAAGACGGACAGAAAGAAGTGGGATATGGGCAGAGAAACACCGCGTACCAATTGCGCCTTGAGGTACACTTTCTCTCCGACTTGGGGAGAAGGCGTCACCTCGTCGGCCGGCGCCGCCCTCCAGGCGAGCCCCTCTGTCGCGGGGAGGTAGCCTTCGGCGACCATCTCTTGGATGTCGCGGTCGGTGATGTCCGAGCCGCGCCAGTCGCCTTTGTGCGAGTATGGATCCTCTTCCAGGGGCTCCAGCGCCGCCAGATTGTGGTCACCGCCGGTGGTTTCAATCATCGCCGACGCGGGGATGACCAGGCCCTCTGGGGGCACGACGACGGAGCACGCCGGCTTCGCCGTGGCTTCGCTCGACGCAGCCATCGACGGTGAGGAGCTGCTGCTAGCCATGGAAGGAATGGAAGGAAGCGACTGGTGCAGAGAGAGGCTAGGGTTTCTCGAGTTTTTCCGCGGAGAGCTCGAGGAGGCGTGCGGCCGGAGGAAGAAGACGATGACACGAGAGAATGGGGTGAAAAAGTGGCAGGTGTCCCACGGTTACTATTTATCTTACTCTGCGTCAAGATTCGTGCAGCTAATCGAACGGTTTCCGTGACGACGTGTTACGTGAACGCATGATAATTTCGCCACGTCTCCAACCGCCCGCCAATGGTTCACATCGCCGCGGGAAAATCGGATATGATTGCGTTCTGCATGTGTGAGTTACGAGGCGTCGACCTACAGCCTACGCCGCCATAAGACATGGTAGATGAGCCGTCCCATCGAAGATTCCGGCATGGACGGATTTAATCCGACAACGGGAGCGTACGATGGAAGATTCAGCATTTCTCTGACTTACTCATAGAAGACGGAGAAAACTTTGCAGGGTTCTTTGGCAGGACTACAAGATATTGCTTGATGATTTGCCGACATCCATCTAGACGGAGCATTCCATGGGAAGAGGCAAGACGGCGCAAGATCTTGGAGTTCTCCGGGGGATACTGTTGGGGATATGCTATATGGGTGTCCTCATATCATGTCTCTTATCCGACTAACTCGGGTGGCCCATAGTCGGTAGCATGGCCTGTGGCCGGGAGGCCAGCTAGGTGGATCCAAGGAGGCCCATGCGGATAAAGGAAGGCTACGGTGGAGTCACCAGCATGCAGGAGCCTTGGAGTGCAAGATACACAAGACTAGTAATAGACGGTGTAGAACTCTGTAACCTGTCCGGCTAGGACTTTTCCCTGTAACCCTAGGACCTGGCGACTATATAAGTCGGGCCTATGGTATCCTTTAGGGTACGATAACTTAGACTCTCTAGTCACCTCGACAAATAACCTATCTCTCAGAACTCGGTATTGCCATTATAGTGATTTATAGCAGAGTAGGATTCGCCACCATTGTGGGATCGAACTGGGTAACTGTGTTACCTCGTACCAACCGTCCTTTTACCCCACGTCTCTAAACACGCACTGTGAGGACCCCTCCATGGCGTACTCGTCGGCAATACCACGACATCTTTAACCCAAGGTCCATTCCATTGACCCATATTGTTAATGTTCAAACCTTACCTCAGGATGGCTAGTACTTTATATTATATCCTTCAAGCTTGTGGTTATTGCCGTGATTTAATTTCAACAACTAAGGAGTTTCCTTACCACTAGCGATGGCAGATGTTCTTTAATGGAACCAAATAGATCACAACAAGAGTACTCCTCGTGAGTCTCGCATCTATATTCGTGACTCTGCCACACCTCCCTTTTCTATGCATTGGTTTTCAGAAGATTGATAACCTATGCATCCACATCTTGGGATTTTATCCTGAGAATGTTCCTTCCCTTTGTTGTTTTCTGACCATTGTTTGCCAGTCGGTAGCCAAGTAGTAATGTGCATTGGTGCTTTCCGATGCAAGATACTCTTGTGGTCCATCAAGACAAACCATTTTGGAATGTCTAGGAGAAACAAACTCTAGCATATCGTCATTTCTAGGACTAGGTCAGATTGTTGTAATTTGCAGATTAAAAGGCTAGATTATCTTATGATTTGTTCTACCTAAAAGTATCATACTCCTGTATACGCTGAGTTTTATGACCTTCTTAATGAAGTGATACTCACACACATCTTTACCCACCCCTCCTCTAAGTTGATGCACTCATGAATGATGCGTGTGCATAATTATGTGGACATCTGAGATTCTTAGAAATTCTTATTTCTTCGAACCTTAAGTACATTTGTTTCATTCTTACCTCGATGGTTAACCTTATCACTAAGTGAATTTTGATTGTGCTTCCAAGTCCGTTATTCTGGTGCATTCTCTTCGGTAAAATAGTTAGGCTCATGCCAAAACTCGGCGATTATGTCTTGTTGCCTTGTAAAGCTAGTTTCTTCTCAAACTAAGTGACATATCGGTGGTTCATGACATTTTAGACATATTTTTAGAAGTATCGCCATTTTCCGCATGACCGTGTTGTCAAGTTCTTGAGAAAGCAATTTCTTTGAACCGCTTCTTCTCCAAGGATTCGTACTGGATACCCCTGAACTAGTTGGTTGAGATTAAACAACAACTTGGAGAGTTGTAAGAAAAAATTTCTATCCGACTTAGTTCTTTCTTAAAGGGACGTTTAGATCTATCTGCACTAAAGAAAGATAGTATTTCCTTTATGGATATGTTATCTCCCCCCATATTTTATTTGATTTGGGTTATTATAAAACTGAACTCAGTTCTAAAGACTATCTTGATGTTGTTTCAACTCGTGATGTTTCACTTGAGTACTGATGGGATCAGATCACTGTAGAGCCTCGTTGGGAAACCCGAAGAGCAAGGTGTGATGAACACAACAGCAAGTTTTCCCTCAGTTATGAAACCAAGTTTATTGAACCAGTAGGAGCAAGGAAACAACTCCAAGGTGTTGCTAAGAACTTGGAATCCTGAACAACACAAACTCAAGACTTTGCCCCAACTTATAGTGAGGTTGTCAATCTCACTGGTTTGCTGGAAACAAAGGATTAAACGTATAGTGTGGAAGGTAATAGTTGCTTGTAGAAAGTAAACAGTAGTAGTGGATGATGTATCAATGATAAAGATTGGACCGGGGTCCATAGTTCACTAGAGGAGTTCTCCTTAAGATAGATAACATGTTGGGTGAACAAATTGCAGCGGGGCAATTGACAGAGGAAGCATAACAATGCATATACTAGTTATCAAGACTCCTATGATATTTGATTGGGCATTACAACAATATACATAGACCGTAATCCAACTGCATCTAAGACTAATAATCCACCTTCAGGTTATCATTCGAACCCCTTCCAGTATTAAGTTGCAAGCAACGGATAATTGCATTAAGCAATGTGTGTAAAGTAAACAATACAATTGTTCCATGAACAAAAGATTGTTATTTTCTCCCTAGTAGCAACATCACACCTACAATCTTAGAGATTCCTGCCACTTCCCCAGATTACTAGAGACATGAACCCACTATCGATCATAAATACTCCCTCTTGGAGTAAAAGCATCTACTTGGACAAGATACCTACAAGCAACGGAGAGCATGCAAGATCACAAATAACACAGACATGATAGAATCAATAATCAATATGACATGATAGAATCAATAATCAATCTGAAATAGTATCTCAATATCCATCGGATCCCCACAAACACAACATGTATGATTACAAATAGATGATCTTGATCATGAACGGAGCTCACAAGATCTAAACATGAAAGCACAAAGGAGGAGAAACAACCATATAGCTACTGTTTGGACCAATAGTACAAGGGTGAACTAATCACGCATCATACCGGAGGCTGGCATGGTGATGAAGAAGGCCTCCGGAATGATCTCTCCCCTCTGGCAGGGTGCCAGGAAGAGCTTCAGATCCCCCGGTCTAGGGAAGATGGTGGCGGCGGCTATGGACTGTTTCGTGGAGATTTGATTGGGTCCTTAGGGTTTCTGCATCGGGGTGACTTTATAGGCGAAGAGGCAAGGCAGGAGGGCGGCCAGGAGGCCCACACCAGGTGGCGGTGCTCCCCCTAGGCCGCGCGGCCCTAGGGTGTGGCCACTATGTGGCCCCCCTTCGGCTGCCCTTCGGTCTCTGTGTTCTCTCCGGTAAAATATTGACTTTGGCTTTTGTCCCGTCCAATTCCGAGAATATTTCCTTACTAGCTTTTCTGAAACCAAAAACAGTAGAAAACAGGCAACTGGCACTGTAGCATCTTGTTAATAGGGTAGTCCCAGAAAATGTATAAAAATACCTCAAAGTATAGACAAAGCATAGCAAAGTTGATACTAAACAAGCATGAAACATAAAAAATTATAGATACGTTTACGACATATCAAGTACATCTCATTGTCCTTTGGTCTGACCAATACGTTTTCCTTGTTCATACAACATATGAGTCCATATCATGGAGTATATTGGTAAGTTTGTTATTGAACCCATCGATGACATCCTTATATTCTCCATGCTAGATTCAATTCATATAGAACAATTGGTATTAATGTTGGAAATTTTGAGAACCGTCTTTGGGTCATCTTGAAGTATGTGTTCTGGATGTTAGAAGTGACCCTTCCCGATTCACGTGCATTTGCAAAAAGATGTCATTGTGCATTCGAGTAGAGTTATCTTTGTTTCCTTAAGGACACATGTGTATTTCATTACAAGTAATTCGTGTAGATGCAACTGCCTTTTGAAAAGTTGCTAATAAATGAGTTTAGAAATCGAGCTTAGTCTTTTGGAGCTTGATAGTTGACACTATAGTCCATGTCTTGAGAATCTAGTAACTTTACCTTTGTGGTAAATGATACACACTTTCTATTCGGACATGCTGAGTATGAAGTATCGTCACACTTAACCAAATATGAATCTCAAGCGGATATGATGGTTGGTGTTCTTCAAGGTTTTGACACAAGTTTCTTTGTAAATCTGGAAATATTGATGTATTGGTTGACACAATTAGCTGGAAAGCCTATTGGCATATTCCCTTGATTCAGCAATAACAATCACTCTTCATGAGGCTTCTTCTATAATTTATTATAGGCGTTGTTGTCATGGTCTCATGTAGGGGTCCCAACCTAATAAGGTAGAGTCCTCCTGTGTTTTACAATGCTAGTCCCTGGATCAATAGCTAGCATCCACAGTTAAGATGTAATATCAAGATACAAAGGTCATATTATAACTTTATAACCAGGAATAACATAATTTTATTACATCATACATAGCTCATTTGGCTATTACATTACATTGTAGCGGAATAACTATAAACATGGGGTCCTTCATCTTCAAAGTGCCACAGGCAGATGTTGGTTGTAGACTTTGTAATCCTAAACAATCAATCTTCACTAAAATCAATCAAACCTGCAACATACAAGTTACAGCCACAAGGGTCAATACATTTGAATTGTATTGGCAAGTGATACTATATTGGTAAAGTGGAATCTATCATCTATATGCATTTGGCTGAGTGGAGTTGAGGCTTGCATTGCTCAAAATAGATTTTTCTTATCATTTTGAAAATACTAAGTTTTTCCTTGACAAAATCATTTTTCTCAATCAAAGATTTCAAGATCCTTGTACCAAGCCATCTCTCCATCAGTGATTGAAGAATTCAAACAACCCTTGTTCAAACCACAAGATTTTAATTTAGAAATTGGAATGATGAGATTCTTGATTGCTTCCATGTCTTGATGCTCAAATTGTCCTTTACCAGGGACATGGCTAAGTACTTAGGTTTTACACTCTGCAGAGGTGGTGCACTTTCCCCACAAGACTTGGTTTCCCAATACAAAATCTTTCAGAAGCCTTCCCTTAGACCAAAATGGACGCGTTCCAACCTATCAAACACTACCACCCACTGTCCATATGGCTAAGTTCTTGCAACCTATATGATCATGGTAGAGCCCATATTGCCAAGTGGTTGCACTTGAAGCTTCTCAACATTTGACATCTCAAATCTCTTTGTTTCCTGGGTGGCATTCCACAAGTGAGATACACAACCCAAGTCCATGGCCTTGTGTAACCACTCAACATATCCCAATCCTTCCATTCCACCCAGGAGGTTCATTAACTTAGTTGTTTTATTAGACAAAATCACAAGTCCTCAGACTTAGAATATTTTCCATAGTGTGAATATATATTCCACCCATGTTTTCTATTAGCTAGGCTAAGCTTAGTAGTAGTAGGAATCTCTAACTTAGGAAAACCCTACTAAGGATTCATCTACTAGGTTTTCTTATAGCAAGGTCTATACTTAGCAAAATCCATGCAAGTTTTACTTAGCAAAATCACTAATGCATAGTAAAAGTAATGGGACAAAAATTATGAAGCATCACTTGCCTTTTTGGTAGAGTATAGGTTCACTTCTTGATCTTTGCAACAATCACATTCTTCAAGTCACTAAAATCCATCAAGCAAGGCACAACTCAATCTACCAATCAAGCAAAACAACACCCATAAATAACAAAGTCAAAGAAATGCATGCAAGCTTGCCAAGATTTGTTTTGTTTGAAAAAGTGGTTCCTAGTGGGTCATAGTCATTTGGGTACATCTAATGGTCATTTCCTAAAGTGGCCAAGTCATTTGCTAAAGGTTTCACTTTAAAACCATTTTCCAACAAAGTGTTATTTTATGTGGTGTAGAAATATTTTTACTAAGGCATTAGCCATAGGGTTCACCAAATGAGTTGCTATTTCAAAACTTGGTGTTTTGGTCAGTAGGTTTGGTCCAAACCATCTACTCAAAGTTTTCTTCCCATAAACATTTTTATAATAAAATCAATAATTTTATTTGGCTAGAAATGGACTAAACTAATTAATCCATTCCAAACTTTTCCAAATTCATTTTCCAAACCATGGGTTGGTTCCTAGGGTCAGTAAGGTCACAACAAACCAATTTGCAAAAGTTTTATCCTTAAATTCAATTTTAAACAATTTTTATACTCTAAACATGCATACAAATGAATCAGCAAATTCAAACAAGCTAACAGCTACTATTTGCTAAACTAAGGGTAGGGTTGGTTAGGGCTTGTTCTCCTGAATTCATTGATATAAAATTTGTCAAATTTGGACGTGTGGATCCAAAGATACAAGGGTTTGAAGTTTGCAAAAATTTCTGTTTTCAAATTCTGTTTTAACAGAATAACAGACACGTGTCCTAACCCTACTCGCCGATACCGTTTCGGTTGGATCAAGCGTCGAGAGGCGTTGGATCTAACTCAAATCGTGCGGTCCAGAGGACATACCTCTTCGCGTTAAGTGATTCTGTCCAGTGCGTCCGATCTAGATCTAACGGCTGTGAGGTGCTCGACCATAGACGGCAAGCATGGCTGCTGGCGGCGGAGCGACCAGTCGATGACGGTTCCGGCGACACAGGAAGCGAGAGAGAAAAAGGGCATGCTCACCGGGCTCAGGGGGTCACGGCGAAGCTCGGGGTACTGCTGGCTTGACAAGGGGCGCTCAGAGGTAGTCGCAATCCCTCGTCGGAGTTGGGAACGGCGACGGACCTGTTCAGATGTTGTCGAAGGTGAGGATAGAGGGCGCCCTAGGACAAACGGAGGGTACGGTTAGGTTCGCAAGAGGGAGGCGAGTATGTGTGCATCATCGAGACGGAAGGGGGCGGTCAGATGTTACCTGGAGGACTCGCCGGAGTAAAGCGCGCACGCGAAGTTTGTCGTAGCCGAGGCTCTGGAGCGCCCGCGGTCGTACAAAGGGTACAGGCAGATGCGCCTGGATGCGGTGAATATGCTTGCGTGTAGAGGGAGTCGAGGGGCGGCCGTGGTTCGCCGGATTTTGCTGGAGAAGGTCGCCGGAGTTGGTGAGGTTGCAGTGGTCAATTGGAGCAGCACTGGGGCGGAGAGGAACTGGAACCAGAGGGGAAACGGAGAGGAGGGACTGGCGATTTAACACGCGTGCTCACTGCGGCTTTTACTCGTGGCATCAAGGCGAATTAAGCCGAGGAATTAAGCCTGCAACGGCGAGGAGAGGGGAAAGAATCAGTCGCGGGGTGGGGGAAGAAGAACAGTGGAAGGGGTCCACTGGTCAGTGGGGAAAAAGAATCGAGGGGAGGTCCACCTGCCAGTGAGGATGTGGGTTAGGTTCTGAGTGAAAAAGAAAACGGTTCGGGGAGGGAAGTTGGGCTAGATGGGCTGGACTGGGCCTGTCGACTGGGCTGTTCTATTTTTTTCTATCTAATTCTTTTTCTTTTTCTGATTCTATTTCCTGATTTGTTATTTCAAACAATTTTCAACCATTCAAAACATTTCAAATCTTCACCAAACATTGTAACTACAAATTTGGTTCTGATTAGTATTCTGAACCAAAAATCCTAAATAAAATAAATAACACTTTAATCTTTTAGGTTCCATCCTGAATTAAATAAGTAGGCCATGGTTTATTAATTAAATAAAGTTTTTGTTGTTTATTAATAAAATCTTTATGTGAAATCCAAATATTTCCAAAATCAAATCAGTAGGTATCATTTGGAAGTAAATAATACTTGGATACTTGTTTAAAACAAAATATTATTTTACTTTAGGGTCCAATAATAATCATATATAATGGCCTTAGTTATTAAATCAAATAGAGTTTGATTTTATTAATAAAATCTTTATTTGAAACTAAATATCTTCAAAACCAAATTAGTGGGTTTTATTTGGGAATATAGAATACTTGGAGATTTGTTTTAAAATAGAATAACATTTTATTTTAGGGTTCATTATTAATTAATATAATAGACTTTCATTATTATTTCAAATAGGATTTATTTTATTTGAGATATTTATTTTGAAAAATAAAGCCAAAACACTTTAGTATGTTTTATTAGAGAATATAAATTACTTGGAAAACCTATTTTAAACAATTTAATAAGTTTTGATGTTTTAATTAAAATGGTAAAGTCCTTTATTAAATAAAATTGGATATTAAATCCTTATTAACTTATTTTAAATAAACCTTTGCTAAATTTATTTAGAATAAAATGTTTTAATTCCAAAACTTGGCCAAGTTTTAATTTGGCTTTATAAAACAATCTTTGTTTATAAAACCATATTTTCTTTTGAATACCAAATCTTTTATTAAAGGATCAAGTATTAGTATTTCCAAAACATTTTTAATTTCCTTTATTAAATGTTTATATTTATGAATCCTTTTAAGATCTTATTTAATTCAAATGGGTTTGAAGTCCTAATTGAATTCAAAAAGTTTCTTCTGGCTCTGAAATTTAAACAAAGTTTTAGTTTATTCATTTATTTTCACATTACAAGATTTGGAAAATCTTGGGATGTGACATCTCATTTGTATCCTAAGTTTGAACTTTACTTCACTAGTACAAACTCTCTACTTAGATACGTCAATTTCCCATATGACTCGGACGGTTTCTCGTTCCAGCTCAAGCGCATAGCTTCTAAGAGTACACCACCTGAGCCGGTTTTTCTTTGCGGCTCTAAGATACGTGACCTCAGATGGTGAAAAAAGGCAAACGTCTCTAACATCTACGAGCTGGAGATGGGAAATATTTCTGACCGCTTGCAAGAACTCTTCAACCTCAAATGACCTATACTATGGACCGTCTTGAATAGTAAGGAAACCTGAGTCGGATTCTAACAAAGACCGTCTCTAGAACTAGTGTGCCTCGAAGCTGCTTTTTAAAGTGACCGTCTCTAGTGTGTAGAACATTTTAAATAGTAGCATGCTAATTCAAACTAGATCATAGATGACATGACAAATAATCATGATTTAGCGGCCAAATAGACAGATTAACTCAAGAACTTATAGCAGTCAGTCAAAAGAATACCATTATATTAACAATTAAAATTACCCCAATAGGTTGTGAAATCCATACATATTTAGCCATTACATTATGGCAGTGCATACAATGTGGAGTCCATACATCGAAGAAGCATAATTAAGACTCGAGTAGTAATGGGCCTCCCAGTGGAAGTTTCTGAACCAGAATATATACCTCACCATTATCTATTTCATCAAAGCTAATCAAGACAATGATATCCTGCTTTAAGTTTATGCTTCTCACAAACTTCTCCCATCCAGTTGTTAAGATTGCATTTGACCCACCAGCTCCCATCTTCATTGTAACCATCTTTGGCTTCTTGATCTTCATTTTCCAAACATGGACATCAATTAGTTCATCAAGGCAATTCTTTAGATATTTTCTTGTGAACTCAGCTTGACGAGGGTTCGACTCGTCAATGGCCATTGTTATGGACTTGGGTTTTGGAGAAGGATGATATGCTGGAGATCGCAGAACGGCTAACAGATTCGCAACACGGGGACATGAGGTTTACCCAGGTTCAGGCCCTCAGAGGGAAAACCCTACTCCTGCTTGTCTGTTCTTGATTGATGGTTATACCGATGATTAAGGAGCGCAGATGCAATCTGGCGTGAGATGTAGGGTATGAGGTGAGAGAGAGCCTCCTCGTCATGCCCTCCTAGCCTTTATATGGGAAGGCCAGGTCTCGGGTATGTCGAGTCAGTTATAGATTAGGGTTAACCCCTCTAAATTTCTCTCTACATTAGCCGTCTCTTCCAAAAAGTCGAATTCTCTCCGGGTTTGGGCCATCCGAAGTCTCCTTGGGCTTCACGATTGCAGTAGGTCCTTCCCGTGGGCCTCCGTTGGGCTGGACCAAGTAGGATAATGTCAGGTACCCGTACGGCATATCCATGTCAGGAGCCCCCGATTGTTCAGTCGAATCGCAGATTCGACTAGAGACTCTATAGTCTTTCGAGTGCTTCTCATCCGAACATGTTTCGGGTGGATATGTTGATTCATAGGGATTATTGATGTGTGTGCCTGATTCTCCTGACGGATCAGGGTTAGTTAACTGTATTTGGAAAAAACAACACCATCTACTTCAGACTCGAGTCCCCAGACTCGAATCCGGAAAATTGCTGGCGTAATTCGACTTAGGCCGCGGACGTCTTATAGGATTCAAATTCCATTGTTTTAAGTTATGTACCCAACGCGTCCGTCGGGATTTTTCATAATGCCTGCTAACACGGAATATTTCTAGCAGAGTGTAGTCGGGTACATTGCCAGGTCATCAGAAGTATCTGTAGGTCTTACCTTTGTGTCGCAGACGCAACATCCGAAAGTTTACCACCGCAGAGGCTCTTCGGGTGACCAAGGAGATGGCATCTCTCTAAGTCATAAATTTGGGAAAAGTTGCCAATCTGATTTTATTTTTGCTATGGAGGATCCGAAGGATCTCGTTCGAATAATTCATAGGGTGCGCGACCAGCGCGCCCTATGGGAGTAACCCCCGAGTGTCTGTTTGAGTCACAGACTTGAGCGGAAACTTTAAGTTATTAGTTATGCAGAATAATGACACAAAAATTATTCAGGTGAACAAGCTCACTATGGTAGTAGCCCTCAAGTCCGTAATGGAGTCGTAGACTCGAAGGACTCTAAGAATTAGGAAGTGTTTCGATTGACACGGGAACCATGACAAATTCTTAGGTGCGCAGCTAGCGCTCCTGATAGGAGTAGCCCCCGAGTAGTTGGTTGAGTCGTAGACTCGAGTAAGTACTTTTATTTGCAGCCGAAGGTTTGTAGCCGTTGCTGGCTTTTGCTTTGCTGACGTCATTGCTTACGCTTGGTAAGCTTAATCGTCTGCGACGGCAGTGATGAGAAGACTAAACGCTCATGGGGCCAATTTATGACAGGGATTTGACTAGTCACATGCTATTTACGCATAAAGTTACTGCGTCTCCTCGATTTCCACGCGTAGTGGGCAGCGCGTTCGCGACGGTTTGGGCGATGCCTACCACGTGTATGTCTTGATGCAAGACACGTGTTAGGCTAATTGGATCAATGGCCCTGCTTTCACCGTTTTCTGTTTTTCTGCCTCCTCCATTCTCAAAGCTCACACGCGCTATGCACTAGACATCTTTCCCCCTTCTCTCCTTCACGCCCATCGCCGCTACCGCAGCAAGATGGGAAAGTCAAAAGTCTCGCTGTCGAGGATGAGCATCATGGCGCCACCAAGAAGGCCTCCACTGCCGGCTGCATCACCGATGGTGGTTAGCGGTGGTCTTTGATCAGGTACGTGGCGCAAGTCTGGCCTGATCTCAAAGGAGAAGGGCGACACCATTCTTCCTGGCGAGGAGGTAACCCTGGACTCACCCAAAGGTTTACGGGTTATGTTTTATGCTTTTGTCATCCATGGGCTTTCTCTCACTGCCCACGAATTTCTTCGTGGGATTCTCTTTCTTTACAGGCTACAACTTCACCAGTTGTCGCCCAATTCCCTTTTGCATATCGCGTGCTTTATCAGACTATGCGAGTACTGGCTCGGAAACGAGCCACACTTTGGCCTCTTCAGGAAGCTCTATTCCCTAAAGAGACAATCTGGTACTCGCGGCGTTTACGCGCTGGGTGGGTGCGGGATATCCATCCGCCCCACTATTTAGTATTTCACCTTCCACCTCAGTGAATCCGTCCAAGGATGGAGGAACAAGTGGTTTTACCTTCGCGACTCCAAGCTTGGCGACCAGCACTATGGATTAGCTCCCTTCGACGCCAGCAAGGTAGTCACCCGAAAGCGCTCGTGGTATAACGACGTTATGGAGGGTGAGACCGAGGTGGTGGAGAAACTGTACCAGCGAGTGGAGGCGCTCCTGCTGGTGCAAGGCAAGGAGGTTTGCCTCGTCGACATCATCCAGACGTTACTCAAGCATCGGGTGCAACCCCTCCAAGCGAGGGCATACCCAATGTTTTTGTACTCCGGCGCCAGTGACCCGACGAGAGTGTCGGATGAGGAGATGTCCTCAGCCAACTTCGATCGAGCACTCTGACCCCTGCTGAAGTACAGGGTTGACGAGGAGCTGTCGAGGAAGTCTTTGACTGCCCCCTTCACTGCCAGGAAGGAAGTTCCTCAGGTAAGTCTTGTGCTTGCATGTGGTGCATTTTCGATTGTTTATGTCTTATATTCTTGACTTGGACATGTGTATTTGTTGATCCACAAGAGCTTAAGATGGATAGCATGATGCATCCCATTTCATTGTGCCAAGTAATTAAAGTCTGAGAATGAAGTTTCTTTTTCTCGTGTCATCAAGAATCGTGTTACATATTTATCTAGTGGTGAAAGTGACATCATGATCTTTGGCAAAGATTTTGATAGACCTAGATGAATAAAGAGTTTCCCTCGTTATCCTGACCATGTTTTAAGAGTGACTATGATTTTGGTAGTTAGCAGTCTATTTTGTTACATGTTCCATGTGACTCTTACGAGTTATTTCCACAAAACAACCTTCTGTCTTAGCCTTCTGTTGGATGAAAATGTG
Organism: Avena longiglumis; assembly: GCA_030063025.1. Classification (NCBI taxonomy): domain Eukaryota; kingdom Viridiplantae; phylum Streptophyta; class Magnoliopsida; order Poales; family Poaceae; genus Avena; species Avena longiglumis. Next base: position 534,959,263 of record CP125976.1, read on the forward strand.
ACCTTTCTATGTCAAAAGTAGTTCAACGTCTTGGTTTTGCTGGTCCACATCTCTGTATTTGTGAAATCTCTACTTAAACCGTCTAGTAGAGTTTCACCTCTTAAACTTTGTGGTCACGATCTTTCTGTTGGAAGCTTTCCCTCTCGGAAGTTTAAATTCTTTTGAAGTTCCATGGTCTCAATCCTTATGAAGACCATCTATCTAACAACTTGAAACCTTCAACTCTTGTTACCTCTATTACCTTGACATGTTTCATGTCATCTCAGAGTTGTTTCTGAACACTCCTTTCATGAGTTGACCATGATATACTCCTGTGTTGTTAGTGTGTTCCCTCTTATTCTTATATTGACCCTACTTCCTCCCTTCCTACCTTAGGAATCTCGGGTCGAAATTCTCGTAAGGGGGATAGAGCTGTAACACCCCTAGTTTTACTAAATAGTAATTAGGGTTGATTGTGCATTCATAAGCATCATTATTTTGCTAAGACAAAATGCAAACAAGAAATAAAAAAACCTAAACCCTAGTTTTTCCCTCTCTCTTGCAAGTGAATTCAAAATGGTTTTGAATTTACAAAATCCAAAATGTTTGGAGCCCAAGTGGTTATAAGGGCCCAAAAATATCTTCATCTTATGTTGGAAACCTATAGTATTTTTTAAATATACCAAACATATTAGAGGATGGAGTTTATATGATATAAATGAAGAAAACAAAAGGAAAAAGGTTTTCAAAGAAATAAAAACATTTCCTAACCAACCTAGGCCAGCTCCCTCCCTCCCTATGTTCTCACGCTTGGCAGCCCATCATAGCACCCACATATAGTGAACTCTCCTCTCGGCCGACTCGCCTATGTGACAAGCCGCCTGGTACCGCATTGCCTTATTTCTCCCTTTGTCTTCATCAACGACGACGGAGATCAGATCCATGTCGCGTCATCCGTCATCCACCACCGACACTATGCCAAGATCCTCGCAGACACACTAGAGAGGCATAAGACCCCCGCACCAACGCCTTGCCCTCATACTCTCTCCCTCTCTGGCCCTCTCCCTCTCTTCCCTGTGCCATGGTCGAAACCCTAGCTCGCAGTCTTCGCTCGTCCCCGTCGTTAGACATTGCCCCGAGCTCCGTGGCGTATTGACGATGGCTCAGCTGATTGTTGAGATTCGTTGGGAAACACCAAGAGGAAGGTATGATGAGCACTGCGGCAAGGTCTTCCCTCGGTAAGAAACAAAGGTTATCGAACTAGTAGGAGGAAGGAAACGAGTCAAAGGTGTTGCTAGCAACTTGGAAACCTGCACAACACAAACTCAATACTTTGCCCCAATGAACAGTGAGGTTGTGAATCTCACCGGTTTGCTAAAAACAAAGGATTAACTGTATGGTGTGGAAGGTAATAGTGGTTTGCAGAAAGTAAACAGTAACAGTGGAAGATGTATCAATGGTAAAGATTGGACCGGGGTCCATAGTTCACTAGAGGTGTTCTCCTTAAGATAAACAAACATGGCATGCTGGGTAAACAAATTACAACAGGGTAATTGACAGGACTGAGTAAGGCATAATATACATTCATGATCCTATCAATTACCAGAAGCACACCAAGTGAATGATTAGTGAACTGATGGCGCTGCGTCAATGTGGGAGCGCTTTGTCGGGAAACCCCAAGAGCAAGGTGTGATGAAGCACAACAGCAAGTCTCCCCTTAGTAAGAAACTGAGGTTATCGAACCAGTAGGAGGAAGGAAACGTCTCAAAGGTGTTGCAAGCAACATGGAAACCTGCACATCACAAACTCAAGACTTTGCCCTAACGAACAGTGAGGTTGTCAATCTCACCGGTTGATGTAACAAAGGATTAACTATATGGTATGGAAGGTGATAGTGGTTTGCAGAAAGTAAACATTAACAGTGGAAGATGTATCAATGGTAAAGATTGGACCGGAGTCCATAGTTCACTAGAGGTGTTCTCCTTAGATAAACAAACATGGCATGCAGGGTAAACAAATTACAGCAGAGCAATTTACAAGACTGAGCAAGGCATAACAATGCAATACTAGACATCATGATCCTATGAGATTCGATTGGGAAATACAACAAGATACATAGACCACCATTCAACTGCATCTATGACTAGAAGTCCACCTTTGGGTTATCATCCGAACACCCTCCAGTATTAAGTTGCAAGCAACATACAACTTCTTTAAGCAAAGTGTGTAAGGTAAACAATCCACTTGTTCCATGAACAAGAGACCGTTATTTTCTCCCCAGTGGAAATAGCACATCTACAACCTTAGAGATTTCTGTCACTTCCCTTGATTAAATAGAGGCATGAACCCACAATCGAGCATAAATACCCCCTCTTGGAGTCACTAGCAACTACTTGGCCAAGATAGATACTAACAACAGAGAGCATGCAAGATCACAAACAACACAGACATGATAGAATCAATAATACAAAACCATTAATCAATCTGACATAGTAATCTCAGTATCCATCGGATCCCCACAAACACAACATGCATGATTACAAATAGATGATCTTGATCATGAACGGAGCTCACAAGATCTAAACATGGTAGCACAAAGGAGGAGAAACAACCATCTAGCTACTACATGGACCCGTAGTCCAAGGTGGAACTCCTCATGCTTCATACCAGAGGCTGGCATGATGATGAACAAGGCCTCCGGGATGATCTCCCCTCCTGCAGGATGCCGGGAAGAACTTCAGATACCCCCAATCTAGGGACGATGGTGGCGGTGGCTATGGACTGTTTCATGGAAGATTGATCGGGTACTTAGGGTTTTGGTATCGGGGGCTTCTTATAGGCAAAGAGGCGAGGCAGGGGGCCCCCCAGGGTGGCCGCACCCCCTAGGTGCGGGCCCACCTAGGCCGCGCGGCCAGGGGGTGTGGCCCCCTGATGGCTCTTCTCTGTCTCGTCTTCTGGCTCCGTGTTTCCCACGGTAAAATATTGACTTTGGCTTTTGTCCCATCCAATTCCGAGAATATTAATTTTCTTCTATTTTTGGAACCAAAAACAGAAGAAAACAGGCAACTGGCACTATGGCATATTGTTAATAGGTTAGTACCAGAAAACATATAAAAACACCTCAAAGTGTAGACAAAGCAAAGCAAAGTAGATACTAAACAAGCATGGAACATAAAAAATTATAGATACGTTTACGACGTATCAAGCATCCCCAAGCTTAAATCCTGCTCGTCCTCGAGTAGGTAAGTGATAAAAAGAAAAAAATGAGGTGACATGCACCATCATAATAAAGATCAAACCATTTGCAAGCAATGAAAGCTGGGATCAAAGAACTCTAAACATGAGCATGGAAGATGGAGTTCTAACAGTAAGACAAAGTAACTATGCATGCAACATGAAAGGTTACAAACAAAGATCATGAATAACAATGCATTGAAAGACATTTGTTTGTTTCACATATAGAAAACATAGCATCGTGGCATTCAGCTTGTCCCTCATGGAGTAGCAAATAAATGCATTGGACACCTTCAAAGTTCATAAGAGTGACTAGATACAAATATTTCATGAGCAAGCAATATCAACAATATGAATCAATCAATAAGTTTTGGGACAATGCACATAGAACTAAGAATGACAACTATGCTCTCTTAACTGGTGCCTAAGGATAGAAGGTGTAGACTCAATATAATAGTGGAAGAAAGACCCTTCATAAAATGGAAGCAGGGATTTCAAGTCTCAAAAAGAGCTTCCAAAAATTATGGTACTTGTTAGCTTGCAGCTCTCATTTCCCCTATCATAAGCATCTTGAAGTGATTAAGGTTAAAGTGAACAAACTATGGAGTATATGATTGACAAAGTATAAGTTGGCAATATCATGTCCCTTGAATACAAGGGCCGCTCCTCATGCTACTCAGCTTTAGTCACTTGTAAGTTCTTGTCATAGTAAGTACATGTGTATCATAGAGAACCGCCAACGGGGTACCCCTTGGACATGATACAGGAACTATACCATAATCAAAATGACAAGGCAAGAAGACAACGGGCATCTCAGCAATCTTCTTATTTACCATGGGAAAATGGTGCTTTTTTCTCTCTTTCCTCTTTTCAATATGTCTCTTTTTTATAAGGAGAAAGATTCATAGATTGCTCAATATGGTGATGCTGCAAGTTTCCACCATGATTAGGCATGGCCTAGGCTAGCCCAGCGCTTTCTCTAACACACATACATAACTCCATGGACTTACAAGCTCTCCTTTTATTTCACAATCGACATGCATAAACAAAAGAGCATGATATCAACTGTGTACAATGTACAAGTGCAATGTTGAAAGCGTTCCCTTAACAGCACGGTTCTGCTAATTCCAACGTATAAGTGCAAGCATATACAACATAGATGACACAACGGTTCAAGTTTATTAGGGGAAAGAAAAATAAAGTGTGCCATCAAGTTTGTGAGAGCTTTAATCACTAAGTTTTCACATAACAAAGAGACTTTTTAACTGGAAGGTAGATGAAAACAAGAATATAGTTGGAATGGTGTAACACACCATGCACAGAAATTTATAGTGGACACTTTGGAACAACTTGGTTTCTTGGGAGTTGGATGCATGAGTAGAGCTTACTCATACAAGTGGAGGCTAGCAAAAGACTAGGAGCGACCAACTAAGAGAGCAATAATGGCCATAATCATGCAGAGCGACAAAACATTACTAATCAAAGCATAAAGTGGTACTACAAGTCAAGGACTAAATTATCATAGAGGCTATGGTGACTTGTTCATAGTCATAACATGGTGTGAGCATATGCCAAGTCAACCCAAACAAAGCATCAAAGGAGAATACCACAATACTATGCTTTTGTATGCTAAAACAACGCATGATTCATTCAAGGCACATTAAGCAATCCCAATTTTTTTGGAACAAGTCATGCTATAGCAATAATTACTAAGCATAAGGTCAAAACAACATCTAGCATGACATGATAAAGTCTAAGTCACAGTCAAAGCTCCTCTTGTACTATTCAAGCAAGAACTTTCTACTCCTCTGTAACACCAATCAACTTATTTGAAACAACACAGCGAGAATGGGGGTCCAAACTACTTTATTAAATCAAACTAATAAAACCAAAAACAAAACTAAGACGGTCCAAGAACAGCACAATAGTGCATGAAACAATAAAAACGAAGTGTCTAGAAAGACCTGATATTTTTATTGATAAAGAAGGGGATGCCTTGGGCATCCCCAAGATTTGACGCTTGTAACTCTTAGATATTTCTTGGGTGACATGGGGTGGCATCCCCAAGATTTAGATTTTGTCCATTCTTCATCTCATTACATCATTCTTTCTCTACACCTGCAAATTTTCCTTCATACAAAACTTCACACAATCTTCATTAGCAACATTAGTGTATTCAAAAGATAATAGACCTTGGGGTTTAGTTTTAAAACAACAATACATTCACTAAAAACACAATCTACTATAGTAATTCCCTAAAAACGTTTAATTTCCCAGAAAGAACCCAAAAAGGAATCAACAAGAAGCAAATGCAAATAATGGCAGAAATCTGTCAAAACAGACCAGCGGGTAGAAGACAATTTTTTCGAAGACCTTTTGTTGCTCAAATCAAAAAGTGTTGAAATAACGAAAGTTAGGTAACATTGGGTGATTTATTACGAAAATAACAGCTCAATCTGACTTACATAGATTTTACACGAATTTTTACAGTGGAGAACAAAAATCTGTTTCGGGACAGCAACTCCCAAAATCTTATTTCCCTCTCATTAGAAGTTATTCTTGGCACAAAAAGCAAACAAAAAGGATAAGGAGAGGTCATTACTGAAGTAATAACTTCCAAGACTCAAGAAAACTTTTGTGTTTCTCCTAATAAGTACTTTTCTTTAACGCCTTTAAGTTAGGACAAGAAGCAAGAATCAAGTATTTTCAAATGAAGAAGCATTAAGATTAATACTCGAAATATATTCAACTAGGAAAGTTATCTCATCCAAATGAGTTTTAGAGGATCCTTTCTCATATCTTTTAGGTTCACTACTTTCATCAAATGGATTTTCAGGAACAATCCAATCAAAATTCTTTTCTAAGGCTTTATGCATTCCTACAAGTTTAAAAGGTATGGGTATCTTAATTTCCTCTCTAGGTTTGGTTTTACCTGAAATACCCATAACATCTACACATGAGCCCAGAATATTAAAGTGTTCAAAGACATTTTTGGCTTCCTTAGGAACATCATTGAACTCTTTTAGTAAAGTTTGTAGGATAAAATCTCTCTTTTAAGCATCATCTTCTTCTTTTAGTTTAAGAAACAAAATTTGCATCATGGGGTTAAGGTTAAAAAACCTAGACTCCAACATGTGAACTAAAGAAGCTGCAGCAAATTCAAAATTAGGAGCAAGTTCTGCTAAAGATCTATCCTCAATATCCTCATGTTTGCTAACATGATTAAAGAATTCTTCAATATTTTCTTTCCCAATTATAGAGCCACTACCTATTGAAAGGTCTTTCAGGGTGAACATGGGAATCAACATGGTGAGCTAGATCAAGGTGATAACTAGAGTAGGAACTAATTTTTTTTTACTTTTGATAAGAGAAAGCAAACCAAACTAAACTATTTTTTGGAGCTTTTGATAAAAAGAGGCAAACAAGACCAAGCAAAATAAACTAAGCAAAACAAAAACAAAGTAAAGAGAAAGGTTGTGAAGGACTCCCCTTGTGAAGCCATCCTTAGCCTCCCCGGCAACGACGCCAGAAAAAGCTTGATGATGGCTCAGCTGATTGGTGAGCTTCGTTGGGAAATCCCAATAGGAAGGTATGATGACCACTGCGGCAAGTTCTTCCCTCAGTAAGAAAACAAGGTTATCAAACTAGTAGGGGGAAGGAAACGACTCAAAGGTGTTGCTAGCAACTTGGAAACCTGCACAACACAAACTCAAGACTTTGCCCCAATAAACAGTGAGGTTGTCAATCTCACCGGTTTGCTGAAAATAAAGGATTAACTGTATGGTACGGAAGGTAATAGTGCTTTGCAGAAAGCAAACAGTAACAGTGGAAGATGTATCAATGGTAAAGATTGGACCGGGTTCCATAGTTCACTAGAGGTTTTGTAGCATCAAATTCATGCATTGTTACGCAACTTTCATGACAAGTTTAATTAGAAGAACAAAATGACCCCTCTCATATGCATCTAGGGTTTCTCCGAATTAGGGTTTATATCCCTCGGACCCCTTTTAAATGGTCAAGCATGTTATAGGGTTACATCTCAATACCATATAACTTGTCATATCATCATCCTTGCTTGAGAATTTCATTGATGTCATGTGTTGATTGTTTCCCTTTCTTTCTGGTGTTTGCTTCTTCCCGATCGGATACGAAATCGAGTTCGAGACTAAAGTCAGAGATAAATGATGACCCACAAGTGTAGGGGATCGCAACAGTCTTCACGGGTAGTATTACCCAATTTATTGATTCGACATAAGGGGAGCCAAAGAATACTTGCAAGCCTTAACAACTGAGTTGTCAGTTCAGCTGCACCTGGAAATAGTTCTTTTTCACAGAAGTTTATCAGTAGTAACAGTTTGGTAGTAGCAACAATAAAGCAACATCGGCAGTGACAAAAACAGCGAAACAAGAGCAGTAGTAACAATAACGGTAACAGTAGGATTCGAGTGCGGTAGGCATAGAGATGGATGGACGGGCGTTGCATGGACGAGTCTCAACAAACTTCAAGATCCAGGGCATTGCAGATAAATAATAATAAGCATCCAAGTACTAAACAATCCTAGGCATGTGATCCAAATATATTCATACATGCTCACAATGAGAACTTGCACAACATCTTCTGTCCAGCCAGCCCGTGGCAGCGGGGCCTCTAGGGAACTACTGGCAATTAAGGTGCTCCTTTTAATAGAGCACCGGAGCAAAGCATTAACACTCTGTGAACACATGTGATCCTCACACCACAGCCATCCCCTCCGGCTATCCCAATTATTATCACTTTGGGGCGTTTGGACCCGGACAATGATATGTGTACACAACTTGCAGATAAGATCACAAACAATACTATCATAATGATTCAATAATAAGTTCAGATCTGAGATCATGACACTCGGGCCCTAGTGACAAGCATTAAGCACAACAAGTTGCAGCAAAGTAAAATAGCACTAATAGAGATACTAGGCACTAGCCCTAACAGATCTTATTCTTACATGATAGAACTCATCCAATCCCTACCATCCCCAAGCCTATAGCGGGGATTACTCACTCATGGATGAGTGAAACATCGGTGGTTGATGGAGATGCGTTGGTGGTGACGATGACGATGATCCTTTCCAAATTCCCCGTCCCGGCAGGGTGCTAGAACGGAGTTTCTGGATCCGAATCTTGGTTTCTGGTGGCGGCAGCGGAGCAGAACTCTTCCTGGAAAAATATCGAACCCCCCTCAGTTTTTAGGTCGAAAGGCAACTTATAGGCGTAGAGGGATCCCGAGGAGGTGCCTGGGGTGGCCGCACCCCCTCCAGGCGCGGGGTTAGGTGGGCCCACGTCTGGGGTGGGTCTGGGCGCCCTAGGCCTCCCTTCTGTCTCCCCTTATGGCTTCGTGGATCTTCTGGTGAAAAATATTTTTTGGCATATTTTTTGGGATTTTTCTTGATAGTTGATTTTCTACACAAAAACAAGACACCAAGGTAATTCTGCTAAAAACAGCATCAGTCCGTGTTAGTTGTATCCAAATCACACAAGTTTAGAGGAGAAACAATAGCAAAGTGTTCGAGAAAGTAGATACGTTTTGGACATATCAACTCCCCCGAATCTTATATTATTGCTTGCCCTCAAGCAATTCAGTTGAAAACTGAGTGCGATAAAATAACTTTCACGAACACTTTGCTTCATATGATGTATATATTCTCAGCACAGGAGTAGATGCTTAGAAAATTCATAATAAGAAGTATGCAACTAAGTCTACTCAATAGTCATTGCAAGCTATGAAGAGAAACCAACTCAATAATAAGTAGCATGAAACATAAACATAAGAAACATTGCAATGCTCATAATAAGGTATGATAGAGTGGTATCTCACTTGCCTTTGTTTGAAGAGCACAATATGAATGCCAAGGCACCTCTGAAGTTCAAGTGAATACTAGAGGTAAAGATATCAGAGATACAAGCATCAAAGTCATGACATAATTAACCAAGTTTTGGAACAAACACAAGAATGAAAACTATGCTCTCAAGAAGGTGCTCATAGAATAAGTGGTGACTCGACAAAATTGTGAAAACGGTTTTCTGAGGGTTTGAAAGGCTTCTCAATGCTGAAAGGAAGGTACTCATTAGCTTTGATATCTCATTTCCCCTATCATAGGCATCTTCATGTGGTTAAGGTGAAAGTGAGGTCCACTCTAAATCATATGCTTGACAGACCATAGGATGAAAATCCCAAGTCCCTTGAGTACGAGGGCCGCTCCGCATGCTACTCAACTTTGGTCACCTAAAAGTTCTTGTCATTGTAAATACATGCATATCATCAAGAACCGCCAACGGGGTACCCCTTGCATATGGTACAGGAGCTTTCCCATAACCAAAATGACAAGGCAAGCAGACAATGAGCATCTCAACAATCTTTTTATTTACCATATGCATAGCTTTTTATTGAGGATGCTTTGTAGATGCTCATTACAGTGATGCTGCAAGTTTCCACCATGATTAGGCATGGCTTAGGCTAGCGGCCCAGGCGTTTCTCTAACACAATGTATAAACTCCATGAACTCACAACCTCCCCTTTTATTTCACATCATCGACATCCGTAAACAAAAGAAAAAGGAATCAACTGGATGAGATATCCAACAGGTGTTGAAAGTGTTCCTCGTGACAGCACGGTTCTGCTAACTCCCAGCATATAATAAGCAAGCATATAACTTTCATGGACTAGTCACAATTGTTCAAGATTATTAAGCGCAAGGAAATAAGTGTGCCATCAAGTTCGTGAGAGCTTTACTAAATAACTTTCTCAAAACAGACAAACATTTTATTTTGGAAGAAAACACGGCATATAGAATATGCACTGAAGTAGGAAACAATGACAATAGGTAGGTATGGTGGAAACATCTGGCATTATTGGTTTTGAGGAGTTGGAAGCACATGTAGAGCACATACTCAGTGCAAGTGAAGGCTAGTAATAGTCAGGGAGCGACAAACGAGAGAACAATAACGGTCATAATCATGCTTGCAACAAAACATGACTAATTATGGCATGAAAGTGAAACAAGAACTCTGAGGCAAAATAAATCATCGAGGCTAACTGACTATTGATTAGTCATATGCATGCGTGAGCATGTGCCAAGTCGATTCACATGAACAGTCAGAGGAGGATACCACAATGTCATACCAAAATATGAATAAAATAATGCAAGCAAACATTCATATGACATGCTACAAACTATTATCAAGCTAGAGCTAATCATAGACAAGCAAGAACTACTAAGAATCCATAATGACATACACCTTACACAAACAGGCTAAGCATGCTCACAGTGATGAGTATATGTACAAAAATGAAAAACAAATAGAGTTCATTACCAGCCTCTTACCACACCTCGAGTTGTCTTAATCTTCACTATTGCCCTTCACTTGTGTGACTTGAATATTAACATGAAACCAAATCCACTGAAGACGGCTGAACCCTGCAAAGAACTCACAAAACCAAAGAAGAACAACAAATATTTTTGGTGTTTTCAAAAAAAATTGAAGGCAACCAACGCAAAACCAAACAAAGCAAAAGAAAACCAAAAACAAAAACTAAGATGCTCCAAGAATAACACAACTGTGCATGAAACAATAAAAACGAAGTGTCTAGGAAGACCTGAGATTTTTATTGATGAAAAAGGGGATGCCTTGGGCACCCCCAAGATTTGACACTTGTACCTCTTGAGTAATTCTTCGGGTGACACGGAGTGGCTCCCCCAAGCTTGAGCTTTTGTCCATTCTTCATCTCATTACATCATCCTCTCTCTACACCTGAAATTTTTCTTTCATACAGAACTTCACACAATCTTCATTAGAAACATTAGTTTATTCAAAAGATATTAGATGTCGTGGTGGTGTCACGGCAGATGCCATGGGTAGGCTTAAGTTGGAGGCCGAATTGGTTCTTGTGTTCACCGGGGAGGGAGTGCACGGTCTAGCCATGCACGAAGAATAAGATGAACTCTCCACACTTAAGAATTTTATTGATGCTAGAGGTTTACAAGTGCTCCTTGAGCTGTATGAACTAGTGTTCTATGCACTAGTTCCCCACTTGGTCCAACATTCTTCTACTTCCGATATGTCCCTCCTTATATAGGCGGTGCTAGCTAGGTTATACCCCTTTGGGTTCTAGGGTTACTGTTTGGACCTTGGTCCCTACCGTGTGGGCCGGTTCATGGGCTTTCCCTAAGCCCAGTGGCCCAGTCCATAAAGATAGACAGCTAACTGTCTTCTGGTACGTCACCTCCTATCCCTTTTGGCGTCACGCAGTAGCTTTGTACGTCAGCCCTTGCTTTGTGCGTCACCCGACTCCTTTCGTGTCACCCGGCGTCGCCCTTCTCTTTTGACCATGCTTTACCATGGTCCCTCCTGAACCTCACTCGGAAAGGTGCCACGCGTCCTATCTGACTCGGCCTCTCCTCGGGAGACTCGGCTCGTTGGTTCCTGCAAGATTAACATCTTTGTCTTATATGGGCCAACATAATTTCTATGCCGGCCGCATACAATCCTCTTACTCGGCCGTACTTACTCGGCCTGGTTCTTTCTTCACTCGGCGTAAGCCAAGTCATGTGTTTTACCCTTGTGACCTCACCGGGGTCATCCCACATTAGTCCCCAAAGGTGAGGTCTAGCAGTTCTGTTAGGCGTCTCTAGGTTCCTTTAATGTAATTGGAATGTTTTATTTTGTCCTTATTCATCACTTATGGCGCACTATTTGGCACGATTTCGCATCTTGCTGAGTCTATATGATGCTTCCGTCCGTTCTTTGACTTTTGGCTCGTTTTTACCGTGCCGAGTCATTTTGGCCAATTCGAGTCATTTTCAGTGCTTCACATCGACTACCGGTAATCATGGTAACTTGCCTCAAATTTTGTTCCAGGCTCTGGATGTACAGTGACGGCTGCACAGTTATTCCCCGTCATTGTGGCAGTCCTATCGGTCTGCGCCCCTTGTCCTTCCTTTCATGACGTGGCAGGGGATTTTTCGTGTAATTTTGTCACATGGCGACAGCTGATTGGCTCAATCGGCAGGATATATGGCCCCACGTTGGCCGCACGGCATAGGGAGATCCCACGATTGGGGGTTTTACTACCCTTAAGTAGGGGTGAGGGGATTATAACTTCCCTCGCCTGTTCATTTTCCCCATTGTCTCTTCTTCTTCCTTGCGCCTCCAAAATCCAACTTCCTCCTCTGTGGTTCTTCTTGCCTCCTGTTCTTGCCTTGTGATTTCCCTCTTCCTCTTATCATTCCATTACGGGTCCTTGTTCTTCCAAACCTCTTCCAACGGCGGAGGAGATTGAGTCCACGAGGATCATGGACGCCCGTGACGGTGCTGAAGGGGTTGAAGAATAGGAGGTTCCCGCCGGCAAGCACGGCGGCTGGGAGGGTTCAGAAGCCTCCCTCGAGGATCTCGAATGGCTTCGCTCCACCAGACGCATCCTGCTCAAGGTTGACTGTCGTCTTCCCGCCGATGAGATCTCCCCCAAACCCGATGCAAATGAAAGGGTGGTTTTCCTCTCTCATTTTGGGCGAGATTTCGCTCTACCAGTGAGCAGTTTCTTTTCTTAGTTTCTTTCCACTTTCCATCTCCATACCCATCATCTGCCTGCCAACGCGATTGGTTCCCTTTCTTGCTTCATTTCCGCTTGCGAGGCCTATTTTGGCATTTGGCCTATAGTTCTTCTGTGGGCCAAATATTTTAGTTTTAGGGTGCAAGTTGTCCCTTAGCCTAGCGCTCCCCGAGATGAGAAGAAACCGACTCGGTGCGGTGCCGCTAGCATCACACCCTGGAGAGACTCCATCTTTCATCGGGTCACTGGCCTTGACTCTTGCAAGAAATGGCATAGGACTTTCTTCTATGTCAAAAACAGCAGGGCCACCGATAACATCCGACTCCCTCCTTTCTCGGACGAGGTCCCCAGCAAGAAGTTCTGGCATCTTGACCCGCGCGACCAAGACGCTGCGGTGAATGAGGCCAATGTGATCTTGGAGAGGTTGTTGTCATTGGATGAAAACTTTTATCTCGCCGACACTGACCTCATGTGCACCTTCATCTCACGCCGGGTAAGCCCTATCCAAGCCAGGAGCCGCAAGATGTGCTTCATGAGTGGCTCCCATGACCCCACTCGACACTCCACGAAGGAGCTTACCCAGGATTCCGTGGCTCGCCGAGTAAGCTTGATCTTCAAACTAAACTTGGCAGATGATTAGGCTTGGAGATGCCCTCCGTTTAGCCGGGTCAAGCCTGTCCCTTGGGTAAGTTTCCGAGTCACTTTTACTGTCGAGTCAGCTTTTGCTTGTTTGCTACTCCCAGTATAGTTTTCGATACTTATTCTTTTTGTCTTTCGCAGAACCTTGTTCACCAGGTTGATGACAGTATTGTCCCTCCTAGTGCTTACAACGAGGATCGCTCCGACTCCGACGAAGTCGAGTATGATTTGGAGCGCTTCATGCCCATTCCGCATGCATCTGCTGCTTCAACATTGGGTAAGAGTCAATCTCGAAACCCCTTACAAGATTGGTCCGACGATGATGAGGATGATGATTGTAAGATTTTGGAGGTACTTGCCTTGTGACCTTAGCCCTCTAACTTATTCGAGTAAGCCTATCATTTACTTATGCAGCTGGCCAGGTACATGACACTCCTTCCCTCACCGTGGGCGGAGTCGGCAAAATCCATGTCGCTAAGCCAAATAAGCGACGGGGGCCCTCCTCTAGTGCTCAGCCGGCGAAGAAGCGCAAGGCCGCCGCCGCGACCATCTTTAGGAGACTGCAAGGAAAGGACGCCTTGACTCGTCGCCCATCAGCGATCCGGTTGTCACCGGGTAAGCTTTTGTGGTCTGCTTACATTACATTTTTCCTTCTTATGCGTTGCTACTGTTTTCTTATGAGTGTCTTGTTATATTCAGCGTTGCGCCTTTGTCGGCTAACCAGGATGCTCCTAGCATCGCCTCACCGCTAAGGCCTGCACCCGCTCCGACTGATTCTACGGTGTAGAACCTCGTTCGAGTCGAGGCTCCCACTGTTGAGGCTCATGCTTATCAGTGTCAGTCAGACCCGGTGTTGCACCCGGCGGAGGAGACTCGGCTCAGCACCCCTGGTGCTGGCCAGGAACAACTTCCTGATCTTGGTGCCAGCAAAATTGCTGAGCCCACTCAGTCGGCTCCCCTTTCTTCTCCCAACAAATCTGCCCACTCTCCTCTTCTGTCAAAGAACCAGACCCGGCCTACGGCTCCTGGTCCGGCTCGCACCTCATCCAGCAAGACCACCTCCACCAAACAAACAACTTTGGTTTGTGCTCCGGGTACCGCTCGTCAGATCCGGCCCACGACATTAGCAACAATGCTCATCCCAACGGGTAAACCGAGCGGATCTGCGGCTACTGGGTCAGGTGATGGCTCTAAAGCTATTACCCTTCACACCACACTGGCCAAGAACCTGCGCCAATGTGGGAACTACCCTGAAGAAGGGGCAAGTTCTCACTCGGACGCTCAGCGGGAATGTCCTTGGTTCTGTTGAGCCCTATGCTATGGCGTGGAATGCAGCTGGCGAGCAATAGGTCAGCACCCGCGCTAGCAAGAAGCTGAAGCTTGGCCCCAAGGCCGTTTCTAACATGACCCAGCAGGCCATCACCTTAATGGCCCACGCAGATGAAGTGAACAAGGTAAATGACCTTCCTACTCTTTTGTGTTGATGAGTATTTCTATTATACATATCACCTAGTCCCCGAGGTTACTAATGAGTGAGGAACTTACTCGGTCATGAAGGTCCAAGCAATAACTCGCTTTTTATTTCCTTATGCCAAGCTCGCATGTTAGACTTTCGATCCCTAGCCCCCGAGTTTACTGCCGAATGAGTAACTTATTTGGCTGCAAGCTCTAAGATAGGAGCCACTCTTTATCCGGCTACGAGCTAGACTTTTCCATTTATTCACTGTCCTTTTCCTTTGTGCAGCTTACGCACAATGAGCGCACCAAGGTGCATCAATCTCTCCTCCTGGAGCACCACAAGCTCGAACTTGCTTATGAGAAGCTGCAAGTCGAGACCCGAGGCCAAGGTAATCTTCTTACTCGCCATACCTTTATCTGGTGTATCTTTCTTTGCTTCGTTTTCTTAGTCTTGTCTTGTTGTTTTCCCATAGCTTCTGCCCAGTCCACCATCGAGGCGCTCCACTCGCAGATCAGCGAGACGGAGAGTAAGTTCTTAGCCTTCCTCGTGTTGTTTTGTGTTCATGCCATTCTCTTGCCTTGTTAACCTGACGGGTCAAGATAGTTCTATTGCTGCTGACGAGTAATTTGTTCCGAATAAGCAGAGAATCACCAAGCCAGACTCCATAAGTAGCGAGACAAGGTGACCCGGCTGAAAAAGCTGATGGCCGACATGGAGCAGAAACATCTAGCCGAGGTGAAGGGGCTGAAGGAGGAGCTTGCCGAGAAAGACGTCCAACATGCTGCTAGCACCAAGAAAACCAGGGAGCTTCTCAAGGAGGCCGAGTCGGCAGTTGAGTCGGTTAACATGGACCTGGACGCGCTCGAAGCCAAGGCCAAGGCTTGGCAAAGCAAACTCGGCGCCATCAACTCTTTTCTCGGTAGTGAGTTCTTACCCTTTTCTGCACTGTGTTTTCTATTCTTGACTTTGTCATCCCCTTTGTTACTTTGCTAATATTCTCTTTTCCTTGCAGATAACTTTCCTGAGGCCAATATGTTCGCCATTCGGGCCATGAAGAAAGTGAGAGCCGAGTCTGGTGCTCCAGCTGATGGCGAGGTGAGTAACGATGAGCATCTCGAAGAATTTTCAGAGCGCGTCAAGACACTCAAGTCATGCGGTGTGGACTTGCTCAAATCAGCGATTCATGTGTTCCGCATGCTCTAGCCGGATGAAGATGCACCCACACTTATCGAGCCCCTTGCCGAAAGGTTGCTTCTCATCGAGAATAGACTGGATGAGTGGCGTGAGTCGGCCGGCCGAGCTGCAGCGGACAAGGCCCTTTCTTTCGTGCTCTCATGATACGAGGACATCTGTCACATCCCAAGATTTTCCAAATCTTGTAATGTGAAAAATAAATGAATAAAATAAAACTTTGTTGATTTTCAGGGTGAGAAGAAACTTTTTTTGATTCCAACTGGAAACCTTCTAACCTTTTTGATCAAACAAATCCTAAAGGGATTTGTGAAGTTAAACAATTAACAAATAAAATATTTTGAATAAGTGGAATTACTATTTTTGGATCCTTAAATAAAAAAGGTGGATTTATAAATAAAGATTATTTTATAAGCCAAATTAAAACTTGGCCAAGCTTTTGAAATAAAATATTTCTATTTGATAAAAATAGTAAAGGTTTATTTAAATAAAATAATAAGGATTTAATATCCAAGTTTGTTAAAAATAAAAAGGTTTTACTATTTTAAATAAACACTAAAACTTATTTATTTTAAATAAGTTTTCCAAGTATTTTATATTCCCAAATAAAACCTACTGAAGTGTTTTGGTTTTATTTTAGATTTAAAAATAATTTTTTTTATAAAACAAATCCTATTTGAATTAAATGAATAAGGTCTATTCATTTAATTATTATGGGATCCTAAAATAAAAATGTTATTTATTTTAAAAAAGTTTTCCAAGTATCTTCTATTTTCAAATAAAACCTACTGATTTGGTTTTGAAAATATTTAGATTTCAAATGGAGTTTTTAAATAAATTAACCATTTGATTTATTACCAAGTGTCCATTTTATTTAATTATAAATGGACCCTAAAATAAAAATATTATTTTACTTTGGGACTTTGGTTTATGTTGATAAACAGAACCAAAACCCAATACAAGTGTGGTGAATGTTTGAATTGATTTGAATGTTTGATTGGTTGTTTGAATTTCAAAATAGAAAATAGAATCAGAAAAAGGAAAATCAATCAGGAAAGAAAAAAATAGAAGTGAACAATGACCAGGCCAATAAGCCTAGTACCAAATTTCTCTCTCCCCCTCTGCGAAACGTTTTTCACTTAAAGTCTCACCCGCAGAGCAACTGACCGGTGGACCCATTCCCCCCTCTCTCTCCCTCACTGCCAGATAGACCCCACCGCCACGTATCCATCGTCTTCACCCGCGGACTACGCCCCTCCCCCTCGCCGGCCGTTGCAGGCAAATAAAGTCCAGCGTAATACGCGTTAACCACGCCATTAATCGGCCCCTTGACCACGCACGTTAAAGCGCCCACTCCTCCTCTCCAATTCCCCTCACGTGCCTCCCTCTCTGCCCCAGTGGGCGAATTCGCCACACCCTCACTCGACCACCGACCCAGCCAATTCCGGTGACCCCGCCGCCTTGCCTCCCGAGCACGCAGCAAGTTCAGCAGACTGGCGCACCGCCTGGTCTCAGCTCGCCCGCGAGTGCCCCGTAACGTCGGCTTCGTCAACCTCTACTCGCCACCACCGTCTGCCGTTTCTCCGACGAACTCCCCTGGTAATCCTCGACCGCCCCAGCACCACCCGATGATTCTCCCTTACTCGCAACCCTTGTGCGCATCTAACCGTGCCTCTCTTTTGGCTTAGCGTGGTTCCAAACGACGCCAGTGACGACGACCCGAGAGCATCGCCGCCCATACCAACTCCGGTGAGCGATTCCTCCTGTCCCCGTGCGCCCCTTGCCAAGACGACTCCATGTTGAGCTTCAGCGTCGCCCTGCGATCACTGTGAGAATCTCCCCACCTTCCATTGCTTCTCCTGTAGACGCCACCACCATCCGCCGCCCGCCGCCACCACGGCCGCTGCTTTAGGTCAAGTCATGGCAGCCGTCCGATCTCGATCTAGTGGATAGGATAGAACCACTTAAAGCGAAGGGTACGCAACCTGTGCCACTCGATCTGACTTGATCCAATGCGCCAGAATAGCCGATCCGAGCGAAGCGGTACCGACGAATGGTTATAGGACGCGTGTCACCAGTTCTGTTTAAAAACAAAGTTTGAATCATATTTGTTTGCAAATTGAAACCCTTGTAACTTTTGATCCACACGTCCAAAATTTGCAAATTTTATATCAATGGAATCAGTGGAACAAGCCCTAGCCAACCATGCAAGTTGTTTAGTAAAAAGCCTCTGGTAAAATGGTTGTTTTTGTAGAAGCATTTGTATGCTTGTTTAGATTATAAAAATTATTCAAAAATGATTTTGGGGATAAAATCTTTTGCAAATAGTGTATTTTGAACCTACTGACCATGGGAAACAATTTGTTGTTTCAAAAATGTTTTTGGTGAAACAAAAGAATGATTCTTTGATTTAAAACCAATTCTAGTCAAATAAAAATATGGTTTATTTATTAAAAATGGTTTTTGGAAGAAAACTTTTGGGAAATGTTTTGTTTTAAACTCTATAACCCTAAACACAAAGTTTTGTGGTTTGAAAACATATTTTGTGAACCCTATAGATTAATGCCTTAGTAAAAATATTTCTACACCACATAAAATGATACTTTATTTTGAAAATGGTTTATGAAGTGAAATCTTTTGCAAATGAATTTGCCACTTTATAAAATGACCATTAGGTGTTTTTCAAATGTTTATGACCCATTAGGAACCACTTTTTCAAATAAAACAATCCTTGGCATGCTTGCATGCATTATCTTAGTTCTAATTTTTTATGTGATGTTTTGCTTGATTAGTAGATTAAGATTGTGCCTTGCTTGATTGAATTGTAGTGACTTGAAGAGTGTGATTGTTAAAAGGACAAGGAGTGGACTTATACCCTCTACCAAAAAGGCAAGTGATGCGTCATACTTTTATACCATTACTTTCACTATGCATTAGTGATTTTTTTCTAAGTAAAACTTGCATGGAATTTTGCTAAGTATAAACCTTGCTATAGGAAAACCTAGTAGATGAAACCTTAGTAAAATTTTCCTAAGTTAAGATTCCTACTACTATCAAGATTAGCTTAGCTAATAGAAAACAAGGGAGGAATATACATTTATAATATGGAAAAATTTCTAAGTCTGAGGACTTGTGTTTTTGTTTAATAAAACAACTAAGTTAATGACTCACCTGGGTGGAATGGGACTTGAATGGTGGATTTTGGTTGAGTGGTTCACAAGGCCCATGTTTATGGTTGACCTTGTGTATCTCACTTGTGGATTGCCACCCAGGAACAAAGAGATTTGAGATGTCAAATCTTGGGAAGCTTCAAGTGCAGCCACTTGGCATTATGGGCTCTGCCTGGATCATAGAGGTTGCAAGAACTTAGCCATATGGACAGTTGGTGGTATAGTTTGATAGGTTGGAACGCGTCCATTTTGGTCTAAGGGAAGGCTTCTGAAAGATCTTGTCTTGGGAAACCAAGTCTTGTGGGGAAAGTGCACCACCTCTGCAGAGTGTAAAATCTAAGTACTTAGCCATGTCCCTGGTAAAGGAAAATTTGAGCATCAAGACATGGAAGCAATCAAGAATCTCATCATTCAAATTTCAAAGTTAAAAACTTGTGGTTGAACAAGGGTTAAAGGATCTTCAATCTTTGATTGAGAAAAATTATTTTGTCAAGCAACAACTTAGTGTTTTCAAATGTTAAGGAAAAATATATTTTGAGCAATGCAAGCCTAAACTCCACTTTGCCAAATGCATATAGATGATAGACTCCACTATATTACCATAGTATCACTTGCCAATACAATTCAAATGTATTGACCCTTGTGGCTGTAACTTGTTATGTTGCAGGTTTGATTGATTTAGTGAAGTTTAAGTGATTAGGATTACAAAGTCTACAACCAACATGTCTGCCTGTGGCACTTTGAAGATGAAGGACCCCATGTTATAGATAGTCTGCTGCAATGTAATGTAATAGCCAAATGAGCTATGTAAGATGTAATAAAATTATGTTATTCCTGGTTATAAAGTTGTATTATGACCTTTGTTTCTTGATATTACATCTTAACTGTGGATGCTAGCTATTGATCCAGGGACTAGCATTGTAAACACAGGGGACTCTACCTTATTTAAAGGTTGGGACCCTTACAACATCAATCTTGATGTGTTTGCACGCATAAGGGGGGACGGGAAATGGCTAAATGATCCTGAGTTGATCAAGAGACGCCAGGAGCGAGCCTACGCCATGATCGAGTATACTATGGTGCATGCTTTGTGTGATGGGCCCAGATTCCTCGACCTCGGCGAACCACTTGTTTAAGTTGGTAATGAGGAGGGTGCTAACAGCGAGGCCACCGATTCGGACGACCCCAAAGATTCGGCGACTGATGCCCTTGACTCGGCAGATGCTCCAAGCGATGCTCCTAGCTCCAAGACTGGTCCTCCAAGTCCTACTGCTTCTTAGACTGAATAGGACAAACACTTGAACTTTGATGAGATCCCCGGTAATGCCGGGTACCAATGTAATATACATTGCACTTATGCTTAGTTGTGTGCCTTTCGATAAGGCTTAAACATCTTGTTATATTTTTGAGTGTGAATCATCCAAGGGCAAGTCCCTGAGTCTCATTTTATTGTTTCACCTTTCCTTGACTTTGGCTCTTGTCTACCTTTTTTGGTGTTCGACATTAGAGTCTCAAAGTACTAAGGATCTAGTTAGCGGGTATGGGACTTAGATCACTTGGCCGAGGATCACTCAACACACAATGTGATATAAGCTGCAGTGGGTTAGGCAAAAAACATAGAGTCGACTCACGTTTCTCCTTGTACTTATCCGGCGTTCATGTTTACTCGTCATGCATCCTTTCCTCTTGCTTGCCATGAAGTCGTGTTTTTAGACAACAACATAGTCGAAGAGTTGATTTTTTGCGAATAAACACTACTTATTGGATTAGCAATAATTTAGACAGGAGATAGTTGCTCATAGTGTTATCCCTCTTTGAGGTGGCTTGAAACTTGTAAATATTCGCTTGTAACTCTCTATAATCTATAAAAATTGCAGTGGGGTTTTTTACCCTACTGTTTTACCCTAAAAAAAGATTTAGGTGTTACGCCATCCGACATAAAATAATTGAAAGGATAAACCTAAGGGGCAGTCCCTGAGTCAGTTTTCCGAGTCATACCATTTTATTATCAACACATAGCCGGCACAAGCGTCCGACGTATGAGAGTTCGAGTAATACATGCACTGCTTCTCCTTAGTGTAGAAGGGGCGAAGTAGTGCTACATTTCATGGTCTTTTAGTCTCATCACCTGCTCTATCCGCTTTGTTCTTTTGTGCTTCACGAGCATCTATGAGATAATATGAATCATTGTGCAACACTTTGCTTACAATGAATGGACCTTCCCATGGGGGTGATAACTTATGCATTCTAGATGTGCGCTGCACTAGTCTCAGCACCATATCCCCTTCTCGAAAAACACGAGGTTGAACTTTCTGGCTATGGTGGCGTCGGAGGTTTTGCTGATATATTGCGGATCTGGACAATGCCAAATCCCTTGCTTCTTCAAGTAAGTCAACTCCATCTTATCGGGCCTCTTTTACCTCGGCTTCGGAGTATTGCCTTACTATTGGCGAGTCATACTTTATGTCGACAGGCAAAACTTCTTCTGCCCCATACACGAGATAAAATGGCGTATATCATGTTGATCGATTCGGAGTTTTCCTTAGACTTCATAACACTGAGGGTAGTTCCTCTATCCAATAGCCAGGTGATCTCTGGAGTGGTTCCATCAAACGGGGTTTTATCCTGGATAGAACGAATCCATTAGCTCGTTCCACTTGTCCATTTGATTCTGGATGAGCGTCTGATGCTATGTCGAGTCTTATTCGGTTTTTCCCGCAGAATCGAGCAAAAGCTCCTTCAGCAAAGTTTGTGCCATTGTCTGTGATTACACCGTGTGGGTAACCATATCTCAGGATTATGTCCCTTAGGAATGTGACAGTTGTTTTGCCGTCCAATTTTTTGATGGGCTTCACTTCTATCCATTTGGTGAACTTATAAATCATTACCAATATATGGGTCATGCCTCCCCTTGATGGCTTGAATAGTCCTACCATATCCAGGCACCATACTTCGAATGGCCAGGTGATTGGTATAGTCTTCAATTCAGATGCTGGTAAGTGTGACTTGGATGCATAATGCTGGCAACCATTGCATTTTCCGACTAGATCTTGTGCCTCTGCCAGTGCACTTGGCCAATAAAACCCATGTCGGAATGCCTTGGCAACCTATTCCCTTGGTGATGCATGGTGCCCACATTCTCCTTGGTGAATATCCAATAAAATTTCTTGTCCTTTCTCTGAGCTTATGCAACGCTGAAGTACACTTGTCACACTTCTTTTGTATAACTCTTTATTGGTTATGGTGTATGTGTTTGCCCTTATTTCTGCTTGCCTTGCTAATATCTCGTTATCTAGCAAAGTTCCATCTTTTAAGTAGTTGAATATTGGCTGCGCCCATGTTGGTATCAGTGGTGCCGGATCTGATTGCCCATCAATTTCCATTGGCTCAGCCGACATATGTTCTGCCGACATGACTTGAGGAGTCCCCGAGTGTGATTCGGCAACCTCTGAAGTGAGCGGATTAGTCCCCGAGTGACTCGAACCTGCCCCTGAGTCAATGTCCATTGGCACAACGTCTGACTCTTGTATTGTCGGGATGAATATTGACTCGGACTCTGGCGAGGGCTTGATCGTTGGTTTCCTGAGATCTTCCAATGCTATTCCTGGTGGTATTTCTTGCCGAGATGAGCCTAACTTGGATAGTACATCTGCTGCCTCATTTTCTGCTCTTGGTACGTGATGGAATTCACACCCGTCAAAGTATCCTGAAATTTGTTGCACATGGAAATGATATAGTGCCATGTTTGCATCCACTGCGTCCCAATGCCCAAACACTTACTAAATCACCAAATCCGAATCACCAAAACACATGATCCTTTTAATGCCAATCTCTTTGGCCACTTTGATGACGTGGACAAGTGCTTCGTACTCGGCAACATTGTTGGAAGTAGCAAAATGGACCTGTAACACATACTTGAGTTGATCCCTCTTTGGCGATGTGAGCACTATCCCGGTGTCCAAACCCATTTTCATTTTGGACCCGTCAAAACGCATCTTCCAGTAATTTGGATCTGGCAGTGGTGGTTCGTATTGCATCTCCATCCAATCTACGAAGAAATCCGCAACAGCTTGAGATTTAATTGCATCTCGCCTATCATACTATGGAGTATATGGTGCTAGCTCTATGGCCCATTTTGTGACTCGGCCACTGGCATCTTTGCTTCCTAATATATCCGAGATAGGCGCCTCACATATTACCCAGATTGGGTGTTCTTGAAAATAATGTTTCAGCTTCTTTGCTGCCATATACACCCCATATGTCATTTTTTGATAATGAGGGTAATTCTTCTTTGATATAGAGAGCACTTCGCTCAAGTAATAAACTGGCCTTTGGACTAATTTTCCCTCTTCTTCGCGTTCAACCACTATTACTGCACTTACAACTCTGTTGGTTGCGGCGACATAGAGCAACATTGGCTCTTTGGATAGTGGTGATGCTAATATTGGTGTTGTTGCTAACATTTTCTTTAGTTCATGGAAAGCGCTATCAGCTTGCACTACTAGGAAAACAGCTATAGGTAATCAGCACATCCATGGCTCACATGGTTGAAGTGCCCCACGGCTAAAACAGGGCTCACCAGGCAAGGCCTACTAGTAACTAGAACAACGTGGCGCACATGACTATAGCGCCACGATGTGTGTGTGGGCTGTGCTGCTGGCCACACAAACATCTGAAGCGCACTACAGTCATGTGCGCCACGTTGTTAGGGTCATCTGTGGCGACGTGTGCACAGTGCGCCACGCCTAAGCGCATGCCCCCTCGCTCAAACAGCCACAAACTTACGCAAGATTACCTAGTGCGCCAGGAGTAAAGCATCTGTGGCGCACGTGGCATAGTGCTCCACAGATGTTTGTACTCCCTGTGGCGCACTAGGGCCGTGTGCGCCACGGATGTGTCGATTCTTTTAGGACAGCACTTTATGTGCACATGTGTGCCCACACATCCACCACCCCACACTTCACTTTCCCCTTCTTCTTCCTCCTTAGATCTAGTCGGGATCTTCTCCTTCCCACCTCAATTTCTCCACACATTCACCATTTTTAGCATGTAAAACTTGCTTTGGATGTTACATAAGTAATAGAGGAGGTCTCCAGTCTCTCATCTATCCGTCTCCGGTCGACGCGCGCACCTCTCTTTTCCATCTTTCTCGCGATCGATCGGTCTCTCATCTCGTTAAGTTGTCCATGTAAGGATGTGTTCATGTGTATATGGATGATGTGCTCATATGTATGTAGATGATCGATGCTCATGATGTGTGTATGTGGAGAGGATCGATGGTCATATGTGTGTGTATATGGAGAGTATCGATGATGCTCATGCATGTGTGTATGGAGAGGATAATGATATGTTCATGTGTGTATGGATCGGTCTCTCTCTCTCTTGTGTTTGTATGTGAACAAGTTGCCATTTGTTTTGCCAAAATGTTGATTCATTTCCATTTTGGCAAGACTTTGGCATTTCACAAAGGTCCTAATTTTAGGATAGGTCATGCCGAAATTTTCTATCGACCATTGCATGCATGCATTCATTATGTGGTTCTAATAGACTTCAAAATTGTACCGTGTACATCGTGCAGGCAAAAATGGTCCGCATAATGAACTAAGGCATTGTGGCTAGATTTTTGAAATGTGCGACGGCCGACATGATAAGAAATAACAAGACAAATATAAGATGTCTGTGCAGAAGATGCAAACTCAACTGGGTGATCGACCAGTTCCGGAATCTGAAGCACTGCTCCACCATGGTTTCATGGATGGATACACTCGTTGGATAAGCGATGGCGTAGATGATGGAGACGGTGAAGAAGGTGGCCAACATGATGATCATCATCATCACAGCGAGAACGGGCGAGATGATGAAGAGTCTCCTGGAGATGGTGAAGGTGCGAGGCATCGATGATGATGATCTAGATGGGAGGAGCGGATTTACGATGGAACAACGTCAGTCTGGTGCGGGACCCTTATGTGCAAGAGCTGCTTCTCAAGGCATTTAGTAACGCCAGGCTGCCGCTAGAGAGAAAGCCAAGCTTAGCAACTTGAGAAAGACGCGGTTACTCCATTGTATGAAGGATGCAGGCGATGATACCCGGTTGAATGTAACGCTCAAGGCTATGGAGATGAAGGCAAAGCACAAATTGAGAGACGCAAGCTTCGATGATATGATGGCATTCTGGCACGATCGTCTCCCGGAGGGGAACACATGTCCAACTAGTATCGAGGATGCCAAGAAAATCGCCCGTCTCTCGATCTACCGACGTTAGATATCACGTATGCATCAACGATTGCATCATTTATCGGGCGAGGACGCGAGAAAACCACATGTCCGGTGCGGCGTGAGTCGATACAAGAAAGGGAAGAAAGCACCTCGAAAAGTGGTATGGTACTTTCCTATCACTCCCGTCTGCAGCGCTATTTCGGACCCTAAGGAAGCGAAGCTCATGCGATGGCATGCGGAAAGGAAGAAGCCGAGATGATGATGACCCGAAAAGGATGAGCTGCTGATGCACCCTTCGATGCTAGCTGGAAAGATTGGACCTCGAATTCCGCATCGGTGGAGATTCGAGGAACATCAGCTTGGTGCGAGCACCGATGGACTCAATCCGCTCAAGAGCGAGCAGCACGACGCACTTGGCCCGTTTTGTATGGATGTACAACCTCCCTCCATGGTTGTGCATGAAGAAGAAGTACATACAAATGAGTATGCTAATTCAAGGGCCGAAACAACCTGGTACCGACATCAATCTGTATCTCGGGCTGTTGAAAGAGGAGCTAGCCACGTTATGGGAATCTGGAGCCAATACTTACGACGCCGTCGCACAAGATTATTTCACTATGAGAGCCGCGTTGGTCACAACGGTGCAAGACTATCCAGGTTGCGGGTATATCTCGGGGCAGGTTATCCAAGGATTCTACGCATGCGTTAGGTGCATGGATAATACAAGCTATCTCCAACTAGAGAAAGATCCAGGGTCTTCGAAAACCGTGTTCATGGCGCACCGGAGGTGGCTCGGCAAGAATGATCCATGGAGAAAACGTGGAGACCTATTCGATGGCAAATCCGATACCCGAGGAATCCTAGAGCGTAGGAGCAGCGAAAAAGTGGAAGAGTTGCTAAAAAACTGGAAAGATTGTCCTAAGCCTGAAAATAAGCGAAAAAGGCAGCAAGACAAGCCGCTGATGAAGGTATGGAAAACAAGGTCTGTTTTCTGGGAGTTGCCATACTGGAAGTTTCTCCGCACACCTCATAGCCTCAAAATCATGCATATCACGAAAAACGTGTGCGAGAGTCTGGTCGCCACCATAATCAACATGCCAGATAGGACGAAAGATGGTCCGAAAGCAAGGCACGACCTGATATTCATGGGTATCCGGAAGGAGCTTCATGGAGGACGACTACTCGATGATCGTGAAGATGACGATGATCATGAGTCGGAGACGACACAAGGTCGCGGAAGGGTAAAAAGTTCAAGAAGAACGAATATTACTGCCCTCCTTCTTGCTTCACTCTAAGCCGTGATGAGATCAAACAGTTTTCAAGTGCCTTCTAGGAGTCAAATTTCCTTACGGCCACGCTGGCAAGATAAGCAGATACCTAGACGAGGCGGCAGGTTTAGTGGCATGAAGTCTCACGACTGCCGTGCTAATGACGCAGTACTTCCGTCACACTAAGAGGGATAATGGACGAGCACGTCCGTGAAACGTTATTTGGCCTATGCAAGTTTTTCGACGTCATCTCTAGGAAGTCGATTGGCTTGAATCAGCTCGGAAGGCTACAGGAGGAGATCGTGGTGATACTATGTGAGCTTGAGGTCTACTTCCCACCCGCATTCTTCGACATTATGGTGCATCTGCTGGTCCATGTCGTGGAGGACATCGTACAACTCGGGCCGATGTTCCTCCGCAGCATGATGGCGTTCGAAAGGATGAACGGACACATCAAAGGATACGTTCACAACAGGTCCCGTCCAGATGGAAGCATAGCCAAGGGCTTTCTGGCCGAAGAGTGCATCTCTTTCTGCACGAATTATCTAGACATCGAGAACCCTGTCGGTCTTCCCGTCAACAGACACCTTGGCAAGCTCGACGGATCTGGTCACCGAGAGGGTCGTCGCATACTGCATGCAGACTTTGATTTTCGACGCGCAGACTTTGATCGAGCAAACCTCGTCGCGCTACAGCATTTAGAACTGGTCGATCCTTGGGCGAAGCACAAAAGGTTAATCGAGAAGAAAGTGGCCGGGGCAGAGAGGACGCAGGAGAAATAATCAAAGAGCACAAATCAGATTTCACGCGTTGGTTTAGGGCGCTCCTTGATAATCCCCTCGCATTCTT
Source organism: Avena longiglumis (assembly GCA_030063025.1). Lineage (NCBI taxonomy): Eukaryota > Viridiplantae > Streptophyta > Magnoliopsida > Poales > Poaceae > Avena > Avena longiglumis. The sequence goes on from CP125976.1 coordinate 534,986,854, forward strand.
CCCGACACGGAAAAGATCATATTCACCTTGTCGCAGGGACCGATGCAAAACCTGGTGACCTATCAGCGATGATATCAACGGCTACACATTCTACGGAGGAAAAGGACAACAAGTGTGATTATCGAACTCAGCGTAACGCCTAATTCTACACCGATGACAACGTGAAGGAAAGATTCTACGGAAGAATCGAGGAGATCCGGGAGCTCGACTCGTGGAGAAAAGGTGCCGATGTTCCGTGTCGATGGGCAAAGAGCGTCGAAAGAGAAGACCGGTATTTCACAACCATGGTTATACCCGGCAGCCAAATCCAAGGTCACGGTGCAAAGCGTGGCGAAAAATGAACCGTGGTCGGCTACCAAAGTGGACCAATGTTTTTTCATTACCGACCCGACAAAGCCTAGCCGTGTTGTCGTGAGGAGAGGAAAAAGAAACATCATCGGAATGGATGGAGTCGCCAACGAGCAAGACTTCGACCAGTACGGCGATCCAAAGATTGAAGATGACGACGACTACGATGCAGCAACATACATCACAAGAAGAAAAAGGACAACCCTACCCAAAAAAAGGTAGCCCGTTCGAAAGAAGAAACATTAAAGTGCCGGGGCTAAATTATTCAACCGCGACAAAGAAGGGAAAAAAGATTGTAAAACGCTAGCTCAAAAAATATTGTAAACGCGTGGTCAAAAAAGATTGTAATATTCATGAACAAAGTATTATGAAATTTAGTTATACTTTAAATCATATTTTGGGGCATTTTTGGAATATTATTACTTTTGGGCATTTTTGGAATATTTAAAACTATTTTAAAATCAAAATAAAACTTCTATGGCATATATCACCACTTTTGGGCATTTTTTGGAATATTTAAAAGTGTTTTTAAAATCAAAACAAAAATTGGGGCACTGTGATTCGAACACAGGTGCTCTCGTTTAGAATAGAGTAGTGGGTAGAACCAAGGGATAGGCTAGTATAGTTGTTAGCTAGTGGACTGTAGTTCTCTTATCCAGTGGTTAGAAGTCGATAGGCGTGGCGCACTAGCCCATAGTGCGCTACAGATATCCGTAGCGCACTATGGCTCAAGCGCCACGCCTAAGTGCCTTTATCCACACGTGTGGCGCCACCCCTCTCATCCCCATCTCTCCATCTCTCAGCGAAGTCAAGGACCGTCGCCGCTCTCGATCCGCCGCCGCTGCGTCTGAGGAGGAGGAGGCCTGCCCGCGCCCGAGGAGGAGGAGGTCCGCCCGTACGTGTCCGAGGAGGAGGTCCGCCCGCGTCTCAGGAGGAGGCCCGTGTCCGAGGAGGAGCAGCCGCCGCGCGCGTCTCAGGAGGTGGAGGCCGCCGTCGTCCGCCCGTCGTCGTCCGCCCGTCGTCCGCCCGTCAGAGGTGAGCATCTCCTCTCCCCTCTCTCCCTCTCTCCCTCTCTCCCTCTGTTTTGGGGGCATCCTAGGCTTTGCAACCCTAGTAGCGGGCATCCCCGCAAGCAGGGCTCTCTGCTAGCTAGTACCAGAAGCCCTGATGCTGCTATAGCTCCTCCCATAGAACAATGCTGCCGTCATCTCACTCGAATCGGGATGGAGGAGGGGCCGCTACACATGGCGGTGCCTCCAATGTTGCAGTTGCCTGCGATCTTCTTCAAGGCCCTAGCCTAGGTTAGTTCTTGGTTCATTCTTGGTTCGCGGCGTCCAGCCATAGATAGCCATCTCCGAAAAACTACCATCTTCTCCTTGCAGAACAACCACAATTCAATATTGTTCATTGCATATATCAAACAACTCAGGGAAAGTATCCTTCAAAGAATTCTGGCCACACCAAGAATTTTAACTTGCATTTTTCTGCCACAAAGATAAAGATCTTTGACCTGGAGCATTTCAGACCAAAGAGCATAGTATTTAGACCTATGTTTTGTACAAAAAAAATTCTAGAATCCCCCAAATATTTTCTCCTCATAAAATCTTGCCAATGGCCATTCCCTTTTTCCACCTTCCACCACCATTTGCACATTAGAGCTAGGTTAAATTTGGTAGGCTTCTCCATCTTGACAATATTTGTTTTATCTAGTATTTTCATTGACATTTGATATACAACATCGTTAGAGAGACAAGCATCAGTCTTAGTCACTCTTCCACCAATGGACATGGTGCTCCACATCCAACCCCCCATATTCTGCTTGATCTTCTCCCCCGGGAAGCTCATCTTAGAGACATAGGTTTTTCTGAAATGCTCCTGCTGAAATCCTAGTTATGTTGTATGGTTTAATCTTGATCTGGTGATGGTCTAGTAGTCTTGAAGGCACTCTGCAAGCAATATAAACTTTTATGCTTGTCATTGTGTACTATTTGTGAAACCTGTGTGTACTGGCCATATATATTTGCTATGCTGGCCATATATTTGCTATGCTGTGTGTACTATTATATATGTTCCTATTATATATGTTCCTGTTATATACGTGCTCTGTTATATCTTTTGTGTATATGTTATATCGTATATTTTATATTCTTTATGTATCTGTGTATATGTTATATACTATAAACTATCTCAATGTATATGTTATATACTGTTGTGTATCTGTGTTAATCATTAATGATGGATGATGGAAGCGGAGGCGGCGATGATGGATGGGGCTATTTTCTTTGTGTGTGAATGATGGATGGGGTCAATGGGGTTATCACCAATGGGGCTGTTTTTTCTTTTAGGGATTTCAATTGAGTTACCCATTTCTCCCGAAGTGTTGATTCACTTCCGTTTCGGTTGAGAAAATGGGCGCTCGTAGGTCCAAAAATTAGCAAAGGTCATGCCGGATTTTTCCGTGCATTTAACCAATTATTTGTTTTTATTAGTGCAAAGATGTGTGACAACGACGAGGCTGGATGTTCTAAGAGCATCAGCGCTGAAGGAGAACTCAGACCTCCGAATAAACAATTGACATTCTGGGAGGCGGCCCAGCGTCTAGAAGACGATGAAGAATACCATCCTTCGGAGAGCGAGGATGATGAGATGGAAGACTTGGAGGAAGAAGCCGAAGGAACGGCGGACGATGAAACCACTGATGGCGGCGAGGGCACATGGAGTGGTAGCAACCCTCCTAAGAAGAAGAAGAAGAAGAAGAAGAAGAAGCCGAAGGACCGGGCGCCAAGTCGGCAGTCGGCAGGAGGAAATTACCGAGGTGAGCCCATCGGGGTTCCTTTGGAGCCCGCCCTTGTCGCCAAAGGTGCGGTGGGCAAGTGGCGGCGATCACCCGACAACCATCTCAATCAACACCGAGAATCTCGGCATAAAGATAATGGCCACTTGCGCACCTCCTCTTGAGAAGTGCACGCGGATACAAGTTCCCGCTAAGTATCGTAACACAAATTATCATGGGAACAAGTAAACAAATCCGCCCTCACAAAGATGAGCACCGCCCTGGCCACCGGAGAACCCGGATAAAGAAGAAGATCTATAAAGAAGGCAAAAGTCTCGAGGAGATCCAGAAGATTGACCCATGAGATCACGAAGATCAGTTCGGAGTTCAAGGAGAGGTGTGAATCCGAAGAGCCCGGCCAATAGTAATCGGGAAAGGTCTTTGCGATGAATATATAGGTCATCACCATCTCGGATCTGGTGGATACGTAATCGGAGGCCAAATGGAATAAGGAGGACGAAGAGTATAGATCCAAGGGATAGAAAACCCTTTTCTAAATTCGAACCGGCAGGTTCGAACTTCATCGAGGCCGTTACCATGTGGACCAAAAACGAAACAACTCACCACGGATCCTGCGGTGAAGGAATTCTAGGAAATTGTGGTAAGTATAATCTAATTACCGTGGATCAACACGATTGCAATCTAATCGATGATCTAAATGATTCACTATTACTTCTTCTGTAGGAGGAGGAAATTGTTGCTAGTCATGGATCCCAGGGTTCGTCATCCCAGGGGTCGATGGCGGCCACCCGGTGGGATAACCCTTTTAATAGGGCGATGAACCGGGCCAATAAAATAGAGCCGGTTACGAAGAAGCCGTCGTCGGCTGGCCGTCTGGCCGGCCTCGGGGGTAAGAATTGGGTGGATCATTTTGGTCCACCGCCGAGGACGCATGTGGCTCCGTCGTGAAGGAGCGAGGAGAAAAACAGAGAGGTTCAAGAACTTAAGGCACAAGTGGCGCGGATCCTGCAGATCGTCCAAGACAACCTGGCAATCACCCTTATGTCCTTCCTGCCTACCTTGGTGGAGTCAATAGCGAACTGGAGTGCGGGTGGTCGAGTAGGGTCGTGCCGATTCAAGCATGGTCGTGACCACTCGAACAACATGACGCCGACGAATCAGGCGAACTACGTGTTCGTGACTCCGCCCGCTAGCACCGGCGCCACAAGTGTTGGTGACTCCCCCTGCCATCACCGGGCGCGGAGTACATGTTGGTGCCCCACGCCATCGTCAGCGGCACCGGAGCTCCAAGCACCCGTCGGTAGGGTGAATACACCCGGCGGCCAGCACCGCGCCATCAAGCAGCCCTTCCGTCTCTTGCACGCCCGTCGCCGTATGCGGTGCGTCGACATTAGCCGATCTCGACGCCATCACGGTAAACAAATTTCTTTAATTACGCCTTTCATGCCATCTATATATTACTCTTGTGGCATCTCGCTCTGACGACGCCGTACATGTTTTCTGCAGACGGATGTTCCTTGCACTCTCTTATGCTACGTGAACAACGAGCTGAGGGATGTTGCCAAGGGTACCATCATTCAACCCTTGCAGCGCACGTTCCACTCAAAGACGATGCCAGATAGCGTGCACAGGATTAAAATTAGTCGGGTGCTAAGGGGCTGCGACGACCTGGAACCTCCCATTCAACCCCCAGGAGCGGATGAAGAAGAGTCGTCATCTCGAAGTTGCTTCGCTTGTTCTTGCTATGGCCAAAGAGCATGATCCGTTTGGGACAGCGGGGCCATCACGCCACTGACAACGGCACCGTGCAGCGACAAGCGGTGGCAAAACCTACCGCCCTCACCGTCACCTCCACGCGGTGGGTCGGATGATCATGTTGATGATATGCACATGGCGCAGATCCGGCCGAGGGACGAAGACTGGAATGATCACTTCTTCAAGACTCGGTTTGGCAAAGAAGACCTAGCTGGTGGCCCCACGAGAAAGCCACTATCACCAAGCGTCTGCTTGGTTCTCGGAGACGCCTCCGGCTTGCGCCTTTACAAAGCCGGTGATACAACCAACGCCCTTTATTATAAGCCTGACACACTACATAGGGCGGTGCTCGGTGCGGTGCCTGCCCGCTCTCCAAAAGGAAAAAGGGCAGGAAAAGAAAATCTAGCAATCGAGCCAGCAGTGGCGTCAACAACTGCGAATCCGATCAGGTTTGGACGGCCACCAAGACCGAGGGTATTATGTGGAGGATTCATGTGGCGGGTGAGCCCATGCTACCTAAATTTGCGGAAGCTCGATTCGGAACTGCAGAGTGTGCATGGCATGACGTCTTGTGATAGAGACGCCTTCTATCGGAGAAAGATCCCTCGCACCGTGGTTAAGGTGCCACAAAGGCTTGGGTTTCACGACATCGCCTCCTTGGATCTGTTCTTCCTGCGGTTCGAGGACATCTTCAATATGTTCCACCTATACCCGGCACTATACCATGGTCCGTCTCTTTTCTCTCGGCTGCCACGCAGATCATTAGAGAGAACACACCGGCATCGCTATAGTGGACCCTACTACATGCGTGATTTTGCTTGGGTTCCCCCGAGCGACGTATCGTGGCCTCGTACCTAAAAAGAATCCTCGTGGTGAACAAGACAAAGGAATACATTCTCGTGCCTTACTTTCCCGAGTAAGTCGTTATTCATGCCACCGTCGATTGGCTTTATTAGATCATCATCATTCTTTTTCAACACATTCCATTTGAATTTTTTTGGCAGAGATGAACACTGCGCTCATCTCCTTATCGCCAAGCATTCCCGCCACGTATTTCGACTGGGAGTCTAGAAAAGAAGAAAAACTACGACAAGATCAAGGAAGTTCGGATGATGCTCTCACGGCTTTGCCTCGACGGAAGGCACCAGGCTTGTGCGTAAGAAGGTCAAGTTCGGCACGTCTTCAACCACGTAACGAGTTCCCTGCGTGAAGCAGCGGAAAAAGCGAGAAGGAAGCCTACGCACTCCATCACATGAGGCGTTCCTACTTGACCAAGAATTCTGTTGCCGGATCATCTCAAGCAGTGGGCGAAGCAAAGGCCAAGATCAATGATTCGGATATTAGACAAGAGATGTATCGCATCCAAGCAGCTTTGGGGCAATCATCTTCGTGATGTCATGACTTGGGGATCTTCTCGGAGGAAATATCCCGAATAACCGTGACATAGAAGATCGCCTAGAGATGCAGGGTGACTATAGGAAGTTCATGACGAGACAGGGCGTCCTCCCGTTCCCTAAGCCGAGCCAGAAGGCTTGATGTTGGCCTAGTTGTAGTTGCAAACTATAGATGACCTTTGTGTGTGTGTGGACGACAAGTGTACTTATCTTATTAGGTTTATGAATCACCGCTTACTTATTTTGCTTATTATTATATATCAATCAATGCTTGGTTTTTTGCTTACTCTTTGGTTTTTTGCTTACTCTTTGGTTCTCGGATGACAAGTGTGAGTTATTTTGTCTTTTTGAGAATATGCGATGATTGAAATGTCGTGGCACAATATATATGTGAATGTGCTATGACGGACTGTTAGCCTTGTGATATGCACAAGTCCGGAATTGTGCATCCTACTTGGCTAATGATCCGTCATAGCATATTCCCGTGTCCAACGACCTAGCTAGTTATATATGAGGCATTCTTTTCGAGTTATTTTGTCTTTTTCGAGAATATGCCGATGATTGAAATGTCATGGCACAATATATATGTGAATGTGCTATGGGGATTGTTAGCCTTGTGATATGCACAAGTCCGTGAATTGTGCATCCTACTTGGCTAACGATCCCGCCATAGCATATTCTAATGTCCAACGACCTAGCTAGTTATATATGAGGCATTCTTTTCGAGTTATTTTTGTCTTTTCGAGAATATGCCGATGATTGAAATGTCATGGCACAATATATGTGAATGTGCTATGGGATTGTTAGCCTTGTGATATGCACAAGTCCGTGAATTGTGCATCCTACTTGGCTAACATTCCACATAAGCATATTCTGTGTCCAACAACCTAGTTATATATGAGGCATTCTTTTTGAGTTATTTTGTCTTTTTGAGAATATGCCGATGATTGAAATGTGGCACAATATATATGTGAATGTGCTATGGCGGGATTGTTAGCCTTGTGATATGCACAAGTCCAGAATTGTGCATCCTACTTGGCTAACAGTCCGTCATAAGCATATTCCCTGTGTCCAACAACCTAGTTATATATGAGGCATGCTTTTGAGTTATTTTTGTCTTTTTGAGAATATGCCGATGATTGAAATGTCGTGGCACAATATATATGTGTGCTATGCGGGATTGTTAGCCTTGTGATATGCACAAGTCCAGGAATTGTGCATCCTACTTGGCTAACAGTCCCGTCATAAGCATATTCCTGTGTCCAACAACCTAGTTATATATGAGGCATGTCTTTTGAGTTTGCTCTTTTTGATTTAAGAGTACTTTCTATAAGTGTATCTTCATATGCGACTTTAATTATACATGTTTTTTCAATCACCGGTTAGTTATTATTGTCAACTTGTAGATGACGTGACGTCGTGTACAAGGGGAGTTCCTGAGTCTACGATGATTGGGAAGACTGGGAGACAGTGCACCGTTTCAGCGGCAATAGCTACAAAGGTACAACACTATGGCGAGGCGGAAGCTAGATACGCGCTATCTAGCGGTAGTTAGGACAAGGAACCGGATGAAGACCTACACCTTCGTCGGCGGTGATCATGCTTATCTTCTTTGGTTATTTATCCGCGTTTGTGTCTAGCTAGTTAGTTTAGATGTCTAGGCGAGCTTCGAGCTCTAACTTGTTCGATCGACACATGTATTCGCATGTCACCAACTACTAATTTGTAACATGATCAAAACAATGTAACTTAGACTATGTATTCATGTATGAGACTTATCTATATGTATTTGTTTCAATCTTGTTTTTCATATTGAGTATTTATATATATAATTGTATATCTTGTATCTGTGTGTGTATCTCTGTAATATTGTATATAATCTGTGCATATAATCTGGCTTGGAAATTAAAAAAATACATCTGGCGCACATGGTCTACCTTCGTGGCGCACTACACCTAAAGCGCACCATGGATGTTTAGTGGCGCACTAGGTAGTGCGCCACGAAGATCCAAGGGTAGCGCACCATGCCAAACTTCTGGCGCACTAGAGTGCGCCACGCCTATCTCTACACAACCGTGGCAAAGGCGCCACTACCGAGATAGCCAGAAGCGTAGGCCCATGGCGCATCGCAGTGCGCCATGATGATGGTTTCAGGTGCGCCACTAAAGGCCGTTTTCCTAGTAGTGTTGCTGTGTCCATGTGAATTTGTCTGATTTTTTCATCACTTGATATAGTGGTAGGGCTTTTAACCTAGCTGACTAATAAACCTACTCAACGAGGCCAGGCATCATGTGAACTTCTGGACATCGTTGAGGGTTTTTGGCAATTCCATTCTTTCGATGGCCCTGATCTTTGTGGGGTTAGCCTCAATTCCTCGGCTGGATACAAGAAATCCGAGTAACTTGCCAGCCGGGACACCAAATGTGCATTTTTCCGGGTTAAGTTTCATCCGGAATCTTCTTAAGTTTGTGAATGTTTGACGCAAGTCCTCAATTAGAGTATGACTTTGCTAGGTTTTTATCACCACGTCATCGACATATACTTGAACATTTTTGTCCAATTGATCTTGCAAGTATTTTTCATGCATCTTTGATATGTTGCACCTGCATTTCTCAATCGGAATGGCATGGTACGATAGCAGTAAGCCCCATACGGGGTGATAAAAGCTGTTTTTATTTGATCATTCGGATTCAGTGGTATCTGATGGAATCCAGAGTACGCATCCACAAATGACAACAACTCACACCCGGCAGTAGAATCTATGAATGGACCGATCCGTGGCAGGGGAATGGATCTTTTGGACACGCCTTATTAAGGTTCGTGTAATCAATACACACGCACCACACCACTGCCACGTTCGGGTCATCCTTTTTCTTTTCAACCAAGACTGGATTTGATAACCAATCTGGGTGCAGTGCTTCCATGATGAATCCAGCGGCTAAGAGCCTAGCTATCTCGGAAGCTATCACTTTCCTCCTATCTTTGGCGAAGCGGCGGAGGGGTTGCTTCACCGGTTTGGCATCTGGCCTTACATGAAGAGAGTGCTCAGCCAGCTCCCTCGGAACTCCTTGCAAATCATGTGTGGACCATGCAAAGATATCCCGATTCTCACGGAGGAAGCTGGTGAGCTCACTTTCCTATTTGTCAGTTAGCCCAGCCCTAATGGTAACTATGCGCTCTGGGAAAGTTTCATCCACTTGTATTGCCATGCGGATTAGTGAGTGTCGGCATGGACATTTGTGCTGCTTTGGCCAATGCTGCCACCTCCAACATTTGATACTTTTCCTGCGCTATGACCAGTGACTCAGCCAGTGAAGATCCGGTTGAGGCACAGGCAATGGACCTTTTGTAATCTCCTTCGACTGTGATGACCCCACATGGACCTGACAACTTCATCTTCAAGTAAGCAATGTGAGGAGTAGCCATGAACTTCGCCATAGCTGGCCTGCCGAGTAACGCATGATACGAGCTGACCAAGTCGACCACCTCGAACTCTATGGCTTTAGTGCGACAATTCTCTCTTTTGTCAAATAAGACGTCGACCCAGATCTTGCCAATGGGCTCATAGGACAATCCTGGCAAGATGCCATGGAAAGTTGTCTTAGTCGGCTCCAGCATGTTCATGGTAACGCCTAACTTGAGCATGGTATCCTTGTACATGATGTTGATGCTACTGCCATCATCGATCAGTACCTTGGAAAACTTCACATTGATATCAGGGCCCATGAAAGTTGGATCTAAGGCTAGCGCATAACCTCCTGGGGTTGGCATGATCTTGGGGTGATCCTTTATGCTCCAAGTTATTTCCTGTTCAGACCAGTGCATGTACTTAGGAATTTCCGGTATTGTGGCATTCACTTCCATCATCCGTATCTGCTGGCTCTTTTTGTCATTCGGCTCTATGACGAAGACGACATAGCTCTGGTGATGTTCTTTGTAATCATTTCTAGTTCCATGGCCAAAATGAGCGTCGTCACCTCTTGGATTGTGCACCTAGTTGTAAGGTCCCTCCTTTAATAAGGTAGAGATCCATGTGTTTACAATGCTAGTCCCTAGATCAATAGCTAGCATCCACAGTTAAGATGTAATATCAAGAAACAAAGGTCATAATACAACTTTATAACCAGGAATAAATTAATTTATTACATCTTACACAGCTCATTTGGCTATTTCATTACAATGCAGCAGAATATAACAATAGCATGGGGTCCTTCATCTTCAAAGTGCCACAGGCAGACATGTTGGTTGTAGACTTGTAATCCTAATCAACACACTTCACTAACATCAATCAAACCTGCAACATAATAAGTTACAGCCACAAGGGTCAATACATTTGAATTGTATTGGCAAGTGATACTATGGTAGTATAGTGGTAACTATCATCTATATGCATTTGGCTAAGTGGAGCTTAGGCTTGCATTGCTCAAAATAGATTTTTCCTTATCATTTGAAAACACTAAGTTTTTGCTTGACAAAATCACCCAAGGCATCTCCCAATAGAAATTGGTGATCCTTCAACCCTTGTTCAACCACAAGTTTTTAACTTAGAAATTGGGATGAGGAGATTCTTGATAGCCTCCATGTCTTGATGCTCAAATTGTCCTTTACGAGGGACATGGCTAAGTACTTAGATTTTACACTCTTCAGAGGTGGTGCACTTTCCCCACAAGACTTGGTTTCACCAAGACAAGATCTTTCAGAAGCCTTCCCTTAGACCAGAATGGACGCGTTCCAACATATCATCCCCTACCACCAACTGTCCATTTGGCTAAGTTATTGCAACCTATATGATCCAGGCAGAGCCCATAATGCCAAGTGGCTGCACTTGAAGCTTCTCAACATTTGACATCTCAAATCTCTTTGTTCCTGGGTGTCCATCCACAAGTGAGATACACAAGGTAAGCCATAGAAATGGGCCTTGTGTAACCACTCAACACAAACCATTCCTTCCATTCCACCCAGGTGATTCATTCACTTAGTTGTTTTGTTAAACAAAACATAAGTCCTTGACTTAGAAATATTCCATAGCATGAATATAATCCACCCTTGTTTTCTACTAGCTAAGCTAAGCATGATAGTAGTAGGAATCTTAACTTAGGAAATTTCTACTAAGGTTTCATCTACTAGGATTTCCCATAGCATAGGTTATACTTAGCAAAAATTCCATGCAAGTCTTACTTTAGAAATATCACTAATGCATAGTGAAAATAATGGGACAAAAGTATGAAGCATCAATTGCCTTTTTGGTAGAGAATATAATTTCACTCCTTGAACTTGCAATACTCACACTCTTCAAATCACTACAAATCAATCAAGCAAGCAATATTTCAATCTACCATTCAAGCAAAACATCACATAAAATAATAGAATCAAAGTAATGCATGCAAGCATGCTAAATATGGTTTTATTTGAAAAAGTGGTTTCTAATGGGTTATAAATATTTTAAAACACCTATTGGTCATTTTATAAAGTGGCAAAACCATTTGCAAAAATATTTTACTTATAAACCATTTTTGGACCAAATCATTATTTTATGTGGTTGAAAATGTCTTTAGTAAAGCAATAATTTTTTTATAGGGTTCACATAATATGTTTTCAAATCATAAAACTTTGTGTTTAGGGTCAGAGAGTTTAAATCAAAACATTTCCCACAGGGTTTTCCTTCAAAAGCATTTTTAATATATAAACATTATTTTTATTTGACTAGAAATGCTTTAAATCAAATATTCATTATTTTGCTTCACCAAATATGTTTTTGAAACCAAAAATTGATTTCTATGGTCATTAGGTTCAAAACAATCCATTTTCCAAAGGTTCTATCACAAAAATAATTTTAGAACAAATTTTATATCCAAAATATACCTACACAAGTTTCTGCAAAACAACCGTTTTATCAGAAAAATTTCCTAAACAAAGGGCATGGTTGGGTAGGATTTGTCTTGCTGATTCCATTGGTATAAAATTTGCAAAATTTGGACATGTGGTTTGAAAATTATGAATTTTACAAAATTGAACAACAAATAGATCAAATCTGTTTTTATAACAATAGGCAGGGCCACGTGGGCTGTTCTGATTCGTCGAAAACGGTTCGTGCGGATCGTGCTGTGTGGGGCGTTGGATCTAACTGAATCGTGCGGCACAGGTCAAAAGGTACCTCTTCTCTTAGTTTCTTTCGTGTGCGTTGGATCTACATCCTATGGCTGACGATCAAACAACCATCCAGTGGTGGAGCTGGCGGCGGCAAGTGGCGGCACGGGCTCTGTTCGCGGTGGTTCTGGCGAAGCAGGAAGGAAAGGAGGGAGATAAGATGCTCACAGTGTTTGCAGCGTCATGGTGATGCTAAAGGTAGCCGCAGGATGGACAGGGGCGCACGGAGCTGGCTCGAATCGTTCACCGGAGTTCATGTCCGCGTCGGGGTCCTCTGGTTGTCGTCGTGGGCGACGTTTTAGACCGCGCTAAGACAAGATGAGAACTGCGTTAGCTGCGCACGAGGTCGGCGATCATGTGTGCATCAACGAGAGGTATGGGGGTGGTCAGATACTACCTGGAGGACTCGCCGGAGTTCGAGCAGACGGTGGCGGAGCTCAGTCGATGATGCTGCCGAGGATACAGGGCATGCGCGGGAGAGAGGGAGGTACTAGGAGATGCGCCTAGAGATGGGGAGTGTGCTCGTGTGGTCGAGGAGGCTAGGGGCGGCGGGGTTTGGCCGGAATCGTCGTCGGAAGGCGTCGGAGACAGTGGCGGTCTAACCGGAAATCAGGGCAGCCTGGGGGCTCTCGAGGTGTGGCGTCTGGGGGGAAATGGAGAGGGGAGGGAGGTGTTTAACAGGGCATGGTCATGGGGGAGATTTACTGAGACATTACTCTTGAATTTAACTTGCGAAATCAACGCAGGAAATGTTCGGGACGAACTGGTCGTGGGGAGGACGATGACTGTGTGGCAGTGGGGTCGCTTGGCAGCGAGATAGAGAGGGGTGAGGTGGGTCCAAGCTATTAGCAACTTCGTGGGTTCGTTCGCGAGTAAAAGAAAACTCTTCGGGGGGAAAGAGGAGTGTGCTGGTGTTGGGCTAGATGGCCATGCTGGGTTGGGCTGCTCTGTTTATAATTTTTTTCCTGTTCTGTTATTTTTCTTTTTCTATTTTCATTTCTGTTTTGATTTTTTTAATCATTTCAAACATACATTTGAATTCAAACTTCAGTCAAACTTTGTATGCAATCAAATACTGATTAGTAATACATTTTAAAGTCAAATTTAGAATAAATCTTTTATTCTTTTTAGGGTTTTTTAATTATTTAAAACAAAGCCCTTGCTTTAAATTCAATTAATACCAAATATATTTTTAACCCTTATTTAATTTCAATTTTTACAAAAACCTTTTCAGTAGGTTTTATTTATTTATTAGGGTGTCAAATACTTCACTTTTGAATTATTTGGAATGTTTAATATGATTTATTAATCATTTAAAATTGGGTATTTGTCTTTATTCCAATGAAATTAAATATGGTTTTAAATCCATAATTTTTATTTAGAAGATTTCTTTGATCTCATTTGAGTTAATATTTTATTACACTTGGGTAAATTCCAAATTCTATTTTCCCATGATTTATTTAATCATTTCTAATAGGGATTTTATCTTTATTCAAATAGGATTTAGTTAATGCCCTTTTAATTAATTTGAAAACTCTTTATCCATTATTTTATTTGGATTTGGATTATAATCATTCCATTTGCTTATGGATTAGGTCAAGATTTGATTTGGCCTTTAAATATTCCTCATTTAATATTTCTATCTTTATCTAATAAAATCCATATCTTTTTATTTATAGATCCAAACTTGGTGATTCCAATTGATAAAATCTTGTTTAATATTTGTTTATTCTTTTAAATCTCTTTAAGATTATTTTCTCACCATTTGGTATGGATTTCTTGATAAGTGCTTTATTGGCTTTGGATATTCAATTCCCTTATCTTATTTAATTCATAAGATTTTATTGATGGATTCAAATTGAATGAAATCAATTTATATGGTTCTATAATATTTCCATTTGTCATTCTTGATCATTTTGAAATTCTTGCTTGACAACTTTTTATATGGATCAAATCCATGGTCTTGGAGATAACTTGAAAATGATTTTCTTCCATTAGGGTTTTGGTTTATTTCTCAAGTGTTTAAGTTTCCAAATGCATTTATGAAGAATGCATTTCACTTGATTTGAATTTAGTTTGGATTCAAATATTAACCAAAGTTTGTTCAAGATGGGATTTTAGGTTTCCAATTAGAAACAAAAAGTTTCTTTTCACCCTAATTTTCAACAATTATTTATTTTGTTTATTTATTTTTCACATTACAAAATTTGGAAAAATTTGGGATGTGACACTAGTGCACAGCTTCCCTTCTTTCTTGATTATGATACCTCGGCTGCCTGTTTTCATATCTATTATCAGCTCCCACATCTTGAGCATTCCTCCTGTGAGTGGTGGAGGGGGAGGTGGTGTTAGCTGCTTACTCAGCGAATCCACTCTATCTCCTTTCTGAAACCAAGTGCATTGTCTTGTGGTGTGATTTCCTAGCTTACTCGGACTAGGCGTGTGAAATTTACACGGCTGGTCTAGCATCATCTCATAGGTATACTTCTGTCTGTCCTGATATGGCTTCCTTTGTTCATATGACTTTTTGCCATCATTCCTTGGTATCCACTGTTGTTGTCCATTTTCCCTTTGACGTTGGCTACTTCCATCATCTAGATGATCCTGACTCACGACCGCAACCTGAGTCGAACCATATCTCTAGTCTGGCCTTTCATCTCTTCTCTTGCTTCTATATTTGGATCTTTCCTGGCGCCTTTGCGACCCGGCAGTGTCATAGATCTGAGTCTCAGTCATCCCGTCTGCCGACATGAGCAGAGGCTGGGTCGGATCTCCTAACGCATATGAATCAGCAATTCTTATTGTTTCTGCCAAGCTTGCCGGCATATCTCTATGTAACCACAACACACTTCCGTGTCTGCATCCTTGTGCAAACCAAGCAATAGCTTGTGACTCGATTACTCCTTCGAAGAGTTGCGCATCGTGCACCATCTTGTGAGGAATTCTCTGTCTGTCTCATTCGGCCTTTGCTTGCACATTGCTAGCTGTTGCGGGCGATTCGGCCTCTTGTATGTGCTTGTGAAATTGCTCACGAAAGCGTCCTGAAAATCGATCCAGCTGTTGATGCTTCTATGTGGAAAATTGTTTATCCATACCCGTGCTGGTTCTTCTAACATCTACGGTACATAGTATACTGCCCATCTCAAATTTCCCTACATGATTTTCACAGCAGTTCCATAATCTGTGAGCCGGTCTTTTGGCTTTGTGCTTCGATCGTAAGTTTTTGTTCCTCTGGCTAGTTGAAAATTTGGTACAGGTTGCTCCTTCATGATCCTTGGGCCAAAGCACGGTGGACCCTGTGGACCTTGTGACTCGACCAGCTCTGCCATCTTTATTCGGTCAAGCTTCAGCCTGGCATCATCCGGCTGAAGGTTCCTGCCTCCGAATCTAGCTCCCTTCGCTTGATATGCGTGATCCAGCAACTCATACCCGTCATTTACCATCGCCGAGTAACCATCATTGTACCTATTTGCGTTTGGGTCATCATGTTGTTGTGCTGATTTTCCCGCGCTTTGTTGTCTTATTTCGGGCTGAGCTAGAGCATTATTCGGTGCTGGATTTCCTCCTCATGCCGAATGAGCTTCGCGCCTAGGTTGATGTGCAAAATTCTGCCATCCATTGTCATTCCTTTGCCCTGCTTGCCTCTCTCGGCTTGCATTTTCCTGGTTCTCATTTCCCTGTGCATTATTTCTTCTTGTTCCCTGTGCATGCGTTGGGTTTCCCTGAGCCATCGCCGGATCATAAGTGATCATTTGCTTGTTCCTCCCTGAATTCACACTCTTTTCTTTCCTTAGTCTTGGCGTTGCTCCGGGTGAGGATGCCGTATGACCTGCTGATCGTGCCGGGATAGGAGTTGTCGAATGAACTAGCTGTGACCTCCCTGCTATACCCGGATTCGCCCTGTAGTAGGCTTCGTTCAGCATGCTAGCTGCTATTACCAGTTCATTGACTCTCTCTTGTTGTATTTTATTTGCTTCACCCGTCAAATGGGGTAGCTCTGCCATTGCTGCTTCTGCGGCTCGCAGGTTAGCTGCTGCTATATTGTATGTCGGCTGCATGGCTATTTCATTGTTGTTTTTGGTGTCAACTTTGATGTTGCATCCGCCAGCTCCTCATTGAGGTTCCTTCCTCTTATCCTTGTTGCATCAAGCCGGGTTTTTGCGCCCTTGACTCGATTTGCCGAGTTGAGCCCTCGGATTTTAATATCCACATCTTGTTGTAATTGTGCTAACTCCTTGGCTATCTCCAGAACCTTTATCCTGGCCTCCTCTAACTCGGCTTGCACGTGTGCCGGATCAGTTGCTTGCGCTACTGGCTCTACCAACTTGTCTATCGCGTCTTGCAGCTCTTTAGCTCTCTTACTCCTTGCTATGTTTTCTGGATTTTCTAGCGGTGCCTTTGCTGTTCTTGCAGCCCCTGGCGCTTCCTCTTGATTTCCTCCCTCGGGATCCTCATTCACTACAGGAGCTACATGAGGTGTCTTTGGGTTAGAGTCATCGTTACCTCAATAGTGACGAGCTGATGCAGCTTTCCTATGACAGGAACCGCGGGTGGATCCGGCGCGACGACGACGCGCTCCGGTTATGCGCGCTCCACGCACACCGCGACGTAGACCTGGTGCTCGCCGAAATTTATGAAGCGACTGCCCCTTGGGAACGGTTTCATCCCGAAGCACCCCGCGCTGTTGCTGACAAATTTGAGCGCTCCAAACCTCTGGATGAGGCTGGAGTAGACGCGCTCACCGGTCTTGGCGATGATGTTGCCCGTCCGGATGAAGACTCCATCAAGCACCTTCTTCTGCCCCACGGTGGGCGCCAACTGTCGTGGTGGTGTCACGGCAGATGCCATGGGTAGACTTAAGTTGGAGGCCGAATGGGTTCTTGTGGTCACCGGGGAAGGAGTGCACGGTCTAGCCATGCACAAAGAACAAGATGAACTCTCCACACTTAGGAATTTTATTGATGCTAGAGGTTTACAAGTGCTCCTTGAGCTGTATGAACTAGTGTTCTATGCACTAGTTCCCCACTTGGTCCAACCTTCTTCTACTTCTGATATGCCCCTCCTTATATAGGCGATGCTAGATAGGTTATATCCCTTTGGGTTCTAGGGTTACTGTTTGGACCTTGGTCCCTACTGTGCGGGCCGAGTCATGGGCTTTCCCTAAGCCCAGTGCTTAGTCCATAAAGCTAGACATCTAACGGTCTTCTGGTACGTTGCCTCCTATCCCTTTTGGTGTCATGCAGTAGCTTTGTACATCAGCCCTTTCGTGTCACCCGGCGTCGCCCTTCTCTTTTGACCACGCTTTACCATGGTCCCTCCTGAACCTCACTCGGAAAGGTGCCACGCGTCCTATCTGACTCGGCCTCTCCTCGGGAGACTCTGCTTGTTAGTTCCTGCAAGATTAACATCTTTGTCTTATACGGGCCTACATAATTTCTATGTCGGCCACATACAATCCTCTTACCTGGCCGTACTTACTCGGCATGGTTCTTTCTTCACTCGGCGTAAGCCAAGCTGGGCTGTGTTTTACCCCTTGTGACCCTACCGGGGATCCCCCCCCCCCCCCCGACATTAGACCTCTGACAAAGCTTTGTAACAGCAGGACTTTTGATTAAAAACACAAGATACTATCAACTCCTTCAAAAATCTCAATTTCCCAAAATGAACCCGAAAAGAATCAATAAGAAGCAAATGCAAATGGCAAACTCTTCTGAGGTGGCTCCTGTTGGGCAGGAACTTCAGTTGGCTCTGGGGCAAATGGCAAATAACAACCCTATGGGACCTCTTGGACCCCACCAAGCTTTCTATGATTTTCTGCATGTGGGTCAGGTACTTCATACTGTGGGACCTGTTCTGCCTCCTGATATGTTATGGAGAAGGTTTTTTGATGGAATGCTACCTTTGTACTGTCCTCCAAGCTCCCTTTAGCAATGCGTACATCTCCTTTTCGATGCTAAAAGCTAAGAGATCTTGTCCAAGCTTTCTTTCCATGGACTGATCTGTTTCAACATGATTGGGTAACACCAATTGGTGATAATAGGCCCTCCAATGACAAGGTTACAAGGGTTTACAAACAAAAGCTTGTTGAAATTCAGTCCACCTTGAAGATGCAGCCTATTCAAGGGGAACCAGTGTTCTTACTCGTGAGATTACTCCTAAAGGAAAAGTGGGGAAGAAAAGAAGCTAGTGGTTCATCTTCCGAGAGAAGATTCACTAGAAGTGCCTTGCTTCACAAGGATGAGGCCAAAGTCTGCTTCTCGACACACCTCCAAGACCCAAAAAGCGTGGTCGTGCGGCTTTGATTGTACCACTTTTATCGATCCAAGTCTTTGGGGGAAGATGGCGATCGAGTCTAATGAGGTGCCTTTGCGGTTACACCTCTACATATTTTGCGGTAGGGTCTCAACTTGGCATTGATCGGGATCTCACGAAGGAGAAGCTTGAAGCCAACTCGATGACAAGGTGGACAAAGTTTAGCTATGTGTAGGCCGCTTTTGGAGGGTTAGACCATTATCCATAAATGGTACTTTACAGTCTGTTTGTCTTTACTGTGAACCTTGTCTGTCAGTTTCTCAAGTCTGTCAGTCTATCAAGTGTGGGTCTGGTGTTGTATATGACTATGTTCAGTATACTGTTATTTCTCTATCCGTATCAGTGGTCTGTGGTTCTATGGTACTTGAAACTATGTCTCAAGTGGTGTTTTATTTTAGCCCTTGTTTTTCATGAATCATATCACCAAAAGGAAATGGAGGGTTTTATGTTGGAATGTGAGAGGTCTTAATGCTGAAGTGAGGCCAAGCGAAGTTTTTAACAAGATTAATGAAAGTGAATGTGATATAGTTTGTCTGCAAGAAACCAAATGTGAATCTTTTGACTGGAGATTTATTAGAAAATTTTGTCCCAAGAGGTTTGATAATTTTTCCTTTGCACCCTCTGTTGGTGCATCTGGGGGGATTATTATTTTATGGAATTCTGCAATTTTTAATGGCATTTTGGTTGATACCCAGCGTTTTGGTGTGATCATCAAATTCACATCATCTCATAATAATGATGCCTGGACACTTGTTTCTGTTTATGGACCTTGTACTGGGGTTGAAAGAGATTTGTTTGTCTCATGGCTATATAATTTAAATATTCCCTCAGATGAGAATTGGTTGATTATTGGGGATTTTAACTTTATTAGAGCACGATATGTAAATAGACCGGTGGAGATTTAAATGACATGTTCCTTTTAATGAGATCATTGGGCATCTGGGTGCTTGAATTGCCTTTGAAAGGTAGGGCTTATACTTGGTCTAATATGCAAAGAACACCTTTGCTTGAACAGTTGGACTGGTTTTCACTAGCACAAATTGGGTCTCTTTATCCTAATTCTATGGTTCTACCTTTGGCTAGAAATGGATCTGATCATACTCCCTGTGATTAATATTGACACCAATATACCTAAAGCAAAGATTTTAGATTTGACAACTTTTGGGTGGATCTACAGGTTCCTTGATTGTGGCTTCTTCATGGAGTAAGAAGTCTTTAAAGATTATAGCTCAATTGCACTAGTGGATAAGTTTAAAACTCGAGATATGATCGAGGAAATGGCACACCGTCTCTCTAAACTAAAATGGCTCATCAAAAAGGCAATGAAGTCATTTTTATTTTGACTCTCTTGAAGAGATTAGACCACTTTCTGCATCTTGAGTTTAACTTCAGAAAATTGTGAAGGTGCACCTAGACAGGTTATTCTTGCAGAGTGTAATTACCGCGTAAAAGGTGCAGTCGATGGATACAACAAGGTGAAGATAACACTAAATTCTTCCATGCTATGGCTCTTGAAAGATTTAGAAGGAATGCCATTTGCCTTAAGAGATGAGAATGGGGTGGAACATTCGATCATGAGTCTATGGTGGATTACTTTGGCGATCTTATAAAGATAAGATGGGATGTTCAGGATTTCAATGCAATTTGATTTATGTAATCTCTTACCAAAAGTGGAGGGGTTGGATGATCGACTTCCTTTTACTAAGAAGGAGATGGATGAGGTTGTGACCTCAATGCCTGTTGACCGTGCTCCTGGGCCGGATGGATTTAATGGACTTTTTGTTAAGAGATGTTGGCCTATCATTCAATCTGAATTCTATCAAATTGCTAAGGATTTTCATACGGGCACTCTGAAACTTGAGAATATTAATGGATCATATATTACTTTGATTCCTAAAAAGCATGCCCCTATTGAGGTTAATGACTTCAGGCCAATCTCTCTAACCAATGTATGCCTCAAGTTCTTAACTAAACTTGTTGCCAATAGACTGCAGGATAAGATTCTATCTTGTATTCACAAGAATCAATATGGGTTTCTAAGGAATAGGTCAATTCAGGACTGTCTGGCTTGGTCTTTTGAGTACTTGTTTCTCTGTCATATTTCTAAGAAACCTATCATTATATTAAAATTGGATTTTGCCAAGGCTTTTGATACCATTGAACATGAGGCCATTTTGGAGATTATGAAGCACAAAGGTTTTAACTCGGTTTGGATTGGATGGATGAAAGCAATCCTGTCTTCTGGAAACTCTTCTATCCTGCTTAATGGAATTCCTGGCAAACTTTAAATGCAAGAGGTGTTCGACAGAGACCCTTTGTCCCCTATTTTATATACATTGGGATCTGATTTGCTACAATCAGATAAATGAGCTCTTATGCTCAAATGGTATCGGTTGCCTATTGTCACCAATGAGAATGATTATCCAATAATACAATATCAGATGATACTTTGATGATTATGCTCACGATATGATTCAACTTAGGGCTCTCAAGGTCTTATTGCATAAATTTGCACTTTCCACTGGCCTTAAAATTAATTATAGCAAATCTATGATGGTTCCAATTAATGTTCGATGACCGGTGAAGGAGTGGTGATGAGTTTGGTTGCCTTGTGGGGTCTATGCCTTTTACCTACAGGGCTGCCTTTGGGTACTACTAGACCCACTATAGCTGAAATGCAACCGTTGGTTTGCAGACTTGAAAGGAAGCTCACCTCTAGCTCTAGTTTCTTATCTCGTGGGGCTAGACTACAACTCATAAACTCGCCTTGTCTTCTATGCCGTTACACTTTCTAAGTTCCTTGCAACTCGCTAAAGGCTTAACCAAGCAACTAGATCGCATACTCAAGCAATGTCTTTGGAGGAAGAAACATGATGAGCCAAAGCCTGCCTTGGCGAGATGGGACATTGTCTGTTTGCCCAAGGAAAAAGGAGGACTTGGTGTTATAGATTTTCGAAGAAGAATGCATCTCTGCTCATTAAATTTCTGGATAAATATTATAATAGCAACGATATACCTTGGGTCAAATTAGTGAAACATGCTTATTACACGATAAGGTGCCTCATGCCGAAAACTTATGTGGTTCCTTTTGGTGGAAAGATGTTTTGAAACAAGTGGATAACTTTCGAGGGGTGGTGCAGGCACCGGTGGTTGTGGGGATTCTTTTCTGTTTGGTCGATAATTGGGAACTAAATGGTTCTACCAGGCCTTTAAAAGAAAGATACCCAAAACTTTTCTCATTTGTGCTCAATGAAAATTTATCTGCTGTCAGTTTATTCTTCCGAGAATATCCATGATTTATTCTATCCTCTATCATTGAGGCTTTTGAGGAATTGAGAGAGATTCGAATGTGATGGTTGCTAATCCACTTTCTTTACGCACGAAGGATGTTTGGACTTATAGGTGGGGGATAATTATGCCCCAAGTAAATTCTACAAGTGCATTTTCGAAAATATAATGGCCCCTCGTGTTTATGTTTGGTTATGGAAATCTTGTTGTACCATGAAAACTAAGGTGTTTGCTTGGTTACTCAAGGACAGATTAAACACCGTAGATTTGTTGCAAAGGAGACATTGGACCGTATCGATGATACACATTGTGAATCGTGCCCTTCCAGGCATATGAGGACAGATCTCATCTTTTCTTTGAGTGCAATTTCAGTGCTAGGATTTGGAATTACTTACAGTTGTTTGGTTACCTCTTGAGATTTGCAGTTGATTGTTGCAGCAGCTAAAAGATCTTTTGGACATCAGTTTTCATGGAAGTCTTGATCACGCTTCTTTGGAATATTTGGTTAATTCGAAATGATAAAATTTTTAATCATCAGAGACCATCTTTTGCACAATGGAAATCAAGATTTATTCATGATATCAACTTGCTTAAATACAGGATTAAGAAGAAATGGAGAGCTTCTCTGATAGAGTGGGTAGAGGGTTTACACTAGGGATCAAGACATGCTTATTGATCCTGCTTGTAATTAGTAGTTCTAGTAGTAGTCTTTGTCTTTTTCTTTAATCATGACACTTGTAAGTATTTCTTTTTGACTTCTTTGTTTCCTGTTTTTATTATTAATAAATTGCTGTGGGGCTTTTGCCTCACAGTCTCATAGTCAAAAAAAAAAAAGAAGCAAATGCAAATAATGGCAGAAATCTGTCAAAACAAACCAGCAGGTAGAAACCCATTTTTCCGAAGACCTTCTGTTGCTCAAATCAAAAAGTGTTGAACTAACTAAAGTTAGCTAACATAATGGGGGATGTATTCATAAATTTTCAGCTAAATCCGACTTACAGAGACTCCTCACGAATTTTTATGGTGGAGGACAGAAATCTGTTTCGGGACAGCAACTCCCCAAATCTTACTTCCCTCTCATTAGAGGTCATTCTTGGCACAAAAAGCAAACAAAAAGGATAAGGAGAGGTCATTATTGAAGTAATAACTTCCAAGACTCAAGGAAACTCTTGGGTTATCTCCCAACAAGTACTTTTCTTTAACGCCTTTAAGTTAGGCTTGATAGTTTGAAAAGATGTTCACATAAGAAATATGAATTAAAGTAAAAGAAAGCATCAAGAAGCAAATTTAAAACACATTTAAGTCTAACCCACTTACTATGCATAGTAATCTTGTAAAGAAACAAGTCATAAAATCACAAAGCAACAAGCATAGGAAAACAAAACAAATGTAACGTCAAAATTTTCAACATAAAGAGGGGAAACTTAATATTGTTGAGATACATAAAACCATGCTTCCCTCTCTCATAATAACTTTAAGTAGCATCATGAATAAAATTAACAATATAACTTTCACATAAAACATTCTTATCATGAGCCACATGCATAAAATGATTATTACTCTCCACATAAGCATAGTCATTCTTATTAATTATAGTGGGAGCAAATTCAATAAAATAGCTATCACTATTATTCTCATCACCATAATCATCAAATACAGGAGGCAGATTGTGATCACAATTAATTTTCTCCTCAATAGTAGGTGGACTGAAAATAACATAGTAATCATCAGATATTGGAGGTAAAGTATCATCATAAGCAATAGAATAGCTATCTTCCAAAGCTGGGGGACTAAAAAGATCATTTTCATAAAAACTAGCTTCCCCAAGCTTAGACGTTTCCATAGCATTAGCAATAATGGTGTCCAAATAATTCATACTAATAACATTGCTATTAGCATGCAAATAAAGCTCCATAGGTTTTTCAGGTGTATAGGTGCACTAGTTCGGCGAAGAGATAGTGAAATACAAGTGGTAACGGTGCCAGAAAATAGCTTCTGACTTGTTGTTGATGTGGGAGAACATGTGTGAGTGCCAGAAAAGAGCTTGGTGGTGAGGTAAAGACTAAAGCAAGCAAACATGCAACAGATCTAGATGTGAACAGTGTTTTAATGTTTAGAAACAAGGCCTAGGGATCATACTTTCACTAGTGAACACTCTCTCATATAAATATCTTCTCTTTATGATACTACTCTTAACTACTCTCCGGTTGGACACTCTAATCCATGTTAGGGATATAACAACACACCTCAAAGTCTGCCTTCCCCAATCTAGATAACCCCACATTGTCACCTTGAGCGCTAGATGGTTCCAACAAACACCACAATTTCATAAAGAAATCAAACTCCAAATATAACTCATAACAAATATATATGTAGTCTAGCTTAAGTGCCACACACGGCGTGCACGCTGTCACTTTCACACACGTGGGGAAAAGCATAGATCTATTAAAGCACGATGAGTATTTATGTAGACTCAGGCCTAAGTGCCACCATGGTGTGCACGCTGTCACTTTCACACACATGGGGAGAGCAGAGATCTGTTGAATCACTTGAGTAGCAAGGTAGATCTACTTGATTACAAAGCTCATGACCACAACAAGATCATGCATAGAGAGAGAGATGAACACATAGCTACCGGTAGAGCCCTTAACCTTGAGGAAGAACTACTCCATCCTCATCATGGGAATCAGCAACGGTGATGAAGATGGTGATGGAGATCAATGGAGATGGCTCCGAGGGCACTTCCCCGTCCTAGCAGAGTGCCGGAACAGATACTTTCTGTCCCCCGAATCTCCCCTTCGGTGGCGGCGGCGCTGCAGAACTTTTTTTGGAAGTATGATCGATTATTTAGGGTTTTCTCCTCGGGATCATTTTATAGGCGAAGGAGGCAAGGTTGGTGGGGGCCAGGGGTCCCACACCCTGCCCAGGCGCGGGCCCACCCTAGGCCACGCCTGGGGGTGTGTGGCCACCCTGTGGCGCCCCTCCGACTCTTCTTCGTGGTTCCGTGTTTCTCCGGGAAAAATAATGACTTTGGCTTTTGTCCAGTCCAATTCCGATAATATTGGTTTTCTACCTTTCTGGAACCAAAAACAGAAGAAAAGCAGTAACGGCACTGGCATCTTGTTAATAGGTTAGTACCAGAAAGTGTATAAAAATACCTCAAAGTGTAGACAAAATATAAGACAAATGATATAAAACAAGCATGGAGCATCAAAAATTATAGATACGTTTCCGACGTATCAATTAACTAACTTGCCTAGTAGATTTCATGAGTCACATAGTCCAGGCATTCTATTTGACATATGCATCTTGGTTGTTCTTGAAGGCTGTAACATCCCAGGATTAGCAGCTAGAAATAGAGAGTACACATGTGTGTGCATTGCATTCACGCATAAGAAAATCCAGGGAATTTTCACGCAAAACTAAAAGATCTATAGAGGGATCGAGATATCTATTGTTCTGGTGGAAACGTTAGCGCAATTGTGATAGATTTCGACATGACCTTCGTAGAATTCTTTGTTTAAGGGGTAAGTGATTAAAACATGTATTTTAATTTAAAATTTGAATTCAAATGGATTTAGAAAAATTCACAAATTGAATTATGGAATATTTAAATGCTTAGGAGAGATGCCATATAAAGTCTTGAATAAAGTAATATGATAAATGAATAAAGGGTACATTACTTATTATAGGTAGATGGGATAGTAATTGGCAAGTCTTAAATAAAAAAGACAACAAGTACAAAGTAGGAAAAATAGATTTATTTTATTACAATAATATTAATATTACATTGATCTTTTACAAATATTTAAATGAAAGATAATAATACAAATATTAAACTCTTTTTACAAATGTTTAAATAAAAATGAAAGACTACAATAATGAATTAAAAATAATAAAAAGGAAGTTCTAAATTACATCTCCTAAACTAAGCTGAATCTTGTATCTTCTTTTATTCTTATCCTTCTATACCTGCAAAACAACTCAAAAGAAAACAAAACAAAAAAAAATAGAAAACAGGGATTATGGGGGCTATTGTACTCTCAGATTAGGCAATGAAGTGCATTGCAAAACTCATCATCGAGTAGTAAATTAAAAAGGGGCCAAAGTGTGTGATCTGTTCTTATTCTAAGTGGAGCCTCATTCTATGCATCACAGGCATGGGGCAAGTTTCACCATTTGTAAGAATATGGCAGTAGTAAAAAAACTTAGTAAAGATCACACTTCTACTTGAACATATCCACAGGTGAGAAGATTACAAGACTAGGAACTTGAACCCATGGGACCTACTAGTAAGCATCTTACACCACACATGCAACATATGTGCTATCAACACCACAAGAAAATGGCCTATGCTTAAAAGAGAATACACCAGTCGTAGCACCATCCATTGTTTCCACTTCCATTTCTCATCCACCCCACACCATCTTTCCTTCGGTTCACAACACTATAACATCCACCACCATCATAGAATTATGATCACCTAGAGCCAAATCCTCATGTCTAGAGAGAAAAATAAGCTTTACCACGAAGGAGACTTGCTGACCATCAGTAAGAATTGGTAATCTCACTAGAAGGATCAGGCCAGTGCCACCATGAAAAGGAGGTGAACAGCAGATCCAGCAAGGAGCAAGGAGGAGAAGGATTTCTAGGACAGGATTCATAAAAGCTTACATCAGAAGCAAAACAAGATCAACAACCACATCAGGAAGATTTTTCAGCAAACATGAGGCGTTGCTTAACTAGCAAACTCATATTATAGTAACTGTTCTTGCCATAACACATCAATAAATAATATAGATGATAAGTGGAAAGGTTACTCTCGGCCTTGCATACAAATGGTATGCAAGACTCATGCTCGAGTAATTATGCTACACCAGCATTCATTCTTAATTAAGTTAAGCCTTAGACCAAGCATCACAGGCAAGATCTTATAGTAGCAGATCATTTAAACTAGTGTTATCACTGTGCACACTCTGGTGAGGCACCATAATGGTAACAATATTAATAACAGCAACCTCTATAAATGGTGCAAGTAGAGGTTTAATAAACCTAGTAAAATAGGCTAGATGTGCAATAGGTTAGCACAACATTGTGGTATTTACAAGCTTCAGAAGATTCTTCAAATCATCTTCCTAGCTAATGCGGTAGAAATCATCTAGGGTACTACTATTATCACTATCAAAGAAGTGTATATCTTAAACACTCAGAGATTACTGTCATATATAATTAATCATCTAGCTATCTTTCCACTAAAGCTGTCTGGGAGAATTAGAATATGGAGTTCCCTAAGTCTTTCATAGAGATGCTATGCAAAGCTCATCCTAGAGAATAAAAACCACCAAAAATAAAAAACTATCCGTTCTTATCCAGATTAATGCCTCATCCTTAGCATCATAGGCCAGGCTAAGAATCAAGCATAATAGTATGCTACCAAGGTTACTATTGTGCACACTCCAAGATTGGAGGGACCACCGTAGCATCTCAGGGCAGCAAAAGTCACTTGATGACCAAATAGATTAGGGTATAAGAAACCTAAATCATTTTCCTACTTTAGATGGCTATGAATCATATGGATATCATTATTACCATAAGGACAAGCTCACTGCATAAAAACAGATCATTGCAAAGCATATTTGTAGAGGAAACACAATCCCAGGCAAAGCAACCATGTTTTGCAATCCAAACTCATTGTCACCATTAACAGTACACAACATCTGAACAAGAAACAGATAGCCACTTCCTAAAACCATACAACCATACTTTAAATCATTTTCCTAGCTGCCATTTGCTAGGAATCATTTTATAAAATGTAAACATTACTCAGAAGGGATAATGATCATTACTAAACCATATGTCCAGTTTACCAAATCTTTTGTATACATCAAATGAGCAAAGTTAGCCACCAACACTAGCAAATCTTGATGTAATGGAGTATACACTTCCAAGTAAAAAACGCCATAGTAGTGGATACCTAGGTCCAATAAAAGCCACTAGCCAAAATCACAGCTACAAATACTTCCAATAGGAATATAAATCATTTTTTCCAAGTCAATTATTATCATGTAGAAAAATACTTCTCAATAAAGAACAATACTGTGAATCCATTCAAACCAATAGTTGGTTTGGATTCAAATCAACATCTACAACCCACTTACATATCAAGTACTTGACAACTTAAGTGATTCTGAAATAAAAATCTGACAATTTGTGTTGTAAACCAATATAAAACCTGCATTCCAATTATCAAATCAACTCTAACCACAGTAATATGACCTAGTAGCAATTCAATTCCACGACTCCCTGAACCTTGGTCAGTTACCACTAGGTGTTATCATCAGCCCAACAGATGGTCACAGAAGAGATAGGAGTCACTAGGGGTGCCAAGAACATGGAGCGGAGGCGTGGCATAGTCATAGTTCTCGCAGCCAATGCTAGGGTTGCGCCATGGCGCCGTGCCTGTGGCATCAGGAATTGGAGTAGACCGCATCAACTATTGCAGTACCACACCACCATGAAAAGTATAGGAGAAACAAGTTGGGGTCGAGGTAGGGGAGATCCTGGTCTTCCTCGAGCAGCAGCAGGGGGCATGGGGCCAGAAACGCCGCGCCGGCGACCAAACCGAACTGCACGGCTAGGGTTTCGCAGGGCGCACATCGGGGAACAGAGCGGCAACAAGGCGACGAGATCGATAGAGGAGATCGATCTGGGGCCTCATCGGCAGGTGGCGGTACAAAGTTGGCCGGCAACCGGCCAGAGTGGAGCTGGCGGCAGCGACGACATCACTGCGACCACGAGGGGAACGAGAGGGGTGAGGATAATGTGTGTGTGTGTTTGTGCGAGAAAGAGAGAAGAGTGGGCCAAGGTCAGCGTTGACCCTGAGCCTTATAGGCCATGTAATTGGGCCCCGTGGGCCTTTGATTTAGACTAGGCTGACCACAGGCCAGGCCTAGTTATAAAATAAATAGAATGGAAATGCTTAAATTTAGGGAAATACAAACAAGTCTTTATAAATATTAAAAATCCAGAAATATATATATTCCTATAGAATTCATAAAAATACTTAAAATATATCAAAAGGATCACAAAAATAATCTCTATCTAATAAAAATATAACCTTACTTATTTAAGTTAAATAAAATGAAAATAAATATTAAACACAATTAAATCCTAAGTGATATTTTAATAAAATAAGGAAAAGTCCTAAAAATAAATAAAAAACATTTTTTGTATATCAAAATAAATATACTACTTTATAAAAAATTACTAACTTAAAAGTTCTACAAATAAAAGTTGAAACGAATATTTAAGTACATTTAATTCTTTAAGGAATTTTATAAAAATAAATATAGTACCTAAAAAACCATTTTTAAGATCTTAAATAAGTATATTTTACTATAAAAATACTAAGTATATTACTCTAAAACATTTTAAGGTTCCTAGGTAATAAAAGTTCATATACTTATTTTATTAAAATGAGATAACTATTTTGTTAATTCTTTAAAATTATTTCCTAAGTAAGAAATAATATTTATAAACATTAAATCATTTAAGACTAAGTACTAAAGTCCAAAACCCTACTTAGGATTCATAATAAAACTTATGTGTAAACCATTAAGTTTATAATAATTCTTTTGAACTTTAAATTCAATTTAAACACAACAACCTTGAAGCTAATCTTGTACATCATTCACTAATATTGAGGGTGAATGTAATTTATCTCTTAATCATTATTAACATGACTCTAAACCTTAACAAATCAATATGATCATTTAATTATGCTTCCATTAATATGATGCATGTGATTAAACTCATCGTTCACTTAAATTGAAAGTGAATGATCCCACATCCATAATTATACTTGTCAAAACCCTAAAACTTGAACATTTTCTAAACTCACTACATCTTTAGATTCATATCTAATTTTATAATTAACTTTGGTCTAAACAATCATAAACATTGTATTTGAAGTTTATTCATGTTTTTATAGTTAACTTTGGCCACTTATACAACCAATTAAAGTATAATAGCTCAACATCATTTGTAACCATAAAAAACCCTAATGTAAACCCTAGTGACCTTCAAGATTGATTAACCTAACCTAAACACTAGTTTATTTCAATGTTATTATTTTTTCCACTTCAAACAACAACTCTATAATATTTCTTTCAAATTCTTAAAACCAACACTTGGACTCTCATCATAATCACTAGATGGAAATCAACCTCAATCCTACATTGCTTTATACTCTATTATTATATCTTAGACTCTAAAACTCAAGTTCCTTATAAATACATCTATTTGTGAAGTAACAATTGAAGATAAACCCACTCTTAAGGAAAACACCTAAGTTCAATTCACTTAGACTATCGGGGATCCACTTTGGAAATTTTACTAAATGCATTACATTACTTATGCATAATAGCATCTTAATTCTTTGAATATTAGTCCTTATCGGACCAATGATGTTGTTTCCAGATATTGGATCTTCTATTGTCTCGAAGATCGTGAGTGCATAATCTTGCAATCACAAAAGGAAAGTTCACACTTGCTCATGTCCTTTGGTTATTTTCTATCAAATATTTTGCAAATCCAGTGTTGTCATCACCTGCATTTCAAAAAGGTCAAAAAACAATATTTTCATAATAATATAATTATAGGTTATTTACCATGTGGTAATAACCTACTATTACCGTTCCGGTGGTAAAGGAACATATTATCTAGGACTTAACAACCAATGTCGTCGGTGATTCTTGCGCTGTATGTTGCATTTACCATGAGATTTGGAATGGGACGGAGAAGTCAGCTGGATCTTCTTCCTTTCACATGTAGGCAAGACGACCTTAATGTGACGTTGTGTTTCCTTGCGAGGATATGGCATATGGGTGGGCACCCATAGGCCCCACGATTTTGGTGTCTAGATTATCTGTGACCGGCTATCGGAGGTATAGTCGGACCTATATGGAGCTTGCCAGGGGGATCACCGGCTCATATAGTCTTCGGGAACTCATCATGGTTATAGCTTTCCCGGGAGGGGGCTTAACAGAGATGTAGTCTGCCCCGAAGGATCGTGCAGACATGCGGGGTCGCGGAGAAGGGTAGTGATTGGCTTGGATCTTAGTCTGGGCCTCATACCAAGGAAGTATGAACGGGTTGGCCGCTCGGATGTGCAACAAAGTTAAGATCTCTCATGGGTAAAGTAACACACCTTTGTAGAGTGTAAGAACTATAAATTGTTACTCCCTATTCCGGGAAGGAGCTATGAACGCGGCAGGAAAGGAACTCCATGAAAGTTCTGGTAAACCTATGGAGACTGATAGACATAGATTTTTAGAATAAAAGCAACCTTTGAAGAAATGTTTTCAAAAACCTGCATAGCCTATGACCTATGGTCTGTGGTTGTGGCTAGTGCATCAAACAATCCTTTTTAGTGAACTTTCTGAGTATGCTCGTACTCAACGTATCTTCTTAACCCTTGCTAGATTCTGAAGCCAATACAGACGATGTCTACATCAACTTCTTCTCAAATAAATTGTCACCAAAAGCTCAAGTTCTTCATAGAAGTCGAGGAGATCAACATATACAACAACTGAAGTGAAGACGAAGTTGCTGAGTAGATAGGAGTACAATGTCTAGCCATAAAACCTACTTCTGTAGATAAATGCAATAGAAGCAATTGCAAGCAAAATAGTTTAGATACTAGTATTATTATAAGGATAGATGTGAATTATTATCTCTGGTTCTTCTTTGAAAGAAGTTGCTTTCTCTCTCTATAACCTAGAGTGTTCTCTGGATCT
Organism: Avena longiglumis; assembly: GCA_030063025.1. NCBI lineage: Eukaryota > Viridiplantae > Streptophyta > Magnoliopsida > Poales > Poaceae > Avena > Avena longiglumis. The sequence goes on from CP125976.1 coordinate 535,018,689, forward strand.
TTTGTAAAGAGTCTAGTTGTAACTTATAGTCATGCCTTGGACCTGCCATGTTTCAGTTGTACCACTCTAAGGGATGTAATACTAGTAAACGGTGTTTCATTGGTGATATGTCAATGACTACAGTGTACTACAACATCACGCAGTGGTATGCTGGGTCACCACAGCTGGTATCAGTGCATATGCTTTGACCTTAGGATTAAAACCCTTCTAGGAGATTGTAACATCCTAGGATTAGCACCTAGAAATAGAGAGGACACAGGTTTGTGCATTGCATTCATGCATAAGAAAATCCGGGGAATTTTTGCACAAAACTAAAAGAGCTATAAAGGGATCAACATCTCTCTTGTACTGAAGGAAACTTCAGAGCAAGTTCGATAGATTTCGACATGACCTTTATAGAATTCTTTGCTTCGGGGAGATTTTGTTCAAACATGTATTTGAATTTCAAATATGAAATTCAAATGAATTTATAAAATTCACAAATAGGATTTGGAAATATTTAATAACTTGAAATAAAATGATTACAGAAATGATATAAAAAGGATTCTTTATTAATATAAATATATATACATATAGGATTACATTAATCTTTTACAATAAATAAATAAAAGAATAAGAGTAAATTACAATTAAGAAATGAAGCAAACAATAGAAAAGAAATTACAACAATGAAATAAACAAATATAAATATTACAAGATTTAGATTTCATAAAGAAAGAAAAAAATAACTTTATTAATGTATAGAATATTACATTGATTTTACAATAGAAAATGATTACAATAGGAATAAAAGGAAAAGCATACACTAATCCTAATCTAAGTGTTTTTGATCTTCCTTGAAACTTCTTGTACCTGTAAACAAAAACAATAAACAAAAATAAAGAAAAATGAATTAGTGTTAATTGGATTGCTCTCAGTCTGATAGTGAAATGCACTGTTTGGACACATCATTGAGCTTATAATTGAAGGGGCAAGTTTCACCAATGTGTGTATCTAATCTTATCATAAAAAAAGGCTCCAGGCTTAGCATCATAAGCCAGGGGCAAGTTTCACCTTGGTTTAAAATAGTGAACAGATAAGAAGTAAAAACCATTAGGAAATATCAAGTTTTTACTTGATCTGATCCACCCAGGAGAGGCATGCACACTAGTAGCTTAGTCAGTAGCATATAGTGGTGTGTTGTCAACACAACAACAGCAGCCAATTCACATAAAAGAGGTGACACAGCCGCAGCACACCTGCTAGGCACTACCTCAGTTCCAATCTATCTCAAACCACTACTAAGCTCTCAGAAACACCACAACAAACAGCATCAGCACTTGCTAGAATTCCATTAGAACAAACCACAACTCACCAATCCAATCCACCATTTCCAGCTCTGGTTGCTTTCTAGATCCATCCAAGAGCTAGGACAAGGAGGAATTCAAGGCCATGCCACAGTTGAATTAGGAGCACAAGGAGAAGATCAGGAGCACTAGGAGAAGGATAAACAACATCTTAAGCTGAAAGCCAGTAGCAACAAGGTGTGAAGGTGGAGCAAGCCATCAAATCAATTAGTAGTTGATCAAGAGCAACTACCAGCATACCAACAATGGGGTAGCAACAACTCTACAGGAAACAGGTTGATCTTTAAGATCTGTATTTAGCTTTTGCATAAGCATCTTGGGAAAATAAAGGGAATAATCCACATCAAATCCATTCCTCTACCCTTCAACTAAATGATCATTTAGGAGGATTGGAGGAGGAGTTTCTCTCAGTTTGCATAGAGATGCTATGCAAGTTCATCACAGAGAATGAAGGCCACCAAAATAAATATCTGTTCTTTTCCACCAATAATATGTCTCAGTCTTTGCATCATTGACAGGGGTAGGTATAGTAGATCAGGTAACCATGGATTATTACTGTGCACACTCGACTGAGGCACCACAGTAGCAAATTCCAAGCCACAAAGATCACTAAAAATTTACACTAGCAACATCAGCAAGTACACATGCTTGTATATCATCTATCATCAAACAAACTAAATCCTTGCATCATCTTTCTAACAGGATAGTTAGGAATCATGTGATCAATTACTGTCATGTTGACAACATACATGTAGGGGTTCGTAGCATGGAAAACAAAAAATTTCTATCGCATACAAACAAACAAGCCAAGATCTATCTACTAGATTGTAGCAACGAGTCGATGGAATAACTTACCCTCGAAGATTCCAAAGCGGTTAACGAGCAGATTCTCGTGGGTGATGTAGTCGACACTTCCGATCTCAAGATCGTAGACGATCCTTCCGGCTAGCGTTCCAAGCAGCGCTCATGATCGGTCACATCGCCCGGTATTGACGAAGACCTTCCTCTCCTTGTTCCAAAGAAATGGAGGTTGTAGCACTCTCGCGATTCGGCAGACAACGGCGTGGTACCAAGTAGGGGAGATCTCAGGCTTCGCCTTGCCGAGCGCAGTATGGTGGAGTATGAGAGAGGCTTTAGTGGTCTAGGATTAGACACACCAATTAGAAGGCTCTAAACCAAGGCTAGGGCAATTAGAAGATCTAAACAAACGGCTCTAAACCGTAGGTCAGGCTAGGGTTTAGATTTAGAGGATAGGAACTTGTGTGTCTAGAGGAGGGGCCCCGCCTCCTTTTATAGGTGGGAGGCGGCCAGGGAGGAGTCCCTCCCAACTCGGCCTTGGGTGAAAGCGCCTTGGAGAGGAGGGACTCCTCCCCCAAGTCGGTTTCAACCTCCTCTTTCCTCTTTCCCTCACTTTCCTGTTTTAGCCGTTTGACTTTCAAACTAGCCGTTTGACTTTTCAGTTTAGGATTCAATTTAATCCTTTATTTGGAATAGCGAGAACACTTAGTACATGATGCAATCATTACAATATGTAATGACACATTCATGTACCCCCAGTGCCGGACATTCCGGAACCTTCTAGAACATTCCCGATGAAAACACCGGAATCATTCCCGAACTCCGAAACGGGACTTTCCTTATATGAATCTTATTCTCCGGACCATTCCGGATCACCTCGTGATATCCCGGATCCCATCCGAGACTCCGAACAACATTTGGTCTCTTTCTCATAATACCATAACTACTCAAACAAGCGGAGATCATCATCATATGCAAATCAGACGTCATAAAGCACATGCTGTCGGCTCCTATGTTGAAAGGCCGACTAGGCAAATGGATGTTTGCCTTATCAGAGTTTGACATCCGGTATCAACCCGCGAAAGCAGTTAAGGGACAGGCGTTGGCCGACCTCATCGCTGAAAGGATCAACACTAACATAGCAAAGACGTCTAAGAGCGTGGGCTATGTTTTTCGACGGATCGGTTTGTGACGATGGTTGCGGCATCGGCATTTTACTCGTGTCGCCCCGGGGGGCAACATTTTCCTTCTCCATCAGATTGTATACCTCTTGCACCAACAATGTCGCCGAGTACGAGGCGATACGCAAGGGAATGGAGTTACTCCTCGAAGCCGGAGCAGAAGCAAGGAAATTTTGGAGACTCCAAGTTGGTGATTTCAACTCACGGAGGAGTACAAGTGTGAGAGCAGTCCCTCTTCCCATTATGGTTGGACCGCCGTGTGATGGCGCAGCCCGGTACATAAACTTCACTGGATCCCATGATGCAGAATCAGAGGCAAATGATCTTGCACAATGGCTTGTGCTACAAGGATGTAGCAGAGGGAGCCGATATTCGTGCATAGCCTCGAAGTCGACGATCGAGAGACGATATCTTCAATTACTTGAAGGATTCGGCTCGGGGGGCACCTAAACGGATAAGGTACAAGGCCATGAAGTATGTGCTTATTGGGGATGACATGTTTTACAGGACTCTGGAGGGGTTATTGCTCAAATGCCTGGGTACAGCCGAGGCCAATCGGCTCCTACACGAGGTACACGAAGGCGCCTGTGGAACTCACCAATCAGCTCACAAGATGAAATGGTTGATCAGGCGATCAGGGTTTTATTGGCCCACCATGCTTGAGGACTGTTTCAAGTACTACAAAGGGTGTCAAGCATGTCAGAAATTTGGGAAAATTCAGATGGTACCCGCGTCAGCAATGAACCCCATCATCAAGCCTTGGCCATTCCGAGGTTGGGGCATGGATATGATCGGCAAAATCAACCCTCCATCAAGCAAAGGCCACATGTGGATTTTGGCCATCACTGATTATTTCACTAAATGGGTGGAGGCTGTCCCGATGAAATCAGTAAGCTCAAAGGATGTTATCAACTTTGTGAAAGAACATGTCATCCATAGATTCGGGATTCCCCAAACTATCACGACCGATGGAGGTTCGGTCTTTATTTCTTGAGAGTTTAGAAAGTTCTGCGAGGACATGGGGATTAAGCTGATCAGATCATCTCCATACTATGCTCAGGCGAATGGGCAAGCTGAAGCATCCAACCAGAGCCTCATCAAACTGATCAAGAGAAAAGTCGATGAGCACCCTAGGCGCTTAACGAGGTTTTATCAGAAGCGTTATGGGCTTATCGCATGTCATGCCATGGGGCGATTAAAACCTCGCCATACCATCTAGTATATGGACAAGAAGCCGTATTGCCTTGGGAAATTACGGCTGGATCAAGACGTGTCACTTTTCAAGACAATCTAACAACTGAAGAATATGCAACCCTGATGAGTGACAGTGTTGAGGATTTGACTGAGCTCAGGCTGTGGTCACTTGAGAAAATCAAAGAGAACAAGGCCAAGGTAGCTCGTGCATATAACAAGAAAGTGCGGCCAAAAGAGTTCCACGTTGGTGATCTGGTGTGGGAAGCTGTGCTACCATTAGGGACTAAGGATGCAACATATGGTAAATGGTCTCCAAATTGGCACGGGCCGTACAGGGTCGATCAAGTTTTAAGAGGAAACGCATACATGCTTGAGGAGCTGGACGGCGTGAAATTCCCAGTGGCGGTCAACGGTCAACATCTCAAGAAATATTTCCCAAGCATGTGGGATGATGGACAGTAAAACTTGGGGGCCGATACATGAAATCGGCCAAGTAAAAGCACGTGAGACGTTGATGGTAGAATGTGGGGCCGATCTGAAATCGGCGAATAAAAGCAAATATATATAGCCGATGCATGGTCATCGACTCTAGAGGTTCACACATGTTACAAACAGGTGCGCCATACATACGAAGCCATCAAGAAATGCTTCAAGGCGTGGAGGCGCCGACGGACACGATCCACCTCGGCGATCTCGGCTTCGTCGTCTTCGTCCTTGCCCGTCACTAGCTGCTTGTTCAGGGCACGTATTTCTCCCAGATCGGTCTTCATTTGAGCTTTGAGGCTTTCCGCCTCGTCTTGGGAGCGGGCGATGGATTCTTCCTTGTCGCGGATGAGCTGTTTAGTTACCCGGACCTTCTCTTCAAGATCTTCCAACTCCCGTTTCAAGGATGCGAGCTCGGCGGCACTGACAGAGGTGTCAATTTTGGCATCCAGAGACGCCTTTTTCTCGTTGAGCTGCTGACATCTGTCGGCGATATTGGCCTTCAGTGGGAGTTGGGCGCGGCGCAGGCTGATCCTCTCGCGAGCTAGCTTCACCCTTGGCCCGTAGAAAGACAGGGTCACAACTGGCCAAAGCTTCACTTGCAATGCTACTGGGAGTTGGTCTTTTATTTCAGCCAGGACGCTCTTCACCTCCTCAGAACCCTCGATCAGCTCTTCGATTGGAGAGGACAGCAGGGCTTTGAGACGCTGGAATTGAGGTGGAACAACCCTGGCTCGTGGTTCATCAGCAGCAACAGAGGGAGTTGGTTCGATGGATTCAGGGTCGAACGACAGCAAACCTGAGATATCGCAACTCTGGCGGCCAGGAAGCGTCAGTACACATCCAAACGTGTAAGGATGAGCCAAAAAACTCGTAAACGTACCTCTCCTAAGATCGAGGGGATAGCCGATGAGGAGATCATCGGCTTGTGTATGGTTGCCGGCGTGGCGCAGTGGTAGCCGTCTCATCTGCACCTTCGGGATTCCCGGATCCGGCATCGCCCGGCTTTCCCACTGAAACATCGTCTGCATGAAAGGTGTTTTAGGCCGATGTAAATGATGATAAATCGGCAGACAAAAGGAAACAAGTAGTAAGAGCATGATGGGTGGTGATTTTCGAAACCTCCTGGCTCGACGAAGAAGCTTGTAGTCCTTTGCGAGCTCTCTTGGGACCCGCAGATGGCCCCGCCTCGACTGGTGCTCGGGGGGCAGCAGGTTCAGGAGCCAACCTCTTCTTGGAAGCCGATGGTGGTGAATCCGGCTGGTTCGGTGTGATGGTCCTCTCAGAATCCGTGGGGCCTAGTTCTCCTCGATTGGTCTGGGTATCCTCGCTGGAGGTGTCTTCGACGGAAGCTTGTAAAAGAGGGGAACCAGTAAGCGCGAGCATGGCTGCAAGAATGAAAGAATGACAAGGATTGACCAAGGCCTGAATTAGCTTACATGCGAGCTGTCTGGAGAAGGGCTCCGGCGCCTCAAGGTCTTCCTGGCGGCTACCTTCCTCACCATCGTTCTGGTTTTAGTCGGAACTCGAGGGGCAGCTGACTTAGGAGTTGCTGGTTTCTTGGAAGCCGATTGTGGTGTCATCGGCTGTTTCTGCATTATGACCTTTTTCAGAGGTGGCGAGTTTTGGCAGAAAAGAACCACAGGAGCTGGTGGAAAGAACTCGAAGGGGGATCCATCACTGTGCGTGGGCTCAGGGCCATCTTGTTGCTGCAAAGAGAAAGAATGGATTAATAAAAGGATCAATTGCAAGCTGCATCAAGAAAATTTGCGAGTAGTGGTACCTGTTCCACGGGGATATCATAGTCAGCGTCGAGCTGTTTCAGCAACGGTCCCAGAGCTCTCCTGAAGGCGTGAGTCTTCCACATCGACCACCAGTCTTCGAAGCCGTCGGTGGATGAGGCGAAGGTGAGGTCGTTGGGAATTGGGATGGTCAGAGCATCGAAAAAGGAGTAACACCTTTGGCTGGTGAGAGGATCAGGCAGGTCGGCTCTGCTCTCTGTAAGGTGATGGAGAAAGAAGTGGGGAGCTACCTGTCCAAGGCCAAATTGGCGGGCCACTACGACTGGCTGGTAGAATTCATACCCAGGTTTGATTATCCTGTTGGACGTACTCATGCCAACTGGAAGGAAACAGGGACGAATCACGGTGGAAAAGAGCTGCCGAGTGCTAGTGTCATCGGCAAAATTGTCCAGCCTGAAGGAGAGTGGATTTTCAAAGTGTTCCGATTCCTCCATGTAAGGGAAGAAGGTAGGGTTGTCCAGGCCTTGGAAGAAAGTGCTGAACCACTTGGATGCTTCCTGAGGAGATAGTTTGCTGCCTGGCAGCCTATACAAAGCTTGGCCATAACTAGTGCATCGGATCTGCTTCCCTTTGACATCTGGGAAGGTGCAACTCGCCAAAAGGGGGAAGTTTGGGATGTGGTTTTGGAAATACAGCTGAGCCCATAGCTGAATAAACCACTAAGGACCACCTGTTTTGTTGCTACACGAGAGAAAGCTTGATGGACATCAACTGGAGGTATCGATAGACTTCTCCAAGGAACAGTTTGCCGAGGCCAAGTTGAGTACCTTTGGCCAGTTCATGGGATAGGGAGAGGTAGTTCTTGGTTGGAGCAAGGGAAGGGCCACAGAATATGAAATGTTCTAGCCAGAAGTTGAGGAAGGCTGTGTTCCTTCTCTCCGTGACAGGCCCTTGTTTTCATATGGCTGGAGGTAAGCACCCCTCAGGTCTGTTTTAGAAGACAGTTTGTAGGGACTTTGGTCGGTTTAAAGGCGTAGGGCTGGGTGATGTAACATCCGCATCAAGAATCATCACCACATCCAATGAGTTGGTGACATGGGGCCATGACCGAACATGAAGCGATTCGAGCGTCGACTGAAATAGCCGATGGTTTTGAGAAGATTCTCGTGTTTCTCAAGAGGAGACAGTGATAGATGCAAGGCATAGGCTATTCCCGTAGTTTCCCATTGGGATTGGTAGGCTCTAGCTACCCTACTGAACCAAGAAACCCAGTGTTCGGGGGGATTAGGCCAGGCTCGCAAGCAGTCGGCCCAAGAGTTCAGATCTAGGTCTTGGCTTACGAAGGGGATTCTATGTGCTTCGCAAGAAATCAGATGGGCAGGACTAGAATCTGTACGAGGGCCAAGACAGAGGGAATTTGGGAGAGAAGGATGCGACAGCAGGATGTCTGAAACCTAGAAAGTTTAATGGTGGAATAAAGGCATTAATTCAGGTGTTCGCCATTAAATTCTAACATCGCGTTCAGACTGCGAGGAGTAGGCGACTTCGCACCAAGACCTGGGTTGGTGTTGGACGATTCTGCCATCTAGTTTGCCGGCGGAGATGGATCTATACAATTGAGGATTGAAGGTTCTTGTTGCTGTGAGCTCGATCTGGTCGGTGGGCAATTGGAGATCTAGGTCGCCCTTTTTGAAGAGGGTCGCAGGTTACCGTTTGAGGCTGAGAAGTGGCCGTTTAGGTTTGCCTAAGTATGCGACCAAGTTTGACCTTGTCAGCGTTTCTGGGAAAGCCGATGTGCATCGGCTCTTTGAGTTGTGGCTTGGTTGACTGTGTGAACGTAACAAGGTGAAAGCCGATATGTTGCTATCGGCTTCTGGAGCATCGACCTATTTTGGTTATCGGCAAAATTCGGGCGACAAAAGCAATCTTCGAGAAAACAGATTTTTCATTCATTCAAAAGCTGGTTGCTTACAAAAGGCTGATTGATTACAAAAGGGAGCTTATTGCTACTACTACTACTGCTACTGGTTCCTAATCTAGGCCGAGGTCGTTGTTGTACCGCCGCCTTGTGCTTATCCTCAAGACTGCTACGGCGTCGTCTTCACTTCTGGCTTTGAAGAAGCCAGCAGGAGCCTTCGCCCTCGTGGCCGCCGGTGTCCTCACTTGGACCCGGTGCGGAAGTACTTCACCGGCTGGTACTCCTGAGGAGGTGTCCTCCTTCCTCCTCCTCTTCGAGGAGTCGACGGCCCCGTGACATGGCGTCGTCGTGTTGCCCGCCTCCAGCCCCCATCGCAAGGAACTGCAGGTCTTCTTCGCCAGTCATGGACGCTGGTCCTCCGACCAAACAATGGTCCCAACCTCTCGTCCCACCATTGTGGGCGAGAGTGTTAATGTACGCCATCGGGCGGATGCCCGCCGGCTCGGTCGCTCATTGAGTTGGAGGCGGGAGGACAGCGGAGGAAGCAGAGGAGGCCATGGCGGAGAAAGAGGGTTTTTCGCGGAGGAAGAAGGGTTTCTGCTACCGGAGGAAGATGGGGACTGCGAATGCTCGATTTAATTTAAATAAGGGAATAGTGGAGAGACGGTTCAATGCCATAGCGGTTTCCTATTGTGCCGCCAAAATCGTCAAATCATGCACCGCGAAGGAGTTGAGAAGACAGGCATCATGATGAAGGGGTAGCGTGATTTATCCTGCTCGCAACGCATTCTCGCAACGCGCAACCCGATACAAAAAAGGAGGGAGGAGAAGAAAAACACACAGTGGTTTTGGAATTATTATTGCCAAAACCAGGGGGCATGTGTTATCGCCATATTTTGGCCAAAGACGGAGATGGGCCGTGATCAAGATGGGCTTGAAGATACGTATATTCAACGTGTTGTTGAATCGGCCTTGTCGTGGATTTGGGCTAAATTGCCCGTGTATCTTGTATCATAGTAGGTTCCGTTTCAGTTTAGGTTTCGTTTCAGTTTAGGTAAAGATAGAGTTGTAGAGTTATTCCAAAGATAGAAAGTCTCCGGACTATAAATATGTACCTAGGGTTATCACGAAAAGGAGGACAATCACGTTCACAACAAACACAATCTCGGCGCATCGCCACCCCTTGTTTCTAGGGTTTCTTTCGGTAGAATATGTCATGCCTAGATCGCATCTTGCGATCTAGGCAGTATTTTTACTTATGCGTTATTCGGTGTTACTCATACTGAAGCCTTTTTGATGGCGAGTAGCACTATTATCATAGATTTGTTGAGGCTAGCATCGGTGCTTTTCATTATACTTGTTTGAGCTATGCTACCTCTAGTTATCTCGCTACCTTGCACCGCTTCCCAAGTGCAAGGGTAGCATCTGCTTGCTCTTTATTTAGCTGATTCGATCCGTTATGGTTGTGCCTTACTCACCAAGGTTTAGTTTGATATCTACGTAGTCGCCTTACAAACGGGTTGAACGATCCAAGAGTAAGGACGTGGTTTACTAGTTCTAGAGAAGTTGTTCCGAATTGACTTTACGCTGGTTATTAGGCCTCTAGGGTTAGTATTCTTCATCTTTGTATTTACAAGGCTCAATTACGTGTAGGACGCCCAGCACGTGGTGAAAACATTAAACCGTCGAGATCGATTTAACTTGTAATGATCAAGCAAAACCCCATGTTATTGTAAATCTAATGCAGAACCATGGGATAATCGGCTCAGGAGCCGATTCACGGAAACAGGAGCCGGTCACGCTCGAATTTTACGATACTTGTTTACCATGCAGAAATCAATCGAGCAATCCTTCACCTTCCCGATCGGTATAGGTCAGGTGGCACGCCCGAACCAAGCCAGACGTGTCGGAGTTTTATGGCGTTGCAGAGGGACCATGGCCCACCAGCAGTTCTGGGAGCCTCCCGGCTCTTCGTGTTGCTCGTCGCTGCTCGCCGGTGAGTTTTGGCAGGCAACAAATAGGCAAAAGATTTCTAAGGATATAATTCTAATCACACACATCACAATTCACACAAGCAAAGTTCATGCAATCACAAGCCAAACATTTCACTCAAACAACAAAGTTTCAAGCATACTTTTAGGCAACCAAAAATACTTTTGTTACACACCATAAGTTGGTGTGTTTGACTTAACTAAATATGGTGGTCCATCTATATGGTTTACTTGTGATCTTTCCTTCCTTCTTGGTTGATTCTTCTTGCATGAAATCATGGTTTCCTTAGGGAAAACTTTTGGTCACAAAACTTCAAGCGAAGTGAACTCCTTCTAATTTTGCATTTCCTCAGTCTCCACATCTTGAGCAAGATTTCCTTGTCCCACTTGTAGTCCTTAGTGGTATCCAAGTTGGAAGTCCTTGGTGAATATGCTGAAGATGTTGAAGTCATTAGAGTTGAAGATGTTGAAGTCATTAGAGTTGAAGATGTTGAAGTCATTAGGATGTTGAAGTCATTAGAGTTGAAGATGTCCTTTGCACATGGTGTAGTCTCTGGCCATGGGGTAGGTTTTATCCATCAAGTTGAAATAGAAGAGATGTAGAATCAAAACCAAAAATGGTTGAGGAAAGAGTTTACAAGTTTGTTTGTAAATAAGTTTGGAACAAATACAACTCCTATCTTTCTAAGGGTTTTTGTCCAATCCTAGGTTTACAAATCCTACAGGCAACACAATGCTCTGATACCATCTGTAATGGTTCCAACCTTTAAATAAGGTAGAGTCCCCTGTGTTTACAATGCTAGTCCCTGGATCAATAGCTAGCATCCACATTTAAGATGTAATATCAAGAAACAAAGGTCATAATATAACTTTATAACCAAGAATAACATAATTTTATTACAACTTACATAGCTCATTTGGCTATTACATTACATTGCAGCGGAATAACTATAAGCATGGGGTCCTTCATCTTCAAAGTGCCACAGGCAAACATGTTGGTTGTAGACTTTGTAATCCTAATCAATCAATCTTCACTAAAATCAATCAAACCTACAACATTACAAGTTACAGCCACAAGGGTTAATACATTTGAATTGTATTGGCAAGTTTCACTACTATGTAGAATATAAGTGGATCCTATCATTACATGCATATTTGGCTAAATAGGGTTTTAAGGCTCATTTGCAGAAAGCAAAATTTATCCTATCTTTTCAAAATGGTTTTGATCTTTTGTCAGATCTTTCTGAACTCCTTGGAATCCACCAAGTGTCTTTGTCAAAATCTCTTGAGCTCCTTGGTAACCCCAAGTACTTCAAGTTTTCACCAAAATCTCTTGAGTCCTTGGTACCCCCAAGTACTTCAAGTTTTTATCAAATCTCTTGAGCTTCTTGGTACCCCCAAGTGTTGCAAGTCTTTTGTTATCACTTAAAAGTTTTCTTTTAGAAATTAGAATGTCGAGATTTCCCATAGCTTCAAACTTTAGTTGCTCAGTATTGTCCATAACCGGGGACACGGCTAAGTACTTAGATTTTTTTATTATCTTCTGCAGAAGTTGTACACTTTACCCACATGTCACACTCTCATCTTGTTGCCACCAGTGGCCGCTGGATTGGTACTCACCAAGATGGAGTACTGGCAGATTGAGAATGTGACGAAGTCTTTCCAGAGGGTCCTCCCATACACCATTGCTAGCTTGTCTTCAGTACCCATGTAGGATTCCAGGTCCTTCATTTTCAGTAACCTGAAGACAATGCATGGGTCTTCCCAATGTAGTTGACTAAGCCAGAGCCATAAGTAGCATGTGGTTGTACACGAAAGCCACAATTGGAGAAACATGTTCAATCTCTAAGTTCCTAGGTGGTTTTCTTTTGGAGCACAACACAAAGGGATTGCCATAGACATGGTTCCTTTTGTTGCCACCTTCTCCAAAACTCAAAGTATCCTTGTCCACCCAGGTGGTTCATTGAGTCCTTGTTTTATTATATAAAAACATAAGTCCTTTTCTCAACTTCATAAAATCTCAACATGTATCTCTTTTCAAAATATAGCATGGCTAAGCATGTAACAACTACATTGTTTTCACTAAGGAATGTATAGGGTATCCTATTAGGATTTAGCATAGCATAAGTATAGAAATTCTTTTCATGCATGTTTCAAAATCCACTAAGTATAATGAAAATAGTAGGACTTTAGATGATAGTGTCACTTGCCTTTTTGGTATGGAATGTTGGTTCACTTCTTGATCTTGCTAGTTTCACACTTTTCTAACTTCACTACAAATCAATCAAGCAAACACAATATCAACTAGCATTCCAACCAATATTCAAACAATCAAACACACACATAAAATAAGATAAACTAGGTCATGCATGCAAGCATGCAAAAGATAGGTTTATTTGCAAAGGTGGTCTCCACTAGGCTTCTAAACCTTGTAAGGTTCAAAGTGGTCATTTTCCAAAGTGGCAAAGTCAAATGCAAAAGGGTTTTATCTAAAACCATTTTTCAAAACCAATCATTATTTTATGTGGTGGAAAAATGTTTTTGTCAAAGCAACAACTTTATGTTGTTCACCAAATAAGTTGTTGTTTCTCAAAACTTGGTGTTTTAGGGTCAGTAGGTTTGATCCAAATCATTTTTCCAAAGTTTTTGCTCCAAAACATTTTCATAGCAAAAACAATATTTTTTATTTGACTAGAAATGGGCTAAATCAATTAATCCATCCTAATCTTTCCAAAATGCATTTTTAAATCCACAAGTTGGTTCCTAAGGTCAGTAGGTTCACAGAAAACCAATTTGCAAAGATTTCAACCCTAAAATCATTTTGGAATAACTTTTCTAACCTAAACAAGCATACAAATGTTTCTGCAAAAACAAACATTTTACCAGAGGCTTTTTACTAAACAAATTGCTTGGTTTGCTAGGGGTTGTTCCACTGATTCCAATGATATAAAGTTTGTAATTTTTGGACGTGTGGATCAAAAGTTATAGGGTTTTCAAATTTGCATCTAAATCTGATTTCAAATTCTATTTCTAAATCGTCTGGTGCCACGCGGCGGGATGCTACTGGCTGGTACCGCTTCGGTCGGATCATGCTTGGCGAGGCGTTGGATCTAAACAGATCGCACGGCTCAGACTAGCTCATACCGCTTCGCTCAAGTTCTATTCTTAGCCAGACGATTTGCATCGCACGGCTCACAGCAGCTCAACCATTAACTGGTGACGCTAGCGGCGGCTGGCGGCGGCGCATGGCCGGACGAGGAGCTAACGGCGGTTACAGGAAGCAAGGAGGGCAGGGTATGGTATCACCGTGCTCGCAGGATCATGGTGATGCTCGAGGCGTGGTCGGTTGGTCGAGGGGCGCACTGGCGTAGGAGTAATCGCTCGCCGGAGTGGGGAACGGCGTCAGGTGGCTCTGGTCGTTGTCGAGGGCGGTGCTGTGGTTCGCCCCGAGGAAAAGCAAAGGCATGGTTAGATGCAGCCGAGGTTGGGGAGTGCGGGAGCATCATCGGGAAAGGGCGGGGCGGTCTGTGCTTACCAGGGGACGACGCCGGAGAAGTAGCAGACGCGGCGGCGCTCAGGGCTTGTCGAAGATGACGTTCTGGGGCGCCCGCGGTTGAACGGATGGCACAGGAAGAAGCGCCTGGGAGTGGGGAATGTGTGTGCTTGGTCAGGGAGGCAAGGCGGTGGCTGGTCTCGCCGGAATTTGCTGGGGACGGTGGTCGGAGCAGTGACGTTGCTGCTTCGATTCAGGGCAGCCTGGTGGCATTCAGAGCGTGGAGTCTGAGGGGAAAGGAAGGGGAGGAGTGGGCGCTTTAACGTGCGTGGTCGCAGCGAGTAATGGCGAAGGCGTTAAGGCGAATTTAACCGCGGCATCAACGGCAGGAAACGGCCGGCGTAGTCGTCGCGGGGAGGAAGAAGATGAGCTGGAGAGGTGGGGCATGCTTGTCAGCGAGAAAGGGAGTGAGGGGGAGGGGTCCACTCGTCAGTCGCTCTGCGGGTGTGCGTTTAGGTAGAAAACGCTTCGCGCGTGGGGGAGAGAAGCTGGGCTAGCTGGGCTCGTTGGGCTTGGCCAGTTGGGCTGAGTCCATTTCTATATTTTTCCTTCTGAAAGCTTTTTCCTTTTCTGATTCTATTTTCTGTTTTGAAATTCAAACAACAATCAAACATTCAAAACAATTTAAACATTCACCAAACATTGTAATTGAATTTGGTTCTGTTTAACAACATAAACCAATTCTCAAAATAAAATAATATTTTTATTTTAGGGTCCATTATTAATTAAATAAATAGACCTTGTTTATTAAATCAAAATAGAATTTGTTTTATTCAAAAATCTATTTGAAATTTAATTATTTTCAAAACCAAATCAGTAGGTTTTAGTTGGAATTAAAGAATACTTGGAAAACTTGTTTAAAACAAATAAATAAGTTTTGATGTTTAATTAAAATAGTAAAACTTTTATTTTCAATAAACTTGGATATTAAATCCTTATTATTTTATTTAAACAGACCTTTTACTATTTTTCTCAAATGGAAATATTTTATTTCAAAGGCTTAGCCAAAGTTTTAATTTTGGCTATTAAAAATAATCCTTATTTAAACTTCTTCCTTTTCATTTTAAAAACCCATCTTTTATTAAAAGATTCAAAATAGTAATTTCCAAATATTTTTATTTTCCTTTATCAAATGTTTATCTTTTTAAATCCCTTAGGATTTATTTGATCCAAATAGGTTTTGAAAGTTTCCAATTGGATTCAAAAAGTTTCTTCTCACCCTAAAAATCAATAAAGTTTTATTTTATTCATTTATTTTTCACATTACAAGATTTGGAAAATCTTGGGATGTGACACTTAGCCAGATGGACAGTTGGTGGTAGGGGATGATAGGTTTGGAGCGCGACCATTTTGGTCTAAGGGAAGGCTTCTGAAAGATCTTGTCTCGATGCATGTCGAGTCTTGTGGGGAAAGTGCACCACATCTCGAGATAATACAATCTAAGTACTTAGCCATGTCCCCGGCAAAGGACAATTTGAGCATCAAGACATGGAAGCTATCAAGGATCTCCTCATCCCAATTTCTAAGTTAAAAACTTGTGGTTGAACAAGGGTTAAAGGATCACCAATTTCCATTGGTAGATGCTTTGGGTGATTTTGACAAATAAAAACTTAGTATTTTCAAATGATAAGGAAAATCTATTTTGAGCAATGCAAGCCTAAGCTCCACTTAGCCAAATGCATATAGATGATATATACCACTACTCTACCATAGTATCACTTGCCAATTCAATTCAAATGTATTGACCCTTGTGGCTGTAACTTATTATATTGCAGGTTTGTTTGATGTTAGTGAAGTGTGTTGAATAGGATTACAAGTCTACAATTACAAGTCTACAACCAAAATGATTGTCGGTGGCACTTTGAAGATGAAGTACTCCATGCTATATAGATATTCTGTTGCATTGTAATGTGATAGCCAAATGAGCTTTGTAAGATGTAATGAAATATTTTATTCCTAGTTATAAAGTTGTACTATGACCTTTGTTTCTTGATATTACATCTTAACTTTGGATGCTAGCTATTGATCCAGGGACTAGCATTGTAAACACAGGGATCTCTACCTTATTAAAGGTTGGGATCTCTACACTTAGCCATTTGAGAGGTTGAAAAGTGATTTTATTCAAACTTCTCAAAATAAAGATCCAAGACCCCGGGGCAGTAGCCCTCGTGAATACGAATCCAACGAGCCGAAGAACACCCAAAACGGAGTTCGTATGAAAAAGTGGCGACCAAAATACGAAAGGGTGCTGAAGGTATGATGACCAACTATACGGCCGGAGGCCGTATAGCTCCGGCCGTATAGTTGCCAAAAAAGGTCGGTAACAACGGGATTTAGCCCCAAAAAAGCTCCAGAAGCTTCCCAAAGTCATATGACGGTATTAGGGGTACCCTAGGGCACCCCAAGGCCTATATAAGGAGGGGAGGAGCCAAGAGAGAACCACCAAGCCATACTCTCCATCCACGGCGGAGCCCTGCCGCCGTGCTACCACCATAGCCTCCTCCAATCAGATCGAGAACATCACCATCACACAATAGGAGAAGGGACTAGTATCTTCAAGGCCTGCACATCGATCTACATCGTCATCTTCAACGACAACGTCTCCATCATCGATCCCCTTTGGTTACTTGTTGTAATTCTAGATTGAATCTTGAATTTGCACTTGTTCTCAATTGTATCATCATACTTCATCCATATTCCATCCATGATGTTGATTGCCTTCATGTGTGAGTAGTTTCCTTTGTTCTTGGGGAGATGGAGAAACCCTAGTATGTGATTGAATTGAGATAAAGATTATTATGTGATATTATTCATTATGTGTCTGTGTTAATTGTCTTCATCTTGATGTTGGGAGTTATGCACCTCCTTAATATTTGCTTCTTACGGGGACTTGATGAAGGGGATTACTTATTGGTAGATGGAAGAATGATAGCACTTATTGTGACTATAAATTAGTTGTCATTCTTTATGTACTAACTTGGGGAATCAAGGAGAACTCATCAATCCATGTCCATGCCACGGGAGAAATCTCTTAATAACGTAGTATCACGATGGTTGTCGGTTATTGTCTGTTATGGTTATGACGGATGATGTTAGCAGTGGTTGTTGTGTATTCGTCCATATATGGAGCTCCTCCCACACATATCATAACTGGTCTAACTCATTATAATAATTTTGATCACTCTTTATAATTACTAGCGGTGGATCCACTACTCCCTGAGAACTCTTTCCATCATCTTGCAAGCCTTCGTAATCATAATCGCATGATCTTGTTTACTTACAGCTTTAGTTTACTTATTTTTCTCCTATTTGAAGACCCAAAAATATCTTTTACACAAAACTCTCATTTTATCTTGTCACTTAAAATGTTATTTAGCATTACTATTTTAGTATTTAGTTCAAGAGTCTCTTGTTCTCTGTGGGATCGATATCTTTATTTTAAAACTAGCTACAAACGATCTGTGCACTTGCAGTCATCAGGCTATTTTCTGGCGCCGTTGCCGGGGAGCTAAGCGTTGTAGGTCTTTTAGCTTTTGTTTATTTATTTTCGTTTTGCTAGATTTTTTTTAAGCTTTCTTTATTTGCTGCATTTGTCTTTTTGCTTTTGTTTACAAACCAAAAACCCATAAAAATATTTGTCACTAATCATGTCTTCCAAGGAGACCACTTTTGAACAGGTGAAGCTCGCAATGGAGAAGGAGGAAATTGGTACTCCTGAATATCAATTAAAGAAGCGAGAGGCACTGAATAAATGGATGATTTGGGTGAATGATTATTCATCCACACTATGCACCTCATACCAGTTTGTTTCTGAATACTACGGATCCAAAGATCATATCGCCTACCAATGTAAGTATAACATTGATCCCGCATTAGAATCTTATAATAGAGATGAGTTTAAAATCTTAGTTAATATGAAGGTTCTAGAATTTGTGCTTTTTACTGGTTGTTTAGAGTTGCTTCATTCTATGAAAAATATTCAAAAAAGATGCCAGAAGCTTGATGACAATTATAAATAAGTGTATCCCATATATTCATTTTGCTGTGAGAACTTTATGGACAATGCTTTAGTGATAACTGTTCATGAGTGAATTTTAGACGCCATGGAAAAGCATAACCTTTTGCAGGGTGCTCCAAAAGATAATGTGGAGGGAACTCCACTCAAAGAGCCTCCACCTAAACCACCAGAACATGTTGTTAATAAAGAGGTGGCACTTAATGTTGCACCCTCTCAACTAGTGGAAGGTAAGCCCAAAGGTAAGACTATCGCTGAGCTAATCGCGAATTATCTTAGCAAGAATGAAGAGGAGCAACTTGATCAACCACTTGAATCTCCTACTTATGAAAATAATTTTC
The DNA here is from genome assembly GCA_030063025.1 of Avena longiglumis. Lineage (NCBI taxonomy): Eukaryota > Viridiplantae > Streptophyta > Magnoliopsida > Poales > Poaceae > Avena > Avena longiglumis. The sequence continues at coordinate 535,037,251 of CP125976.1, forward strand.
CACACACAAATAGTATTCATGCAAACGATATCTCATTATCTAGTAATGGTTTCTATAAGTCCCAAACTTATGATGATTGTTCTAAGGAGGATTCGTGCCTAGACAGTGATTTGGGGGACTTTGGTGAGGGACTAGAAGATGAATCTTTCTATGAACATTGTGATGCTATTAACATGGACAAGAATCCTCATTGGAAGAGGTAGATGAGTATTTTGAATAACAAGTGAGCAATATGACGGTAGGAGAAATGTATTCCTAAATAGTGGAATATGCTAAAAATTTAATTTCTTCGGATACGATAGACGATCCAATAATATGTCCTCAATGTATTAAATTTGGGCACTACTTTCATTTTCAATGCTCTGATACCTTTAATCAATCTTTGATGTCTTATAATAATGGTGATGTTACTAGTGAAGTATTAGAGTATATTATCTTTGAAGGTGCCCATGAGTTGATAATACATGTCATATCACATATTAATAGTGAAGATAGTGTTCTCATAAAAACAGCTTATGAAATCCTTCAACATATTTCTTGGTATTCTCATGAACGTTTTAGTAAGAATACACTTATTATGAGGAGTAAGGCACAGACGTAGCGCCCTATGTTAATCATTTGCAGGAAATCTCATTGGAGAAGGACGAAGTTCCTTCCCAAGAAGAGGATGAACACGAAGAAGAACTACAAATCCCCTTGGAGGAGTATGAAGTTTCTTCCCAAGAATAGGATGAATACAAAGAGGAACCACTAATCCTTGAGGATATGCAACTACTGGACATGTGGAAGAAGGTGGATTACTGTTCTGGTAATTTGTTTAGTTTATTCGAAGGGGTAATGCAATATAATGGTAAGCCTAACAAGATTTATGATTATGAATACATTCCTCTCTATAAAGAATTTTTATCAACCAATAATCACATAGATGGTAATAATGTAGAACTCTTGGAATATAAAGTTTTGAAGGGTCTCATGAGCTGCTTATAAAAATTGGTATTATTATGAAAAGTAGCGATGATGAGGATTTAGTATTGTATCATGGTATTATGGATTATATTGTCAAGAACATTTTAGTAGGAATGCACTTGTGATAAGAGTAAAGAGCTATGCAAAACAATAGTTCTCGAAACTAACATTTTGTAGGAACCACTAGATAATGAGGAGGAACACCAAAAAGGTGAGGTTGAAGACAAACATCATTCTACTAATAATAAGTTTGTTTATGATGCCTCAATCTCTATTAATGATTCTTATTGTGTTGAAACTTAAGATAATTTATCTGTGGAGGCTTTATGCCTAGATACTCATTTGGGGAACACTAATAATGACGAACTAGAGATAAATCCTTATAGTATTAATGAGCAAATTTCGGGAGAGCGCATCTTTGATGAAATATTTGTTGATGATGCTTCTTTTTGTGATTGGATTGATAACTCTAGAACTGATGAACTTGTTTGCAAGGGTGATGAACTAGAGAATAGAGACACTTTTGAATTTTCCCTACAGCTAAAGATGAGTATTATGAAGTATTCCCTCGTGATAGTGTAGCCCAAGAAGAGTACTATGAATTGTATCCCGATGATGCTATTAAAGGTAAAATGTTTGAGTTTACATGTAAATGTATAATCCTTTTGTTGAAGCTATCTAGGGAGGCATGCTCACCACACATGGCGCATCAATCATCATTTGTGAGAAATAACACATTTATCCATATGACTCCGATGCACCACAAGCGGGTGAGACTTCGACTAGGCTATAATAGTAAGTGCTCCAAACCTCTTTTGGAGGTAACAATAAATAATTCTCCAGCTCCTATCTATTGAAATAATATTGGAGAAAAGCCTGCCTACTTGGTTATAAGAAAGCGCTTCCCGGAGGCAACCCGGAAGTCATTAGGTGTCTTCCTTAGTTTTGTGTCTTGAGTATAGATGCATTCATGTTGCATTGGCACTTTTATTCTTTGCATGATTAACTATTAGAGTTATCTTGTTGTAGTTTTCAAAAGGTAGAATTTATTGTTACTATGTGTTGCATAACTCGGTGGTACTAAAATTTCTGCCTTATACATGTTGTTGTTGGTCGACAATTTAGACTGTTATTTTTCTGTCAAAACATGGTGTTTTGCTAAGTTTCGGGTTAAGAAAGAATTCTCGAAGAAACGGAAATTTTTTGGCGAGTACAGAAGGTTTAACGACCAACTATACGGTAGGAATAAAAATTCCAACCGTATAGTTGCGGCCATATAGTTATATATGCCTTCGTCAATTTTCTTGCAAAGGATACAGAAAGTTTAACGGCCAACTATATGGAAGGAATAAAAATTCCGGCCGTATAGTTCCAGTCGTATTGTTATCAATGCCTTTGTAAAAAAAATTCAAGGTACAGAAGTTTTAACAACCAACTATACAGCGGGACCAATTTGGTCCGGACGTATAGTTGTAACCGTATAGATATCGACACCTGCTTCGAATTTTTATTTTAGGTCACTGCATGTTTGACGACGAACTATACGGCGGGAAATATTTTTCTGGACATATAGTTTCTATGAACACTATTCCAAGGTCTGGGTAAGGTAACTAAAGGTCAGATATTCTTCTATTTTTATTTCTTCTTCCTCTAAAACCTTGAAACACCAGTTAGGAGCTTCTCTCATGTTCTAGAGAAGCCGAGCATATGTAAACAATAAAGTTCTACCTCGGAAACTTCCTAGACTGTAATTCTCTATAGAAGTTCATGTTTTCTTTTTACTTTCTTTTTGTCGGTTGGGTGAACGAACTTCGTTCGTACACCAAACCGATGTTTTTTATTTTTGTGTGTTATTTTTGCAGGGACTTGAACCTTGTGTGATGACATGTACGTAGTGCTAACCGTGCAAACACTCGCATGAGCCACTTGGTTGCTTTAATTCAACATGCCTATCTAGTAAAGTCTGGTAAAACTTTCCAACTCGAACCTCTTTTAATAAGCACATAGGGGCTGCACATTCGTGTTTTATGTTTTGTCTCACTTGCACTTCATCAAAATCCGGGAGTATGCACAACTCTTGGACCTACTTTGTTGACTTAAGCATGGTGCTTAGGTTGATAAACCGACTCAGTGGGACTTGTATTTTTACCACTTGTGAGCTAATCCCCGTGTTTTCAAAAACAAAAAATGTTTTATTTTTTTCTTAGTTTCCAAGCAGGTTCTAAAGGAAGCTAGCCATCAGGCTATATCAATAAATATATGTTAAAGCAAAGGTTCTTTGTCCATCAAAAGAGAGGTTACTTGTACCTCAACAGTAAAGTGTGTCACCCTTGTTTTCAACTAAGCTTGGGGAGGTAACCACTTATCACACTCTCTTTTGGAACTGTATTTTCTCTGTTCTTTTGGTAATATACTCAAGTTTGGTTCTTGCAAAGTTCTAATCATGGGGAGGTTACTTCTGCATGTGTATAGTCTTGTGCAATGTTCATATTCGTTGAAAGTTTAATGCAACCATGTATCTCGTTGTTTTTGAATGCTTGCTTAAGTGAGTTCAGTTTTGTATTTATATGGGGATACACTTGTGCATGATAGGCACCATAGGAGTTGACTTAGAGGTTGTATGCATCTTGCCAAATTGTTTATCAAGCTTGTGACAATATTTATGATCCTCTAGAAAACATTGTCACAATATCTACACTTGGAAAGAATAAGTTATGATCGACCCCATAAATGTCAAAACAATAGATTTGACAGTTTGCTTACGGAAGGAGTTGTCAATTGGAAATGATATTTCAAAGTTTTGAGTTATATGCTAAATAAGGTGATGTTTAATTGTCTTAAAAGTTTAGCCTTAAAGATACTCAACACCATAGATGTGATGATCAACTTGATAGTACTCTTTGAAAGGATTTGTTTGAAGAAACTAATGTTTAGCGGTAATTGAGATGCATGCCAAATCTTGACCTTTTGATTAAAGTATGATATTGCTTTACACGTGTCTGCACCACTGTCACACAACATGGGATGCTAACAACTCCGCTGGCCTTTGAACAATCCAAAAGCAGGAAACTCTTGGAGTTTGTCTATGAGTTGCCCAACATATGTAGCATAAATGTTATATTTGGGTATGCATTGGTATTCTCATGATCCTACGTTCAAAGAGAAAGAAAGAATACTACTCTGACCGTTATGAGAAATCATTACCAAAAAGGGAAACCTTGGTAATGGTCACGAGTATCCATTCTTAGCCTGCATAGTCTGATTAAACACACTAAGTTTTGGCACAATCTCATTACTGATGAACTGAAGTTTTAGAAAGACAAAGAATAGAAAATGAGTGTTTGATAGCCATGATTCATTGATGTGGATGACCAAATGAGACACTCTAATTCTATGCTTCTTTTGACATGTTCTCATATTTCCTTTTGGCATAAATCTCGTTACTAAGAGATAAACTTTCTAAAAGTTCAATAACCGATGGCTGCACTTGAGAGCCTTAACTGAATGATATGATTGGGTAGAACCGATAAACTTTATTCCTATTTATGCTTGACATCTATTTGTGACTAAGTTTTGTCTCATAAAAATAATGATATGAAAATTTATACAAAAGGTGCAATAAGAGGATCACAAGTTTGTTTGCAAGTTAGATTCACTATTGACATGGAGCATATAAGTTTTGATGAGTCTTTAGTGGTCTCTATAACTGAGCTTGTGTTTCCTTGTATGAATACATGTTTTCTCTCTTCGAGCTTGTAGAAGAAATAAGGATGCAAGGCATTGATTTCCAATGATAAGCTATTCCACAACAAATAATTTATTATCGACCCTTCCTGCTCGAGGACGAGCAAGGTCTAGCTTGGGGAAGTTGATGGCTGTGAAATACCACCTATTTTAGCCATATAAAATGTGTCATTTATCTCTTATATCATGTTTCTTCTAGCTATAGCTATGCCTTATATGTATGACTTATAGTTTTCATTGTACTTTCATATGAGCTTTGCACATTTAGTAGTTTAGGTATAATTGTATCACTTTCCTTGTCTATGACATGTGTGTAGGTGTTTATGATGATTATGGATAAAGTAGAGGCAAAAGCAACAAAGAGAGCATAGTATGGAGGAGCTGCATGGGATAGACTTAGCCATTTGAGAGGTTGAAAAGGTGATTTTTTTCAAACTTATCAAAATAAAGATTCAAGACCATGGGGTTGTAGCCTTGTTCAATACGAATCCAATGAGCCAAAGAACACCCAAAATGGAGTTCGTATGAATAAATGGCGACCAAAATACGAAAGGGTGCTGAAGGTATGCCGACCAACTATACGACCGGAGACCGTATAGCTCCGGCCGTATAGTTGCCAAAAAGGTCGGGAACAACGGGATTTGGCCCCAGAAAAGCTCCAAAAGCTTCCCAAAGTAATATGACGGTATTAGGGGTACCCTAGGGCACCCCCAAGGCCTATATAAGGAGGGGAGGAGCCAAGAGAGAACCAACAAGCCATACTCTCCACCCACGGCGGAGCCCTGCCGCCGTGCTACCACCATAGCCTCCTCCAATCATATCTACACCATCACCATCACACAAGAGGATAAGGGACTAGGATCTTGAAGGCCTCCACATCGATCTATATCGTCATCTTCATCAACAACGTCTCCATCACCGATCCCCTTTGGTTACTTGTTGTAATTCTAGATTGAATCTTGAATTTGCACTTGTTCTCAATTGTATCATCATACTTCATCCATATTCTATCCATGATGTTGATTGACTTCATGTGTGAGTAGTTTACTTTGTTCTTTGGGAGATGGAGAAACCCTAGTATGTGATTGAATTGAGATAAATATTATTATATGATATTCATTATGTGTATGTGTTAATTGTCTTCATCTTGATGTTGGGAGTTGTGCACCTCCTTAATATTTTCCTCTTGCGAGGACTTGATGAAGGGGATTACTTGTTGGTAGATGGAAGGATGATAGCACTTATTGTGACTATAAATTAGTTATCATTCTTTACGTACTAACTTGGGGAATCAAGGAGAACTCATCAAGCCATGTCCATGTCACGGGAGAAAACCCTTAATAGCGCAGTATCACGATGGTTGTCGGTTATTGTCTGTTGTGGTTAACAGATGATGTGAGAAGTGGTTGCTGCCTATTTGTCCATATATGGAGATCCTCCCACACATATCATAACTGGTATAACTCATTATAATACTTTTGATCACTCTTTCTAATTACTAGCGGTGGATCCACTACTCCCTGAGAAATCTTTCCATCATCTTACAAGCCTTCGTAATCATAATCGCATGCTCTTGTTTACTTACAACTTTAGTTTACTTATTGTTCTCCTATTTGAAAACCCAAAAATATCTTTTACACAAAACTCTCATTTTATCTTGTTACTTAAAATGTTATTTAGCATTACTATTTCAGTATTTAGTTCAAGAGTTATTTAGACTTCACACTCCTGCTCCTTGTGGGATCGATATCTTTATTTCCAAACTAGCTACAAACGATCTGTGCACTTGCAGTCATCACTGAGGTACTGGTAGTATCAAGAATTGCTGGATTATCCATTCCCTACATTAATATTCTTAGCTCCATTTGCAGAGCAAAGTAGAAAACTAAGAGGGCATGAAACCTGGAAATCAATGGGGTTCATAGTGCACACAGGAAAAAAATAATGCCTCGGTTTTCCCATGATTTAGATCCTCAAATTTATCTTTAAGATAAGTCTGAAGAATGATGCAACCTATCAACATAAAACAGAAAATAAGAGAAAGGATAGAGGCATATGAAACCATAAAAAAACTCAAACAAAAATGCAGTTAACAGAAAGTACCGATAAATAAATCGGTATATGTGGATCGCTTCTCTAACTTGATGTCGAACATAGAGGGAGACTGGTGTTGCGGATGAAGAAATCCATAGGGCATGGGGTGTCCACGGTCAAGGTCTGAGGAGTTGGTGCAGGACGATTGGGAGCGGCGAGAAGCGAACGGTGATGGAGCATCTGGCCTCCCTCCCTCTCCCTTGTGTCACCACTTCTCTGCAGCACCCAGCACCTCCGTCGTGGTTGGCACTAGCGGATCCCACCCAAACTCCTACACGCGTCAATCCCGCCTTAGAGAGGTCAAGCCAACAACCAAGCGACGCGTCGATCCAAAGTGGCGGCGACCCTAGATCATGCTAGCAGCGCACAGAGGCGGCGCCAGAGGCTGACGACTAAGACAACATATTTCCGAGGAGCTCGCGGAGGAGATGAAGAGGCCGAGGAGTGATAGTCGGGGCCGATGCCATCGCCATGGAGAAGTCGTTGTGGAGATCTTGGCTAGTGCAGGTGGTGGCGACGTCGGATGGGTGAGGTGCGGAAGGAGAGAATGAGGGATGGATGCCATGACAAGCGGAGAGCGTGCATGAGATTCATTGGGCTTGGCCCACTTGAGTGTGTGCAGGTGCGCAGGGCGACATGTGAGAAAGGTAGGACGAAGCGAGAGGGCAAAACTGTCTTAAAAAAATGTTGGAACCAGAGGAAACAGAGGAAATTCCTTCTTTTTAAGTAGTAGAGATTGAATTTCTATCTCATGAAGACTTTTTGAAAGCCACTGTTATACTCTGGGCTATTTGGACGGCACGGCGAAAGGCGATACATGAACAGATTTTTCAGAGCCCACTAACCATTATGGGTTTTATTCAGAGTTTCCTGGGTGATCTGACGCTAGCATTTGTTCCTATGTTACGCAACTGTAATATGCGACAGCCCCTAGGTACACCTCGTTGGGATGCTCCTCCATAAGGAATGGCAAAGATAAACGTCGACGCAGCCCTATTATAGACCAGAACTATTGGAGTTGCTGCTGTTGTGTGCCAAGATGACAATGGTGTTTTTTTTTTGAGCTTCCGCGAGAGTTATTGAAGGAATCATAGATCGTGCAACCCTAGAAGCGATGGTATGCTCTGAAGGTTTATCATTGGTCGTTGATCTGAATATCACAAAGCTTGCTCTCGCGATCGCTTTCTTAGGAGTTGCGGATGATATCAACAATGGGAGCTTGCATCGTATGCTACCATTCTTAAAGAGATAGAACCGCGACGGAGGCTTCTGCTCTCCTCAGTTGTGGTCCGTAAGAAATGATTGCTTAATTTTGATGCTCATAGATTAGCTAAGAGTTTGGTTGTATTAGAGATCGGCTGTCATGTTTTGTTAGACACGTCTCCTGATTCTATTCTTGTACCAAACTATGTCAATGAATGAAGAATGGATCTGATGCTAAAAAATATGAGTTCTGTTGTGCTGGGCTGCACATCCATTTTAGGCGTGTTTGGTAGCCTGCAGGTACTCTAGCCAGGCCCATGGCCAACACAAATGGGTTGATTGGTTGCCCGGATTCTCTTTTGGGCCGCATCGGTATGAACCTTAAAGCACCCTGCAGCCAGGCCCGGAGAGACCGCTCAATACGGATGTTTCCCCCGCAAGCCGTCCTCGCCGCGTACAAGGGGAACGCGGCAGCTGAACTCGTGCAGGAAGCGAGATGGCGGGATCTCGGGCGCGGCCGCGAATTTCCGGCAGGAAAATTTTGTCACCGTGCACGTACTCTGCTCGCTGTGTAGAGAGGGTGGTGTTTCGTCCCAAAATCTGAATCCACCATCCCCCTTCGAGCTCGTCTACCACCAGATCTAGAGCGATGTCAGTTGAGTCTTCTACATCGATCACAAATATGATGGTATTGTTGGCTTCGCCGACGAGCACGATGTCCATGGGCAGTTAGGCTTCACCCTCGAGCACGTTGAGGGTGATCCTGTGGGCTACTCCCTCCACCACAGTGATGGTGGTCTGGTCAGCATCTCCCTCCACCATGGTGATATGTCCAATTTGCATCACCATTCTATATCATAATTTGCCTCTATTCATTGATATATGTCTTATTATGAGGTATTACTTATGTCTTTTCCACTATTTTTGCATGTTGGATGATTCTTGGAGGATGAACTGTCGGAGTCTGGATTCTGATGGAAAAGGAGGTGTTTTGATGCAATTTCGCGAAGATCATAAAAATACCAGAAAAATATGGGAAAATTATATTTTCCCAAAAGACTAAGGAAGCCAAAAGGGGAGGCGAAGAAGGGCCACAGGGGACCCACACCCCCTAGACGCGGGCCCACCTGGCCCCGTGCCTAGGGCAGGTGTGGCCCACCTGCTCGGCCTCTGACTCCTCCCACTCGCCTATATCTAGCTCATCGAACCCTAACACCAGGGAGCAACCACAGATAGATTTCCGCCGCCTCTGCGAGGTGGAAAACACCGAGAGAGAAAGTTCTCTCTGGCAGACAGATTTCTGCCAGAGAAATTCTTTCCCGGAGTGGGGAGATCATCGCCATCAACACCGTAATCAAGTTAGGCTTCATCGGGATCATCATCATCCACACCATCATATCCACCAGCACCATCATCACCACTCCGTCCCACTGTAACAATTGTGTTGGATATTTCTTTAGTTCTTAGGGGAAACTTTCCCGGTGTTAATTACTATTGTAGTTGATGCTTGTGAGTGGAACTATTGGATTATTGTTTATGTTCAGATTGTTATTCATCACCATATCATCTTTGATCTTGATCCATATGATGTCTCGTGAGTAGTTCGTCTAGTTCTTGAGGCCATGGGAGAAGTCTTGTTGTTAGTAGTGGATTTGTGTTGAGTTATTATTCAATGGTTTAGTATTTAAGTTGTGGTGCTATTCTTCTAGTGGTGTCATGTGAACGTCGACTACATGATACTTCACCATTTATGGGCCTAGGGGAATGCATCATGTATTTGGCTACTAATTGTGGGGTTGCCGGAGTGACAGAAACCTGAACCCACGTTAGGACACCATTGCATAAGGGAGTGTAGGATCTCAGAGTTTAAGGTTGTGGTTAGGTTTATATCTTAATTACTTTCCTATAGTTGCGGATGCTTGCAGGGTGTTTAATCACAAGTATGTATTAGTCCAAGTAAGGTCAGTAAATTAGCACAGGTTCACCCACACAATACTTACAACGCCAAAGAAGAGTACTCAACTATCTGAAGCAAAAGCACTTGACAAAATTCCCATGTGTCCTCGAGAACGTTTGGTCCTTATAAGTATTTCCACCAGCTTGTCCTTTGCTAAGAAAGGATTGGGCCACTTGTTGTGTTTGTTCTTTATTACTTGCTCTTTGTTTTGTTGCCTTATCAGAAAACCCCTAAAAATCCGTTTGCTAAGTATTTGTAGACATTTCCTGCTCCATACCACTAGTCAACACCTTCTGCTCCTCGTTGGGATTGACACTCCTATTTATCGAAAGTACTGCGATACACCCCCTATACTTGTGGGTCATCAAGACTATTTTCTGGCGCCGTTGTCGGTGAGTGAAGTGTTAGTGAAGAGTGGAACTGGTAAAGGAAACTTTTACTTTGAGTATTGATTTTTGTTACTGCTTATTACTTTGTTTCCAATATGGATAACCCACTTGGTTTTCTGTTTGGGAAAACTACTACCACTGCTAGGGTAGTAGATGAACCACCACCTGTTGACATAGATCCTTTTAAGATACCTACAAGTATTGTTGATCGTGTTATGGATAATTATTAATTTGGGGATGGGTGATCATTTGCTTTTATCCATGAATTATGTTATTTAAACATGTGAAGAAGAAGTTACTCTATATTCTTGAAAGGAGAGTCAAGAATGGTATTGAAGAATGGACAATCCATGGAATGGGAGGAAATGGCATCTCTCTTTTATTCTAAATTCTATCCTCCCAGTGAGATTCATAAGGATAAAAATCTGATATATAATTTTTGGCCTCGTGATGGAGAGAGTACAACTCAAGCTTGGGGGAGATTGAAGTTACTAATGCTTAAATGTCCTATTCATGAACTCTCTAACAATATTATTATCAATAACTTTTATGCTAGGCTTTCTTCATGATAAAGATTTACTAGATGCTTCTTATGCTGGATCATTCACACGTATGAAGGAAGAATCTAAATGGGATCTACTAGACCATATTAAAGAAAACACTGAAGCTTGGGAGAATTACAAAGGAAGAAAGTCAGGTATAAACTATGATTATGAATGCATTAAATATTTTATGGGAACTGATGACTTCCATGATATTAGTAATGAGTTTGGTCTTGATCCTCAAGTTCTTGCAAAATGTTTTAATGCTTTTGCCTCTTATATTGAAATTCCCAGGAGAGAGTGGGACAAGTACCACGCTCCTTATAAAGACATTGTTACTCATGTTCCTGCTAGCATAGAGGTTTGTACTATTGATCATATTTTGCCTGAACCTTATGTTGAGAAAATCCCTTTTCCTACTAAGGTAAAGGAACATTCTATCATAGATAATGTGGTTATCAAAAGTGCAAATAAAACTGTGGAGCCTGATGAGCTTATTAATATTGAGCCTGTGGTAGCTATTGTGAAAGATCTTGTCACTAGAAACATAGAGGATGAGCATATTGTCTTTTGTGAAGACGCTACTAATATTGTTTCTCATCCTAAAAAATCTAGAAAATCTAGTGTCCCTGTGCTTTCTGTTAGAATTGGTAATCATAGCTATTATGGTTTGTGTGATATTGGCGCTAGTTCTAGTGTTATTCCTTATGAGCTTTACTAGGAAATTATGCATGAAATTGGTCCTTGTGAGCTTGAGGACATTGGTGTGGTTATTCACCTTGCTAATATAGAGCAAGTTTGCCCCATTGGCATTGTAAGAGATGTGGAGGTCCTTTGTGGTAAGATTAAATATCCTGGTGATTTTCTAGTACTTGGTAAAGAAGCTAGTAAAACCTATCCTATTATCTTTGGTAGACCCTTCCTGAATACTTTTGGGGCTATTATAGATTGTAGGAAGGAAAAAGTTTTGACTAAGTTTGATGGAGAGTCTTATGAGTTTAATTTTTCCAAATTTGCCAAAACTCCTTATAAAAATGAACTGCCTAATGATGATTTCAGGGTTGAACAACTTTCTGCTATTTCTCTTGCTCCTGACAATGTCTTGCAGCAGTTTATGGAAGATCACGAAAGCGATGTCTTCATGAAGGAAAGAAATGAGATTGACGAGGTTTTCCTTCGTCGGCCTGAGTTACTTAAGCATAATCTACCTGTGGAAGATTTGGGTACCACACTACCACCTAAAGGGGACCTTGTTTTCGAATTAAAACCTTTACCTGATGATCTTAAATATGCTTATCTTGATAATAACAAAGTGTATCCTGTTATTATTAGTTCTAAACTTTCAGGAAAGGAAGAGTAAAGATTATTGGAAGTATTGAAGAAACACTAAGGAGCTATGGGTTATACTCTTGATGATTTAAAAGGAATTTCTCCCACTATATGTCAGCATGCTATTAATATAGAGCCTGATGCGAAACCAGTTGTTGAGCACCAACGCCGTCTAAATCCTAAGATGAAGGATATGGTAAGAAATGAGGTACTAAAACTCCTTGATGCTGGTATTATTTTGTAGGGTTCGCAGCATAGAAAACAAAAAAATTCCTACGATGTGAACTATATACCAAGATCTATCTACTAGATACAAACAACGGGCGGATGTATATCCATAGAGAACATACCCTTGAAGACCGACAAAGCTTAACGAGTTCAACTCGTGGTTGATGTAGACGATCTCTTGCCGATCTCAAGATCGAGAGGAAGTCCTAGCGCCACAAATCAGCAGCGCATCCGTGCTCGCACACACGTTCGAGGCACCGAGCAACCTCCGCCTCGCCCAAGCGATGCAGCGGAAGCACAACTCTTTCTTGCCGAATAGCCACCGAGAACATGTATCTCGCTAGTCCGAGACCATGGGGGATAAATTCTAGAGGGGGAGAGAGATCCTTCACGAGGAGGTGTGAGAGACAAGTGAGGAGGGGGCACCCAAGGGGGTGGCCGCCGGCCATGGGGGCTGCCCCCTCCCCTCCTTCATTCATGTGGGTGGACACTCCACTCACAAAATGCCCTTTAAAATCCCTCCACTCAAAAGTCCACTCAAATTCCCATTAAATTTCCACCAAATTTAATGCAAACTCTCATTAAATAAAACTCTTTTATTTTATTCAGAATTTTGTCAATTACTTTAATGACAAACATTCACAAATAACCCCTTGCTAGAATTCTATTTCACATGCATAACCACTTTATGCAATTTCACCAAAACCTGTTTGATTCTAGTGAAATAAATTCTGCGCTTGTTCATTCTTTCGGCATGAAACATTTGCTCCAATTGGATGTCGGTGTCTCTTAAGTGTGTCACCCTACGGTTCGTGAATAATGCGGACATGATCGAGACCCCTCTCGGATCAATAATCGAAGCGGATCCGAGACCCATACCGACTCCCACACATTCAACGATGACTTTCTTGTGATCGTCGGAACCTTTACGCTAGTATCTTAATCCCTTTGTTTCACGATATATTACATGTCCGATATTCGATCATCGGTATCTCCATACCTAGTTTGATCTCGCATCGACATGCACTCTTTTCTCGTTCTGTGATATAACATTCTAGTGATCAAATCACTTGCTTGCAAGCTAATCAATGTGATATCACCGAGAGGGCCGAGTATATCTATCCGTCATCGGGATGAACAAATTCCTCTCGATCCATGAGCCTCAACATAACACTTTATTAGTTACGAATCCATCTTTATAATCACCACATTACGGTGTGACGTTTGATGTTATCAAGAAACTCTTCCGGTGTTAGTGATTGACATGATCTCATGGTCTAAGGATTAGGATCACTTCGTAAGTTGTTATAGCAATATAAACTCAATGACTTTGATCGTAATGCTATACTTCGGATGAATGTTCATCACACCATTACACTAATGTTGTGATCCCGTTATTAACAACATCCAATGTCCATGATCAGGAAACCTTGATCATCTTGTTAATCAACGAGCTAGTTTATGAGAGAGGCATAACTAGGAACTTTCTGTTTGTTTATTAAACACACATGTGTTAACATTTCCGTATGAATACAATTATAGCATGCAAAATAAACATCTATCATATACTTGGAATACACATAATAAACACTTTATTATTGCCTCTCAGGGCATATTCCCTTCAGTCTCCCACTTGCACTAGAGACAATAATCTAGTTACATAGTGATAAATCTAACACCCATTGAGTTCTGGTGTTGATCATGTTTTGCTCTAGGGAGAGTTTTAGTCAATGGATCTGCTACATTGAGATCCGTATGTACTTTACAAATCTTTATATCTCCATCCTTGACATGCTCGCGGATGGAGTGAAACCTGCGCTTAATATGCTTGGAATGCTTGTGAGACCTTGGCTCTTTGGCATTGGCAATGGCACCATTGTTGTCACAATAGATCACCATTGTGTCCAACGTTTGCCACCACTCCTAGTTCGGATATGAACTCCTTCATCCAAAGCGATTCTGAGCTTGAAGCAACAACATATTCGGCCTCCGTTGTTGATCCGCTACCACAGGTTGTTTGGAGCTCCTCCAACTAACGCTCGCCATTCATGAGAAAATCGTATCCGGATTGAGACTTAGAGTCATCCGGATCGGTGTCAACTAGCGTTGACACAACACTTAGCGACGAGCTCTTCTTCACCTCCAGTATACAAGAAACATATCCTTAGTTCTTCGTAAGTACTTAAGGATATTCTTGACCGCTATCGATGTTAGAACACGGATCCGATTGGTACCTACTAGTCAAACTAATAGCATGTGCCACATCCGGTCTTGTACATAGCATGGCGTACATTATAGAGCCTATGGTGAAGCATAGGGACTTTGTCCATTATCTCTCTTTCTTACGCCGAAGCCGGACTTTGAGTCTTACTCAATGTCTTTCCTTGCAACATAGGTAAGAACCCCTTCTTACTTCCGTCCATTTTAAACTTCTTTAAAATCTTATCAAGGTATGTACTTTGTGATAGCCCTATTAGGCGCCTAGATCTATCTCTATAGATCTTTATGCCTAATATGTATGACGCTTCACCTAGGTCCTTCATTGAAAATTTGTTGTTTAGATAACTTTTAACAATGTTTAAAAGATCTATATCATTTCCGATCAATAATATGTCATCCACATATAATATCAGAAATGCCACATTGCTCCCACTCACTTTCTTGTAAATACAAGCTTCTCCATAAGTTTGGACAAATCCAAACTCTTTGATCACCTCATCAAAGCGGAGATTCCAACTTCGTGATGCTTGCTTCAATCCATAGATGGATCGCTGAAGCTTGCACACCTTGTTAGCATCCTTAGGATCGAAAAAACCCTTTGCTTGTATCATATACAACTCTTCTTCAATATTACCATTGAGAAACGCGGTTTTTGACATCCATCTGCCATATCTCATAATCGAAATATGCAGCAATTGCTAACATAATCCTAACTGACTTTAGCATCGCTACGGGAGATAAAGTCTCATCGTAGTCAACTCCTTGAATTTGTCGAAACCCCTTTGCGACAAGTCGAGCTTTATAGACGGTCACATTACCATCAATATCAGTTTTCCTTTTGAAAATCCATTTGTTCTCCACGGCCTTTCGTGAGGTAATTCCACCAAGTTCCAAACTTGATTTTCATACATGGATTCCATCTCGGATTTCATGGCTTCTAACCATTTGTTGGAATCGGGCTCATCATAGCTTCTTCATACGTCGGGGTCATCATTTTCATCAACCATGAAATTCATGACAGATTTCCGTCTGAGAGCTGCACGCGTCTGTTTGACTGCGAGGTTTGGTAGTACTCTCTTTCGGAGTTTCATGATCATTATCATTAGTTCCCTCTTCAACAGTGGAGCCAACTCCATAACAACTTCGGCTGCGCTACTCGCCATACTTTGAATGAAGGTTCCACAACCTCTTGAGTTCTACCTTCGACTACTCACACCTTTCATGAGAAACTCTTTCTCTAGAAAGGATCCATTCTTGGCAACAAAACCTTGCCCTCGGATCTGATAGAAGGAATACCCAATAGTTTCTTTAGGGTATCCTATGAAGACGCATTTTTCCGCTTTGGGTTCGAGTTTATCCGGTTGAAGTTTCTTCACATAAACATCGCATCCCCAAACTTTAAGAAATGACAGCTTAGGTTTGTTTCCAAACCACAATTCATACGGTGTCTTTTCAACGGATTTAGATGGTGCCCGATTTAAAGTGAATGCAGCAATTTCTAGTGCATAACCCCAAAATGACAACGGCAAGTCCGTCAGAGACATCATAGATCGAACCATATCTAATAAATGCGATTACGATGTTCGACACACCATTTCATTGTGGTGTTCGGCAGTGTGAGTTGTGAAACAATTCCACACTCTTTCATGTAAGTGCTAAACTCGTAACTTAGATACTCACCTCCACGGTCGGACCGTAGAAATTTGATCTTTCTATTACGATGATTTTCCACTTCATTCGAAATTCCTTGAACTTTTCAAAGGTTTCGGACTTGTGTTTCATCAAGTAGATATAACCGTATCTAATCAAATCATCGTGAAAGTAACAAAATAACGATATCCACCTCGCGACACACTCATTGGACCACATACATCGAATGCATGATTTCCAATAAATCATGCCTGCTCCATTGAACCGGAAAACGGCGTTCTAGTCATCTTGCCCATAAGGCATGGCTCACATGTATCAAATGATTCATAATCAAGTGATTCCAAAAGTCCATCCGAATGGAGCTTCTTAATGCGTTTAACGCCAATATGACCTAGACGGCAGTGCCACATATATGCGGATATATCATCATTAAGTTTAATCCTTTTAGCATCAACATTATGAATATGTGTAACATTATCATCGAGATCTAATAGAAATAAACCATTCATCATCGGTGCATGACCATAAAAGATTTCATTCATATAAATGGAACAACCATTGTTCTCGGATATAAATGAATAACCACTTCGCATCAAACATGATCCAGATACAATGTTCATGCTCAGTGCAGGCACCAGATAACATTTATTCAAGTTTATAACTAATCTCGACGGTAAGTGGAGAGGCAGCGTTCCGACGGCGATCACATCAACGCTTGATCCATTGCCGACACGCATCTTGACCTCACCCCTTGCTAGCGGTCGCTTGTTCCATGACCTGATTCGAGTTACAAATATTAGCAACTGAACCGGTATCAAATACCCAGGTGCTACTGCGAGCACTAGTCAAGTACACATCAATAACATGTATATCATATATACCTTTGTTTGCCTTGCCGGCCTTTTTGTCTGCCAGATACTTGGGGCAGTTGCGCTTCCAGTGGCCAGTCCCCTTACAATAGTAGCACTCGGAATCAGACTTAGGTCCAACTCGGGGTTTCTTTTCAGGCGCGGCAACAGGCTTGCCGCCCTTACTTCCCTTCCGTTTTCCCTTCTTGTCTTTCTTGAAACCAGTGTTCCTATTGATCATCAACACTTGATGTTCCTTTTTGATCTCCACTTCTGCAGTTTTAAGCATTGTGAAGCTCGGAGAGACTTCTTCATGCCTTGCATATTATAGTTCATCACGAAGCTCTTATAGCTAGGTGGCGTAGACCTAACACGATGGATGCCTAAGTCAATGGGAATCGATATTCCCAAGGACACAAGCTTATCGGCGTACCGACATCTTGAGTACATGCTCACTAACGAGCTGTGCTCTTCCATCATGCGACTAAAGAACTTTTATGAGCGTTGTAGCTCTCTGACAGCATGTGTGTCGAAAATCATTTTCAACTCACCCATTGTATCAAAAGCATTGCCGTTTTCGAAACGCTTTCGAAGTTCGACTCTAGCCCATACAATATGCCGCAATGAACTAAGTTGTGGTCCTCCTGACGAGTCTGATAGACATTCTTCTCCTCGTCAGGGGCATCATCAAAAGGTGGGGGGCCTAACGGCGCTTCTAGCACATATTGCTTTTGTGCGTCAGAGAGGAGAATCCTCAAATTCATGGCCCATTCGGTAAAGTTGCTACCGTTCGTTGCTAGTTTCTCTTTCTCCATGAACACATTGAAATTAAAAGCAGGTGGTGCCATCTACAACAGAATTTGTAAAGTTTAGACTAAGTGTATGATAGATTGAGTTCAACTAATCTATATTACGAATGAACTCCCACTCAAAAACGACATCCCTCGTGCCTTTTGGTGATTACATGAACCAAATCCACTACACCAAGTCCGATCATCACGTGAGTCGGTATAGCTTCAAAGGCGAGCATCAAATGGGCATCATATCAACTATATGACTCATGCTTAACCTTTCGGTCCGTGTTCCGAGGCCATGTCTATACATGCTAGGCTCGCCAAGTTAGAACCTTAGTATTCGCGTGTGTAACTGTTTTACACCCGAAATATGGTTGTGGATCCAAGAACACCCGATCATCACGTGATGTCTTGGAGCGAAAACATAATCGGTGCATACTAAAGGAAGAACACATTCTTATCTTGATATTTAAATGATGGATCATCTTATTATGCTAACAAAGCGCTAAACAAGCAATATAAGATGCTATCAAACATCATATGTTTATTAGTGAAATTATATGGTTCCCGCAGATGATCTCTATCATGTGCATCGTGGTATGATCACTATCATACCTATATGTGTAAATCCAAGGTCTATGGATTTTACACGCTATGTGTGTTGTAAGAGTATAATCTCATACTTCTACTTACAACACTACCATATCATAACACTAGCCCAGCAACAATCTAAACTAGACGCCTCTAATTTATCCATTGCAAGTTTTACGTGGCTTAGGGCTTTCGAGATAGAACCGTTATTACCTACGAACATGAACCACAACGAGGATAATCAAATTGTTGACAACTCGCTTGCAAAATAGATATTGACTATAGTAGGAGAGACAGACACCGCTAGCCACTTATGCAAACAAGTTGCATGTCAAGCGTGGAACAGGTCTCATGTGCGAGGACATGTAAAGTTTGTCCGGGCGCTTCATCCCACTATGCCACCAATATCCAAAATTACAACAAAGGATCAACAACATGATCATCGCCCACATACTCATATGTGTACTACCGTGTAAAGTATCTACGCATAGATCCGGCTCGATACCCTTTGTAGGGTTCGCATAGAAAACAAAATTTTCCTACGATGTGAACTATATACCAAGATCTATCTACTAGATACAAACAATGGGCGGATGTATATCCGTAGAGAACATACCCTTGAAGACCGACAAAGCTTAACTAGTTCAACTCGTGGTTGATGTAGACGATCTCTTGCCGATCTCAAGATCGAGAGGAAGTCCTAAGCGCCGCAAATCAGCGGCGCATCCGTGCTCGCGCACACGTTCGAGGCACCGAGCAACCTCCGCCTCCTCGCTCGGCAGATGCGGAAGCACAACTCTTTCTTGCCGAATAGCCACCAGGAACATGTATCTCGCTAGTCCGAGACCATGGGGAATAAATTCTAGAGGGGGAGAGAGATCCTTCACGAGGAGGTGTGAGAGACAAGTGAGGAGGGGGGATCGTTTTATAGGAGGAGGGGGGCACCCAAGGGGGTGGCCGCCGGCCATGGGGATGCCCCTCCTCCTTCATTCATGTGGGTGGACACTCCACTCACAAAATGCCCTTTAAAATCCCTCCACTCAAAAGTCCACTCAAATTCCCATTAAATTTCCACCAAATTTAATGCAAACTCTCATTAAATAAAAATATTTTATTTTATTCAGAATTTTGTCAATTACTTTAATGACAAACATTCACAAATAACCTTGCTATAAATTCTATTTCACATGCATAACCACTTTATGCAATTTCACCGAAAACTTTTTGGTATCTAGTGAAATAAATTCCTGCGCTTGTTCATTCTTTCGGCATGAAACATTTGCTCCAATTGGATGTCGGTGTCTCTTAAGTGTGTCACCCTATGGTTCGTGAATAATGCGGACATGATCGAGACCCTTCTCGGATCAATAATCAGAAGCGGGATCAGGAGACCCATACTGACTCCCACACATTCAACGATGACTTTCTTGTGATCGTCGGAACCTTTTACGCTAGTATCTTAATCCCTTTGTTTCACGATATATTACATGTCCGAGATTCGAGCATCGGTATCTCCATACCTAGTTTGATCTCGTTACCGACATGCACTCTTTTCTCGTTCCTGTGATATAACATTCTAGTGATCAAATCACTTGCTTGCAAGCTAATCAATGTGATATCACCGAGAGGGCCCAGTATATCTATCCGTCATCGGGATGAACAAATTCCACTCTCGATCCATGAGCCTCAACATAACACTTTATTAGTTCGAATCCATCTTTATAATCACCACATTACGGTGTGACGTTTGATGTTATCAAGAAACTCTTCCGGTGTTAGTGATTGACATGATCTCATGGTCTAAGGATTAGGATCACTTCGTAAGTTGTTATAGCAATATAAACTCAATGACTTTGATCGTAATGCTATACTTCGGATGAATGTTCATCACACCATTACACTAATGTTGTGATCCCGTTATTAACAACATCCAATGTCCATGATCAGGAAACCTTGATCATCTTGTTAATCAACGAGCTAGTTTATGAGAGAGGCATAACTAGGAACTTTCTGTTTGTTTATTAAACACACATGTATTAACGTTTCCGTATTAATACAATTATAGCATGCAAAATAAACATCTATCATATACTTGTAATACACATAATAAACACTTTATTATTGCCTCTCAGGGCATATTCCCTTCATATTTATCCTATTGCTAATAGTCAATGGGTTAGTCATGTTCATTGTGTTCCCAAGAAAGGGGGAATAATTGTTGTGCCTAATGAAGATAATGATCTTATACCCCAAAGAGTAGTGATTGGGTATAGAATGTGCATTGATTTTAGAAATATCAATAAAGTTACTAATAAAGATCATTATCCTTTGCCCTTTATTGACCAAATGCTTGAGAGGTTATCCAAAAAGACTCACTTTTGTTTTCTCGATGGTTATTCTGGTTTCTCTCAAATTGTTGTGAAAGCACGGGACCAAGAGAAAACTACTTTCACTTGTCCTTATGGTACTTATGCTTATAGGCGTATGCCTTTTGGTTTATGTAATGCTCCTACTACCTTTCATAGATGTATGTCTGCTATCTTTCATAGTTTTTTGAAGAAATTGTGGAGGTTTTCACAGACGATTTTTCTGTCTATGGAACTTCTTTTGATAACTGCTTGCACAACCTTGATAAAGTTTTGTAGAGATGTGAAGAAACCAACCTTGTTCTTAATTGGGAGAAATGCCACTTCATGGTTAATGAAGGGATTGTTCTTGGACACAAGATCTCTGAAAGAGGCATTGAAGTTGATAGGGCCAAAATTAAAGCAATTGAGAAGATGCCTTGTCCTAGAGATATCAAAGGTATTCGTAGTATCCTTGGTCATGCTGGTTTATATAGGAGGTTTATTAAAGATTTCTCCAAAATTTCAAAGCCCCTTACTAATATTCTTCAAAAATATGTACCTTTTGTTTTTAATGATGATTGTAAGGAAGCTTTTGAAACTTTGAAGAAAGCTTTGACTACTGCTCCTATTGTTCAACCACCTGATTGGAATTTACCTTTTGAAATTATGTGTGATGCTAGTGATTTTGCTGTGGGTGTTGTCCTTGGACAACGTGTTGATAAGAAGTTGAATGTTATTCATTATGCTAGCAAGACTCTTGATGCTGCTCAAAATAATTATGCTACTACTTAAAAAGAGTTCTTAGCTGTAATCTTTGCTTGTGATAAGTTTAGACCTTATATTGTTGATTCAAAGGTTACTATTCATACTGATCATGCTGCTATTAAGTACCTTATGACAAATAAGGACCCTAAGCCTAGGCTTATTAGGTGGGTGTTGCTTTTGCAAGAGTTTGATCTGCATATTATGGATAGGAAAGGTGCTGATAATTTATCTCGTTTAGAAAACATTTATTTTGACCCATTGCCTGTTAATGATAGTTTTCCAAACGAGCAGTTGGCTTCAATAAGGGTAAGTCCGCATGAGAGTCCTTGGTATGCTGATTATGCTAACTTTATTGTTTCCAAGTATTTGCCTCCAACTTTTACAGCTCAGCAAAGAAGAAAATTCTTTTATGATCCAAGGAATTACTTTTGGGATGACCCACACTTATATAAGGAAGGAGTAGATGGTATTATGCGAAGATGTGTTCCAGAATTTGAACAACAAGAGATACTGAGAAAATGCCATTGCAGTGCTTATGGAGGACATCATGCAGGGGATAGGACTGCAC
The DNA here is from genome assembly GCA_030063025.1 of Avena longiglumis. Classification (NCBI taxonomy): domain Eukaryota; kingdom Viridiplantae; phylum Streptophyta; class Magnoliopsida; order Poales; family Poaceae; genus Avena; species Avena longiglumis. The sequence goes on from CP125976.1 coordinate 535,059,487, forward strand.
AAAAAGTTTTACAATCTGGATTTTATTGGCCTACCCTTTTCAAAGATGCAAGGAAATTTGTCTTATCATGTGATGAATGTCAACGAGTAGGTAACATTTCTAGACGCAATGAAATGCCTATGAATTATTCTCTTATTATTGAACCTTTTGATTGTTGGGGATTTGACTTTATGGGTCCTTTTCCCCCTTCAAAAGGTTACACTCATATTCTTGTTGTTGCCGACTATGTTACAAAGTGGGTAGAAGCCATACCTACAAATAGTGTTGATGGTAAGACCTCCTTGAAAATGCTTAAGGATGTTATTTTTCCTAGGTTCGGTGTGCCTAGATATCTCATGACTTATGGAGGCTCTCATTTTATTCATGGGGGTTTTAGAAAAAGTCTCGCTAAGTACGATGTAAACCATAGAATTCTTCAGCTTATCACCCCCAAACCAGTGGGCAAGTAGAACTTTCCAATAGGGAAATTAAATCTATATTGCAGAAGACTGTCAATAGATCTAGAAAAAATTGGGCTAAAAAGTTGAATGACGCTTTGTGGGAATATAGAACTGCTTGTAAAAATCCTATGGGGATGTCTCCTTACAAAATGGTCTATGGGAAAGCTTGCCACTTGCCTTTAGAATTAGAACACAAAGCTTATTGGGCAGTGAAGGAGTTGAATAGAGATTTTAAACTTGCTGGTGAGAAAAGATTGCTTGACATGAGTGCCTTAGATGAGTGGAGGAGTGAAGCTTATGAAAATGCTAGACTCTTTAGGCCTCGTTTGGCAGCATCGTTTTGTAGTGTTTTGTTGTGTATTATTCCAGGTGGATTTGGTGAAAACATGCGTGTCACCCAATCCACTTCCACCCACCTAGCCCACTTCCTAATAAATCCCCTAGCACCGAAACATTGTTTGGGACATAGTAGGTCGATGTGCTGCCGCTGCGACTGGACAAAAACGCGAGGTCGACTCGCGTCTCGAAAACTCATCGGGTGGGCAGGTTTGTACGATTTTACACAGGCTCACTCGTATAAAAACCGGGTTGGCACGTGGAGTGTAACTGCTGGTGATGGATTGGGCTTGTAATAAACACATGAAAACACTTAAAAAACTTGGCTACCAAACAAGGCCTTACGGAAAAAGTAAAAAGATGGCATGATAGGAGAATTCTCAAAAGAGAGTTCCATGTAGGCGAGAAAGTTCTTTTGTATAGGTCTCGTCTCAGATTTTTTGCAGGGAAACTACTCTCAAAATGGGAAGGACCTTTTGTTACTGAGGAAGTATATCGTTCAGGAGCTATCAAAATATCTTCTTTAAAGGATGACACAACACAGGTGGTGAATAGTCAAAGACTAAAACATAATATTTCTAGAGATTCTTATAATGAAGATGTTGATGTTATTCAAATGGTGACATAGAAGAATTTATTAGAAACCGAACACCAGAAACTACAGAGTTCGTCTTTGAATAGGTAAAAGAGGTGAAAACAGAAGGTTCATGAAATCCCAATCTTTTTATATTTTTGATGTTTTTAATACATAAGGGAAGTTACGAGATGGAACAGAGGAGGAAAGGGAGGCCGGGGTGGCCAAACCCACCCCAGGCGTGGGCCCACCTTGCCCCGCGCCTAGAGGGGGTGTGCCTCCCCCGAGCTCTGTCTCCACCTTGTTTTCGTATCAAAACCTTCCTTATGCTTTGAAACTTCTTAATATATAACCCCTCGGATTCCCTGAGGTTCTTGCATCGAGTTCTCGTCGTGTTTTTGTTTCGACATGTTTCTGTCAGGCAAATTCTCAGTTTTGGAACTACAATGTCTTCCTCTGAATCACCCATGGAGGATTCCTCTATGGATGTCCTCCACCCATACATGTATGAGTTGAAGATCCATCCCAAGGAGATGATTCTCAAAGATAGGAAGGTATAGATGAAAGAAGTTCAAGGCCCCAAGGGAGAAGGAAGTTTGGAAGATAGGATGGAAGCATTGGAGCAGGAGGTTTTCAGGTACAAGAAGATGGCGGAACGCGAAGTGAATGTTATTCACAAGATAAGTTCAGAACTCATCGCAAAACACGAGGAGGTGGTGGCTGAGCTCCGAGAATAAATCTTCTTGCTCCGTCAGACCACCAACCAACTACAAGCACAGCTCTACGACATACAAAATCAAAACTATGAGTATGAGGCTAGATTTGATCGCATAAGCTCCACTGCTAGTTTCAGGATTGCGGAGACAAGGACATCCTTTTTGGATGGGAACCTTTGCCTTGGAAGTTTTATGATGATAAGAGAACACCACCACCACCGAAGGAGTAATTCGTCATCAGGTTTGGCATCCCCTTGGCTTGTTCCAAGCTTGGGGTGCCGCGGTATCACAACCATTATCTTTTATCTCTTACCTTTTTAGTGAATTCATATCTTTGGTAGAGGTGGTATTTTATAGTTTGGTTTGCATGTGGAAGTATCTCTCCTTTAGTTGATTATCTATGTATCCCTTGGTGTGAGTGCCTTTATGGAATATTAATGAGAAGTTTCATCTTTTACTTTTTGCACTTCTTATTTTAGTTTTCAATCTCTATTATATGATGGATCTTGTTGATCAGTATTGGCATCACTTTGGGATCATCAAATGGATCTAAATTGGTTTTGGCAAACCGAGTTCTGGTCAGTAGCAACACTTTTTGAGGTTTGAAAGAAAAAGAGAAAAGGCTTACAGGTATTTTGTATCATCTATTTTCTTTCTTATTGGCTCATAAGCTTAATATTCTTTATTTAAGTTCTTTTGTGTCTTCAAGGAAGATTGCATGTTTGGATTTATTACTTGTATGTTTGCTTGTTTCTTTCAACTCTCTTGCTTGCTACCCAGCCTTGCTAGCCAAAAACCTATTTTGAGAAGGCATACTTCTCATGTTTCCAAACCCTTTAAGCAAAACCTTTGCCATTTTTGTCTACCATATCTACCTAGTAGCTTTTGCTATTCCAAGCAAATTCTCAAGATTCATCTATCTTCTGAATTAAAAAGTATTTTGTTATGTGAAAACTAGTTAGTACAGCTCTCACGAACTTGATGGCACACATTATTTTCTTGCCCCTAATAGACTTGAACCATTGTGTCATCGAAGTTGCATATTCTTGCATCTATACGTTGGAATTAGCAGAATTGTGTTGTTATGGGGAATGCTTTCAACATTGCACTTGTACTTTGTACACAGTTGATATCGTGCTCTTTTGTCGGCGGATGTCAACGGTGTGAAATAAAGAGGGAACTTCTAAGTCCATGGAGTCTGCATTTTGTGTTAGAGAAACGCCTGGGCCACTAGCCTAGCCATGCCTAATCATGGTGGAAACTTGCAGCATCCCTATAGTGAGCTATCTATGAAGCATCCTCAATAAAAAGCTATGCACATAGTAAATAAAAAGATCGCTAAGATGCTCATTGTCTGCTTGCCTTGTCATTTAGTTTATGGGATAGCTCCTGTACCATGTGCAAGGGGTATCCGTTGGCGGTTCTCTATGATACGTGTGTACTTACAATGACAATAACTTACCGGTGACTAAAGTTGAATAGCATGAGGAGTGGCCCTCATATTCAAGGGACATGAGATTGCCAACTTATATTTCGTCAAGCATATACTCCATCTTTGTGCACTTTAACCTTAATCATCTCAAGATGCCTATGATAGGGGCAATGAGGGCTCAAAGCTAGTAATACCATAATCTTTTGGAAGCTCTTTATGACTTGAAATCCCTGCTACCCTTTATAAAGGGACCTTTCTTCTATTTCTAAGTTGAGTCAGTAAACCTACTTCCCCTCTATCTCCAGCAAGCATTTGAGTTGTTGTGTTGCAAGCATTCATATGGTGATTTATTCAATCATGTTCTTTATTTTCCTTGTTTGCACAAGACTCTTATCTATTGAGTATTACTTTGAAAGCCTTCATTGTGAAAAACCTTTTTGAGCAAAGAGTGCTCCTGTTATAAAACTTCTACAAAAAGCTTTTTGTGAAACCATTTGCCAGCTGTTCTCTGACCAGGAACAAGAGTTTGTCAATTCCAATTATAATTTATCTGTATGCATCTCTATTGTGACTCATGTACTTGTTGCAAGCTAAGTTATATAATGGTGAGTTGCTTTCTTATATGAGTTGTGTAATGGTAAGTGTGATGCTTATTGTCCGTATTCTTTTATCGACACTTCACTCCATAAACCTGTGGACATGTTTACTGAGCTTAGTTTTCGCTTGGGGAAAAGCGAAGGTCTAAACTCGGGGGAGTTGATACGTCCAATTTGCATCACCATTCTATATCATAATTTGCCTCTATTCATTGATATATGTCTTATTATGAGGTATTACTTATGTCTTTTCCACTGTTTTTGCATGTTGGATGATTCTTGGAGGATGAACTGCCGGAGTCTAGATTCTGATGGAAAAGGAGGTGTTTTGATGCAATTTCGCGAAGATCATAAAAATACCAGAAAAATATGGGAAAATTATATTTTCCCGGAAGACTGAGGAAGACATAAGGGGAGGCGAAGAAGGGCCACAGGGGGCCCACACCCCCTAGGCGCGGGCCCACCTAGCCTCGCGCCTAGGGCAGGTGTGGCCCACCCGCTCGGCCTCCGACTCCGCCCTCTCGCCTATATCTTCCTCACGGAACCCTAACACTAGGGGAGCGACCACAGATAGATTTTCGCCGCCTCTGCGGGACGGAAAACACCGAGAGAGAAAGATCTCTCCGGCAGACAGATTTCTGTTGGGGAAATTCCTTCCCGGAGAGGGGAGATTGTCGCCATCAACACCATCATCAAGCTAGGCTTCATTAGGATCATCATCATCCACACCATCATCACCACTCCGTCCCATTGTAACAATTGTGTTGGATATTGCTTTAGTTCTTAGGGGAAACTTTCCCGGTGTTAATTACTATTGTAGTTGATGTTTGTGAGTGGAACCATTGGATTATTGTTTATCTTCAGATTGTTATTCATCACCATATCATCTTTGATCTTGATCCATATGATGTCTCGTGTGTAATTCGTCTAGTTCTTGAGGACATGGGAGAAGTCTTGTTGTTAGTAGTGGATTTGTGTTGAGTTATTATTCAATGGTTTAGTATTTAAGTTGTGGTGCTATTCTTCTAGTAGTGTCATGTGAACGTCGACTACATGATACTTCACCATTTATGGGACTAGGGGAATGCATTGTTTATTTGGCTACTAATTGTGGGGTTGCCAGAGTGACAGAAACCTAAACCCCCGTTAGGACACCATTGCATAAGGGAGTGTAGGATCTCAGAGGCTGTGGTTAGGTTTATATCTTAATTACTTTCCTGTAGTTGCGGATGCTTGCAGGGGGTTTAATCACAAGTATGTATTAGTCCAAGTAAGATCGGTACATTAGCATAGGTTCACCCATACAACACTTACAACACCAAAGAAGAGTACTCAACTATTTGAAGCAAAAGCACTTGACAAAATTCCCATGTATCCTCGAGAACGTTTGGTCCTTATAAGTATTTCCACCGGCTTGTCCTTTGCTAAGAGAGGATTAGGCCACTTGTTGCGTTTGTTCTTTATTACTTGCTGTTTGTTTTGTTGCCTTATCAGAAAACCCCTAAAATCCGTTTGCTAAGTATTTGTAGAGATTTCCTGCTCCATACCACTAGTCAACACCTTCTGCTCCTCGTTGGGATCGACACTCCTATTTATCGAAAGTACTGCGATACACCCCCTATACTTGTGGGTCATCACATGGCGAAGGTGGTCCTGCCGACATCTCCCTCGACCATGGCAAAGGTGGGCCTAGCAGCGTCTCCCTTGACCCCAACCTCTATGTTGCATCATCCGAGAGATGTTGTAAGAAACCTCTCACCTTCTGTACATGTAGGTTTGTCAACATGTGATGATTTGCAAGGCAATTATCATGGTTTTGTTAATAAATGCATCCACACGTGTTATTAAAAAGGACCGCGTCTTGGTGAATCCCCATGCCAGGACGTATCCCCTTCCCCATTCTCGTCCCCACTTGCGTCTTAGTCATCGACAGGCCTTGTCGTCCACTATGACGAAGTGGTTCAGACGTGCCAAGAACGGCGACGAGGTCGGCTCATCGAGCGGCGGTCGTGGTCGTGGTCGTGGAGGCACGTCTCCCCGCCTGCTCGAATAGAGGACGCACGTCTCCGTTAGGGGTGGCGCGGATGTGCTGGGAGCAGCGCATCCCGGTGCCCTACCTCGATGCACCTCCCTAACAAGCGACACATGAACCAACGGGGGGGCTCCGGTGTTACTCATCCCTATGTCTTGTGCTACATGACAAGCCAAGATTGAGCGCCGCCGCGCGAACCTCCCGCCTAACCTAGCCAACAACCCAACCTACTCTGATGGGTTGTGCCTATGGGTGACTGATTAGAGCACGAGCAGGATGCTCGTTGGCGCTCCTACTTCGCCATGGACTACGTGCATGTCCCTTTTCCCATCAAACAACCCGCAACCGTGAAGGTCCGAGGAGGAGAGTGACAAGAAGAGCCTCCAATGCACCAGTACAGCAGGCCACTGGACGAGGAGGATGTCTCCAAGGAGGAGGTCAGCCTCGCGGAGCTAGCCAGGTGGTCGGACCTCGGCGTCATCCTCTATCTCTGTGCTACATATTTGGGTGGCACGGGCCCCGCTGCGACCACCAGCCCGTCGCCTCAGTGCCAGTGTAAACCAACCCGTGGGAGCCATGGTCACAGTTGCCTGACCAGGCAGGCGAACCGGCGCCAACACCCGTGGTGGCCTTGTGGCCATGGTTGATGTCTATCTTCATCGACCTCGAGGACAATGACACGAGAGGACTAAGGCGGCCACAACAGCCACCAACAACGCAAACCCTAGAAAGGGTTTTATTTATATTTATTTTCAGTCCACTTTTAGTTGTAGTTTAATTTTATTATGTTTTCCTATTTCGACACCTGTGTCCAATTAATTTTATGAAATATATATTGAGTAAGCTTAAGTATGTGTCCTCCATTGTCGTGTCATGCCCAAACTAGTGATGTAAATGGCAGCCGCAAGTCCCGATTACCCAATCCGTTTGTTCATTTCTTTAAAAAAGACAAATTTTATTAAACTAGAGTATTGATAAATGGTATTATGTAGGATTAAATGGTGTGCCGCTTACATCCCTACCCAAAACCCAAACCCGTTAGAGATGGCCTTGGACAATTTCTGCTTTTATTCTTTTCAAATGATTTACTTTTAGCTGATCCTGTATTGTTTGCCTGCTTCCATATTTTCTTTTGAGTAAAAAAGATTAGTTTCCAGATATGTGTTCAGCCATACTGCTAAATGAGGCCCCACTGGCAGATCAGGAGGCAAGCACATTATTCAAAACTAATTATGTAGCAATACTTAGTTGCCACAGAATTTTGTTTTGCGTGGCAGACAAAACCAATGAAAGTCAACATAACTCGTGACGTTAAAAACAGCAACAGCCTTTGATGCTGTACACCATCACCAATACCATGCATATCATTCTTAACATAACCCCACAAAGTTACCTGGTGAGACATAACATCAAAACACACACCAGCAACTTCAACATGCCAAAATAACCTCGCATTCCATTTACCCAGGAGCATAAAACAATACGTGTGATGCTACTTCGCACTCCACAGTAACTTGTTGTACCAACCACGACAGCAACCGCCCTGGCACGGGATTCTCATAATGAACTAACTAAAAATTCGCCTTTATTTAGCAAACTGGGTAGTATGATAGATCTTATCCCTTTGTAGATACATGGCACCTCTAACCTGTAAACAGCAATCAGAACCAGACCTCTTCTTTTTCTAGAGATATGTACACCCATCACTGATGAATCATTGGGTTTGTGTATAACCTCCAGGGGTCTTGGAAATATGTGACCACTGTCTCGAGGTACTGATGCCAGCCTAATTTCCGTCCATCGCTCCAGAACAAGCAACCTTGGGTCCAAAATCAAGCCTCACCCAAAGTGATGGAGAGCTACCTACTGGTGGGGGGTTATGTTACTTCACTATTGCTGTGATTCTTGTGAATCAAATCAAAGAGCTTCCTTTTTCAGCTATAGCTCAGACTTCGATTGACATATCTGGGATTGCACTGCATAGAACCATCTCACCAATTTCATTCACGAACTTCAGAACGAGCTGCAAAATCCAGAAACTTCTGCACAACTTGCAACATCTGTTTTGATGAAAGTATCTGCAAGATAGGTAAGTTGATAAATCAGTGTATATTTGACAGGCAAATTGCAAAGGTACACAGGAGTACTCCCAGGTAGGGAAAAACACTTGCTTCAAAAACATACCACAGAAATATGTTGTGAAACAATATACTAACAAAATGAACACTTATACTACTCCCTCCATCCAGAAAAAGATGTCGCAAATTTGTCCAAATTCGGATGTATCTATATACTCCCTCCGTCCATAAATAAGTGACTTGAGTTTATCTAGATTCGAATGTATCTAGACACTAAAATATGTCTAGATACATACAAATCTAGACACAAGTCACTTATTCTGGACGGAGGGAGTACTAAATAGTGTATAGATACATCCAGATTTAGACAAATCTGCGACATCCTTTTCATGATGAAGGGAGTACGTATTTGCCATGTCATCTCCCCTCTTATTTTATTAACCAAACATTGCACATATTTTTGCAGAAACTTTTGCTAGTACATACTTATTCACAATGTACATCTATATAAAATCACATAGTTTTCAGAGTGAAGTGTTTCTAAATTCCCTGTTTCACATGCACCTGAAAGCACAAAATCTATTCTACTAGTATTTTGTGATAACTTCCTACTCCCTCCGTTTCAAAATATAAGATGTTTTAGCTTTGTGAAGCAAATGTATCTAGACTTCTTTTAGTGTGTAGATTCATTCAAAACATGAGTGAACCTATATAGTAAAAGAAGTCTAGATACATTTTCTTCACAAACCTAAAACATCTTATATTTTGAAACGGAGGGAGTATTAAATATTGGAGGCATTTCTGACATGTGTTCTCCAGCAAGAACTCAGATAAAACCTGGAGGCAAAAACACCCAACAGATGATGCTGGAAACACGAGGATCACGTACAATTATAGACGCACATACAAGTTGAATAAACTACAGCAACATAGACGTACCATCGGTGGTCAAAGTCACGATCCTGAACTTGACTTTTGAACCCATACTTGTCTCTGCACACAGCATTTATGGTATTAGACTTCTGGAACCAGCCAAGGCAAGTAGGAGATTATAAACTAATCATACCTCATGAGCCCCATAGCTAGCAGCGCCCCTCTTCGAAGGTTTTCCATCGGATGTAATAGGAGAGATCTCCATCTCCTTCAGCCCACGTGGCGGACCACGGCGGTTGGCGTGCCTGTTTCCTGAATAACAACACACAATGAGCGGTAATTCAGAAACTGATCTAGAACAACTTTGCGCAGCTTGTTTGCTAACCACTAACTATAACCAGATAAGAAACAAACCATTCTCCACAACACCACCACGACCACCAGGACTCCTTGTGTCTATTTTTCTATCTCCATGGCCTACATAATCAGCTCAGTTAATACGGTGACTCAAGCATCAGGAATGACTGATAATAAAAGCCATTTAACTAAGACTTGTACCATCTGCTTGCTGAGAGAAATTGTCCTCAGGATGTGACTGAATTAGCGGGAACTCAGACGACGAGGCTTGTGTACCTCCTCCTGACGCAGACTTGTCATAGCGACGAGGGGCCCATACACCACGGTCAGGCCTATCTCTATTTCTGGCATGTCTTTCAATCTTCTCACTATTGGGTCCAGAACTATGCAGATGAATATGCTTGTCATCATAGTAGCTTTTCTCAGCATTTTCAACAGTCTGATCTTTCACAATGGAACGCGAGTTTGGAACCCGTGGCGGACGCTTATCCTTGTCAGCATTAATCATGTGACCATCTTGCTCATGCTGAGATGCTATTCCATGGCGTCCTTCCTTGTTTGAAAGTATAGTCTTAATAATTCTGCCACTGGCCTCATGCCGCTGGTCTTGTCTAGAACTTGATGGGGGTGTATTTCTTGAAGGGGGCACAGACTGCTGCGGAGTTGAGCTATCAGATATCTGTAACAACAGCAGATAAAATGACAGTCCATACTAATTAAATGGCGGGAATCCTCATGGAACATGTATGCTTACATTGGAATCAACCCTTGCTCTTCCTTTCAAAAGGACAATTTTGTCTCTTTTACCATCAACAACCTGAGCAGACCCAGATGGTCCTCCACTTGTACCATCTACAAGATGAGACAAAAGAAAACTACAATATTTAACATCATAGAAGAACCAAGAAGTTGCATTCCATCATAAGGATGGAAAGAGCGAAGCACAAAACACAAGAGAAACGTTTAATTGGGCAAAAAAAAGAATTAGACAGTTACCATTCTTAGAAAGGAAAATACAGGCTCCATGCTTAAAATAAAAAAAATGAAAATACAAAACCTAATTTGTCAAATACAAAAATAACGTAAAAGTGGATGACATCATGCAGGGAGGACAAGTGTCGTTCCCATGAACAGACTACAAGACATCCACTTGGCCTACCGCCGCATCCCACGTGTCAACCATCAAACTGAACAAGTGAAGCACACAATCGATGTGTGTTTGCATTAAAGGTGCTTTTAAAAAGCATACTTATTCTGCCATTGCGGAGAATATTAACTAGCAGATACCACATTTTAGTCACTGTAGTAAAGGTTCCCATATAAGCTACATTTTCGCATAGTGCAGTTTACTAACCAACTCCATAACTCAGTTCTTACAAACTAAAACCGTGCGCCATTCTCATGTTAAAATTCAGCTCAAGTTGATAGTGTGCCTCAAGTGAGGGAACCATTGTCTGATCGTTAGTTGCATGGTTTTAAAGGCATTAAGGCGTCTTAAGAGCGGTTTGGGGGCGCTCTAACGTCTAAGCGACGCCTAGGCGGGCGCTTTGGACACCTAGGCGCCTAAAGCGGTCAATTTTCCAAGGCGGAGGGGGGCGCCTTGACTCCTAGGCATCGCCTAGGCGACGCCTTGGGCGTTTAAAACCATGGTTAGTTGATACAGCATTTTAACAACATTAATCAAGGAGGATCATATCAGAAAGATCACTTAGTTATAGACTACAACAACCGAATACTGTTGAGTACTGAAAACAGTTATAACAAGCTAATAGCAATTGACAATTTCTTGACACGACCTGAAGTTCCAGCAATAATTTTCTCTCTTGTATGATCATCCCTCTTCGGCGCTAAGATGTAAGTTGGCTTCTCCTTAGCATTTTCTCGCACAACATACTGAAAAATATCACAGAAAAGCAGATAGTTAAAAAATTCCAGTCATAATTCATTGCGGATAATTTACAGAAAGTAGCATTTGCTGTTTTCTTGGTTTTGACAGGTAATCATTCTGAACAAGTAACGGAGCTGAGTTGCGAGCATTGATAGTGTCTGTGTGCTTCAGCTAAGCACAACAGCATACATGCCTGTCTATGGCAAAAAGAAACGACGAGGACTCCACACCATAACAACAAAATAAAACAATTCTGAAGTGGATGAAATACATAAAAACATATAGGACCATACAATTCGTAAACACCAAGGCAACACAGCTATGCATTGGGGGTAAGTGACAGGCTGATAGTAGTCACAAGGTTTGTAACATGCTAACGAAAACATAACCTTAGGCCAAAGTACAGAGCATCTGATTTTTTTGTGATGAGTTGGTTATATAACATGAAAGGAAACTGAAGAAACATTGTTTTTTTCATTATGTCAAACCAAAGTATAAACAGGGAGCACCATTCTTTTTTGGATAATTTGGCTGCAATACAAAATGAAAATATAGAGCAAGGAACTAATCTATTCCTACTTTTTTTTTCATTATGTCAAACCAAAGTATAAACAGGGAGCACCATTCTTTTTTGGATAATTTGGCTGCAATACAAAATGAAAATATAGAGCAAGGAACTAATCTATTCCTACTTGTCTAGGCATAGAGTACACTACACAAAACATATTTCTGTAAAACATGACACAGCAATGTGCTGTCATTTGGTCCCACTGCTACAATCCAAATGGTCAATACAAAAATAGTATGTGTTGCCATATCCAAGCTTGGAAAAAAGTGGTCTATACATGTTACTATTTCAAAGTTTAACAATTAATTCGTAGGACTGCCAAAAGCTTATATATGAAAGGATAAGATACATTTCATTGACAATAGAAATTTTCAGCAAGTTCCAACCAAGCATATTACCGATGAAGTGGAGGCCCTGCGCCTTTCAGAGGCCCTTTTAGAAGGACTAGAACTGCTGGTTACCACACCTGCAACTTTTCTGCTTAGTCTACTGCTTACAGACCTCTGCGGTGTATGAAATGATAGTTAGTAGACATCCTATAGTTGATAAACAATTATAGAACCCAATATCATAATCAACTGAACTAATGTACCTGAGCCATACTCTTAGCTGCCCTTTGCTGACGAACATAAACCATGAGAGGTGTCACTACTGGTGGCTCCTTTCCAGCAGCTGCAATAGTAACCAAGTAAAGGCATGACTTTCCTTTATACTTGGCATCTTTGAATACGTATACTAATGAAGCAAGAATGTATTACTACAAATAGAAAATAATGGCATGTTTTACCTGCTCTTTCAGCTTCTTTCCTTTCAAGCTGAATTTCAGCACTTGGCAAATGCTCGGTAGGCTTTGATATAAGCTCAAGAAACTCCAAGTATTCTGGATCTATGTTTGCCAACAGAATACATTAAGTCCGTAAAAAAATAAAAAATGGAAGTATGGTACGTATTGGAAAAAAGTTTATTTAAGACCTTTCGCTATAGTTCCTTGACGAGCGTCTTTCTTGATATTTGACTTCGGAACCTGTTGTGATGGTGCATATTCCACAAGGGCTTTAAATTGAGCACCTGGCAGAGAACCATGGATACCAAATATATAATCGAGTGTTACAAAAATTGTAAATCAATTACAAATTTATAGCAAAGGTATTGATCAATTCTAGCCTAACAGGATATGGATTAAATACCCCCATCCCAACAATTTAACATGGGTAGCACTTGATTTCATTCACCACCTCCAATACTTGACCAACAAGTCTCGACCCATGAGCACAGAAGGCTTAGCTTGGTATATGTAGGAATGAAACTATTGGAAACGTATATAAAGAGGAAATTGATGGTTAATTTCATATTTGGAGAAGCTCAGTTTAAAGCAACAGTGGTCTCACTTCTAAATTTTAAATGGCCTAAACAAGGAGTTTTTTCAACTGAAACCAGTGCCTCATATCGTACTTCACTAGTCTCTTCATACTTCATTCTGTATTGTTTTTGCGCTGCTTATGAATTAAAGGGAAAATCAACTGGGTGAGTAAGCATTGCTTCTTAGAAGGACGAAAGCAATGTGCCAATATTTATTTGCTAGCTAGCCTAATCAAGGTGATGCAAGTTCAATGGCTATGTGAATGGCATCAACATTTGATGTTTATAATCTTGTACATAATAACTGTTGTTGCAAAGATCTAACATAGCTAGCACAGAAACAAGGGGAGATAATGTGAATACAAGTTCTGCATACTGAGAAATGAAAAAAAAATATTGCTCAGGAATGGAAACATTACCCTTTTCATTCACAAATACATGACCATTGAAGAAATCAGCAAACTCCACAACATCTTCTGGGCTCTTGAAGTTAAGATATAGACGAGAATATCGATGATTCTTTTGGCTGGAACAAAAATATGTTAGCCAACTGAAAAAAAGATGGTGAGAAACAAGAATCTCGCTATTGTTTCAACATCTACTGGACTCTTAAAATTAAGGTAGAAACAAGAATATCTATAATTCTTTCGGCTGGATAAACAAATCATGTTTGCATATTGGAAAAAAGACAGTGACAAACAAGAATGTCATTATTGTTTAGCTACCACTGCTAGGTATAATGATTAAAGAAGTCTTACCTTTTGAGGAAAAGAATCTCAAGGACATCAAATTAACATGAAATTGCTAAGCAAGTCATCATACAAACAAGTACAATATTAGTAAGTACAAAAATTGTTATAACAAGCACATCTTAAGCAAATCCCACACATTCACACATGAAAACAAGATAAAAAAGGCTCTGGCTCTTGTATCAAACATAAGAGAAAGCAAAAATGAACATTTTACTCACTCATTAATATAGACTTTTTTTAGCTAACATGAAACCACAGAAAGGTCAGCGACAAACTAAAGAGATGTGATTAATTGGAAGAAAGCATACAAAGTTGCAGAACTAATAAGGCAACTTCTATTCGTCACGAATACTACAGTTACAATCATCAATAAGTTCTATATTGCAATTGCAATAACTAAATTACATGCACAAATTTTAAACAGAATTTTACACCAGGCAATTGATTCTGATTTCACGTAATTATAGCAAGATACTGTAAGTGGCACCACATTGTGATCACAGATAACTACAACTCAATGACTCAGTAGGGATAACATACTGCAACCGGATAACGGCAACTGTTTAAGCTATACATCTGATTTACACAAATGGACAAGCTAATTGCTAATAACTAAACTAATCAGTTTAACCAGCACCGCGAAATCCTACCAAAATTATGGGACAGGGCTAGTCACCTACCCATAATTCCTTGGTTAAGCAGCCACGACCCCAATCCAGAGCTAACGCGCAAACGCACGCACAGGGGACTTGGCGAGCGAGGGAGAGAAAACGCTGACCTGGCATTACCGGCGCGGAAGCAGGCCCAGTCGTACCGCCCGGCGAAGCGCGCATCGACCTGGTCCACGACGGCCTGCTGCGCAATCGCCGGCGGCAGCCGCCGCAGCACCACCTTCGTGCGCTGCGCCGGGCCCTTCATGTGCGCGCGCGCCGCCAGCTCCAACCCGTCGGGTCCGAAATCGCCCCGCAAACCGGGACCCGACCCCCCACGCGGCACCGGCACAAACCCTAGGGGCCGCGTCACATCGAGGTAGGTCCGGGAAGGCGGGCGGGCGCGAGATCTGGAGAAGGGTTAGGGTTTGGAGCGGGCCGGGGAAGGAGGAGGTCTCTCGCTCTTGTCTGCTGCTTTCCCCTCTCTCTCGCGAAGTCGCGTGCGTCTCTTTTCGGTCTCTGGTTGGGGTTTGGGTTTGGGAGATGAGAAATTGGAAACTGTCGGAGATTAGGGGAAGCGGAAGAAGAGGAGGACGAGGAGGACGAAACGAAAAGGCGAGACCGGAAGAAAAGAAAAAGGGAAGGGGATAAAAAATATATATATGTGAAGAAAATCCTACTCGTAATGACAAGTAACACGTTTTTTGGAGAGTTTTTTTTTAATAATCACTCCCTCAGTGCTAAAAAGAATAAAATAATGTTACAAATTTATTTAAATTTAAATAGATCTAAACATATTTTAGTATGGGGATACATCTAAAATTCAACAAATCTAGGACACTCTTTTTAAGACAAAGGGAATACTTCTTCTATTCCGAGTCGATTAATTTGGAGCCGTGGAAATAGCAACGAGTCAAATATGTTGTCTTCCATTAGATCATTATTACTTCCAAATAACAAAGCAGCCTATGATTCACATAAACATTGTTTGCGTTCAACAGGAAAATTGGACCGAGTCTTACAAAAACTTAGTTGCTCTAGCATATAAAAAAGGCAAATAGAAAACCTAATGACAGTCACGCCACCTAGCTAAACTAATTCCTAGAGTACATGATACCTACTATGCGACCGATCAGTTTAAGAAGTGGGACACTCTTTTCTTAATGGGATTTTTATTTTGGTGGCTCTCATTTCTTACTTATATACTCACTTTTATTCAGATGCTAAAAATTTTCTCACTTTTGTCCAACCTCTTATCTAAAATTCTCACAAAGTCTGAAATCGTGTGTTGTCGTCAGGTTGACCGTCATGCTGACGAGTGAGACTACGTTAGGTCGGATCCCTAGTGGACACCTCTCTCCATTTATTCAGATTACACGTGAGTGTCGGATCCATAGCTTACCCACGTGAGCGTTGCAAGATGGGAGCCCGAGTCAGTCTCACATCCATGCCCATGTCGTTGCCTTCCCTTTTCCCGCACCCCATTCTTCCTTTTCTCCAGCGAAGGCAGCCCTTCTCCGGTCGGCGAGTGATGTTTAGCTTCACTTGGGCCTCCCGTTCGCCATGGCCGCAGTATGGTGTCATGTCGTTGACAAGATGCCCTAACTGCCCACGCGTGCAACCTCTGAAGCGGTTGGCCTGTATGAAGGATGACAATGACAACCGCGAACACGAGTTCGTGAAATGCGAGAGCATGCCATATAAAGAGGGGAGGTTAGATCTCGCACCAAATTGTTTTGATTTCTCTCGGTTTTCTTGTTATTTCCTCGGAATTTGGGATTTAGGGTTCATGTTGCCGTTTTCAGATCCTAAAGAAATGCAGGCATTTTGAGTGGATCGATGTGTACATTGATAGGCTTGATTGGAAGAATCAATTGGCGTAACTCAAAAGTTTAATTGGGGGCGCTTGCTGTGGAGAATGCGGCCGATAGAGAAGCTATTCCAATGATTCCCAATGCATAACTGGTGAAACTGAAGGGGGAACTTAAGAAAATTAAGAAGCTATTAAGGCGGCTGATTGGTTTGAAAAGGCAAGCAAAATTGATGGTTGGGGGATTTTTTTTATTGTATAATTTCTATGGGATTCTCGTACTTGTTGTTCATCGGTCGCTAGAAGTCGTTACAAATTCAGTTAGGGATTATGTCTACTTGTTGTTCATCAGTCTAGCTAGTACTGAATTTCAGACAGTTTGGGTGCCTAGGAAAAATGAACTTCAAGCCTCTTTTCTATGAGGTGAAAGTTGGACTTTAATATTGTTGCACATTTAAATTCAAGGGATCCCTAAATTTAATTTGTTTATCGAGTTAGCATCTTGATTGCAATCAAGTGAATCTATGAGGTTTGAAGTCAAACTTCAGGATTTAGGAATATGAAAGTATAATAAATAATAAAATGGCATAACTCTTGAACACCTTTAAATTAAAGATATATACAACTCTTGATGTAAAATAGAGTTTATCATTTTAGAGGGTGAAAAGTAATGCATTCACTCAAATCTTTGTGTCTCATTCATATACCAAAGTAATACAACTCTTAAACATTTTCAAATTACACTTAGGGCATGATAATGTTATGCTAAGAAAATCTTGAGAGTTTACCATTTTTAGAGCGTGAAAAGTATACATAAACTAAATGGATCTCTAAACTAAAATCTTTATGTCTCATTCATATACCAAAATCATACAACTCTTGAACACTTTCAAGTTACACATTGGACATGATAATGTTGTCCTAACAAAATCTTGAGAGTTTACCATTTTTAGAGCATGAAAAGTAATGCATAAACTAAATCTTTATGTCTCGTGCATATACCAAAATTATACATCTTTGAACATTTTCAAATCACACCTAGGACATGATAATGTTATATTAAAAAAATCTTGAGAGTTTATCATTTTCAAAGAGTGAAAATTAATGCATATACAAAAATTATACACTTTTGAACACTTTCCCTTAATTTGTTTATGGAGATAAAGTATCGATGGCAAACTTGTTATTTCGCATAGATAGAGGGGTAGGGCATAGAGAGAGTTTATTCTACATATTAGATCAAAGTGGATCAACATTTGTTGGACACTATCCACATGACAACTATCTAGACCAATCAGGGCGTAGCAGCCAAAGTGACCACAAGTTTGAGCTTTTGTGAGAATTTGTGACTAAGGGCAAAACTGAGTACTATCAAAAAACCAAGGGCAAAATAGACTGAGAGATTGAAATAGAAATAGAAACAGATTTAAAAATTGGAAAATGTGTGTTTTATACAATGAAATATATCTACATCAAATTATTTACAATTCAAATATACATGAGTGTGCCAATTATGGCCTCATTCAGATTTGGAAAGGATGTTTTGAGAATGGGTTTGAGTCAAAAGTCATGCACCTTCATAGCTAGTAGGTGATTTGTGAAGTGGTGATTTAAGGCAAAACTTGACGTCTCTATGATTCTTATGGTTTTCTAGGTGGCATGTCACATAAGAAGACTCCACGAGTAGGTGCCACTATGTTTTATTTAAAAAAAATGTTGTGCACAAAATGAATCAATTAGCTAGATAAACCATATTCGGTGACTCTATGTTGACCAACCACTGGAGGATTAAACTAAGTATATTGTACGCGCTAGTGTTAGTACTCGAGGATAAAACTGAGTATATTGCACGTGCCAATATTAGTACTCAAGGGTATAACTAAGTACACCTAACGCGCAAGGGTTAGAATCGAGGAAAAATCGTGATGAACCGTACGCATGTCACGGTGCACGGTGCAGTAACGGACGCGTGTCTTGGTGTAGTACCATACGCGGTTATGTGATGCATGGTGGTGCAACGAAACGTCCATTCCCTTCACCTTTATAGAGCCCCTCTCTCTCCACCTCCTGTAACATCCTAGCATTTAGGAACTAACGAAGGGTAGATCTAGGAAATTTTGCATATGCATGCATTCATCTGCAAAATGTGGATAAATTTTTCGCCAAATAAAAACTTAAAGTGATCAGAGTTTCTTTCACTCTCTAAGTGTAGGAATAGCTCTGGAGAGTGATTATAAATTATGACATGATCTTTATGAATTAGTGTGTTTTGGGGAAAGAATTTGAATTCAAACTTGAGATTTGAGTTTATATTTTAAAGCTAAGGATTATGATTTGGTAATATTATTTAATCAAGAAATGATATATAGAAATAGAAACTCTAAATAAGAAACACAATTAAACAAATGAATATTTATTCCATATCTTTATTCCATGAATAAAAGTTACAAAAAGTAACTCATTAAGTCAATAAAGAGTCTTTACGGAAATGAAATTACAAAAAGAGGAATATTTACATATTAATAAACTATTACAAATTCTTTACAAAAGAATGAAATAAAACATTACGAAGGATCACATCTGTCTAAAAATGAATCTATACTAATCTTGAATCTTCAAATCTGGTACCTGCAAAACAAAGAACAAACAAATAAAGGAAAAAAATGAAAGTTCAGTTATTAATTTTACTCTCAGTAGAGAGCGGTGAGTTGCACTGCTCAACTTTACATCATTGAGTAAATCTTTTAGGGGAAAGTTTCACCAATATGAAAGAATTTAATCTTTCATAATAAATAAGCCATAGATCAAATGATCACAGCAAGTAAAAGGGCAAGTTTCACCAGGTAGGTAAATAGTAATAAGATCAAAAGGTAGAACACATCATTGAGCATATCCACAACCTTGTGATGATGCTCGACGTAGCACTTCGTTGGTAACCCCAAGCGCAGGGTGTGAAGAGCAAGCAGCAAGTTTTCCCTCAGTTAAGACCGGGGTTATCGAACCAGAAGAAGGAAGGAAACGTCACACAGGTGTTGCAAGCAACGCGGAGACCTGCACAACACAAACTCAAGACTTTGTCCCAATGAATCAGTGAGGTTGTCAAGCTCACCGGTTTGCTGTAACAAAGTATTAAACATATGGTGTGGAAGGTAATGGTTTGCAGCAAGTAAACAGGTAACAGTGGAATATGTATCAATGGTAAAGATTGGACCAGGGTCCATAGTTCACTAGAGGTGCTCTCCTTAGATAAACAACATGGCATGAAGGGTAAACAAATTACAAGCAGGCAATTGATGTAAACGAGCAAGGCATAACAATGCAATTACCGATCGAAAGATCCTATGAGATTCGATTGGGCAATACAACAAGATACATAGACCGCCATCCAAGCATCTATGACTAGAAGTCCACCTTGAGTTATCATCCGAACCCCTCCAAGATTAAGTTGCAAGCAACAGACAACTGCTTTAAGCAAAGTGTGTAAGGTAAACAGTCCACATGTTCCATGAACAAGAGACCGTTGTTTTCTCCCTAGTAGCAACAGCACATCTACAACCGAAGAGATTTTTGTCACTTCCCTTGGAAACTAGAGGCATGAACCCACTATCGAGCATAAATACCCCCTCTTGGAGTCACTAGCAACTAGTTGGCCAAGATAGCTACTAACAACGGAGATCATGCAAGATCACAAACAACACAGACATGATAGAATCATAAAGAAAAAAACATTAATCAAACCAACACAATAATCTCAATATCCATCGGATCTCCGCAAACACAACATGCATGATTACAAATAGATTAGATCTTGATCATGAACGGAGCTCACAAGATCTATACATGAAAGCACAAATGAGAAGATACAACCATCTAGCTACTACATGGACCCATAGTCCAAGGTGGAACTACTCACGCATCATACCGGAGAGAAGGCCTCCAGGATGATCTCCCCTCCGGCAGGGTGCCGGGAAGAACTTTAGATCCCCCTCCCCCTGATCTAGGGACGATGGTGGCGGCTATAGACGGTTTCGTGGAGATTTGATCGTGTACTTAGGGTTTCTGCATCGGGGGCTTCTTGTAGGCGAAGGGGGAGGCCGAGGAGGTGGCCATGGGGGTCAAACCCTACCCAGGCGCGGGGTAGGGCCCATCCGCACATAGGGGGGTTGGACGCCCTGGACCGCTTCCTCGTCTCCCCTCTGGACTTCTTGTTCCCCACGGAAAGCAATTGACTTTGACGTTTGTCCTGTCCAATTCCGAGAATATTTCTTTACTAGCTTTTCTGAAACCAAAAGCAATGAAAAGCAGGCAGCAACTGTGGCAACTTGTTAATAGGTTAGTATCAGAAAACATGTAAAAAGCACCTCAAAGTGTAGACAAGTAAAGCAGAGTAGATACTAAACAAGCATGGAGCATAAAAATTATAGATACGTTTCTGACGTATCAACATCCCAAGCTTAACTCCTGCTCGTCCTTGAGTAGTTAAGCGATAAAAGAATAATTTTTGAGGTGACATGCACCCTCACAATAAAGATCCAACCATTTGCAAGCAATGAAAGCTGGGATCAAAGAACTCTGAACATTGTGCATGAAAGATGGAGTTCTAACAATAGGACATAGTAACTATGCATGCAACATGACAAGCTACAAACAAAGATCATGAATAACATGCATTGAAAAACGTTTTTTTGTTTCACATAAAGAAAACATAGCATAGGGGCAATCAGCTTGCCCCTCATAGAGTAGCAAATAGATGCATAGGACACCTTCAAAGTGTAGGGTTCGCAGCATAGAAAACAAAAAAATTTCCTACTATGGGAACTATGTACCAAGATCTATCTACTAGATACAAACAATGGGCGGATGTATATCCGTAGAGAACATACCCTTGAAGACCGACAAAGCTTAACGAGTTCAACTCGTGGTTGATGTAGACGATCTCTTGCCGATCTCAAGATCGAGAGGAAGTCCTAGCGCCGCAAAGCAGCAGCGCATCCGTGCTCGCACACACGTACAAGACACCGGGCAACCTCCGCCTCCTCGCTCCAGCGATGCAGTGGAAGCACAACCCTTTATTGCCGAATATCCACCGGGAACATGTATCTCGCTAGTCCGAGACCATGGGGAATAAATTCTAGAGGGGGAGAGAGATCCTTCACGAGGAGGTGTGAGAGGGCCCAGAGCATATCTATCCGTCATCGGGATGAACAAATTCCACTCTTGATCCATGATTCTCAACATAACACTTTAGTAGCTTTGAAGCCATCTTTATAATCACCCAGTTACGGAGTGACGTTTGATGTCAACAAGAAACTCTTCCGGTGTTAGTGATTGGCATGATCTCATGGTCTAAGGATTAGGACTACTTCGTAGTTTGTTTATAGCAATATAAACTCAATGAATTTGATCGTAATGCTATACTTCGGATGAATGTTCATCACACCATTACACTAATGTTGTGATCTCGTTATTAACAACATCCAATGTCTATGATTAGGAAACCGTGATCATCTTGTTAATCAACGAACTAGTTTATGAGAGAGGCATAACTAGGAACTTTCTGTTTGTTTATTAAACACACATGTATTAACGTTTCCGTATTAATACAATTATAGCATGCAAAATAAACATCTATCATATACTTGGAATACACATAATAAACATTTTATTATTGCCTCTCAGGGCATATTCCCTTCACAAAGTTCACAAGGGTGACTAGAAACAAATAGCAAAAGAACAAGTAATATAACAATATGCATCAATCAATAAGCTTTGGAACATTGCACACAGAATGAAAATTATGCTCTCTTAATGGTGCCTAAAGGTAGAAGGTGGAGACTCAATAATGGTGGAAGAAAAACCTTTTTTGTAAAGGAAGCAGGGATTACAAGTTTCAAAAAGAGCTTGTTAGCAATTATGGTACTTGTTAGCTTTCAGCCCTCATTGCCCCTATCATAAGCATCTTGAAGTGATTAAGGTTAGAGTGGCAAAGATGGAGTATATGCTTGACAAAGTATAAGTTGGCAATCTCAAGTCCCTTGAATACGAGGGCCACACCTCATGCATACTCAACTTTGGGCCCAGGTAAGTTCTTGTCATTGTAAGTATTTGCATATCATTGAGAACCGCCAACGGGGTGCCCCTTGCATATGGTACAAGAGCTTTCCCATAACCAAAAGGACAAGGCAAGCAGACAATCAGCATCTCAGCAATCTTTTTATTTACCATATGCATAGCTTTTTATTGAGGATGCTTCATAGATAGCTCACTATGGTGATGCTGCAAGTTTCCACCATGATTAGGCATGGCTTAGGCTAGCGGCCCAGGCGTTTCTCTAACATAGAATACAAACTCCATGGACTTACAAGTCCCCTCTTTATTTCACACCGGTGACATCCATAGACAAAAGAGCATGATATCAACTGAGTATAAAGTACAAGTGCAATGTTGAAAACGTTCTCCGTGACAACACGGTTCTGCTAATTCCAACGTATAAGTGCAAGCATATACAACAAAGTTGTCACAATGGTTCAAGTTTATCAGGGGCAAAGAATATAAAGTGTGCCATCAAGTTCGCGAGGGCCTTAATCACTAAGTTTTCTCATAACAAAATAGTTTTTAATTGGAAGATAGTTGAAAACAAGAATATACTTGGAATGGTGTAACACACCATGCATAGGAGTTTATAGTGAACACTTTGGAATAACTTGGTTTCTTGGGAGTTGGAAGCATGAGTAGAGCTTACTCATACAAGTGGAGGCTAGCAAAAGACTGGGAGCAACCAAATAAGAGAGCAATAATGGCCATAATCATGCAGTGCGACAAAGCATACTAATCAAAGCAAAGAGTGGTACTACAAGTCAAGGAATAAATGATCATAGAGGCTAATGGTGACTTGTCATAGTCATAACATGGTGTGAGCATGTGCCAAGTCAACCCAAGCAAAACATCAAAGGATAATACCACAATACTATGCTTTTGCATGCTAAAACAACGCATAATTTCTTCAAGGCACACTAAGCAATCCCAGTTATTTGGAACAATACATGCTACAACAATAATCACTAAGCATAAGGTCAAAGCAACACCTAGCATGTCATGCTAAAGTCTAAGTCACAGTCAATGCAAGCTCCTCTTGCACTTACAATCAAGAACTTACTACTCCTTTCCAACACCAAGCAACTTATTTGTAAAACAACACAGCGAAAACGGGGGTCCAAACTACTCAAGCAAACTAAACAAACTAAGAAAAGCAAATGAAAACTAAGACGCTCCAAGAACAACACAACTGTGCATGAAATAATAAAAATAAAGTGTCTAAACAGACCTGAGCTTTTTATTGATGAAGAAGGGGATGTCTTGGGCATACCCAAGCTTTGACGCTTGTACCTCTTGGATATTTCTTGGAGTGACACCATCGTGGCATACCCAAGCTTGAGCTTTTGTCCATTCTTCATCTCATTGCATCATTCTCTCTCTACACTTGAAAATTTTCCTTCATACAAAACTTCACACAATCTTCATTAGCAACATTAGCTTATTCAAAAGATATTAGACCTCTGGAAAAGCTTTGAAGCAGCAAGGATTTTCACTAAAAACACAAGTACTGTAGTAACTCCTTCAAAAAGCTCAATTCACCTAAAGAGAACTCAAAAAGGAATCAATAAGAAGCAAATGCAAATAATGGAAGAAATCTGTCAAAACAGACCGACAGGTAGAAACCGATTTTTTAGAACATCTTCTATTTCTCAATCAAAAAGTGCTGAACTAACAAAAGTTAGCCAACATACTGGAATTTTTTCGTAAATTTTCATCTCAATCCGAGTTATAGAGACTCCTCACAAATTTTTTTGGTGGAGGACAGAAATCTGTTTTGGGACAGCAACTCCCCAAATCTTACTTCCCTCTCATTAGAGGTCATTCTTGGCACAAAAGCAAACAAATAGGATAAGAAGAGGTCATTGCTGAAGTAATAACTTCCAAGACTCAAGGAAACTCTTGGGTTATCTCCCAACAAGTACTTTTCTTTAACGCCTTTAAGTTAGGCATGAAAGTTTGAGAAGATGCTCACATAAGAAATATTGATTTAACGTAAAAGAGAGCATCAAGAAGCAAATATGAAACACATTTAAGTCTAACCCACTTCCTATGCATAGGAATCTTGTACACAAATAAATTCACAAAGAACAAAGTGGCAAGCACAGGAAGATAAAACAAGAGTAACTTCAAAACTTTTAGCACAAAGAGAGCTGTTTCAGTACCATGAAAAATTCTACAACCATACTTTCCTCTCTCATAATAATTTTAAGTAGCATCATGAATAAACTCAACAATATAGCTATCACATAAAGCATGCTTTTCATGATCTACAAACATATAATTTCTATCAAGCTCAAAAATAGTGGGATTAAAACCTTCACATGTTTTACCCAAAGTAGATATTTCAAAAGGATCCTCGGGAACATAACATTCATCCTCCTTTGGTAAGCATGGGGGGCAATCAAATAATGTAAGGGATAAAGAGTTACTCTCATTAGAAGGTAGGCATGGGTAGATCCATTCTTCCTCCTTTTATCTATCACTCTCCCCCTCTTTTTCATCTAATGAGCTTCCATTTTCAACAATTTATTCTTCCATAGGCTCCTGCAAGGCATTAGCTTCCATTTATGGAAAACGCCTATTAAAATATTCAAGAATATAGCCATTTGCTTCCTTGTAATTATCAAAGCAAAATTTAAGTATCTCATAAACCTCATATTCATAAGGTGCATTGATACGTCGAAAACGTATCTATAATTTTTTATGCTCCATGCTTGTTTAGTATCTACTTTGCTTTGCTTTGTCTACACTTTGAGGTGTTTTTATATATTTTCTGGAACTAACCTATTAACAAGTTGCCATAGTGCCAGTTGCCTGTTTTCTTCTGTTTTTGGTTCCAGAAAGGCAGAAAATCAATATTCTCGGAATTGGACGGGACAAAAGCCAAAGTCAATAACTTTCCGTGAGGGACACGAATCCAGAAGGAGGGACGGAGAGGCACCAAAGGGTGTCCAGAACCCCCCTGGGTGCGGCCAGGCCTATCTCGCGCCTGGGAAGGGTGTGGGACCTCCGGCTGCCTCCTCGGTCTCCCCTTCGCCTATAAGAAGCCCCCGGGGAGAAAACCCTAAAGGATCCAGAAGAAATCCACGAAAACCTTTGTAGCGCCGCCGCCACCGAAAGGGAGATTCGGGGGACAGAAAGTCTCTGTTCTGGCACCCTGTCGGGACGGGGAAGTGCCCCCGGAGCCATCTCCATCGATCTCCACCACCATCTCCATCACCTTTGCTGATTCCCATGATGAGGAGGGAGTAGTTCTTCCTCGAGGATAAGGGCTCTACCGGTAGCTATGTGTTCATCTCTCTCTCTATGCATGATCTTGTGGTCATGAGCTTTGTAATCAAGTAGATCTACCTTGCTACTCAAGTGCTTCAATAGATATCTGCTGTCCCCATGTGTGTGAAAGTGACAGCGTGCGCTCCATGGTGGCACTTAGGTTTGAGTCTACATAAATACTCTTTGTGCTTTAATAGATCTATGCTTTTCCCCACATGTGTGAAAGTGACAGCGTGCATACCGTGTGTGGCACTTTGGCTAGATTAAATATTTGTTATGAGTTATATTTGGAGTTGGATGTCTCTATGAAATTGTGATGTTTGTTGGAACCATCTAGAGCTCAAGGTGACAGTGTGGGGTTATCTAGATTGGGGAAGGCCCTACCGTGGATTAGAGTGTCCAACCGGAGAGTAGTTAAGAGTAGTATCATGAATAGAGGATATTTATATGAGAGAGTGTTCACTAGTGAAAGTATGATCCCTAGGCCTTTTTTCTAAACATTGAAACACCATTTGCATCTAGATCTGTTGCATGTTTGCTTGCTTCCATTCTTTACCTCACCATCAAGCTTCATCAAAGCTATTTTCTAGCACCGTTACCACTTGTATTTCACTATTTCTTCGCTGAACTAGTGCACCTATACACCTGACAAGTGTATTGGGTGTGTTGGGGACACAAGAGACTTCTTGTATCTTGATTGCATGATTGCTTGAGAGGGAATACCTTTGACCACTTCCTCCCTGAGTTCGATAAACCTTGGGTAATCCACTTAAGGGAATCTTGTTGATGTTTTACAAACCTCTGCACTTGGAGGCCCAACAACTGTCTACAAGAATAGAAGTACGTAGACATCAAGATCTTTTCTGGCGCCGTTGCCGGGGAGGTAAGGTAAAAGGTACTCACATCCTCCGGTGTGAGTGCTCGAAGTTATTTCCTTTATATTCTGCAATTTTGTCTTTTTGTTTCTTGTTTTCACTAGTTAGGCTTAATGGAAAACAACAACAAAATTAGAGAGATTTATAGTATTTATCTTGAGTTTGGACATGAAGTGTTTGAAGAGAAAATTAAAAAACCTATGGAGATTTATTTGCATGCTAATAGCAATGTTATTAGTATGAATTCTTTGAACATTGTTGAAATGGATCGTATGGGCACCTAGAGGGGGGGGGGGTGAATAGGTGCTAACCAATTTTAATATACTTTTTCAATTTTAGGCTTGACACAAAGTAAATTCTCTAGATATGCAACTACGAGAATTTCCCTATATGTAACCCTAACTACTAAGCACGTAAAAGAGGAGCGAGGAAACCGTAGTGGAGCACGCGGAGACACAGGGATTTGTTTTATCGCAGTTCCTTCCTTGTTAGGGGAAGTACATCTGCTGGAGGGGTGGGCGGTTCTAAGACCACCACGCCACAATAGGCCTCACCCTATTCTCCGATGGATCTCGCCACGAGAGGCCTGATCCACCTTCTCCACTATTGGATCCCTTGAGGCGGAACGGTGCCTTTTACAACACTATCGGGCACACACCCACAACCGAATTGGGGCTCCTGGATGACAACAAGTCATCACAAAACAAGGTTTATCAATATAAACAAAAACAAGGATCTAGATCTTTGCAAGAAATACTAGATCGGAGGTTCTCCAAATGAATGGAGAGGAGATGAAGCGCTTGATTGCGATGATGAAGGTCGAGTTCTCCTCCTTCGATTCCCAAAGGTATGGGGCCTTTGGATGGATCTAGGTGGAGCACTCTTGTATGAACTTTTGAGATCGATCTTCTTTTCGAGATGAATCAAGAGTCTGGCAGGAGGGATTGCTGGCTTAAATACCCCTCCCGGATCTGGTCACAGACAACTTTGGGGCGGATTATCCGCCTCAGGAAAACTCCGCCCAAGGCGGAATCTCCGGAAACTCCGCCTCTCCGGGCTTGCTTGGTGAAACTTGAGAAGATCTTGGGCGGATTATCCGCCCCCATGGGGCGGATTATCCGGCGTGGCGAAAGTCCGCCAAACTCCGCCCCTCTTGGGGCTTGCGCCTTGGCGAAGGCGGATTATCCGCCTCGCGGATTATCGCTGGCCGGAAAGTCCTGACAATGTTCCGCCTTCCGGGCTTATGCTTAGGCAGGGAGGCGGATTATCCGCCAGTGGGTCGGATTATCCGCCCCAAAGGTAGATTCTGATGCAACACTTCAACACACATTAAATGATCCTTGGTATTGTTATCTAACACACAAAACACTAGGGATTAAGAAATGTTCTTTCAATCTCCCCTTTTGGTGTTAGATGACAATACTAGGATTTGCAAAGAGACCGCAAGTGCCACCTTAGATAATGAAAGGCGCCCCTAGATGTGTGCATATTTAAGATTTGCATTTGAATACAAATACACACACTAGGTAGAACACTACTTTTAAGGTTTGGAGAGAAAAGTCATACCACCGGAATCTATAGCCAAGGCATACATAGAAAATTCCATGAATCCATATGTCATCAAATATGCTCCATAATTCCAGAATTCCATGGGGTCCATGATAGATAAATCCAGAAATCCATGAATACCAAACATAGTACCAAACTGTGGAGTACGACATAGTCTTACACAAACAACCACAAATAGCAAACAAGTTCACGCGAGAAAAGGCACAAGCAAGCAAATGAAAAACGAAAAGCTTGTGCCCGACCCTTGCAAATCCACGAGACCTAAAAGAACTACTTCTCCCCCTTTGGCATCTAAACGCCAAAAAGGAAGAAGATCGAAGATTTATTCTAAAAACCACATTTGAGTGTGTTTTCCATAAGAACAAAAGGTATGCAAGAAAATCCAACGAGACCCATGAAAAACCAACTCTTCTCGAGGAAGAGGGCGGTGGCCAAAGCCACCATGTTGGAGCGCATGGCATGACACCGCGAAGATGTATCTTGAGTTCAAAACCAATGCTCATCGATGACCCACATATCATAAAATGATATTAAGGGAAATGATTTTACTTGCTTTCGGCATTATGGGGGGAGGGTTGGCCCAATCAATTAGGACCACACTCCCCCTATGTCTATGCCCACATCTAAACCAAATACATGAATAAGAGCAAGTGAGTGTGCAAGAATAGTCAAGCCAAGCTCCTTGAATCTACGATATTTAGCTCATTCCGCAAATAACAAAATCTTGCTTCATCGAGGGGCTTCGTGAAAATATCAGCAAGTTGGTTATTCGTGCTCACAAATGATAGAGCAATATCTCCACGAGCAACATGATCCCGAATAAAGTGGTTGCGAATCTCTATATGTTTTGTTCTTGTATGCTGCACAAGATTGTAAGCAATTTTGATAGCACTTTCATTGTCGCATAAAAGAGGCACTTTGTCACAATTGACACCATATTCCTATAAAGTTTGCCTCATCCATAACAATTGAGTACAAGCACTTGCAGCAGCAACATATTCAACTTCGGCGGTTGAGAGTGAAATACAATTCTGTTTCTTTGATGACCAACACACTAGAGACCTGCCCAAGAATTGGCATGCACCAGAGGTTGATTTCCTATCATCTTTGTCACCGGCCCAATCTGAATCGGTGTAACCACACAGAGAGAAACTTGAACCCTTGGGATACCATAACCCAAAATTTGGGGAATGAACCAAATATCGGAAGATTCGCTTGACCGCCACTAAGTGGCTTTCTTTAGGAGCGGCTTGGTACCTTGCACACTCCTACACTTAACACGATATCGGGCCTAGATGCGCAGAGGTAAAGGAGAGAGCCGATCATGGATCGGTATACCTTTTGATCCACATCTTTACCCTTGGGATCGAGCTCAAGATGACACTTTGTTTGCATTGGGGTAGCAACGCCATTGAGATCCGTCATCTTGAACCTTTTGAGCATGTCTTGGATGTATTTAGCTTGATTAATAAAGGTTCCCTCTCTAAGTTGTTTGATTTCAAATCCAAGAAAGAACCCGAGCTCACCCATCATGGACATCTCAAACCTGTCAGTCATAAGCTTTGAAAATTCATCGTTAAAAGCTTGGTTAGTAGGGCCAAAAATAATGTCATCTACATAGAGTTGGCATACAAAAAGCTCCCCATTGACCTTCTTAGTAAAAAGAGTGGGATCGATTTGCCCAACTTGAATCCACGGTCTAGCAAAAGCTCTTTAAGGTGCTCATACCACGCATCGTGGGCTTGTTTAAGGCCATAGAGCGCCTTATCGAGTTTGTAGACATGGTTCGAAATTTGGGGTCCTCAAACCCCGGGCTGACGATACTAACTCATGTAGAGGACCATTAAGGAAAGCGCCTTAACATCCATTTGTTGTAACTTAAAATTATGAAGAGTCTGCATATGCAAGAAGGATACGGATGGACTCAAGGCGAGCCACGGAGGCGTAGGTCTCGCCAAAATCAATCCCTTCTACTTGAGAGAATCCTTGAGCCACGAGTCGTGCTTTATTCCTCACAACAATGCCATTTTCATCCTGTTTGTTCTTGAAGATCCACTTGGTGTCGATAACATTGCGGCAATCCTTTGGCTTTTCTACGAGCTTCCACACTTTGTTGCTCGGGTTGTTTAATTCTTCATGCATTGCAACAACCCAATCGGGGTCTTCAAGAGCATCAAAAACCTTCTTTGGTTCAACCATGGAAATGTGAGCTTGATGATCACAGAAGCTAGCAAGCTCTCTTCGAGTGGATACCCTTCGTCATAGATCACAAACTACCTTGTCAAGAGTGTGACCTCTTAGTTCAAGGTTGCGATCAAGACGAGCCTCATGACGAGCCTCAATATCCTTATTGTTTCTTGAAGGAGTGGATTCAATTGTTGTATCCTTGTCTTGATTACTGCCTTGTCCTTGATCTTGGTCACCGTATCGTCATAAGATTGTTCTTGAACATTTTCTTCAGCGGATAATCCGCCTTGAGGCCGGACTATCCTACTGGGCTGAAGTACCGAACCATCTTCCCGAGAAAGCTTGATGGATTTGGAGACCCAGGGCGGATAATCCGCCTCGGGGCCGTAGAATCCGGCCAGAGCTTCGAGTTGTTGACTTCTCCTTCGGATCCTCGAACAAGTTGGAGTGCCGGGGGATTGTCCGCCTTGAGGGGGCGGATAGTCCGCCTGGGACTATCGGCTTGTCCAGGGATGATGGTCTTCAGCAGATTGTGGTGTTGGTGCAGGATTTTCTCCAACGGAGGAGCTTGTTGATCTTGTGAAGATGAGGGCTCCACTTGAGTGCACATTGTCCTTCCCGATCCGCCACAAGGGGTTCCTCAATGGGGCGGAAAAATCCCACGCCCATTCTTCTTATGGCATCTTGGGGTATTTCAACATCTGCATCACAAACATCAACTTGCCCTACAAAGGAGCCGTTATTTTCATCGAACTCCACACTACAAGATTCTACAACAATCCCAGTGAGCTTGTTGTAGACTCTATAAGTGTGGGATTCGGCACCGTAACCAACAAATATACCCTCTAAAGCCTTGGATTCAAATTTTGACAAACAGACACCTTTAATAAGAAAGA
The DNA here is from genome assembly GCA_030063025.1 of Avena longiglumis. Taxonomy (NCBI): domain Eukaryota; kingdom Viridiplantae; phylum Streptophyta; class Magnoliopsida; order Poales; family Poaceae; genus Avena; species Avena longiglumis. Next base: position 535,090,844 of record CP125976.1, read on the forward strand.
AACACTTACACCGAATACCCTGAAGTATGAGATGTTGGGTTTGTTGCCGGTAAGTATTTCATATGGGGTCTTGTCCAAGATCTTCCGAAGGTAAAGCCGGTTTGATGAGTGACAAGTGGATATGGCTTCACCCAAAAATTATAAGGAGACTTAAATTCAGCTAGCATAGATCTTGCCATATCCATCAAAGTCCGGTTCTTCCTCTCGGCTACACCATTTTGTTGAGGGGTGTACGCAGCGGAATATTGGTGTCTAATCCCCTCTTCGCTAAGAAACTCGTTTAAAGTGTAGTTCTTGAATTCTGTGCCATTGTCACTTCTAATTGCCAATATGGGAACATTGTGTTGACGTTGAACTTCATTGGAAAATTCGATGACAGTTTGTTGAGTCTCACTTTTCAGCTTGAAGAAATATACCCATGTATATCTTGAGTAATCATCGACGATGACCAAGCAATATTTCTTCCCACCAAGACTTGCATGAGAAGGAGGTCCAAATAAATCCACATGGAGTAATTCCAAGATCCTCTTCGATGATACAATAGTCTTCCTCTTGTGGGGAGAATCATGCATTTTTCCTTCAACACAGGCCCTGCAAACACGATCTTTGGCAAAAGAGACATTGTCTTTTAGTCCAAGAATGTGGCCACCCTTTTGGAGACTTTGCAAAGTTCTCATGTTGACATGGGCTAAACGGCGATGCCATAGCCAGCCCACGCCTTTCCGAATAGACACATCGGACCAAGTGGTTTTCCCAGAAGTCCACCACATACAGGTCATTTTCGACGTATCCAACGAAAGCGACCTTTAGAGACTTGCTCCATAGAGTACCACCAAATCATCATCGATAAAGACAGAAAACCCATCTTGCCAAGGGCACAACAGAAAGAAGATTATAGCCAAGGGTCTCAACAAGCATGACGCCCACGAGAGAGATATCGTGGCAACCACAACCTGCCAAGACCCAATACCAGATTTAGACTTATCACCATAGGAGACCGTGATATTATCAAGATTTGGACGCATCTCCGTGATGATCTCCTTGCTTCCGGTCATATGACTAGTGCCCACTATCCGACCCATTTCGACCCACGGAAGCATAGCCGCAAGAAAATTACTTCTTGGTTTTAGGTACCCATTTTTCAATGGGTCCTTTCATGTTAGTAACAAGGGTCTTTGGGACCCAAATAGACCAAGCAATAAATTCATAAAAGGACCAACATAATAAGCATAAACATCGCCATAATCATCACAAAAGAGTTCATAATTTGGATTGTGAGACCCTGAAACCAATATTATTAGTCTTGTCTTTGTGACAACCTTCTCAACCGTGCTTGTCTTTAATTGCACATTCTTGGTCTTGTTCTTCTTGGTTTTCTTCTTCTTGGACTTGGTGACATACCCAAGTCCCTCTCTACCATGATTTGACCTTTGCTTGTCAAGGACTTCATCAAGCACACCTTTGTCCTTTGTAGTGATGTCCTTGATCACTCCTTTTCCACATTAGCATTTTTCTTGTTACTATATGTTGAGTTGGACGAGCTAGGAGTATCATATATGGCCAATCGACTTTGAAGTCGATCATGTGACTCATTGAGGATAGAGAACTTGTTTTCAATGCCTTGTGAGCATTGTCAAGTTTCTCCAATTCCTGAGAGTCTATCATGAGCAGCCCCAAAGTCAATCCTTTCCTTCTTTAACTTCTTTGCCTTGGTGACCGCATTGTCACGTTCCTTAACGAGTTTAATTACAATTTCTTCATGTGACTCTTCCATAGACTCAAGCCTCTTCAAGAGAGACCCAGCTTCTTCTTCTTCTTCAAGAGCATTTTTAGGGATGCAATTTCCATTGCATCCTCCCTTTCAATTCTGCCCTTTTCTTCGAGGAGTGCTTCGTTTTGGGCCACCGATCCATAAGAGCCTCAAAGCGAACTTTGTGCTCACCTTGCAAGTTAGTATAGAAATAATCCAAGGCAATAATCTCTTCTTTAACCTTAAGACTAGCAGGATCATCCATGTCTATCATAGCCTTGGGAAAGGAAGAGTTAGAAGAAGTTACCTGAGCTTCTTGCCATGAGACAAGTAGGATTCTTGTTGATGATGTTTTCGTTTGGAGAGTCGAAGAGTGATGTTGATGTAGATGTGGTGGCTATAGCAGCCACCTCTTGAGAGCTATCGTCCTCGTCCTCATCTTCACTCCCGATGAATATTCTTCTTGAGCTACTAGAACAATCTTTGGTTGCTTCTTGAAAGGAGCATTTTTCTTTACAACTGTTTCTTACGTGGAGCTTTTGATTTGTCCTTGAAAATGAGTCTTCCTCCATTATCCTCTCTACTTTGATATGGACACTCACTGAAGTGCAACCGTCACCACAATTAAAGCAAGTTCTCGACTTGGGACCATTTTCTTTTCTTCCATAGGCTCCACTTTTGCGATCTAGTTCAGCTTTAGCCTTGGTGGATATTTCCAAAAGTTTCTTGCATAAAGAGCCAAGTATTGTCCGTGGATCCTTTTTATATCTTGGGACAGTCCGGGCCTTCTACCGCATATTCATCATGATCAATCACACTAGTCTTCAAAGCCATGTTTACCCCTTTTGCATCCCCATAGCTCGAGCACACGAGCATCTTGACATTCTTGGCAGCCACTTTGAATGCGGCCATTTCTTGCATTACCTCATTGGATGACATGAGGTGATAATTATGCCTACCTTGGAGACTTTTCAAATCAGGGCTCAAATGGCATAAGAGCACCGACATACTTGCGCTTGATCCAAGCATCATCAACATAAGCACCGTGGTTTCGAAGGTAGTAGCTATTGCCTTGAGCCTCCTATACATGTCCTCGTGGTCTTCTCCATCCAGATATAAAATCCTTCACTTCATTGCTCAAGGCATCATATCTATTCCTTCTCATACTTTCATTTCCGATGAAGAGCTCGTGAGAGCATCCCAAGCTTCTTTAGTCGTGCTAAGATCTTGAATGTGTGGCATGTCTTTATCTCCCACACCAAGTCGTATCATGTGTAGGGTAGTAGCATTGAGTTGGCTATCGACCACTTCTCTCCTTGTGAGATTGTTAGATTTCCAACGTGAAGACCATTTTCGATGATCTTCCACAACTCTATGGAGGAACGCACATGAGATTTCAAAAATTGCCATTGAGAGAAAGTAGAAGGCAGTTTGGGTGGATCACCCCTATTATGTATATGTGGGTGAGGAATAGGCGGATCGGGGAATACACATGAGAAACCTCATTGTATCCATCCTTACCGCTATCCTTTTCGAGGAGGAGCTCTTACTTGTATCATCACCTACCACTTGTTATCTTTGGAAGCAGTTTACCCGTTTCCTTGGATTGGAGTGGTATCCTCAGAGTTAGATGGAGGTGATCTTTGCGGATGTGGAGAGACATTATCAATTGACGCATCTCTTCCATCTTAGCCTCCATAGAACTCACCAAGGTTGTTTCCAACGTCTTGAGATCGTTCATGGTGATTACCTCCGGAGCATCACTCCCATCTCCCTTGGAACCCATACTTCTCTTAGGCTGTTAAGCCCGAAATAAGAGCCGAGGCTCTGATACCAATTGAAATGGATCGTATGGGCACCTAGAGGGGGGGGGGGTGAATAGGTGCTAACCAATTTTAATATAATTTTTCAATTTTAGGCTTGACACAAAGTAAATTCTCTAGATATGCAACTACGAAAATTTCCCTATATGTAACCCTAACTACTAAGCACGTAAAAGAGGAGCGAGGAAACCGTAGTGGAGCATGCGGAGACACAGGGATTTGTTTTACCGCAGTTCCTTCCTTGTTAGGGGAAGTACATCTGCGTTGGAGGGGTGGGCGGTTCTAAGACCACCACGCCACAATAGGCCTCACCCTATTCTCCGATGGATCTCGCCACGAGGCTGATCCACCTTCTCCACTATTGGATCCCTTCGAGGCGGAACCGTGCCTTTACAACACTATCGGGCACACACCCACAACCGAATTGGGGGCTCCCGGGATGACAACAAGCTGTCACAAAAACAAGGTTTATCAATATAAACAAAAACAAGGATCTAGATCTTTGCAAGAAATACTAGATCGGAGGTTCTCCAAATGAATGGAGAGGAGATGAAGCGCTTGATTGCTGATGATGAAGGTCGAGTTCTCCTCCTTCGATTCCCAAAGGGATGGGGCCTTTGGATGGATCTAGGTGGAGCACTCTTGTATGAACTTTTGAGATCTGATCTGTTCTTTTTCGAGATGAATCAAGAGTTCTGGCAGGAGGGGGATTGCTGGCTTAAATACCCCCTCCCCAGATCTGGCCGTTGCACAACTTTGGGGGCGGATTATCCGCCCCCCACTTGGGGCGGATTATCCGCCAGAAAACTCACCCAAGGCGGAATCTCATGAAACTCCGCCTCTCCGGGCTTGCGCCTTGGTGAAACTTGGAGAAGATCTTGGGGCGGATTATCCGCCTGTGGCGGATTATCCGGCGTGGCCGAAAGTCCGCCAAAACTCCGCCCTCTCTGGGGCTTGCGCCTGGCGAAGAGAGGAGGCGGATTATCCGCCTGGGGCGGATTATCCGGCCGGCCGAAAGTTCCAATGTTCCGCAGGGCTTGCATTATAGAGGGAGGGCGGATTATCCGCCCCTGGTGGGGCCGGATTATCCGCCCCCAAAGGTAGATTTCTGAGCTGCAACACTTCAACACACATTAAATGATCCTTGGTATTGTTATCTAACACACAAAACACTAGGGATTAAGAAATGTTCTTTCAATTGTAAGCTTGGGGAAGTTAGTTTTTATGAAAATGATATTTTTAGTTCCCCAGCTTTGGAAGATAGTTATTCTATTGCTTATGATGATACCAAACCTCCAATATATGATGATTACAATGATGAGTATGATATTTTCAGTCCGCCTACTACTGAGGAGAAAATTAATTATGATTACAATATGCCTCCTATATTTGATGATTATCGTGATGAGAATAATAGTGATAGTTATTTTGTTGAATTTGCTCCCACTATTAATAAGAATGTATAAAGTTCCCAACCTTTAATAAGGTAGAGATCTCTGTGTTTACAATGCTAGTCCCTGGATCAATAGCTAGCATCCACAGTTAAGATGTAATATCAAGAAACAAAGGTCATAATACAACTTTATAACCAGGAATAACATAATTTATTACATCTTACATAGCTCATTTGGCTATTACATTACATTGCAGCAGAATATCTATAAGCATGGGGTCCTTCATCTTCAAAGTGCCACAGGCAAACATGTTGGTTGTAGACTTGTAATCCTAATCAAGAAACTTCACTAACATCAAACAAACCTGCAACATAACAAGTTACAGCCACAAGGTCAATACATTTGAATTGTATTGGCAAGTGATACTATGGTAGTATAGTGGAGTCTATCATCTATATGCATTTGGCAAAGTGGAGTTGAGGCTTGCATTGCTCATAATAGATTTTCCTTATCGTTTGAAAACACTAAGTTTTTGCTTGACAAAATCTTTCCCAAGGCATCTCTCAATCAAAGATTGAAGATCCTTTAACCCTTGTTCAACCACAAGTTTTTAACTTAGAAATTTGGATGATGAGATTCTTGATAGCTTCCATGTCTTGATGCTCAAATTGTCCTTTACCAGGGACATGGCTAAGTACTTAGATTTTACACTCTGCAGAGGTGGTGCACTTTCCCCACAAGACTTGGTTTCACCAAGACAAGATCTTTCAAAAGCCTTTCCTTAGACCAAATGGACACGTTCCAACCTATCATCCCACTACCACCAACTGTCCAAATGGCTAAGTTCTAGCAACCTATGTGATCCAGGCAGAGCCCATAATGCCAAGTGGTTGCACTTGAAGCTTCTCAACATTTGACATCTCAAATCTCTTTGTTCCTGGGTGGCCATCCACAAGTGAGATACACAAGGTAAACCATAGCCATGGGCCTTGTGTAACCACTCAACCAAAAACCACCAATCAAGTCCCTTTCCACCCAGGTGATTCATTCACTTAGTTGTTTTATTAAACAAAACACAAGTCCTCAGACTTAGAAATTTTTCCATAGCATGAATATATATTCCACCCTTGTTTTCTATTAGCTAAGCTAAGCATGATAGTAATAGGTATCTTGACTTAGGAAATTTCTACTAAGGTTACATCTACTAGGATTTCCCATAGCATGGTTTATACTTAGCAAAAAAACCATGCAAGTCTTACTTAGAAATATCACTAATGTATAGTGAAAATAATGGGACAAAAGTATGAAGCATCACTTGCCTTTTTGGTAGAGGGTATAAGTTCACTCCTTGTCCTTGCAACAATCACACTCTTCAAGTCACTACAATTCAATCAAGCAAGGCACAATCTCAAACTACCAATCAAGCAAAACATCACATAAAATGATAAAGTCAAAGTAATGCATGCAAGCATGCCAAGCTTTGTTTTATTTGAAAGAGTGGTTCCTAATGGGTCATAAACATTTGAAAACACCTAATGGTCATTTTATAAAGTGGCAAAGTCATTTGCAAAAGATTTCACTTCACAAACCATTTTCAAAACAAGGTATCATTTTATGTGGTGTAGAAATGTTTTTACTAAGGCATTAATCTATAGGGTTCACAAAATATGTTTTCAAACCATAAAACTTTGTGTTTAGGGTCAGTGAGTTTAAAACAAAACATTTTCCAAAGGTTTTCCTTCAAAACCATTTTTAATAAATAAACCATATTTTTATTTGACTAGAATTGATTTAAATCAAAGATTCATTCTTTTGTTTCTCCAAATACATTTTGAATCCACAAAGTGTTTCCTATGGTCAGTAGGTTAAAAACACACCATTTGCAAAAGATTTTATCCTAAAAATCATTTTGGAATAATTTTTATAACCTAAACAAGCATACACAAGTTTCTGCAAAAACAAACAATTTAACAGAAACTTTTTACTAAACAAATGGCATGGTTAGCTAGGGATTTCCTTTCTGAATCCATTGATATAAAGTTTGCAAAATTTGGACGTGTAGATCAAAAGTTATGGAATTTACAAAATCATATATCTAATAGATTCAAATCTGTTTTTATAACCGTAGTCCGCCACTTGCGGCTTGCTATTGGTCTGAGGTTTGGTCGGATCAACCTCTGCAGTGCGTTAGATCTAAGTGAAATCCTGCAGCAGCTCGATTCAAACTTACCCTTCGACCTAATCTAATCATAGCCCTTTGGATGACGATCCAACGACGCATAGCGGCTTGACCCGAAGCGGCGGCTACGCTCGCTGTGATGGTTCCTGATACTGAAGCTAGAGGAGGAGTGGGGTGGCTCACCGTGCTCGCGAGGTCGAGGTGATGGTCAACGATGGTCTTGGCAAGGGCGCTCGAAGTGCGGCAATCCTCTGGAGTGTCGTGGCGTCGGTTGCTTTCGCGTCATTCGCCGGTGTCGTTTAGGACCGTGCTAAGACAAAGTCGAGGCATGGTTAGGTGCGCACGAGGGTCGTGAGTAAGGGAGCATCATCGAGAGGTGCTGGGGCGAACGGAGGTTACCTGGGGAGGTCGCCGGAGAAAGAACAGACGCGGCGGCGCACGTCTTGGAGAAGTTGCCGACGTTCTGGAACGAGCATGGCCGAGCTGGAGGTACTGGAGGATGCGTCTGGTGCTGGCGAGTACTCTAGTGGCAACCAGGGGCAGTGGAGGTGGGTGGTCTCGCCGGAATCGACGTTAGAAGCTCGCCGGAGACAGTGGAATGCGAGCTCGAATTAGAGCAGCCTATGGGCAGAGGGGATGCGTTGTTTTGGGGGAAAGAGAGAGCGGAGGGGGGCGATTAGTAGGGCATGTTTACTGGGCGGATTAACAGCGGCATTGACACGAATTTAACTCGCGAATCAATTGGCAGAAACGGGAGAGAGAGGAAGGAAGAACCGGTTGTGCGGTTGAAGACAGTGACGTGGCTGTGGGGCCTGTTCGTCAGCGAAAGAAAGAGAGTGGAGGTGGGGGCCAGTGTTCAGTGACTGCGCGGGTTCTTTCTGCGGTAAGAAAAACATTTCGGGGGCGAGGGGGATAGGTGGGCTGGACTGGGCTGTTGGGCCAGATGGTTGGGCTTGGTCTGATCCCTTTTTTTGTTCTGAATGTCTTTTTCTTTTTCTAATTGATTTTCTGTTTTGAAATTCAAACAACAAAACAAACACCCCAATTCAAATCAAAACTTCCACCAAACTTTGTATTGAGGTTAGTTCTGTTTTAACAACACAAATCAAGGTCCAAATTAGAATAATATTTTTATTCTTTTTAGGATCTATTTAATAATTAAATAAAATAATCCTTAGTTATTAATTCAAATAGGTTTTGATTTATTAAAATCTCCTTTTGAAATCTAAATATTATCAAAACCAAATCAGTAGGTTTTAATTGAAAATACAAAATACTTGGAAAACTTGTTTAAAATAATTTAACAAGTTTTGATGTTTAATTAAAATGGCAAAGGCTTTACTTTAATAAATTTGGATATTAATAAATCCTCATTATTTTATTTAAATAAACTTTTACTATTTTTATTAAATAGAAATACTTTACTTCAAAAGCTTGGCCAAGATTTAATTTGGCTTATAAAATAATCCTTATTTATATTTCTACCTTTTCATTTGAAAACCAAATCTTTTTAGTTAAGAGATCCAAAAGTAATAATTCTATTTATTTAAATTTTCTTTATTCATTGTTTATCTTTTTAAATCCCTTTAGGGTTTATTTGATCAAATAGGTTTGAAGGTTTCCAATTGGAATCAAAAAGTTTCTTCTCACCCTAAAAATCAACAAAGTTTTATTTTATTCATTTATTTTTCACATAACAAGATTTGGAAAATCTTGGGATGTGACTGGCTACCACCCTTAAAATAAATCTCGTCCCGAGATTTGGGAAGGCTAAGGGTTACAGGTTGGCTCAAAAGCATCTAGGGTACTACCACCCTTAAAATTTCCAACTAGATTACATCTTGTCTTACTTGGGATCTTGGTGTAACTTTCCTGGACAGAAGTTTGCATAGTGGCCTAATTCCTTGCATTTGAAACATGTGATAAGGTTGAGGTCTTGAGGTGGCTTCTCTGGACAATATGATGCATAATATCCTAACTCTTTGCGGTGGTTGCACATCACTTGGCTAATATCCTTCCTCATCTTGGGTTTCACTAGCTTTTGTTTGTCTCCTTGGCTCTTCTTCTTTTCTGGGCATTCACTGGCATAGTGTCCCATATATTTGCAATTGTAACATTGCAACTGGCTTTTGTCCTTCTTCTTCTTTTGGGGTCTCTCCAAAGCTAGGAGTTCTTCTAGTTCATGCTCTTCATATCTCACCTCAAAGGTGGGAAATCTTTCTCTTTTCTTGGGGCATTGATCTTCATGCTCCTTGGATGTATGATCCTTGTCTCCACAAATATTGCAAGCTTGGTTTACTTCTAAAATAACATCTTTGTCATCCTTGTTGTCATTAGTTCTTTGAGAAAAGTTTTCTCCCATGTTGATCATTTGAGTAACCAATCCTTTCAACAATTGGGATTGAAGTTTCAAAATCCTTTGTATGGCTGGGTCTAGTCCATTGTTGTTGGCTAAAAGCTGAGTTGTCACTTGGCTCAACTGGGTTTGGGTTGCTATAAGTTCTCTCATGTTGTCCTCTTGGTTGTTGTTGTTGTCATCAATCTTGATGTTGGAGTCTCTTGGAGAAGTCATCTGTTTGGGTTGGGTAGGGATTAGAATAGGCAAAAGATTTCTAAGGAAATAATTCTAATCACACACATCACAATTCACACAAGCAAATGTGCAAGCAATCACAAACAAACATTCCACTCAAACAACAAGTCTCAAGCATATTTTTAGGCAATCAAAAATATTTTTGTTACACCACATAAGTCGGTGGGTTTGATCTAAACTAAATATGGTGGTCCAACTATATGGTTCACTTGAGATTATTCCATCCTTATTTGTTGTTTCTTCTTGAACAAGATGTTTGTATCCTTAGAGAATTTCTTGGTCACAAAACTTCAAAGGTGATGATGGCTCCTTCTAAGTTGTGTTTCCTTAGTCTTCAAGTCTTTGAGCAACATTTCTTGTCTCACTTGTCCTTAGTGATATCCAAGATTGAAGTCCTTGGTGAAAATGCTGAAGATGTTGAAGTCATTAGAGTTGGAGATGTTGAAGTCATTAGAGTTGAAGATGTTGAAGTCATTAGAGTTGGAGATGTCCTTTGCACATGGTGAAGTTCTTTGGCCATGGGGTAGGCTTTATCCATCAAGTTTGAAATAGAAGAGATGTAGAATAAAAACCAAAATGGTTGAGGAAAGAGTTTACAAGATTGTTTGTAAATAAGTTTTGGAACAAATACAACTCCTATTTTTCTAAGGGGTTTTGTCCAATCCTAGGTTTACAAATCCTACAGGCAACACAATGCTCTGATACCATCTATAAAGTTCCCAACCTTTAATAAGGTAGAGATCCCTGTGTTTACAATGCTAGTCCCTGGATCAATAGCTAGCATCCACAGTTAAGATGTAATATCAAGAAACAAAGGTAATAATACAACTTTATAACCAGGAATAACATAATTTATTACATCTTACATAGCTCATTTGGCTATTACATTACATTGCAGCAGAATATCTATAAGCATGGGGTCCTTCATCTTCAAAGTGCCACAGGCAAACATGTTGGTTGTAGACTTGTAATCCTAATCAAGAAACTTCACTAACATTAAACAAACCTGCAACATAACAAGTTACAGCCACAAGTTCAATACATTTGAATTGTATTGGCAAGTGATACTATGGTAGTATAGTGGAGTCTATCATCTATATGCATTTGGCAAAGTGGAGTTGAGGCTTGCATTGCTCAAAATAGATTTTCCTTATCGTTTGAAAACACTAAGTTTTTGCTTAACAAAATCTTTCCCAAGGCATCTCTCAATCAAAGATTGAAGATCCTTTAACCCTTGTTCAACCAGGGGCAGTGGAGGTGGGTGGTCTCGCCGGAATCGACATTAGAAGCTCGCCGGAGACAGTGGAATGCGAGCTCGAATTAGAGCAGCCTAGGGGAGAGGGGATGCGTTGTTTTGGGGGAAAGAGAGAGCGGACGGGGGCGATTAGTAGGGCATGTTTACTGGGCGTATTAATATCGGCATTGACACGAATTTAACTCGCGAATCAATTGGCAGAAACGGGAGAGAGAGGAAGGAAGAACCGGTCGCGCGGTTGAAGATGAAAGGACGTGGGGCCTGTCACAATCGTGAAAGAAAGAGAGTGGAGGTGGGGCCAGTGTTCGATCACATGGGTTCTTTCTGCGGTAAGAAAAACGTTTGAGCGAGGGGATAGGTGGGCGAATTGGGTACATTGGGCTATGGTTGGGCTTGTCGATCCCTTTTTGTTCTGAATGTCTTTTTCTTTTTCTAATTGATTTTCTGTTTTGAAATTCAAACAACAAAACAAACACCCCAATTCAAATCAAAACTTCCACCAAACTTTGTATTGAGTTCAGTTCTGTTTTAACAACACAAATCAAGGTCCAAATTAGAATAATATTTTTATTCTTTTTAGGATCTATTTAATAATTAAATAAAATAGTCATTAGTTATTAATTCAAATAGGTTTTGATTTATTAAAATCTCCTTTTGAAATCTAAATATTATCAAAACCAAATCAGTAGGTTTTAATTGAAAATACAAAATACTTGGAAAACTTGTTTAAAATAATTTAACAAGTTTTGATGTTTAATTAAAATGGCAAAGCCTTTACTTTAATAAATTTGGATATTAATAAATCCTCATTATTTTATTTAAATAAACTTTTACTCTTTTTATTAAATATAAATACTTTACTTCAAAAGCTTGGCCAAGATTTAATTTGGCTTATAAAATAATCCTTATTTATATTTCTACCTTTTCATTTGAAACCCAAATCTTTTTAGTTAAGAGATCCAAAAGTAATAATTCTATTTATTTAAATTTTTCTTTATTCATTGTTTATCTTTTTAAATCCCTTTAGGGTTTATTTGATCAAATAGGTTTGAAGGTTTCCAATTGGAATCAAAAAGTTTCTTCTCACCCTAAAAATCAACAAAGTTTTATTTTATTCATTTATTTTTCACATAACAAGATTTGGAAAATCTTGGGATGTGACAGAATGACTATGCTTATGTGGAGAGTAATAATCATTATATGCATGTGGAGCATGATAAGAATGTTTTATGTGATAGTTATATTGTTAATTTTATTCATGAGGCTACTGAAAGTTATTATGAGAGAGGGAAACATGGTCTTATGCATCTCAAAAATATTAAGTTTCCCCTCTTTATGTTGAAAATCTTGAATTTGCACTTGTTTTGCTTTCCTATGCTTGTTGCTTTGTGCTTTCATGACTTGTTTCTTTACAAGATTCCTATGCATAGTAAGTGGGTTAGACTTAAATGTGTTTTGAATTTGGTTCTTGATGCTCTCTTTTACTTCAATTCATATTTCTTATGAGAGCATCTTCTCAAACTATCAAGCCTAACTTAAAGGCGTTAAAGAAAAGTACTTGTTGGGAGATAACCCAAGATTTTTCTTGAGTCTTGGAAGTTATTACTTCTGTAATGACCTCTCCTTATCCTTTTTGTTTGCTTTTTATGCCAAGAATAACCTCTAATGAGAGGGAAGTAAGATTTGGAGTTCTGTCTGAAATGATTTACATCCTCCACCATAAAAATTCGTGAGGAGTCTCTGTAACTCGGATTGAGCTCAAAATTTTCAAATAAATCCCCTAGTATGTTATCTAACTTTAGTTAGTTCAACACTTTTCGATTTGAGTAACATAAGGTCTTCTAAAAAAATCGATTTCTACCCGCTGTTCTGTTTTGACAGATTTCTGCCATTATTTGCATTTGCTTCTTATTGATTCCTTTTTGGGTTTTTTTTTGTGAAATTGAGCTTTTTGAAGGAGTTTCTACAGTAGATTGTGTTTTTAGTGAAAAGTTTTGCTGTTCCAAAAGCTTTGCTAGATGTCTAATATCTTTTAAATGTACTAATGTTGCTAATGAAGATTGTGTGAAGTTTTGTATGAAGGAAGATTTACAGGTGTAGAGAGAGAATGATGTAATGAGATGAAGAATGTACAAAATCTCAAGCTTGGGGATGCCACCCCATGTCACCCCAAGAAATATTCAAGAGGTACAAGCGTCAAAGCTTGGGGATGCCCAAGGCATTCCCTTCTTCATCAATAAAAAGCTCAGGTCTTTCTAGACACTTCGTTTTTATTGTTTCATGCATTGTTGTGTTGTTCTTGGAGCGTCTTAGTTTTTGTTTTTGGTTTCCGTTTGCTTAGTTTGCTTGAGTAAAGTTGGTTTATCACAACACACCTTTTTAGAGAGAGAGACACACTCTGTTTTTATTGCCTAGAACACTCTAGTTTTCACTCTTATTGTTCTGTGAGTGTTCTCTTTTGCTAGCACTGTGTTTAGCCTTAGTTTTCTTGAGCTTCTAGTTTAGAACTTTTTAGTTCTTCTTTGTGGATTTTTGAGACAAGCTCACTGATCTTTATTGATTATTAGCTTTGTGAGTTGTTTCAAATAAGTTGCTTGGTGTTGGAAAGGACTAGTAAGTTCTTGCTTGTAAGTGCAAGAGGAGCTTGTATTGACTGTGACTTAGACTTTATCATGTCATTCTAGGTGTTGCTTTGACCTTATGCCTAGTTATTATTGTTGTAGCATGTCTTGTTCCAAACAATTGGGATTGCTTAATGTGCCTTGAAAGAATCATGCGTTGTTTTAGCATACAAAAGCATAGTATTGTGGTATTCTCCTTTGATGCTTTGTTTGGGTTGACTTGGCACATGCTCACACCATGTTAGGACTATGAGAATTCACCATTAGCCTCTATGATCATTTAGTCCTTGACTTGTAGTACCACTCTTTGCTTTGATTAGTATGCTTTGTTGCACTGCATGATTATGGCCATTATTGCTCTCTTAGTTGGTTGCTCCTAGTCTTTTGCTAGCCTCCACTTGTATGAGTAAGCTATACTCATGCTTCCAACTCCCAAGAAACCAAGTTATTCCAAAGTGTTCACTATAAACTCCTATGCATGGTGTGTTACACCATTCCAAGTATATTCTTGTTTTCAACTATCTTCCAATTAAAAACTATTTTGTTATGAGAAAACTTAGTGATTAAGGACCTCATGAACTTGATGGCACACTTTATATTCTTTGCCCCTGATAAACTTGAACCATTGTAACAACTTTGTTGTATATGCTTGCACTTATACGTTGGAATTAGCAGAACCGTGCTGTCACGGAGAACGCTTTCAACATTGCACTTGTACTTTGTACTCAGTTGATATCATGCTCTTTTGTCTATGGATGTCACCGGTGTGAAATAAAGAGGGAACTTGTAAGTCCATGGAGTTTGTATTATGTGTTAGAGAAAGGCCTGGGCCTCTATCCTAAGCCATGCCTAATCATGGTGGAAACTTGCAGCATCACCATAGTGACATCTATGAAGCATTCTTCTTATAAAAAAAGAGACACATTGAGAAAAGAGGAAAGAGAGAAAAAAACCATATTCCCATGGTAAATAAGAAGATTGCTGAGATGCTCATTGTCTGCTTGCCATGTCATTTTGGTTATGGGAAAGCTCCTGTACCATGTGCAAGGGGTACCCCGTTGGCAGTTCTCAATGATATGCAAATACTTACAATGACAAGAACTTACATGTGACTGAAGTTGAGTAGCATGAGGTGTGGCCCTCGTATTCAAGGACTTGAGATAGCCAACTTATACTTCGTCAAGAATATACTTCATCTTTGTTCACTTTAACCTTAATCACTTCAAGATGCTTATGATAGGGGCAATGAGGGCTAAAAGCTAGCAAGTACCATAATTTTTGGAAGCTCTTTTTGAAACTTGAAATCCCTACTTCCTTTATAAAAGGCCTTTCTTCCACCATTATTTGAGTCTCCACCTTCTACCTTTAGGCACCATTAAGAGAGCATAGTTGTCATTCTATGTGCAGTGTTCCAAAGCTTATTGATTGATGCATATTGTGATATTACTTGTTCTTGTGCTACTTGTTTCTAGTCACCCTTATGAACTTTGAAGGTGTCCTATGCATCTATTTGCTACTCTACGAGGGACAAGTTGATTGCCACTATGCCATGTTTTCTGTATGTGAAACAAACAAACGGTTTTCAATGCATGTTATTCATGATCTTTGTTTGTAGCCTTTCATGTTGCATGTATAGTTACTATGTCCTATTGTTATAACTCCATCTTTCATGCACATGTTTAGATTTCTTTGATCCCATCTTTCAATGCTTGCAAATGGTTTGATCTTGATTTTGATGGTGCATGTCACCTCAAAATTTATTCTTTTATCACTTACCTACTCGAAGACGAGCAGGAGTTAAGCTTGGGGATGCTTGATACATTGGAAACGTATATATAATTTTTGATGCTCCATGCTTGTTTAGTATCTACCTTGCATTGCTTTGTCTACACTTTGAGGTGTTTTTATATCTTTTCTGGAACTAACCTATTAATAAGTTGCCACAGTGCCAGTTGCCTGTTTTCTTCTGTTTTTGGTTCCAGAAAGGCAAAAAATCAATATTCTCGGAATTGGACAGGACAAAAGCCAAAGTCAATAACTTTCCGTGAGGGACTTGAATCCAGAAGGAGGGACGGATAGGCACCAGAGGGTGGCCAGACCCCCCTAGGCGCGGCCAGGCCTAGCCCGCGCCTGAGAAGGGTGTGGGACCTCTGGCCGCCTCCTCGGTCTCCCCCTTCGCCTATAAGAAGCCCCCCGGGAGAAAACCCTAAAAGATCCAGAAGAAATCCACAAAAACCTCCGTAGCACCGCCGCCACCGAAAGGGAGATTCGGGGGACAGAAAGTCTCTGTTCTGGCACCCTGCCGAGACGGGGAAGTGCCCCCGGAGCCATCTCCATCGATCTCCACCACCATATCTATCACCGTTGCTGATTCCCATGATGAGGAGGGAGTAGTTCTTCCTCGAGGCTAAGGGGTATACCGGTAGCTATGTGTTCATCTCTCTCTATGCATGATCTTGTTGTCATGAGCTTTGTAATCAAGTAGTTCTACCTTGCTACTCAAGTGCTTTAATAGATCTCTGCTCTCCCCATGTGTGTGAAAGTGACAGCGTGCACGCCATGGTGGCACTTAGGTTTGAGTCTACATAAATACTTTTTGTGCTTTAATAAATCTATTATTTTCCCCACATGTGTGAAAGTGACAGCGTGCATAACGTGTGTGGCACTTTGGCTAGATTGAATATTTGTTATGAGTTATATTTGGATTTGGATGTCTCTATGAAATTATGGTGTTTGTTGGAACCATCTAGCGCTCAAGGTGATAGTGTGGGGTTATCTAGATTGGGGAAGGCCCTACCGCGGACTAGAGTGTCCAACCGGAGAGTAGTTAAGAGTAGTATCATGAAGAGAGGATATTTATATGAGAGAGTGTTCGCTAGTGAAAGTATGATCCCTAGGCCTTGTTTCGAAACATTGAAACACCATTTGCATGTAGATCTGTTGCATGTTTGCTTGCTTCCAGTCTTTACCTCACCATCAAGATACATCAAAGCTATTTTCTAGCACCGTTACCACTTGTATTTCACTATCTCTTCGCCGAACTAGTGCACCTATACACCTGACAAGTGTATTGGGTGTGTTGGGGACACAAGAGACTTCTTGTATCTTGTTTGCAGGATTGCTTGAGAGGGAATACCTTTGACCACTTCCTCCCTGAGTTCGATAAACCTTGGGTAATCCACTTAAGGGAAACTTGCTGATGTTCTACAAACCTCTGCACTTGGAGGCCAACAACTGTCTACAAGAATATAAGTGCGTATACATCATACATCATTAGTATTTCCAAGCAAACTAGCAAGTTCAAATGCACCCTTGAAGGCAATAAATTCTTCAATTTGTTCCACATCATAAAAGTCTTAATTTCCCTTAACATAAGAAGATATGGTAACATTATCATTATAATCACATCAGCAGCAGGACTTAGCAAAGCAATAAGTAACATTATAAGTAGAGCACACGTCTCTAGAATTAGTATTCAACTTATCAATTTGTTCCCATAAGTGTTTCCCTTTTTGTGACAAACGGTGTTGAAAGAGCATTTCCTATCCCTAGTGATTTTGGTGTTTTATAACAACACACATATCAGACTAATTATTTGCCAAGTGTATCGCAGGTGCATTGAAAAAGGTTTTGCAATGGTTAAAGAACAGTCCAAAAGTTTCTGCCTGGCGCGGTACCAAAAAGCGGTAGTAGGTTTTGACTAGTTGTCAAAAAGCCACTGCCGGGCTAGGTACTAAAAAGCGGTAGTACCGCATTTTAGTACCTAGCGCGACAGAAGCTTTTTGACCACTTGTCAAAAGCTACTGCCCGCTCCCCGCATTTTAGTACCTAGTGCAGCAGAGGCTTTTTCCAACCTATAAAAGGCCATTGCTCGCCCCGGTACTAAAATGCGGTATACCTAGCATGATAGTAGCCTTTTGTATGTTGGCAAAAGCCACTGGCTGCCTCGGTACCAAAATGCGGTAGTATCGCATTTGGTACCTGGCGTGACAGAAAGTTTGTCGACCAAGTTGCAGATACCACTGCCCTTCCGGTAGTACTAGTTCCCATACCGGAGTTCTCCGGTAGTACCGCTTAAACTTCCGGTACTACCGCTGAAAGAACATGTTGGGCCCCCATGTGTTGTTTTGGTAATTAGTGACAATCTTTATGGACTAATGTGTGTATTAAGTTATACTTGTAGTATTTGTCCATTGGCATCGCTTGGAGTATGTGTTGGCTTCAAGGTCGATGAAATGCAAAGAAGATATGTTGGGCAAGCTCAATATGCGAGGTCGATGATGAGGAATTAAGGAGGGCGTTCCATCTTGAGAAGGGCAAGATCGTCTACATCAAGCTCAAGTGGAATGCTCAAGGCAAAGGTATAATCTTGATAGGTTTTCCCTTTTGCCGGTCTCACGTTGTGTGTGTGAGACCGGGTTTAGGATAGATAACCGTACTATCAAGAGAGGCTCTCATATGAGTAATTCGGTCACATCGTTCCGAGAGAGCTCAAACCTTTGCATACTTGCACCATCATATTTGGTTGTTATTTGGTCTTATCCATGTGATGATATAGAGCTTGTGGTAATCTCAATAACAAGCTCTTGTTCATCTAAATCGGATCTCCCATTTGTATCTTGTTGCGATTTTGATTTATGCGGCTTTTCGGTTTCTCACCTAGTAAGGTATATCACATTATTATACTTGATACTTTCTCACTTGGTGATAATTAATATTTCCACTTTTTATTGGGAATTCCTTGTCATCCTCTATCCAACGCAATTTGAATCGGGTCAATCGGAGCTTCCAGTCAAAAGTTATTGCCGTTTGAATATTTGCTGTCAGTCGTTTTGTTTTAGCGGTAGTACTGCCGGACGGGCCAGATTACTACCGCCTAAAACGGCCCGTTTTCTTCTGCCTCGCTAGGTACCTTTTGCGGTAGTACCGGCCCGGTAGTACCGCTTGGTGGACGGCACTACCGCCGCCCAGTTTATTTGTCCACTTTTTGATCCCAGATCCAGATCTTGTTTTGCCCAGCCCCGCTCGTCCCGCGTTGACCCCTCCCGCCGCCGCCTCGCTTCGCGTGCTCGCGCGTTCCCCGCCAGGCCCAAACGCTGCCGCTCTGCTGGCCCCGATTCCCTGCTCGCGCTGCCCTCGCCAATCCGCTTCGCCAGCGTCGCGTCTTTGCCGCTCGCCCACGCTGTCTGTAGCCTTCCGCGTTCCGCCTGCCACCGCATGCTGCGTTGCCGCTGCCTTCGCTGCCGCTGAGTTGCCGCTGCCAGTACTGCTACCGCACTTTCTTGCCGCTTCCATGCGTGGCCCCACCTCGCTTTCACCGCTTGCTTTTCTTCTTCGCTCGCCTGGTACCGATTTGTTTTTTGGGTCCGGTAGTACCGGACAAATCCGGTACTACCAGACCGTCTAGAAAAATCACCCCAACGGTAAGATTTTGGCCGTGTCTTTAAATAGCTTTGCCCCACTTTTATTTAGGGTAACTTCTTCCTCCTTTTCTTGCCCAAGCTTTGCCCCCATTTGCTCTACTCCTTAAGCTTGATTTTTACACACCCCTCCATTGATTCTTGCATATATTTGAGGGGTTGTTGGAGGAGATCTAGATCCACGTTTTGACCAAACCAAAACATCTCTTTGTGAGTGTATCTTTGGGGATCTAGATTTTGGGGGATTTTGTGTCTCTCTTTGATTTCTCCTCTCTCGTTCCTCCAATAGCTTTGGTAGCTTTGTTGGAACTTGAGAGTAAGGGATTTGAGCATCTTTGTGTTGTTCTTGCCATTTGCATTTGTTTCATCGGTTTGGGTTCTCCTCGGAGGATTTGGTTTGAATTGCTCATTGGAGCTTGTCCCTCTTGGGTTCTTGGAACCCTAGACGGTTTTGTGGCCTTGGTGGCATTTGTTGAGGCCTTTTGTGGCGTTTATTGGGAGCCTCCAATTAAGTTGTGGAGTTGTGCCCCAACCTTGTGAGAGGTTCCGGTTGCCACCGACAAGTGCACCGATAGTGGAAGCGTGGATCGATCCCATTAGGGTGAGGTTCACCGGAGAATAAGGGAGGCCTTTTGTGGCGTTGGTGGTTTGATACCACCCCCTCTCCAAACGAGACGTACTCCATGTTGGGAGGAACTCGGGAAAATATCGGTGTCCCCGAGTGCCTCGGTTATCTCTATACCCGAGCTCTTTACTTATGCACTTTACATTGTGATAGCCTTCGTGCTTGAAGTAATATATATCTTGCTATCACTTTGTTGTTTGTATTGCTTAGCATAAGTTGTTGGTGCACATAGGTAAACCTTAGTTGTTTCTAGGTTGTGCTTTACAAAGTAAACACTAGTTTTATTCCGCCTTTGTTGAGCCACTCTAGGAAAAGTTTTAATCGCCTATTCACCCCCCCTCTAGGCGACATCCGTATCCTTTCAATTGGTATCAGAGCCCGGTCTCTCATTTTAGGCTTCACCGCCTTGAGAGTAAAGATGTCGGCTAGGGGATTAGTGCACAAGGACATGCTCACATTCGATGGCACAAATTATGATGTTTGGAAAATTCGCATGCTTAATTTATTTTAGGAAATTCACCCAATTATCGAGGGCTATCTATATGTGGGTTTCTCTTCTCCTATGGATACACAAAACGAATCTTTAGAGGAGAAGTTGAACTCTCATATAGATGCTCTAGCTACTAAAATTCTCTTGCATGTTGTGAGCAATGTAGTTCTTTCTTCTATCATGCCTTATTCAAGCGCTCGTGAGATATGGACCAAGCTTCAAGATAAATATAGCAAGTCCAACATTCTTGAGGATGATTGTGTTGCTTCCACTTCCGGTCGAGATGAGTTCTCATCCTCCAACATGTGACTTTTCACTAGGTAATGATATGGTGAGTGGTGATACAAATTGCAATATAGATAGTGTGTTCACTATTTGTAATCCCTCATATCTATCTAGTTGCAATGATCTATCTTTGGACCTTAACACTTCTAGCACTCAAAATTCCTCACATGCTTGTGTTAATAGTCCTTGCATATCATGTAGAAATGACTTGAATAAATCTCATGATGATATGCTCATGTTGTCTTGTTGCCATGATAAAAATGCTTCTATTTCCTCTAGTGCTTGTGTTGCTAACCATGTAGAGGAAAATGAAGATTCTATGGGCCAAGACAAGGTCTTGAATAGAGCTACAAGTGCAATCCCATCATCACCTTCTTCCGGTTCTCACATGTGCCTTATGGCTAAGGGAACAAAGGTAACCTCTTTGGATCCCATTGTATCTCATGATGATGATGATGAGGTTGAAAATGATAATGATGATTATCGAGGTAAGTATGATATTACCTCTATTAAGAAAATGCGAGAGGTTGTCTATAGTGCTCTCTACAAAAATAAAATTGCTTCCTCCAACCTTCTTGAAATCTTGAATTATGCTATAGAAGGCAATGATCTTATTGAGGAGCAAGAAAATATAATTGATGAAAAGTTTGCACTTGAGCGTGAATATGCTAATGAACTTGCTCAAGCAAAGGACTCCCTTGAAGAAGAACAAACCACCAAAGAATCTCTTGAGGAGACTTTTACTCTAGAATTATCTAGAGTAAAGGAATACCATGATAGAGAACTTGCGGTGGCTAACTCCTTCAAGATTAAAAATGATGAACTTGAAGTTGCTTATCCTAAACTTGTTGAGGATTTTAAGCACCTCGAAAATGGCTCTCGGGTCATTAAGAGGGAGCTCATCAAACTCACCGAGTCACATGAGCAACTTAAAGCTTCATATTCAAAAGAGTTTGCCAAGTTTCCCTCACCTCTCACTAATAATGATGATGCTTGTGCTACTAACTCTATTTCTTGTGAAGCATCTATTTTGGAGGAGAATGTTGAGCTAAAGACTCAACTTGCGTTGCTAACTAGCAACTATGGGAAATTAGAAGAAAGTCATGTTAAGCTCTCAAGCTCGCATGAGGATCTTCTAGTCTCCCATGGTAGGCTAAAGTTAGCTCATGAGGCCATCATGTCAAAGGTAACATCTAGTGGGCCTCATGTGGACATTAGCACTACATCTACTCCAAATGTTATATTGACATGTGCTAGTCCTTGTAATTCATCCTCTCACAACCATGCTATATCCCATGATGAATTATACTCCATGGCTTGTTGCTCTAACAATGTAGCATCTACTTCCTCTAGTACTTCTGTTGAAACTAACCATGAAGAGGAAATCAAAGAGCTCAAGGCTCAAGTCACTTCTTTGAAGAATGACTTGAAAAAGGGTCATCAAGGGAAGGCCGCACTCAACAAAATCTTGAGTGTGCAAAAATCCCCCAATGACAAGAGTGGGCTTGGATTCAACTCCAATGTCAAGAACAAGTCCACTATCATGTTGAAGCACAAGGATAACAAGAAGAATGGCCAATATCAAGTCAAGAATCCGGCCAACATTGTTTGCTTCAAGTGCAAGGAAGAAGGGCATCATGTCAAACATTTCCCATTAAAGAAGAAGTCCCTTGGCAAGAAGAAACAAGGGAAGCGGACTCAAGCTCTACATCTTGTTAGAGATGGGCCTCCTCCCAATAAGACTCAAGCTCTTCCTCAAGTTGTTTCTTCATCCAAAAAGAAAGATGGCGAGAGTAGAACTTGCTACATATGCCGCGAGAAGGGGCACATTTCTTCCTCATGCACTATTGGTATCTCCTCATCCCATCCTATCTTGATTGATGATTCTTATTCTCTTTGTAAGGATGAGGTTGGCAATGTGTTTGCCAAATTTGTTGGTGCTCAATGTTGTGTCAAGAAAAGAACCATTTGGGTTGCCAAGCCTATTGTGACTAACCTCTTAGGACCCAACTTGGTTGGGGACCAACAAGCCAAAACTTGATCAATAGGTGTGTTTTGGAGGGCATTGGAGTCTTGGCTACATTATGAAGAATTGAGGGATCTTCATAAATTATTTTTGTCAAGCCAAGCCATTTGGATTGTTATGATTATATTATATTTCCAATGTTCCTCCTTGCGGTAACATATGCTAAACTCTTTACATTGAAAGTTACTCGCCCCCTTGTGCATGTGTTGGTTTTGTATCTTCCATGCTTTTGTACATGTTGTGCTATCCACTTAATTATCTTGAGATATCAAGAATATTTGTGTATGATTAGGTGGCACACCATGTATGTGTGTTTATTATGTTTGAGCCTTGCTTGGTTATATTTGGTATCTTATTTGGCTCTTGTGAGATATTAATGGATTATCCCATTTTGGGGGAGTGTTATGCTTGGGCATTCCACAATCCTAAAATTGTGTGTACATGAGGAATACCACCTAGTATTTATATTGGATTATTATCTAGTCTCTATGTGGTATAATTCTCATGAGAAATTTAATTTTATAATGTCCACTAATTATCTCTATTTGTATCCTTTTCCCTCGTGTTGGTTTTATGGTAGTATCACATTATGGGGGAGTCATATGCTTAGTGCATATTACAAATCCTAGAAAATGTGAATATTCGAGGTTGTGTCACTTAGAATTGATATGGATAATTATCTAGCACCTATGTGACACATTTGCTCATACAATTTCCAATTTGCTTGAATGCCTTTATTGATCTTATGTTGGATCTTGTATATGAGAGTG
Source organism: Avena longiglumis (assembly GCA_030063025.1). Lineage (NCBI taxonomy): Eukaryota > Viridiplantae > Streptophyta > Magnoliopsida > Poales > Poaceae > Avena > Avena longiglumis. The sequence continues at coordinate 535,114,075 of CP125976.1, forward strand.
GTTCTTGGTATGTGTTTCCTCATATTTAGATATATATATTCGCATGGAAACCATTTGCTTCAAGTTACTCTAATCACTAGTGATTGTGTGACTAATGGAAGCTACCAAGAATCTTGTTCGAAGTATCATGCTTAATTTCTTATATTTAGTTATATGCTTCTTGTTGTGACTATGATCTTGGATATCCATGCAAGCTACCTTGGGAAAATTATTTCCAATATTTCTTGTCCTTGGACAATTAGTACCAAATTTATGGTAGACTTTATTGATCATATTCACTTTGTCCTTTGCTTAATATTGTCCTATCCTTGGCCAAGTAAATGTTTTGTATGCTCCCATGTATTCCTTGCTATTTTTGGATCTTCTTATTTTTATTGGTATCCTCTTGTGTTTTATTTAATGTAGGTAGTAGCGATGATCTCATTTGTGTGCATTTTGAATTCAAAAGAAAATCATATATAATGTACTACTTATGAGTGAGCTCTCCTATATTATCTAGAACAATCCTTTTATGCTTCTTGTTTTGCTCCATATCATGTGTTATGTGCTTGGAAGCTCAATCTTTTTGTTTTGGTGTTTTGTGCCATCATGTGAAGTTTGGGGAGTTTGGTTTCTTGTTGGAACCTTGCTCTTTTTAGGAGTTGGTTTTGTCTCATTCTTTTTTTCTTTATTTGACCATTTTAGAATGAGATAAAACCTTGAGCATTTTTATTTCTATGTATCTCTTGCTCTTTTGATCTTAGCCTAGTTCAGTTGTTGAACTTGTGATCGTTCATGTGTTGAATTGGTTCTTTGATACAATTTGGACACCGCATGTCTTGTCACACTCTTGTGTGTGCCATCTCGGTTTACTTGGTGTTTTTGTTCAAATTGTATCTCCTTTTTGGTTCTTGAAATCTTTATGCATGCATGTTTACTATATGTTTATATTAAGGCATGTTTGCTTTCTTTGATCCAATATATAAGGAAAACTCCACCGATTCCCATCGGCTAAGTTGTGCATGAAATTCAATTTCACATCAATATGCACATAATTATGTGGAGTCTCTCCTATGTATTGTAGTTGCACTAACTACTTTGGACCCAATATGTTTGGGGACCATTTTGTACTTAAATGTGTTTTAGGTACATTGGAGATATATTGGACGCTTGTCTCTCAATTTTTAAGAAGTGATGCTTAAATGAAAATTTGAGACAAGCTATGGGATGATCAATGAATTCATATCCTCTACATCCTACCAATTTTATCTCGGTAACAAGTATCTCTTTCTCATGCTCATATATCTTGATTCCAACCGTTTGTCGGTTGCCTTCTAGCATGAATTAATATATTTGTAATTGTTGTAGTTCTAGCCATGGTTTTAATATAACTCTCTATTGTAAATGTGTATAAGTTGAGATGAGTACATATAGTTGGGACTATAAAAAATCATGCATATGATCCTCCAATCCCAAATATGTAAATCTAGCAATTTTATTGCCTATCATTTCATCAACTTCTCTCATATGCAATAGTGAGATTTTTGCTAGTCTATTTTATCTTATCATACTTGTTGCATTTCTCCATATATTCCAACTTTCTCCTTTTCCCTTGGTTATAGTTGTAATATATGTAGTATGTTGGTATTTGAAGCTCATTAATGTACAATAAGATATATATGAGCCTTTGGCCATGCTTTGAAGCTAAAATCTTATTGATATATGTTATGACTTTGTTTTTGCCTTTCATGTGATTTCTTGTATGTCTTTTTTATGTGTGCATATGTCTTTGTTGGCATATGTCTTTGTGATGTTTTCCACTTAGAGACATATGCACATATGAGAAGATAATTTTAGTTGAATCTTATTCCTTGGATACCACCTTTTATTCCTTTTTGATTTTTCGGTGGCTTCCAAATTTATTTGCCTATGAGTGCTTGTTCCTCTTGTTTGCATCTTTGGGCACTCATAGTTATTCTCTCATGCCTTGTATTGTTAAATGAACTTGGATGAGTGAGGATTCCATGATTATGCACCTTGATCCCAAATACAATTATCATAATTGGTGCATTATCTTTGGGGAGCTCATCTAATTCATCTAATAATGCACATTTGTCTTCTTTCTCGTTTGTTGTGTTTTAAATACCTATGGGGGAGCGAGGATTCCATATTTGTGCAATATGTATTCTAATGCATTTATGTTGAATAGTGCACAAATCTTGGAGAGCTTCTCTATTTGTTATTTAAAGCACTCTTCTCATATCATAATATCTTGTAGGTTCCATTTGAACTCATTTGTTGTTTTCAATTGGTTTGTCGGACCTTGTAGTTGCTTGCATCATTTGACTTTATTTTTGCAATCTTCGGGTCCTCGATATAGTTCTACTCCCTCCCAAGTATTCATCATTGGATATGTGCGAAGGCACACCTTTGGAGGAATTATTACTATATTTGCCTTCTAGAACTTGTCACCCATTTCGGCAATCGATGCCAATGGGGGAGAAGTTTTAGAGGGTTTAAGGGAAGTTGGTTTATGAATTGAGTTTGTTCTTGTGCATTTGCCTCTCATGCTCTTGCATCTTTGTTGTTGCTTAGCATGTGGTATATATAGAGGAAACTCCACCAATGATAATGATTAGCAATATATGCAATGAAATTCAAGTTCATCACACATGCATAGATTGTGGGGGAGTTTGCTCTATATATGGTGGTCGTACCAATATCACATACTTTTGTAGTATTTGATATTGGTATTACCATTTTATTCATTAAAATTCCTTATATAAACCCTCTTAAAGGGATTGTCATCAATTACCAAAATGGGGGAGATTGAAAGAACATGTTGGGCCCCCATGTGTGGTTTTGGTAATTAGTGACAATCTTTATGGACTAATGTGTGTATTAAGTTATACTTGTAGGATTTGTCCATTGGCATCGCTTGGAGTATGTGTTGGCTTCAAGGTCGATGAAATGCAAAGAAGATATGTTGGGCAAGCTCAATATGCGAGGTCGATGATGAGGAATTAAGGAGGGCGTTCCATCTTGAGAAGGGCAAGATCGTCTACATCAAGCTCAAGTGGAATGCTCAAGGCAAAGGTATAATCTTGATAGGTTTTCCCTTTTTCCGGTCTCATGTTGTGTGTGTGAGACCGGGTTTAGGATAGATAACCGTACTATCAAGAGAGGCTCTCATATGAGTAATTAGGTCACATCGTTCCGAGAGAGCTCAAACCTTTGCATACTTGCACCATCATATTTGGTTGTTATTTGGTATTATCCATGTGATGATATAGAGCTTGTGGTAATCTCAATAACAAGCTCTTGTTCATCTAAATCGGATCTCCCATTTGTATCTTGTTGCGATTTTGATTTATGCGGCTTTTCGGTTTCTCACCAAGTAAGGTATATCACATTATTATACTTGATACTTTCTCACTTGGTGATAATTAATATTTCCACTTTTTATTGGGAATCCCTTGTCATCCTCTATCCAACGCAATTTGGATCGGGTCAATCGGAGCTTCCAGTGCCTAAAAACGGCCCGATTTCTTTCTGCCTCGCTAGGTACCTTTTTGCGGTAGTACCAGCCGGCCCGGTAGTACCGCCCGGGTGGGCCGGTACTACTGGCCGGCCCAGTTTATTTGTCCAGTTTTTGATCCCAGATCCAGATCTTGTTTTGCCCAGCCCCGCTCGTCCCGCGTTGACCCCTCACGCCGCCGCCTCGCTTCGCGTGCTCGCGCGTTCCCCGCCTGGCCCAACCGCTGCCGCTCTGCTGGCCCCGATTCCCGCGCTGCTCCGCGCCTGCAGCCTCGCCAATCCCGCTCGCCCGCGTCGCGTGCTGCCCACGCTGCTGGCCACGCTGCAGCTTGCCGCGCGCTTTCCCGCCTGCGCGCTGCCCGTCATGCGTTGCCGCTGCTACACTGCCGGCTACCGCTGTTTCACAGGCATGCTGCGTGGGCCCCACCTCGCCTTATTCTTGCTGCTTTCTCTTCTTCTCGGCTTCGCTACTTGGTACCGATTTGTTTTTTTGGGTCCGGTAGTACCGGACAAATCCGGTACTACCAGACCGTCCAGAAAAATCACCCCAATGGTTAGATTTTGGCCGTGTCTTTAAATAGCTTTGCCCCACTTTTATTTAGGGTAACTTCTTCCTCCTTTTCTTGCCCAAGCTTTGCCCCCATTTGCTCTACTCCTTAAGCTTGATTTTTACACACCCCTCCATTGATTCTTGCATATATTTGAGGGGTTGTTGGAGGAGATCTAGATCCACGTTTGGACCAAACCAAAACATCTCTTTGTGAGTGTATCTTTGGGGATCTAGATTTTGGGGGATCTTGTGTCTCTCTTTGATTTCTCCTCTCTTGTTCCTCCAATAGCTTTGGTAGCTTTGTTGGAACTTGAGAGTGAGGGATTTGAGCATCTTTGTGTTGTTCTTGCCATTTGCATTTGTTGCATCGGTTTGGGTTCTCCTCGTAGGATTTGGTTTGAATTGCTCATTGGAGTTTGTCCCTCTTGGGTTCTTGGAACCCTAGACGGTTTTGTGGCCTTGGTGGCATTGTAGCCTTGGTGGCATTTGTTGAGGCCTTTTGTGGCGTTTGTTGGGAGCCTCCAATTAAGTTGTGGAGTTGTGCCCCAACCTTGTGAGAGGTTCCGGTTGCCACCGACAAGTGCACCGATAGTGGAAGCGTGGATCGATCCCATTGGGGTGAGGTTCACCGGAGAATAAGGGAGGCCTTTTGTGGCGTTGGTGGTTTGATACCACCCCCTCTCCAAACGAGACGTACTCCATGTTGGGAGGAACTCGGTAAAATATCGGTGTCCCTGCGTGCCTCGGTTATCTCTATACCCGAGCTCTTTACTTATGCACTTTACATTGTGATAGCCTTCATGCTTGAAGTAATATATATCTTGCTATCACTTTGTTGTTTGTATTGCTTAGCATAATTTGTTGGTGCACATAGGTAAACCTTAGTTGTTTCTAGGTTGTGCTTTACAAAGTAAACACTAGTTTTATTCCGCCTTTGTTGATCCACTCTAGGAAAAGTTTTAATCGCCTATTCACCCCCCTCTAGGCGACATTCGTATCCTTTCAACCGTTGCATTAAAGGCTCCAACGGCTAGTTTTCTTGGAGGGGTATAAATACCCCTCCACCTACCTTGGGACAAGGTGCTCATCCACATTAAAGTCAAGACCACCATTGGAGCCACCAAATCTTCAAGATCTCCTCAATCCACCACCCAAAGTCTTTGATATTTGGGGAATCGAAGGAGGAGGCCCCGATCTACTACTTCACCAAAAGAGATCTTCATTTCCCCCTCATTCAATTGAGGGCCCCTTTGCTCTAGTGTTTTCTTGGAAACCCTACTTCTTGTTTTTGTTCTTACAAGCTTGTCTTTGATTGCTTTGACAACTTGCTTATATTTGGGAGCCTCCGATTAAGTTGTGGATGTGTGCCCCAAACTTGTAAAGGTGTCGGCTTCCACCTTGAAGGTTTCCGATATAGTGGAAGGTGAATCGATCCCATTGGGGTGAGATTCATCGGAGAACAAGGGAGGCCTCTCGTGGCGTTGGTGGTTTTAAACCACCCCCTCTCCAAACGTAAACGTACTTCCCCTCAAAAGGAAGGAACTATGGGAAACAAATCCTTGTGTCTCCGCGTCCACCACTTTGGTTACTTCTATCCTTTACCGCACTTTACTTACTTGTTCTTAATTTGTGTTGTGGTATATCTTGCATAATTTTCATATAGGTAAATTCACCTTAGTTGCATTATCTAGAGAATTTACCTTATTGTTAAACCTTAATTTGAAAAAGAAGAAAATTTGAAGTAGCACCTATTCACCCCCCCTCTAGGTGCCCATACGATCCTTTCATTTGGTATCAGAGCCTCAGATCTTTATTTGGGATTCACCGCCTAAGAGAATATGGGTAGCCAAGATGGGGATGGTGATGGTGAGCCTACCACGATGACCATGGAAGATCTCAAAAACTTGGAAACAAGATTGAGATCTTCCTTGGTCAACAAAGTCAAGAATATGCTTGAGCAACTTCTTAAAGACAAAGATGGCTCATCATCCCCCTCTCCTCAAGAGGATCCTCCATCCGTTTACCCAAAGGGAATACTCCGGTATCCCCCAAGGATATAATGGTTAGGGGTAAACAAGACAACACTAAATCCTCTACACATAATGATGGTGGGAAGGGTGAGCACCGTGATTCATGGTACTCTCTCGACCCCCCAATCCCTCACCCTCATGTATACAATAGAGGTGACCCACCTAAGCTTGAAGAATCTGCTACTTTTGCTCAATGGCAATCACTAATGAGAGTGCGCAGCTCTTGCATTGAACTATGGAACATCATCGAGCATGGACTCTTTATTGGGGATCCAAACAACTTGACAAGAAGAGAGGTTGTCAATAGTCAACTCAATGCCACTGCCTTGCATATTATTCAACAAGGTTTAGGTACAAAGGATCATCCACACATTGAGCACTTTAGCATTGCCAAGGGAGCTTGGGATGCCCTCACCGTATTTTTTGTTGGAAATGAGAGTATGAGGAGAAACCGGTATGATGCTCTAAGCAATGAAGACGAAGGCTTCTACATGAAGGAAGGTGAAGATCACGAAGACATGTACCAAAGGCTCAAGACCACCGCCACCGCTTTTATAAATGTGGGTGCCTCACATGTGGATGATGCGTGGATAAAAGGAAATATGTGAGTGCACTCATGCCCTTTGAGCCCACGGAATTGAAGAGCTTACAAGGAAGACATAACTACCATATCATGACCTCCAATGAAGTTATGCAAGAGATGGCCGCTTTCAAGGTTGCCGCCAAGAATGCCAAAGATGCCGTGCTCGTGCCCTTGGTATGAGCAATGTTGTCACTGTTGCTTTGAAGGCCAAAGTTGTGGATCATGGGGATGAACATGATAGTGATGAAGGACTGTCCATGGACCATCCCGATGAATTCAAGATTGCTCATAGTCAATATATGGCCTTCTATGCAAAAAACTTTTGGAAAAACTCCGCCAAGGCCAAGATGGAAATGCAACGTAGAAGCAATCCAAATGGGAAAAGAGAAAACAATACTAGATTGAGAACTTGCTTCAATTGTGGTGACCGCTATCACTTTGTGGCAAGTTGCCCTTATGATAAAAGAGAAGATCACGGGGGTAAGCTTGTGTTGAAGAAGACTCTCAAAGAACCCTACAAGAAACCTTTCATCAAGAAGAATCCCATCAACAAGAAGTCGGGAGAAATTGTCTTGATCACTCATGAAGAATACTCCTCCGACAATGAAGATGAGGAAGAGTAAACTTCTAATGGTGTGGCTGCTTTAGCCACTACTTCTACTCCGACATTCTCACTCTTCGATTCTCCAAATGAGAATTCTCCTATCAAGAAAGTCACTTGCCTCATGGCAAGAGGAACGGAGACATATGCTTCCAGGGGTTCAAAGTGGGTGCTTGTGTTGGGATTATGCCCTAGAGGCAATCATGTATGATGATATTTCCCATTATATTTATAAATATATTAAGTAGTCCTTGTATAAACATCTGATGTGTATCATTGAATATGTGATTCGGTTGTGGAATTATGCATTCATGTTGTTTGTACTAAATATCCTTGGTCATTGAGGTTGTGCTGGACACACAACTTAGACCAATGTGAAAGTTGGCTTGATGACTCGGTTCCACTTGTCATGGGCATGGAGATGCTATTTCAACTTACACAGACTAGGCTAAAGAGTTTAGCGAGTCGGATTGACCCATATTGAGGTACAACGAACTAGTTGTCATTTGTATATCTCAATCAATGTAATCCTTAGACCTGAGGTTATTGCATAGTCCGAGTTGAGGATCACAGACTTAGGTTACGTCAACGCTGATCCGTGAATCGGGCTTATAAAGCGAGTTCGGTCGATCGAGAATCAAGCCGCGTGATGTGAATAACCAAGATGGGATTTTGCCCCTCCACTTGGAGAGATATTCTCTGGGCCCTCTCGTGAGATATGATTCGGAAAGCATGGCCATGCACGACTCGGTTAAGTGTTAACCGAGGTGATCGACTAAGAATTAGTCGGGTGAATCACTTATCTCGGATCGAGAATAGAGTCAGACTATTTAAGGGATGACATATATTCGCCTATAGTCTGACAAGGTATATCGTGAGGCAAAAGGGACTCGGACGTAAGTCGCATTGGAAAGGCAAGTCGTCATGACTCTTTGGTACTTGGGAGTCAAGACGTTCGCTAGGGAGCCTCTGGACTGATCGATTGAGAGTCGGACTCTAATCGTGTCCAAGTAGCCATGAGCCTGCGGGGTCACACACTTAAGAGCGGGAGCAAGTTCGGATTGGATTTGAACCTGTAATCTGGTTGGGTTGGACCTAAACCGGATTAGGACTGAGTTAGTGAGTTGGACTCATGGCGACTAGTGTTATATGGGCTTTAGTGAATGGGTCGCGCGAGCAGATCCCATGTTCACTCCCTATATATAGTGGAGCACCGTAACCCAGAAAGGTTAATCGTTGTTCGGTTAGGTCATTCCATGTGTTGGAAACCCTAGCTCCATAGCAGTCCAGCCGTCGTTACGAACCTAGCAGTTCGCCGCCGGTGCTCCTCCTTGTACGTGTGGATACCAGCAGAGGTCCTGTGCGATCAGCACCAGGACGATCTTATCGTGAGGACTGCACTGCATCAACTGACGCGCTTCATCAGTAATCCGCAACTGCGCGTCTAGTGGTAAACCTCGTGGCCTTCTACCTCAGCTAGATCTTGGGATCACTATGTTAGAGGGAAAAGTTTTGTTTTATCTCTGCGTGGCCCAACAGTGGTATCAGAGCGGTAGCTTCTGGTTTTAGGCTCGAGATCTCGCATATGTGATATTCGGTTGGCTGTAGATGAGATCTATGTGCTGTTTTGGTGGTCGATCTATGAGATAGATCGGTTTTGTACAAGGTTGATTGGATCAACTGCATCGGGAATGGTAGATCTGATTTCGTGATCATACAGGTGAGGTCGTGGAACGACATACCCCTACGGCTTCCGCCATCGGGTAGACCGTGACACGTAAATCCAGGCGGTGATCGAAGATCAAAAGTTTGATCGAATCGGAACAATGGTGGAATCCATGTCGATCGTAGATGAGATCTATGTTTTTGGAAAAATCGGTATTGCGCACCATGACGCCGCCTTCGATCCCCGCCCGCTATCCGGATTGCGGGACCGCCGGCTTCGCCCTGTCATAGCGCCTTAGATGTCGTTGTGAGTTTCACAGTGCCGGTAGATATTGTATCTATGCATAACTTGTTTTTGCAGGAAGTTGTGAATGGTATGGTTCATGTGCATCTGCGAATCACGGTTTTTGTCAGCCGGCTGGAGCCTAGGTGCTGTCATATTATAGTATAACGACATGCGTGTCGGATTCTCCTTGTAAATTACTTTACTAAGCTAGTGTAGCTGTTTGGAGAACCTGGAAGGCATGCAAGGCATTGTACATGTCGGCGACATGGAGTAAGACGACAAGTGACAAGAGTTGGCACGAGTCGGATTACAGGCTTTGTGGAGATGGAGATTGCCATGAAGAGAGCCATACCATTTCACATTATAAATGCTTTATTTTGTGTCATTGTTATGTCTCAGTTTTACCTCTATTAGATAGTCGGTAAAATTTAATCCCTCAAAGAAGGTCTAGTTGGTTTTCCCGCCAGTGTTTGCACCATCACAAGTCGGACATTTTTGGTAGTGGGCTCATAAAAATTGAGGTGCTGCCAATTCTTTCCGACTAGGTGGGTTCGAGTCGGACTCTTACTGCGGAAACACTCGGTAAGCTAGACGGGTCTATCACAACGGTTGTGGGGCTCGGGGAAAAGTCGGATGGGAGCCGGGGCATGTGATGCCACCCGTCCAACAGAAGTCGCATGAGATGCGATTGACAAGGAGTTTTCTACCTAGATCACTTGGCGGCTAGCGGTGATGCTAAAGCTCACTAGCCGACTTGCTTATTTAGGATCCTGAATCACTAAGTAACCATCGGAGGGTGTTGGTTCTAGTGGGAGCATAAAATATTAAAGTATTTAATATGCTTCCTCTTTTATGAATACATGTATTAAGTGTTTTGCATATTTTCTGTTGTAGATCATGGCACCAAGTAGCAGTCACTCTCAGATATCCGGTTTTGCGTTGAGAACTATCCTTGATAAAGATAAACTGAACGACACTAATTTTACCAACTGGTATCGAAATCTGATAATTGTTCTCAAACAAGAAAATAAGGACCATGTCCTAGACAACCCACTTCCAGATGAGCCGAATGAGAATGCGACTGTCGCAGCCACCAATGCCTACCGTCGGGCTAAGGATGAGTCCACGGATATTAGTTGTCTTATGCTTGCTCACATGGAACCATACTTGCAAAAGCAGTTCGAGAATGTTGAGGCCTACGATATGATCGAAAGCCTCAAAAGTATGTTCGTGCTCGTGCAAAGACCGAGGTATCAAGTCTCTCGTGCTTTGAGTTGCAAGCTTAAGGATGGTGATCCACCGAGTCCGCATGTGATCAAAATGGTTGGTTATGTGCGGTCTCTAGAGAGGCTACCCCATTAGCGAAGAGTTCACGGATATAATTTGAACTCTCTTCCTAGTGCATATGGGCAGTTCATTTGAACTACCACATGCATGGTATGGATAAGAAGCTCACCGAATTACATGGGATGCTCAAGGAAGAGGCGGATCTCAAGAAGGGCGCCATCAAGTGTTGATGGTGAGAATAAGGCTAAGTTCAAGAAGAGTTCTTGGACTAAGAAGAAGGCTAAGCCGAGGAAAGCGAGCTCGGACCGGTCCCAAGCGCTTCCTCGTGGACTAAGCCATCTCCTTCACGGATCCACTTGCTTCTACCGCAAGGCGATGGCCACCGGAAGAGGAATCGGCAAGTACTTGGCCAACAAAGCCAAGAGTGGAGGTATGACTTCCGACTCAGGTACACTTGTTTGCAATGTTATAGACATATATCTTGCTGATGCACCTAATAGTTCTTGGGTATATGATACCGGATCAGTTTTTCACATCTGCAACTCGTTGCAGGGACTGGTAAGAACTAGGAGCGTAGCAAGAGGCGAGGTTGATATTCGAGTCGGCAACAAAGCAAGAGTTGCTGCATTGGAAGTCGGCATGATGCAACTTCATTTACCTTCCAGATTCATTATGGAACTAAATAATTGTTCTTATGTTCCAGTGCTCATTCGAAACATTATTTCTGCTTCATGTTTGATGAGGCAAGGCTATGAGTCGACTATCAAGAATAATGGTTGTTCTTTGTATTTGAATGATATGTTTCACGGCTTTGCACCCGTCCAGGACGGGTTATTTATTTTGAATCTTGATGGTGAGTCGGTTTATAACATAAATGTTAAAAGGTTGAAACCAAATGATCTGAATATGACTTACTTTTGGCTCTGTCGGCTTGGTCATATATGCTGGAAACGCATGAAGAAGCTCCATGATGATGGACTCCTAACTTCGTTCGACTTGGAGTCGTTCGAGACATGCGAATCTTGCCTACTCGGAAAAATGACCAAGACACCTTTTGCAAAGAGTTGCGAAAGGGCGTCCGACTTGTTGGGACTAGTACATAGTGATGTATGTGGACCAATGATCATGACAGCCAGGGGTGGTTATGAGTACTTCATTACCTTCACTGATGATTTGAGTAGGTATGGATATATCTACTTGATGAAACACAAGTCGGAAGCCTTTGAAAAGTTCAAAGAATTCCAGAATGAAGCATAGAATCAACTCGGCAAGAAAATAAAGTTTCTTCGGTCGGACCAAGGAGGCGAGTACATGAGCCATGAGTTTGATGACCATCTGAAAAGTTGTGGAATAGTTCCTCAACTTACTCCGCCAGGAACGCCGTAAAGGAACGGTGTTTCAGAAAGGCGGAATCGGACCTTGTTGGACATGGTACGGTCAATGATGAGTCGGACAGATCTGCCTTTATCACTTTGGGGTTATTGTCTAGAAACAGCGGCGTTCACACTAAACAGAGTACCATCAAAATCGGTAGAGAAGATACCGCATGAGATGTGGACAGGCAAAAAGCCGAGTTTGTCTTTTCTTAAGATTTGGGGTTGTGAAGCATTTGTCAAGCGACTTCAGTCGGACAAGCTTACAACCAAGTCGGATAAGTGTATTTTCGTGGGGTATCTGAGGGAAACCTTGGGTTACTACTTCTACAACTGAGAAGAGGGCAAAGTGTTTGTCGCTCGAAACAGTGTCTTCCTTGAGAAAGAGTTTCTCAGTCGGGAAAACTTGGGGAGTAAGTGGGATCGTGGTAGCCGAGCAAAGACCAGCCTACGGAAGATCGCAAGATTACGAAGTGTTCGTGATGTGTTCTTGTTAGGCGATGATGAGCCGCAAATTATTCTAAGCGATGGTGGGATCGATTCGAGTCATGGCTTGGAGCCATGAGATCCGAGTTAAAGTCCATGGATGAAAATCAAGTTTGGAACTTGGTTGATCGCGAACGATTGCAAGACCCGTCGAGTGCAAATGGGTCTTTAAGAAGAAAACTGATATGGATGGAAATGTTTCCGTCTATAAAGCACGCCTTGTCGCGAAGGGGTTCCGACAAATTCAAGGAGTTGATTACGATGAGACTTTCTCGCCCGTAGCGATGCTTAAATCAGTTCGGATCATGATAGCTATAGCGGCCTATTTCGACTATGAGATATGGCAGGTGGATGTCAAAACGGCTTTCCTTAACGGAAATTTAACCGAGGACATGTATATGATACAGCCCGAGGGTTTTGTCGTTCCGGCTAATGCTGACAAGGTATGCAAACTTCAGAAATCTATTTATGGGTTGAAGCAAACATCTCGGAGTTGGAATATTCGCTTTGATGAGGTAGTCAAATCGTTTGGCTTCATCAAGAGTGATCATGATTCTTGTTTATACAAGAAGTTTAGTGGGAGCAAAGTAAACTTTCTAATCTTATATGTGGATGGCATATTACTGATTGGAAATGATATCCAGATATTGCAAGAAACCAATGAATCATTGGAAAGGAGTTTCTTAATGAAAGACTTGGGTGAGGCAACATACATCCTTGGAATCCAGATCTATAGAGATAGATCAAGGAGGCTCATTGGATTGAGTCAGAGTACTTATTTGGACAAAGTGTTGAAGAAGTTCAACATGGAATCGTCTAAGAAGGGGTTCTTACCGATGTCCCATGGTGTAAAACTTAGCAAGACTCAGTGTCCTTCGACAACTGATGAGCGAAGTCGGATGAGTGTGATTCCATATGCTTCTGCAGTCGGATCCATCATGTATGCCATGATTTGTACTAGGCCGGATGTTTCCTATGATCTGAGTGTTGTGAGCGGATACAGCTGATCCGAGAGATCCATCGACAATGGCTAAAAATATCCTAAAGTACTTGAGAAGGACTAAGGATATGTTCTTGGTTTATGGTGGTGAAGATGAACTCGGTGTAAAGGGTTACACGGATGCGAGTTATCTTTACCAACTGATGATTCTCGTCAATCCGGATACGTGTTTATTTGAAACGGAGGTCTTGTGAGTGGAAGAGTTCCAAGCAAGAGGCGTGGTTCTGCATCTACAGAGGTTGAGTATATTGCCGCCTCGAGGCGACAAAGGAAGATGTTTGGATGAGGAATTTCCTCATGGATCTTGGTGTGGTTCGTGGCTTGTCCAATCCGTTGGACGTGTATTGTGACAACAATGGTGCTATTGCACAAGCCAAGGAATCTAGACAACACCGTAAGAACAAGCACATACTCATGCGGTACCACCGATTCGCCAACGTGGATCAGGGTGATATCAAGTTATGCAAGGTACACACGGATGCAAATATTGCGGATCCGTTGACAAAGCCGTTACCACAGCCGAAGCATGAGGCGCACCTGAGAGCCATGGGCATTAGATGCTTAGACATGTGATGTCGGAAAATTGACTCTAGTGCAAGTGGGAGACTGTTGGGAATATGCCCTAGAGGCAATCATGTATGATGATATTTCCCATTGTATTCATAAAGGTATTAAGTAATCCTTGTATAAACATCTGATGTGTATCATTGAATATGTGATTCGGTTGTGGAACTATGCATTCATGTTGTTTGTACTAAATATCCTTGGTCAATGAGGTTGTGCTAGACACACAACTTAGACCAATGTGAAAGTTGGCTTGATGACTCGGTTCCACTTGTCATGGGCATGGAGATGCTATTCCAACTTACACAGACTAGGCTAAAGAGTTTAGCGAGTCGGATTGACCCATATTGAGGTACAACGAACTAGTTGTCATTTGTATATCTCAATCAATGTAATCCTTAGACCTGAGGTTATTGCATAGTCCGAGTTGAGGATCACAGACTTAGGTTCTGTCAAACGCTGATCCGTGAATCAAGCGCTTATAAAGGCGAGTTCGGATCGAGAATCAAGCCGCGTGATGTGAATAACCAAGATGGGATTTTGCCCCTCCACTTGGAGAGATATTCTCTGGGCCCTCTCGTGAGATATGATTCGGAAAGCATGGTCATGCACGACTCGGTTAAGTGTTAACCGAGGTGATCGACTAAGAATTAGTCGGGTGAATCACTTATCTCGGATCGAGAATAGAGTCGGACTATTTAAGGGATGACATATATTCGCCTATAGTCTGACAAGGTATATCGTGAGGCAAAAGGGACTCGGACGTAAGTCGCATTGGAAAGGCAAGTCGTCATGACTCTTTGGTACTTGGGAGTCGGCACGTTCTGCTAGGAGCCGCTACCGACTGATCGATTGAGAGTCGGACTCTAATCGTGTCCAAGTAGCCATGAGCCTGCGGGGTCACACACTTAAGAGCGGGAGCAAGTTCGGATTGGATCTGAACCTGTAATCTAGTTGGGTTGGACCTAAACCAGATTAGGACTGAGTTAGTGAGTTGGACTCACGGTGACTAGTGTTATATGGGCTTTAGTGAATGGGTCGCGCGAGTAGAGCCCACGTTCACTCCCTATATATAGTGGAGCACCGTAACCTAGAAAGGTTAATTGTTGTTCGGTTAGGTCATTCCATGTGTTGGAAACCCTAGCTCCACAGTAGTCTAGCCATCGTTACAAACCTAGCATTTTGCCGCCGGTGCTCCTCCTTGTACGTGTGGATACCAGCAGAGGTGCTGTGCAATCAGCACCAGGAGGATCAGATCGTGAGGACTGCACTGCATCAACTGACGCGCTTCATCAGTAATCCGCAACTGCGCGTCTAGTGGTAAACCTCGTGGCCTTCTACCTTAGCTAGATCTTGGGATCACCACATTAGAGGGAAAAGTTTTGTTTTATCTCTGCGTGGCCCAACAGCTTGATAGTGGTTGCACAAGTCATATGACCGGAAGCTCGTCTATTGTCAAGGACTTAAAGCCAAATAATGATCAAATCTCAGTAACATATGCCGACAAGTCAAAGTCTATGGTAATGGGTTTCGGCAAGGTTGTGGTTGCTCACGACATTACGCTCGTGAACGTCATGCTTGTTGAAACCCTTGGATATAATTTACTTTTAGTCCTTGCTCTTGGAAAGATGGGCTTTGCCGTCTTTATTAATGTTGATATTGTGGTCCTCTTGTGGAGCAAGTCTCTCAAGGTCGCTTTTGTTGGGTACGTCGAACATGACTTGTATGTGGTGGACTTTTCGGGGCAAGCCACTACATGTCCGATGTTCTTATTCGGAAAGGCCGATGTGGGTTGGCTATGGCATCGCCGACTAGCCCATGTCAATATGAGAACTTTGCAAAGTCTCCATAAGGAGGGCCATATTGTTGGACTAAAAGAAAATGTTTCCTTTGCCAAAGATCGTGTTTGCAGGGAATGTGTTCTAGGGAAGATGCATGCCGCTCCTCACAAGCCTAAGAACCGTATCAAGTCTACCAAGATCTTGGAGCTCCTCCATGTGGACCTTTTCGGTCCTCCATCTCATGCAAGTCTTGGTGGGAAGAAATATTGCTTGGTGATCGTTGATGACTATTCAAGATATTCGTGGGTGTATTTCTTCAAGTTGAAGAGTGAGACCCAAAATACCTTCATAGACTTCATCAACATGGTCCAACGTCAATACAACCTTCCCGTATTGATCATAAGGAGTGACAATGGCATCAAGTTCAAGAACTACACCTTGAATGATTTCCTTAGTGATGAGGGGATAAAACATCAATATTCCGCTGCATACACCCCTCAACAAAATGGTGTGGCCGAAAGGAAGAACCAGACTCTTATTGAGATGGCTAGGACCATGTTGGCGGAGTTTAAATCTCCATACAACTTTTGGGCCGAAGCCATCTCCACCGCTTGCCATGCTTCAAAGCGGCTCTACCTCCGCAAAGAAATCAACAAAACTCCATATGAAATTATTACCGGTAACAAGCCCAACATATCTTACTTCCGGGTGTTCGGTTGTAAGTGTTTCTATCTCATAAAAGGTGTTCATTTGTCTAAATTAGAGTCTAAAGCATCAGAGGGTATTTTTGTTGGCTATGGTCTCGAATCTCACACTTATAGAATCTATGATAAGCTCTCCGGAGCCCTCATAGAATCTTGTAGTGTGACCTTCGAAGAATATGATGGTCCCCAAGGGGGGCGTGTTGATGCTTGTGATGCAGATGATGAAATGCCTCAGGATGCCATAGGAAGAATGCGTGTGGGATATATCCGCCCCGTTGAGGAACCCCTTATGGCGAATCAAGAATAACTATGCTCCACTCAAGTGGAGCCCTCATCTTCACAACCTCAACATGCTCCATCCACCGAAGAGGACATTGACTCAAGCCAAAGACAAGATGTGGACCCTCAACATGGTGATCAAAGTGACAACTCTAGTCAAGGGGAGGTTGATCCATTCACCAGGATGTCAAGTAGTGCCAAGGAAATTACTCAAGGAAGATCTGTACAAACTGCTTTGAGACAAGCTCAAATTGATGCTAGAAGGGCACTTGATCAAGACCAAGGTCAACCTTTGCCTCCCAATGAATAGGATGATTCCTACAACGATCAAGGTCAAGATGATGGTCAAGACGAGGATCAAAATGATGAAGAGGGTACTCCAAGAAACAACTCGGAGGTCCACGCTCGTCGCGAATCTAGAAAGGAAAGAATGTTGGAATTAAGAGACCACTCTCTCCAAAATGTTGTTGGTGACCTAAGGAAAGGCATTTCCACAAGATCACAATTGAAGAGGTTCAGTGAACATCAACCACACATCTCCATGATTGAACCTAAGAAAGTGTGGGAAGCTCTCGAAGATTCGGATTGGTTAGAAGCTATGCACAAAGATCTCAACAATTTTGAGAGAAACAAAGTATGGAAGTTAGTTGAGAAGCCAAAGGATTGCCGCAATGTTATTGCCCTCGTTAGCTTTCAACGATGAATTCTCAAAGCTTATGACTAGTAGGTTCCGAATGTCTTTGATGGGGGAGTTGAAAGTGTTTCTTGGCTTTGAGATCAAGCAAGTTAGAGGAGGGACATTCTTCAATCAAGCCAAGTATACTCAAGATATGCTCAAGAGATTCAAAATGCAAGATTTAAATGGAGCCCCTACTCCCATGGCTACAAAGACTCATCTAGAACAAAATCCAAATGGTAAAGATGTGGATCAAAAGGTATACCGGTCCATGATTGGTTCTTTGCTTTACCTTTGTGCATATAGACCCGATATTGTGTTGAGTGTAGGCGTGTGTGCAAGATATCAAGCGGCTCCTAAAGAAAGCCATTTAATGGCGGTCAAGAGAATATTTCGATATTTAGTTCATACCCCGTTTTATGGTCTTTGGTATCCTCGAGGCTCAACATTTGCTCTTTGTGGATACACGGACTCGGATTGGGCGGGTGATAAGGATGACAGAAAATCAACCTCCGGGGCTTGCCAATTCCTTGGTAGGTCCTTGGTATGTTGGTCTTCTAAGAAACAAAATTGTATATCTCTCTCCACCGCCGAAGCCGAGTATGTGGAAGCTGCTAGTGCTTGCACCCAATTGCTATGGATGAGGCAAACTTTAAAGTAATATGGTGTCCATTGTGACAAAGTGCCTCTTCTACGTGACAATGAAAGTGCCATCGAGATTGCCTACAACCCGGTGGATCACACAAGGACAAAGCATATTGATATTCGCCATCACTTCATTAGAGATCATGTTGCTCGAGGTGATATTGATCTATCATATGTGTCAACCAAATATCAACTTGCCGATATCTTCACAAAGCCTATTAATGATGCAAGGTTTTGCTATTTGAGGAATGAACTAAATATCGTAGATTCAAGGAGCTTGACTTGATTATCTTGCACTCTCACCTATAATTCGACCCATATTTGGTTTAGGTGTAGGCATGTATATAGGGGGAGTGCACTTCTAATTGATTGGACTATCCCTCCCCCCATTATGCCCAAAGCAATAAAAATCATTCCTCTTAATATCATTTTGTGATATGTGAGCTTAAATGATGAGTTTCGGTAATGGACCCAAGATATATATTCGTGGTGCCAAGCCGAGTATACTCATATATGGTGGCTTAGGCCACCGCCCCCTCTCATTTGAGAGGTTTGTTCTTACTCGTGTTTGTCATCCTCTAGTTGGTTTTGTTCTTCTGGTCGTGCACTCACATTTGGCTCTTCATATGTTTTTAGTAATTTTAGAGTGCATTGGCCCATATCAGTGTGACTCTCTAAACCTTAGCCATTCTTATCCCTCGACAAAACTCATCTACTATGCACAAGAACCTTCCACTTTATGTATCCTGGCTCTCTGTTCTGGTGGTTACGGTACTACCGGTGCTAACTAGCGGTACTACTGTAAAGGGCTAGCGGTACTACTGCTTCTGGATCAGTTTCTAGGATCTTGATTGGAAACCTCCCAGGTGCGGTACTACCGGTAGTTTTCTACGGTACTACCGCCTAGCGGTACTACCGCTCGTGGCTCCGGTACTACCGCTCTGCGTTTCAGTTAAGTTTGGAGACGTGGGAGAAGCACCTCTCAGTGTCTCATTAGTCCCCCGTCTCCACTCCTCACCACCGCCGCTGCCGGAGCAGGAGAAAGCCGCCGGAGCCCTGCCCCCTTCTTTTCCCGGATCCACAACGGATCCGGCCTCCTCGCGGGCTCCTCCTCACTCTCCACCGCCATGGACACCGGTACTACCGCCCTCCTCTTCTTCTCACTTGTTTTCTCCATTGAATCTAGGTTGACTTTGCTTCTTGGCTAAAACACGTATTCTTGAGGTTGTACCGTGTGATATCTACAAGATCTACCTCTTAGACCGATGGAATTCCTGTTTTACATCAATTTTGCTGCCCGTACATGGATCTATGTCTCAGATCTGCACAGTGGTCACTGGTCGGTAGTACCGGGAATCTTTTTTCGGTACTACCGTCAGACCGCTTTGTGCGATCCGTACTCTATACATCTTGTGACAATTTTTAAACCAAGAGTTCCATCATCTGTTTGTCTCGGGTTCTTGTGCCCTTACCCCTATGCTATCTCCCTCGTTCTTTCACAGGTGCAGGGGGTTCCCGAGGATCTCGCAAATGCTCCAAAGCTCACCATGAGATTGAGGACTATGAGTCAGAGTCAGAGACTGAGTCAGAAGAAGAGATCATGCCTCAACCTAGCACCCGTCTGAAACTGCAAACAACTCGTGGTCATCGGGGTGTGTGTGTGTGTGTGTGGGGGGGGGGGGGGGCAAGCAAAGTGCTGGTCGTGGTAAGGCCCCTCCACCTCCTCCTCCCTCCGGTCCTTGCAAGAGCCACAGTTCAGGGCCATCTGGGCGAAAGCTGCTATCTGATTTGTCTGAGATTGAATTTCATGAACTGCGGACTGTCAATCCATATGTGGCTGCTCGCTCTCAAGCTCGGCAAGGTAGCCTATTCTACACGGATTTCCATGAGCGGGTGTTCCATGAGATACTCATGAAAGATGACAAACTTGTGGTCCCTCAAAAGTGGACCGAGATGAATCATGTGAAGAAGAACCTGCAATACTTTGGTGAAGCTCTTGAAATCTAAACCAACATTGGCTTGCTTCCCATTATGCAGTTTCGGTGCAACTATGACCCAATGCTCATTACTTAGTTCTATGCAACCGTTAACTTTGCCAAGAATCAGACTCGGACACTCACCTGGATGACCGAGGGTGTTATCAAGCAAGCAACTTTGGCTGAGTTCGCGGCTATTCTCGGGTACGAAGGCCATGGAAAGGACACTCCCGTTGGCTTTCGGTGCCACAAAAATGATCGCCCCATGAAGAAGGATGCTCTTGCACCACTATACATCCGGGGGCGAGGTATTCCTGGAAAGATCAAAGGGCTTCTTCCTACATATGACATCTTGCATCACATTTTCCGTGAGACTGTCGCTCCCCGAGCTGGGAATGTTGATGAGATACATGCCTTCATGGTGGATATCATGCTTGCCACCTTTCACCACCGTGATTCCGGCCAACCTATGGATGTGATGGATGTTATTTGGAATGAAATGGTCCGTGTCACTTTTCAAAGGAGGGTGCCTCCTTTTGCTCCGTATATCATGGATCTCATTATTAGCAAGTGCCCCGTGATTACCCGTGACATGCCTTCTCTTCGCCTTGTCACTCAGCGCCACAAGAATATGTTGATCAAGACCCATCTCCAACCACGCAATGCCGATGGTCATATTGTTGATGAGGATGGGAACCCTGTTGAGGAGGGATCCGGTGATAATGATGATGCCCAGAAGGATGCTGACTTTGTGGTCTCACGTCGCAAGCCTGCTCAGCCATCTTGGGCCAAGAGGATTGAGGCCAAACTCAAGAAGGTATTCTGCTTCCAAGTGGACAATCAGAAACGCATGTACGAGGCCCATGTCTATGCCAAGAAGTCATGTGCTCGTCAGAAGGAAATGATGGAGGCTCAAGGTTTGACCGTCTCCAAGGGCTCCGAGAACAACATTACCCCAGAAGACCAATGGATCTCCAAGCACAGCCACTGGGATGATGATGCCACCTCCTTGTTCCGTGCCCCGCCAACTCATGATGATGCATGGGATGCATGGGATGATGATGATGACGAGTGATCTCTAGGATGTTAGTGTTGCTCTTGTCCCTTTTTGGTGTCTTGATGCCAAAGGGGGAGAAGTTGCACATTAGGTATGCGGGATTTGCGAGGGAAAAGTCACAAGCTCGTTCTTGCCATTGATTTTTATTCGCTTGTGAACTTTGTTTGCTTGCCTCTTATTATATGTGAACTAACTATTTGTGCTATGTATGGTGAGACTATGTGGTTATCGTATGGATCCATCTTGTGTGTAATATGGCTATTCTCATTTGGATCCATCTTATGTGGTTGATGTGACGACCTTCCCTATTCCTAATCAATATTGGTCATCACATGTTTTTTAGCAAAGGTATGTGATCTAAGTGCGACTTCTACTCCCAGGTAGCTTATTAGATAGAATGGGGCTTGATTCTACATATCTAGGGGGAGCTCCTTCTCTATCTTGTCATCATTGGATTACCCTGCAAAATGTGTGTTGTCATCAAACACCAAAAAGGGGGAGATTGAAAGAGCATTTCCTATCCCTAGTGATCTTGGTGTTTTATAACAACACACATATCGGACTAATTATTTGCCAAGTGTATCGCAGGTGCATTGAAAAAGGTTGTGCAATGGTTAAACAACAGTCCAAAAGTTTCTGCCTAGCGCGGTACCAAAAAGCGGTAGCTACCGGACGCGGCAGTAGGTTTTGACTAGTTGTCAAAAAGCCACTGACGGGCTAGGTACTAAAAATAGGTAGTACCGCATTTTAGTACCTAGCGCGACAAAAGCTTTTTGACCACTTGTCAAAAATCGCCCGCTCGATACTAAAATGCGATACCGCATTTTAGTACCTAAGCGAGGCTTTTCAACCTATAAAGGCCATCTTTGCTGCGGTACTAAAATGCGGTAGTACCGCATTTTAGTACCTAGCGTGATAGCCTTTGTATGTTGGCAAAAGCATCGTTGCCTCGGTACCAAAATGCGGTAGTACCCATTTTGGTACCGGTAAAAGTTTGTCACCAAGTTGCGGATACCATTGCCCTTCGGTAGTACCGGTTCCCATAAGCGGTACTACCGCTTTCTGAAGCACCACGGTGTGGTACCCGTGGCGTGGCATATGAATTTTGAAGGTTGCTCTCTTCGGTACCAGGTCCGGTAGTACGAGTTCTCCTGATCGCTTAAACTTCGTACTCTGCTGCATTAAAGGCTCCAACGGCCAGATTTCTTGGAGGGGTATAAATACCCCTCCACCTACCTTGGGACAAAGTTCTCATCCACATTAAAGTCAAGACCACCATTGGAGCCACCAAATCTTCAAGATCTCCTCAATCCACTATCAACACCCGGATTTTTCAATCCTAGATGCCTGTTATGCCATACCTCGCAATCGTAGGATTACCATTTTTGCGAGACATAACAGAATTGGATACCATAATACTTCATCCATTACAAATAATACATAAGTTCTTACACAAATAGGGATCTCATGATCCATTTCTTAATACAACATCGAGCGGTGAATACGTAATAATAGCAGTGGCGTAAGCTCCATCTTCGGGGTCACAGGCAATGCTGACGATGGGAGATGATCCTAGTTGTCGTAACCTTCCTGGGGTCCATCCTCCAGGTACTCCTCTTCATAGTCTGGCCATGGGAATAGTCAGGGACAAAGCCATGAGTACTCTTTAAGTACTCGCAAACAATACTAACAAGGAAAGGTTTTTTTTGGATAATAGGACACTAGGCTCTAGGGTTGTTTTGCAAAAAGCCAGGTTTATCTTTACTAAGTTCCAAAGCTAGTCACAATTTTATAAATCCTAAGTGGGATCTTGTAATTCAGGTCACAACTCTGTTGTGGTCAAGTCAAAGTCTCAATTCATTTCACAAGTCATTTTGAAAAGTCTGACGGGGGAACATTATGGCCACTCCAACTGTCCATAACCGCGGACACGGCTATTCGAATAGTTTGACACTCTACAAAGATTGTACACTTTCACCACAACATTCGATACATCTGTCAGGAACAAATCCTGAATTCACCATACTCAGTATGCGGATAATCAATCCTAACCTTTCAATTACACTCCCTAGTATCAGCACCTCTCCTGTGAGTTTGGCCTCCCAACCATGACCACTGTCATCTTGGGTACTGCATAGGTGGACAATCTTCACAAGGTAGCCTCAGCTCAGACCTTGGCCGGGAGGGAACTAATACTAAGGTATATAAGTTTCCAGTCAAGCCCTACCCAAAATTCGGGTATTGTGGTTGTACGCTAAAATTGGAATGGTATCGCATCCAGACAACCATCAGTTTTATAAAGGGCTAAGGCTCATGCCTCAACATTTTTATCACCAGAATCATCAAGTGTTTGGAAACACATGTCCAAAACATTTCAATAGAATGATCCATCATTCCAAGGTTTTCATAACCATTTTTCCATCAAGTAATCCCATCTAAAAGTTGATCAAGTTTTATGCTTAGCACTAGCATCTACAGTTGGGGGTAGTACTAATGAGGGGTGGTACTAGTGGAGTTTTAACTAAGTTCAAACTCATGCCTTAGGATGACATCAAGGTTATCTAGCTTAGGCCAAATTTTATGCTCTTGATGCAACCTTCAGCACAACTGTCTAGTATCTACCAAACTCTTAGGTAGACTCTAAGTAAGATTTGATAAAGAAATAAAGTAAGATGCTTGCACATAAAACTAGGATTTGGTTTATCAAGTGGGTATGATCACATATGCTTAAGGCATAAAGTAGTCATATCACAAGTATGGGTTTGTGGCATCAGTAGGGTATCTTGCAAGTGTTAGCTTGCATTGGTATAGTATCAGCTTGCATCAGTGTCAATATAAGCTTGCCTTGTGCAGAGCAGTGGTTGAAGTTCTCCTCGGCTTCCTCTTCGTAGTATCCTCCTTACTCCTCGTATCCTTGGTTGGTACTAGCGTCTATGAATAAATACGAGGTACACAATCACCAAACAATATTTAACTACTTGCAATCATCACACACAAGGGTCCTATAGATGATCTAGCATCATCTCTAACATTACAAGGTTAAAGCTTGGTTTAAATCCTTTTTATTTTTAGAAAAGTAATTTCTACTCATTGAAAAACTACTTAAGATTTAATATTCTCCAAACTAAACATGGGATCATGTTGACACATGTCATCACCACATATTGTAGTCCATGGGAATGTGATTTAAAGTGGTTTCACAATTTAATAAGGTTTTACCCTTTTATTTTAATTAATTAAAGTGGCTAGAAATGCTTATGAAGCATTCTTTTATTACTTGGACAATATTTCTGCAAGTAAACCTATACATTTTTATATATTCTGAAAGGTATGGTTGAATGTGATTTTTGAAAGTTGGAATCAACTCAAAATCTTTTGTGGTTGAAATTTGAAAAATGTTTGAATGTAGAAAAGCTTCTGCCTTGTTATTTTTGCTATGGGTGATCTACAGATCCAAATGACTTGAATCCAACGGGCTTGGATTAAGCATTCACAGACCTTTCCAACAAAATTGGTTTCATCCAATTTGGTGCACTGAATCGATCTGGGTTGATTTTTGAAGTTGGAGTACAGTGTGTTTGAATTTAAAAGAAAAAGGTTTAATTTGAATCTGGGCTCTTGCGGGAAATGTTCTTGGGCGGCCTTGTAAGCGCGATGCTCCTTGGGCTTAAGTGGGTGTCCCCACTCGTCAGTGACACGGGCTGGCGGGCGGTATGGCAACGTGGATCGTTCGATCTAGTTCTAATCCAACTGGGGTCATCGTCGGCCGAGACAACTCGGCGAGAACGAAACCTAGCGGCCGGTGAGGGTGCTGGGGCTCACCGGGTATGGGCGAGGTCGGCGAGGCGGGCGAGCAGCGAAGTCGGACGGCGAACCTCCCGGTACTAGTGGCTTATCACAGGCGGCTCAATCGCTGGCTCCTTTCTTCTCCAAAGCGGCAGGCTCGGTGAAATTCGGCGGTGGTGCTCGCCTTGCTCTAAGAATGGTGTGGCACGATCGGTGAGAGAGGGAGTGAGATGGTGTGAAGAAATCGTGCGTGGGTGGCCTCTATTTATAGTCGGCGAGGGGCGTAGGGGCACAGTGAGCTCGTCGAAGCGACGTTCTGGTGACTAATGGCATGGGCAAGGGGGCGGTCTTTGTGTCTCCTGGCGATGCTCAACGACATGGTCGCGAGGCATGGGGCGGTGTGGTTTGGTGCAGAACAGGCGGTGCTCATGTGCAGCGGGCGTCTTTGGCCGGCGGTGGTCATATGGCACGGCGGCAAACGGGATGTCTGGCGGTCTCTGGGTGGTGGTGATCGTGTGTGCAGCGGCAAGGGTGGCGGCGGTCGGTGGACGCTGGTCGAGGGTGGCGCTCGCGCATGCTCGGCATGGTCCAGGCGTGTCTTGTGCGCGTGGTCGGGCTTGGCAACGCCATGGTGGACAGGAGTGGCGGTGGACGGTGGGCTGCCTCCCAGACAAGGTTGGCACGGCTAGTTCTTCCTCTAGCCTGCTGTCCACA
Source organism: Avena longiglumis (assembly GCA_030063025.1). Classification (NCBI taxonomy): domain Eukaryota; kingdom Viridiplantae; phylum Streptophyta; class Magnoliopsida; order Poales; family Poaceae; genus Avena; species Avena longiglumis. The sequence continues at coordinate 535,139,634 of CP125976.1, forward strand.
ATGGAGTGACATGGGGGTGCTCGGCTGTTCACCATTAATGGCAATGGCAAGATCACAGGGGTGCTAGTGTTGGGCTAATCTTTCTAGATGATCTACTGAGGTGTGTGTGAGCTAACTAGGGAACAAGTTAGGCTCAAAACACTGCACACTATAGTGTTTGATGTTTTGTTTATTTGTGTCTGCAACCTGTTTGATGAAATGGCCGCATGAAATCAAGTTTTGAATTTTTAAATGAATTTTGGTGGGTTTGCTAGATTGGTGCTGGTGAGTCTGCAGATGCTTGGGTTTTGCAAATTGAGCTTGTTTGAGTAGGTTTTGAAAAAGTGGGATCTTCCCATATGAAGAAGATTCAATTTTGAATTGTCATTTAAACTATGCATTTGAAAGTTTCTGGATGATCACAAAGTGGGCTCTGATACCTTGTTATGAGTACATTCAAGGGGTGCAAAGATCCAGAAAAGTTTCTGTTAGGTTTTGAAAGTTTGAGACAGCCAAAGTAGGCATGGGAGTTAAATTGGTCAAATTGACCATTCACTTGATATATTTGTTTTGGTTTACTTGTCTTTAGGAAAAGTGTGGGAAATGTTTTAGATGATGTTCATTTCACCTAAGAAACATTTTACAAGCAATGGATCACACAAACAAGGTGGTTTTTAAAGAAATTCAAAATCCATGCATACACATATACATGCATTCATGAGTTTATTTAGAAAAGTTTTTGTTAACCCTAATCTTGATGATTAGTGTTTGTTGATCTAAGTTTGGTATTTTTGGGATGTTACAAACCTTCCCCCCTTAAACAAAATCTCGTCCCGATATTTGAAAAAGGATGAAAAGATTACCTAGGATTTGAAGAGATCTGGAAACTCCGTCCTGATGTGATCTTCGCGTTCCCAGGTAGCTTCCTCTTCTGTGTGGTTGCTCCACTGAATCTTGCGAAACTTGATGCTTCGGGTTCTAGTAGTTCGAAAGGCTTCTTTCAATATACGGATGGGTACTTCGGGATAGGTTAGGTCATCATTGATCTCTATGGTCCGGTGATCGATATTCTTGAACACTTCGGTCTTCTCGGGGACTTCGAGACATTTGCGAAGTAACGAGATATGTAATACATTGTGCACAACTGTCATCTCTTCAGGTAGTTACAGTTGATAAGATACTTCTCCTCGACGGTTCAAAATTTTGAAAGGTCCGATATATCTGGGAGCTAACTTTCCTTTGAGTTGGAAACGCTGCATTCCCTTCAATGGCGACACTTTCAGATAGACAAAATCTCCAATGTTGAAGGCGAGGTCTCGACGTCTCTTGTCGGCGTAGCTCTTTTGTCGGGATTGGGCTGTCTTGAGGTGCTCACGAATCTTGTGAACCTTCTCTTCTGCTTCTCGTAGGATGTCGGGTCCAAAATCGACTCTCCTACTTCCGACCAGTTCAAAGGGGTGCGGCACTTTCTTCCGTACATGAATTCAAATGGGGCCATTTGCAAACTGGCTTGGTAACTATTGTTGTAGGAAAATTCTACAAACGGCAGACAGTCTTCCCACTTGGATCCATATTCTAGCACACATGCTCTAAGCATATCTTCGAGTATTTGATTTACTCGCTTCGTTTGTCCATCGGTCTGAGGGTGATATGCGGTACTGAAATCTAGGCGGGTTCCTAAACCTTCTTGGACTTTCTTCCAGAATCTCGAGGTAAACTGAGTTCCTCGATCCGATACTATGTTCTTGGGGACTCCATGCAAACTAACGATTCTAGCGATGTACAACTCTGCTAGCTTCGAACTCTGATAGGTGGTTTTTGTGGGCAAGAAATGGGCGACTTTGGACAATCATCACTATGACCCAAATAGAGTCATTTCCCCTACTAGAAGTAGGTAGTCCAGTGATAAAGTCCATTCCTACAGAATCCCATTTCCATTCCGGAATCTGCAAAGGTTGCAACAATCCAGCGGGTCTTTGATGTCCTGCCTTGACTCACTGACATATATCACAGTTGGCGATATAGCTTCCGGTTTCTCTCTTCATCTTATGCCACCAAAATTGCTCTTTCAAATCTTGATACATCTTAGTTCCTCCGGGATGGATAGAATAAAGAGTATCATGAGCCTCCTTAAAGATAACTTCCTTCAACTCCGAATCTGCTGGTACACAAAGGCGTCCTTTGTACCACAGAACTCCTTCTTCGTCCTCGGTGAATCCGGTGTACTTTTGTCTGCGTCTGACGCTTGATTCCGTCGACATCGGCATTTCCTTATGCGCCTCTTTAATGACGGCGATCAAAGTGGGCTGAAGTTCTATGCTAGCCAAAATCCTTCACTTACTAATTCCACGCGAAAATCTTCCATCTCTTTGTGCAAACTTGGTTGCTCCTTCAAAATCATGGAGTTCAAGCGGCGCGGCAATCTGCTAAGGGCATCGGCTACCACGTTGGCTTTACCGGGGTGATAGTGAATGTCGTGTCGTAATCCTTGATTAGCTCAATCCATCTTCTACGCCTCATATTTAGCTCCTCGAGTGAATATATACTTTAGGCTCTTGTGATCCGAATAAATCTCACAACGGTTTCCCATCAGGTAATGTCTCCTTGTCTTCAGGGCTAGAACTACGGCTGCGAGTTCGAGGTCATGGGTTGGTAATTTTGTTCATGTTGCTTCAATTGTCGTGATAGATAAGATATAACTTTGCCTTCTTGCATTAGCACACATCCGAGACCAATCTTGGATGCGCCATACACATCGAAGGGCTTCGTGATATCCGGCATGATCAAAATTGGGGCTGAAATCAATCTCCTTTTGAGTTCTTGAAAACTCGCTTCACATTTGTTGGTCCATTCAAACTTCTTGTCCTTCTTGAGAATTGGGTCATGGGTGCAGCGATACTAGAATCCTTCTACAATTTGCGGTAATATCCATGATCCGAGAAAAGCACGAACTTGGGTTTGAGTGGTTGGGGCTTGCCAATCTTCTACATCTTTCACTTTGGCGGGGTCAACGCAATTCTTCCGGTGATACAATGTGACCGAGAATCCTACTTCTGTAACGAAATTCACATTTGCTAAATTTTGCATACGGTGATGCTCTCTAAGGGTTCCAAGAATGGTCCTTAGGTGTAGCTAATGTTCTTCTTCGATTTGGAATAAATCGAATGTCATCGATGAAAACAACGACAAACTTATCCAGAAGTCCATAAAAATCTTATTCATGAGGTTCATGAAATAAGCGGGGCATTGGTTAATCCAAAAGACATGATCATACTCGTACAATCCATATCCGTGGTAAAGGCGTCTTTGGAATATCTTCAAAGGAATCTTGAGTTGATGATAGCCATCCTAAGATCAATCTTAGAAAACACACGGGCTCGGTCAACTGATCAAACAAATCTTCTATCTTAGGCAAGGGGTACTTGTTCTTGATGGTGACATCATTCAACTTTCGATAATCCGTACACAAACGGTTACCTCCATCCTTCTTGTCCACAAACAAGACAGGCGATCTCCATGGGGACGCACTTGGTTGAATTAGTCCAATTTCTAACATGGAATCCAGTTGCTTCTTCAGTTCTTCTAGTTCTGACGGGTTCATACTATATGGTCTCTGGGCTATGGGTCCTGTTCCGGGGATTAGTTCGATGATAAACTCGATATCCCGATCTGGGGGCATACCGGGCAAAATATCTGGAAATACATTGGGGTATTCACAGACTATCCGAACTTGGTCAATGGTAGGTTGGGCTAGACTCTTGTTACACTTGAATTGGCGAGGTAAGGTTTCAGATATATGCTCGACTGATATTCCGTGAGACTCATGGTGGTGATGGCTTTCTTGGCACAGTAAATCAATCCTTTATGTTTGGACATCCAATCCATTCCTAGTACTACTTCCAAACCATTAGTTCCGAGTACTATTAGATTAGCATAAAAATCTATGCCATGGATTCGGATAGGGACGGCCTTGCAAATTTGCCTAGCCTTGGTGGTTGATCCGAGAATTTGTACAATCATCACATGCTTCAATTTGGTTGGTTGAATTTTACTAGTGCAGGCAAATTCTTCGGTGACAAATGAATGCGATGCACCGTAATCAAACAACACTCTTGCAAGTCTTGAATTAATAGAAAACATACCCGGACGACGTCTGGTGCTTCCCGAGCTTCTTCAAAGATGCATGAGAAAAAGACGGCCATTGCGGTTGAGTGAATTCTGGGCAAATCTTCTCCTGGCCGACACGACAAATTCTTTGGAGCTGGGACATTGGTATTAGGGGCTGTAGCATTCTTCTTGTTGGGGCACTCGTTGGAATAGTGGCCTTTATTTCCACAGTCATAACAGGTCACTTGTGACTTGTCCTTGGCTGTGACAGGCACAACATTGCTTCCAGTCCTCGGGGCAGTGTTGGGGTTGGCGGTAGCATTGTTGGTATTGAACTTGGGTGGGGCACGGGTGAAATTGCTAGAGTTGCCGGGGTTGTTATGATTTCCTATGGGTCTAGGGTTTCCACGGTTGGGATAGGTCAGACGGGTCATAGGGGGTCTGTTGGTTCTTGGGGAAAATCCTGGAGATGGGTTGGGGCGATACTTTGGGGTCTGATGGGTTCCTGGTTGATGCATCATACGACGCTTGCGGTTCTCATTGGACTGGTTGATCTTTCTTTCCATCTGGATAGTAGAGTCGACAAGGGATTCAATATCAGCAAAGGGGATATTGACTAACACTGTCCGCATCTCGTCATGCAGACCATTCAGGAATCTTTCTTTCTTCTTGGCTTTGGTGTCTATCTCGTCCGGGGCATACCTAGCTAATGACAAAAATTTGTCACGGTATTCCACTACAGTCATCCTTCCTTGTTTCAATTCTCTGAACTCGTCTCTCATTCTCTTGATCAAACCTGGTGGCACATGGGTTCTGCTGAACTTGACCTTGAATTCCTCCCAGGTCATCATTTGGCCTCCGGTCATTGCACGCACACTGTTCCACCATGCCCTGGCATCTCCGGCTAGATAATGGGTGGCGAACAAGACTTTCTCGTTGGCTTCTACTCCGGCTACTTCTAAGTTATTTTCCATGGTTTGCAGCCAATCATCGGCGTCTAGGGGTTCTTCCGACTTGGTGAAAACGGGTGGGTTGGTATTCTGGAAATTCTTGAGCTTAGATTCGTGGTTGTCCTGATTTCCATGGCCTTGGTTTTTGTGGGCTAGCTGGGCTATCTGTTGCAGAGTGTCTAGGTTAGCTTGACGTTCCGCTCTTTCAGTTTCGCGGTCAGAAGTCAACATTTGCAGGATCTGCAACATCGGGTCTGGGTCTGAACCGCTTCCTCCACGTGGCATCTCAAGATTGATATAGATCATGAGAAAAGAGGGAAATTTCTAAGGTTTTGGGTCTTTGAAAAGTTTTTAGAGTTTGACTCAGGTTTTCTAGCAACTTGCTTTTTCATTCATTCATTCACTCGATACAATGCACACCACAGCAAGGAAAAACAGATGGTTTTAAGAACCATTCTGGAACTACGATACAGTGGGACTGACTACTACTCACTACGCTAGTGCTCAGTGCTACTACTCCTCGGAGTCTGTGGCTTCATCATCTTCCTCATCATCGATGAAGGCGAAATCATCCTCATCGGTGAAGAAGTACATGGCCTGATCCTCCAGAAAATCATCGTCATCGCTGAGATAGGAGTAAGGGTCTCCACGAATATCCTCTCCGGCATTCTACCTTTCCTCTAACTGCATGTCTCTCTCGTGGATGGTCTCTTCCAGAGATGAGATGCGATGGCGAAGACGAGCAATAATGCGCTCCTTCTTGTCGAGCTGACGACGGCGAGACTTGCGATCCTTTGCTAGCATGGCGATGGTCTGATCCTTCGTCTTGATGATGGCAGACTTGTGGTTGCAATAGTCACGGCAGTTGTCCAACTCCTGCTGACGATCATACATCATGAAGCTAAGGTGGTCCAATTGAGTCTTCAGCTCGGGGTGGTATGGGGCTTCCAGTGGTTGTCCATTTGCATCACGCCTTGGGCAAAACTCAAAGCGATTACCCTTGATCGATTGATGCTCGCCCACACGACGGAAAGAGCTTCTGCATTGCTTTGGCAAGTCCATCGAGCCGATTGTTTTCCCTCAAGGTAAATGAATTCCTCCACGATGGGAGGTTCAATCTTTCCTCGGAGACTTGCAACAATTAGCCACCGCAGATCTTCTCCCCTTGATCATTGAGCTAAGCTCAAGAACTCGAAGTGCGGACGCCCAAGTTCGAAAGTCGATCCATCCTCTCAAAGATAAGGTCTCCTCCACTCCCGAGTTGGTAAAACTTGCTGTACTTCACGTCCATCTATAAAAATAGAGGATGAGTAGATTAGCAGAGTGATCAAGTGTGTCAAAATTTTATGTATTTTGCAAGAGTTTTTGAGGAACATGAATTTTTATGAAAGAATTAAAGAGGTAAGAATGAGAATAAGTTTTCGTAAATATTTTTGTTCTTTGGTTTTGAAACTAAGTTTTTGGTGCAACGTCGAATCTAACTAGGGTCTCCTATGGTCAGGATGGCTCTGATACCAACTTGTCAACACCCGGATTTTTCAATCCTAGATGCCTGTTATGCCATACCTCGCAATCCCAGGATTACCATTTTTGCGAGACATAACAGAATTGGATACCATAGTACTTCATCCATTACAAACGATACATAAGTTCTTACACAAATAGGGATCTCATGATCCAGTTCTTAATACAACATCAAAATAAATACGTAATAATAACGGTAGCGTAGGCGAAGCTCCATCTTCGGGGTCACAGGCAATGCTGACGATGGGAGATAATCCTAGTTCTCGTAACCTTCCTGGGGTTCATCCTCCAGGTACTCCTCTTCATAGTCTGGCCATGGGAATAGCCAGGGACAAAGCCATGAGTACTCTTTAAGTACTCGCAAACAATACTAACAAGGAAAGGTTTTTTTTTTGGATAATAGGACACTAGGCTCTAGGGTTGTTTTGCAAAAAGCCAGATTTATCTTTACTAAGTTCCAAAGCTAGTCACAATTTTATAACTCCTAAGTGGGATCTTGTAATTTGTAACACCTGCGGTTCTGAAAAGACCTTGGCTTCTATGTGACATGCCAATCCCTGGATCGGTTCATTGGCCCACAATAGAATGAGATGAATAACTTAGAAAAATATCCGTGTATCATAAATAACGATGATCCAGAGTACCATTATTACAATAAAAGCTTAGCCCAAAGCTAGCTCAAATTATTCAGGTTGCAACATAAATAAGGAAAATCCTCCATTCTTCAAATTGCCCACAAGTAAACAAGTGCCGAGTGGAGTACCGTGGCCTATATCGATTACTCAGAATCGGAATAACCTGCAACATGAAACGTAGCAGCCCGAAGGGTCAATACATGGAATGTATGGCAAGTAGAGCTAGTAATGGAGACAATAGTACTAACATCTACATGCATATTTGGCAAGTGGAGCTGTGTCTGGCTTGCATTTGCAAATAACTTTGTCCTACTTTCGTAAACAGTTTTTGATTTTCTTTGAAAAGATCCCAATTAAGTTAACCCAACAATATTAAAACAATTATGAAGTTGGAATGAGCGAGAAACATGTCATGGAATCAATATCAAGCAACTCAGCTGTCCATAACCGGGGACACGGCTAATCGATTAGATTATACACCCTATAGAGGTTAGTACACTTTACCCATGTGACTTGGCCAGCCCAGCTCGTACCATCACTCTCATTTTGGGTGATGATAGGGAGAAGTCCAAGAAGAGACTGTTCGGGAAGTAGCACCCCAATCCCGACGCGCACCGGTCCAACCTATCAAAATTCTACATCTCTGGATACGCGGGTTCGGGTTACCACAACCTACTAAGTCCAACCAACCGCCCATTTCATTATTGGCACATGGTTGTACACGTAAGCTACCAAATAAAGAAGCCAATCAATTTCTCTCGATACCTGGGTGCCTTTCCGCAATAAACCACCAAAAATTATCAATCCCATCACACCCAGGAGATTCATTGATTAAGTTGTTTTAGTTTTCACAAACCAATACTTTTAGAAACAAGTCTCAATGATGTAACCCAGCCCTCGTTCAACATAGCATGGCTAAGCACATCTACCAACGGTGTTTCATCTACAAGGAAGGTCCTACCACATAATAGGACATAACATAGCGATAGTATCATCCTACACATGCATCTACAAAATACACGACAATGCATTGAAAATAGTAGGACGACATCATGAACAAAGTAGCATCTACTTGCCTTGGTTGTAGCGGTCGGAAGAACAATCCACACACGAACAAGCGTTGCACTCATCACAATCTACACGATACAATTGCAATCATAAACAAACAATCCACAAGCATATGCAACAAAGATGATGCATGAATGTATGCAAGGCAAGTGAATTGGTGCTACAGATGCACCACATAATATAAATCAGTAGAGGTACTGATTGCATGCATGGAAAATAGTTTTAGCGCAAGGGAAACTATTATGCAAAATATAATGCTCAAAACTAGAGCTAGAACTCGAATAATTCACTACCGGTAGTAAACTGTTTGTAAAATCTTGGGAAAATTCTACAGTATAGGCATCGCTGATTAGAAACAGTACCAACTGGAATTACTCAAAAAGGAATTATAAAACTCCCCGAGTAATTAAAACACTGCAGAAAGCCACTAGACAGTTTCTGCAGAAGTTTTTACTGTAAGCCTATCTTTTTAATTCACGATGAGATTCCCCTCGTTCCACTGAATCCAGGGACATATCATACGCGATTTTTGGAGCTACGGATCTTTTTCTACGAATTAATTACTCCAAAAAGGCCGTTAACCTATTTGATTAAACTGTACTAAACCTTGCTGCAAAAGTCTGAACCAAAGGTACAGCAAGATTCTACACGACTTACTGAACCTACACATATTTTATTGGCAATTTTTGGCCCAGCGGTTTAATTTCTAAGCAATTTACAAGTTTCTACCGAAATCTGCCAACTAAAACGATTAAAGTAATTACCCGTCAATCGTGTGCATTGATCGTCAACGCTGGCTTGTTGGGCTGAGGCGTCGACTAGTCAACGCCTGATCTTGACCGTCAACGACGATCTGACGCTGATCTTAAATCTAACGATGGCTGCGACTCACCGAACGAGCAGCGAAGCGAATAGCGAGCTCGGACGGTGGCGATCGGTTCGGCGACGATGTTTCTCTGCGTGGGAAGAGGCGATCGGTAGCGGATCAAGACGGTCATCAGCGGCGGGCGGCGGCGGTCGAGGCGGCAACGCAGCGGCGCAGCGGGCGGCGCAGCGTGCGCGGCAGCGTACTGCGTGGGCAGCCGCAGGGCGTCTTGGCCAGTGGCGGTGGCGGCGGCAATAGCCGCGGCGCGCAGCAACAATGCTGGCGGCGGCGGCGGCGGCAATGGCAGCGCGGCCAGCAATGAGCGGCCGGTGGCGGCGCTTGGCCAGGAGGAAGGCGACGGCGATCGCGGTGGCGGCGGCAGCAGCCTCTTATGCGGGGCCCCCTCGTGGGGTCCTACGCGGATTCGGCGCGCGGTTGGAAAGGACTCGGAAACGGCCCGTTTATCGGCCCGATTTTCTATTTCATAAAACGGCCGTAACTTTTCCGTACGGACTCCGAATCGGGTGATTCTTGCTCCTACGGTTTTGTAAAATCGAGGGGAACAATCTAGGGTCAAAGGTTGAGTGAAACCACTAGGCTACAAGGGTGGACAACACAAGTCCTACTAAAGCCTCCTGCAGGAGCCTCGTAGAAGAATAGAATAGGGTTTTGAAAATAGCGTTTCGCCGATTCTTTTCAATCGACGGTTTTGCATGGAAAAGCATGATGCAATGATATGAATGATATGCAGAACCAAATCTAAAATTTGGGATGTGACAAGACTAACCCCCTTAAGATTAATCTCGTCCTCGAGATTCGGCGCGGCTAGCAAATAGGTGTGGGTAGTCCTCTCGGATGTCATCCTCACGCTCCCAAGTGGCTTCCTCTTCGGTGTGGTGGCTCCACTGCACCTTGCAAAACCTGATCGTCTTGGTACGGGTAATCCTCTCCATCTCCGAGAATCTTGACGGTTTCTCCTCATAGGTCAAGTCGTTCTCAAGCTGAACCTCCTCTAGCTGCAGTGTCTCTCAATGGTGTATCTACCATCTCCGGATGGCACTTCTTCACCGTGATACGTGGAACACATTGTGAACAATGAGACCAGCCTGGCAACTCAAGCGGTAGGCAACTTCTCCTTTGCGTGCTAAGACCCGATACGGTCCAATAAACCGAGGTGCCAGCTTACCCTTAATTCCAAATCTCTTGATTCCACGAAGTGTCGACACTCTGAGGTACGCTCTATCTCCTATCTCATACACCACTTCCTTGCGCTTGGCGTCAGCGTAGCTCTTCTGCCTTGATTGTGCTACCTTCAGTCTATCCCTAATCAAGGCGACCTTCTCCTCAGCATCCTTGATCAAATCAGGTCCAAACAACTGGCGTTCTCCTACTCCATCCCATAGCAATGGCGTCCGGCACCGTTTCCCATACAGTACATCGAACAGTGACGTCTTGATGCTGGTTTGATAGCTGTTGTTGTAGGAAAACTCAGCATACGGCAAATTCTCGTCCCAACTAGAACCATGAGCCAAGGCGCAAGCTCTCAGCATGTCCTCCAAAATCTAATTCACCCTCTCGGTCTGTCCATCAGTCTGCGGGTGAAACGCTGTGCTAAACTCCAATCTAGTGCCAAGTGACTCGTGCAGTGTAGCATCCTAGTTGTCTAACACCTGTAATGATACTTGATCTAGTAATAAAATGGCCACTTCCTACATATAATTGTTGCATCATCATCATATCATGCTCATGTCATCATGCCACCTTGCATTTGAGCATCATACAAAAACCCTTTTGCTTTGGTTCTTATCTCATATGCATTAATATTTGTATTTGCCTCTTGATATTGTATTTGGTTCTTGATATATTGTTAAATGCCCAAGTTGAGTTGGGGGCATATCTCTTATTGACTCCACCACCTTTTCTTCACCACCTTATAATTCCACCATTCCACCTTACATGAGCATGGCAACTTATTGGTTTTACCTCTAGCTCATGTGGGTTGGGATGGATCAAAATTCTAGCTCCACATGCTCCCATGTATGCACCATGTTGTTTTCACAATATTGGTATATGAGAGCCACATGGCCACCTTTGCATGCCTTGTGAGTGGAACCTTTTATTAGTCTCCATATGGGTTGTTTTGGGGTTATTATCATGTTGGGATATTTGGGACTATAAAATATCTAGTGGCACCTACACACTAGCATGTCCCATCTTTATTCAAATATGGTTCCCCTCATTCACTCCACATGGAACTTTTCCTTCATTCTTTGCTTGGGCCTTACTCCATCTTGTGAGGATGCAAATAAATAATGCCATGCTTATTATTTTTGTTATCACAAGGATGATACATGGCATTTAATGATTTTGCATGGCCCATGCAAGTGCCACCTTTTACTTGACATTTGAATGTTATTCTTGTTTTGCTTGCATGGATCACCCCTTTCCTTGCTTGATCTTGTTTTGGCTTGTATGATACCCCACCAAACTCTCTCTCTCTCCCCCTCTAGTTAAACCCTACCCTAATCACCATTCCCCATCCATGCATGATCATGTGATCATGTGGGCATTCCCTCTCCTCATGTAACTTGGTCTCTTTTTGCCTCTCTTCTTGGTCAAACCCTCTGTCCAAAATTCCCTGTGAAAAGTTCAAAAGTTTTTGAAATTAGAAGCTGGTTTAAAATTGCTTTGGAATGAAAACAAACAAAACAAATAAAATAAAAAGAAGAGGGAAAAAGAGAGAGAGAGGAGCAGCAGCAGCAACTTGGGCCTTACCTGGCCGCATACAAGGCCTGCTAGGGGACCTCCTTCCCTCCTCCGGCCCACCTTACTCCCCTGGCTCGATACCCCTTCGATCCCCTCCTGTTCACCGTCTTCCTGCCGTCGCCTCCCCTCTCTCGGCATGTGACGGAGCAGAGCAGGTGGCCGTCCCGCGCCGTGAACCTCTTCATCCCCCACGCCGCACTCGCGACCCCTTTATCAACCCTGGGTCCCCTGGAGCCCTATCCTCCCTATTCCCCCCCTCCGCCGCCATTCCTCTACCCTACCCCCATCTGTCTTCCCTTGCAGAGCTTGGCGGAGAGCGCCACTGCCGTCGCCTTGATCGCCGTCTGGAGCCGGAGGGCGTGCAGGCGGTCTTCGTCGGCCATCTCGCGAGGAGCTGGGCGGGCCGCCTCTGCTTCTTCTTCTTCTTGACCAGGCACCGAACCACACCGCCGTCGCCGTCATCACCCCCGACCACCCCATCCTCGTCTCCCCCGGGAATCGAGCGAGGTAAGGACCCCATCTCTTTTCCCCATCTTCCCGCCTCGCCTCCATCGCTTTGTTAGCGTCGCCACTGCTGCGTTTCTTCCTCCCGGACGACGACTGCACATGCGCCGCTAGCTCAGGAAGCTTCCCTGTCCCCGACAGTTTCAGCAGAAACTTTTCGGGCACCCTCGAGATTCGTGTTCTTCCGGAGTCCCTGGACCTTCTCGTAAGAAAACCCTTGAACAACTTTTGTAGACCCTGATCCCCTCTCCAACTTTGATCCTTGTGGCATGTTCAGATTCCCAAAGGTTTCGTCGCCAACGTCCACCGAAGGTCGGACGATATCACGACGGCGCTGCTCTTATCAGTCCGTCAGTCTCGAGCGCCTACTGGTACCTCTGTTCCTCGCCAGATCCCGGCCTCTGTAGTCCTCCGTTGGCGAAGCTCCAAACACGAAAAGTGTAGCCCTATCGTCCCTCTACAAATTTCCTTTTTGCGGCATCGAGATCGCCTTAGTTTCGCCATCGTCGCCCAAAATCGCGCAAGCTCAGATTTCTAAGCGTCAATTCAGTTTAAATCGGTCTAACCGACCTCTGGGCGCTTTTCTAATTAGGTCCTCGCACTTTTGCCTTCCTCAACCGCAACCCCTCACGGTAGCATTTTTATAAAAAGGCACCTCGCTTTCGAAACAAACCGCGGTCCCCAACCCCAGTCCTTTGCCAAGTCATTGTGCCCACTGTCATCCACCTTGGGTAGGGTCCTGAGTAGCAAAGTCGACACCATTACATTTTCAAATTCAACTTTTTCAAATCTGTTTAAATACAAATCAACTCATAACTTTCAAATGATTAGGATTTTGAACTTAAACTTTTATGAAATATGTTTTGTTTTTGAAAGTTAATTCAAATCTTTAATCAAATAATTTCAGAATTAATTTAATTAGTCAACCTTTGACTTTGACCCTAATTATTAATTTTGACTATAAAATAAATTTAAATTCATAATTCCAAATAATACAAATAATATATGTTTTTGAATCAGAAAAATGTGAGGATTTCAAATATGCTATTTAAATTACCTTTTGCACATTTAAAATTCCAAGTTGAGTAAATTACAACAAATGCCACTAGAACTTAATAAATTAATAACTTTTGATTTATAACTCCGAATTTAACAAATGATATGTCTAAAATGATCAGCGCGACGAGACCTTTCTGTTTGTGCTATCCTTGACTTCAATTGCAGCATGCATCATATAAATATATAATATACAACAACTAATATGACAATAAAATGGGACCAAAACTCAATAAAAATAATTTATTCTTGTATTCCACACCTCACCCATGCCATGCTACATTATTGCCATGCAACTTGTGCATCATTCATCATGGCATGATTGTTTGCTTGACGCATTTTATTCCTATGCTTGTGCACTTTATTTATGTTGGCCCTTGTTTGTTTGGTTCTTCTTCGAATAGACAACTTGGGGGGGTATCAAGAGAACCGTGAGCACTACATCCGCTCTCGCTTTAAGGAGTTGCCGGCAAGCACTACCACATGCTTGCATACATACATTACCTATTGCCTCTATCTTATTCTTGCATCATTGAGTCGCGATTACATTAAATTGAATCCCAAGTATTGCATAGCCTCTACTTTTAAACCCCACCAAGCTTGTTCCTCCATCCCATGAGCCATTACTACAGGAGTTGTTTGAGCCATGCAGTCGTGAACAACATGTGTAGGGTATGTGGCGTCGATGGATAACGAGGTACCTAAACAACTTAACCTGGGTAGTAATGGGATAACTAATGAAAGTGGCACCGTGAGCAACATCTCTATTTGGTTCTTTCGCTCACTTGTGTCCGTAAGACCCCGAGTACTTGATTCTGTTCCAAGATTATTCGCTATCCACATCGGGAGGCTTATGGGACCCCGAGCGAGCTTGATTCATCTTATTTCTTGGGGCCACAAACTAGTTTGAGGTTTTATTTACTATCCTACTTATGCCATGATCGCTTTATTTACGATTGTGCGAGGAGCACCTTGCTTTGTTGGTAAGCGGAATGTTTTTCGCGGTATCGACAATCCAGTTTTGGGTTCCCGATGTTTCGACCATTGTCGCAAACCTCGGGTCCGTCTGAGTCACTAACCGTTCTTGGGTGTAATCAAGGGTGGCCCCTGATATTTCGAATCGTGATTGCTTTATCGTGAAGGCCTCGTTGGGTTTTGATTTGGTTTTTCCAGGTTGATCGAGTGTGTGTTGCTATTTGTGCACCCTAGGGTAAAACTTTCTGGCCGTGTCATGGTTATGGGCGACTTGGAGCAGTTTCTCGATCATAGACAAGCATAACTAAAGTACCGCTTTAATCGACTAAGTAATTGCCTAGTAAATAGTGCAATACTCATGGAATGGTTAATAAAATTGCCAGCGGATGGGGGTTGTTAGTTCGCTTCCTCGTTGGTAGCGAGGAGGAGGATGGATCGATGAAATTATTGTGATACTGTTGTCATTAATTCACGGACATCCGTCTATCTTTGGTTAGGCGGATGGTTAGCGTTTATCTGTAGAAGCTGTTAGGGTTTATCTTTCGCGCAATTGCGTCACCCGAGTTGTGTCCCCTTTAGAGGCATAAAGACTTCTTGAGTACCCTTAGGGTCTCACACGATAAATTATTGGTTCGGATGAATGTACACTCATGAGACGGATACTAGGTGGAAGAGGCGATGATGTGGGCACGATCGTTCGGTGTAGAGATTCCGGAACGGGATCCGTGAGATCTGGTAGGGATGTGCTTATTTCTATGGCATCTTATGCCGATTTGCTTCTTATCGGACCTTGTTTTGCCTTCGCTTGATACTCGATGTGTGATGTATGAGAATTATCCTAAAATATTATATCTATCTAGGTCATTTGAATCTTCTTGGTATGGCGTTGCTATATTCCTTTCTTTCTAGATGGAATGGCTCGATATACTTTTGTATGGTGGCTTGCATACATACTCATTTGTGTATGTAGTTGATCCTTTGCCGGACACGCCCTTGTCTGGTCCCGTTGAGTTGGAAGTGGTTGGGACGGCCGAAAGGTCTACCCGTGAGTGGCTTTTGGGGCCCCACCGTACTATTTCAACCACTACCGCTCATCCAGGCTTGTATCTAGGAGCGTAATTCACCGAGGTAGTTACATGCAGCTGGCGCCAGAAGTGTGAGGTAAATTGGGTGCCTCTATCAGATACAATACTCTTGGGAACTCCATGTAGGCACACAATTCTGTCCATGTAAATCTTGGCCAACTTTGCACTCGTGTAGGTCATCTTCACCGGTATAAAGTGGGCTACCTTGGTCAAATGGTCGACCACTAACCAAATAGAGTCATATCCTGACCTGGTCCTGGGCAATCCTGTGATAAAGTCCATTCCCACTCTATCCCACTTCCATTCTGGCACGGGCAATGGCTGTAGCAATCCTACTGGCTTCTGGTGTTCTGCCTTCACTCGGCTACATACATCACATAGGTAAATATGCTCTGCGATGTCTCCCTTCATGTTGTTCCACCAGAATCTGTCCTTTAGGTCCATATACATCTTCGTATTGCCCGGATGTATGGAATACAGCGAGTCATGAGCTTCCTGCAGAATCAACTTCCTTAACTCCGGATCGTTGGGGACGCACAAACGATCTCCATACCACAAGGTACCTTGCTCATCCTCGCGGAATTCCCTTGCTCGACCCTCCTTCATCTTTTCCTTTACTTCATCTATCTCTTTGTCTCCCACTTGAGCCTTCCTGATTCTGTCCTGTAGTGTTGGTTGGACTTCCATTGTTGCCAAGTATCCTTTAGACACTACCTCCAGTCTAAGGTCCTTGAATTGCTTGCACAAATCCTCAGGCAATTCACCAATTGTCAATCCATTGTCATACACCTTCCGGCTCAGAGCATCTGCTACTACATTGGCTTTTCCTGGGTGGTATTGCAGATTCATATCGTAGTCCTTGATAAGCTCCAACCATCTCCTTTGTCTCATATTCAATTCCTTCTGCGTGAATATGTACTTCAGGCTCTTGTGGTCGGTGTACACATCACAGTGTTTTCCCATTAAGTAATGCCTCCATACCTTGAGCGCATGAACCACTGGCGCTAACTCCAAGTCGTGTGTGGGGTAATTCCTCTCATGGTGTTTAAGTTGTCGCGAGGCATATGACACTACTCTACCATCTTGCATCAGCACACTCCCAAGTCCCTGTCGAGAAGCATCACAGTACACTTGGAAATCCTTCTGAAGGTCTGGTAAACACAGAACAGGCGCGGTCACTAGTTGACGCTTCAGTTCCTGAAAGCTGGCTCGTATGACCATTCAAACTTCCTCTCCTTCTTCAGAAGTTCAGTCATCGACTTAGCAATCTTGGAAAAATTTTCAATGAACCTCCTGTAATATCCAGCAAGTCCCAAAAAGCTTCGAATTTCTCCTGCATTCTTGGGTGCTTCCCACTCAGTTACCGCAGTCACCTTGCTTGGATCAACAACGACTCCTTCTCCTGACACTACGTGTCCAAGAAACCCAACGGTGTTAAGCCAGAATTCACACTTGCTGAATTTGGCATACAGCTTGTGTTCCCTCAGCTTCTCCATAATCAGTCGCAGATGCTTCTCATGCTCAGCATCATCCTTGGAATATATCAGTATGTCATCAATAAACACCACCACGAACTTGTCCAAGTACTCCATAAATACCTTGTTCATCATGGTCATGAAATATCTTGGGGCATTCGTTAGTCAAATGACATAGCGTATACTCATATAAACCATACCTAGTGGTGAAGGCGGTTTTGGTACGTCCTCCTCCGGATCTTCAATTGAAAGTAGCCCGATCGCGGATCAATCTTCTTGAACACCTTTGCTCCTTCCAATTGATCAAACAAATCATTTATGTTCGGCGGGGTATTTGTTCTTGATGGTTACTTCATTCGGACGATAGTCCACCACTAATATCTTTGCTATCTTTCTTCTCCACAAGCGAGCAGTGCACCCCATGACGAAGAACTAGGCTGAATGAATCCCTTTTCCAGCTGCTCTTTCAACTGCTTCTTCAATTCCTTCAGCTCATCCACATCCATCTTATATGGTTTCTTTGCAATAGGTCCTGTTCCCGACATCAGGTCGATAAGAAACTCTACTTCCCTGTCAGGTGGCATTCCTGGCAGCTCTTCCGGAAACACGTCGGGGTAATCCCTAATCACTGGCACAGTATCCATGCTAACCCCCTTAAGAGAATTCAACTTACATCTTCTCGGTCGTGCAGCCGACTTGAATCTAATCCTCTTACCATCCGGGGTTTTGAGTGAAACAGCTCGCTGTGCACAATCTATGTGTCCCCCATGCATACACATCCAATCCATACCCATAATAACGTCTAATCCCTGTGATTCCAACACTGCTAGATGTGCAATGAAGTTGTGTGTTCCAATCCTCACAGTTAAGGCATCCCGCGCTAGCTATCATATCTCCTCCAGGTGAACTCACTCTAATAGACCTTTTCATAGACTCAGTAGGTAGCTTATACTTATCCACAAATGCCCTTGATATGAATGAATGCGATGCACCAGTATCGAAAAGTATAAGTGCTGGGTGAGTGTTGATTGGGAACTTACCAATCACAAGGTCAGGCTCATCTGGAATCTCCTCCACATTCATGTGGTTCACTGTGGCCTTCTCGTTGTTGGTTGGCTTCAGTCCTTTCCTCTCCGGACAGTTGTCAGCATAGTGTCCCTTCTGTTTACACTTAAAGCATGTCACCTCACTCAGATCCCTGCGATCGCGGTTGCGGTCATGTCCACCGTTCCCTCCAGAGTGGTGAGAGTGTCCTCCCTTGTGGTTGTGGTGTCTGCTCCTATGGTTTTCATGACGATGCCCATCGCCTCCATGGTGGTGGCGGTCATGGATCCTATGGTCACTTCCTCCATGCTTGGAGTACCCATCATACGAAGTGCGAGACTTGTGGTGTGAACCAGAGTGGTGATTGTTACTCTTTCTCTTGCGGTTCTCCACCTGCTTGTGCTTCCCTTCCAAGATCCCGGCCTTGTCCATAAGCTCCTGGAAAGTGGGGCAATAAACCACCAGTAGCTGCACTGAAAGCTCATCACTGAGGCCATCCAGGAATCTCTCCCTCCTTTTTGCATCAGTGTCAACATCCTCAGGTGCATAACGGGACAGGTTGTTGAACTCCTCAATGTACTCAGCCACAGTGCGGTTGGTTTGGCGCAAGTTGCGGAACTCCTTCCTCTTCAGGCTCAGAACTCCTGAAGACACGTGGTTGATCCTGAAACCTTCCTAAAACATTGCCCAAGTTACAGTATCCAGCGGGTGGGTGATCTGAAAAGTGTCCCACCAAGAAGCGGCTGGTCCCTCCAGTAGGTGAGCGGCAAACCTCACCTTCTCAGCATCAGTGCATCCAATAGTCACCAGATCCTTGTTGACTCAACGCAACCAGTCGAGGGCAACCATTGGTTCCGTTGCAGTAGAGAACTTAGCTGGCCTTAGCCTGAGAAATTTGGTGAGAGCATCTCCCTGAGGCTGATTGTTTCCATTGTTGTTGTTCTGATTTGCCATGAACTGAGTCATCACTTGGGTCAGCTGTGCCTGAGCTGCTCCAACTCAGTGGGTTGACTACGGGGAGGCATCTGCGGTTCAGCACAGGTAAGTTTAGAAAGAATCAACTACGACAATTTGATTCTACCCATGCATATGATCAATCAACAACAAACAATAGCAGACAATCACAAGAAAGCAACACATCAACAATCAAGCGATCCAGCAACATCCCAGGGGTTAATCCTAGCAGTATATAACTACTAAAATAGTTTTACAAGAGTTGGCAATGGTTAACTAAACAGTTGATCAACTAAACAGCAAAAACAGCAATCTGCCAGAACAGTCCAACAGCGTTCACGAATTTTTCTGCCTGACTTAAACTCGTCAGAAAATTTAGCTGATTTTTGCACATATATTACAGAGAGTTTCACATCAGCCCAATTTTTTTCAGATTTTTCCCAGTTACCAGAAAAATATGAAAAATCGCTCAATACTGCTGTATCAGCAGAAAACTGCAGCGAAAATAACACAGATGTTAACCAAACTTGCCATAACTCTTTCATAAAATTCGCACAAATAAATCCTGGGATATTGGAGTACACAATTAAGCAACTAATCACTCTTAAACTAACACGAACTAAGCTTCATATCGATCGAGACTAATCCTAACGAATTTGCCTAACGTGGACTAATTGGTGGACTTCTATCTACTCCTTAAAGAGGTTGCGGTAGGTCCTTGCGGTCATGCGTTGGCGCTTCGGTTCGCGGTACAACCATGGCGGCGGAGTGTACACTTCTCCTGAATCATCACTTGAGATCTCAAACTTCACCTCTTCTGGATCCTCCTCTTCTTCACTCTCACCATCGCAATGACTTCATCTCCTCCACCATCATCGTCTCCATCATCATCATCCTCGTCCTCATCATCATCATCGTTCCCACTATCATCATCATCCCCATTGTTGCCATCATCTCCATTGTCATCATCAGAGGGTGGATTCAGCTGTGCTTGGAGAGCGGCAATCTGGGCTGTCATAGCTTCAATAGTTTGATCCCTTTCCTGGACGGTCCCTTGCAACTATTGTATGTTCTGGGTGTTCTCCTGCACCATACCATGAAGATGAGCTATGGTTGCATCTCTGGCTATCAGGGCATTCTCCAGAACTCCCACAGCTTCATGCAGGGTGTCAATCTCCTGTCCTTGGACCACCATACCATTGCTAGCAAAGTCTGCAATCTCCTTTATCATCATCACTTTCTCAGCTAGAGCTCCATTCTCCCTTTCCATGTCATCTATGTGCCTCCGACGGGGTGACATGTTGTTCCTGTCGCTCGGGGTAACCACAATATGCCCATCTTCATCACGCCTCCCATAGTCACGGTAGGGTGAATCTGCTGGCAGTAGGTGTCGGACATTATGGCACTAGTGAGACAGGGCTTCATGTATGGCCAAGTTGATTCCAAGTCCCCAGTTGCAGTATGTCTTGGTGTAGATCAAATGCACTGGATTTGGCAAGGCGGCATCTCTGAATATGACGGTAGTGATCTCCCATGCATCCTGTACAACCTTCTTCCCTTGAACATGGGCAGTGGCAATCCCAATGACTGCGAGAGCTGTGCTAACTGCCTTGCAAAGGGCATTGGTGACTCCATGGTGGCATACTCAGTCCTGACTTCTCCCATCTATCAGGTAAAAGAGGAAAGTGTGAGAATAGCATATGGTAAGAATTTACGAGGGTGAAAGGCATAAGATGAAAGACAGAGTCAATATAGGATTTAATAAATCTATGGCTTCCTAATCCATTCCTAGGTCACGATCCTACAGTTGACACACGGGCTCTGATACCATCTTGTAACACCTGCGGTTCTGAAAAGACCGTGGCTTCTATGTGACATGCCAATCCCTGGATCGGTTCATTGGCCCACAATAGAATGAGATGAATAACATAGCAAAATATCCGTGTATCATAAATAACGATGATCCAGAGTACCATTATTACAATAAAATCTTAGCCCAAAGCTAGCTCAAATTATTCAGGTAGCAACATAAATAAGGAAAATCCTCCATTCTTCAAATTGCCCACAAGTGAACAAGTGCCGAGTGGAGTACCGTGGCCTATATCGATTACTCAGAATCGGAATAACTTGCAACATGAAACGTAGCATCCCCGAAGGGTCAATACATGGAATGTATGGCAAGTAGAGCTAGTAATGGAGACAATAGTACTAACATCTACATGCATATTTGGCAAGTGGAGCTGTGTCTGGCTTGCATTTGCAAATACCTTTGTCCTACTTTCGTAAACAGTTTTTGATTTTATTTGAAAAGATCCCAATTAAGTTAACCCAACAATATTAAAACAATTATGAAGTTGGAATGAGCGAGAAACATGTCATGGAATCAATATCAAGCAACTCAGTTGTCCATAACCGGGGACACGGCTAATCGATTAGATTATACACCCTGTAGAGGTTAGTACACTTTACCCATGTGACTTGGCCAGCCCAGCTCGTACTATGACTCTCATTTTGGGTGATGATAGGGAGAAGTCCAAGAAGAGACTGTTCGGGAAGTAGCACCCCAATCCCGACGCTCACCGGTCCAACCTACCAAAATTCTATATCTCTGGATACGCGGGTTCGGGTTACCACAACCTACTAAGTCCAACCAACCGCCCATTTCATTATTGGCACATGGTTGTACACGTAAGCTACCAAATAAAGAAGACAATCAATTTCTCTCGATACCTGGGTGCCTTTCATAATAAACCACCAAAAATTATCAATCCCATCACACCCAGGAGATTCATTGATTAAGTTGTTTTAGTTTTCACAAACCAATACTTTTAGAAACAAGTCTCAATGATGTAACCCAGCCCTCGTTCAACATAGCATGGCTAAGCACATCTACCAACGGTGATTCATCTACAAGGAAGGTCCTACCACATAATAGGACATAACATAGCGATAGTATCATCCTACACATGCATCTACAAAATACACGACAATGCATTGAAAATAGTAGGACGACATCATGAACAAAGTAGCATCTACTTGCCTTGGTTGTAGCGGTCGGAAGAACAATCCACACACGAACAAGCGTTGCACTCGTCACAATCTACACGATACAATTGCAATCATAAACAAACAATCCACAAACATATGCAACAAAGAAGATGCATGAATGTATGCAAGGCAAGTGAATTGGTGCTACAGCTGCACCACATAATATAAATCAGTAGAGGTACTGATTGCATGCATGGAAAATAGTTTTAGCGCAAGGGAAACTATTATGCAAAATATAATGCTCAAAACTAGAGCTAGAACTCGAATAATTCACTACCGGTAGTAAACTGTTTGTAAAATCTTGAGAGAATTCTACAGTATAGGCATCACTGATTAGAAACAATACCAACTGGAATTACTCAAAAAGGAATTATAAAACTCCCCGAGTAATTAAAACACTGCAGAAATCCACTAGACATTTTCTGCAGAAGTTTTTACTGTAAGCCTATCTTTTTAATTCACGATGAGATTCCCCTCGTTCCACTGAATCCAGGGACATATTATACGCGATTTTTGGAGCTACGGATCTTTTTCTACGAATTAATTACTCCAAAAAGGCCGTTAACCTATTTGATTAAACTGTACTAAACCTTGCTGCAAAAGTCTGAACCAAAGGTACAGCAAGATTCTACACGACTTACTGAACCTACACATATTTTATTTGCAATTTTTGGCCCAGCGGTTTAATTTCTACGCAATTTACAAGTTTCTACCGAAATCTGCCAACTAAAACGATTAAAGTAATTACCGTCAAGCGTATGCATTGGTGGTCAACGCTTCTGACTGGGCGTCTGACTAGTCAACGCCTGGATACTGACCGGTCAACGGCTGATCTGAACCGCTGATCTGAAATCTAACGATGGCTGCTGACTCACCGAGAACGAACGACGAAACGAACGACGGCGAGCTCCGGACGGTGGCGGCGATCGGTTCCGGCGACGGCGTTTCTCCTGCGTGGGAAGAGGCGATACCTGGCGGATCAAGACGGTCGCCAGCGCGTGGCGAAACGTGAAACAACGGCGGCGGTGCCAGCGGCAGCGGCGGCGCTGCGCAAGCAGCGGCAGCGTCGGCGTGGCGGCAGCGGCAATGCCGCGCAGCCTTGCGGCGGCGGCAGGCGGCAGCGTGGCGGCGCGGCGGCAGGCGGCGGAGGCGGCTCTTGGCGGCGGCTTCGGCGGCGCTGCGCGGGGTGTGGCCAGTGTGTGGCGGATGTGAGGTAAGCGGCCGGTTACCTCGAGGGCGGCGGTGCGGATCCGAGGGGCGGCGATCGCGGGGAGGAGGCAGCGATCGCGGTGGCGGCGGCAGCCTCTTATCGGGGCCCCTCGTGGGTCCTCAGGATTCGCGCGGTTGGAAAAGGACTCGGAAACGGCCCGTTTATCGACCTGATTTTCTATTTCATAAAACGGTCGTAACTTTTCCGTACGGACTCCGAATCAGGTGATTCTTGCTCCTACGGTTTTGTAAAATCGAGGGGAACAAAATAGGGTCAAAGGTTGAGTGAAACCACTAGGCTACAAGGGTGGACAACACAAGTCCTACTAAAGCCTCCCGCAGGAGCCTCGTAGAAGAATAGAATAGGGTTTTGAAAATAGCGTTTCGCCGATTCTTTTCAATCGACGGTTTTGCATGGAAAAGCATGATGCAATGATATGAATGATATGCAGAACTAAATCTAAAATTTGGGATGTGACATAATTCAGGTCACAACTCTGTTGTGGTCAAGTCAAAGTCTCAATTCATTTCACAAGTCATTTTGAAAAGTCTGACGGGGGAACAGTATGGCCACTCCAACTATCCATAACCGCGGACACGGCTATTCGAATAGTTTGACACTCTGCAGAGATTGTACACTTTCACCACAACATTCGATACATCCGTCAGGAACAAATCCTGAATTCACCATACTCAGTATGCGGATAATCAATCCTAACCTTTCAATTACACTCCCTAGTATCAGCACCTCTCCTGTGAGTTTGGCCTCCCAACCATGACCACTGTCATCTTGGGTACTGCACAGGTGGACAATCTTCACAAGGTAGCCTCAGCTCAGACCTTGGCCGGGAGGGAACTAATACTAAGGTATATAAGTTTCCAGTCAAGCCTTACCCAAAATTCGGGTATTGTGGTTGTACACTAAAATTGGAATGATATCGCATCCAGACAACCATCAGTTTTATAAAGGGATAAGTCTCATGCCTCAACATTTTTATCACCAGAATCATCAAGTGTTTGGAAACACATGTCCAAAACATTTCAATAGAATGATCCATCATTCCAAGGTTTTCATAACCATTTTTCCATCAAGTAATCCCATCTAAAAGTTGATCAAGTTTTATGCTTAGCACTAGCATCTACAGTTGGGGGTAGTACTAATGAGGGGTGGTACTAGTGGAGTTTTAACTAAGTTCAAACTCATGCCTTAGGATGACATCAAGGTTATCTAGCTTAGGCCAAATTTTATGCTCTTGATGCAACCTTCAGCACAACTGTCTAGTATCTACCAAACTCTTAGGTAGACTCTAAGTAAGCTTTGATAAAGAAATAAAGTAAGATGCTTGCACATAAAACTAGGATTTGGTTTATCAAGTGGGTATGATCACATATGCTTAAGGCATAAAGTAGTCATATCACAAGTATGGGTTTGTGGCATCAGTAGGGTATCTTGCAAGTGTTAGCTTGTATTGGTTGAAGTTCTCCTCGGCTTCGTCTTCATAGTATCCTCCTTCCTCCTCGTATCCTTGGTCGGTACTAGCGTCTATGAATAAATACGAGGTACACAATCACCAAACAATACTTAACTACTTGCAATCATCACACACAAGGGTCCTATAGATGATCTAGCATCATCTCTAACATTACAAGGTTAAAGCTTGGTTTAAATCCTTTTTATTTTTAGAAAAGTAATTTCTACTCATTGAAAAACTACTTAAGATTTAATATTCTCCAAACTAAACATGGGATCATGTTGACACATCTCATCACCACATATTGTAGTCCATGGGAATGTGATTTAAAGTGGTGTCACAATTTAATAAGGTTTTACCCTTTTATTTTAATTAATTAAAGTGGCTAGAAATACTTATGAAGCATTCTTTTATTACTTGGACAATATTTCTGCAAGTAAACCTATACATTTTTATATATTCTGAAAGGTATGGTTGAATGTGATTTTTGAGAGTTGGAATCAACTCAAAAGCTTTTGTGGTTGAAATTTGAAAAATGTTTGAATGTAGAAAAGCTTCTGCCTTGTTATTTTTGCTATGGGTGATCTACAGATCCAAATGAGTTGAATCCAACGGGCTTGGATTACGCATTCACAGACCTTTCCAACAAAATTGGTTTCATCCAATTTGGTGCACTGAATCGATCTGGGTTGATTTTTGAAGTTGGGTACAGAAGTGTGTTTGAATTAAAAAAAAGGTTTAATTTGAATCATTTGCTGCGTGGGAAATGTTCTTGGGCGGCCTGCTAAGGCGGTGCTCCGCGGCTGCTTAAGTGGGTGTCCCCACTCGTCAGTGACACGGGCTGGGCGGTATGGGACGCGTGGATCGTTCGATCTAGTTCTAATCCAACGGGGGTCATCGGACGCAAGACAACTTCGAGAAACGAAACCTAGCGGCCAAATGAGTCTTGGGGCTCACCGGAGTGCAGGCGAGGTCGGCGGGCGAGCAATAAGTCGACAACGGCGAACCTGCTGGTCTGGTGGCTTCTCTGGGCGGCTCAATCGCTGGCTCGTTTCTTCTCCGTGGCGAGCTCCGGTGAAATTCCAGCGAGTGGTGCTCGCCTTGCTCTAAGAATGGTGTGCACGATCGGTGAGGAGAGGGTGAGATGGTGTGAAGAAATAGTGCGGGGTGGCCTCTATTTATAGTCGGCGAGGGACCGTCAGGCGCCGGTGATCTCGTCGGGCGACGTTACAGTGACTAATGGCATGGGCAAGGGTAGGGGACGGTGCTGTGTCTCCTGGCGATGCTCAACTACATGGTCGCGAGGCATGGGGCGGTGTGGTTTGGTCTGGAACGGGCGGTGCTCTACGCGGCAGAGGCGGCGTCTTCGACGGCGGGCGGTGGCTGTATGGCACGGGGCGGCAAACGGGAATGTCTGGCGGTCTCCTGGGTCGGTGGTGATCGTGTGTGCACGCGGCAAGGGCGCCGCGCGGTCGATGGACGCTGGTCGAGGGTGGCGCTCTGGCGCACGCTCGGCATGTTTTGGGCGTGTCTTGTGCGCGTGGTCCAGGGCTTAGCAACGCTCGCGGCTGGGACAGGGAGTGGCGACGGACGGTGAGCTGCCTCCCAAACAAGGTTGGCACGATTAGTTCTTCCTCTAGCCTGCTGTCCACAATGGGGTGACATGGGGGTGCTCGGCTGTTACCATTAATGGCAATGGCAAGCTCACAGGGGTGCTAGTGTTGGGCTAATCTTTCTAGATGATCTACTGAGGTGTGTGTGTGAGCTAACTAGGGAACAAGTTAGGCTCAAAACACTGCACACTATAGTGTTTGATGTTTTGTTTGATTTGTGTCTGCAACCTGTTTGATGAAATGGCCGCATGAAATCAAGTTTTGAATTTTTAAATGAATTTTGGTGGGTTTGCTAGATTGGTGCTGGTGAGTCTGCAGATGCTTGGGTTTTGCAAATTGAGCTTGTTTAAGTAGGTTTTGAAAAAGTGGGATCTTCCCATATAAAGAAGATTCAATTTTGAATTGTCATTTAAACTATGCATTTGAAAGTTTCTGGATGATCACAAAGTGGTCCTTGATACCTTGTTATGAGTACATTCAAGGGGTGCAAAGATCCAGAAAAGTTTCTGTTAGGTTTTGAAAGTTTGAGACAGCCAAAGTAGGCATGGGAGTTAAATTGGTCTAAATAACCATTCACTTAATATATTTGTTTTGGTTTACTTGTCTTTAGGAAAAGTGTGGGAAATGTTTTAGATGTTGTTCATTTCACCTAAGAAACATTTTACAAGCAATGGATCATACAAACAAGGTGGTTTTTAAAGAAATTCAAAATCCATGCATACACATATACATGTATTCATGAGTTTATTTAGAAAAGTTTTTGTTAACCCTAATCTTGATGATTAGTGTTTGTTGATCTAAGTTTGGTATTTTTGGGATGTTACATCCACCACCCAAAGTATTTGATATTTGGGGAATCGAAGGAGGAGGCCCCGATCTACTACTTCACCAAAAGAGATCTTCATTTCCCCCTCATTCAATTGAGGGCCCCTTTTCTCTAGTGTTTTCTTGGAAACCCTAGTTCTTGTTTTGGTTCTTACAAGCTTGTCTTTCATTGCTTTGACAACTTGCTTGTATTTGGGAGCCTCCGATTAAGTTGTGGATGTGTGCCCCAAACTTGTAAAGGTGCCGGCTTCCACCTTGAAGGTTGCCGATATAGTGGAAGGTGAATCGATCCCGTTGGGGTGAGATTCATCGGAGAACAAGGGAGGCAACTCATGGCGTTGGTGGTTTGAAATCACCCCCTCTCCAAACTTAGACGTACTTCCCCTCAAAAGGAAGGAACTACGGGAAACAAATCCTTGTGTCTTCGTGTCCACCACTTTGGTTACTTCTATCCTTTACCGCACTTTACTTACTTGTTCTTACTTTTTGTTGTGGTAGCTCTTACATAATTTTCATATAGGTAAATTCACCTTAGTTGCATTATCTAGAGAATTTACCTTATTGTCAAACCTTAATTTGAAAAAGAAGAAAATTTGAAGTAGCACCTATTCACCCCCCTCTAGGTGCCCATACGATCCTTTCAGGTGTTCCTTATAATAATACTTTTGTTCTTCCGTGAACCCACCTTGCCAATAAGCACTAGTTTCAAAGAAACCATCCATTGATAGAAAGCATGACCAAGCAAAGAAATAATAGACCAGCAACTAGAGTAGGAACTATTTTTTTTGTGTTTTTGAATCAAACCAAACTAGACTAATTTTTTGGTTTTTTTGAAAAGAGGCAAACAAAACCAAGCAAAAAAACAAAGAAAACTAAAAACAAAGTAAAGAGAAAGGAAGTGAAGAACTCCCCTTGTGAAGACGTCCTTAGCCTCCCCGACAACGGCGCCAGAAAAGCCTTGATGATGCTCGACGTAGCACTTCGTTGGTAACCTCAAGCGCATGGTGTGAAGAGCAAGCAACAAGTTTTTCCTCAGTTGAGACATAGTTTATCGAACCAGAAGGAGGAAGGAAATGTCACACAGGTGTTGCAAGCAACGCGGAGACCTGCACAACAAAATCTCAAGACTCTGTCCCAACGAATCAGTGAGGTTGTCGAGCTCACCGGTTTGCTGTAACAAAGGATTAAACGTATGGTGTGGAAGGTAATGGTTTGTAGCAAGTAAACAGGTAACAGTGGAAGATGTATCAATGGTAAAGATTGGACCGGGGTCCATAGTTCACTAGAGGTGCTCTCCTTAGATAAACAACATGGCATGAAGGGTAAACAAATTACAGCATGGAAATTGATAGGAACTGAGCAAGGCATAACAATGCAATTACTGATCAGAAAGATCCTATGAGATTCGATTGGGCAATACAACAAGATAGATAGACCGCCATCCAACTGCATCTATGACTAGAAGTCCACCTTCAGGTTATCATCCGAACTCCCTCCAGTATTAAGTTGCAAGCAACAGACAACTGTTTTAAGCAAAGTATGTAAGGTAAACAGTCCACATGTTCCATGAACAAGAGACTGTTGTTTTATCCCTAGTAGCAACATCACATCTACAACCAAAGAGATTATTGTCACTTCCCTTGGAAACTAGAGGCATGAACCCACAATCAAGCATAAATACCACCTCTTGGAGTCACTAGCAACTACTTGGACAAGATAGCTACTAACAATGGAGATCATGCAAGATCACAAACAACACAGACATGATAGAATCATAAAGAAAAAACCATTAATCAAACCAACACAATAATCTCAATATCCATCGGATCTCCGCAAACACAACATGCATGATTACAAATAGATTAGATCTTGATCATGAACGGAGCTCACAAGATCTATACATGAAAGCACAAAGGAGGAGATACAACCATCTAGCTACTACATGGACCCATAGTCCAAGGTGGAACTACTCACGCATCATCTGGGAGAAGGCCTCGGGATGATCTCCCTGGCAGTGCTTGGGAAGAACTTCAGATCCCCTCGATCTAGGGACGATGGTGGCGGAGGCTACAGACGGTTTCGTGGAGATTTGATCGGGTACTTCAGTAGCCTTTTGTATGTTGGCAAAAGCCACTGGCTGCCTCGGTACCAAAATGCGGTAGTACCCCATTTTGGTACCTGGCGTGACAGAAAGTTTGTCGACCAAGTTGCAGATACCATTGCCCTTTCGGTAGTACCGGTTCCCATAAGCGGTACTACCGCTTTACGGTAGCACCACAGTGTGGTACCGCTGTGGCCAGGGCATATGAATTTTGAAGGTTGCTCTTCTGGTACCAGGTCCGGTAGTACCGGAGTTCTCCGGTAGTACCGCTTAAACTTCTGGTACTACCGCTGCATTAAAGGCTCCAACGGCCAGATTTCTTGGAGGGGTATAAATACCCCTCCACCTACCTTGGGACAAAGTGCTCATCCACATTAAAGTCAAGACCACCATTGGAACCACCAAATCTTCAAGATCTCCTCAATCCACCACCCAAAGTCTTTGATATTTGGGGAATCGAAGGAGGAGGCCCCGATCTGCTACTTCACCAAAAGAGATCTTCATTTCCCCCTCATTCAATTGAGGGCCCCTTTTCTCTAGTGTTTTCTTGGAAACCCTAGTTCTTGTTTTGGTTCTTACAAGCTTGTCTTTGATTGCTTTGACAGCTTGCTTGTATTTGGGAGCCTCCGATTAAGTTGTGGATGTGTGCCCCAAACTTGTAAAGGTGCCGGCTTCCACCTTGAAGGTTGCCGATATAGTGGAAGGTGAATCGATCCCGTTGGGGTGAGATTCATCGGAGAACAAGGTAGGCCTCTCGTGGCGTTGGTGGTTTGAAATCACCCCCTCTCCAAACGTAGACGTACTTCCCCTCAAAAGGAAGGAACTACGGGAAACAAATCCTTGTGTCTCCGTGTCCACCACTTTGGTTACTTCTATCCTTTACCGCACTTTACTTACTTGTTCTTACTTTGTGTTGTGGTAGCTCTTGCATAATTTTCATATAGGTAAATTCACCTTAATTGCATTATCTAGAGAATTTACCTTATTGTCAAACCTTAATTTGAAAAAGAAGAAAATTTGAAGTAGCACCTATTCACCCCCCTCTAGGTGCCCATACGATCCTTTCAGGTGTTCCTTATAATAATACTTTTGTTCTTCCGTGAACCCACCTTGCCAATAAGCACTAGTTTCAAAGAAACCATCCATTGATAGAAATCATGACCAGGCAAGGCAATAATAGACCAGCAACTAGAGTAGGAACTTGTCACATCCCAAGATTTTCCAAATCTTGTTATGTGAAAAATAATTGAATAAAATAAAACTTTGTTGATTTTCAGGGTGAGAAGAAACTTTTTGAATCCAATTGGGAACTTTCAAAACCTATTTGGATCAAATAAAATCCTAAAGGGATTTAAAAAGTTAAATAAACAATAAACTTAAAAAAAATATATATTTAAAATTACTATTTTCGGATCTTTTAATAAAAAGATTTGGTTTTCAAATAAAAAGGTAGAATTATAAATAAGGATTATTTTATGGAGCCAAAATAAACCTTGGCCAAGCTTTTGAAATAAAACATTTTGTTTTTGATAAAAAAATAGTAAAGGTTTATTTAAATAAAATAATAAGGATTTAATATCCAATTTTATTTAAGTAAAGGATTTTCCCATTTTAAATAAACACTAAAACTTATTTATTTATTTTAAATAAGTTTTCCAAGTATTTTATATTCTCAAATAAAACCTACTGAAGTGTTTTGGTGTTATTTTAGATTTCAAAATAAAGATTTTAATAAAACAAATCCTATTTGATTTAATAACTAAGGTCCATCTTATTTAATTATTAATGGACCCTAAAATAAAAATGTTATCTTATTTTAAACAAGTTTTCCAAATATCTTTTATTTTCAAATAAAACCTACTGATTTGATTTTGATATTATTTAGTTTTCAAATGGAGATTTTATTAAATAAATCAAAACCTATTTGAATTAATAATTAAGGTCTATTTTATTTAATTATTAAATAGATCCTAAAAAGAATAAAATTATTCTATTTTGTTTTGGACTTTGGTTTATGTTGTTAAACAGAACCAAAAACTCAATACAAGTGTGGTGATTGTTTGAATTGTTTGAATGTTTGAATTGTTGGTTGAAATTCAAAACAGAAAATCAAATAGGAAAAAGAAAAAGATTACTGAATAAAAAAAGAGGAGAAACAAGCCAGCCCAGTCCAGACCACCTATCCCCCTCTGCCGAAACGTTTTCCTTACCGCGAAAGCAACCCACTAAGTCACTGACTTGTGGACCCCAACTCCCCTCTCCCACTCCGCTGACGAAACGGCCCCACACCCGAGCCTTCTTCCTCACCCGCCGCGACTTCTTCTTCCCCCAAACCACGTCGCCGTTTCTGCCGTTGAAAGCTCCTTCAATCCCCGTTAACTGCCGCGTTAATTCGCCCAGCCATCACGCAAGATAAAAGCGCCTGCCTCCCCTCTTCCGTTTCCCCCAGACATCGCCTCCTCTCTGCCCGCATTGCTTGCGACAACCTCCCTGCCTCCGACGAACAACCGCGGCAATTCCGGCCAGTCCACGCCCCCCTTGCTCCCTGGCGCACCCGAGCTTTCTTCCCACCTCCAGGCGAACCTCCCAGTAGCCTCAACTTACTCGCGCTTGACCCACAACATCGGCATCGTCGACAACAGAACAGCGCCACCGTCTGCTCCTCCTCCGGCGAGTTTCCCAGGTAGTGTCTGACCGCCCCTCTTTCCCTCTTTCACATACGAGCACTCACCACAACTTTGCGCGTATAACCACACCATCCTTTCTCTCTGGCGTGACCCATAGCGTCGCCTTCGTCAGCATCCGGGAACACCCGACGCCAGAAGCTCCTTCGACGAGCAATCACCGTCGCCCCCGTGCACCCCCTGCTCTCCTACGACCACGTTGAGCACCAGAATACCACGGCGGACGCGGTGAGCATCTTCACATCCTCCCTCGCTTCCTGTTTCACCAGCGCCGCCACCATC
The DNA here is from genome assembly GCA_030063025.1 of Avena longiglumis. Classification (NCBI taxonomy): domain Eukaryota; kingdom Viridiplantae; phylum Streptophyta; class Magnoliopsida; order Poales; family Poaceae; genus Avena; species Avena longiglumis. Next base: position 535,171,855 of record CP125976.1, read on the forward strand.
TGACCTCGCCGCCGCCAGCCATCGTCGCTGCGCCGCCAGACTTTGGTCAACCTCCTGTGAGTCGTTAGATCATCATCCAGCGGCTAGGATAGAAAGAGAGCGAAGGGGTAAGAGTGAACCTGCGCCGTGCGATATCAGTTAGATCCAACAGCCTGCAACATGTGATCCAGACGAAGCGGTATCAGCGAGTAAGAACTCGACACGTGGCCTGTAGTTGATTTAAAAGACATAAAACTTTCAATTAGATGTCCATTTTGTAAATTCCATAAATTTTGATCCACACGTCCAAAAATTACAAAATTTATATCAATAGAATCAGTGGAACAAGCCCTAGCCAACCATGCCATTTGTTTAGTAAAAAGCTTCTGGAAAAATGTCTGTTTTTGCAGAAACATTTGTATGCTTATTTAGGTTATAAAAATTGTTCAAAAATGATTTTGGGGATAAAATCTTTGGCAAATGGTGTGATTTGAACCTACTGACCATTGGAAACACTTTGTGGTTTCAAAAATGTATTTGGTGATGCAAAAGAATGATTCTTTGATTTAAAACCATTTCTAGTCAAATAAAAATATAGTTTATTTATTAAAAATGGTTTTGGAAGAAAACCTTTGGGAAATGTTTTGTTTTAAACTCTCTGACCCTAAACACAAAGTTTTATGGTTTGAAAACATATTTTGTGAACCCTATAGATTAATGCCTTAGTAAAAACATTTCTACACCACATAAAATGATACCTTGTTTTGAAAATGGTTTATGAAGTGAAACCTTTTGCAAATGACTTTGCCACTTTATAAAATGTTCATTAGGTGCTTTCAAATGTTTATGACCCATTAAGAACCACTTTTTCAAACAAAACAAAGCTTGGCATTCTTGCATGCATTACTTTGACTTTATCATTTTATGTGATGTTTTGCTTGATTGGTAGATTGAGATTGTGCCTTGCTTGATTGAATTGTAGTGACTTGAAGAGTGTGATTGTTGCAAGTAAAAGGAGTGAACTTATACCCTCTACCAAAAAGGCAAGTGATGCTTCATACTTTGTCCCATTACTTTCACTATGCATTAGTGATTTTTCTAAGTAAAACTTGCATGGAATTTTGCTAAGTATAAACCTTGCTATAGGAAATCCTAGTAGATGAAACCTTAGTAGAAATTTTCCTAAGTTAAGATTCCTACTACTATCAAGATTATCTTAGCTAATAGAAAACAAGGGTGGAATATATATTCACACTATGGAAAAATTTCTAAGTCTGAGGACTTGTGTTTTTTGTTTAATAAAACAACCAAGTTAATGAATCACCTGGGTGGAATGGTAATTGCTTGGTGGATTTTGGTTGAGTGGTTCACAAGGCCCATGTTTATGGTTGACCTTGTGTATCTCACTTGTGGATGGCCACCCAGGAACAAAGAGATTTGAGATGTCAAATGTTGAGAAGCTTCAAGTGCAGCCACTTGGCATTATGGGCTCTGCCTGGATCATATAGGTTGCTAGAACTTAGCCATTTGGACAATTGGTGGTAGTGAATGATAGGTTGGAACGCGTCCATTTGGTCTAAGGAAAGGCTTCTGAAAGATCTTGTCTTGGTGAAACCAAGTCTTGTGGGGAAAGTGCACCACATCTGTAGAGTGTAAAATCTAAGTACTTAGCCATGTCCCTGGTAAAGGACAATTTGAGCATCAAGACATGGAAGCAATCAAGAATCTCATCATTCAAATTTCTAAGTTAAAAACTTGTGGTTTGAACAAGGGTTAAAGGATCTTCAATCTTTGATTGAGAAAAATGATTTTGTCAAGCAAAAACTTAGTGTTTTCAAATGTTAAGGAAAAATCTATTTTTAGCAATGCAAGCCTCAACCCCACTTAGCCAAATGCATATAGATGATAGACTCCACCATACTACCATAGTATCACTTGCCAATACAATTCAAATGTATTGACCCTTGTGGCTGTAACTTGTGATGTTGCAGGTTTGATTGATTTTAGTGAAGATTGATTGATTAGGATTACAAAGTCTACAACCAACATGTTTGCCTATGGCAATTTGAAGATGAAGGACCCCATGCTTATAGATATTCTGCTGCAATGTAATGTAATAGCCAAATGAGCTATGTAAGATGTAATAAAATTATGTTAATCCTGGTTATAAAGTTGTATTATGACCTTTGTTTCTTGATATTACATCTTAACTGTGGATGCTATATATTGATCCGGGGACTAGCATTGTAAACACAGGGGACTCTACCTTATTAAAGGTTGGGAACCTTACAGAACTATTTTTTTTGTGTTTTTGAATCAAACCAAACTAGACTAATTTTTTGGGTTTTTTTGAAAAGAGGCAAACAAAACCAAGCAAAAAAACAAAGAAAACTAAAAACAAAGTAAAGAGAAAGGAAGTGAAGGACTCCCCTTGTGAAGACGTCCTTAGCCTCCCCGACAACGGCGCCAGAAAAGCCTTGATGATGCTCGACGTAGCACTTCGTTGGTAACCCCAAGCGCATGGTGTGAAGAGCAAGCAGCAAGTTTTCCCTCAGTTGAGACCGAGGTTATCGAACCAGAAGGAGGAAGGAAATGTCACACAGGTGTTGCAAGCAACGCGGAGACCTGCACAACAAAATCTCAAGACTTTGTCCCAACGAATCAGTGAGGTTGTCGAGCTCACCGGTTTGCTGTAACAAAGGATTAAACGTATGGTGTGGAAGGTAATGGTTTACAGCAAGTAAACAGGTAACTGTGGAAGATGTATCAATGGTAAATATTGGACCGGGGTCCATAGTTCACTAGAGGTGCTCTCCTTAGATAAACAACATGGCATGAAGGGTAAACAAATTACAGCATGGCAATTGATAGGAACTGAGCAAGGCATAACAATGCAATTACTGATCAGGAAGATCCTATGAGATTTGATTGGGCCATACAACAAGATAGATAGACCGCCATCCAAATGCATCTATGACTAGAAGTCCAACTTCAGGTTATCATCCGAACCCCCTCCAGTATTAAGTTGCAAGCAACAGACAATAGTCCACATGTTCCATGAACAAGAGACTGTTGTTTTCTCCCTAGTAGCAACATCACATCTACAACCAAAGAGATTATTGTCACTTCCCTTGGAAACTAGAGGCATGAACCCACAGTCAAGCATAAATACCACCTCTTGGAGTCACTAGCAACTACTTGGACAAGATAGCTACTAAAAATGGAGATCATGCAAGATCACAAACAACACAGACATGATAGAATCATAAAGAAAAAACCATTAATCAAACCAACATAATAATCTCAATATCCATCGGATCTCCGCAAACACAACATGCATGATTACAAATAGATTAGATCTTGATCATGAACGGAGCTCACAAGATCTATACATGAAAGCACAAAGGAGGAGATACAACCATCTAGCTACTACATGGACCCATAGTCCAAGGTGGAACTACTCACGCATCATACCGGAGAGAAGGCCTCCGGGATGATCTCCCCTCTGGCAGGGTGCCGGGAAGAACTTCAGATCCCCCGATCTAGGGACGATGGTGGCGGCGGCTACAGACGGTTTCGTGGAGATTTGATCGGGTACTTAGGGTTTCTGCATCGAGGGCTTCTTATAGGCGAAGGGGGAGGCCGAGGAGGTGGCCAGGGGGGTCAAACCCTACCCAGTAGCGGGGTAGGGCCCACCCACACCTAGGGGGGTTTGGCCGCCCTGGCCCGCTTCCTCGTCTCCCCTTTGGACTTCTTGTTCCCCATGGAAAGTAAATGACTTTGACGTTTGACCCGTCAAATTCCGAGAATATTTCTTTACTAGATTTTCTGAAACCAAAAACAGTAGAAAACAGGCAACTGGCACGGTGGCAACTTGTTAATAGGTTAGTACCAGAAAACATATAGAAAGCACCTCAAAGTGTAGACAAGTAAATCAAAGTAGATACTAAACAAGCATGGAGCATCAAAAAATATAGATACGTTTCCGACGTATCGCCTTACTGCCGACACACAAGCAGCTCAATCGCCAAACTGCATGGGTCTGCTGTCGACACAGACATAGCTGCTCAAACAAGTAAAAGGACCAAGTATAGCCGTGGGCAAGCACCAGTGCACCTCTCCATTTCTCACACCACACAAGAACAACTAGCTTAGCCAAAGCCAAGCAAACCAGCCAACAAAACCTCATATCAGACCAATCCAAGTATCACCAGATGGTGACATATGGAGGATGAGTATTGGGTGGATAGCAAGGTCAAGGTCACAGGAGCTAGGAGGAGCAGGTTTGATCAAGGCCAAGCACAGGAACCAGGGAAAAAAAGAATAACATCAGGAGGTGAAGGATTGGATTAGGCCAGGAACACCACCAGCACATCAAGCCACCACAATCATAAATTTTTGTGGTGAGTGTCATAAACATCCACATGATCTGTTCATCTTATCCAAACAGAAAATATATGTGTTGTTTCATAAGACAACCTCTCAATGATCACCCAAGTGGGGTGAACCTATCCTAGAGGATTTCAAATAAAAAGGCCAAAACCAAACTCTAACAAACACACCAAAATCTTAGACCAGCCTCATAGATTTGGTGATACCAAAAAAGGGCAACTTATATGTTCAATCATTTGTTCTTATAAGATCTGGGCACATCTCCAAGAAAGAGTAGCACCTCAGATCTTATAAGATACAAACAAATCAATTAACTCAACCAACTAGGATCCAAGATCCAATAAGTAACTATGATGCCTTAGCCAATTTTGAAAGTAACAGCAACATGGGAACTTAGTTCCTAGAGCCTCAGACCAGCATCATAGGCATAAACATTAAATGAACTTTTCAACTTATCATTAAGCATCTATCAAGTCTCAAGTACTGACCATAAGTAAAGCCAGCAACAAGATCAACTTCTGTACCATTCTAAGATGGTTTCGCAAGAAATGATCCTATAACTAAGCCAACCAGATATTCTAGCTTTCATAAATAAACCAGCAGGTCAATCTTTATCATTTCCCTGAGATTATATTCAGAGATCATTTAATTTATCCAAAGAATCATTAGACTCTAATAATCTAGACCAGTCTATGGATAAACATATAAGCCAACAATTACTGATGCAGTGGATTACCACTGACAGTCAAGATACTGACAGAGGATCAACACAATAAGCCACCATATTACCAACAGAGGCAACACTATACACCACTAGCATCAGGTCAAAACTAACTCCAGATCAACATAGCATTAGATCAACAACAACATCACATAATCAAAGGATGATAAAAATGCACTAAGGTGAAGAGAACCCAATTTTCACTGAGCATCACTACCAGATCATAACATCAATTCACAAGCACATAGGGATGAACCCTAGAATCTAGGATGAACCCTAGAACTAGAATCTGTGCAAACCCAAAATATAGACTAGCCACTAGATACAGACAGAGGTACTCGAGGTAGCCAGAGGCACAAGTGATCACACAAATACAACTCATCGGTGGTCCTCGCTGAAGAATTGAAGAGGAAGCAGAGGGGACGACGAACTCGTGGCGGCACGGGGAGCACCCCATAGGGTGCTGCAGCCCACACCAACCACGGTGGAGGCCACAACAGCGCACGAGCATCGCACACCACCACAGGAGGATCATCGGCGGTGCTAGCAGCACCACCCCAAACCCTAGGGTTCGGGAAGGAGCTAGCCTGGCCACGGGAGGGCCCCAGATCGAATCGAGGCAGAGCAGATGAATGAGCGTGGTCGACAACCTCGCCCTGCACCATGGCAGCGGCCAGGAAGGACCATGGCGGCAAGACGCACGGTGGCGCCAATGACCACGGGTCGAGGAGGAGAGAGAGAGAGAGAGAGAGAGAGAGAGAGAGAGAGAATGGGCCATTAGGGCTAGAGCCCTTCGGGGTGCCCTTTTGGTCAAGTCACTTGGGCCAAATTGGCCCAATAAGCCCAATAGGACTAGCCCAAAACTTAAAAGAAGTTTTTATAACTAATAAAAGACCAAAATACCCTAGAGTTAAATAAAATTCTAGAAAATAAAATAGAAGTCTAAAAATTGTAAATAAAATATTTCTGGATTCATAATAATTCAATCTATGTAACTAAATTAAGAAATAATTTTTATGTATTTAATTTTTGGTTAAATTGTTTATGATATATATTCCTTTTGGAATTTTATAAAATTGTAGGAAAAGGATAAAAATAAATAAAAATCACTTTTATTGTATATTATTATTGTAGTATTTTAGAAAAATGCTAAATAAATATTTAGAGTTATAAAAGAAATTCTTTTATTTAAATGTTAATTCTTAAGAGAATTATTAAATAAATAAATACAAGAATTTATATTAAATTTTATTAAATTATTACCTTATAAAGTGGCAATTATGATATTCAATAAATATTAAAGACTATTTTTAAAATGAAATACTTTATTACTTAAAGGAATTATTGGAACTAAAATAATGGGTAAAACTTACAAAGAAAATAAATATTAAATAATGCATTACATTACTATGCATATTCATTCTGCTTCTTTAAATATTGTCCTTACCGGGCAATAATGATGTTTTGTAGACATAGAAGCTCAAGGTCCAGTTCAAGCATCCGACTTCACTACCTTGCAATCACAAGGCAAGTTCATCACTTGCTCATGTCCTTTGAAGAGTCTTTATTAAAGTATTTGTAAATTGTGTGTTATCATCTATGTTTCAAAGAAAGAAAATATTATTTTCTCAAGTAAATAAATTGTTGATATCATCCAAGTGATGATATAATGGAGTAATAGAACTTAGGTTTATATTTGCTACAATGGTAATAAACTAGGAACTTAACAACCCATGACATCAGTGATTCTAGCGCTGTATATAACGTGTTAGCCATGAGATTTGGAATGGGACAAAGAAGTCAGCTGTATCCTTTCCCTTTCATATGGAGGCAAGACTATCTTAATGTGACGTTGTGATTCCTTGTGTGGATCCAACATATGGGTGGGCACCCTTAGGCCCCGCGTTTTTGATGTCTAGATTATATATGAGTGGCTGTCGGGGGTTTAGCCGGACCTATAAGGTACTTACCTAGGCATCACCAGCTCATAGAGTCTTCGGGAACTCATCAGGGTTTTAGCCTGCCCGGAAGGGGGCTTAACGGAGGTGAGCCAGCCCCGAAGGATCGTGCAGACATATGGGGTCGCGGAGAGGGCAGTGATTGGCCTGGACCAACTACTGGGCCCCACATCATGGAATTGTGGACGGGAAAGTACGCCCGGTTGTGCAACAAGGAGTTGATATCTCATGGGTAAAGTAACGCACCTCTATAGAGTGTAAGAATTATAACTTGTTACTCCCTGTTCTGGGAAGGAGCTACGAACGTGGAAGGAAAGGAACTCCATGAAAGTTCTGGTCAACCTATGAAGGCTGATGGTCATAGATTTTTCACAATAAAATCAATCTTTGAAGAAAGATTTGCAAAAACTGCAGAGTGCCAAGGACTTACAGTCCGAGGTGGTAGATAGAGCATCAAACTTCCCACCTTGCATATAATGAACTTGCCGGGTAACGCTGTTACTCACCTTTTCCTTTGATCCCCTGCTTAGACTCTGAGGATCCAGAAGAAACCCCAATGTACGCAGCTAAAAGTCAAGAGGAGGTCTTCTATGAAGAACCCAATATGTATGTTTCCGTGGAAGGGGTAGACTACAATGTCGTCTACGGAGGAGAGCACCAGGAGTGTAACATCCCTAAAATCATAATTTCAAATTTGCATATCATTCATGCATGCATATAGATTTGAGATCAAATTTCAAACTCATTTCAGAAAAACAGAAGCACTTGGTGCTATGATTTTATGTGAATAGATTTAAATCAAATGGGTATCCCCATTTGAAAGTTTGAATGTGTATAAACCAATTTGTTGCCTCCTTTGAAGACAGGTTTAAGTGTAGAATTTAAACCAAGTTTTCAAATTGGGAAATAGATTCAAAAACTATTTTTTTAAATTTGCAAACCAAGTGCCAAGTCTCTGATATCTTGATCTCCAAACTTGACCAAACCTTTGCAAAGCAACCACTTGACCTTATGCCTATATTTGAGACTATTGCTCACTGCAAAAATCCCAGGAAGATTTGAATTCAAATGAAACTTGAATTCATTTGAAAATCAACCCAGAAAATTGAAATAGAAAAAGAAAAGGAGTAAACAAAAGAAAAGGGCCGAGCGCCAGGAATCTAGCCCAGCTTCTGAACAGGCCCAACTAGCCCACCCGGGCTATCTCTTTTCCACTCGCACGCGCCGACGCACCCAGACAGCCGCTGACGACCAGACCCCACCTCCTCTTCACGCGCTTCGCTGACGAGCGGGCCCTCTCCACGTTGCCCTCGTCTTCCCGAACGCCGCGACCACGCCGCCATTGTCAAGGCGGTAATGGCGCGGTAATTAGCCTTAAAGCCGGGCGTTTCTGTCGCACTGTGGCCTATAAAATCCCTACGCTGCATGAGCTTTTTCCCCCACTCTCCTCGCTCACACCGCCACCAGGCGCATTAGCTCTCGAAGCCCCGCGGTACCGACGACTCCGGCGTCCAATTCCGGTGAGCCTCGACCGCCCCCCTCTCTCTCGTTCAAACGAGGATGCTCAACACGTTCTTGCGTACCTGCTGACACATTTCTTTTGCCTGCTCGTGACCCAGGTCATCGTCTCCATCCACGACCGAAACCACCTGCACCGCCGCTTGACTCCGGCGACCAAGTCAGGTAAAACCCGAGCGCCCCTTGCCCCCTCCTCCACGCGAGTTTGTTCGCCTGCATTTTGCGCAACTCCTGATGCCTCTGGCTCGTGTTAGCGCGACGCCAAACCTCGGCAAGCACCACGTCTGCAAGAGACCGACGCCGCCCGTTACTCCGACGAGCTCCTGAAGCCGTGCACGCGCGCCCCTTCACAAACCAACGCCACCTCCTGCGGTTCTGGTAAGCGCCTCCTTTCTTCCCCAGGCGACCTAGAGCGCCAGCACCGCCTCGCTGACGCCATTGCCGCCTTAGCGCCGCTGCTTTAGGTTAGATGATTTTTAGCCGTCAGATCTGGATCCTACGCGTAGAAATAGTGTGGCATCCCGTCAAAACCACTACTAGAAAATCGCTTGGTGTTTTTGTTCTGTGCATCGTCATGACGTCATCATGCATGTCTTGTCTCTAAGAATGTTTTAACTACAACCCTATTTTTGTTTCTAACCTTCCTTTGTCCTTGAGTTCAAATTAATCTTAATTATCTTGCTCAAATTATTTTCCCTAAAACTATTTGCTAAAAACAGTTTAAAATAAAACAAAAAGATGTTTTATGAAAATAAATAAAACACCTAGACCTAAAAAGGCCCAGCTTGAAACCCTAGACCAACCCACTCCCACCCTTCCCAGAGCCGCCACCACCCCAATCCCTCCCCGCCGCACACCAAACCGTCACCCTCCCGTCGTCCCACCTCGCAGATCCCAACCCCGATCTGGTCAACCCACAAGAACCCCATGCCCCACCGACACGAACCCCTGAACCTCCCGCCCTTCCTGGTCGATCCCTCTTGTCGGCCTCATCCTTCCGAGACCCCCACCCAGCCTCGTCCTCCTCCCAGCCGAGCTCCGCCACCTCCCCTCCTCCCATGACCTCCTCCGTTTCGCCTCCTCGCCGACTCAACCACCAGACCATCCTCCGTCACCACGCCGTCCCTCTCCACGCATCTCCGCAAGCCCGGCCCCTCCGCCTCATCGCTCGTTTAGCGCCATGACGCCTCCTCCCGGTCGGATGCAGCTCAAAGTGGCGTGCCGAGGCCGCCTGGGTTTCTGGCGCCTTGTGAGTCAAGAGGTGGTACTTGCTCCTTTGCCAAGTCGCATCTCCTCGCCATGCGAGTTCTATGCTTGCAGTCATCGCGGATGGAACGACTTCATAGTTGTTGTATCGGCACCTGGGACCACCGTGTGTTTGGTGAATCTTATCCCCAAGCATGTCAACACTAAGTCCAAGATCGGCGGGCCATGTTTGTACACCCAAGCTGCTGCCTGAAGATCTGTGCCAAGATATCCACTCTGGACGGACGCCAAGGCCTCCTTCACGGAATTCGGTGGTCAAACCCTGAACCTGAGCTCGAGAACCTGGAGATCGCTTCTGAACCCAACATCGCGCCAAGTTCTCCTTCCCGGATTCGATGACCGAGACCGTTCCCTGAGTCGCAAGACCGTTCTCGGTCCAAGATCAAGCCCGAACCCCTCGGAACCAAGATCTTCTGAACCCTAATGTGATTCCCTTTCCAAGACCCCTATTTTATAAATTGTCAACTATATAAATTGTCGCATATTTAATTGTTCATCTCGCATGCATATCATGTGGGTTGGGGGCCTTATGCCGATTCACCTCTAATTAAATATGGGGCCCATATGCGGGCAAAACTAGTCTCATATTGGCCTCATTTAAATTGGTGTAGCGAACCGGTGCTATATTTTGCCATGTTCAAACAACATTTAATTTGCGGGGTAGATAAATAACTTGAACCGTTGAATTAATTGTCGGGACCCCGGTTCCACTTAATATTGCCTAATTGCATTGCACCTTTGCCATGTCATGCATCATACATGCATCATGCCCGATCTTCTGCCGTTGTATTATATAGTGCATCCGGTGTTTCTTCTAGTGTTTTGGTTCTTCACGGATTAGGCCGTTGAGTTGATGTTGAACCTTCGACAATGTTTTCCAACCCCTTTTCCACCTATCTTACTTTCATAGTATTTATTTCTCCTGTTGATCTATTGCTATCTGAGTGGCGTTTCTAGTTTTCGTGCCGTGATATCCCTTGCAGCCTTATATTGCCTGGACACATCCTATTACCTGTTGTTTGGTAGATAGTTGGACTTGGCGCGCGTCGCTTGCTCTAGTGTTGCGGTCGTCAAGTGCCACATTGTTGGTGTATTGCCGCATGTTTGATGTTGGAGATGATCAAGGCTTTACTTATCGCTCACTTTAATTCCTGTTTAACAACTAAAATTGAAGTAAGTAGCGAGGCATCGGTGGGTGATAGATAATATTTGGTTTCCGCCCACTTGTGTCCCGTGGACCCCGAGTACTTGATACTGTTCCTTGATTTATCGCGCTATCCACATCCGGAGGATTATGGGACCCCCGAGCGAGCTTGATTCATTTTATTTCTTGGGGCCACAAACTAGTTTGAGGTTTTATTTACTATCCTGTACTTATGCCATGCTACTACTGTATTTACGATTGTGAGGAGCACACTAGGATTGTGGCACGATTCCGCTGTGTCGACAAGCCCAGTTTTGGTTCCCCCCCACAACCTTGAGTCCGTCTCGAGCCGACCGCTTTGTTGGGTTCTACTTTAAGGGTGGCCCCCAAATATTTCTGAATCTGATTGCTTTGTCGTGAAAGCCTCGTGGGTTTTGATTTGGTTTTTCCGAGGTTGATCGAGTGTGTTGCTATTTGTGCACCCGACCGGTTAAAACTTCAAAGCCGTGTCCGGTTATGGACGACTTGGAGCACAGTATCTCGATCATAGACAACTATAACTAAAGTAGTGCTATACATTTGACTTTATAATGACTAGTAATCAGCTTCACTATAATGGAATGGATAAATAAAACTGCCCACAATTGCTTGTTTGGATTGTCGCTTGCGACCATTGTACCTGACTAGTAAGTATCGCAACTATAATAGGATGGCTAAATAAAAGTACCAACAACTGCTGGGTTTTTGGGTTATCTCATGCCATTTGTATCTTATTAGTAAGTGTTGCAACTATAACGGAATGGTTAACTAAAAGTGCCCACTGCTTATTTTATCAGGATGATTATCTAAACCTGACTAGTAATTGCTGCAACGATAACTGAATAAATAAAACTGCCAACTGTGTGAGTTCCTCGGTTAACTTCCTCGTTTGGTCTCGAGGGGGAAACACCGGGATGGGTTTGTCTGATGGTAGAATCAGGTTGGTTCCGGATAGGTCTTTCTTATCCCTCTCTGATAGCCGCTAGTTGCATCGAGTCTCTATAGGGTGTTTAGTGCATGCTACCGCCGCCGCTTCAGTCCACCATACCTATGTAGGCGAGGACCGCCGAATTCTAGTCTCGCTGTGGCCTCGATCGATGCTCCTCTTTTTCCTTTGCCCTTTGTCGGCACCCCTTTTGTTTAAGCAGGTTTTGATACCGACGTCGTTAGCATGGTTACCCTTCCGGCTTGGCCTGGGTAGGGTTATGGACGCCATTGGTTATTCTTCAGGGCTCTTAGCCCCATTTTCATCTTGTCCGTAGTCGGACGCTCTATCATTTTCAAGGTGATTTGGATCTTTGTATATTATATCTGTATTCTTGACTCATGGAGTCATGTTGTATATATCTGCGGGTCCCATCAAGACGTTGTGTAATGTTATTACTTCGCTTTCCACCCTTGGAAGTGCTGGTGGGGCACCTTTGAATCGCTTTGGCGGGTTTCGCTAAAACTTGCATAGGGCCGATCTGAGGGTGTTAGAGTGGTATCGAGCTCGATACCCCACAAGTCCAGCCGTAGGACAACCTAACTAACGGCAAGTAGAGTGTCAAAACTATTTTGGAAAATCGGTTGGATAGTTGATTAGGTCTGATTTTACTCCTTACCTCTCGCTATTCTTTTCTTACCTCTGCGGTTTTGAATCCTCTTCTCTCTCTTGAGTCCAGGATTTCTCGCGGTTTCCGCTGCACTGGTTTCGCTTCCTCCTTTGATAACATCCGGTCTTCATGCTATCCGAGTGATCCTTTATCTCGTGGTACCATCCTTTGTTCCTTGTTCGTTTCCAAAGGTTTTCCGGCACGACGACATCATCTACGCCAGATCCGATGCAGTCTCCTTTGTTTCCAACCTCGCTTGTCGAGATCTTCACCAATTCCGAGAGTTGGTTGCATAATCCGCCTATTCGTGTGCAGAGTAATGGTTTGGGTGCGCGATGGACTGATCACCATCCGACTACTCTTATCATTCGCTCTTGTACATAGAATCAGTGGATACAGCGATTTTACTCCGTCCACGGAAGCTAGAGGTGGCTTTATTTGTTGATACCTCTACCTTCGATCTTTTGTTCCGGAGTGTTTCCCTCGACGATCAAGGACAACGACCTCTTGTTAGTGGTGTCGCGAAGATCTACACGAAGCGCGAAGGATCAGATCGCCGCCTTCTTCCCGGTACCATGAGGCGGATCTCGAGGGCGAGATCCATTGTTAGTGGTGTCGAATTGTGGCATCCCGTCAAAACCACTACTAGAAAATCGCTTGGTGTTTTTGTTCTGTGCATCGTCATGACGTCATCATGCATGTCTTGTCTCTAAGAATGTTTTAACTACAACCCTATTTTTGTTTCTAACCTTCCTTTGTCCTTGAGTTCAAATTAATCTTAATTATCTTGCTCAAATTATTTTCCCTAAAACTATTTGCTAAAAACAGTTTAAAATAAAACAAAAAGATGTTTTATGAAAATAAATAAAACACCTAGACCTAAGCTGGGCCCAAAAGGCCCAAATTTGAAACCCTAGACCAACCCACTCCCACCCTTCCCCATGCCGCCACCACCCCCAATCCTCCCCCGCCAGCACACCAAACCGGCACCCTCCCGCGTCGTCCCACCTCGCGCAGATCCCAACCCCCCGATCTGGTCAACCGCGCAACCCCACGCGGTCCCCACCCTGATACGAACCCCCTGGAACCTCCCCGCTCCCTTCCTGGTCGATCCCCTCTTGTCGGCCTCATCCTTCCGAGACCCCCACCCCGCGCCTCGTCCTCCTCCCAGCGAGCTCTGCCGGCCACCTCCGCAAGCCCCGGCCGCTCCCCCCTCCTCCTGCGACCGCCTCGTTCCGCCATGCCGCCCTTGACCGCCGCCGGTCGACCACCCTCTGGCCGGACTCCACCACCTGTCCCCGCCGGCCAAGACCATCCTCCGTCGCCACGCCAGTCCTCTCCACGAGCTCGCCGCTTCCCGGCCCGCATCTCGCAAGCCCGTCGCGCCCTCCGCCGCCTCATCGCCGACCTGGTCGCCATCGTATCCTTCGCGTCGGCCTCGATTCCGGCTGCCCGCCGCCGCGTCCGCCCCCTGGCCAGCGCTGTAGCGCCATGGACGCCTCCTCCCGGTCGGATGCAGCTCAAAGTGGCGTGGCTTCTCTCGCCCAGCAGCGCTCTGTCCGCAGAGCCCAAGCCCGAGGCCGCCCCCGGGTTTCCTGGCGCCTTGTGAGTCAATCCCCTGAGGTGGTACTTGCTCCTTTGCCCAAGTCGTGTCCGCATCTCCTCAGCGCTGCCATGCGTAGTTCTATGCTTGCAGGTCATCGCCGGGATGGAACGACCCCCCCATAGTTGTTGGTGTATCGGGGCACCCTGGGACCACCGTGTGTTTGGTGAATCTTATCCCCAAGCATGTCAACACTAAGTCCAAGATCGGCGGGCCATGTTTGTACACCCAAGCTGCTGCCTGAAGATCTGTGCCAAGATATCCGCTCTGGACGGACGCCAAGGCCTCCTTCACGGAATTCGGTGGTCAAACCCTGAACCTGAGCTCGAGAACCTGGAGATCGCTTCTGAACCCAACATCGCGCCAAGTTCTCCTTCCCGGATTCGATGACCGAGACCGTTCCCTGAGTCGCAAGACCGTTCTCGAAGCCGAAGCCCCGACCCCGACTCCGGAGTCCGAAGATCAAGCCCGAACCCCTCGGAACCAAGATCTTCTGAACCCTAATGTGATTCCCTTTCCAAGACCCCTATTTTATAAATTGTAAACTATATAAATTGTCGCATATTTAATTGTTCATCTCGCATGCATATCATGTGGGTTGGGGGCCTTATGCCGATTCACCTCTAATTAAATATGGGGCCCATATGCGGGCAAAACTAGTCTCATAGAGGCCTCATTTAAATTGGTGTAGCGAACCGGTGCTATATTTTGCCATGTTCAAACAACATTTAATTTGCGGGGTAGATAAATAACTTGAACCGTTGAATTAATTGTCGGGACCCCGGTTCCACTTAATATTGCCTAATTGCATTGCACCTTTGCCATGTCATGCATCATACATGCATCATGCCCGATCTTCTGCCGTTGTATTAAATAGTGCATCCGGTGTTTCTTCTAGTGTTTTGGTTCTTCACGGATTAGGCCGTTGAGTTGATGCGAGTGTCGACCCGATCTTCGGTTGAACCTTCGACAATGTTTTCAGGCGAGCAACCCCCCCTTTTCCACCTATCTTACTTTCATAGTATTTATTTCCTCCTGTTGATCTATTGCTATCTGAGTGGCGTTGCTCTAGTTTTCGTGCCCGTGATATCCCTTGCAGCCTTATATTGCCTTGGACACATCCTATTACCTGTTGTTTGGTAGATAGTTGGACTTGCGCGTCGTAGTCGCTTGCTCTAGTGCTGTTGCGTGTCGTCAAGTGCCACAGTTGTTGGTGTATTGCCGCATGTTTGATGTTGGAGATGATCAAGGCTTTACTTATCGTTCACTTTAATTCCTGTTTAACAACTAAAATTGAAGTAAGCGAGGCATCGTGGGTGATAGATAATATTTGGTTTCCCGCCCACTTGTGTCCCGTGGGACCCGAGTACTTGATACTTGCTCCTTGATTTATCGCGCTATCCACATCCGGAGGATTATGAGACCGAGCGAGCTTGATTCCTTATTTCTTGGGGCCACAAACTAGTTTGAGGTTTTATTTACTATCCTGTACTTATGCCATGCTACTACTGTATTTACGATTGTGCGAGGAGCACACTTAGGATCGTAACGATTTCGCTGTGTCGACAAGCCCAGCTTTTGGGTTCCCAATCGTTCACAACCTTGAGTCCGTCTCGAGCCGGACGGCTTCGCTATGGTCTATTTTAAGGTGGCCCCTGAAATATTCTCAATCCTGATTGCTTTGTCGTGAAAGCCTCGTTGGGTTTTGATTTGGTTTTTCCGAGGTTGATCGAGTGTGTGTTGCTATTTGTGCACCCCGGCCGGGTTAAAACTTTATGAAAGCCGTGTCCGCGGTTATGGACGACTTGGAGCACAGTATCTCGATCATAGACAACTATAACTAAAGTAGTGCTATAAATTTGACTTTATAATGACTAGTAATCAGCTTCACTATAATGGAATGGATAAATAAAACTTCCCACAATTGCTTGTTTGGATTGTCGCTTGCGACCATTGTACCTGACTAGTAAGTATCGCAACTATAACAGAATGGCTAAATAAAAGTACCAACAACTGCTGGGTTTTTGGGTTATCTCATGCCATTTGTATCTGATTAGTAAGTGTTGCAACTATAACGGAATGGTTAACTAAAAGTGCCCACTGCTTATTTTATCAGGATGATTATCTAAACCTGACTAGTAATTGCTGCAACGATAATCGAATAAATAAAGCGCCAACCTGTGAGTTCCTCGGTTAACTTCCTCGTTTGGTCTCGAGGGGGAAACACCAGGATGGGTTTGTCTGATGGTAGAATCAGGTTGGTTTCGGATAGGTCTTTCTTATCCCTCTCTGATAGCCGCTAGTTCCATCGAGTCTCTATAGGGTGTTTAGTGCATGCTGCCGCCGCCGCTTCAGTCCACCATACCTATGTAGGCGAGGACCGCCGAATTCTAGTCTCGCCGATCTTCGCCTCGATCGACGCCCTCTTTTTCCTTTGCCCTTTCGGCACCCCTTTTGTTTAAGGGTTTTGAGACCGACGTCGTTAGCATGGTTACCCTTCCGCTTGGCCAGGCAGGGACGCCATTGGTTAATCTTCAGGGCTCTTAGCCCCATTTGCATCTTGTCCGTAGTCGGACGCTCTATCATTTTCAAGGTGATTTGGATCTTTGTATATTATATCTGTATTCTTGACTCATGGAGTCGTGTTGTATATATATCTGTTCTGTGGGTCCCATCGAGGACTGTTGTGTAATGTTATTAATTCGTTTTCCACCCGCACGAAAGTGCCTGGTGGGCACCTTTGAATCGTTTCTATGCGGGTTTGGCGGGTTTCGCTAAAACTTGCATAGGGCCGATCCTGAGGGTGTTACAAATAGTTCACTTAACGAAGGGGTATAGACAGATCTGAGCCGTGCAGCGTTATTTAGATCCAACGGCACAGAAGGGTGATCCGGTGCGAACCGGTACGGGCCAGTAATATCGCGACACGTGTCTAGGGTTAGATTTAAAAACAGAATTCAAACCAGATTTTGATCCAAATTTCAAATGGCTATAACTTTTGATTCCCACGTTAGAATTTTGCAAATTTTATGTCGTTCGAATCAGTGAATCAAGGCCTTTCTGAATCTGCAATGTGTTTAACAAATAGTAACTGATAAAATGACTTTGTAAGCATAAACATGTTTAGGTATATTTTGAGCATAGATTTAGTTTAGTAATTTGTTTTAGGGCTAAATAAGTTTAGATAGCAAACTTTATGACTTGTTATGTTTCTGTATTATGCACTTGCTTGGTAGATTTTTTCAGAAATCATCACTTAGCATTTTCTTGTATGCATGCATTCATATTTTTGCTTGTATATGAATTGTATGTAATTGTGTGCTACAAAATTTTTGTGTAGATTTTGCTAGTGACTGTGATTGTGAAGAGTGCTACTCTACCCATTACCAAGGCAAGTGATACTTCATGATATTTCCACCCCATTACTTTGAATAAGCATTAGAATTATTTTGCTAAGTCTTGCATGTTACTTTTGCCAAATGCTATGTTGGGAAATCCTATGTAGTGTAGAATTGTAGAATTGCTAGGGAATTTTCCTAAGTTAAGTTACTATGCCATGCTTAGCCTAGCTAGTAGAAAACATGGGTTGGTAAAGAATGTACATGCCATGATGAAATAATTCTAAGTCCTTTGGGACTCATGCTTTTCTTAATAAAACAACT
The DNA here is from genome assembly GCA_030063025.1 of Avena longiglumis. NCBI lineage: Eukaryota > Viridiplantae > Streptophyta > Magnoliopsida > Poales > Poaceae > Avena > Avena longiglumis. Next base: position 535,189,732 of record CP125976.1, read on the forward strand.
AAGTCAATGAACTTCCTGGGTGGAATGGGACTTGAATGGTGGTTTTTGGTTGAGTGGTTACACAAGGCCATGGATTTGGCTTGTGTATCTCACTTGTGGTATGCCACCCAGGCACAAAGGGATTTGGAGGCCAAGTGTTGATAAAGCTTACAGTGCAACCACTTGGCAATATGGGCTCTGCCATGATCATATAGGTTGCTAGAACTTAGTCACTTGGACAGTTGGTGGTAGTGGGATTGATAGGTTGGAGCGCGTCCATTTGACTAAGGAAAGGCTTCTGAAAGGTCCTGTCTTGGGAAACCAAGTCTGGTGGGGAAAGTGCACAACCTCTGCAGATGGAAAATCTAAGTACTTAGCCATGTCCATGGCAATGGACAACTTGAGCATCAAGACATGGAAGCTACAAGAATCTCATCACTCCAACTTCTAAGTAAAACTTGTGGGTGAACAAAGGGTGAAGGACCCCAATGTCTATTGGTGGTTTCTTGGGAAGTTTTTGACAAAGAAAAACTTAGTGATTTCAACTAATAGGAAAAACCTAATTTCAAGCAAAGCAAGCCAAACTACACTTAGCCAAAATGCATATAGTAATATAGTCCACTCAAAATTTACTAAGGTATCACTTGCCAATACTATTCCAAAGTATTGACCCACTGTGGCTGTAACTTGTGATGTTGCAGGTTACTCCGATGATGAGTAGGAGTCATGAGTCTACACTCAACATGCTTGCCTGTGGCACATGAAGATGAGGACTTGTGTTTATTTACTTATTCCATAAACTCTTGTACTAGGCCTTTGGCCCTGAGTTGTAAAAGACTATGTTTTATCTCTGGAATGAATGTAATAAACGACCTTTGTATCTGTGTACTTCATCTTAAACTGTGGATGCTAGCAATGATCCAGGGACTAGCATTGCAATCACAGGGATCCTTACCTTTAAAAAGGAGGGATCTTACAGATGGTATCAGAGCACTGTGTTTCCTGTAGGATTATGACCCCTAGGATTGGAAAACCACTAAGGAAATTTTTTCAACTACTTCTACACTTGTCTATTCTTCTCGTAAAACTTTTCTAATCTTCTCATCTCTATTTGTAGATGAACACCATCAACGAAGCCGTGAAGAAAGGACCACTCATGACCATGACCTTGGAGTGTGAAACTGAGTTTCCCAAAAATCTCAAGGACGTCATGGTGGCAATGGAAGCACATGGTGCAGCTGTTTACAAAGGCTTTCCAGTGATGGATGAAGGAGTGGAGTATTGGTGGGTGCAACTTCACTTGTACAAAAACAAGGAAGGCAACCACAAAGAAAGAGGATTCTGCATGTATACCAACACTGTGATGCACACCACATTCTTTGAGTCAGCAAGAGAAGCAGCTTGGAGGACTATCAAAGAACTAAGTGCTAGAGTCAAGTGCAGAATGCTCAACCTCCAAAAAGACTTAGAGAAAGAGAAGGAGCTTACGCAAGAGTTGGAAGCCACCAACCAAACCTTAAGGGGGGATATATAGACTTAGTGATGGAATCATGTGAACAAGATAGGTGGATTGCCTCTAGGAACATTGTGTTAGCCAACAGATACAGTGAGATAGGGTTGTAAACACATTTCGTTAGTTGGACCACCACCTATCACCTTATTTTCCAAAATGATACCTTAAATAAGTTTGGACCTTGATTGATGTAATGGATTCATGTATGCATGACTTGTGTGATTTTGTGTACCAAGGATGTGTATGTGATGTTTGTCTTTGTTTATCTTAAATAGTGTTGTTCTAACTTTTCTATCTTATAAATAGATGCCTATTACCATCAGCACTGTTGAGGAGTTCCAGGTTACCCGTTTCGGTCCTCGTATCGTTGAGCTTACCACTTTGCTCGATCTCCCTCTTCCCACCATCATGGTGCATCCACTCACCAAGTTCGAGAGGAAGGAACTCTGGGGCTTCAAGGTGAACCAGCCCGGACGCCAGACAGAGCCTACTACAGAGGCCATCATCTTCAAGCTAATGCACGACGACAGGGAGAGAGGCATGGAGGTAGTCATGCAGGACCTGATAGGACGTCTGTTAGGCTATCACTCCCGACAGGTTAGGGGCACCCACTTCCACGTCTTCGGAAGACGTGATGACGGTGGAGAGTCCATCGACTTTGAGGACGACTCGAGGGACGTAGCAGAGCCGATATGTCTCTATCTCCAGGACTTAGAGTCTCTTATCAGGCACGTGGACACGGACAGGACCAGCGTCATGCTCAGCAATGACGAGCTCCAGGTGCAGCTTCATGAGAAGGACAAGCTTTTCACAGGGGACGAGATAGTCAAGGAAATGGAGACGAAGTTCGAGGCCGGGACCGTAAGTTCAAGAGTCGAGAAACGCGTCCGGGATAGGAACAAGAAGATCCGGGACATGATCAAGAACTGAAGTCCAAGGATTTCGAGCTAGAGCAAGGCAGATGGTGATCGAGAGGCTTCGCTCCCAGAAGAGGGCTCTCAAGGCCAAGATCGATTCCTTGACCACTACGATTGAGGAGAACAAGACCGCGATGGAAAACGCAGGTCTTACCTTTGTCGAGGAGGAGATTGATGCTGATGAGTAGACTTGACTACTCGTTTATCTTTCATTATCGTACTTGTTATTCTTGAACTTGTTATTGGGCCATCCGACATGTGGATGGCTTGCCACTTGTGTGTTTTATTTCGAGAACTTGTTATTCTGTTGTTGAGCTTTTATCCTTCAGTTGCATGTTATGTATTTGCTTGTGATGTATTGTGCATAAAACATCTATGGGTATCTCATTCTTATCTATTTGAACAAACCACAGATGCCTCCCCGTCGCGCAAACCCCAACCCCAACAACATCACTCCAGAAATGCAACAGATGATGAATGCTCAAACACAAATTATGCAGATGATGACAACATTCATCCAAAACCAGAATAACAACAACAACAACCCCAATAACAAAAACAACAATAACAACAACAACCCTCCGGGTTTTGATATGCTCACCAGATTTCTGCGTTTGAGGCCAGCTAAGTTTTCGGGGACAACTAATCCCATGGTGGCCAATGATTGGCTACATTCTGTGAACAAGGACTTAGTGACCGTGGGCTGCACGGATGCTGAAAAGGTCAGGTTCGCAGCGCATCTGTTGGAAGGACCCGCCGCCTCATGGTGGGACAACTTCCAAATCACCACTCCTTTAGATGAGGTGACTTGGGCTATCTTTGAAGATGGCTTCCTTTACTCATATCTCATCGGGAATGATGAGCTGAAAAGAAGGAGTTTCACAACTCAAGCGGCGCCAACAGCGTGAATACATAGAAGAGTTCAACAATCTGGCGCGCTATGCACCAGATGATGTTGACACAGATGCCAAAAGAAAGGAAAAGTTTCTGGAAGGCTTGAACGATGAGCTGAATCTGCAGTTGTCTGTGGCATATGTTCCAACTTATCAGTCTCTGTGTGACAAGGCTGCTATTTTGGAGAACAAAATGAAGCAAGTCGAGAGTAGGAAAAGAAAGCACTCCGACAAGCACAGTTCGGGATCGTCTCACAAACGATCTCACTATGATGACAATGGAAGCTCGGGATCCCATAAGCATGGGAAATTCAACAAGCACCACAACCATAACCGTCATGACAACAAGCCTCACCGCAGTCATGATAATGACAAGTATAAGAACCACAAGAGTGGACATAAGAGCCACCACAGTGGAAATGGTAGTGGAAGTGGAAATCAGCCTACTAAAAGAGACATCAGTCAGGTTGAGTGCTTCAAATGCAAGAAGATGGGACACTATGCAAATGAGTGCCCCGAAAAGAAAGTTGAAGGACCTGTCAAGCCCAATCCTTTCCAGAAAGGTCAGGTGAACCACATTAATGTGGAGGAGATCTATGAGGAGCCCACGACTGCTTTGGTAAGTTCGATTCAATTCCATTCCAGCATTTGTACTCTTTGACACTGGTGCATCTCATTCATTCATATCAAAAGCATTTGTTGATAGAAATGGGTTTGCATCCGAAAACATTGGGTGTCCAATAAAGTTAGTTCTCCGGGTGGAGATATGATAGTGAGTCTTGGATGCCGGATCTTGTCATAGAGTTTGGAAAGCATAAGTTTCCGAGTGAGCGATAATCCTAAATTCCCAAGGAATAGACGTAATATTGGGAATGGATTGGATGGCTAAGTATGAAGGAGTACTAGATTGTGCTAATCGTCTTCTGCACTCACAACCCTGAAGGAAAAAGAATAAAATTCAGGTCAAACTTTGAATCCAAAGGAAGTAAGCTAAATTCTCTTAAGGGGTTAGCATGGACAAGCAGCCAATTGTATGTGAGTATCCGGATGTGTTTCGGAAGAGTTGCGTGAATGCCACCAGATAGAGATGTGGAATTTCTGATAGATTTGGTACCAGGATCGGGACCAATAGCCAAGAGACCATACAAAATGTCAGTTGATGAACTGAAATAGCTCAAAAAGCAACTAGGAGAACAATTGCAGAAAGGATTTATTCAACCAAGTTCTTCATCTTGGGGAGCCCCATTATTGTTCGTGGAGAAGAAAGATAGAAGCCAAAGGTTATGCATAGATTACCGTTCAGTCAACGATGTAACTATCAAGAACAAATATCCTTTACCTAGAACCAATGACTTGTTTGATCAGCTAGAGGGAGCATGTGTGTTCTCGAAGATTGATCTCCGGTCAGGCTATTTTCAACTTAAGATAAGAGAGCAAGACATACCTAAAACAACATTCACCACAAGGTATGGATTGTATGAGTATACCGTGATGCGTTTTGGCTTAACCAATGCTCCAGCATACTTCATGAATATGATGAACAAGGTGTTCATGGAATTTCTTGACAAGTTTGTTGTCGTTTTCATCGATGACATCTTAGTCTACTCCAAGAGCAAGGAAGAGCATGAAGGACACTTGCGTTTGATACTTGAAAAATTAAGAGAGCATAAACTTTATGCCAAATTCAGCAAGTGTGAGTTTTGGTTAGAGGAAGTTGGCTTTCTTGGTCATGTTATGACAAAGGATGGTGTGCGATTGATCCTGCTAAAGTTTCAGCTGTGATGTAATGGGAATCTCCCAAGAACGTGAAAGAAGTATCAGCTTCCTTGGCTTAAAGGTTACTACAGAAGATTCATTGAGAATTTCTCAAAGGTTGCTAAGCCCATGACTGAATTGTTAAAGAAAGACAAGAAGTTTGCTTGGTCTGAAGGTTGTGAAGTCAGCTTTCAGGAATTAAAGAAGAGACTTGTGACATCACCGGTTCTATGTCTGCCAGATTTGGAAAAGGATTTCCAAGTATATTGTGATGCGTCTCATCAAGGTTTGGGTGCCGTACTTATGCAAGACGGTAAAGTTGTAGCCTATGCCTCGAGACAACTCAAAACTCATGAAGTAAACTATCCTACTCATGATTTGGAGTTAGCCTCTGTCGTCCACGCACTCAAAACATGGAGACATTACCTTTTGGGTAAGCGTTGCGAAGTGTTCACTGACCACAAGAGTTTGAAGTACATCTTCACCCAAAAGGAAATCAATATGAGACAAAGAAGATGGTTAGAGCTTATCAAGGATTATGACTTGAGTTTGCAATACCACCCCGGTAAAGCAAATGTTGTAGCAGATGCTCTAAGTCGTAAGGTGTTTGTAAATGGCCTTACTAAAGGTGAATTGCCAGATGATTTGTGTGCTCAATTCAAAGAACTCAGATTGGAAATTGTGCCTGAGGGACATCTCATGTCTTTGGATGTTCAACCCACTTTGTTGGACAAGATCCGAGAAGCTCAGAAGACCGATAAGGAAATTGAAAGGATTAAGGAAAATATAGGCCAAGGGAGAGCTAAAAATTTCCATGAAGACGAACAGGGTACTTTATGGCATGGGAAACGTATCTGTGTTACACAAGATCCGGAGTTACGAAAACTGATTTTGCAAGAAGCGCACAACTCTCCGTATTCCATTCACCCGGGTAACACCAAAATGTACATGGACATGAAAGAAAGATTTTGGTGGAAAAATCTCAAGAGAGACATCGCCGAACATATTGCTTTGTGTGATGTATGTAGTAGAGTAAAGGCGGAGCATCAGAAACCAGCAGGTTTGCTTCAACCACTACCTATTCCTGATTGGAAATGGGACAAAATTGGTATGGATTTCATCACCGAATTACCAAGGACTAGATCAGGATATGATTCCATATGGGTAGTCGTGGATCGCTTAACTAAAGTGGCACATTTCATACCCGTGAAGACAACCTATACAAGTGCCAAGTTAGCTAAAATCTACGTGAGTAGAATTATATGCCTTCATGGTGTGCCTAAGAGTATTGTATCCGATAGGGGAACCCAATTCACTTCCCATTTTTGGAGACAGCTACATGAGTCATTGGGAACGAGGTTGGAATTCAGTACTGCTTTTCATCCTCAAACTGATGGACAAACAGAAAGGACTAATCAAATTCTGGAAGACATGTTGAGGGCATGTTCCCTAGACTATGGAGCAAGTTGGGATGAAAGTCTGCCTTACGCAGAATTTTCTTACAATAACAGCTATCAAGCCAGCATTGAGATGGCACCGTTCGAGTTTCTTTATGGAAGAAAATGTACCACCCCACTATTATGGAATGGTGTGGGAGAAAGAAGTTTATTCGGGCCAGATCTTATCAAAGAAGCCGAAGAGAAGGTCAAATTGGTTAGGGACAGGCTGAAGATAGCACAATCTCGACAGAAGAGCTACGCAGATCCTAAGCGTAGAGAAGTCACCTACTAAGTTGGTGATAGAGCCTATCTTAGAGTATCACCACTCCGTGGAGCGAAAAGATTCGGAGTCAAAGGAAAGTTGGCACCAAGGTATGTTGGGCCATTCAAGATTCTGAGTTGCAAAGGAGAAGTTGCTTATGAAATTGAACTGCCAGCATCTCTATCAGCAGTCCATAATGTATTTCATGTGAGTCAGCTTAAGAAATGTCACCCAGAAATGGAAGAATCTTCTTTGAAGGATACCATACCTTTGGAAGAAGTTCAACTAGAAAGTGATCTCACTTATGAGGAAAAGCCTATCAAGATTCTTGAGACTGCAGAAATAGTCACAAGGACAAACACTATCAAGTTTTGCAAAGTGCAATGGAATCATCATTCCGAGGAAGAAGCAACATGGGAAAGAGAAGATGATCTTCGGAAAGACCACCCTCACCTATTTGCTAGCTAATCCGAATATCGAGGGCGAGATTCACCTTAAGGGGGTTAGATTGTAACATCCCTAAAATCATAATTTCAAATTTGCATATCATTCATGCATGCATATAGATTTGAGATCAAATTTCAAACTCATTTCAGAAAAACAGAAGCACTTGGTGCTATGATTTTATGTGAACAGATTTAAATCAAATGGGTATACCCATTTGAAAGTTTGAATGTGTATAAACCAAGTTGTTGCCTCCTTTGAAGACAGGTTTAAGTGTAGAATTTAAACCAAGTTTTCAAATTGGGAAATAGATTCAAAAACTATTTTTTTTAAATTTGCCAACCAAGTGCCAAGTCTCTGATATCTTGATCTCCAAACTTGACCAAACCTTTGCAAAGCAACCACTTGACCTTATGCCTATATTTGAGACTATTGCTCACTGCAAAAATCCCAGGAAGATTTGAATTCAAATGAAACTTGAATTCATTTGAAAATCAACCCAGAAAATTGAAATAGAAAAAGAAAAGGAGTAAACAAAAGAAAAGGGCCGAGCGCCAGGAATCTAGCCCAGCTTCTGAACAGGCCCAACTAGCCCACCCGGGCTATCTCTTTTCCACTCGCACGCGCCGACACACCCAGACAACCGCTGACGACCAGACCCCACCTCCTCTTCGCATGCTTCGCTGACGAGCGGGCCCTCTCCACGTTGCCCTCGTCTTCCCTAAACCGCGCCCATGACCACGCCGCCTTTGTCAAGGCCGGTAATGGCGTGTAATTAGCCTTAAAGCCAGCGTTTCTGTCGCACTGTGGCCTATAAAATCCCCCTCGAGCTTTTTCCCCACTCCTCGCTCACCAGTCACAAGCGTAGCTCTCGAAGCCGCATGCAACGACTCCGGCATCCAATTCCGGTGAGCCTCGACCGTCCCCCTCTCTCTCGTTCAAACGAGGATGCTCAGCACGTTCTTGCGCACCTGCTGACACATTTCTTTTTCCTGCTCGTGACCTAGGTCATCGTCTTCGTCCACGACCGAAACCACCTGCGCCGCCTCTTGACTCCGGCGACCAATTCAGGTAAAACCCGAGCGCCCCTTGCCCCCTCCTCCACGCGAGTTTGTTCGCCTGCGTTTTGCGCAACTCCTGATGCCTCTGGCTCGTGTTAGGGCGACGCCAAACCTCGGCAAGCACCACGTCTGCAAGCGGACGCGACGCCCTTTACTCCGACGAGCTCTGGCCGTGCCGTGCGCCTTCGCAAACCAACGCCACCTCGAGCATCGCAGCCTCCGCGGTTCGTAAGCGCCTCCTTTCTTCCGGGCGACCTAGGCGCCAAGACCGCATTGCCGTCGACGCCGCTTGCCGCCGCTAGCACCGCTCGTTTTAGGTTAGATGATTTTTAGCCGTCAGATCTGGATCCTACGCGTAGAAATAGTTCACTTAACGAAGGGGTATACAGATCCGAGCCGCAGCCGTTATTTAGATCCAACGGCACAGAAGGGTGATCCGGTGCGAACCGGTACGGGCCAGTAATATCGCGACACGTGGCTAGGGTTAGATTTAAAAATAGAATTCAAACCAGATTTTGATCCAAATTTCAAATGGCTATAACTTTTGATTCCCACGTTAGAATTTTGCAAATTTTATGTCGTTGGAATCAGTGAATCAAGGCCTTTCTGAATCTGCAATGTGTTTAACAAATAGTAACTGATAAAATGACTTTGTAAGCATAAACATGTTTATGTATAATTTGAGCATAGATTTAGTTTAGTAATTTGTTTTAGGGCTAAATAAGTTTAGATAGCAAACTTTATGACTTGTTATGTTTCTGTATTATGCACTTGCTTGGTAGATTTTTTCAGAAATCATCACTTAGTATTTTCTTGTATGCATGCATTCATATTTTTGCTTGTATATGAATTGTATGTAATTGTGTGCTACAAATTTTTTGTGTAGATTTTGCTAGTGACTGTGATTGTGAAGAGTGCTACTCTCCCCATTACCAAGGCAAGTGATACTTCATGATATTTCCACCCCATTACTTTGAATAAGCATTAGAATTATTTTGCTAAGTCTTGCATGTTACTTTTGCCAAATGCTATGTTGGGAAATCCTATGTAGTGTAGAATTGTAGAATTGCTAGGGAATTTTCCTAAGTTAAGTTACTATGCCATGCTTAGCCTAGCTAGTAGAAAACATGGGTTGGTAAAGAATGTACATGCCATGATGAAATAATTCTAAGTCCTTTGGGACTCATGCTTTTCTTAATAAAACAACTAAGTCAATGAACTTCCTGGGTGGAATGGGACTTGAATGGTGGTTGTTGGTTGAGTGGTTACACAAGGCCATGGATTTGGCTTGTGTATCTCACTTGTGATATGCCACCCAGGCACAAAGGGATTTGGAGGCCAAGTGTTGAGAAAGCTTACAGTGCAACCACTTGGCAATATGGGCTCTGCCATGATCATATAGGTTGCTAGAACTTAGTCACTTGGACAGTTGGTGGTAGTGGGATTGATAGGTTGGAGCGCGTCCATGTGACTAATGAAAGGCTTCTGAAAGGTCCTGTCTTGGGAAACCAAGTCTGGTGGGGAAAGTGCACAACCTCTGCAGATGGAAAATCTAAGTACTTAGCCATGTCCATGGCAATGGACAACTTGAGCATCAAGACATGGAAGCTACAAGAATCTCATCACTCCAACTTCTAAGTAAAACTTGTGGGTGAACAAAGGGTGAAGGACCCCAATGTCTATTGGTGGTTTCTTGGGAAGTTTTTGACAAAGAAAAACTTAGTGATTTCAACTAATAGGAAAAACCTAATTTCAAGCAAAGGAAGCCAAATTGCACTTAGCCAAAATGCATATAGTAATATAGTCCACTCAAAATTTACTAAGGTATCACTTGCCAATAATATTCCAAAGTATTGACCCACTGTGGCTGTAACTTGTGATGTTGCAGGTTACTCCGATGATGAGTAGGAGTCATGAGTCTACACTCAACATGCTTGCCTGTGGCACATGAAGATGAGGACTTGTGTTTATTTACTTATTCCATAAACTCTTGTACTAGGCCTTTGGCCCTGAGTTGTAAAAGACTATGTTTTATCTCTGGAATGAATGTAATAAACGACCTTTGTATCTGTGTACTTCATCTTAAACTGTGGATGCTAGCAATGATCCAGGGACTAGCATTGCAATCACAGGGATCCTTACCTTTACAAAGGAGGGATCTTACAAGGAGTCAGAATAATTACCATAGTTCTAGGAGCCAATTGAGCCGAGCAACATGAACAATATATAACAATAAGTTGTTGAGCTTAATTTGGAGTTTAAGTTGTCACTTTAAATCTTCCGCTGAAACACTTTATATTTGGTTTGTAATTTAAATCTTTTGAAGTCTTGAACTTCTGGTATTGTAATTATAATAATGTGTGTATATTTGTAATATGGACCCGCAATGTTTCTGTTGTACCACTCTGAGGGATGTGATATTTATGGAACGGTGTTCTGTGGATGTCATGTCAACAACTATAGTATACTACACATGAAGTGGTATGCTGGGTCACCGCACCTCCCCACTCTCACTCACTCACTTACTCGCTCACTCAAGCAATCGTCTCCACAATCCCATCAACTTCTACAAACCTGAAGAAAACTCAGAAGAAAACCCCAATCACCCCGACGATGGAGAATAAGGATGTGGTGGCCATCGTCGCCTCCAAGGCCACCAGCGAGGAGGACCCCGTCGAGGCATCGAAGGCAGTCGATGTCCATGTCTAGGCCCCCATCCCCGCTTCCGGCGTAGCCACCGGCGAGGAGGCCCCCACTGGTTGTAGGCAGATCCCTTTCGATTGGGACCCCTACGAGAAGGAGGAGTACATCTGGCCAGAGAACCCCTATGACACCAGCATCATCGAAACATAGTCGAAGGTAATTAGGGGTTGCTCCCCTTCCCTTGATCTTCTTCCACTCCCATCGTTAGATGTTATATCTTGTGTTATTAGGGTTCGGATGTTCGCATTTTAATTTTTGTATTCTAGATCTTCCTATAGCAGCTGATGAGTCCAAAATTGGAGCATTTTTACTTATTTTTTGCACAACTAGAGTAGGTTTTTTAGTATTTTACCCCATTTGCATGCACTTTTTGTTCTTATTTCAATTGGATCCCAATTTACTAAGTCTATAATGAACATATCAATTGAGACTATCATATTACATAGTAATATGATATTTTTAAGTGATAAAAGTCATTTTATTGATTTATCTTTGCACCTGGAGGAATTTCCTGCGCCCAGGAGGTTCTAGCCCGCGTAACGACTAGTGGATCCCGCATGTACCGCTCGCCCGTATGAACCGGCGACAGGACCGCCTCGTCAAACACTTCCTCCTCGCGAAAACAGATCATAGATCTGACATTCATAGAAACCTCCAGCCACGAAAAACCACACCTGAAAGGGATCTAAAGGAGGAACTTGGAGAAGGGAAAATCCTTGTTGCTGCACGGATCGTTGGAGGAAAACACATCATCCCCTACATCATCAACTGCTGCATCTCCATCACCATCTCTACCCCCATCTTCCATTCATTAGATCTTGTTGTAATTCCAAATTCAATTGTGTTTTGCACTAGATTCATTCCATTATCTTTATCCATCCATTTGATTATTATGATGTTGTTGATTGCTTCCACATGTGAGTAGTTCTCTTTGTTATTGGGGAGACAAAGAAACCCTATCATTATTATGAAATAAAGATGATTTATTACTTGTGTGCATGATCCATTGATCTATGATGCGTGTTTGATATCTCCCTTTAGATGATATATGTAGTCGGCCACATATCATTTATCTTCGGGTCTAAAGTAAGAGGGTTAAACTCTTTGGACGTTTTTGGATGATGTGTCGGAAGCTACTGTAACTAGAAGCCCCGCTAGCACCCAACACGGTCGAAGGGGGAACAAAGAGAGATTCACTAAGCTAATTGCGATATCCACGGGGAAACCCTTAATTGCGGTGGTCCGCATGGTTAGTGCTTCCAGACATCACAGTGGTTATTTAGAGATGACCTCATTCTTGGCTCAACAAAGTGACTGCCTACAAGCCTTGTAGTGACCATCTTATTACAGAACTCTCTGCACACATATCATGAAATAAGAAATAGGTTATACTAATTATGATTAATTATAACATGCTAGTGGTGTATCCTACATCCCCAAGAATGTCTTACCCTATGGAGTTTAACCACCATTCCATACACACTTTTTAATTTCTTTATTTTTACTTGTTTTATTTACTTTCTTGCATTCAATCCAAAAACTTTTCAAATACCCTTTACTTGAAATCAAAGGCATCTTATAAGTATCCTTTGGTAGATATTGATGAGGGGCATAAATACCTTAACCAAATAGTTCTTTATGGGTTCGATACTCTTATTTTGAAACTACCTACAATTGATTTGTGCACTTGTAGTCTTCAACACTTAATTCTCTTGTGTTAGACCATGTGTTTCGATTTTGCACTTGCAGTCACCGGCACTTGTAGTCATCGGCACTTACAATTGATTTGTCAAGGTTTAGAGTCATGTTAATAATGATTAAGAGATAAATATCATGCACCCACAATATTAGTGAATGATGTATAAGATTAACTTCAAGGTTGTTGTGTTTAAATTGAATTGAAAGTTCAAAAGAATTATTATAAACTTAATGGTTTACACATAAGTTTTATTATGAATCCTAAGTAGGGCTTTGGACTTTAGTACTTAGTCTTAAACGATTTAATGTTTATAAAGAAATGTGATTATTTCTTACTTAGGAAATAATTTTAAAGAATTAACAAAATAGTTATCTCATTTTAATAAAATAAGTACAAGAATTTTTATTACCTAGGAACCTTAAAATGTTTTAGAGTAATATACTTAGTATTTTTATATTAAAATATACTTTTTTAAGATCTTAAAAATGATTTTTTAGGTACTATATTTATTTTTATAAAATTCCTTAAAGAATTAAATGTACTTAAATATTTGTTTCAACTTTTATTTGTAGAATTTTTAAGTTAGTAATTTTTTATAAAGTAGTATATTGATTTTGATATACAAAAAATGATTTTTATTTATTTTTAGGAATTTTCCTTATTTTATTAAAATCTCGCTTAGGATTTAATGGTGTTTAATATTTATTTTAATTTTATTTAACTTAAATAAGTAAGGTTATATTTTTATTAGATAGAGATTATTTTTGTGATCCTTTTGATATATTTTAAGTATTTTTATGAATTTTATAGGAATATATATATTTCTAGAATTTTAATATTTATAAAGACTTGTTTGTATTTCCTTAAATTTAAGCATTTCCATTCTATTTATTCTATAACTGGTCCTGTCCAGTGGTTAGCCCAGTCCAACTCAAAGGACCACGAGGCCCAATTACACGGCCTATTAGGCTCGGGGTCAACGCTGACCCCGGCCCACTCTTCTCTCTCTAGCACAAACATACGCATGCGTTATCCTCACCCCTCTCGTTCCCCTATTGGTCGCGGTGATGTCGCCGTCGCCAACTCCACTCCGGCCGGTTGCCGGCTAACTTCGTACCGCCGCCTGCCGATGAGGCCCCAAATCCATCTCCTTCATCGATCACGTCGCCTTGTTGTCGCTCTGTTCCCCGATGTGCGCCCCGAAAAACCCTAGCTGTGCAGTTCGGTTTGGTCGCCGACGCGACGTCCCTAGCCCCCATGCCCCCGGCTGTTGCTCAAGGAAGACCAGGATCTCCCCTACCTCGACCCTAACTTGCTACTCCTGCACTTTTCACGACGGTGTGGTACTATAGCAGTAGCTGCGGTCTACTCCAATTCCTAATGCCGGAGGGATGGCGTCGTGGCGCAACCCTGGCATTGGCTGTGGCAACTATGACTACACCATGCCTCCGCTCCAGGTGCTCGGCACCCCTAGTGAGTCATATATCTTCTATGACCATCTGTTGGGCTGATGATAGCACCTAGTCATAACTGATCAAGGTTCAGGGAGTCATGGAATTGAATTGCTACTAGGTCATCTTACTGTGGTTAGAGTTGATTTGATAATTGTAATGTAGGTTTTATATTGGTTTGCAACAGAAATTGTCTAAATTTCAGTTTAGAATCACTTAGGTTGTCAAGGACTTGATATGTAAGTGGGTTGCATATGTTGATTTGAATCCAAACCAACTATTGGTTTGAATGGATTCACAGTATAACTCTTTATTGAGCAACAGTTTTCTACATGATAACAATTGACTTGGAAAAATGATTTATATTCCTGTTGGAAGTATTTGTACCTGTGATTTTGGCTAGTGCCTTTTATTGGCCCTGGGTATCCACTATTGTGGTGTTTTTATTTGGAAGTGTATACTCCATTACAACAAGATTTTCTAGTGTTGGTGGCTAACTTTACTCATTTGATGTATACAAAAGATTTGCTAAACTGGACATATGGTTCAGTAATGATCATTATCCCTTCTGAGCAATGTTTGCATTTTATAAAATGATTCCTAGCAAATGGCAGCTAGGAAATGATTTAAAGTATGATTGTATGGTTTTAGCAAGTGGCTATTTGTTTCTTGTTCAGATGTTGTGTACTATCAGTGGTGACAGTGATTTTGGATTGCAAAGCATGGTTGCTTTACCTAGGATTGTGTTTCCTCTATAAATATGCTTTGTAATGATCTGTTTCTATGTAGTGAGCTTGTAATGATGGTAATAATGATATCCAGATGATTCCTAGCCATCTAAACTAGGAAAATGATTTAGGTTTCTTATAACCTAATCTATTTGGTCATTAGGTGACTTCTGCTGCCCTGAGATGCTACTGTGGTGCCTCCAATCTTGGAGTGTGCACAATAATAACCTTGGTATCATACCATGATGCTTGATTCTTGGCCTAGCCTATGATGCTAAGGCCGAGGCACTAATCTGGATAAGAACAAATAGTTATTTATTTTTGGTGGTTTGTTATTCTGTAGGATGAGCTTTGCATAGCATCTCTATGAAAGACTTAGAGAACTCCATATTCTAATTCTCACAGACAACTTTAGTGGAAAGATAGCTGGATAATTAATTATATATGATAGTAATCTCTGAGTGTTTAAGATATACACTTCTCTGCCAGTGATAATAGTAGTACCCTAGATGATTTCTAGCTCATTAGCTAGGAATATGATTTGAAGAATCTTCTAAAGCTTTTAAATACCATAATGTTATCCTAACCTATTGCACATCTAGCCTATTGTACTAGGTTTATTAAACCTCTACTTGCACCATTTATAGAGGTTGTTGTTATTCCTATTGTTACCATTGTGGTGCCTCACCAAAGTGTGCACAGTGATAACACTAGTTTAACATGATCTGCTACTGTAAGATCTTGTCCGTGATGCTTGGTCTGAGGCTTAACTTAATTAAGAATGAATGCTGGTGTAGCATAATTACTCGAGGATGAGTCTTGCATACCATTTGTATGCAAGGCTGAGAGTAACCTTTCCACTTATCATCCAGATTATTTCTCGATGTGTTATGGCAAGAACAATTACTATAATATGAGTTTGCTAGTTAAGCAATGGCTCATGTTTGCTGAAAAATCTTATTGATGTGGTTGTTGATCTTGTTTTGCTTCTGATGTAAGCTTCTATGAATCCTGTCTTGGAAATCCTTATCCTCCTTGCTCCTTGCTGGATCTGTTGTTGACCTTCTTTTCATGGTGGCACTGGCCTGATCCTTCTAGTGAGATTGCCAATTCTTCCTGTCAACACCCGGATTTTTCAATCCTAGATGCCTGTTATGCCAGACATCGCAATCCCAGGATTACCATTTTTGCGAGACATAACAGAATTAGATACCATAGTACTTCATCCATTACAACGATACATAAGTTCTTACACGAATAGGGATCTCATGATCCAGTTCTTAATACAACATCAAGCAGCAGAATACGTAATAATAATGGTAGCGTAGGCGAAGCTCCATCTTCGGGGTCACAAGCAATGCTGACGATGGGAGATGATCCTAGTTGTTGAAACCTTCCTGGGGTCCATCCTCCAGGTACTCCTCTTCATAGTCTGGCCATGGGAATATCCAGGGACAAAGCCATGAGTATTCTTTAAGTACTCGCAAACTAATACTAACAAGTAAAGGGTTTTTTTGGATAATGGGACACTAGGCTCTAGGGTTGTTTTGCAAAAAGCCAGGTTTATCTCTACTAAGCTCCAAAGCTAGTCACAATTTTATAACTCCTAAGTGGGATCTTCTAGTTCAGGTCACAACTCTGTTGTGGTCAAGTCAAAGTCTCAACTCATTTCACAAGTCATTTTGAAAAGGGTCTGACGGGGAACGATATGGCCACTCCAATCGTCCATAATCATGGCGACGCTATTCGAATAGTTTGACACTCTGCAGAGATTGTACACTTTCACCACAACATTCGATACATCCGTGAACAAATCCAAATTCACCATACTCAGTATGCGGATAATCAATCCTAACCTTTCAATTACACTCCCTAGTATAAGAACCTCTCCTGTGAGTTTGGCCTCCCAACCATGACCACTGTCATCTTGGGTACTGCACAGGTGGACAATCTTCACAAGGTATCCTCAGCTCAGACCTTGGCCGTGAGGGAACTAATACTAAGGTATATAAGTTTCCAGTCAAGCCCTACCCAATATTCGGGTATTGTGCTTGTATGATAAAATTGGAATGGTATCACATCCAGACAACCATCAGTTTTATAAAGGGCTAAGGCTCATGCCTCAACATTTTCATCACCAAAATCATCAAGTGTTTGGAAACACATGTCCAAAAAATTTCAATAGAATGATCCATCATTCCAAGGTTTTCATAACCATTTTTCCACCAAGTATTCCCATCTAAAGTTGATCAAGTTTTATGCTTAGCACTAGCATCTACAGTTGGGGGTGGTAATAATGAGGGGTGGTAACTAGTGGAGTTTCACTAAGTCCAACATTATATCTTAGGCTGAGATCAAGGTTTCTAGCTTAGGCCAAATTTTATGCTCTTAGGGAAAACTTGAGCACAGCTGTCTAATATCTACCAAACCCTTAAGTAGACTCTAAGTAAGCTTTGATAAAGAAATAAAGTGAGGAGCTTGCAATAAAACTAGGATTGGTTTAGCAAGTAGGTAGGATCACATACGCTTAAGGCATATAGTAACCATATCACAAGCATGGGTTTGTGGCAACAATAGGGTATCTTGCAAGTGTTAGCTTGCACATTCACTAGTAGTATTAAGCTTGCATCAATGTCAATATAAGCTTGCCTTGTGCAGAGCAGTGGTTGAAGTTCTCTTCGGCTTCCTCTTCGTAGTATCCTCCTTCCTCCTCGTAGTATCCTTGGTCGGTACTAGCGTCTATGAATAAATACGGGGTACACAATCACCAATCAATACTTAACTACTTGCAATCATCACACACAAGGGTCCTATAGATGATCTAGAATCATCTCTAACATTACAAGGTTAAGGATTGGTTTAAGTCTTTTTATTTTAGAAAAGTAATTTCTACTCATTGAAAAACTACTTAAGATTTAATATTCTCCAAGCTAAACATGGGATCATGTTGACACATGTCATCACCACATATTATAGTCCATGGGAATGTGATTTAAAGTGGTTTCACAATTTAATAAGGTTTTACCCTTTTATTTTAATTGATTAAAGTGGCTAGAAATGCTTATGTAGCATTCTTTTATTCCTTGAACATTATTTCTGCAAGTAAACCTATATATTTTTATATATTCTGAAAGGTATGGTTAAATGTGATTTTTGAGAGTTGGAATGAACTCAAAAGCTTTTATGGTTTAAATTTGAAAAATGTTTGAATGCAAAAAAGCTCCTGCCTTGTTATTTTTGCTATGGGTGATCTACAGATCCAAATGACTTGAATCCAACGGGCTTGGATTAAGGATTCACAGATCTTTCCAACAAAATTGGCTTTATCCAATTTGGTGCACTGAATCGACCTGGGTTGATTTTTTAAGTTGGGTACAGAAGTGTGTTTGAATTTAAAAAGAAAAGGGTTTGATTTGAATTGCTGGGCTGCGCGGGAAATTCTAACGGGCCGGCCTGCTAAGCGAGGTTCTGCTGGCTGCGTAAGTGGGTGTCCCCACTGCCGCTGACACGGGCTGGGCGGTATGGGGCAACGTGGGTCGTTCGATCTAGTTCTAATCCAACGGCTGAGGGTCATCGTCGATGCGAGACAGCTCCGGCGAGAACGAAACCTAGCGCGGCCAGTGGGGGGTGCTGGGGGCTCACCGGGGTACAGGCGAGGGTCGGCGAGGCGGGCGAACGACGAAGTCGATGACGGCGATCCTCCTGGTACCGGTGGCTTCTCCTGGGGCGGCTCCAATCACTGGCTCCCTTCTTCTCCAGAGGCGGCGGGCTCCGGTGAAATTCCGACGAAGTGGTGCTCGCCTTGCTCTGTGGATGGTGTGGCACGGTCAGTTGGGAGAGGGGAGTGAGATGGTGTGAAGAAATCGTGCGGGGTTGGTCTCTATTTATAGTCGAGCGAGGGGACCGTCGGGGCGCAAGGTGAGCTCATCGGGGGCGACGTTACAGGCAGCTAATGGCATGGGCAAGGGTAGGGGACGGTGCTGTGTCTCCTGGCGATGCTCAACGACATGATCGCGAGGCATGGGGCGGTGTGGTTTGGTCTGGAACGGGCGGCGCTCTGCGCGGCAGAGGCGGCGTCTTCGACGGCGGGCGGTGGCTGTATGGCACGGGGCGGCAAACGGGGGTGTCTGGCGGTGTCCTGGGTCAGTGGTGATCGTGTGTGCGCGCGGTGAGGGCGGCGCGCGGTCTGTGGACGCTGGTCGCGGGTGGCGCTCTCTGGCCGCTTCGGCATGGTCTGGGCGCGGCTTGTGCGTGGTCGTGGCTTGGCAATGCTCGCGGCTAGGACAGGGAGTGGCGGTGGACGGTGGGCTGCCTCCCAGACATGCTGGCTAGGCTTGCTGCTGCTCCTAGCTTGCTGTCTACATTGGGGTGACAAGGGGGTGCTCGGCTGTTCACCATTAATGGCAATGGAAAGCTCATAGGGGTGCTAGTGTTGGGCTAATCTTTCTAGATGATCTACTGGTTTGTGTGTGAGCTAACTAGGGAACAAGTTAGGCTCAAAACACTGCACACTATAGTGTTTGTGGTTTTGTTTGATTTGTGTCTGCAACCTGTTTGATGAAATGGCCGCAAGAACTCAAGTTTTGAATTTTGAAATGAATTTTGGTGAGTTTGCTAGATTGGTTCTGGTGAGTCTGCAGATGCTTGGGTTTTGAAAGTTGAGCTTGTTTGAGTGGGTTTTAAAAAAGTGGGATCTTCCCATATGAAGAAGATTCAATTTTGAATTGTCATTTAAACTATGCATTTGAAAGTTTCTGGATGATCACAAAGTGGGCCTTGATACTCTGTTATGAGTACATTCAAGGGGTGCAAAGATCCAGAAAAGTTTCTGTTAGGTTTTGAAAGTTTAAGACAGCCAAAGTAGGCATGTGAGTTAAATTGGCCAAAATGACCATTCACTTGATATATTTGTTTTGATTTACTTGTCTTTAGGAAAAGTGTGGGAAATGTTTTATATGATGTTCTTTTCACCTACGAAAAATTTTACAAGCAATGGATCACACAAACAAGGTGGTTTTTAAAGAAATTCAAAATCCATGCATACACATATACATGCATTCATGAATTCATTTAGAAAAGTTTTTGTTAACCCTAAACTTGATGATTAGTGTTTTGATGATCTAAGTTTGATATTTTTGGGATGTTACACTTCCCAATGGTTAGCAAGTACCCTTCATGGTAAAGCTTATTTTTCTCTCTAGACATGAGGATTTGGCTCTAGGTGATCATAGTTCTGTGATGGTGGCAGATGTTCCAGTGTTGTGAATGGAAGGAAAGATGGTGTGGGGTGGATGAGAAATGGAAGTGGAAATAGTGGATGGTGCTACGGCTGGTGTATTCTCTTTTAAGCATAGGCCCTTTTATTGTGGTGTTGACATCACATATGTTGCATGTGTGGTGTAAGGTGCTTACTAGTAGGTCCCATGGGTTCAAGTTCCTAGTCTTGTAATCTTATCACCTGTGGATATGCTCAAGCAGAAGTGTGATCTTTACTAAGTTTTTTTACTGCTGCCACCTTCTTACATTTGGTGACACTTGCCCCATGTCTGTGATGCATAAACTGAGGCCCCACTTGGAATAATAACAGATTACACACTTTGGCCCCTTTTCAATTTACTACTCGATGATGAGTTTTGCAATGCACTTAATTGCCTAATTCGAGAGTACAATAACCCCCCATAACCTCTGTTTTCCATTTCTGTTGTTTTGTTTTCTTTTGAGTTATTTTGCAGGTACATAAGGGTAAGAAGAAAACAAGATACAAGATTCATCTTAGTTTAGGAAATGTAATTTAGGACTTCCTTTTTAAATATTCAAGACTTTATATTCCATCTCTCCTAAGCTTAGTTTATTCAATACTTTATATTCCATCTCTCCTAAGCATTTAAATATTCCATAATTCAATTTGTGAATTTTTATAAATCCATTTGAATTCAAATTTGGAATTCAAATACATGTTTGAATCACTTCCCCTTAAACAAAGAATTCTACAAAGGTCATGTCAAAATCTATCGCAACTGCACTGGCGTTTCCACCAGAACAATAGAGATCTCAATCCCTCTATAGCTCTTTTAGTTTTGCGCGAAAATTCCTCGGATTTTCTTATGCATGATTGCAATGCACACACATATGTCCTCTCTATTTCTAGCTGCTAATCCTGGGATGTTACAGACTCTCCCCCTTAAAATAAACTTTGTCCCTGAAGTTTGTACTCTCTTACATTTCGGAATGAGGAATTAACTTGTATTGATTATGACATTTCTCAACTCCATGGTAACCTCAAATGGGAATAATTGCAGTATCCTGTATCCAGATCTTTTCCTTGAATTCTCATCATACTTGACAATCTCAAACTTTTTGTGTCCAATACCCCAAAGTTCCTTTTACTATCATCCCTTAGGGATAAGTCCTTATTATAAAATCCTTAAATTGGGGTCTCTACTTTAGTTGATTTCCCTGATTTGGTATCCTAATCCAACTCCTTTACTTGATCATCAAGCTTCCTTATCATACTAAGTAAGGTCTAGGAAGTCTCACTAAAATAGGGTTTTAGATTCTATTAGATAATAGTTGTGGCCAAAAGACTAAACTTTTGGTTTGTCATTGTATAGTTTATACTAGTAGTACTTTCCAAAGATTGGTTTTGAACACATTTAGTCCATACTCATTGGAATTTCTTGTTCCTCTACACATGTCCAATTGGACGTGCTGTATTCCTTCTTAAGGATAACTTAAGAGTTTGTTCATTTAGATATAGTCTATTAGGATTAATCTATTTAATACCCTTCAAGTTTTTTACCTTATCAAGCTTTAGAAAATCTTTTGTTATCCCTTAAGTACTTCTTCAATTTACATTTATTACTTATCTTAAGGTCTAGTCCCAACCATCTTGAAGTAAACTTCTATCTTTCATCCTGACATACTTTCGAAAGTATTTCTATAATGATGTCTTCTTTTTACCTTATAAAAAATAAGGCTTAATGTTGTTATAGTTTAGTACTTATTCTTCAAACTTTACTCGGAGATTCATATAGCAATTCTTTCATTTAATTGTTTGCTCTCCCCCTTGGGATTTCTAATGGTCTCTAAACTACCTATATAATAACCATTGGCTTTATAACTAGGATGTTGGTCTTTGTTCAGCTTATACTCTACCTCTTTAAGGTTTCACGAAAGAACTTATGGTATACCCACTTAATTGTGGATCTCCGAAATGAATCTTCCAACATTAATTGACTTACTTACTATTGGGACATTCTCTCTTTGATAGGTCTAATTTCATGAAGCGTATCGAAAAGACGGTCGCTTTAATTTCATACCCTTTATGTTTTACTTAACTCAGGCCAAGTTTTAGGCTCTTTATGATATACTAAGATGATCTGGTTAACTAAATCAACTAAATACCAGCTGCGGACCCTCCTAGGGTGTATGGATTACCCTACGGTTTTTCGACGTACTTGGCATTCTCTCAATTGTTAAATCTTGAATACCACTTTGGTTCCAAGACTACTTATTTTTACCTATTAATGATACTTCCATGATCGAGTCATTACTACTTCATCGGCTTCTTAGCAACATCACCTACTTTGGGTGAACTTAAATTCATAACTTCTTGTTTCTCCAGACATTTTCTACACTAATCTTCCTTCTTATTGCTGGCTAGTAATGATCTAAACTTGATCCATCCTTCAATTGTGTTGATATTCCTTATACCTGGATTCATTCTTCATGTAAGTCTTCATCTTGTTATTTAGAACTCGTCACTCCCTTATCTATCTAGGTCTATAACATCAAGTAATAACTTGATGATGCGACATGCATTTGAACACCAAGTCAAACTTCATGCACAGATCTAGTCAATCAAGAAGATCCAAGAAAAACCAAATAAATCCAAATGTGGTACATATAACACACAATATTATAAGCCTAGAATATAATACTTGAGTACAGAATCTCTAGAATTCAGGCTTAGTTGTGTAGTATATGACACCTCCTCATATAGGTTTACAACGTGATACTTAGCACTTAGGTCAAACTACTTTTTGTTTCAATATTCACCCAAATTGCTCAATTGCAACAAGATAATTCTAAGCAAAGTGGTCTCAAATTGGTTACACCAACTTATTATTTCTCTTTTGGAATGACTAACTATATCAAACCCTTCGTTATATAGTAAACTAACCTCACATGATCACTCCAAACAACTAATAGGTTTCCATTTAACACCTGAAATTAAAGATTATTAGCAATTTATGACATCTTTGACTTCTATCATAGTTCTACCATGTTATTTTATTACTTTATTTCAAGATTAACTACTAAGTACTTGACATACTTACACTTACATCATGGTTTCATAGATAATCTCGCCATAATTTCATTATGTTTTACCTATTCATCATGATTTAAGAGCTAATGACACCACGATGACTGTATTTCTCATAGTAGTATCATTAATTCTTAACATAATTTCACTCCTTCATGTAGAATTCTCAAGTGAATCCCACATGATTTACTAACCATTACAACTATAAATGCTCTAATGGTCTTCATTATATTGCCTATTGTTATAAATTAACAATAAGATTTACTGTGTTACTTGAATTTTATGGTTAGATTACACCATTTGTATTACTTCAATTGACATACTAAACTTTCTCCAACTCTATTGCGACCAAGTGGCTTTCCTAAAGTATCTTGGTGTGTTATATCTCCTTCGGAAGACACTAAATAGCACTTCACTGAGAGAAGATGGAATACTAATCCTAATAAGATGACTTAAGCATCTAACTTAAGTGTGACAAGGTTAACCTCAAGTGGATACTCATCACAAGTCATAAGAATATATGGTTTAGATAAGATGGCTTCCTATAGTCACTATCAACCTATAGATCTCTGCGATGACCCAGCATACCACTGCATGATGTAGTACACTGTAGTCGTTGACATAACACCAATGGAACACCGTTCCATCCGCATTATATCCCTCAGAGTGTTACAACAGAAACATCGCGGGTCCAATACAACGCTTTAGATTACATATAACATATTACAAAAGATCTAGAGAACTTCCTCAAATAGTGAGGAATATTATACAGAAAGAACCAGAAAGATTCACTCGGAGTTACCCAAAGAGTACTACTTATAAGTATATATAAGGCTTGAAAGTGCTACTATAGTATTGTTCTATAGAAGTAGGTTTTAAATTCTAGGAGTTTTATTTATATTCTACGCTTCAGCTTGTCTTCGATAGCTTCTGGTAAGGTCTTCGACTCCGTTGATCTCCCTCAGATATCTTCAACTCTTCAAGTAACTTATTTCCTGGGAACGCCATTGGTTTCTCCGAGATCTAGCAAGGGTTAAGAAGATACGTTGAGTACAAGCGTACTCAGCAAGTTCACTAAAGAGAAGTGTTTGATGCACTATCTACAGCCATAGACCATAGGTCGTAGGCAATGCAAGTTTTCAAAAAAAATTCTTCAAAGGTTGCTTTTATTCTAAAAAGCTATGTCCGTCAGCCGTCACAGGTTTACCAGAAATTTCATGGAGTTCCTTTCCTGCCGTGTTCGTAGCTCCTTTTCAGAATAGGTAGTAACAAGTTACAGTTCTTACACTCTATAGAGGTGCGTTACTTTACCCATGAGAGATCTTAGCTTTGTTGCACATCCAAGTTATATGCTCGTTCACACTTCCTTGGTGTGAGGCCCAGACTAAGTGTAGGGTTCGCAGCATAGAAAACAAAAATTTTCCTACGATGTGAACTATGTACCAAGATCTATCTATTAGATACAAACAACAGGCGGATGTATATCCGTAGAGAACATACCCTTGAAGACCGACAAAGCTTAACGAGTTCAACTCGTGGTTGATGTAGACGATCTCTTGCCGATCTCAAGATCGAGAGGAAGTCCTAGCGCCGCAAATCAGCAGCGCATCCGTGCTCGCACACACGTTCGAGGCACCGAGCAACCTCCGCCTCCTCGCCCAGCGATGCGTGAAGCACAACTCTTTCTTGCCGAATAGCCACTGGGAACATGTATCTCGCTAGTCCGAGACCATGGGGATAAATTCTAGGGGAGAGAGATCCTTCACGAGGAGGTGTGAGTGAGAAGTGAGGAGGGCTCCTTTTATAGGAGGAGGGGCACCCAAGGGGTGGCACTGGCCATGGGGCTGCCCCTCCCTCCTTCATTCATGTGGGTGGACACTCCACTCACAAAAATCCATTCATATGCCTCCACTCAAAATCCCGCTCAAACTTGCCATTAAATTTCCACCAAATTTAATGCAAACTCTCATTAAATAAAACTCTTTTATTTTATTCATAATTTTGTCAATTAATTTAATGACAAACATTCACAAATAACCCCTTGCTAGAATTCTATTTCACATGCATAGCCACTTTATGCAATTTCACCCGAAAACCTGTTTCGGTATCTAGTGAAATAAATTCCTGCGCTTGTTCATTCTTTCGGCATGAAACGTTTTCTCCAATTGGATGTCGGTGTCTCTTAAGTGTGTCACCCTACGGTGTGAATAATGCGTACATGATCGAGACCCCTCTCGGATCAATAATCAGTAGCGGGATCTGGAGACCCATACTGACTCCCACACATTCAACGATGACTTTCTTGTGATCGTCGAAATCTTTTATGCTAGTATCTTAATCCCTTTGTTTCATGATATATTACATGTCCGAGATTCGATCATCGGTATCTCCATACCTAGTTTGATCTCGTTACTGACATGCACTCTTTTCTCGTTCCCGTGATATAACATTCTAGTGATCAAATCACTTGCTTGCAAGCTAATCAATGTGATATCACCGAGAGGGCCCAGTATATCTATCATCGGGATGAAAAATTCCACTCTCGATCCATGAGCCTCAACATAACACTTTATTAGTTCTAAATCCATCTTTATAATCACCTTACGGTGTGACCTTTGATGTTATAAAGAAACTCTTCCTGTTAGTGATTGACATGATCTCATGGTCTAAGGATTAGGATCACTTTAAGTTGTTATAGCAATATAAACTCAATGACTTTGATCGTAATGCTATACTGGATGAATGTTCATCACACCATTACACTAATGTTGTGATCCGTTATTAACATCCAATGTCCATGATCAGAAACCTTGATCATCTTGTTAATCAACGAGCTAGTTTATGAGAGAGGCATAACTAGGAACTTTCTGTTTGTTTATTAAATACACATGTATTAATGTTTCTGTATTAATACAATTATAGCATGCAAAATAAACATCTATCATATACTTGGAATACACATAATAAACACTTTATTATTGCCTCTCGGGGCATATTCCTTGATCTCCCACTTGCACTAGAGACAATAATCTAGTTACATAGTGATAAATCTAACACCCATTGAGTTCTGGTGTTGATCATGTTTTGATCTAGGGAGAGTTTTAGTCAACGGATCTGCTACATTGAGCTCCGTATGTACTTTAAAATCTTTATATCTCCATCCTTGACATGCTCATGGATGGAGTGAAACCGCGCTAATATGCTTGGAATGCTTGTGAGACCTTGGCTCTTTGGCATTGGCAATGGCACCATTGTTGTCACAATAGATCACCATTGGGTCCAACGCTTGCAACCACTCCTAGTTCGGATATGAACTCCTTCATCCAAAGCGCTCTCGAGCCGCTTCTGAAGCAGCAACATATTCGGCCTCCATTGTTGATCCCGCTACCACAGGTTGTTTGGAGCTCCTCCAACTAACCGCTCCGCCATTCATGAGAAATACGTATCCGGATTGAGACTTAGAGTCATCCGGATCGGTGTCAAAGCTAGCGTCAACATAACACTTAGCGACGAGCTCTTCTTCACCTCCGTATACAAGAAACATATCCTTAGTTCTTCGTAAGTACTTAAGGATATTCTTGACCGCTATCCAGTGTTCCGAACCTGGATCTGATTGGTACCTACTAGTCAAACTAATAGCATGTGCCACATCCGGTCTTGTACATAGCATGGCGTACATTATAGAGCCTATGGCTGAAGCATAGGGGACTTTGTCCATTATCTCTCTTTCTTCCGCCAAAGCCGGACTTTGAGTCTTACTCAATGTCTTGCCTCACAACATAGGTAAGAACCCCTTCTTACTTCCGTCCATTTTAAACTTCTTTAAAATCTTATCAAGGTATGTACTTTGCGATAGACCTATTAGGCGCCTAGATCTATCTCTATAGATCTTTATGCCTAATATGTATGACGCTTCACCTAGGTCCTTCATTGAAAATTTGCTGTTTAGATAACTTTTAACACTGTTTAAAAGATCTATATCATTTCCGATCAATAATATGTCATCCACATATAATATCAGAAATGCCACATTGCTCCCACTCACCTTCTTGTAAATACAAGCTTCTCCATAAGTTTGGACAAATCCAAACTCTTTGATCACCTCATCAAAGCGGAGATTCCAACTTCGTGATGCTTGCTTCAATCCATAGATGGATCGCTGAAGCTTGCACACCTTGTTAGCATCCTTAGGATCGACAAAACCCTTTGGTTGTATCATATACAACTCTTCTTCCATATTACCATTGAGAAACGCGGTTTTGACATCCATCTGCCATATCTCATAATCGAAATAGGCAGCAATTGCTAACATAATCCTAACTGACTTTAGCATCGCTACGGGAGAGAATGTCTCATCGTAGTCAACTCCTTGAATTTGTCGAAACCCCTTTGTGACAAGTCAAGCTTTATAGACGGTCACATTACCATCAGCATCAGTTTTCCTTTTGAAAATCCATTTGTTCTCCACGGCCTTTCGGTCGTGAGGTAATTCCACCAAGTTCCAAACTTGATTTTCATACATGGATTCCATCTCGAATTTCATGGCTTCTAACCATTTGTTGGAATCCGGGCTCATCATCGCTTCTTCATACGTCGCAGGGTCATCATTTTCATCAACCATGAAATTCATGAGGATTTCCGTCTGAGTCTGCAGCGTCTGCTTGACCTGCGAGGTTCGGTAGTACTCTCTTTTGGAGTTTCATGATCATTATCATTAGTTCCCTATTCAACAGGTGGAGCCAACTCCGGAACAACTTCCGGCACCGCGCTACTCGCCATACTTTGAAGAGAAGGTTCAATAACCTCTTCGAGTTCTACCTTCCGACTACTCACACCTTTCGCGAGAAACTCTTTCTCTAGAAAGGATCCATTCTTGGCAACAAAAACCTTGCCCTCGGACCTGTGATAGAAGGAATACCCAATAGTTTCCTTAGGGTATCCTATGAAGACGCATTTTTCCGCTTTGGGTTCGAGTTTATCCGATTGAAGTTTCTTCACATAAACATCGCATCCCCAAACTTTAAGAAATGATAGCTTAGGTTTGTTTCCAAACCATAATTCATACGGTGTATTTTCAACGGATTTAGATGGTGCAAGATTTAAAGTGAATGCAGCAGTTTCTAGTGCATAACCCCAAAATGACAACGGCAAGTCCGTCAGAGACATCATAGATCGAACCATATCTAATAAAGTACGATTACGACGTTCCTACACACCATTTCGCTGTGGTGTTCCGGCAGGCGTGAGTTATGAAACAATTCCACACTCTTTCATGTGAGTGCTAAACTCGTAACTTAGATACTCACCTCCACGGTCGGACCGTAGAAATTGATCTTTCTATTACGATGATTTTCCACTTCATTCTGAAATTCCTTGAACTTTTCAAAGGTTTCAGACTTGTGTTTCATCAAGTAGATATAAATACCTACTCAAATCATCCGTGAAAGTAACAAAATAACGATATCCACCTCGCGCCGACACACTCATTGGACCACATACATCGGAATGTATGATTTCCAATAAATCTATCGCCCATTCCATTGAACCGGAAAACGACGTTGTAGTCATCTTGCCCATAAGTCATGGCTCACATGTATAAAATGATTTAAAATCAAGTGATTCCAAAAGTCCATCCGAATGGAGCTTCTTCATGCGTTTAACGCCAATATGACCTAGACGGCAGTGCCACATATATGTGGATATATCATCATTAAGTTTAATCCTTTTAGCATCAACATTATGAACATGTGTAACATTATCATCGAGATCTAATAGAAATAAACCATTCATCGTCGGTGCATGACCATAAAAGATTTCATTCATATAAATGGAACAACCATTGTTCTCGGATTTAAATGAATAACCACTTCGCATTAAACACGATCCAGATACAATGTTCATGCTCGCGGGCACCGATAACAATTATTCAAGTTTATAACTAATCCCAATGGCAAATGGAGGCAGCGTTAAATGGCGATCACATCAACGCTTGGTCCATTGCACACGCATCTTGACCTCACCCTTGCTAGCGGTCGCTTGTTCCGTAGCCCCGATTCGAGTTACAAATATTAACCGAACGGTATCAAATACCGGTGCTCTGCGAGCACTAGTCAAGTACACATCAATAACATGTATATCATATATACCTTTGTTTGCCTTGCCGGCCTTCTTGTCGCCAAATACTTGGGGCAATTATGCCCAGGTGGCCCCTTACAATAGTAGCACTTTCGGTATCGGACTTAGGTCCAACTCGGGGTTTCTTTTCGAGCACGGCAAGGCTTGCCGCCCTTACTCCTTCCGCTTTTCCTTCTTGTCTTTCTTGAAACCAGTGTTCCTATTGATCATCAACACTTGATGTTCCTTTTTTATCTCCACTTCTGCAGTTTTAAGCATTGACAGAAGCTCGGGGAGAGACTTCTTCATGCCTTGCATATTATAGTTCATCACAAAGCTCTTATAGCTAGGTGGCAGAGACTGCATAACACGATGGATGCCTAAGTCAATGGGAATCGTTATTCCCAAGGACACAAGCTTATCGGCGTTACTCGACATCTTGAGTACATGCTCACTAACGGAGCTGTGCTCTTCCATCATGCATCTAAAGAACTTTTCTGAAGCGTTGTAGCTCTCTACAGCAGCATGTGTGTCGAAAATCATTTTCAACTCACCCATTGTATCAAATGTATTGCCGTTTTCGAAACGCTTTCGAAGTTCCGGCTCTAGCCCATACAATATGCCCCAATGAACTAAGTTGTGGTCCTCCCGACGAGTCTGATAGACATTCTTCTCCTCATCAGGGGCATCCTCAAAAGGTGGGGGGCCTAGTGGCGCTTCTAGCACGTATTGCTTTTGTGCAACAGAGAGGAGAATCCTCAAATTCATGGCCCATTCGGTAAAGTTGCTACCGTTCGTTGCTAGTTTCTATTTCTCCATGAACACATTGAAATTAAAAGCAGGTGGTGCCATCTACAACAGAATTTGTAAAGTTTAGACTAAGTGTTTGATAGATTGAGTTCAACTAATCCATATTACGAATGAACTCCCACTCAAAAACGACATCCCTCGTGCCTTTTTGGTGATTACATGAACCAAATCCACTATACCAAGTCCGATCATCACGTGAGTCGGTATAGCTTCAAAGGCGAGCATCAAATGGGCATCATATCAACTATATGACTCATGCTTAACCTTTGGTCCGTGTTAGAGGCCATGTCTCATACATGCTAGGCTCGCCAAGTTAGAACCTTAGTATTCGCGTGTGTAACTGTTTTACACCCGAAATATGGTCGTGGATCCAAGAACACCCGATCATCACGTGATGTCTTGGAGCGACGAAACATAATCGGTGCATACTAAAGTAAGAACACATTCTTATCTTGATATTTAAATGAGGGATCATCTTATTATGCTAACAAAGCGCTAAACAAGCAATATAAGATACTATCAAACATCACATGTTTATTAGTGAAATGTTATGGTTCCTGCAGATGATCTCTATCATGTGCATCGTGGTATGA
Source organism: Avena longiglumis (assembly GCA_030063025.1). NCBI lineage: Eukaryota > Viridiplantae > Streptophyta > Magnoliopsida > Poales > Poaceae > Avena > Avena longiglumis. Next base: position 535,220,419 of record CP125976.1, read on the forward strand.
TCACTATCATACCTATATGTGTAAATCCAAGGTCTATGGAGTTTACACGCTATGTGTGTTATAAGAGTATCATCTCATACTTCTACTTATGTCACATCCCAAGATTTTCCAAATCTTGTAATGTGAAAAATAAATGAATAAAATAAAACTTTGTTGTTTTTCAGGGTGAGAAGAAACTTTTTGAAGCCAATTGGAAACTTTCAAAACCTATTTGATCAAATAAAATCCTCAAGGGATTTAAAAAGATAAATAAACCATAAAGTTAAAATATTTGGAATTACTATTTTTGAATCTTTTAATAAAATGATTTGGTTTTCAAATAAAAAGGTAGAAATATAAATAAGGTTTATTTTATAAAGCCAAACTAAAACTTGGCCAAACCTTTGAAATAAAATATTTCTATTTGATAAAAATAGTAAAGGTTTATTTAAATAAAATAATAAGGATTTAATATCCAAGTTTATTAAAAATAAAGGTTTTGCTATTTTAATTAAACACCAAAACTTATTTATTTATTTTAAACAAGTTTTCCAAAGTATTCTTTATTTTCAAATAAAACCTAATGATTTGGTTTTGATAATATTTAGATTTCAAAATGGAGTTTTGAATAAAACAAATCCTATTTGATTTAATAACTAAGGTCCATTTATTTAATTATTAATGGGTCCTAAAAAGAATAAAATTATTTTATTTTAGGACTTAGAATATTGTGGTTAAACAGAACCAAAACCCAAGGCAAAGTTTGGAAGAGTATTGAATTGATTTGAATGTTTGTTTGGTTGTTTGAATTTCAAAACAGAAAATAGAAATAGAAAAATATAAAGCAATTAGAAAGAAAAAAAGAATCAGACAGCAGCCCAACTCGTCGCCCGAGAAGCGGTACCAATATTTCTCCCCCACGCCAAGCGTTTCCACTGAACCCGCACTGAGCAATGACTAGTGGACCCTCTTTCCCTCTCACTCCCTCGCTGACAGCAAGGTCCCACCTCTCCTGTTCATCGTCTTCGAGCCCGTGCTGATTACTCCCTGCCGTTGCAGCCATTACTCCGGCGATCAATTCGCGTTGATTCCGCAACCGTTACTCGCCGTGACTGCGCCCTATTAACCGCCCTGGCCTCCTCTCCATTTCCCCTCACGCGCCTCCCTCTCTCGCCTGTGCCGACGATTTCTCCGTGCACCCTCACTGCTCCGACCACCGTCCCCAGCCAATTCCGGCGACTCTACGCCACCCCTTGCCTCCCCAAGCACACGGACACCTTCCCCAGATCCTTGCGCACCTGCCCGTGTCATCCTTTCACCTGCGGGCGCCCTAGAACGTCGACTTCGACAACCTCCAAGCGCCGCCGCGTCTGCCTCTCTCTCCGGCGAGTTTTTCTGGTAAGTCAAAACCACCGCGAGCCCTCTCAATCGCGCACACATCATCGCCGTGTCTTTGCGCGTCTGACCGTGTGTTTCCTTTGTCTCCTAGTGACCCATAGCACCGTCCTCGACGATGACAGAGCGTGGCCGAGGCGCAGCTCCACTCCGGCGAGCGATTAAGCCCGCTCCAGTGCGCCCCTCGCCCAGACAGCACCACCTTGAGCTTCCCCAGTACCCTACGAACACGGTGAGCATCCTCGTTTCCTCCCTTGCTTCCTGTAGCCGCCGTAGCACCACCGCCTGACCGTGCGCCGCCGCTAGCCACCGACGGCGCCGCTCGAGTTTGGTCAATCGGGTTTGCACCGTTAGATCTCAATCCTAGGGCTAATATTAGAACCTGAGCTAAAGGGTACAGGCTAGTCTGAGCCGCGCGATCTATTTAGATCCAACGCCCCGCAGAGCGCAATCCGCGCGAACCGGTACCGCCCAATAAGAACAAGCCGCGTGGCACTGATGATTTAAAACAGAAGTTTGAAATATGATTTAGATGCATATTTGAAAACCTTGTAACTTTTGATCCACACGTCCAAAAATTACAAACTTTATATCAATGGAATCAGTGGAACAAGCCCTAGCCAACCATGCAATTTGTTTAGTAAAAAGTTTCTGTTAGATTGTTTGTTTTTGCAGAAACATTTGTATGCTTGTTTAGGTTAGAAAAATTATTCCAAAATGATTTTAATGATGAAATCTTTGCAAATTGATTTGGACCAAACCTACTGACCCTAGGAACCAACCCATGGATTTAAAAATGAATTTTGTGAAGTTTAGGAATGAAAACTTGATTTAACCTATTTCTAGTCAAATAAAAACATTGATTTTGTTATGGAAATGACTTTGGAGTAAAATCTTTGGTAAAATGATTTGGATCAAACATACTGACCCTAAACACCAAGTTTTGAGAATTAACAACTTATTTGGTGAACAACATAAAGTTGTTGCTTTGATGAAAACATTTTTCACCACATAAAATATTGATTGGATTTAAAAATGGTTTATGGATAAATCCTTTTTGCAAATTACTTTGCCACTTTAGAAAATGACCATTTTGATCCTTACAAGGTTTAGAGCCTAGTAGAAACCATCTTTGCAAATAAAACTATCTTTTGCATGCTTGCATGCATGACTTAGATCCTATTATTTTATGTGTGTTTGATTGTTTGAATATTGGTTGGAATGCTAGTTGAATTTGTGTTTGCTTGATTGACTTGTAGTGAAGTTAGAAGAGTGTGATATTAGAAAGATCAAGAAGTGAACCATCATTCCCTACCAAAAAGGCAAGTGACACTATCATCCAAAGTCCTACTATTTTCATTATACTTAGTGGATTTTGAAACATGCATGAAAAGAATTTCTATACTTATGCTATGCTAAATCCTAATAGGATACCTTATATATTACTTAGTGAAAACAATGTAGTTGTAAAATGCTTAGCCATGCTAGATATTTTGAGAAGAGATACATGTTGAGATTTGATAAAGATGAGAAAAGACTTGTGTTTTATATAATAAAACAAGTACTCAATGAACCACCTGGGTGGACAAGGTTACTTTGATTTTTGATAGGGTGGCAACAAAAGGGACCATTTCTATGACAATCTCTTTGTGTTGTGCACCAAAAGAAAACCACCCAGGGACTTAGAGATTGAACATGTTTCTCCAACTATGGCTTTCGTGTACAGCCACATGCTACATCTGGCTCTGGCTTAGTCAACTACATTGGGAAGACCCATGCATTGTCTTCAGGTTACTGAAAATGAGGGAACTCGAAACCCTACATGGGTGACTGAAGACAAGCTAGCAATGGTGTATGGGAGGACCTTTTGGAAAGACTTCGTCACATTCTCAATCTGCCAGTACTCCATCTTGGTGAGTACTAATCCGGTGACCGGTGGCAACAAGATGAGAGTGTGTCATGTGGGTAAAGTGTACAACTTCAGAAGATAATAAAATCTAAGTACTTAGTCGTGTCCCGGTTATGGACAATCTTGAGCAACTAAAGCTTGAAGCTATGGGAAATCTCGACATTCCAATTTCTAAAAGAAAAACTTTAAAGTGACAACAAAAGACTTGAAGCACTTGGGGGTACCAAGGATCTCAAGAGGTTTTGATGAAACTTGATGCACTTGGGGATTTACCAAGGAGCTCAAGAGGTTTTGATGAAACTTGATGCACTTGGGGATTTACCAAGGAGCTCAAGAGGTTTTGATAAAACTTGATGCACTTGGGGATTTACCAAGGAGCTCAAGAGATTTTGATAAAAATTTGAAGTACTTGGGGTGTACCAAGGAGCTCAAGAGATTTTTTTTAAAGACTTGAAACACTTGGGGTTTTACCAAGGAGCTCAAGAGATTTTGATAAAAACTTGAAGTACTTGGGGTGTACCAAGGAACTCAAGAGATTTTGATAAAAACTTGAAGTACTTGGGGTGTACCAACGAGATCAAGAGATTTTTTTAAAGACTTGAAACAATTGGGGTTTTACCAAGAAGTTCAGAAAGATTTGACAAAAGAACAAAACCATTTTGAAAAGATAGGATAAATTATTGCTTTCTGCAAATGAGCCTAAAACTCTACTTATCCAAATATGCATGTATTTTTAGGATCCACTTATATTCAACATAGTAGTGAAACTTGCCAATACAATTCAAATGTATTGACCCTTGTGGCTGTAACTTGTAATGTTGCAGGTTTGATTGATATTAGTGAAGTTGATTGATTAGGATTAAAAAGTCTACAACCAACATGTCTGCCTGTGGCACTTTGAAGATGAAGGACCCCATGCTTATAGATTTTCTGCTGCAATGTAATGTAATAGCTAAATGAGCTATGTAAGATGTAATAAAATTATGTTATTCCTGGTTATAAAGTTATATTATGACCTTTGTTTCTTGATATTACATCTTAATTGTGGATGCTAGCTATTGATCCAGGTACTAGCATTGTAAACACAGGGATATCTACCTTATCAAAGGTTGGGACCTCTACAGATGGTATCAGAGCATTGTGTTGCCTGTAGGATTTGTAAACCTAGGATGGGACAAAAACGCTTAGAAAAATAGGAGTTGTATTTGTTCCAAAACTTATTTACAAACAATCTTGTAAACTCTTTCCTCAACCATTTTGGTTTTGATTCTACATCTCTTCTATTTCAACTTGATGGAAAAACCTACACCATGGCCAAAGACTTCACCATGTGCAAAGGACTTCTCCAACTCTGATGACTTCAACATCTTCAACTCTAATGACTTCAACATCTTTAGCATATTCACCAAGGACCTCAACCTTGGATATCACTAAGGACAAGTGAGACAAGAAATCTTGCTCAATATTTGGAGACTAAGGAAACACAACTTAGAAAGAACCATCAACACCTTTGAAGTTTTTGTGACCAAAATTTTTCCTAAGGAAACCATGATCTCATGCAAGAAGAATCAACCAAGAAGGAAGGAAAGATCACAAGTGAACCATATAGATGGACCACCATATATAGTTAAATCTAACACACCAACTTATGTGGTGTAACAAAAATATTTTGTTGCCCAAGTAGGTGCTTGAACTTGTTGTTTGAGTGAAATGTTTGGCTTGTGATTGCTTGCACATTGCTTGTGTGAATTGCGATGTGTGTGATTAGAATCTTTCCTTATAAATATTTTGCCTATTCTAATCTCAACTCAACCCAAACAGATGACTACTCCAAGAGACTCCAACATCAAGGTTGATAACACCAACAACACCAACCAAGAGGACCACATGGAGGAACTCATAGCAACCCAAAACCAGTTGAACCAAATGACAGCTCAATTCATAGCCAACACCAGTGGGGAAGATCCAACCCTACAAGGATTTTTGGAAGACCAAGCCCAAATGTTGCATAAGGTGACAGACCAAATGCTCAACATGGAAAGCAACTTTTCCAAGGATGACAAGGATGTTATTCTAAAAGGAGCCAAAGCTTGCAATATTTGTGGAGACAAGGATCACACTACTAAGGAGCATGGAGATCAATGCCCCAACTGTGAAGAGAAACATCCAGTTGGCCAATGTCCCACTTCTCAAGCTACTTGCTACTTATGTGAAGGAAACAATCATGTCCCTATCCAATGCCCCATCTATTCCATTGTTGAACAAAGGAAACAAGGTGGAGTGCAACAAATGATTGCAAACTATCAAGAAGGATCCAAGTCTACCAAGAAGAATGAGGACAAAGGAAAAGCTCCACTTATACCTCCATGCAATACAACCCAATTCAAAGGACCAAAGAAAAGGCATATGAATTATCCAAAGAGCAATAGAAGGTCCAAGAAACATGTAGACATTCCTACCTACCAGATAACATATGAACAACATGAACTAGATGCACTCCTAGCTTTGGAGAAACCCAAAAAGAAAAAGAAGGACAAAAGCCATGTGCAATGTTATCATTGTAAAGAAATGGGACACTATTCCAGTGAATGTCCAGAGAAACAGAAGTATAATGAAATTGGCCAGGTATGGTGCAACAACTGCAAAGAGCTAGGCCATCATGCAGCAACTTGTCCACAAGAGACACGTGAAGGACTCAAACTCATCAACTGTTTCAATTGCAAAAACCCAGGACATTATGCAAGCAATTGTCCAGAAAAGATGAAGAACAAGATAAACAAGCCTATGAAGGATCTCAGCCTTGACACATGTGTCAAGTGTGTAAACAAAGGATACCATGCAGATGTTTGCCCAGAGAAGTTTCCCTAAGATCCCAAGCAAGACAACATGTAATTTAGTTTGAATTTTTTTTAGGGTGGTAGTACCCTAGATGCTTTGAGCCTACTTGTAACCCTAGCCTTCCCAAATCTCGGGACGGCATTTATTTTAAGGGTGGTAGCCTGTCACATCCCAAGATTTTCCAAATCTTGTAATGTGAAAAATAAATGAATAAAATAAAACTTTGTTGTTTTTCAGGGTGAGAAGAAACTTTTTGAAGCCAATTGGAAACTTTCAAAACCTATTTGATCAAATAAAATCCTAAAGGGATTTAAAGAGATAAATAAACAATAAAGTTAAAATATTTGGAATTACTATTTTTGAATCTTTTAATAAAAAGATTTGGTTTTCAAATAAAAAGGTAGAAATATAAATAAGGTTTATTTTATAAAGCCAAACTAAAACTTGGCCAAACCTTTGAAATAAAATATTTCTATTTGATAAAAATAGTAAAGGTTTATTTAAATAAAATAATAAGGATTTAATATCCAAGTTTATTAAAAATAAAGGTTTTGCTATTTTAATTAAACACCAAAACTTATTTATTTATTTTAAACAAGTTTTCCAAAGTATTCTTTATTTTCAAATAAAACCTAATGATTTGGTTTTGATAATATTTAGATTTCAAAATGGAGTTTTGAATAAAACAAATCCTATTTGATTTAATAACTAAGGTCCATTTATTTAATTATTAATGGGTCCTAAAAAGAATAAAATTATTTTATTTTAGGACTTAGAATATTGTGGTTAAACAGAACCAAAACCCAAGGAAAAGTTTGGAAAAGTTTTGAATTGATTTGAATGTTTGTTTGGTTGTTTGAATTTCAAAACAGAAAATAGAAATAGAAAAAGATAAAGCAATTAGAAAGAAAAAAAATAAGAATCAGACAGCAACCCAACTCGTCTGGCCCAGCAAGCCCGGTACCAGCCCAGCTACTCCCCACGCGCGAAGCGTTTTCCACCTGAACCCGCACCCGCAGAGCAACTGACTAGTGGACCCTCTTTCCTTCTCACTCCCTCGCTGACAGCAAGGTCCCACCTCTCCTGTTCATCGTCTTCGAGCCCGCGCTGATTACTCCTTGTCGTTGCAGCCATTACTCCGGCGATCAATACGCGTTGATTCCGAGACTGTTACTCGCTGTGACTGCGCCCTATTAACCGCCCTGGCCTCCTCTCCATTTCCCCTCACGCGCCTCCCTCTCTCTGCCCCCAGGCCGGACGAATTTCTCCGCGCACCCTCACTGCTCCGACCACCGTCCCCAGCCAATTCCGGCGACTCTACGCCACCCCTTGCCTCCCCAAGCACACAGACACCTTCCCCAGATCCTTGCGCACCTGCCCGTGTCATCCGTTCACCCGCGGGCGCCCCAGAACGTCGACTTCGACAACCTCCGAGCGCCGCCGCGTCTGCCTCTCTCTCCGGCGAGTTTTTCTGGTAAGTCAAGACCACCGCGAGAACTCTCAATCACGCATACATCATCGCCGTGTCTTTGCGCGTCTGACCATGCGTTTCGTTTGTCTCCTAGCGACCCATAGCACCGTCCTCGACGACGACAGAGCGTGGCCGAGGCGCAACTCCACTCCGGCGAGCGATTAAGCCCGCTCCAATGCGCCCCTCGCCCAGACAGCACCACCTTGAGCTTCCCCAGTACCCTACGAACACGGTGAGCATCCTCGTTTCCTCCCTTGCTTCCTGTAGCCGCCGTAGCACCACCGCCTGACCGTGCACTGCCGCTAGCCACCGACGGCGCCGCTCGAGTTTGGTCAATCGGGTTTGCACCGTTAGATCTCAATCATAGGGCTAATATTAGAACCTGAGCGAAAGGGTACGGGCTAGTCTGAGCCACGCAATCTATTTAGATCCAACGCCCCGCAGAGCGCAATCCGCGCGAACCGGTACCGCCCAATAAGAACAAGCCGCGTGGCACTGATGATTTAAAACAGAAGTTTGAAATCTGATTTAGATGCAGATTTGAAAACCTTGTAACTTTTGATCCACATGTCCAAAAATTACAAACTTTATATCAATGGAATCAGTGGAACAAGCCCTAGCCAACCATGCAATTTGTTTAGTAAAAAGTTTCTTTTAGATTGTTTGTTTTTGCAGAAACATTTGTATGCTTGTTTAGGTTAGAAAAATTATTCCAAAATGATTTTAAGGATGAAATATTTGCAAATTGATTTGGATCAAACCTACTGACCCTAGGAACCAACCCATGGATTTAAAAATGAATTTTGTGAAGTTTAGGAATGAAAACTTGATTTAACCTATTTCTAGTCAAATAAAAACATTGATTTTGTTATGGAAATGACTTTGGAGTAAAAACTTTGGGAAAATGATTTGGATCAAACCTACTGACCCTAAACACCAAGTTTTGAGAATTAACAACTTATTTGGTGAACAACATAAAGTTGTTGCTTTGATGAAAACATTTTCCACCACATAAAATATTGATTGGATTTAAAAATGGTTTATGGATAAAATCCTTTTTGCAAATGACTTTGCCACTTTAGAAAATGACCACTTTGATCCTTACAAGGTTTAGAGCCTAGTAGAAACCATCTTTGCAAATAAAACTATCTTTTGCATGCTTGCATGCATGACTTAGATCCTATTATTTTATGTGTGTTTGATTGTTTGAATATTGGTTGGAATGCTATTTGAATTTGTGTTTGCTTGATTGACTTATAGTGAAGTTAGAAGAGTGTGAGATTAGCAAGATCAAGAAGTGAACCATCATTCCCTACCAAAAAGGCAAGTGACACTATCATCCAAAGTCCTACTATTTTCATTATACTTAGTGGATTTTGAAACATGCATGAAAAGAATTTCTATACTTATGCTATGCTAAATCCTAATAGGATACCTTATATATTCCTTAGTGAAAACAATGTTTTTGTAAAATGCTTAGCCATGCTAGATATTTTGGGAAGAGATACATGTTGAGATTTGATAAAGATGAGAAAAGACTTGTGTTTTATATAATAAAACAAGTACTCAATGAACCACCTGGGTGGACAAGGTTACTTTGAGTTTTGATAGGGTGGCAACAAAAGGGACCATGTCTATGACAATCTCTTTGTGTTGTGCACCAAAAGAAAACCACCCAGGGACTTAGAGATTGAACATGTTTCTCCAACTGTGGCTTTCATGTACAGCCACATGCTACATATGGCTCTGGCTTAGTCAACTACATTGGGAAGACCCATGCATTGTCTTCAAGTTACTGAAAATGAGGGAACTCGAAACCCTACATGGGTGACTGAAGACAAGCTAGCAATGGTGTATGGGAGGACCTTTTGGAAAGACTTCGTCACATTCTCAATCTGCCAGTACTCCATCTTGGTGAGTACTAATCCAGCGGCCACTGGTGGCAACAAGATGAGAGTGTCTCATGTGGGTAAAGTGTACAACTTCTGCAGAAGATAATAAAATCTAAGTACTTAGCCGTGTCCCCGGTTATGGACAATACTGAGCAACTAAAGCTTGAAGCTATGTGAAATCTCGACATTCCAATTTCTAAAAGAAAAACTTTAAAGTGACAACAAAAGACTTGAAGCACTTGCAGGTACCAAGGAGCTCAAGAGGTTTTGATGAAACTTGATGCACTTGGGGATTTACCAAGGAGCTCAAGAGGTTTTGATGAAACTTGATGCACTTGGGGATCTACCAAGGAGCTCAAGAGGTTTTGATAAAACTTGATGCACTTGGGGATTTACCAAGGAGCTCAAGAGATTTTGATAAAAACTTGAAGTACTTGGGGTGTACCAAGGAGCTCAAGAGATTTTTTTTAAAGACTTGAAACACTTGGGGTTTTACCAAGGAGCTCAAGAGATTTTGATAAAAACTTGAAGTACTTGGGGTGTACCAAGGAGCTCAAGAGATTTTGATAAAAACTTGAAGTACTTGGGGTGTACCAACGAGATCAAGAGATTTTTTTTAAAGACTTGAAACACTTGGGGTTTTACCAAGAAGTTCAGAAAGATTTGACAAAAGAACAAAACCATTTTGAAAAGATAGGATAAATTATTGCTTTCTGCAAATGAGCCTAAAACTCTACTTAGCCAAATATGCATGTATTGATAGGATCCACTTATATTCAACATAGTAGTGAAACTTGCCAATACAATTCAAATGTATTGACCCTTGTGGCTGTAACTTGTAATGTTGCAGGTTTGATTGATATTAGTGAAGTTGATTGATTAGGATTAAAAAGTCTACAACCAACATGTCTGCCTGTGGCACTTTGAAGATGAAGGACCCCATGCTTATAGATTTTCTGCTGCAATGTAATGTAATAGCTAAATGAGCTATGTAAGATGTAATAAAATTATGTTATTCCTGGTTATAAAGTTATATTATGACCTTTGTTTCTTGATATTACATCTTAACTGTGGATGCTAGCTATTGATCCAGGGACTAGCATTGTAAACACAGGGATCTCTACCTTATCAAAGGTTGGGACCTCTACAACTTACAACACTACCATATCATAACACTAGCCCAACAATAATCTAAACTAGACGCCTCTAATTTTTCCATTGCAAGTTTTACGTGGCTTAGGGCTTTCGAGATAGAACCGTTCTTACCTACGAACATGAACCACAACGAGGATAACCAAATTGTTGACAACTCGTTGCAAAATAGATATTGACTATAGTAGGAGAGACAGACACCCGCTAGCCACTTATGCAAACTAGTTGCATGTCAAGAGTGGAACAGGTCTCATGTGCGAGGACATGTAAAGTTTGTCCGGGCCGCTTCATCCCACTATGCCACCAATATCCAAAGGAGCAACAACATGATCATCATCACCCACATACTCATATGTGTACTACCCGTGTAAAGCATCTACGCATAGATCCTGCTCTGATACCACTGTAGGGTTCGCAGCATAGAAAACAAAAATTTTCCTACGATGTGAACTATGTACCAAGATCTATCTATTAGATACAAACAATGGGAGGATGTATATCCATAGAGAAATAACCTTGAAGACTGACAAAGCTTAATGAGTTGAACTCGTGGTTGATGTAGACGATCTCTTGCCGATCTCAAGATCGAGAGGAAGTCCTAGCGCCGCAAATCAGCAGCGCATCCGTTCTCGCACACACGTTTGAGGCACCGAGCAACCTCCGCCTCCTCGCTCCAGCGATGCAGCGGAAGCACAACTCTTTCTTGCCGAATAGCCACCGGGAACATGTATCTCGCTAGTCCGAGACCATGGGGGATAAATTCTAGAGGGGGAGAGAGATCCTTCACGAGGAGGTGTGAGTGAGAAGTGAGAGGAGGGGCTCCTTTTATAGGAGGAGGGGGGGCACCCAACGGGGTGGCCGCCGGCCATGGGGGATGCCCCCTCCCCTCCTTCATTCATGTGGGTGGACACTCCACTCACAAAAATCCATTCATAAGCCTCCACTTAAAATCCCACTCAAACTTGCCATTAAATTTCCACCAAATTTAATGCAAACTCTCATTAAATAAAACTATTTTATTTTATTCAGAATTTTGTCAATTACTTTAATGACAAACATTCACAAATAACCCCTTGCTAGAATTATATTTCACATGCATAACCACTTTATGCAATTTCACCCGAAAACCTGTTTCGGTATCTAGTGAAATAAATTCCTGCGCTTGTTCATTATTTCGGCATGAAACTTTTGCTCCAATTGGATGTCGGTGTCTCTTAAGTGTGTCACCCTACGGTTCGTGAATAATGCGGACATGATCGAGACCCCTCTCGGATCAATAATCAGAAGAGGATCGAGACCCATCGACTCCCACACATTCAACGATGACTTTCTTGTGATCGTCGGAACCTTTTACGCTAGTATCTTAATCCCTTTGTTTCACGATATATTACATGTCCGAGATTCGATCATCGGTATCTCCATACCTATTTTGATCTTGTTACTGACATGCACTCTTTTCTCGTTCCCGTGATATAACATTCTAGTGATCAAATCACTTGCTTGCAAGCTAATCAATATGATATCACCGAGAGGGCCCAGAGTATATCTACCCGTCATCGGGATGAACAAATTCCACTCTCGATCCATGAGCTTCAACATAACACTTTATTAGTTCTGAATCCATCTTTATAATCACCCTGTTACGGTGTGACGTTTGATGTTATCAAGAAACTCTTCCGGTGTTAGTGATTGACATGATCTCATGGTCTAAGGATTAGGATCACTTCGTATGTTATTATAGCAATATAAACTCAATGACTTTGATCGTAATGCTATACTTCAGATGAATGTTCATCACACCATTACACTAATATTGTGATCCCGTTATTAACAACATCCAATGTCCATGATCAGGAAACCTTGATCATCTTGTTAATCAACGAGCTAGTTTATGAGAGAGGCATAACTAGGAACTTTCTGTTTGTTTATTAAACACACAAGTATTAATGTTTCCGTATTAATACAATTATAGCATGAAAAATAAACATCTATCATATACTTGGAATACACATAATAAACACTTTATTTATTGCCTCTCAGGGCATATTCCCTTCACTAAGATCCAAGCCAATCACCTGTCCTTCTCCGCGACCCCGCATACCCGACAAATTGCACATCAGGACTAGGATAAAATTTGTTTCCATTATCAGCCTAAGGTGTACAACCTTCATAGATACCAGAAGCTGTGGGACGTTGAGGGATCCCACCCATAACCTACTAACCCTCTACAAGAGGAGTTGCAACAACGGCCTGGTCATCCGTTGGCATGCGAGAGAGAGCCGATCCAGCTGACTTCTCCGTCCCATTACAAATATCATGGTTAACGCGTAATATACGACGCAAGAATCACTGGCAACATTGGTGGTTAAGTCCTAGGTAATATGTTCCTTTACCACCGGAACTTTCATAATAGGTTCTTACCTCATGGTAAATAACCTATAATCATATTATTATGAAAATAGTGTTTTCTGACCCGTTTTGAAATGCAGGTGATGACAACACTGGATTTGTAAAAGACTTTATAGAAAATAATCAAAGGACATGAGCAAGTGTGAACTTTCCTATTGTGATTGCAAGATTATGCACTCACGGTCTTCGAGACGATAGAAGATCCAATATATGAAATCATCATCATTGGTCCTGTAAGGACTAATGTTTAAAGAAGCAAGATGCCATTATGCATAAATAATGCTATGTAATTTTATAATTCCCAAAGTGAAACCCTTAGCATTTTAAATAAGTTGATCTTAGGCATCTTCTTTAAGATTGGGTTTATCTTTAAGTTTATTTCATAAGCAATGTCATTGATAAGGAACTTAAGTGTTAACAATCGAAAAATATACAAGTGTGGATATAGTAATGTGATTATGATTAATTGTTATCTGGTGACTAGGATAAAAAGTACTTGGGTTGAGTTCTTCAGAACTGAAGGAACTATTATAGACTTGTTTGTGTGAAGTGGAAAAAGAATAACATTTGAAGAAACTAGTGTTTAGTTAAAGTTAATCAGTCTTGAGGGTTATTAGGTTTTACATTAGGGTTTGTGATGGTTATGAATGATGTTAAGTTATCATCTTTGAATTGATTTTTACAAGTGACCAAAGTTAACTTTAAAAACATGAATAAACTTCAAATGAGATTTTTATGATTTTTTAGACCCAAGTTAACTATAAAAATAGAAGTGAATTTTTAAAATATAATGAGTTTTAGAATATCATCTAGTTTTAGGGTTTTGACAAATATGATTATGAATGATCCCTTTTAATTTAAGTGAAAGTTGAATTTAATAATATGCAATTTATTAATGGGAGCATAATGAGATGATCTTATAAATTTGTTAGGGTTTAGAGTCTTTTTAAGAGTGGCTAAGAGGTGAAGATTATTCACCATCTTATACATGAGTGATATATAATATTTATTTCAAATGAGTTTATAATAAGATTTTTAAAAGAATATTTTAAAGTTAAAAGTTATACTTAAGTTTGATTATGAATTCAAGTTATGGGTTTGGAATTAGTACTTAGACACTAATTTCTTAAGGTTTTATAAAAATTGTGATTATTTCTTACTTAAGAATTGTTTTTAAAGAATTTACAAAATAAGTAATAGATAAGGATTTATTATTTTAAAATATTAAAAACTTTTCTAATAATATATTTAATATTTTTCTAGTGTAATATATTTATTCAAGATCTTAAAAATGATTTTTATTTATTTTTAAGTATTATTCTTATTTTTATAAAATTACATCAAGGATTAAATGTCTTTGAATATTTACTTTATATTTTATTTATACAAATTTTAGGATAGTATTTTTATAAAATAGTATATTTATTTTTATACACAAAAATGATTTTTATTCATTTTTAGGATTTTTCCTTATTTATGAAATTTCATAAAGTTGTAAGTGTTTTTAAATATGTGTTTTATTTTATTAGATTAAAATACAAGCTAATATTTTTCTTTTAAAAAATCATAATATATGTATATTTTAAGTGATTTTTAATTATTTGATGTCTTTTCCCTATTTTTAGAAAATTCCTTGAAGTATCTCTTACACTAAAATATTCAATTTAAGTTTTATTATGCTAAAAATATAAAATTAATATTTTCTTTATTGGATATATTAATATATATGACAATTTTTTATGTTATAAGTATTTTTAGGATTTGATATAACTTCATATGTATTGGAATTATTTTACAGAGTTTATTTTGATGGGAAAATATTTTAATAGTGGCAAGTAGTTGGGGTTGTGGCCCAATTGGGTGTAAATAGATCTGGTCCAACGGACTGAGTTGGGCTTGGCCTAACAAGCCGACCCAGTTCGACTTGGGGTTAACATATCCCACCCCAGGGCTCTCTCTTCCTCCTCGCACCTGAGTACACCACGCATGCCCACGACCTCCTGGGCGTCGTCGTGTCGTCGTTTGGCTCCGGCTGCTCCCGCCCTCTCTGGCGCCGGTAAGATGGGGCTTTGGTCCGCCGTGCTATGATCTAAAACCTCCCATTGCTCGATTTGTTCCTCCTTGTCTTTTGTGTACACTCAGTTGAAAACCTTAGCTCTGCATGAAGTTGCTTGGCCGTGAAGTTCTCCGCGTGCCACTGCCGCTGGTGAGACGACTCGGCACGGTGTAGGCGCCTTGGTGCCCATCGTGCCGCCGTGTTGCTACCCACGCCGACCTGATCCCCTCTTTGGTGATCTTGAGTTTGTCTCGGGTAGGTATCCATTCTTCCCTCTCTACTCCTTCCTACTGGGAACCCTAAAACCCTAGTAATATTTGTTGATGCTTAGTCTGTTTGTGTTGTCAAATCTTTGACCTAGGTTTTGGTGGGACGGCAGTGTATCTGCAACCCCAGCGACCTTGATCTGTTCCTATTGGATTGTTTATTGGGGTGGTGTGGTTAATGGTGTGGTATGGGAGTGATGGTGTTGCGTTAGTGTTGCATCCGATGGGACGGCGGTGATTTCATCCCCGCAACCATGCTGGTGTGTTGTGCCTGGCTTCGTCACGCCTACGCTCCAGGTGCTCGACACCCTCAGTAAGTTCTTTCCTTTGACCGGCCATCGAGCCGATGACACTGCTCAGTGGTGTGTGGTGTCTCTTTTGAGCCAACACATGATGTTGAGTGCCAATATATGATGATGATGGTTCAGTGATGTTGTCATTACTATATTTAGGATTTTTCTAGGATACATAAGATACTACTAAGTGCCTAGTGCTTCAATTTGGATGAATTATCCATCAATGCATATGTTGGTGGTTAGTTCCATATTGTTTTGGGTTTGAATGACTATAGTCTAGTGGCTTGCTTCATTTGGGATGGCGTGCAGATGTGCTTAGTTTAATGAATGATTCCTAGATGATGTGACTAGGGAGATGATTTGAATTCTTCTAAACTTATATGAGAGGGTGGCTTTTGAATTCTGGATGATCCTATAAAATGAAGATTGTGATTTTCAGTTGTCCTTTCTTTAAGAGTTACTACTGTGGTGCCTCCATCCTGGAGTGTGCATAGTAGTGACCTTGGTGGCTTACCGTGATGCTTATTAGTTGTATGGTGAATGATATATGACAACCAACTCTGAGTGTGTTAAGATATACACTCCTCTGCCAGTGATAATAGCAGTACACTAAATGATTCCTAGCCCATTAGCTAGGAAAATGATTTGAATTTATTTGCAAGTGATATTTGGTGATTATGTATGTATGTTGTCAACATGACAGTAATTTATCACACGATTCCTAACTATTCTTTTAGAAAGTTGATGCAAGGATTTAGTTTGTTTGATGATAGATGATATACAAGCATGTGTACTTGCTAATGTTGCTAGTGTAAATTTTTAGTGATCTTTGTGGCTTGGTATTTGCTACTGTGGTGCCTCAGTCGAGTGTGCATAGTAGAAATCCATGGTTACCTGATCTACTATACCTGCCCTGTCAATGATGCAAAGACTAAGACATATTGTTGGTGGACAAGAACAAATATTTATTTTGGTGGCCTTCATTCTCTATGATGAACTTGCATAGCATCTCTATGCAAACTGAGAGAACCTCCTCCTCCAATCCTCCTAAATGATCATTTAGTTGAAGGGTAGAGGAATGGATTTGATGTGTATTATTCCCTTTATTTTCCCAAGATGCTTATTCAAAAATCTAAATACAGATCTTAAAGATCAACCTATTTCCTGTAGAGTGGTTGCTACCCCATGGCTGGTATGCTGGTAGTTGTTGTTTATTAACTACTAATTGATTTGATGGCTTGCTCCACCTTCACACCTTGTTGCTACTGGCTTTTAGCTTAAGCTGTTGTTTATCCTTCTCCTAGTGCTCCTGATCTTCTCCTTGTGCTCCTAATTCAACTGTGGAATGGCCTTGAATTCCTCCTTGTCCTAGCTCTTGGATGGCTCTAGAAAGCAACCAGAGCTGGAAATGGTGGATTGGATTGGTGAGTTGTGGTTTGTTCTAATGGAATTCTAGCAAGTGCTGATGCTGTTTGTTGTGGTGTTTCTGAGATCTTAGTAGTGGTTTGAGATAGATTGGAACTGAGGTAGTGCCTAGCAGGTGTGCTGCGGCTGTGTCACCTCTTTTATGTGAATTGGCTGCTGTTGTTGTGTTGACAACACACCACTATATGCTACTGACTAAGCTACTAGTGTGCATGCCTCTCCTGGGTGGATCAGATCAAGTAAAAACTTGATATTTCCTAATGGTTTTTACTTCTTATCTGTTCACTATTTTAAACCAAGGTGAAACTTGCCCCTGGCTTATGATGCTAGGCCTGAAGCCTTTTTTTATGATAAGATTAGGTACACATATTGGTGAAACTTGCCCCTTCAATTATAAGCTCAATGATGTGTCCAAACAGTGCATTTCACTATCAGACTGAGAGCAATCCAATTAACACTAATTCATTTTTATTTATTTTTGTTTATTGTTTTTGTTTACATGCACAAGAAGTTTCAAGGAAGATCAAAAACACTTAGATTAGGATTAGTGTAGGCTTTTCCTTTTATTCCTATTGTAATCATTTTCTGTTGTAAAATCAATGCAATATTCTATACATTAATAAAGTTAATTTTTTTCTTTCTTTATGAAATCTTAATCTTGTAATATTTATATTTGTTTATTTCATTGTTGTAATTTCTTTTCTATTGTTTGCTTCATTTCTTAATTGTAATTTACTCTTATTCTTTTATTTATTTATTGTAAAAGATCAATGTAATCCTATATGTATATATATTTATATTAATAAAGAATACTTTTTATATCATTTCTGTAATCATTTTATTTCAAGTTATTAAATATTTCCAAATCCTATTTGTGAATTTTATAAATTCATTTGAATTTCATATTTGAAATTCAAATACATGTTTGAACAAAATCTCCCCGAAGCAAAGAATTCTATAAAGGTCATGTCGAAATCTATCGCACTTGCTCTGAAGTTTCCTTTAGTACAAGAGAGATGCCGATCCCTTTATAGCTCTTTTAGTTTTGCGCGAAAATTCCGCCGATTTTCTTATGCATGAATGCAATGCACAAACCTGTGTACTCTCTATTTCTAGGTGCTAATCTTGGGATGTTACAGACTCTCCCCCTTAAAATAAACTTCGTCCTCGAAGTTTGCACTCTCTTACGTTTCGGAAGATAAGATTGACTTCTTTAGATCCTAATGACTCTTTTAAATCCGGGATGAATATAATTTTTGTATCTTCATTCAAGATTTTCCTTGAATCCTCTTCTGATTTGAAATGAGCCAACCACTAATCCCATTTGATGTATAAACTTATTTTGAATCTTGCACTTCTACCTTGATCAGATCCTCTTGAGTGTTTTCAGATTAGGACATCTATTCAAGATGTGTGTTTTTTTAGAAAGTCTCCCTAAGGTAAGATTCCGGTTTAAACTTTGGCTAAATATATCTTGGCTCTATTATTCATCTGTTTATGGTATACTTAGTCCTTATGGCTTACTTTTTAAGAATGCTTTGGTTTTCTCCAAAACCTTATTCCGGATTTTCTAATGGTCTTATGAGGAACAGATGGTACACCCACATACTTGGAAAATAGCGATGCAAATTCTCCAACTCCTTAAGTGCATGTATAAGATAATTTATATCATTTAATAATGCCTTGACTTACCACTTGCTTTGTTGTGGTTGCCGCTGTTATTGACTTTATTTATAGTTTCATGCTTCCGTTTTCCTGAAGATGTACCTTCTTCACCTACACCCTCTTTTGATGGTAATTTGGTGGATGTTATGTATCTTCCCACTGATGTTCCATAATCCTCCTGATGTTCCGGACAACATGATTTCTTGTGTCCTAGGATTCCACACTTATTACATTTCCCTTGAAATGCTCCTACATTCCTTTCTCCGATTAGATTAGGCTGAACATTTTGATTAGATGATAACCCCATTATTGGTTCTATTACTCCTGCTGTCGATCCATGAGTTAACTGCGGTTTTAAGCAGTTCCTTTTCACGTGTCCTGTTTCTCCACATTGGTAACATACTATCTTAGGTTTTGGACACTCCTTCAACATGTGGCCCTAAATTCCACAGTTGTGACATATCTTCTCTGTTTTGTATGTCACATGTGGATCCGGATAATTCTTCGTCATATGTCCTCGGACCTGACATGTTGTGGTCTGTTTTTGGATTCTCCTTTTCTTTCCTTTAGGTGCATCAATCTCATCATCTACTGATATATGTGCACTATCCACCAATTCCTAGAAGTCCTTTGCACGCACAATCCTGAGCTGCATCTTCATAATTGCTTGTAGTCCTTTCATGAACTTCTCTTATCATTTCGCCTCCCTGTTTACTTTCTCAATAATGTACTTGGATAAACGGTTAAACTCCCGTACATGTTTCAGGACTGGAAGATTCCTTTTCTCTAAGTCTTCATTCTCCTTCCTTTTACCATTGTCCCGATGAACAAATTCTTCTTGAAACTTCTTTTTGAACTCAGCCCAGTTATTGACACCTCCTTCCGGGATCACGAACTTGGACTTATCCCAACACATCGCTGCGGTTCCGGTCAATAGATAAGTTGCATAGCACACCTTTTCTTCATACTTGCATCCCACACGTTTAAGCTTACATGATGTATCCATTAACCAATTCTCCGCCTCCATAGGTTCTTTAACCATGGAAAACTCCAGGGTTTGGTTTCTAAGAATTCCACCAGTTTAACCCTAGGATGTAATTCCTTGAATTGCTTCTCTTGCCTAACCTTTAATGTCTCCTGATAAAACTGGTTCTGCCTCTCTATTTCAACCTTTCTTCCTTCTTCCATACTCCTCATATACTGAAGAACCTCCTATTTGGTGGTTAAATACGGCTTTTGATTTGATCCTTCCTTCAGAATGGCATGGTTAGCCTCCTTTTGTTGTATCACCAACATCTCATGAGCCTTATGTAGGGGTTCGTAGCATGGAAAACAAAAAAATTCTACCGCATGCACACAAACAAGCCAAGATCTATCTACTAGATTGTAGCAACGAGTAGATAGAAGCACTCACCCTCGAAGATTCCAAAGCGGTTAACGAGAGCAGATTCTCGTGGGTGATGTAGTCATACACTTGCCGATCCAAGATCGCGTAGACGATCCTTACGGCGCTACGTTCTGGCAGCACTTCCGCAGCCGGTCACACATTCGGTACTCGATGAAGACCTTCCTCTCCCCTGTTCCAGCATGCAGCGGAGGTTGTATCACTCTCCTCGTGATTCTGGCAGGACGACGATGTGGTGTCGGAAGTAGAGGGAAGATCCCGCAGGGCTTCGCCTAAGCCGAAGCGAGTATGGTGGAGTAAGAGAGGGCCTTGTCGATCTACGATTTAGAGGCACCAAGGGGAGAGGTGTAGCCGGCGGCTAGGGTTTGGGATACCCCAACTCGACGACTTGGGAGGAGCCCTAGGTGGCGGCAACACTTGGAGGGTGGTGGCGCCTTGTAGATAGGGTTTGGGTGTGAGGGGTAGGGGTGGGCCCTACCCCTCCTTATATAGGTGGGGGGAGGCGGTTTGGGAGGAGGGAGTCCTCCTCCAACTCCTCCTCATGGCCGGCGGGTGGAGGGAGTGGGATTCCTACCCTAGGTAGGTTTCCTACTCTCCCTCCACCAAGCAATGTTCGGATTTGACTTTTCAAATTGGCGTTTGACTTTCAAACTTGAATTTTATTTCTCTCTTCATATTGCCCAGCCAAGTGACCTAGTACATGATGCAATAATTCCACATTGTCATGACACATCCATGTACCCTTCCGCTTCCGGAGTGCCGGACCTTCCAGACCCTTCTAGAACATTCCCGATGAAAACACCAGAATCATTTCCGAACTCCGAAACAGAACTTTCCTTATATGGATCTTATTCTCTGGAGCATTCTGGATCTCCTCGTGATATCCCGGATCCCATCCGAGACTCCGAACAGCATTCAGTCTCTTACTCATCATTCCATAACTACACAACAACATCGAATCCTTAAGTGTGTCTCCCTACGGTTCATGAATTATGCGGACATGACCGAGACACTTCTCCAATCAATAACCAATAGAGGAATCTGGAAATTCATATGGCTCCCACATATTTCAACGATTACTTTGCGATCGAATGAACCACTTACATACGATACCAATTTCCCTTTGTCTCACGATAGTTTACTTATCAGAGGTTTTGATCGTCGGTATCTCTACATACCTAGTTCAACCTCGTTACTGATAAGTACTATTTTCTTGTTCCCGTGGTATGTGATCCCTTGTGAGCCATTCACATGCTTGCAAGCTAATTGGATGACATTCCATTGAGAGGGCCCAGAGTATATCTATCCTTCATATGGATGGACAAATCCCACTCTTGATCCATGTACCTCAACCCGTACTTTCCGAACACTCAATGCCACCTTTATAGCCACCCAATTATGGTGTGGTGTTTGATGCCATCAAAGCATCCTTCCGGTGATGGTTATTAGCATGATCTCATGGTCGAAGGAATTAGGTTACTATGTATCAGAAAGCTTATAGCAATTGAACTATTAAAATGACTTGATCTTTATGCTACGCTTATCTATAGGAGTATGTCCATCATACCATTCTCCTAATTATATGAACTCGTTGTTAATAACATCTCAGTGTTCATTATCGAGAAACCACGATCATCTATTAACCAACAAGCTAGTATTATTAAAGAGGCTTTACTAGGGACTCTAATTTAGTTTACAAATCACACAAGTATTAATGTTTCCGGTTAATACTGTTATAGCATGAATGTAAACATTTATCATAAACACAAAGATATAATAATAACCACTTTTATTACTGCCTCTAGGGCATATCTCCAACACCTTCATCTTCCCAATATTAAAATGATAATTCGCCTCTCCCTCACGCGAACCCATTTCCCCTTCTAGACCTGTACATCAAGTAATGACTCCATGAAACATCATGCATATGCCCATAAAGTTCAAAATTCATGCACAGACCTAGTCACACAATAAAATCCAATAAAATCCAACAAATCCAAATATTACCTCTAGCAAACATACATCAAAAGCTTGTAGAAACAATACTTCAAGTAACACCTCTCTAGTACTAAGGCTTTGATGTTATACACTACAATTTTTGATACCTATTAGTGTATGGACTTCTGCCGTTATACACTTATTTGTATGGCTCATAATGTTCTTTGCCGCCTAAATTACACCATTTTCCCATTTGCAAAGGAATAACTTTTTGGCAAAATTTGACCCGACTCTAGTGGTAGTTGGTTAATCCACTCTATAACTGGTC
Organism: Avena longiglumis; assembly: GCA_030063025.1. Taxonomy (NCBI): domain Eukaryota; kingdom Viridiplantae; phylum Streptophyta; class Magnoliopsida; order Poales; family Poaceae; genus Avena; species Avena longiglumis. The sequence goes on from CP125976.1 coordinate 535,242,843, forward strand.
ATAACCTAATTATCCTTGGAGTTATACTAAACATCATCCTCACATTTCTACCCTTTGTTTCTAATCTTAACTTCTCTAAGCATATTTATTATAACAACGAATAATTCTCAAGTATTAACCAGTTTCATAACTTATATAGATCTACTTGTACTACAAGAATACTGCCTTTTTTTATCATCCCACTATGGATTTGGAATATTACATGGGGTTAGATAAGCATAACCCTATTTATTACTCTTGATAATATTCTATTCTTCATATAATAACTTTTAGTTAAACAAAACATTAGTTACTTCCCCTACAATAACATGTTGTTTAAAGTTTTGGGGCATACTACCCTAGTATTTACCACTAGTATAAAGATAATAACAAAGTTTTACTTCATTTCATGGCTTCTCTTAGTAAGATAGCACCATGATTAATTACTCCCTTATGAGGTACTCTGACTTGGTGATATACTACTCTACTTTAGTTATAATATAGAATAGTCTAGTAGAAGTTATATTGCCTACTTATGAACAACATGATAGGTATTTCCTAATTTAAATAGTAGATAAGTATCATTAATCAGAAAAGAAGTAACCTAAAAATTCCACGAAAGTGTGACAAGATTATTCTCAAGTGAATATCTAACACTCATACAAGGATTTATGGTGCAGATAAGATGGCTTCCCATAGTCACTATCCAACCTACATGTTCTACCCATTTACTAGGTTTCCAACCTAAGGTCAAAGCATATGCTCTGATACCAACTGCGGTGACCCAGCATACCACTGCATGATGTAGTACACTATAGTCGTTGACATAACACCAATGGAACACCGTTCCATCCGCATTATATCCCTCAGAGTGGTACAACAGAAACATGGCGGGTCTAATACAACGCTTTAGATTACATATTACAAAAGATCCAGAGAGCTTCCTCGAATATTGAGGAATATTATACAGAAAGAACCAGAAAGATTCACTTGGAGTTACCCTAAGAGTACTACTTATAAGTATATATAAGGCTTGAAAGTGCTACTATAGTACTGTTCTATAGAAGTAGGTTTTAGATTCTAGGAGTTTTATTTATATTCTACGCTTCAGCTTGCCTTCGATAGCTTCCGGTAAGGTCTTCGACTCCGTTGATCTCCCTCAGATATCTTCAAATCTTCAAGTAACTTATTTCCTAGGAACGCCATTGGTTTCTCCGAGATCTAGCAAGGGATAATAAGATACGTTGATTACGAGCATACTCAGCAAGTTCACTAAAGAGAAGTGTTTGATGCACTATCTACAGCTACAAACCATAGGTCATAGGCAATGCAAGTTTTCGAAAACATTTCTTCAAAGGTTGCTTTTATTCTGAAAAGCTATGTCCGTTATCCTTCAAAGGTTTACCAAAACTTTCATGGAGTTCCTTTCCTGCCGCATTCGTAGCTCCTTCCCGGAACAGGGAGTAACAAGTTATAGTTCTTACACTCTGCAGAGGTGCGTTGCTTTAACCATGAGAGATCTTAGCTTTGTTGCGAATCCGAGTTATAGAATCATTCACACTTCCTTGGTGTGAGGCCCAGACTAAGATCCAAGCCAATCACTGTCCTTCTCCACGACCCCGCATACCCGACGGATTGCACATCAGGCCTAGGATAAAACTTGTTTCCATTACCAGCCTAAGGTGTACAACACTCATAGATACCAGAAGCCGTGGGACGTTGAGGGATCCCACCCATAACCTGCTAATCCTCTACAAGAGGAGTTGCAACAACGGCCCGGTCATCCGTTGGCATGCAAGAGAGAGCCGATCCAGCTGACTTCTCCGTCCCATTCCAAATCTCATGGTTAACGCGTAATATACAGCGCAAGAATCACTTGCGACATTGGTGGTTAAGTCCTAGGTAATATGTTCCTTTACCATCGGAACTTTCATAATAGGTTCTTACCTCATGGTAAATAAGCTATAATCATATTATTATGAAAATAGTGTTTTCTGACCCGTTTTAAAATGCAGGTGATGACAACACTGGATTTGCAAAATACTTTACAGAAAATAATCAAAGTACATGAGCAAGTGTGAACTTGACTTTTGTGATTGCAAGATTATGCACTCACGACCTTCGATACGATAGAAGATCCAATATCTGAAATCATCATCATTGGTCCTGTAAGGACTAATGTTTAAAGAAGCAAGATGCCATTATGCATAAATAATGCTATGCAATTTTATAATTCCCAAAATGAAACCCTTAGCATTTTAAATAAGTTGATCTTAGGTATCTTCTTTAAGATTGGGTTTATCTTTAAGTTTATTTCATAAGCAATGTCATTGATAAGGAAATTAAGTGTTAACAATCCAAAATATAAAAGTAGGGATATAGTAATGTGATTATGATTAATTGTTATCTGGTGACTAGGATAAAAAGTCCTTGGGTTAAGTTCTTAAGAACTGAAGGAACTATTATAGACTTGTTTGTGTGAAGTGGCAAAAAGAATAACATTTGAAGAAACTAGTGTTTATTTAAAGTTAATCAGTCTTGAGAGTTATTAGGTTTTACATTAGGGTTTGTGATGGTTATGAATGATGTTAAGTTATCATCTTTTAATTGATTTTTACGAGTGACCAAAGTTAACTTTAAAAACATGAATAAACTTCAAATGAGATTTTTATGATTGTTTAGACCAAAGTTAACCTTAAAAATAGAAGTGAATTTTTAAAATATAATGAGTTTTAGAATATCATCTAGTTTTAGGGTTTTGACAAATATGATTATGGATGATCCCTTTTAATTTAAGTGAAAGATGAATTTAATAATATGCAATTTATTAATGGGATCATAATGAGATGATCTTATAAAATTTTTAGGGTTTAGAGTCTTTTTAAGAGTGGCTAAGAGGTGAAGATTATTCACCATCTTATACATGAGTGATATATAATATTTATTTAAAAGGAGTTTATAATAAGATTTTTAAAAGAATATTTTAAAGTTAAAAATTATACTTAAGTTTGATTATGAATTCAAGTTATGGGTTTGGAATTAGTACTTAGACACTAATTTCTTGAGGTTTTATAAAAATTGTCATTATTTCTTACTTAAGAATTGTTCAAGATCATAAAAATGATTTTTATTTATTTTTAAGTATTATTCTTATTTTTATAAAATTACATCAAGGATTAAATGTCTTTGAATATTTAATTTATATTTTATTTATACAATTTTAGGATAGTATTTTTATAAAACAGTATATTTATTTTTATACACAAAAATGATTTTTATTCATTTTTAGGATTTTTCCTTATTTATGAAATTTCATAAAGTTGTAAGTGTTTTTAAATATATGTTTTATTTTATTAGATTAAAATACAAGCTAATATTTTTCTTTTAAAAAAATCATTATATATGTATATTTTTAAGTGATTTTTAATTATTTGATGTCTTGTCCCTATTTTTAGAAAATTCATTGAAGTATCTCTTACACTAAAATATTTAATTTAAGTTTTATTATGCTAAAAATATATAATTAATATTTTCTTTATTGGATATATTAATATATATGACAATTTTCTTTATTTTTAGGATTTGATATAACTTCATATGTATTGGAATTATTTTATAGAGTTTATTTAATGGGAAAATAATTTAATAGTGCCAAGTAGTTGGGGCTGTGGCCCAATTGGGTGTAAATAGATCTGGTCCAACGGATTGAGTTGGGCTTGGCCCAACAAGCCGACCCAGTTCGACTTGGGGTTAACATATCCCACCCCAGGGCTCTCTCTTCCTCCTCGCACCTGAGTACACCACGCATGCCCACGACCTCCTGGGCGTCGTCGTGTCGTCGTTTGGCTCCGGCTGCTCCCGCCCTCTCCGGCGCCGGTAAGATGGGGCTTTGGTCCGCCGTTCTATGATCTAAAACCTCCCATTGCTTGATTTGTTCCTCCTTGTCTTTCGTGTACACTCAGTTGAAAACCCTAGCTCTACGTGAAGTTGCTTGGTCGTGAAGTTCTCCGCGTGCCAATGCCGCTGGTGAGACGGCTCGGCGCGGTTTAGGCGCCTCGGTGCCCATCGTGCCGCCGTGTTGCTACCCACGCTGACCTGATCCCCTCTTTGGCGATCTTGAGTTCGTCTCGGGTAGGTATCCCTTCTTCCCTCTCTACTCCTTCCTACTGGGAACCCTAAAACCCTAGTAATATTTGTTGATGCTTAGTCTGTTTGTGTTGTCAAATCTTTGACCTAGGTTTTGGTGGGACGACAGTGTATCTGCAACCCCAGGGACCTTGATTTGTTCCTATTGGATTGTTTATTGGGGTGGTGTGGTTAATGGTGTGGTATGGGAGTGATGGTGCTGCGTTAGTGTTGCATCCGATGGGACGGCGGTGATTTCATCCCCGCAACCACGCTGGTGTGTTGTGCCTGGCTTCGTCACGCCTACGCTCCAGGTGCTCGACACCCTCAGTAAGTTCTTTCCTTTGACCGGCCATCGAGCAGATGACACTGCTCAGTGGTGTGTGGTGTCTCTTTTGAGCCAGCACATGATGTTGAGTGCCGATATATGATGATGATGGTTCAGTGATGTTGTCATTACTATATTTAGGATTTTTCTAGGATACATAAGATACTACTAAGTGCCTAGTGCTTCAATTTGGATGAATTATCCATCAATGCATATGTTGGTGGATAGTTCCATATTGTTTTGAGTTTGAATGACTATAGTCTAGTGGCTTGCTTCATTTGGGATGGCGTGCAGATGTGATTAGTTTAATGAATGATTCCTAGCTGATGTGACTAGGGAGATGATTTGAATTCTTCTAAACTTATATGAGAGGGTAGCTTTTGAATTCTGGATGATCCTATAAAATGAAGATTGTGATTTTCAGCTGTCCTTTCTTTAAGAGTGACTACTGTGGTGCCTCCATCCTAGAGTGTGCATAGTGGTGACCTTGGTGGCTTATTGTGATGCTTATTAGTTGGATGGTGAATGATATATGACAACCAGCTCTGAGTGTGTTAAGATATACACACTCCTCTGCCAGTGATAATAGCAGTACACTAAATGATTCCTGGCCCATTAGCTAGGAAAATGATTTGGTGATTTATTTGCAAGTGAGATTTGGTGATTATGTATGTATGTTGTAAACTACTAATTGATTTGATGGCTTGCTCCACCTTCACACCTTGTTGCTACTGGCTTTCAGCTTAAGCTGTTGTTTATCCTTCTCCTAGTGCTCCTGATCTTCTCCTTGTGCTCCTAATTCAACTGTGGCATGGCCTTGAATTCCTCCTTGTCCTAGCTCTTGGATGGATCTAGAAAGCAACCAGAGCTGGAAATGGTGGATTGGATTGGTGAGTTGTGGTTTGTTCTAATGGAATTCTAGCAAGTGCTGATGCTGTTTGTTGTGGTGTTTCTGAGAGCTTAGTAGTGGTTTGAGATAGATTGGAACTGAGGTAGTGCCTAGCAGGTGTGCTGCGGCTGTGTCACCTCTTTTATGTGAATTGGCTGCTATTGTTGTGTTGACAACACACCACTATATGCTACTGACTAAGCTACTAGTGTGCATGCCTCTCCTGGGTGGATCAGATCAAGTAAAAACTTGATATTTCCTAATGGTTTTTACTTCTTATCTGTTCACTATTTTAAACCAAGGTGAAACTTGCCCCTGGCTTATGATGCTAAGCCTGAAGCCTTTTTTATGATAAGATTAGATACACACATTGGTGAAACTTGCCCCTTCAATTATAAGCTCAATGATGTGTCCAAACAGTGCATTTCACTATCAGACTGAGAGCAATCCAATTAACACTAATTCATTTTTCTTTATTTTTGTTTATTGTTTTGTTTACAGTGCAAAGAAGTTTCAAGGAAGATCAAAAACACTTAGATTAGGATTAGTGTATGCTTTTCCTTTTATTCCTATTGTAATAATTTTCTATTGTAAAATCAATGTAATATTCTATACATTAATAAAGTTATTTTTTCTCTTTCTTTATGAAATCTAAATCTTGTAATATTTATATTTGTTTATTTCATTGTTGTAATTTCTTTTCTATTGTTTGCTTCATTTCTTAATTGTAATTTACTCTTATTCTTTTATTTATTTATTGTAAAAGATTAATGTAATCCTATATGTATATATATTTATATTAATAAAGAATCCTTTTTATATCATTTCTGTAATCATTTTATTTCAAGTTATTAAATATTTCCAAATCCTATTTGTGAATTTTATAAATTCATTTGAATTTCATATTTGAAATTCAAATACATGTTTGAACAAAATCTCCCCGAAGCAAAGAATTCTATAAAGGTCATGTCGAAATCTATCGAACTTGCTCTGAAGTTTCCTTCAGTACAAGAGAGATGTCGATCCCTTTATATCTCTTTTAGTTTTGTGCAAAAATTCCCCGGATTTTCTTATGCATGAATGCAATGCATAAACCTGTGTCCTCTCTATTTCTAGGTGCTAATCCTAGGATGTTACAATCTCCTAGAAGGGTTTTAATCCTAAGGTGAAAGCATATGCGCTGATACCAGCTGTGGTGACCCAGCATACCACTGCGTGATGTAGTACACTGTAGTCATTGACATATCACCAATGAAACACCGTTTACTAGTATTACATCCCTTAGAGTGGTACAACAGAAACACGGCAGGTCCAAGGCATGACTATAAGTTACAACTAGACTCTTTACAAAAGATCCAGAGAACACTCTAGGTTATAGAGAGAGAAAGCAACTTCTTTCAAAGAAGAACCAGAGATAATAATTCACATCTATCCTTATAATAATACTAGTATCTAAACTATTTTTCTTGCAATTGCTTCTATTGCATTTATCTACAGAAGTAGGTTTTATGTCTAGACATTGTACTCCTATCTACTCAGCAACTTCGTCTTCACTTCAGTTGTTGTATATGTTGATCTCCTCGACTTCTATGAAGAACTTGAGCTTTTGGTGACAATATATTTGAGAAGAAGTTGATGTAGACATCGTCTGTATTGGCTTCAGAATCTAGAAAGGGTTAAGAAGATACGTTGAGTACGAGCATACTCAGAAAGTTCACTAAAAAGGATTGTTTGATGCACTAGCCACAACCACAGACCATAGGTCATAGGCTATGCAGGTTTTTGAAAACATTTCTTCAAAGGTTGCTTTTATTCTAAAAATCTATGTCTGTCAGTCTCCATAGGTTTACCAGAACTTTCATGGAGTTCCTTTCCTGCCGCGTTCATAGCTCCTTCCCGGAATAGGGAGTAACAATTTATAGTTCTTACACTCTACAGAGGTGTGTTACTTTACCCATGAGAGATCTTAACTTTGTTGCACATCCGAGCGGCCAACCCGTTCATACTTCCTTGGTATGAGGCCCAGACTAAGATCCAAGCCAATCACTACCCTTCTCCGCGACCCCGCATGTCTTCACGATCCTTCGGGGCTGACTACATCTCTGTTAAGCCCCCTCCCGGGAAAGCTATAACAATGATGAGTTCCCGAAGACTATATGAGCCGGTGATCCCCCTGGCAAGCTCCATATAGGTCCGACTATACCTCCGATAGCCGGTCACAGATAATCTAGACACCAAAATCGTGGGGCCTATGGGTGCCCACCCATATGCCATATCCTCGCAAGGAAACACAACGTCACATTAAGGTCGTCTTGCCTACATGTGAAAGGAAGAAGATCCAGCTGACTTGACCGTCCCATTCCAAATCTCATGGTAAATGCAACATACGGCGCAAGAATCACCGACGACATTGGTTGTTAAGTCCTAGATAATATGTTCCTTTACCACCGGAACGGTAATAGTAGGTTATTACCATATGGTAAATAACCTATAATTATATTATTATGAAAATATTGTTTTTTGACCTTTTTCAAATGCAGGTGATGACAATACTGGATTTGCAAAATATTTGATAGAAAATAACCAAAGGACATGAGCAAGTGTGAACTTGCCTTTTGTGATTGCAAGATTATGCACTCACGATCTTCGAGACAATAGAAGATCCAATATCTGGAAACAACATCATTGGTCTGATAAGGACTAATATTCAAAGAATTAAGATGCTATTATGCATAAGTAATGTAATGCATTTAGTAAAATTTCCAAAGTGGATCCCCGATAGTCTAAGTGAATTGAACTTAGGTGTTTTCCTTAAGTGTGGGCTTATCTTCAATTCTTACTTCACAAATAGATGTATTTATAAGGAACTTGAGTTTTAGAGTCTAAGATATAATAATAGAGTATAAAGCAATGTAGGATTGAGGTTGATTTCCATCTAGTGATTATGATGAGAGTCCAAGTGTTGGTTTTAAGAATTTGAAAGAAATATTATAGAGTTGTTGTTTGAAGTGGAAAAAAGAATAACATTGAAATAAACTAGTGTTTAGGTTAGGTTAATCAATCTTGAAGGTCACTAGGGTTTACATTAGGGTTTTTTATGGTTACAAATGATGTTGAGCTATTATACTTTAATTGGTTGTATAAGTGGCCAAAGTTAACTATAAAAACATGAATAAACTTCAAATACAATGTTTATGATTGTTTAGACCAAAGTTAATTATAAAATTAGATATGAATCTAAAGATGTAGTGAGTTTAGAAAATGTTCAAGTTTTAGGGTTTTGACAAGTATAATTATGGATGTGGGATCATTCACTTTCAATTTAAGTGAACGATGAGTTTAATCACATGCAACATATTAATGGAAGCATAATTAAATGATCATATTGATTTGTTAAGGTTTAGAGTCATGTTAATAATGATTAAGAGATAAATTACATTCACCCTCAATATTAGTGAATGATGTACAAGATTAGCTTCAAGGTTGTTGTGTTTAAATTGAATTTAAAGTTCAAAAGAATTATTATAAACTTAATGGTTTACACATAAGTTTTATTATGAATCCTAAGTAGGGTTTTGGACTTTAGTACTTAGTCTTAAATGATTTAATGTTTATAAATATTATTTCTTACTTAGGAAATAATTTTAAAGAATTAACAAAATAGTTATCTCATTTTAATAAAATAAGTATATGAACTTTTATTACCTAGGAACCTTAAAATGTTTTAGAGTAATATACTTAGTATTTTTATAGTAAAATATACTTATTTAAGATCTTAAAAATGGTTTTTAGGTACTATATTTATTTTTATAAAATTCCTTAAAGAATTAAATGTACTTAAATATTCGTTTCAACTTTTATTTGTAGAACTTTTAAGTTAGTAATTTTTTATAAAGTAGTATATTTATTTTGATATACAAAAAATGTTTTTTATTTATTTTTAGGACTTTTCCTTATTTTATTAAAATATCACTTAGGATTTAATTGTGTTTAATATTTATTTTCATTTTATTTAACTTAAATAAGTAAGGTTATATTTTTATTAGATAGAGATTATTTTTGTGATCCTTTTGATATATTTTAAGTATTTTTATGAATTCTATAGGAATATATATATTTCTAAAATGTTTTTTATGAATTCTATATGTATTTTTAATATTTATAAAGACTTGTTTGTATTTCCCTAAATTTAAGCATTTCCATTCTATTTATTTTATAACTAGGCCTGGCCTGTGGTCAGCCTAATCTAAATCAAAGGCCCACGGGGCCCAATTACATGGCCTATAAGGCTCAGGGTCAACGCTGACCTTGGCCCACTCTTCTCTCTCTCTCGCACAAACACACACACACATTATCCTCACCCCTATCGTTCCCCTCTTGGTCGCAGTGATGTCGTCGCTGCCGCTAGCTCCACTCTGGCCGGTTGCCGGCCAACTTTGTACCGCCACCTGCCGATGAGGCCCCAGATCGATCTCCTCTGTCGATCTCGTCGCCTTGTTGACGCTCTGTTCCCCGATGTGCGCCCTGCGAAACCCTATCCGTGCAGTTCGGTTTGGTCGCCGGCGCGGCGTTTCTGGCCCCATGCCCCCGGCTGCTGCTCGAGGAAGACCAGGATCTCCCCTACCTCGACCCCAACTTGTTTCTCCTATACTTTTCATGGTGGTGTGGTACTGCAATAGTTGATGCGGTCTACTCCAATTCCTGATGCCGGAGGCACGGCGCCATGGAGCAACCCTAGCATTGGCTGCGAGAACTATGACTATGCCACGCCTCCGCTCCATGTTCTTGGCACCCCTAGTGACTCCTATCTCTTCTGTGACCATCTGTTGGGCTAATGATAACACCTAGTGGTAACTGACCAAGGTTCAGGGAGTCGTGGAATTGAATTGCTACTAGGTCATATTACTGTGGTTAGAGTTGATTTGATAATTGGAATGCAGGTTTTATATTGGTTTACAACACAAATTGTCTGATTTTATTTTCAGAATCACTTAAGTTGTCAATTACTTGATATGTAAGTGGGTTGTAGATGTTGATTTGAATCCAAACCAACTATTGGTTTGAATGGATTCACAGTATTGTCCTTTATTGAGAAGTATTTTTCTACATGATAATAATTGACTTGGAAAAAATGATTTATATTCCTATTGGAAGTATTTATAGCTGTGATTTTGGCTAGTGGCTTTTATTGGACCTAGGTATCCACTACTATGGCGTTTTTACTTGGAAGTGTATACTCCATTACATCAAGATTTGCTAGTGTTGGTGGCTAACTTTGCTCATTTGATGTATACAAAAGATTTGGTAAACTGGACATATGGTTTAGTAATGATCATTATCCCTTCTGAGTAATGTTTACATTATATAAAATGATTCCTAGCAAATGGCAGCTAGGAAAATGATTTAAAGTATGGTTGTATGGTTTTAGGAAGTGGCTATCTGTTTCTTGTTCAGATGTTGTGTACTGTTAGTGGTGATAATGAGTTTGGATTGCAAAACATGGTTTCTTTGCCTGGGATTGTGTTTCCTCTACAAATATGCTTTGCAATGATCTGTTTTTATGCAGTGAGCTTGTCCTTATGGTAATAATGATATCCATATGATTCCTAGCCATCTAAAGTAGGAAAATGATTTAGGTTTCTTATACCCTAATCTATTTGGTCATCAAGTGACTTTTGCTGCCCTGAGATGCTACGGTGGTCCCTCCAATCTTGGAGTGTGCACAATAGTAACCTTGGTAGCATACTATTATGCTTGATTCTTAGCCTGGCCTATGATGCTAAGGATGAGGCATTAATCTGGATAAGAACGGATAGTTTTTTATTTTTGGTGGTTTTTATTCTCTAGGATGAGCTTTGCATAGCATCTCTATGAAAGACTTAGGGAACTCCATATTCTAATTCTCCCAGACAGCTTTAGTGGAAAGATAGCTAGATGATTAATTATATATGACAGTAATCTCTGAGTGTTTAAGATATACACTTCTCTGATAGTGATAATAGTAGTACCCTAGATGATTTCTACCGCATTAGCTAGGAAGATGATTTGAAGAATCTTCTGAAGCTTGTAAATACCACAATGTTGTGCTAACCTATTGCACATCTAGCCTATTTTACTAGGTTTATTAAACCTCTACTTGCACCATTTATAGAGGTTGTTGTTATTCCTATTGTTACCATTATGGTGCCTCACCAGAGTGTGCACAGTGATAACACTAGTTTAAATGATCTGCTACTATAAGATCTTGCCTGTGATGCTTGGTCTAAGGCTTAACTTAATTAAGAATGAATGCTGGTGTAGCATAATTACTCGAGCATGAGTCTTGCATACCATTTGTATGCAAGGCCAAGAGTAACCTTTCCACTTATCATCTATATTATTTATTGATGTGTTATGGCAAGAACGGTTACTATAATATGAGTTTGCTAGTTAAGCAACGCCTCATGTTTGCTGAAAAATCTTCCTGATGTGGTTGTTGATCTTGTTTTGCTTCTGATGTAAGCTTCTATGAATCCTGTCCTAGAAATCCTTCTCCTCCTTGCTCCTTGCTGGATCTGCTGTTCACCTTCTTTTCATGGTGGCACTGGCCTGATCCTTCTAGTGAGATTACCAATTCTTACTGATGGTCAGCAAGTCTCCTTCGTGGTAAAGGTTAATTTTTCTCTCTAGACATGAGGATTTGGCTCTAGGTGATCATAATTCTATGATGGTGGTGGATGTTATAGTGTTGTGAACCGAAGGAAAGATGGTGTGGGGTGGATGAGAAATGGAAGTGGAAACAATGGATGGTGCTACGACTGGTGTATTCTCTTTTAAGCATAGGCCATTTTCTTGTGGTGTTGATAGCACATATGTTGCATGTGTGGTGTAAGATGCTTACTAGTAGGTCCCATGGGTTCAAGTTCCTAGTCTTGTAATCTTCTCACCTGTGGATATGTTCAAGTAGAAGTGTGATCTTTACTAAGTTTTTTTACTACTGCCATATTCTTACAAATGGTGAAACTTGCCCCATGCCTGTGATGCATAGAATGAGGCCCCACTTAGAATAAGAACAGATCACACACTTTGGCCCCTTTTTAATTTACTACTCGATGATGAGTTTTGCAATGCACTTCATTGCCTAATCTGAGAGTACAATAGCCCCCATAATCCCTGTTTTCTATTTGTTTTGTTTTGTTTTCATTTGAGTTGTTTTGCAGGTATAGAAGGATAAGAATAAAAGAAGATACAAGATTCAGCTTAGTTTAGGAGATGTAATTTAGAACTTCCTTTTTATTATTTTTAATTCATTATTGTAGTCTTTCATTTTTATTTAAACATTTGTAAAAAGAGTTTAATATTTGTATTATTATCTTTCATTTAAATATTTGTAAAAGATCAATGTAATATTATTATTATTGTAATAAAATAAATCTATTTTTCCTACTTTGTACTTGTTGTCTTTTTTATTTAAGACTTGCCAATTATTATCCCATCTACCTATAATAAGTAATGTACCCTTTATTCATTTATCATATTACTTTATTCAAGACTTTATATGCCATCTCTCCTAAGCATTTAAATATTCCATAATTCAATTTGTGAATTTTTCTAAATCCATTTGAATTCAAATTTGAAATTAAAATACATGTTTTAATCACTTACCCCTTAAACAAAGAATTCTACGAAGGTCATGTCGAAATCTATCACAATTGCGCTGACGTTTCCACCAGAACAATAGATATCTCGATCCCTCTATAGATCTTTTAGTTTTGCGTGAAAATTCCCTGGATTTTCTTATGCATGAATGCAATGCACACACATGTGTCCTCTCTATTTCTAGCTGCTAATCTTGGGATGTTACAGCCTTCAAGAACAACCAAGATGCATATGTCAAATAGAATGCCTGGACTATGTGACTCATGAAATCTACTAGGCAAGTTAGTTAATTGATACGTCGGAAACGTATCTATAATTTTTGATGCTCCATGCTTGTTTTATATCATTTGTCTTATGTTTTGTCTACACTTTGAGGTATTTTTATACACTTTCTGGTACTAACCTATTAACAAGATGCCGTAGTGCCAGTTGCCTGTTTTCTTCTGTTTTTGGTTCCAGAAAGGTAGAAAACCAATATTATCGGAATTGGACGGGACAAAAGCCAAAGTCATTATTTTTCCCGGAGAAACACGGAACCACGAAGAAGAGTTTGAGGCGCCAGGTGGTTAAACACCCCAAAGCGTCCTAGGGTGGGCCCGTCAAGGTGTGTGGGACCCCTGGCCCCCACCAACCTTGCCTCCTTCGCCTATAAAATGATCCCGAGGAGAAAACCCTAAATAATCGATCATACTTCCAAAAAAAGTTCCGCAGCGCCGCCGCCACCGAAGGGGAGATTCGGGGGACAGAAAGTATATGTTCCGGCACTCTGCTAGGACGGGGAAGTGCCCTCGGAGCCATCTCCATTGATCTCCATCACCATCTTCATCACCGTTGCTGATTACCATGATGAGGATGGAGTAGTTCTTCCTCAAGGCTAAGGGCTCTACCGGTAGCTATGTGTTCATCTCTCTCTCTCTATGCGTGATCTTGTTGTGGTCATGAGCTTTTTAATCAAGTAGATCTACCTTGCTACTCAAGTGATTCAACAGATCTCTGCTCTCCCCATGTGTGTGAAAGTGACAGCGTGCACACCATGGTGGCACTTAGGCTTGAGTCTACATAAATACTCATCGTGATTTAATAGATCTATGCTTTTCCCCACGTGTGTGAAAGTGACAGCGTGCACGCCGTGTGTGGCACTTAATCTAGACTACATATATATTTGTTATGAGTTATATTTGGAGTTTGATTTCTTTATGAAATTGTGGTGTTTGTTGGAACCATCTAGCGCTCAAGGTGACAATGTGGGGTTATCTAGATTGGGGAAGGCAGACTTTGAGGTGTGCTGTTATATCCCTAACATGGATTAGAGTGTCCAACCGGAGAGTAGTTAAGAGTAGTATCATAAAGAGAAGATATTTATATGAGAGAGTGTTCACTAGTGAAAGTATGATCCCTAGGCCTTGTTTCTAAACATTAAAACACCATTCACATCTTGATCTGTTGCATGTTTGCTTGCTTTAGTCTTTACCTCACCACCAAGCTCTTTTCTGGCACTCACACATGCTCTCCCACGTTAACAACAAGTCAGAAGCTATTTTCTGGCACCGTTACCACTTGTATTTCACTATCTCTTCGCTGAACTAGTGCACCTATACACCTAAAAAACCTATGGAGATTTATTTGCATGCTAATAGAAATGTTATTAGTATGAATTATTTGGACACCATTATTGCTAATTCTATGGAAACGTCTAAGCTTGGGGAAGCTAGTTTTTATGAAAATGATCTTTTTAGTCCCCCAGCTTTGGAACATAGCTATTCTATTACTTATGATGATACTTTACCTCCAGTATCTGATGATTACTATGATATTTTCAGTCCACCTACTATTGAGGAGAAAATTAATTGTGATCACAATCTGCCTCGTATATTTGATGATTATGGTGATGAGAATAATAGTGATAGCTATTTTGTTGAATTTGCTCCCACTATAATTAATAAGAATGACTATGCTTATGTGGAGAGTAATAATCATTTTATGCATGTGGCTCATGATAAGAATGTTTTATGTGAAAGTTATATTGTTAATTTTATTCATGATGCTACTTAAAGTTATTATGAGAGAGGGAAGCATGGTTTTATGTATCTCAACTATATTAAGTTTCCCCTCTTTATGTTGAAAATTTTGAAGTTACATTTGTTTTGTTTTCCTATGCTTGTTGCTTTGTGCTTTTATGACTTGTTTCTTTACAAGATTACTATGCATAGTAAGTGGGTTAGACTTAGATGTGTTTTAAATTTGCTTCTTGATGCTTTCTTTTACTTCAATTCATATTTCTCATGTGAACATCTTTTCAAACTATCAACCCTAACTTAAAGGCGTTAAAGAAAAGTACTTGTTGGGAGATAACCCAAGAGTTTCCTTGAGTCTTGGAAGTTATTACTTCAATAATGACCTCTCCTTATCCTTTTTGTTTGCTTTTTGTGCCAAGAATGACCTCTAATGGGAGGGAAGTAAGATTTGGGGAGTTGCTGTCCCGAAACAGATTTCCGTCCTCCACCATAAAAATTCGTGAGGAGTCTCTCTAAGTCGGATTGAGATGAAAATTTATGAATACATCCCCCATTATGTTAGCTAACTTTCGTTAGTTCAACACTTTTTGATTTGAGCAACAGAAGGTCTTCGGAAAAATGGGTTTCTACCTGCTGGTCTGTTTTGATAGATTTCTGCCATTATTTGCATTAGCTTCTTATTGATTCTTTTCGGGTTCATTTTGGGAAATTGAGATTTTTGAAGGAGTTGATAGTATCTTGTGTTTTTAATCAAAAGTCTTGCTGTTCCAAAGCTTTGTCAGAGGTCTAATGTCGGGGGGATGATCCCTGGTAGGGTCACAAGGGGTAAAACACAGCCCAGCTTGGCTTACGCCGAGTGAAGAAAGAACCAGGCCGAGTAAGTATGGCCGGGTAAGAGGATTGTATGTGGCCGACATAGAAATTATGTAGGCCCGTATAAGACAAAGATGTTAATCTTGCAGGAACCAACAAGCTGAGTCTCCCGAGGAGAGGCCGAGTCAGATAGGACGCGTGGCACCTTTCCGAGTGAGGTTCAGGAGGGACCATGGTAAAGCGTGGTCAAAAGAGAAGGGCGACGCCGGGTGACACGAAAGGAACCGGGTGACGCCCAAAGCAAGGGATGATGTACAAAGCTACTGCGTGACACCAAAAGGGATAGGAGGCAACGTACCAGAAGACCGTTAGCTGTCTAGCTTTATGGACTAAGCACTAGGATTAGGGAAAGCCCATGACTCGGCCCGCACAGTAGGGACCAAGGTCCAAACAGTAACCCTAGAACCCAAAGGGATATAACCTATCTAGCATCGCCTATATAAGGAGGGGAATATCGGAAGTAGAAGAAGGTTGGACCAAGTGGGGAACTAGTGCATAGAACACTAGTTCATACAGCTCAAGGAGCACTTGTAAACCTCTAGCATCAATAAAATTCCTAAGTGTGGAGAGTTCATCTTGTTCTTTGTGCATGTCTAGACCGTGCACTCCCTCCCCGGTGACCACAAGCACCCATTCGGCCTCCAACTTAAGTCTACCCATGGCATCTACCGTGACACCACCACAGCAGCGCATGGCACCGTAAGCGTAAGAAGGTGCTTGATGGAGTCTTCATCCGGACGGGCAACATCATCGCCAAGACCGGTGAGCGCGTCTACTCCAGCCTCATCCAGAGGTTTGGAGCGCTCAAATTTGTCAGCGACAGCACGGGGTTCTTCGGGATGAAACCGTTCCCAAGGGGCGGTCGCTTCATAAATTTCGGCGAGCACCAGGTCTACGTCGCGGTGTGCGTGGAGCGCGCATATCCGGAGCGCGTCGTCGTCGCGCCGGATCCACCCGCGGTTCCTGTCATAGGAAAGCTGCATCAGCTCGTCACTATTGAGGTAACGATGACAGCTCCTAACCCAGCAGCACCTCATGTAGCTCCTGTAGTGAATGAGGATCCCGAGGGAGGAAATCAAGAGGAAGCGCCAGGGGCTGCAAGAACAGCAAAGGCACCGCTAGAAAAGCCAGAAAACATAGCAAGGAGTAAGAGAGCTAAAGAGCTACAAGACGCGATAGACAAGTTGGTAGAGCCAGTAGCGCAAGCAACTGATCCGGCACACGTGCAAGCCGAGTTAGAGGAGGCCAGGATAAAGGTTCTGGAGATAGCCAAGGAGTTAGCACAGTTACAACAAGATGTGGATATTACAATCCGAGGGCTCAACTCGGCAAATCGAGTCAAGGGCGCAAAGACCCGGCTTGATGCAACAAGGATAAGAGGAAGGAACCTCAATGAGGAGCTGGCGGATGCAACATCAAAGTTGACACCAAAAAATAGCAATGAAATAGCCATGCAGCCGACATACAATATAGCAGCAGCTAACCTGCGAGCCGCAGAAGCAGCAATGGCAGAGCTACCCCATTTGACAGGTGAAGCAAAGAAAATACAACAAGAGAGAGTCAATGAACTGGTAAGAGCAGCTAGCATGCTGAACGAAGCCTACTACAGGGCGAATCCGGGTATAGCAGGGAGGTCACAGCTAGTTCATTCGACAACTCCTATCCCGGCACGATCAGCAGGTCATACGGCATCCTCACCCGGAGCGACGCCAAGACTGAGGAAAGAAAAGAGTGTGAATTCAGGGAGGAACAAGAAAATGATCACTTATGATCCGGCGATGGCTCAGGGAAACCCAACGCATGCACAGGGAACAAGAAGAAATAATGCACAGGGAAATGAGAACCAGGAAAATGCAGGCCGAGAGAGGCAAGCAGGGCAAAGGAATGACAATGGATGGCAGAATTTTGCACATAAACCTAGGCGCGAAGCTCATTCGGCATGAGGAGGAAATCCAGCACCGAATAATGCTCTAGCTCAGCCCGAAATAAGACAACAAAGCGCGGGAAAAGCAGCACAACAACATGATGACCCAAACGCAAATAGGTACAATGATGGTTACTCGGCGATGGTAAATGACGGGTATGAGTTGCTGGATCACGCATATAAAGCGATGGGAGCTAGACTCGGAGGTAGGAACCTTCAGCCGGATGATGCCAGGCTGAAGCTTGACCGAATAAAGATGGCAGAGCTGGTCGAGTCACAAGGTCCACAGGGTCCACCGTGCTTTGGCCCAAGGATCATGAAGGAGCAACCTGTACCAAATTTTCAACTAGCCAGAGGAACAAAAACTTACGATGGAAGCACAAAGCCAAAAGACCGGCTCATAGATTATGGAACTGCTGTGAAAATCACGCAGGGAAATTTGAGATGGGCAGTATACTATGTACCGTAGATGTTAGAAGAACCAGCACATGTATGGCTAAACAATTTTCCACCTAGAAGCATCAACAACTGGATCGATTTTCAGGACGCTTTCGTGAGCAATTTCACAAGCACATACAAGAGGCCGAATCGCCCGAAACAGCTAGCAATGTGCAAGCAAAGGCCGAATGAGACAGACAGAGAATTCCTCACAAGATGGTGCACGATGCGCAACTCTTCGAAGGAGTAATCGAGTCACAAGATATTGCTTGGTTTGCACAAGGATGCAGACACGGAAGTGTGTTGTGGTTACATAGAGATATGCCGACAAGCTTGGCAGAAACAATAAGAATTGCTGATTCATATGCGTTAGGAGATCCAACTCAGCCTCTTCTCATGTCGGCAGACGGGATGACTGAGACTCAGATCTATGACACTGCCGGGTCGCAAAGGCGCCAGGAAAGATCCAAATATAGAAGCAAGAGAAGAGATGAAAGGCCGGACTAGAGATATGGTTCGACTCAGGTTGCGGTCGTGAGTCAGGATCATCTAGATGATGGAAGTAGCCAACGTCAAAGGGCAAATGGACAACAACAGTGGATACCAAGGAATGATGGCAAAAAGTCATATGAACAAAGGAAGCTGTATCAGGACAGACAGAAGTATACCTATGAGATGATGCTGGACCAGCCGTGTAAATTTCACACGCCTAGTCCGAGTAAGCTAGGAAATCACACAACAAGACAATGCACTTGGTTTCAGAAAGGAGATAGAGTGGATTCGCTGAGTAAGCAGCTAACACCACCTCCCCCTCCACCACTCACAGGAGGAATGCTCAAGCTGGTGGAGCTGATAATAGATATGAAAACAGGCAGCCGAGGTATCATAATCAAGAAAGAAGGGAAGCTGTGCAGTAGTGTCACATCCCAAATTTTTCCAAATTTTGTAATGTGAAAAATAAATAAACAAAATAAATAATTGTTGAAAATTAGGGTGAAAAGAAACTTTTTGTTTCTAATTGGAAACCTAAAATCCCATCTTGAACAAACTTTGGTTAATATTTGAATCCAAACTAAATTCAAATCAAGTGAAATGCATTCTTCATAAATGCATCTGTAAACTTAAACACTTGAGAAATAAACCAAAACCCTAATGGAAGAAAATCATTTTCAAGTTATCTCCAAGACCATGGATTTGATCCATATAAAAAGTTGTCAAGCAAGAATTTCAAAATGATCAAGAATGACAAATGGAAATATTATAGAACCATATAAATTGATTTCATTCAATTTGAATCCATCAATAAAATCTTATGAATTAAATAAGATAACGGAATTGAATATCCAAAGCCAATAAAGCACTTATCAAGAAATCCATACCAAATGGTGAGAAAATAATCTTAAAGAGATTTAAAAGAATAAACAAATATTAAACAAGATTTTATCAATTGGAATCACCAAGTTTGGATCTATAAATAAAAAGATATGGATTTTATAAGATAAAGATAGAAATATTAAATGAGGAATATTTAAAGGCCAAATCAAATCTTGACCTAATCCATAAGCAAATGGAATGATTATAATCCAAATCCAAATAAAATAATGGATAAAGAGTTTTCAAATTAATTAAAAGGGCATTAACTAAATCCTATTTGAATAAAGATAAAATCCCTATTAGAAATGATTAAATAAATCATGGGAAAATAGAATTTGGAATTTACCCAAGTGTAATAAAAGATTAACTCAAATGAGATCAAAGAAATCTTCTAAATAAAAATTATGGATTTAAAACCATATTTAATTTCATTGGAATAAAGACAAATACCCAATTTTAAATGATTAATAAATCATATTAAACATTCCAAATAATTCAAAAGTGAAGTATTTGACACCCTAATAAATAAATAAAACCTACTGAAAAGGTTTTTGTAAAAATTGAAATTAAATAAGGGTTAAAAATATATTTGGTATTAATTGAATTTAAAGCAAGGGCTTTGTTTTAAATAATTAAAAAACCCTAAAAAGAATAAAAGATTTATTCTAAATTTGACTTTAAAATGTATTACTAATCAGTATTTGATTGCATACAAAGTTTTACTGAAGTTTGAATTCAAATGTATTTTTGAAATGATTAAACAAAATCAAAACAGAAATGAAAATAGAAAAAGAAAAATAACAGAAGAGGAAAAAATTATAAACAGAGCAGCCCAACCCAGCATGCCCATCTAGCCCAACACCAGCACACTCCTCTTTCCCCCCCGAAGCGTTTTCTTTTACTCGAATCTAACCCACGGTTGGCGGCTTGGACCCACCTCACCCTCTCTATCTCGCCAAGCGACCCCACCGCCACACGTCATCGTCCTCCCACGACCGATCCGTCTCAACATTTCTCGTTGATTTCGCAAGTTAAATTCAAGAGTAATGTCTCAGTAAATCTCCCCCATGACCATGCCCTGTTAAACACCTCCCTCCCCTCTCCATTTCCCCCCAGACGCCACACCTCGAGAGCCCCCAGGCTGTCCTGATTTCCGGTTAGACCGCCACTATCTCCGACGCCTTCCGGCGATGATTCCGGCCAAACCCCGCCGCCCCTAGCCTCCTCGACCACACGAGCACACTCCCCATCTCTAGGCGCATCTCCTAGTACCTCCCTCTCGCCCGCAAGATGCCCCAGATCTCGAAGATCATCGACTGAGCTCCGCCACCGTCTGCTCGAACTCCGGCGAGTCCTCCAGGTAGTATCTGACCACCCCATACCTCTTGTTGATGCACACATGATCGCCGACCTCGTGCGCAGCTAACGCAGCTCTCATCTTGTCTTAGCGCGGTCTAAAACGTCACCCACGACAACAACCAGAGGACCCCGATGCGGACATGAACTCCGGTGAACGATTCGAGCCAGCTCCGTGCGCCCCTGTCCATCCTGCGGCTACCTTGAGCATCACCACGACGCTGCAAACACTGTGAGCATCTTCTCTCCCTCCTTTCCTTCCTGCTTCGCCAGAACCACCACGAACAGAGCCCGCGCCACCACTCGCCGCCGCCAGCGCCGCCACTTGATGCAATTAAATCTCAAGCTGTTGCGGATTTCTTCGTAGATTGGATGGAGATGCAATACGAACCACCACTGCCAGATCCGAATTACTGGAAGATGCGTTCTGACGGGTCCAAAACGAAAATGGGTTTGGACACCGGGATAGTGCTCACATCGCCAAAGAGGGATCAACTCAAGTATGTGTTACAGATCCATTTTGCTACTTCCAACAATGTTGCCGAGTATGAAGCACTTGTCCACGGCATCAAAGTGGCCAAAGATATTGGCATTAAAAGGATC
Source organism: Avena longiglumis (assembly GCA_030063025.1). Lineage (NCBI taxonomy): Eukaryota > Viridiplantae > Streptophyta > Magnoliopsida > Poales > Poaceae > Avena > Avena longiglumis. Next base: position 535,264,385 of record CP125976.1, read on the forward strand.
ATGTGTTTTGGTGATTCGGATTTGGTGATTCAGTAAGTGTCTGGGCATTGGGACACAGTGGATGCAAACATGGCACTATATCGTTTCCATGTGCAACAAATTTCGGGATACTTTGACGGGTGTGAATTCCATCACGTACCAAGAGCAGAAAATGAGGCAGCAGATGTACTATCCAAGTTAGGCTCATCTCGGCAAGAAATACCACCAGGAATAGCATTGGAAGATCTCAGGAAACCATCGATCAAGCCCTCACCAGAGTCCGAGTCAATATTCATCCCGACAATACAAGATTCAGACGTTGTGCCAATGGACATTCACTCAGGGGCAGGTTCGAGTCACTCGGGGACTGATCCGCTCACTTCAGAGGTTGCCGAATCACACTCGGGGACTCCTCAAGTCATGTCGGCAGAACATATGTCGGCTGAGCCAATGGAAATTGATGGGCAATCAGATCCGGCACCACTGATACCAACATGGGCGCAACCAATATTCAACTACTTAAAAGATGGAACTTTGCTAGATAACGAGATATTAGCAAGGCAAACAGAAATAAGGGCAAACACATACACCATAATCAATAAAGAGTTGTACAAAAGAAGTGTGACAAGTGTACTTTAGCGTTGCATAAGCTCAGAGAAAGGACAAGAAATTTTATTGGATATTCACCAAGGAGAATGTGGGCACCATGCATCACCAAGGGCATAGGTGGCCAAGGCATTCCGACATGGGTTTTATTGGCCAAGTGCACTGGAAGAGGCACAAGATCTAGTCGGAAAATGCAATGGTTGCCAGCATTATGCATCCAAGTCACACTTACCAGCATCTGAATTGAAGACTATACCAATCACCTGGACATTCGAAGTATGGTGCCTGGATATGGTAGGACTATTCAAGCCATCAAGGGGAGGCATGACCCATATATTGGTAATGATTTATAAGTTCACCAAATGGATAGAAGTGAAGCCCATCAAAAAATTGGACGGCAAAACAACTGTCACATTCCTAAGGGACATAATCCTGAGATATGGTTACCCACACGGTGTAATCACAAACAATGGCACAAACTTTGCTGAAGGAGATTTTGCTCGATTCTGCGGGAAAAACCGAATAAGACTCGACATAGAATCAGTCGCTCATCCAGAATCAAATGGACAAGTGGAACGAGCTAATGGCTTCGTTCTATCCGGGATAAAACCCCGTTTGATGGAACCACTCCAGATATCACCTGGCTATTGGATAGAGGAACTACCCTCAGTGTTATGAAGTCTAAGGAAAACTCCGAATCGATCAACATGCTATACGCCATTTTACCTCGTGTATGGGGCAGAAGAAGTTTTGCATGTCGACATAGAGTATGACTCGCCAATAGTAAGGCAATACTCCGAAGCCGAGGTAAAAGAGGCCCGATAAGATGGAGTTGACTTACTTGAAGAAGCAAGGGATTTGGCATTGTACAGATCCGCAATATATCAGCAAAACCTCCGACGCCACCATAGCCAGAAAGTTCAACCTCGTGTTTTTCGAGAAAGGGATATGGTGCTGAGACTAGTGCAACAAGACCGAATGCATAAGTTATCACCCCCATGGGAAGGTCCATTCATTGTAAGCAAAGCGTTGCACAATGATTCATATTATCTCATAGATGCTCGTGAAGCACAAAAGAACAAAGCGGATAGAGCAGGTGATGAGACTAAAAGACCATGGAATGTAGCACTACTTCGCCCCTTCTACACTTAGGAGAAGCAGTGCATGTATTACTCGAACTCTCATACGTCGGACGCTTGTGCCGGCTATGTGTTGATAATAAAATGGTATGACTCGGAAAACTGACTCAGGGACTGCCCCTTAGGTTTATCCTTTCAATTATTTTATGTCGGATGGCGTAACACCTAAATCTTTTTTTAGGGTAAAACAGTAGGGTAAAAAACCCCACTGCAATTTTTATAGATTATAGAGAGTTACAAGCGAATATTTACAAGTTTCAATCCACCTCAAAGAGGGATAATACTATGAGCAACTATCTCCTGTCTAAATTATTGCTAATCCAATAAGTAGTGTTTATTCGCAAAAAATCAAATCTTCGACTATGCTGTTGTCTGAAAACACGGCTTCATGGCAAGCAAGAGGAAAGGATGCATGACGAGTAAACATGAACACCGGATAAGTACAAGGAGAAACGTGAGTTGACTCTATGTTTTTTGCCTAACCCACTGCACCTTATATCACATTGTGTGTTGAGTGATCCTCGACCAAGTGATCTAAGTCACATACCCGCTAACTAGATCCTTAGTACTTTGAGACTCTAATGTCGAACACCAAAAAAGGTAGACAAGAGCCAAAGTCAAGGAAAGGTGAAACGGTAAAATGAGACTCAGGGACTTGCCCTTGGATGATTCACACTCAAAAATATAACAAGATGTTTAAGCCTTATCGAAAGGTACACAACTAAGCATAAGTGCAATGTATATTACATTGGTACCCGGCATTACCGGGGATCTCATCAAAGTTCAAGTGTTTGTCCTATTCAGTCTAAGAAGCAGTAGGACTTGGAGGACCAGTCTTGGAGCTAGGAGCATAGCTTGGAGCATCTGCCGAGTCAAGCGCATCAGTCGCTGAATCTTTGGGGTCGTCCGAATCAGTGGCCTCGCTGTTAGCACCCTTCTCATTACCAACTTAAACAAGTGGTTCGCCGAGGTCGAGGAATCTGGGCCCGTCACACAAAGAATGCACGATAGTATACTCGATCATGGCGTAGGCTCGCTCCTGGCATCTCTTGATCAACTCAGGATCATTCAGCCATTTCCCGTCCCCCCTTATGCGTGCAAACACATCAAGATTGATGTTGTAAGGGTCACAACCTTTAAATAAGGTAGATTCCCCTGTGTTTACAATGCTAGTCCCTGGATCAATAGCTAGCATCCACAGTTAAGATGTAATATCAAGAAACAAAGGTCATAATACAAATTTATAACCAGGAATAACATAATTTTATTACATCTTACATAGCTCATTTGGCTATTACATTACATTGCAGCAGACTATCTATAACATGGGGTCCTTCATCTTCAAAGTGCCACAGGCAGACATGTTGGTTGTAGACTTTGTAATCCTAATCACTTAAACTTCACTAAATCAATCAAACCTGCAACATAACAAGTTACAGCCACAAGGGTCAATACATTTGAATTGTATTGGCAAGTGATACTATGGTAATATAGTGGAGTCTATATCTATATGCATTTGGCAAAGTGGAGTTGAGGCTTGCATTGCTCAAAATATATTTTTCCTTAACATTTGAAAACACTAAGTTGTTGCTTGACAAAATAATTTTTCTCAATCAAAGATTTAAGATCCTTTAACCCTTGTTCAACCACAAGTTTTTAACTTTGAAATTTGAATGATGAGATTCTTGATTGCTTCCATGTCTTGATGCTCAAATTGTCCTTTACCAGGGACATGGCTAAGTACTTAGATTTTACACTCTGCAGAGGTGGTGCACTTTCCCCACAAGACTTGGTTTCCCAAGACAAGATCTTTCAGAAGCCTTCCCTTAGACCAAAATGGACGCGTTCCAACCTATCAAACTCTACCACCAACTGTCCATATGGCTAAGTTCTTGCAACCTATATGATCCAGGCAGAGCCCAAAATGCCAAGTGGCTGCACTTGAAGCTTCTCAACATTTGACATCTCAAATCTCCTTGTTCCTGGGTGGCAATCCACAAGTGAGATACACAAGGTCAACCATAAACATGGGCCTTGTGAACCACTCAACCAAAAACCACCATTCAAGTCCCATTCCACCTAGGTGATTCATTAACTTAGTTGTTTTATTAAACAAAAACACAAGTCCTCTGACTTAGAAATTTTTCCATATTGTGAATTTATATTCCTCCCTTGTTTTCTATTAGCTAAGCTAAGCTTGATAGTAGTAGGAATCTTAACTTAGGAAAATTTTACTAAGGTTTCATCTACTAGGTTTTCCAATAGCAAGGTTTATACTTAGTAAAATTCCATGCAAGTTTTACTTAGAAAAAAATCACTAATGCATAGTGAAAGTAATGGGATAAAAGTATGAAGCATCACTTGCCTTTTTGGTAGAGGGTATAAGTTCACTCCTTGTCCTTGCAACAATCACACTCTTCAAGTCACTACAATTCAATCAAGCAAGACACAATCTTAATCTACCAATCAAGCATGCCAAGGATTGTTTTATTTGAAAAAGTGGTTCCTAATGGGTCATAAACATTTGAAAAACACCTAATGGTCATTTTATAAAGTGGCAAAGTCATTTGCAAAAGATTTCACTTCATAAACCATTTTCAAAACAAAGTATCATTTTATGTGGTGTAGAAATATTTTTACTAAGGCATTAATCTATAGGGTTCACAAAATATGTTTTCAAACCACAAAACTTTGTGTTTAGGGTCAGAGAGTTTAAAACAAAACATTTCCCAAAAGTTTTCTTCCAAAAACCATTTTTAATAAATAAACCATATTTTTATTTGACTAGAATTGGTTTTAAATCAAATAATCATTCTTTTGTTTCACCAAATACATTTTTGAAACAACAAAGTGTTTCCCATGGTCAGTAGGTTCAAAATACACTATTTCCAAAAGATTTTATGCCCAAAATCATTTTTGAATAATTTTTATAATCTAAACAAGCATACAAATGCTTCTGCAAAAACAACCATTTTACTAGAGGCTTTTTACTAAACAAATTGAATGGTTGGCTAGGGCTTGTTCCACTGATTCCATTGATATAAAGTTTGCAAATTTTGGACGTGTGGATCAAAAGTTACAAGGATTTCAATTTTGCAAACAAATCTGATTCAAACTTTGTTTTAAATGTAATCGTGACACGCCGCCCTATTCCCATTCGTCGGTACTTCGCTCGGATCGGCTATTATGGCGCTGGATCAAGTCAGATCGAGTGGCACAGTTGCGCACTTCGCTTAAGTGGTTCTATCATATCCACTAGATCGAGATCGGACGGCCGCGAGCTTGACCTAAACGAAGCGGCGCTGGCGGTGGCGGCGAGCGGCCGATGGTGGCGGTCTTGGCGATACAGAAGCAATGGAAGGTGGGGAGATGCTCACAGGATCGCAGGCGACGCCAAGCTCAACGTGGAGTCGTCTTGGCAAGGCGACGGGACGGAGGAATCGCCACCGGAGTTGGTATGGGCGACGGCTTCGGGTCGCTGCCGGGCGCTGCTTGGAACCACGCTAAGCCAAAGAGAGGCACGGTTCTATGCGCACAAGGGTGCAGGCGGGAGCATCATCGGGTGGTGGGGCGGTCGAGGATTACCGGGAGTTCGTCGAGAAACCAGACGGTGGCGAGTTGAGGTTGACGAAGCCGACGTTACGGGGCACTCGCGGGCGAGCTGAGGCCACAGAGCGGTGCGCCAGAGTCTGGTGAACTTTCCTACGTGCTCGGGGATGCAAGGGGCGGCGCGGGGTCGCCGGAATTGGCTGGGGTCGATGGTCGGAGCAGTGAGGGTGTGTGGCGAAATTCGTCCAGCCTGGGGGCAAGAGAGGGAGGCGCGTGAGGGGAATTGGAGAGGAGGAGTGGGCGCTTTAACATGCGTGGTCAAGGGCCGATTAATGGCGTGGTTAACGCGTATTACGCCGGACTTCATTTTCCTGCAACGGCCGGCGAGGGGGAGGGGCGTAGTCCGCGGGTGAAGACGATGGATACGTGGCGATGGGGTCTATCTGGCAGTGAGGGAGAGAGAGGGGAGAATGGGTCCACCGGTCAGTTGCTCTGCGGGTGAGACTTTAAGTGAAAAACGTTTCGCAGATGGGGGAGAGAGACTGGGCTGGTACTGGGCTTATTGGGCTGGCCGACTGGGCTGTTGTCCACTTCTATTTTTTTCTTTCCTGATTGATTTTCCTTTTTCTGATTCTATTTTCTGTTTTGAAATTCAAACAACCAATCAAACATTCAAATCATTCAAACATTCACCACACTTGTATTGGGTTGTGGTTCTGTTTATCAACATAAACCAAAGTCCCAAAGTAAAATAATATTTTTATTTTAGGGTCCATTTATAATTAAATAAAATGGACACTAGGTAATAAATCAAATGGGTTTTAATTTATTTAAAAACTCCATTTGAAATCTAAATATTTTCAAAACCAAATCAGTAGGTTTTATTTGAAAATAGAAGATACTTGGAAAACTTGTTTAAAATAAATAACATTTTTATTTTAGGATCCCATGATAATTAAATGAATAGACCTTATTCATTTAATTCAAATAGGATTTGTTTTATAAAAACTTTATTCTGAAATCTAAAATAAAACCAAAACACTTCAGTAGGTTTTATTTGGGAATATAAAATACTTGGAAAACTTATTTAAAATAAATAAGTTTTAGTGTTTATTTAAAATAGTAAAACCTTTTTATTTTTAACAAACTTGGATATTAAATCCTTATGATTTTATTTAAATAAACCTTTACTATTTTTATCAAATATAAATATTTTATTTCAAAAGCTTGGCCAAGTTTTAATTTGGCTTATAAAATAATCTTTATTTATAAATCCACCTTTTCTTTTGAAAACCAAATCTTTTATTTAAAGATCCAAAAATAGTAATTCCACTTATTCAAAATATTTTCTTTGTTAATTGTTTAACTTTTCAAATCCCTTTAGGATTTGTTTGATCAAAAATGTTTGAAGGTTTCCAGTTGGAATCAAAAAAAGTTTCTTCTCACCTTGAAAATCAACAAAGTGTTATTTTATTCATTTATTTTTCACATTACAAGATTTGGAAAATCTTGGGATGTGACAGGCTACCACCCTTAAAATAAATCTCGTCCCGATATTTGGGGAGGCTAGGGGTTACAAGTTGGCTCAGAGCATCTAGGGTACTACCACCCTTAAAAAAATTTCCAACTAAATTACATATTGGCCTTCTTGGGATCCTGGGGAAACTCCTCTGGGCAAGCATCTGCATAGTGTCCTTTGTTTTCACATTTGAAACATGTGACAAGGCTGAGATCTTGAGGTGGCTTCTCTGGACAATATGATGCATAATGTCCTAACTCTTTGCAGTGGTTGCACATCACTTGGCTAAAATCCTTCCTTATCTTGGGTTTCTTTAGCTTTTGTTTGTCTTCTTGGTTCTTCTTCTTTTCTGGGCATTCACTGGCATAGTGTCCCTTCTCTTTGCAATTGTAACATTGCACTTGAGTAATATCCTTCTTCTTCCTTTTGGGTCTCTCCAAATCTAGGAGTTCTTCTAGTTCATGCTTTTCAAAGGTGGGAATTCTTTCTCTTTTCTTGGGGCATTGATCCTCATGCTCCTTGGATGCATGATCCTTGTGTCTACAAATATGGCAAGCTTTGGTTCCTTCTATAATAACATCTTTGTCATCCTTGTTGTCATTAGCTCTTTGGGAAAAGTTTTCTCCCATGTTGATCATTTGAGTAATCAATCCTTGCAACAATTGGGATTGGAGTTTCAAAATCCTTTGTATGGCTGGGTCTAGTCCATTGTTGTTGGCTAAAAGATGAGTTGTCTCTTGGCTCAACTGGTTTTGGGTTGCTATGAGTTCTCTCATGTTGTCCTCTTGGTTGTTGTTGTTGTCATCAACCTTGATGTTGGAGTTTCTTGGAGTAGTCATCTGTGTGGGTTGGGTTGGGATTAGAATAGGCAAAATATTTCTAAGGGAATAATTCTAATCATACACATCACAATTCACACAAGCAATGTGCAAGCAATCACTACCAAACATTCCACTCAAACAACAAATTTCAAGCATATTTTTAGGCAACCAAAAATATTTTTGTTACACCACATAAGTTGGTGGGTTTGACTTAACTAAATATGGTAGTCCATCTATAGGGTTCACATGTGATCTTTCCATCTTTCTTGGTTGATTCCTCTTTACATGAGATCATGGTTTCCTTAGGAAAAACTCTTGGTCACAAAACTTCAAAGGTGATGAGGGCTCCTTCTAAGTGTGTTTCCTTAGTCTTCAAATCTTGAGCAAGATTTCTTGCCTCACCTGTCCTTAGTGATAACCATGGTTGAAGTCCTTGGTGAATATGCTGAAGATGTTGAAGTCATTAGAGTTGAAGAAGTTGAATTCATTAGAGTTGATGAAGTCCTTTGCACATGGTATAGTCTTTGGTCTTGGGGTAGGTTTTTCCATCAAGTTGAAATAGAAGATATGTAGAATTAAAACCAAAATGGTTGAGGAAAGAGTTTACAAGATTGTTTGTAAATAAGTTTTGGAACAAATACAACTCCTATTTTTCTAAGGGTTTTTGTCCAATCCTAGGTTTACAAATCCTACAGGCAACACAATGCTCTGATACCATCTGTAAGGGTCCCAACCTTTAAATAAGGTATAGTCCCCTATGTTTACAATGCTAGTCCCTGGATCAATAGCTAGCATCCACAGTTAAGATGTAATATCAAGAAACAAAGGTCATAATACAACTTTATAACCAGGAATAACATAATTTTATTACATCTTACATAGCTCATTTGGCTATTACATTACATTGCAGCAGACTATCTATAACATGGGGTCCTTCATCTTCAAAGTGCCACAGGCAGACATATTGGTTGTAGACTTTGTAATCCTAATCACTTAAACTTCACTAAATCAATCAAACCTGCAACATAACAAGTTACAGCCACAAGGGTCAATACATTTGAATTGTATTGGCAAGTTATACTATGGTAATATAGTGGAGTCTATCATCTATATGCATTTGGCAAAGTGGAGTTGAGGCTTGCATTGCTCAAAATATATTTTTCCTTAACATTTGAAAACACTAAGTTGTTGCTTGACAAAATAATTTTTCTCAATCAAAGATTGAAGATCCTTTAACCCTTGTTCAACCACAAGTTTTTAACTTTGAAATTTGAATGATGAGATTCTTGATTGCTTCCATGTCTTGATGCTCAAATTGTCCTTTACCAGGGACATGGCTAAGTACTTAGATTTTACACTCTGCAGAGGTGGTGCACTTTCCCCACAAGACTTGGTTTCCCAAGACAAGATCTTTCAGAAGCCTTCCCTTAGACCAAAATGGACGCGTTCCAACCTATCAAACTCTACCACCAACTGTCCATATGGCTAAGTTCTTGCAACCAATATGATCCAGGCAGAGCCCATAATGCCAAGTGGCTGCACTTGAAGCTTCTCAACATTTGACATCTCAAATCTCTTTGTTCCTGGGTGGCAATCCACAAGTGAGATACACAAGGTCAACCATAAACATGGGCCTTGTGAACCACTCAACCAAAAACCACCATTCAAGTCCCATTCCACCCAGGTGATTCATTAACTTAGTTGTTTTATTAAACAAAAACACAAGTCCTCTGACTTAGAAATTTTTCCATATTATAAATGTATATTCCTCCCTTGTTTTCTATTAGCTAAGCTAAGCTAAGCTTGATAGTAGTAGGAATCTTAACTTAGGAAAATTTTACTAAGGTTTCATCTACTAGGTTTTCCTATAGCAAGGTTTATACTTAGCAAAATTCCATGCAAGTTTTACTTAGAAAAAAATCACTAATGCATAGTGAAAGTAATGGGATAAAAGTATGACGCATCACTTGCCTTTTTGGTAGAGGGTATAAGTTCACTCCTTGTCCTTGCAACAATCACACTCTTCAAGTCACTACAATTCAATCAAGCAAGGCACAATCTTAATCTACAAATCAAGCAAAACATCACATAAAAAATTAGAACTAAGATAATGCATGCAAGCATGCCAAGGATTGTTTTATTTGAAAAAGTGGTTCCTAAAGGGTCATAAACATTTGAAAAACACCTAATGGTCATTTTATAAAGTGGCAAAGTCATTTGCAAAATATTTCACTTCATAAACCATTTTCAAAACAAAGTATCATTTTATGTGGTGTAGAAATATTTTTACTAAGGCATTAATCTATAGGGGTCACAAAATATGTTTTCAAACCACAAAACTTTGTGTTTAGGGTCAGAGAGTTTAAAACAAAACATTTCCCAAAAGTTTTCTTCCAAAAACCATTTTTAATAAATAAACCATATTTTTATTTGACTAGAATTGGTTTTAAATCAAAGAATCATTCTTTTGTTTCACCAAAAACATTTTTTAAACAACAAAGTGTTTCCCATGGTCAGTAGGTTCAAAATACACTATTTGCAAAAGATTTTATGCCCAAAATCATTTTTGAATAATTTTTATAATCTAAACAAGCATATAAATGCTTCTACAAAAACAACCATTTTACCAGAGGCTTTTTACTAAACAAATTGCATGGTTGGCTAGGGCTTGTTCCACTGATTCCATTGATATAAAGTTTGAAAATTTTGGACGTGTGGATCAAAAGTTACAAGGGTTTCAATTTTGCAAACAAATCTGATTCAAACTTTGTTTTTAAACAGAACTGGTGACACGCGTCCTATAACCATTCGTCGGTACCGCTTCGCTCGGATCAGCTATTCTGGCGCGTTTGATCAAGTCAGATCGAGTGGCATAGGTTGCGTACCCTTCGCTTTAAGTGGTTCTATCCTATCCACTAGATCGAGATCGGACGGCTGCCGCGAGCTTGACCTAAAACGAAGCGGCGCAAGGGCGGTGGCGCGGAGCGCGGCGGATGGTGGCGATGCGGATACAGGAAGCAATTGAAGGTGGGGAGATGCTCACAGTGATCGCAGGGCGACGCCGAAGCTCAACGTGGAGTCGTCTTGGCAAGGGGCGCACGGGGACAGGAGGAATCGCTCACCGGAGTTGATATGGGCGGCGATGCTCTCGGGTCGTCGTCGCTGGCGTCGTTTGGAACCACGCTAAGCCAAAAGAGAGGCACAGTTAGATGCGCACAAGGGTTGCGAGTAAGGGAGAATCATCGGGTGGTGCTGGGGCGGTCGAGGATTACCAAGGGAGTTCGTCGGAGAAACGGCAGACGGCGGTGGCGAGTTGAGGTTGACGAAGCCGACGCGTTCACGGCACTTCATGAGCTGAGGACACAGAGCGGTGCGCCAGAGTCTGCTGAACTTGCCTGCGTGCTCGGGGAGGCAAGGGGCGGCGCGGGGTCACCGGAATTGGCTGGGGTCGGTGGTCGGAGCAGTGAGGGTGTGTGGCGAAATTCGTCCAGCCTGGGGGCAGAGAGAGGGAGGCACGTGAGGGGAATTGGAGAGGAGGAGTGGGCGCTTTAACGTGCGTGGTCAAGGGGCCGATTAATGGCGTGGTTAACGTGTATTACGCCGGACTTTATTTGCCTGCAATGGCCGGCGAGGGGGAGGGGCGTAGTCCGCGGGTGAAGACGATGGATACGTGGCGGTGGGGTCTATCTGGCAGTGAGGGAGAGACAGGGGGGAATGAGTCCACCGGTCAGTTGCTCTGCGGGTGAGACTTTAAATGAAAAACGTTTCGCAGAGGGGGAGAGAGACTGGGCTGGTACTAGGCTTATTGGGCTGGCCGACTGGGCTGTTGTTCACTTCTATTTTTTTCTTTCCTGATTGATTTTCCTTTTTCTGATTCTATTTTCTATTTTGAAATTCAAACAACCAATCAAACATTCAAATCAATTCAAACATTCACCACACTTGTATTGGGTTTTGGTTCTGTTTATCAACATAAACCAAAGTCCCAAAGTAAAATAATATTTTTATTTTAGGTTCCATTTATAATTAAATAAAATGGACACTAGGTAATAAATCAAATGGTTAATTTATTTAAAAACTCCATTTGAAATCTAAATATTTTCAAAACCAAATCAGTAGGTTTTATTTGAAAATAGAAGATACTTGAAAAACTTGTTTAAAATAAATAACATTTTTATTTTAGGATCCCATAATAATTAAATGAATAGACCTTATTCATTTAATTCAAATAGGATTTATTTTATAAAAAACTTTATTTTGAAATCTAAAATAAAACCAAAACACTTTAGTAGGTTTTATTTGGGAATATAAAATACTTGGAAAACTTATTTAAAATAAATAAGTTTTAGTGTTTATTTAAAATAGTAAAACCTTTTTATTTTTAACAAACTTGGATATTAAATCCTTATTATTTTATTTAAATAAACCTTTACTATTTTTATCAAATAGAAATATTTTATTTCAAAAGCTTGGCCAAGTTTTAATTTGGCTTATAAAATAAACTTTATTTATAAATCCACCTTTTTTATTTAAGGATCCAAAAATAGTAATTCCACTTATTCAAAATATTTTCTTTGTTAATTGTTTAACTTTTCAAAACCCTTTAGGATTTGTTTGATCAAAAAGGTTAGAAGGTTTCCAGTTGGAATCAAAAAAAGTTTCTTCTCACCCTAAAAATCAACAAAGTTTTATTTTATTCATTTATTTTTCACATTACAAGATTTGGAAAATCTTGGGATGTGACAGATGTCCTCGTATCATGAGAGCACGAAAGAAAGGGCCTTGTCCGCTGCAGCTCGGCCGGCCGACTCACGCCACTCATCCAGTCAATTCTCGATGAGAAGCAACCTTTCGGCAAGGGGCTTGATAAGTGTGGGTGCATCTTCATCCGGCTAGAGCATGCGGAACACATGAATCACTGATTTGAGCAAGTCCACACCGCATGACTTGAGTGTCTTGACGCGCTCTGAAAATTCTTCGAGATGCTCGTCGTTACTCACCTCGCCATCAGCTGGAGCACCAGACTCGGCTCTCACTTTCTTCATGGCCCGAATGGCGAACATATTGGCCCCAGGAAAGTTATCTGCAAGGAAAAGAGAATATTAGCAAAGTAACAAAGGGGATGACAAAGTCAAGAATAGAAAACACAGTGCAGAAAAGGGTAAGAACTCACTACCGAGAAAAGAGTTGATGGCGCCGAGTTTGCTTTGCCAAGCCTTGGCCTTGGCTTCGAGCGCGTCCAGGTCCATGTTAACCGACTCAACCGCCGACTCCCTGGTTTTCTTGGTGCTAGCAGCATGTTGGACGTCTTTCTCGGCAAGCTCCTCCTTCAGCCCCTTCACCTCGGCTAGATGTTTCTGCTCCATGTCGGCCATCAGCTTTTTCAGCCGGGTCACCTCGTCTCGCTACTTCTGGAGTTTGGCTTGTTGATTCTCTGCTTATTCGGAACAAATTACTCGTCAGCAGCAATAGAACTATCTTGACCCGTCAGGTTAACAAGGCAAGAGAATGGCATGAACACAAAACAACACGAGGAAGGCTAAGAACTTACTCTCTGTCTCGCTGATCTGCGAGTGGAGCGCCTCGATGGTGGACTGGGCAGAAGCTATGGGAAAACAACAGACAAGACTAAGAAAACGAAGCAAAGAAAGATACACCAGATAAAGGTATGGCGAGTAAGAAGATTACCTTGGCCTCGGGTCTCGACTTGCAGCTTCTCATAAGCAAGTTCGAGCTTGTGGTGCTCCAGGAGGAGAGATTGATGCACCTTGGTGCGCTCATTGTGCGTAAGCTGCACAAAGGAAAATGACAGTGAATAAATGGAAAAGTCTAGCTCATAGCCGGATAAAGAGTGGCTCCTATCTTAGAGCTTGCAGCCAAATAAGTTCCTCATTCGGCAGTAAAATCGGGGGCTAGGGATCGAAAGTCTAACATGCGAGCTTGGCATAAGGAAATAAAAGACTGAATTATTGCTTGGACCTTACAGCCGAGTAAGTTCCTCACTCATTAGTAACCTCGGGGACTAGGTGATATGTATAATAGAAATACTCATCAACACAAAAGAGTAGGAAGGTCATTTACCTTGTTCACTTCATCTGCGTGGGCCATTAAGGTGATGGCCTGCTGGGTCATGTTAGAAACAGCCTTGGGGCCAAGCTTCAGCTTCTTGCTAGAGCGGGTGCTGACCTATTGCTCGCCAGCTACATTCCACACCATAGCATAGGGCTCAACAGAACCAAGGCCATTCCCGCTGAGCGTCCGAGTGAGAACTTGCCCCTTCTTCAGGGTAGTTCCCACATTGGCACGGGTTGCAGCGGCGCTGGTGTGAAGGGTAATAGCTTTAGAGCCATCACCTGACCCAGTAGCCGCAGATCCGCTCGGTTTACCCGTTGGGATGAGCATTGTTGCTAATGTCGTGGGCCGGATCTGACGAGCGGTACCCGGAGCACAAACCAAAGTTGTTTGTTTGGTGGAGGTGGTCTTGCTGGATGAGGTGCGAGCCGGACCAGGAGCCGTAGGCCGGGTCTGGTTCTTTGACAGAAGAGGAGACTGGGCTGATTTGTTGGGAGAAGAAAGGGGAGCCGACTAAGTGGGCTCAGCAATTTTGCTGGCACCAAGATTAGGAAGTTGTTCCTGGCTAGCACCAGGGGTGCTGAGCCGAGTCTCCTCCGCCGGGTGCAACACCGGGTCTGGCTGACACTGATAAGCATGAGCCTCAACAGTGGGAGCCTCGACTCGAATGAGGTTCTACACCGTAGAATCAGTCGGAGCAGGTGCAGGCCTTAGCGGTGAGGCGATGCTAGGAGCATCCTGGTTAGCCAACAAAGGCGCAACACTGAATATAATAAGACACTCATAAGAAAATAGTAGCAACGCATAAGAAGGAAAAATGTAATGTAAGCAGACCACAAAAGCTTACCCGGTGACAACCAGATCGCGCCAAAGATGGTCGCAGCAGCGGCCTTGCGCTTCTTCGCCGGCTGAGCACTAGAGGAGGGCCCCCGTCGCTTATTTGGCTTAGCGACATGGATTTTGCCGACTCCGCCCACGGTGAGGGAAGGAGTGTCATGTACCTGGCCAGCTGCATAAGTAAATGATAGGCTTACTCGAATAAGTTAGAGGGATAAGGTCACAAGGCAAGTACCTCCAAAATCTTACAATCATCATCCTCATCATCGTCGGACCAATCTTGTAAGGGGTTTCGAGATTGACTCTTACCCAATGTTGAAGCAGCAGATGCATGCGGAATGGGCATGAAGCGCTCCAAATCATACTCGACTTCGTCGGAATCGGAGCGATCCTCGTTGTAAGCACTAGGAGGGACAATACTGTCATCAACCTGGTGAACAAGGTTATGCGAAATACAAAAAGAATAAGTATCGAAAACTAGACTGGGAGTAGCAAACAAGCAAAAGCTGACTCGACAGTAAAAGTGACTCGGAAACTTACCCAAGGGACATGCTTGACCCGGCTAAACGGAGGGCATCTCCAAGCCTAATCATCTGCCAAGTTTAGTTTGAAGATCAAGCTTACTCGTAGCCACGGAATCTGGGTAAGCTCCTTGGAGTGTCGAGTGGGGTCATGGGAGCCACTCATGAAGCACATCTTGCGGCTCCTGGCTTGGATAGGGCTTACCCGGCGTGAGATGAAGGTGCACATGAGGTCAGTGTCGGCGAGATAAAAGTTTTCATCCAATGACAACAACCTCTCCAAGATCACATTGGCCTCATTCACCGCAGCGTCTTGGTCGCACGGGTCAAGATGCCAGAACTTCTTGCTGGGGACCTCGTCCGAGAAAGGAGGGAGTCGGATGTTATCGGTGGCCCCGCTGTTTTTGACATAGAAGAAAGTCCTATGCCATTTCTTGTAAGAGTCAAGGCCAGTGACCCGATGAAAGATGGAGTCTCTCCAGGGTGTGATGCTAGCGGCACCGCACCGAGTCGGTTTCTTCTCAGCTCGGGGAGCGCCAGGCTAAGGGACAACTTGCACCCTAAAACTAAAATATTTGGCCCACAGAAGAACTGTAGGCCAAATGCCAAAATAGGCCTCGCAAGTGGAAATGAAGCAAGAAAGGGAACCAATCGCGTTGGCAGGAAGATGATGGGTATGGAGATGGAAAGTGGAAAGAAACTAAGAAAAGAAACTGCTCACTGGTAGAGCGAAATCTCACCCAAAATGAGAGAGGAAAACCACCCTTTCATTTGCATCGGGTTTGGGGGAGATCTCATCGGCGGGAAGACGACAGTCAACCTTGAGCGGGATGCGTCTGGTGGAGCGAAGCCATTCGAGCTCCTCGAGGGAGGCTTCTGAACCCTCCCAGCCGCCGTGCTTGCCGGCGGGAACCTCCTATTCTTCAACCCCTTCAGCGCCGTCACGGGCGTCCATGATCCTCGTGGACTCAATCTCCTCCGCATTTGGAAGAGGTTTGGAAGAACAAGGACCCGTAATGGAATGATAAGAGGAAGAGGGAAATCACAAGGCAAGAACAGGAGGCAAGAAGAACCACAGAGGAGGAAGTTAGATTTTGGAGGCGCAAGGAAGAAGAAGAGACAATGGGGAAAATGAACAGGCGAGGGAAGTTATAATCCCCTCACCCCTACTTAAGGGTAGTAAAACCCCCAATCGTGGGATCTCCCTATGCCGTGCGGCCAACGTGTGGCCATATATCCGGCCGAGTGAGCCAATCAGCGGGCGCCACGTGACAAAATTACACGAAAAATCCCCTGCCACGTCATGAAAGGAAGGACAAGGGGCGCAGACCGATAGGACTGCCACAATGACGGGGAATAACTGTGCAGCCGTCACTGTACATCCAGAGCCTGGAACAAAATTTGAGGCAAGTTACCATGATTACCAGCCGTCAGTGACTGAAGCACGCCGAAAATGACTCGGAATTGGCCAAAATGACTCGGCACGAGGCGAAAACGAGCCAAAAAGTCAAAGAACAGACCCGGAAACTGTCATATAGACTCAGCAAGATGCGAAATCGTGCCAAATAGTGCGCCATAAGTGATGAATAAGGACAAAATAAAACATTCCAATTACATTAAAGGAACCTAGAGACGCCTAACAGCTAGAACTGCTAGACCTCACAGCTTTGGGGACTAATGTCGGGGGGATGACCCCCGGTAGGGTCACAAGGGGTAAAACACAGCCCATCTTGGCTTACGCCGAGTGAAGAAAGAACCAGGACGAGTAAGTACGGCCGAGTAAGAGGATTGTATGCGGCCGGCATAGAAATTATGTTGGCCCATATAAGACAAAGATGTTAATCTTGCAGGAACCAACGAGCCGAGTCTCCCGAGGAGAGGCCGAGTCAGATAGGACGCGTGGCACCTTTCCGAGTGAGGTTCAGGAGGGACCATGGTAAAGCATGGTCAAAAGAGAAGGGCGACGCCGGGTGACACGAAGGAGTCGGGTGGCCGCACAAGCAAGGGTCGTGACAAAGCTCTGCGTGGCCAAAAGGGATAGGAGGTGGCGTGCAGGAAGGCTTAGTCATCTATCTTTATGGATCGCCCGGGCTTAGGAAAGCCCATGAACTGCCCTGCAGTGGGACCAAGGTCCAAACAGTAACCCTAGAACCCAAAGGGGTATAACCTAGCTAGCACCGCCTATATAAGGAGGGACATACCGAAAGTAGAAGAATGTTGGACCAAGTGGGGAACTAGTGCATAGAACGCTAGTTCATACAGCTCAAGGAGCACTTGTAAACCTCTAGCATCAATAAAATTCTTAAGTGTGGAGAGTTCATCTTATTCTTCGTGCATGGCTAGACCGTGCACTCCCTCCCCGGTGAACACAAGAACCCATTTGGCCTCCAACTTAAGCCTACCCATGGCATCTGTTGTGACACCACCACGACATCTAATATCTTTTGAATAAACTAATGTTTCTAATGAAGATTGTGTGAAGTTCTGTATGAAAGAAAAATTTCAGGTGTAGAGAGAGGATGATGTAATGAGATGAAGAATGGACAAAAGCTCAAGCTTGGGGGAGCCACTCCGTGTCACCCGAAGAATTACTCAAGAGGTACAAGTGTCAAAGCTTGGGGGTGCCCAAGGCATCCCCTTTTTCATCAATAAAAATCTCAGGTCTTCCTAGACACTTCGTTTTTATTATTTCATGCACAGTTGTGTTATTCTTGGAGCATCTTAGTTTTTGTTTTTGGTTTTCTTTTGCTTTGTTTGGTTTTGCATTGGTTGCCTTCAATTTTTTTTGAAAACACCAAAAATATTTGTTGTTCTTCTTTGGTTTTGTGAGTTCTTTGCAGGGTTCAGCCGTCTTCAGTGGATTTGGTTTCATGTTAATATTCAAGTCACACAAGTGAAGGGCAATAGTGAAGATTAAGACAACTCGAGGTGTGGTAAGAGGCTGGTAATGAACTCTATTTGTTTTTCATTTTTGTACATATACTCATCACTGTGAGCATGCTTAGCCTGTTTGTGTAAGGTGTATGTCATTATGGATTCTTAGTAGTTCTTGCTTGTCTATGATTAGCTCTAGCTTGATAATAGTTTGTAGCATGTCATATGAATGTTTGCTTGCATTGTTTTATTCATATTTTGGTATGACATTGTGGTATCCTCCTCTGACTGTTCATGTGAATCGACTTGGCACATGCTCACGCATGCATATGACTAATCAATAGTCAGTTAGCCTCGATGATTTATTTTGCCTCAGAGTTCTTGTTTCACTTTCATGCCATAATTAGTCCTGTTTTGTTGCAAGCATGATTATGACAGTTATTGCTCTCTCGTTTGTCGCTCCCTCTCTATTACTAGCCTTCACTTGCACTGAGTATGTGCTCTACATGTGCTTCCAACTCCTCAAAACCAATATTGCCAGATGTTTCCACCATACCTACCTATTGGCATTGTTTCCTACTTCAGTGCATATTCTATATGTCGTGTTTTCTTCCAAAATAAAATGTTTGTCTGTTTTGAGGAAGTTAGTTAGTAAAGCTCTCACGAACTTGATGGCACACTTTATTCCTTGCGCTTAATAATCTTGAACAATTGTGACTAGTCCATGAAAGTTATATGCTTGCTTATTATATGCTGGGAGTTAGCAGAACCGTGCTGTCACGAGGAACACTTTCAACACCTGTTGGATATCTCATCCAGTTGATTCCTTTTTCTTTTGTTTACGGATGTCGATGATGTGAAATAAAAGGGGAGGTTGTGAGTTCATGGAGTTTATACATTGTGTTAGATAAACGCCTGGGCCGCTAGCCTAAGCCATGCCTAATCATGGTGGAAACTTGCAGCATCACTGTAATGAGCATCTACAAAGCATCCTCAATAAAAAGCTATGCATATGGTAAATAAAAAGATTGTTGAGATGCTCATTGTCTGCTTGCCTTATCATTTTGGTTATGGAAAAGCTCCTGTACCATATGCAAGGGGTACCCCGTTGGCGGTTCTTGATGATATGCATGTATTTACAATGACAAGAACTTTTAGGTGACCAAAGTTGAGTAGCATGCGGAGCGGCCCTCGTACTCAAGGGACTTGGGATTTTCATCCTATGGTCTGTCAAGCATATGATTTAGAGTGGACCTCACTTTCACCTTAACCACATGAAGATGCCTATGATAGGGGAAATGAGATATCAAAGCTAATGAGTACCTTCCTTTCAGCATTGGGAAGCCTTTCAAACCTTCAGAAAACCGTTTTCACAATTTTGTCGAGTCACCACTTATTCTATGAGCACCTTCTTGAGAGCATAGTTTTCATTCTTGTGTTTGTTCCAATACTTGGTTAATTATTTCATGACTTTGATGCTTGTATCTCTGATATCTTTACCTCTAGTATTCACTTGAACTTCAGAGGTGCCTTGGCATTCATATTGTGCTCTTCAAACAAAGGCAAGTGAGATACCACTCTATCATACCTTATTATGAGCATTGCAATGTTTCTTATGTTTATGTTTCATGCTACTTATTATTGAGTTGGTTTCTCTTCATAGATTGCAATGACTATTGAGTAGACTTAGTTGCATACTTCTTATTATGAATTTTCTAAGCATCTACTCCTGTGCTGAGAATATATACATCATATGAAGCAAAGTGTTCGTGAAAGTTATTTTATCGCACTCAGTTTTCAACTGAATTGCTTGAGGGCAAGCAATAAGATAAGATTCGGGGGAGTTGATATGTCCAAAACGTATCTACTTTCTCGAACACTTTGCTATTTTTTCTCCTCTAAACTTGTGTGATTTGGATACAACTAACATGGACTGATGCTGTTTTCAACAGAATTACCTTGGTGTCTTGTTTTTATGTAGAAAATCAACTATCAAGAAAAATCCCAAAAAATATGCCAAAAAATATTTTTCACCAGAAGATCCATGGAGCCATAAGGGGAGACAGAAGGGAGGCCTAGGGCGCCCAGACCCACCCTAGACATGGGCCCACCTAACCCCGCGCCTGGAGGGGGTGCGGCCACCCCAAGCACCTCCTCGGGATCCCTCTACGCCTATAAGTTGCCTTTTGACCTAAAAACTGAGGGGGGTTCGATAGTTTTCCAGAAAGAGTTCTGCTCCGCTGCCGCCACCAGAAACCAAGATTCGGATCCAGAAACTCCATTCTAGCACCGTGCCGGGACGGGGAATTTGGAAAGGATCATCGTCATCGTCACCACCAACGCATCTCCATCAACCACCGATGTTTCACTCATCCATGAGTGAGTAATCCCCGCTATAGGCTTGGGGATGGTAGGGATTGGATGAGTTCTATCATGTAAGAATAAGATCTATTAGGGCTAGTGCCTAGTATCTCTATTAGTGCTATTTTACTTTGCTGCAACTTGTTGTGCTTAATGCTTGTCACTAGGGCCTGAGTGTCATGATCTCAGATCTGAACTTATTATTGAATCATTATGATAGTATTGTTTGTGATCTTATCTGCAAGTTGTGTACACATATCATTGTCCGGGTCCAAAGGCCCCAAAGTGATAATAATTGGGACAGCTGGAGGGGATGGCTGTGGTGTGAGGATCACATGTGTTCACAGAGTGTTAATGCTTTGCTCTGGTGCTCTATTAAAAGGAGCACCTTAATTGCCAGTAGTTCCCTAGAGGCCCCGCTGCCACGGGCTGGCTAGACAGAAGATGTTGTGCAAGTTCTCATTGTGAGCATGTATGACTATATTTGGATCACATGCCTAGGATTGTTTAGTACTTGGATGCTTATTATTATTTATATGCAATGCCCTGGATCTTGAAGTTACATGTTGAGACTCGTCCATGCAACGCCCGTCCATCCATCTCTATGCCTACCGCACTCGAATCCTACTGTTACCGTTATTGTTACTACTGCTCTTGTTTCGCTGTTTTTGTCACTGCCGATGTTGCTTTGTTGTTGCTACTACCAAACTGTTACTACTGATAAACTTCTGTGAGCAAGAACTATTTCCAGGTGCAGCTGAACTGACAACTCAGTTGTTAAGGCTTGCAAGTATTCTTTGGCTCCCCTTGTGTCGAATCAATAAATTGGGTAATACTACCCGCAAAGACTGTTGCGATCCCCTACACTTGTGGGTCATCATTGATCTCTGACTTTAGTCTCGAACTCGATTTCGTATCCGATCGGGAAGAAGCAAACACCAGAAAGAAAGGGAAACAATCAACACATGATATCAATGAAATTCTCAAGCAAGGATGATGATATGACAAGTTATATGGTATTGAGATGTAACCCTATAACATGCTTGACCATTTAAACGGGGTCCGAGGGATATAAACCCTAATTCGGAGAAACCCTAGATGCATATGAGAGGGGTCATTTTGTTCTTCTAATTAAACTTGTCATGAAAGTTGCGTAACAATGCATGAATTTGATGCTACAACACCTCTAGTGAACTATGGAACCCGGTCCAATCTTTACCATTGATACATCTTCCACTGTTACTGTTTGCTTTCTGCAAAGCACTATTACCTTCCATACCATACAGTTAATCCTTTGTTTTCAGCAAACCGGTGAGATTGACAACCTCACTGTTCATTGGGGCAAAGTCTTGAGTTTGTGTTGTGCAGGTTTCCAAGTTGCTAGCAACAACTTTGAGTCGTTTCCTTCCCCCTACTAGTTTGAT
The DNA here is from genome assembly GCA_030063025.1 of Avena longiglumis. Taxonomy (NCBI): domain Eukaryota; kingdom Viridiplantae; phylum Streptophyta; class Magnoliopsida; order Poales; family Poaceae; genus Avena; species Avena longiglumis. The sequence continues at coordinate 535,286,087 of CP125976.1, forward strand.
AACCTTGTTTTCTTACTGAGGGAAGAACTTGCCGTAGTGGTCATCATACCTTCCTATTGGGATTTCCCAACGAAGCTCAACAATCAGCTGAGCCATCATCAAGCTTTTTCTGGCGTCGTTGCCGGGGAGGCTAAGGATGGCTTCACAAGGGGAGTCCTTCACAACCTTTATCTTTACTTTGTTTTTTTTGCTTAGTTTATTTTGCTTGGTCTTGTTTGCCTCTTTTTATCAAAAGCTCCAAAAAAATAGTTTAGTTTGGTTTGCTTTCTCTTATCAAAAGTAAAAAAAATTAGTTCCTACTCTAGTTATCACCTTGATCTAGCTCACCATGTTGATTCCCATGTTCACCCTGAAAGACCTTTCAATAGGTAGTGGCTCTATAATTGGGTAATAAAATATTTAAGAATTCTTTAATCATGTTAGCAAACATGAGGATATGGAGGATAGATCTTTAGCAGAACTTGCTCCTAATTTTGAATTTGCTGCAGCTTCTTTAGTTCACATGTTGGAGTCTAGGTTTTTTAACCTTAACCCCATGATGCAAATTTTGTTTCTTAAACTAAAATAAGAAGAGGATGCTTAAAAGAGAGATTTTATCCTACAAACTTTACTAAAAGAGTTCAATGATGTTCCTAAGGAAGCCAAAAATGTCTTTGAACACTTTAATATTCTGGGCTCATGTGTAGATGTTATGGGTATTTCAGGTAAAACCAAACCTAGAGAGGAAATTAAGATACCCATACCTTTTAAACTTGTAGGAATGCATAAAGCCTTAGAAAAGAATTTTGATTGGATTGTTCCTGAAAATCCATTTGATGAAAGTAGTGAACCTAAAAGAGATGAGAAAGGATCCTCTAAAACTCATTTGTATGAGATAACTTTCCTAGTTAAATATATTTCGAGTATTAATCTTAATGCTTCTTCATTTGAAAATACTTGATTCTTGCTTCTTGTGCCTAACTTAAAGGCGTTAAAGAAAAGTACTTATTAGGAGAAACACAAAAGTTTTCTTGAGTCTTGGAAGTTATTACTTCAGTAATGACCTCTCCTTATCCTTTTTGTTTGCTTTTTGTGCCAAGAATAACCTCTAATGAGAGGGAAATAAGATTTTGGGAGTTGCTGTCCCGAAATAGATTTTTGTTCTCCACCGTAAAAATTCGTGTAAAATCTATGTAAGTCAGATTGAGCTGTTATTTTCGTAATAAATCACCCAATGTTACCTAACTTTCGTTATTTCAACACTTTTTGATTTGAGCAACAGAAGGTCTTCGAAAAAATTATCTTCTACCCGCTGGTCTGTTTTGACAGATTTCTGCCATTATTTGCATTTGCTTCTTGTTGATTCCTTTTTGGGTTCTTTCTGGGAAATTAAACTTTTTTAGGGAATTACTATAGTAGATTGTGTTTTTAGTGAATGTATTGCTGTTTTAAAACTAAACCCCAAGGTCTATTATCTTTTGAATACACTAATGTTGCTAATGAAGATTGTGTGAAGTTTTGTATGAAGGAAAATTTGCAGGTGTAGAGAAAGAATGATGTAATGAGATGAAGAATGGACAAAATCTAAAGCTTGGGGATGCCACCCCATGTCACCCAAGAAATATCTAAGAGGTACAAGCGTCAAATCTTGGGGATGCCCAAGGCATCCCCTTCTTTATCAATAAAAATATCAGGTCTTTCTAGACACTTCGTTTTTATTGTTTCATGCACTATTGTGTTGTTCTTGGACCGTCTTAGTTTTGTTTTTGGTTTTATTAGTTTGATTGAATAAAGTAGTTTGGACCCCCATTCTCGTTGTGTTGTTTCAAATAAGTTGATTGGTGTTACATAGGAGTAGAAAGTTCTTGCTTGAATAGTACAAGAGGAGCTTTGACTGTGACTTAGACTTTATCATGTCATGCTAGATGTTGTTTTGACCTTATGCTTAGTAATTATTGCTATAGCATGACTTGTTCCAAAAAATTGGGATTGCTTAATGTGCCTTGAAGGAATCATGCGTTGTTTTAGCATACAAAAGCATAGTATTGTGGTATTCTCCTTTGATGCTTTGTTTGGGTTGACTTGGCACATGATCACACCATGTTATGACTATGAACAAGTCACCATAGCCTCTATGATCATTTAGTCCTTGACTTGTAGTACCACTTTATGCTTTGATTAGTAATGTTTTGTCGCTCTGCATGATTATGGCCATTATTGCTCTCTTAGTTGGTCGCTCCTAGTCTTTTGCTAGCCTCCACTTGTATGAGTAAGCTATACTCATGCATCCAACTCCCAAGAAACCAAGTTGTTCCAAAGTGTCCACTATAAATTTCTATGCATGGTGTGTTACACCATTCCAACTATATTCTTGTTTTCATCTACCTTCCAGTTAAAAAGTCTCTTTGTTATGTGAAAACTTAGTGATTAAAGCTCTCACAAACTTGATGGCACACTTTATTTTTCTTTCCCCTAATAAACTTGAACCATTGTGTCATCTATGTTGTATATTCTTGCACTTATACGTTGGAATTAGCAGAACCGTGCTGTTAAGGGAACGCTTTCAACATTGCACTTGTACATTGTACACAGTTGATATCATGCTCTTTTGTTTATGCATGTCGTCGGTGTGAAATAAAAGGAGAGCTTGTAAGTCCATGGAGTTATGTATGTGTGTTAGAGAAACGCCTGGGCCGCTAGCCTAGGCCATGCCTAATCATGGTGGAAACTTGCAGCATCACCATATTGAGCAATCTATGAATCTTTCTCCTTATAAAAAAGAGACATATTGAAAAGAGGAAAGAGAGAAAAAAGCACCATTTTCCCATGGTAAATAAGAAGATTGCTGAGATGCTCGTTGTCTTCTTGCCTTGTCATTCTGATTATGGTATAGTTCCTGTATCATGTCCAAGGGGTACCCCGTTGGCGGTTCTCTATGATACACATGTACTTACTATGACAAGAACATACAAGTGACTAAAGCTGAGTAGCATGAGGAGCGGCCCTTGTATTCAAGGGACATGATATTGCCAACTTATACTTTGTCAATCATATACTCCATAGTTTGTTCACTTTAACCTTAATCACTTCAAGATGCTTATGATAGGGGAAATGAGAGCTGCAAGCTAACAAGTACCATAATTTTTGGAAGCTCTTTTTGAGACTTGAAATCCCTGCTTCCATTTTATGAAGGGTCTTTCTTCCACTATTATATTGAGTCTCCACCTTCTATCCTTAGGCACCAGTTAAGAGAGCATAGTTGTCATTCTTAGTTCTATGTGCATTGTCCCAAAACTTATTGATTGATTCATATTGTTGATATTTCTTGCTCATGAAATATTTGTATCTAGTCACTCTTATGAACTTTGAAGGTGTCCAATGCATTTATTTGCTACTCCATGAGGGACAAGATGAATGCCACGATGCTATGTTTTCTATATGTGAAACAAACAAATGTCTTTCAATGCATTGTTATTCATGATCTTTGTTTGTAACCTTTCATGTTGCATGCATAGTTACTTTGTCTTACTGTTAGAACTCCATCTTCCATGCTCATGTTTAGAGTTCTTTGATCCCAGCTTTCACTGCTTGCAAATGGTTTGATCTTTATTTTGATGGTGCATGTCACCTCATTTTTTCCTTTTTATCACTTACCTACTCGAGGACGAGCAGGATTTAAGCTTGGGGATGCTTGATACGTCGTAAATGTATCTATAATTTTTTATGTTCCATGCTTGTTTAGTATCTACTTTGCTTTGCTTTGTCTACACTTTGAGGTGTTTTTATATGTTTTCTGGTACTAACCTATTAACAATATGCCATAGTGCCAGTTGCCTGTTTTCTTCTGTTTTTGGTTCCAAAAATAGCAGAAAATTAATATTCTCGGAATTGGATGGGACAAAAGCCAAAGTCAATATTTTACCGTGGGGAACACGGAGCCAGAAGACGAGACAGAGAAGAGCCATCAGGGGGCCACACCCCCTGGCCGCGCGGCCTAGGTGGGCCCGCACCTAGGGGGTGCGGCCACCCTGGGGGGCCCCCTGCCTCGCCTCTTCGCCTATAAGAAGCCCCCGATACCAAAACCCTAAGTACCCAATCAATCTTCCATGAAACAGTCCGTAGCCACCGCCACCATCGTCCCTAGATTGGGGGTATCTGAAGTTCTTCCCAGCATCCTGCCGGAGGGGAGATCATCCCGGAGGCCTTCTTCATCATCATGCCAGCCTCCGGTATGAAGCATGAGGAGTTCCACCTTGGACTACGGGTCCATGTAGTAGCTAGATGGTTGTTTATCCTCCTTTGTGCTACCATGTTTAGATCTTGTGAGCTCCGTTCATGATCAAGATCATCTATTTGTAATCATGCATGTTGTGTTTGTGGGGATCCGATGGATACTGAGATTACTATGTCAGATTGATTAATGGTTTTGTATTATTGATTCTATCATGTCTGTGTTGTTTGTGATCTTGCATGCTCTCTGTTGTTAGTATCTATCTTGGCCAAGTAGTTGCTAGTGACTCCAAGAGGGGGTATTTATGCTCGATTGTGGGTTCATGCCTCTATTTAATCAAGGGAAGTGACAGAAATCTCTAAGGTTGTAGATGTGCTATTTCCACTGGGGAGAAAATAACGGTCTCTTGTTCATGGAACAAGTGGATTGTTTACCTTACACACTTTGCTTAAAGAAGTTGTATGTTGCTTGCAACTTAATACTGGAGGGTGTTCAGATGATAACCCAAAGGTGGACTTCTAGTCATAGATGCAGTTGAATGGTGGTCTATGTATCTTGTTGTATTGCCCAATCGAATCTCATAGGATCATGATGTCTAGTATTGCATTGTTATGCCTTGCTCAGTCTTGTAAATTTCCCTGCTGTAATTTGTTTACCCTGCATGCCATGTTTGTTTATCTAAGGAGAACACCTCTAGTGAACTATGGACTCCGGTCCAATCTTTACCATTGATACATCTTCCACTGTTACTGTTTACTTTCTGTAAACCACTATCACCTTCCATACCATATAGTTAATCCTTTGTTACATCAACCGGTGAGATTGACAACCTCACTGTTCGTTAGGGCAAAGTCTTGAGTTTGTGATGTGCAGGTTTCCATGTTACTTGCAACACCTTTGAGACGTTTCCTTCCTCCTACTGGTTCAATAACCTCAGTTTCTTACTAAGGGGAGACTTGCTGTTGTGCTTCAGCACACCTTGCTCTTGGGGTTTCCCGACAAAGCGCTCCCACATTGACGCAGCGCCATCAGTTCACTAATCATTCACTTGGTGTGCTTCTGGTAATTGATAGGATCATGAATGTATATTATTGCATTATTATGCCTTACTCAGTCCTGTCAAATTACCCTGTTGTAACTTGTTTACCCAGCATGCCATGTTTGTTTATCTTAAGGAGAACACCTCTAGTGAACTATGGACCCCGATCCAATCTTTACCATTGATACATCTTCCACTGTTACTGTTTACTTTCTGCAAACCACTATTACCTTCCACACCATACAGTTAATCCTTTGTTTTTAGCAAACCGGTGAGATTCACAACCTCACTGTTCATTGGGGCAAAGTATTGAGTTTGTGTTGTGCAGGTTTCCAAGTTGCTAGCAACACCTTTGAGTCGTTTCCTTCCTCCTACTAGTTCGATAACCTTTGTTTCTTACCGAGGGAAGACCTTGCCGCAGTGCTCATCATACCTTCCTCTTGGGGTTTCCCAACGAATCTCAACAATCAGCTGAACCATCGTCAATACGCCACAGAGCTCGGGGCAATGTCTAACAACGGGGATGAGCGAAGACTGCGAGCTAGGGTTTCGACCATGGCACAGGGAAGAGAGGGAGAGGGCCAGAGAGGGAGAGAGTATGAGGGCAAGGCGTTGGTGCGGGGGTCTTATGCCTCTCTAGTGTGTCTGCGAGGATCTTGGCGTAGTGTCGGTGGTGGATGACGACGACGCGACATGGATATGATCTCCGTCGTCGTTGATGAAGACAAAGGGAGAAATAAGGCAATGCGGTACCAGGCCGGCTTGTGCTGCACATAGGCCAGGGTCAGCCCGCAGGAGAGGTTCACTAGATGTGGGCTGCTATGATGGCTGCTGCGGCGGGCAGAACATAGGGAGGGGAGGGAGACTGGCTTGGCCTAGGTTGGTTAGGAAATGTTTTTATTTCTTTGAAAACCTTTTTCCTTTTGTTTTCTTCATTTATATCATATAAACTCCATCCTCTAATATGTTTGGTATATTTAAAAAATACTATAGGTTTCCAACATAAGATGAAGATATTTTTGGGCCCTTATAACCACTTGGGCTCCAAACATTTTGGATTTTGTAAATTCAAAACCATTTTGAATTCACTTGCAAGAGAGAGGGAAAAACTAGGGTTTAGGTTTTTTTATTTCTTGTTTGCATTTTGTCTTAGCAAAATAATGATGCTTATGAATGCACAATCAACCCTAATTACTATTTAGTAAAACTAGGGGTGTTACAGCTCTATCCCCCTTACGAGAATGTCGACCCGAGATTCCTAAGGTAGGAAGGGAGGAAGTAGGGTCAATATAAGAATAAGAGGGAACACACTAACAACACACCGAGTATATCATGGTCAACTCATGAAAGGAGTGTTCAGAAACAACTCTGAGATGACGACATGAAACATGTCAAGGTAATAGAGGTAACAAGAGTTGAAGGTTTCAAGTTGTTAGATAGATGGTCTTCATAAGGATTGAGACCATGGAACTTCAAAAGAATTTAAACTTCCGAGAGGGAAAGCTTCCAACAGAAAGATCGTGACCACAAAGTTTAAGAGGTGAAACTCTACTAGACGGTTTAAGTAGAGATTTCACAAATACAGAGATGTGGACCAGCAAAACCAAGACGTTGAACTACTTTTGACATAGAAAGGTCACATTTTCATCCAACAGAAGGCTAAGACAGAAGGTTGTTTTGTGGAAATGACTCGTAAGAGTCACATGGAACATGTAACAAAATAGACTGCTAACTACCAAAATCATAGTCACTCTTAAAACATGGTCAGGATAACGAGGGAAACTCTTTATTCATCTAGGTCTATCAAAATCTTCGCCAAAGATCATGATGTCACTTTCACCACTAGATAAATATGTAACACGATTCTTGATGACACGAGAAAAAGAAACTTCATTCTCAGACTTCAATTACTTGGCACAATGAAATGGGATGCATCATGCTATCCATCTTAAGCTCTTGTGGATCAACAAATACACATGTCCAAGTCAAGAATAGAAGACACAAACAATAGAAAATGCACCACATGCAAGCACAAGACTTACCTGAGGAACTTCCTTCCTGGCAGTGAAGGGGGCAGTCAAAGACTTCCCCGACAGCTCCTCGTCAACCCTGTACTTCAGCAGGGGTCGGAGCGCACGATCGAAGTTGGTTGAGGACATCTCCTCATCCGACACTCTCGTCGGGTCACTAGCGCCGGAGTACAAAAACATTGGGTATGCCCTCGCTTGGAGGGGTTGCACCCGATTCTTGAGTAACGTCTGGATGATGTCGACGAGGCAAACCTCCTTGCCTTGCACCAGCAGGAGCGCCTCCACTCGCTGGTACAGTTTCTCCACCACCTCGGTCTCACCCTCCATAACGTCGTTATACCACGAGCGCTTTCGGGTGACTACCTTGCTGGCATCGAAGGGAGCTAATCCGTAGTGTTGGTCGCCAAGCTTGGAGTCGCGAAGGTAAAACCACTTGTTCCTCCATCCTTGGACGGATTCATTGAGGTGGAAGGTGAAATACTGAATAGTGGGGCGGATGGATATCCCGCACCCACCCAGCGCGTAAACGCCGCGAGTACCAGATTGTCTCTTTAGGGAATAGAGCTTCCTGAAGAGGCCAAAGTGTGGCTCGATTCCGAGCCAGTACTCGCATAGTCTGATAAAGCACGCGATATGCAAAAGGGAATTGGGCGACAACTGGTGAAGTTGTAGCCCGTAAAGAAAGAGAATCCCACGAAGAAATTCGTGGGCAGTGAGAGAAAGCCCATGGATGACAAAAGCATAAAACATAACCCGTAAACCTTTGGGTGGGTCCAGGGTTACCTCCTCGCCAGGAAGAATGGCGTCGCCCTTCTCCTTTGAGATCAGGCCAGACTTGCGCCACGTACCTGATCAAAGACCACCACTAACCACCATCGGTGATGCAGCCGGCAGTGGAGGCCTTCTTGGTGGCGCCAGCAGTGCTCATCCCCTCAGCAACAGAAGCAGACTTTTTGACTTTCCCATCTTGCCTGCGCGGCGCGCGGTGCGATGGACGTGAAGGAGAGAAGGGGGAAAGATGTCTAGTGCATAGCGCGTGCGAGCTTTGAGAATGGAGGAGGCAGAAAAACAGAAAACGGTGAAAGCAGGGCCATTGATCCAATTAGCCTAACACGTGTCTTGCATCAAGACATACACGTGGTAGGCATCGCCCAAACCGTCGCGAACGCGCTACCCACTACGCGTGGAAATCGAGGAGACGCAGTAACTTTATGCGTAAACAGCACGTGACTAGTCAAATCCCTGTCATAAATTGGCCCCATGAGCGTTTAGTCTTCTCATCACTGTCGCCGCAGACGATTAAGCTTACCAAGCGTAAGCAATGACGTCAGCAAAGCAAAAGCCAGCAACGGCTACAAACCTTCGGCTGCAAATAAAAGTACTTACTCGAGTCTACGACTCAACCAACTACTCGGGGGCTACTCCTATCGAGCGCTAGTCAAGACCTAAGAATTTGTCATGGTTCCCGTGTCAATCGAAACACTTCCTAATTCTTAGAGTGCTTCGAGTCTACGACTCCATTACGGACTTGAGGGCTACTACCATAGTGAGCTTGTTCACCTGAATAATTTTCGTGTCATTATTCTGCATAACTAATAACTTAAAGTTTCCGCTCGAGTCTGTGACTCAAACAGACACTCGGGGGATACTCCCATAGGGCGCGCTGGTCGCGCACCCTATGAATTATTCGAACGAGATCCTTCGGATCCTCCATAGCAAAAATAAAATCAGATTGGCAACTTTTCCCAAATTTATGACTTAGAGAGATGCCATCTCCTTGGTCACCCGAAGAGCCTCTGCGGTGGTAAACTTTCGGATGTTGCGTCTGCGACACAAAGGTAAGACCTACAGATACTTCTGATGACCTGGCAATGTACCCGACTGCACTCTGCTAGAAATATTCCGTGTTAGCGGGCATGATGAAAAATCCCGACGGACGCGTTGGGTACATAACTTAAAACAATGGAATTTGAATCCTATAAGACGTCCGCGGCCTAAGTCGAATTACGCCAGCAATTTTCCGGATTCGAGTCTGGGGACTCGAGTCTGAAGTAGATGGTGTTGTTTTTTCCAAAGACAGTTAACTAACCCTGATTCGTCAGGAGAATCAGGCACACACATCAATAATCCCTATGAATCAACATATCCACCCGAAACATGTTCGGATGAGAAGCACTCGAAAGACTATAGAGTCTCCAGTCGAATCTGCGATTCGACTGAACAATCGGGGGCTCCTGACATGGATATGTCGTATGGGTACCTAACATTATCCTACTTGGTCCAGCCCAACGGAGGCCCACGGGAAGGACCTACTGCAATCGTGAAGCCCAAGGAGACTTCGGATGGCCCAAACCCGGAGAGAATTCGACTTTTTGGAAGAGACGGCTAATGTAGAGAGAAATTCAGAGGGGTTAACCCTAATCTATAACTGACTCGACATACCCGAGACCTGGCCTTCCCATATAAAGGCCAGGAGGGCATGACGAGGAGGCTCTCTCTCACCTCATACCCTACATCTCACGCCAGATTGCATCTGCGCTCCTTAATCATCGGTATAACCATCAATCAAGAACAGACAAGAAGGAGTAGGGTTTTCCCTCCGAGGGCCTGAGCCTGGGTAAACCTCATGTCCCCGTGTTGCGAATCTGTTAGCCGTTCCGCGATCTCTAGAATATCATCCTTCTCCAAAACCCAAGTCCATAACAATGGCCATTGACGAGTCGAACCCTCGTCAAGCTGAGTTCACAAGAAAATATCTAAAGAATTGCCTTGATGAACTAATTGATGTCCATGTTTGGAAAATGAAGATCAAGAAGCCAAAGATGGTTACAATGAAGATGGGAGCTGGTGGGTCAAATGCAATCTTAACAACTGGATGGGAGAAGTTTGTGAGAAGCATAAACTTAAAGCAGGATATCATTGTCTTGATTATCTTTGATGAAATAGATAATGGTGAGGTATATATTCTGGTTCAGAAACTTCCACTGGGCGGCCCATTACTACTCGAGTCTTAATTATGCTTCTTCGATGTATGGACTCCACATTGTATGCATTGCCATAATGTAATGGCTAAATATGTATGGATTTCACAACCTATTGGGGTAATTTTAATTGTTAATATAATGGTATTCTTTTGACTGACTGCTATAAGTTCTTGAGTTAATCTGTCTATTTGGCCGCTAAATCATGATTATGTGTCATGTCATCTATGATCTAATTTGAATTAGCATGCTACTATTTAAAATGGTCTACACACTAGAGACGGTCACTTTAAAAAGCAGCTTCGAGGCACACTAGTTCTAGAGACGGTCTTTGTTAGAATCCGACTCAGGTTTCCTTACTATTCGAGACGGTCCATAGTATAGGTCATTTGAGGTTGAAGAGTTCTTGCAAGCGGTCAGAAATATTTCCCATCTCCAGCACGTAGATGTTAGAGACGTTTGCCTTTTTTCACCATCTGAGGTCGCGTATCTTAGAGCCGCAAAGAAAAACCGGATCAGGTGGTGTACTCTTAGAAGCTATGCGCTTGAGCTGGAACGAGAAATCGTCCGAGTCATATGGGAAATTGACGTATCTAAGTAGAGAGTTTGTACTAGTGAAGTAAAGTTCAAACTTAGGATACAAATGATACCATGACAACAACGCCTATAATAAATTATAGAAGAAGCCTCATGAAGAGTGATTGTTATTGCTGAATCAAGGGAATATGCCAATAGGATTTCCAGCTAATTGTGTCAACCAATACATCAATATTTCCAGATTTACAAAGAAACCTGTGTCAAAACCTTGAAGAACACCAACCATCATATCCGCTTGAGATTCATATTTGGTTAAGTGTGACGATACTTCATACTCATCATGTCCGAATAGAAAGTGTGTAACATTTACCACAAAGGTAAAGTTACTAGATTCTCAAGACATGGACTATAGTGTCAACTGTCAAGCTCCAAAAGACTGAGCTCGATTTCTAAACTCATTTATTAGCAACTTTTCAAAAGGCAGCTGCATCTACACGAATTACTTGTAATGAAATACACATGTGTCCTTAAGGAAACAAAGATAACTCTACTCGAATGCACAATGACATCTTTTTGCAAAAGGGTCACTTCTAACATCCAGAACACATACTTCAAGATGACCCAAAGACGGTTCTCAAAAGTTTCCAACATTAATACCAATTGTTCTATATGCATTGAATCTAGCATGGAGAATATAAGGATGTCATTGATGGGTTCAATAACAAACTTACCAATATACTCCATGATATGGACTCATATGTTGTATGAACAAGGAAAACGTATTGGTCAGACCAAAGGACAATGAGATGTACTTGATATGTCGTAAACGTATCTATAATTTTTGATGTTCCATGCTTGTTTAGTGTCAACTTTGCTATGCTTTGTCTATACTTTGAGGTATTTTTATACATTTTCTGGGACTACCCTATTAACAAGATGCTATAGTGCCAGTTGCCTGTTTTCTACTGTTTTTGGTTTCAGAAAAACTAGTAAGGAAATATTCTCAGAATTGGACGGGACAAAAGCCAAAGTCAATATTTTACCGGAGAGAACACAGAGACCGAAGGGCAGCCGAAGGGGGGCCACATAGTGGCCACACCCTAGGGCCGCGCGGCCCAGGGGGAGCACCGCCACCTAGTGTGGGCCTCCTGGCCGCCCTCCTGCCTTGCCTCTTCGCCTATAAAGTCACCCCGATGCAGAAACCCTAAGGACCCAATCAAATCTCCACAAAACAGTCCATAGCCGCCGCCACCATATTCCCTAGACCGGGGGATCTGAAGCTCTTCCTGGCACCCTGCCAGAGGGGAGAGATCATTCCGGAGGCCTTCTTCATCACCATGCCAGCCTCCGGTATGATGCGTGATTAGTTCACCCTTGTACTATTGGTCCATACAATAGCTAGATGGTTGTTTCTCCTCCTTTGTGCTTTCATGTTTAGATCTTGTGAGCTCCGTTCATGATCAAGATCATCTATTTGTAATCATACATGTTGTGTTTGTGGGGATCCGATGGATATTGAGATACTATTTCAGATTGATTATTGATTCTATCATGTCATATTGATTATTGATTCTATCATGTCTGTGTTATTTGTGATCTTGCATGCTCTCCGTTTCTTGTAGGTATCTTGGCCAAGTAGATGCTTTTACTCCAAGAGGGAGTATTTATGCTCGATAGTGGGTTCATGTCTCTAGTAATCTGGGGAAGTGACAGGAATCTCTAAGATTGTAGATGTGATGTTGCTACTAGGGAGAAAATAACAATCTTTTGTTCATGGAACAATTGTATTGTTTACTTTACACACATTGCTTAATGCAATTATCCGTTGCTTGCAACTTAATACTGGAAGGGGTTCGAATGATAACCTGAAGGTGGATTATTAGTCTTAGATGTAGTTGGATTACGGTCTATGTATATTGTTGTAATGCCCAATCAAATCTCATAGGAGTCTTGATAACTAGTATATGCATTGTTATGCTTCCTCTGTCAATTGCCCCGCTGCAATTTGTTCACCCAACATGTTATCTATCTTAAGGAGAACTCCTCTAGTGAACTATGCACCCCGGTCCAATCTTTATCATTGATACATCATCCACTGCTACTGTTTACTTTCTATAAGCAACTATTACCTTCCAGACTATACGTTTAATCCTTTGTTTCCAGCAAACCAGTGAGATTGACAACCTCACTGTAAGTTGGGGCAAAGTCTTGAGTTTGTGTTGTTCAGGATTCCAAGTTCTTAGCAACACCTTGGAGTTGTTTCCTTGCTCCTACTAGTTCAATAACCTTGGTTTCATAACTGAGGGAAAACTTGCTATTGTGTTCATCACACCTTGCTCTTCGGGTTTCCCAACGAGGCTCTACAGTGATCTGAGCCCATCAGTACTCAAGTGAAACATCACGAGTTGAAACAACATCAAGATAGTCTTTAGAACCGAGTTCAGTTTTATAATAACCCAAATCAAATAAAATATGGGGGGAGATAACATATCCATAAAGGAAATACTATCTTTCTTTAGTGCAGATAGATCTAAACGTCCCTTTAAGAAAGAACTAAGTCGGATAGAAATTTTTTCTTACAACTCTCCAAGTTGTTGTTTAATCTCAACCAACTAGTTCAGGGGTATCCAGTACGAATCCTTGGAGAAGAAGCGGTTCAAAGAAATGGCTTTCTCAAGAACTTGACAACACGGTCATGTGGAAAATGGCGATACTTCTAAAAATATGTCTAAAATGTCATGAACCACCGATATGTCACTTAGTTTGAGAAGAAACTAGCTTTACAAGGCAACAAGACATAATCGCCGAGTTTTGGCATGAGCCTAACTATTTTACCGAAGAGAATGCACCAGAATAACGGACTTGGAAGCACAATCAAACTTCACTTAGTGATAAGGTTAACCATCGAGGTAAGAATGACACAAATGTCCTTAAGGTTCGAAGAAATAAGAATTTCTAAGAATCTCAGATGTCCACATAATTATGCACACGCATCATTCATGAGTGCATCAACTTAGAGGAGGGGTGGGTAAAGATGTGTGTGAGTATCACTTCATTAAGAAGGTCATAAAACTCAGCGTATACAGGAGTGTGATACTTTTAGGTAGAACAAATCATAAGATAATCTAGCCTTTTAATCTGCAAATTACAACAATCTGACCTAGTCCTAGAAATGACGATATGCTAGAGTTTGTTTCTCCTAGACATTCCAAAATGGTTTGTCTTGATGGACCACAAGAGTATCTTGCATCGGAAAGCACCAATGCACATTACTACTTGGGTACCGACTGGCAAACAATGGTCAGAAAACAACAAAGGGAAGGAACATTCTCAGGATAAAATCCCAAGATGTGGATGCATAGGTTATCAATCTTCTGAAAACCAATGCATAGAAAAGGGAGGTGGCGAGTCACGAATATGAATCAGAGACTCACGAGGAGTACTCTCGTTGTGATCTATTTGGTTCCATTAAAGAACATCTGCCATCGCTAGTGGTAAGGAAACTCCTTAGTTGTTGAAATTAAATCACGGCAATAACCACAAGCTTGAAGGATATAATATAAAGTACTAGCCATCCTGAGGTAAGGTTTGAACATTAACAATATGGGTCAATGGAATGGACCTTGGGTTAAAGATGTCGTGGTATTGCCGACAAGTACGCCATGGAGGGGTCCTCACAGTGCGTGTTTAGAGACGTGGGGTAAGGCGGACGGTTGGCGGGTACGAGGTAACATAGATTACCCAGGTTCAGATCCCACAATGGTGGCGGAATCCTACTCCTCCTATAAATCACTATAATGGCAATACGCCGAGTTACAGAGATAGGTTCGCTATGCGAGGTGACTAGAGAGTCTAAGTTATCGTACCCTAAAGGCTCCCATAGGCCCGACTTATATAGTCGCCAGGTCCTAGGGTTACAGGGAAAAGTCCTAGCCGGACAGGTTACAGAGTTCTACACCGTCTATTACTAGTCTTGTGTATCTTGCACTCCAAGGCTCAAGTGCACTGGTGACTCCACCGTAGCCTTCATTTATCCCAAGATGGGCCTCCCTTCGATCCACCTAATCTGCCTCCCATCAGGCCACAGGCCATGCTACCGACTATGGGCCACCCGGGTTAGTCGGATAAGAGACATGCTATGAGGACACCCATATAGCATATCCCCAACAGTAGCCCCCGGAGAACTCCAAGATCTTGCGCCGTCTTGCCTCTTCCCGTGGAATGCTCCGTCTAGATGGATGTCGGCAAATCATCAAGAAATATCTTGTAGTCCTGCCAAAGAACCCTGCAAAGGTTTCTCCGTCTTCTATGAGTAAGTCAGAGAAATGCTGAATCTTCCATCGTACGCTCCCGTTGTCGGATTAAATCCGTCCATGCCGGAATCTTCGATGGGACGGCTCATCTACCATGTCAGTTATGACGACGTAGGCTGTAGGTCAGCGACGCCTCGTAACTCACATATGCAGAGAACGCAATCATATCCGATTTTCCCGCGCGAGCGATGCGAACCATTGGCGGCGGCGCTTGGAGACGTGGCGAAATTACCGCGCACGTTCACGAACACGTCGTCTACGCGGCAACCGTCTGATTAGCTGAACGAATCTTGACGCAGAGTAAGATAAATGTAACCATGGGACACCTGCCACTTTTTCACCCCATTCTCTCGTGTCATCGTCTTCTTCCTCCGGCCGCACGCCTCCTCGAGCTCTCCGCGTAAAACCTCGAGAAACCCTAGCCTCTCTCTGCACCAGTCGCTTCCTTCCATTCCTTCCATGGCTAGCAGCAGCTCCTCACCATCGATGGCTGCGTCGAGCGAAGCCACGGCGAAGCCGGCGTGCTCCGTCGTCGTGCCCCCAGAGGGCCTGGTCATCCCCGCGTCGGCGGTGATTGAAATCACCGGCGGTGACCACAATCTGGCGGCGCTGGAGCCCCTGGAAGAGGAGCCATACTCGCACAAAGGCGACTGGCGCGGCTCGGACATCACCGACCGCGACATCCAAGAGATGGTCGCCGAAGGCTACCTCCCCGCGACGGAGGGGCTCATTGGCGGGGCGGCCGCCGGCGGTGATGCCTTCTCCCCAAGCCGGAGAGAAAGTGTACCTCGAGGCGCAATTGGTACGCGGTGTTTCTCTGCCCATATCCCACTTCTTTCTGTCCGTCTTGAATCACTTCAAAGTCCAACCCCATAACCTCTCCCCCAATAGTATCTTAGTGCTTAGCAACTTCGCGGCACTTTGTGAGGGTTACCTAGGGATTAGTCCTAGGTTAGATTTGTTTGTGTATTTCTACACCGTCAAACGTGAAGCCGGACATAGTAGGGAGGAGCTCAGGAACTACGGCACCATAAGCTTCAAGATCCGACCTAGCCAGCGGTTCCCCGACATAGTCGGCCACGAGTCGTGCAAAAACTGGCAGTGGACGTACTTCTACGGCCCCGACATTCCTTTGGCGGGCCGAGAAGTAACGTACCCGGACTTCATGGATGGAGCCGCCGCTGAAGTATCCACATGGCGGTCCCATGCCTCCCTTCCCTTCGACCTCGACGCTTCTCGCGCAATAAGGCAGATCGAGTGGTTTGTAGAGACGGGTCTAACCGGCTTGGACCTAGCCATGTGCTGGTTCATTAGGCGGATCCAACCTCTGCAGCACCGCACGAAGTATATGCACGAGTACACCGGCGACCGAAGGGATACCCTCCGGATCTCCGAGGACAACTTCTCGAGAGACTCCGTCAAGTTCCGCCTTAAGGACATCGTCAAGGTGAAGGATAAGAAGCGTGGCTTCACCCTCACCTATGATATGTTCGTAAACGGAAAGTGCCCAAAGGTAGATATTTATTTTCCGTGCATGACATTGCTCCGGTTTTTCCGTCTTGCCAATACCATCTTGTCTAACACGATGATTTCTCACTTAACATCTTAGCGATCTAGAGGAGGGCAACCTGGTTGCCCAAATCTACGATCCAAAGATGAAGGAAGTCACGGTCATGTCCGAGGACGATGCCCCGTTGGCGCGGAGGCGGAAGAGCTCCACCTCTATCGCTGCCGATGGAGGTAAGAAGAAGAAGACGGAGGGGGGAGCCTCCAAAAAGAGTACTGCCGCCCTGGAGGCGAAAAATAAGAGAGCCACCGGGATGTTTGCCAAAGCGCCCCCCCCCTAGTGTAAGCCTCTCATTCTCCGACATCGTCTCATTTATTTATCTGTCTTATTCCTGTACTTATGCATTTTGCATGTTTCAGGAAGAAAGCCACAACCAGCCTCAAGAAGTCCTCCAAGACTCTTGGGTCTTCTAGAAATATCAAAGATATGCTGCATCGTGACTCCTCTCCCGCCATCGCCCTGCCACTCCTGTCGTCAAGCCCTCCTCGGCACCGACAAGATCTCAAGTCTAGGAGGCACCAGGCCCTTCCGCCATGGAAGTGGATTATGGCGCCTCAATCGAGCTTGCTATTGTCGACGAGCAGGCGACACATGAGAGTGCTTATCTTCAAATGGCTGAAGATCTGGCTAAGGATGCCACCGGTAGCGGCAAAGCGGTGATGGGAGCTGGTATCTCTGCCGAAGGCGGCGCCCCTACTCCTCAGAAACCCTTCGAGTTCCCGAAGATTGTTTACCCAGCGCTCATGCCGAGTAACACAACTATGGTTCCTGGAGGAGTGCCATGATCTCCGATATGCGGTCTTAGGAGCTACTCTGGCAAGCAGACATCTTGCGAGGAAACAGCATTGCCTTTGGCAAGCTGTTGGCCGAGAGCGCTACAAGCCTCAAGATCATCACACTTGTAAGTTTCACTTTACCTTTTGCATTTCGTATGAGTATCCCACTGTAGCCCCCGAGGATGTAGACGGAAAACCATAGGTTTTGCATCTATATGCTCTAAGAGTGACTAAGTTAGAAAGAACTCTCACTGTAGCCCCCAAGCATTTAGATGGAAGAAATTATTCCGACTAGATGCTTTAAGAGTAGCATACATAGTGTTTATATTTTTCAGTGCTGTAGCCCCCAAGCCTCTAGTTGTAACTGAATTAGTTCCGACTAGATGCTTAAATAAAAGCTAAGCATTTTCCGAGCTAAAAACTTTATACTATAGCCCCAAGCTTCTAATCGAGAACTGAATTAGCTCCGACTAGATGCTTAAAGAAAATCTAAGCATATTGCTAAGTTAAAAACTCTCGCTGTAGCCCCCGAGCATCTAGGTGGAAAATCTCCGACTAGGGGCTCCAAGCAGACCAAACAGCAATATAACTTTGTATTTGTTTCCACAGAACAAGAATGCTCGGAGGTGCATGGCCAACGACAAGTACCAGAAGATGCGCGCAGACCTTGAAGCTGAAAAGGGTAAAACCGCCATCTTGAAGGAACATATCATAAAAAACAAGAGTCTGTTTTCTTATGACGCATTTCCGTCTTATTTTTGTGCCCACAATCTCCGAGTAGTCACTGTGCACTGTGCTTTCTCCGACTTGCAGAACATGTCGCCAAGGCCAAGGACATTGTTGAGCAGTCGAAGCATATCCAACAGCTGGACAGCGAGAACAAGATCGTGAAGGAGGAGAGGAAGGAGATGCTGAAGATGCACGAGGATTCTATGAAAGCCTTGCAGGATTCCGCCTCTGCGGAGATCAATCGCTTGAAGGAGGAGCTTGCGATCCTAAAGGATCAGAAGCAAGCTGCCGATGAGCAAAACCTTCGCCATAGCGAGGCGTTTAAGCTCCTCCAACAAGAAAAGGAATCCTTGGCGGACATCGTCTGGCAGGCCAAGGCCATCATCTTCAGTAAGTTTCCTCCGCCTTGTCTTTCTGTAGTCTGGATACTTAGAATTTATTGAACTCATGCAATCCTTGTCGGAATTTTCAGCGCCTATGGGTTTAACCCGCTCGCCTCCTTCGGACAAGGAATGCATGATTCTTGCCGGCAACTTCATCAACACCGCCATCGCCCAAGCCAAGGAGATTGCCAAGCCCCTACAGATCTATATCAAGGCCTCGGACTCCGTGGTGAAGTACTCGGAGATTCTGCGCCGAGCCCCCGAGCGTGTCGCAAGCTGGAAAGCTTCATGCGCACGGGCTGGTGCAAGGATTGCGCTGTCTATGGTGAAGGCACACTATGAAGATGCCGACATCGACATCACCCCGCAAAGATGTCGACAGAGTGACCTCTGGCATTCCTGACGTAGATGATGATGGCAAGGAGATCGATCACGAAGCCATCCTGTCATCACTCGCGGGGTATGATACCAGAGTTGCCGAGTTGGTAGATGTTGACGTCTTCGTGCCTAGGAACTTTCTCGACAATGCCAAACCGGAATCCTCCGAGTCTCACCGCAGCGCCGACGCTGAGGGTGATTCTCCGGCTGGTGATGATGCGGCCTCCAAGTCCCCTGCACCCAAAGAGTGAAAAACACTTTGTAATTCTTGTTTCACCCTTGACGTGTGCATTGAAAAAACTTGTTGATGTAATCTTAAGGCGGAAAACAGTGGCTGTCGTATCCTGCTAATTAAGAATTAATTCCCAGTATGTATATTTTTTTAAGCAAGTGTTGGCGTATCCATTACTTTGGTTTTTATGCTTGACTTTTCGTGAGTCGGAAGACTCGTTGTTGGAACCATGCGCTTAGGTGATGATGCCCAATGGCACCGTCAATAACCTGAGCACAAAATCGCCGACAACAAGTGTCGAAAGTCACTACTCCAGAATCCACATAAAAACAACAAAGAACGTGTAAACCAGAAAACTTAAGCTAACACCCGTAGGCGGAATTTTCACAAGTGCAATCGCATGACTTGTGCATAAAAGTTTTATATGATCCAAAAATACACTAAAGGAGGTAGAAGACTCAGCAAAATGAGTGAACCAAAGAGCTTTATTTCATTGATCATATAAGAGGTACACAATTAGATAAAAAATGCTAAGTGTAGAAAGGACGTAGCTGTGCTATGTTCCATGGCCGATCAGGCTCCGGGTAGTCATGATCCGGGTCACATCGCTTACTCTTATGATCCTCATTGGGTCTATCCTTGAGTTCACGATTGTCGACAAGGTAGTAAGACCCATTGAGCAGCGCCTTGCTTATGATGAACGGTCCTTCCCATGGCGGGGATAATTTGTGTGACTTCTTCTGCTTAAGTCGGAGCACCAAATCCCCCTCTTTAAACGAGCGATGCCGAACGCGGCGACTATGGTAGCTGCGTAGCTTCTGCTGGTAGATGGCGGATCTTTGGCATGCCAAAACGCGCTCCTCCTCGAGAAGGTCCACATCTAGGCGTCTGGATTCTTCAGCGTCATCTTCGTTGTAGGCGGCAACTCTTGGTGCATCGTGGAGGATGTCGGAAGGTAGGATGGCTTCTGCTCCATATACCATGAAGTAAGGGGTGTAGCCGGTGGATCTGTTGGGTGTAGTTCGTAAACTCCACAGCACAGATGGCAATTCTTCCGCCCAGGCTCCAGCTGCTCTATGTAGCGGTGCCTCGAGACGTGGCTTGATTCCCTGCAGAATTAATCCATTGGCTCACTCAACTTGACCGTTGGATTGTGGATGTGCCACAGATTCAAGGTCAAGTAGGATGCCTTTGTCCCAGCAATAGGCCTCCACTTCTCCTAGTGACAAGTTGCTTCCATTGTCGGTGATCATGCTATGTGGGAGACCAAATCTCACCACTAGATCCCAGACAAATCTAAGGGCAGTTGCCCCATCAAGCTTTCCAATGGGTTTAGCTTCTATCCATTTGGTGAATTTGTCAACTGCTACAAGCAGATGCGTAAATCCACACCGGTGCCGTTTGTAACGGCCCCACCATGTCTAGCCCCCAGACTGCAAACGGCCAAGTTATTGGTATTGTTCGCAATTCTTCAGCAGGAACATGTGGTTGTCGGGCATAATACTGGCATCCTGTGCATGTCTCAACCAGCTTGTCGGCGTCCGCCTTCGTGGTCAGCCAGTAGAATCCTTGCCAGAAGTCTTCCGCGACCAACGATCGAGGAGCGGCGTGATGCTCGAAATCTCCGAGATGGATTTCGTGTAGGATTTCCATACCTTCTAGCTGGGAAACACACTTTAGGTATACACTGAAGGGAATATGCCCGAGAGGCAATAATAAAGTGGTTATTATCGTATTCCTTATTTATGATAAATGTTTATTTTACATGATATAATTGTATTAATACGGAAACGTTAATACATGTGTGTTTAATAAACAAAAAGGAAGTTCCTAGTTATGCCTCTCTTATAAACTAGCTCGTTGATTAACAAGATGATCAAAGGTTTCCTGATCATGGACATTGGATGTTGTTAATAACGAGGCCACAACATTAGTGTAATGATGTGATGAACATTCATCCGAAGTATAGCATTACGATAAAAGTCATTGAGTTTATATTGCTATAACAACTTACGAAGTGATCCTAATCCTTAGACCATGAGATCATGTCAATCACTAACACCGGAAGAGTTTCTCGATGACATCAAACGTCACACCGTAATTGGGTGATTATAAAGATGGCTTCAAAACTACAAAAGTGTTATGTTGAGGTCCATAGATCAAGAGTGGAATTTGTTCATCCCGATGACGGATAGATGTGCTCTGGGCCCTCTCGGTGATATCACATTGATTAGCTTGCAAGCAAGTGATTTGATCACTAGAATGTTATATCACGGGAACGAGAAAAGAGTGCATGTCGGTAACGAGATCAAACTAGGTATGGAGAAACCGATGATCGAATCTCGGACATGTAATATATCGTGAAACAAAGGGATTAAGATACTAGCGTAAAAGGTTCACACGATCACAGAAGTCATCGTTGAATGTGTGGGAGTCAGTACGGATCTCAAGGTCACGCTGATTATTGATCGGAGAGGGTCTCGATCATGTTCGCATTATTCATGAACCGTTGGGTGACACACTTAAGGGATACCGACACCATTCGAGCAAATGATATGCCGTAGAAAGAAAAAGGAAAGCGCAGAAATTTATTTCACTAGACACCAAACTGCTTTGTTGAAATTGGCCAAACTGGTTCGCATGTGAAATTGAAATGTTGTAAGGGTTTTATGTGAATGTTTGTTAATTAAAGTAATTAACGAAATTCTGAATAAATAAATAAAATAGTTTTATTTAATGAGAGCTTGCATTAAATTTGGTGGAAATTTAATGCATGTGAGTGGATTTTGAGTGGAGACTTTTAATGGGAGTGGAGGCTTTTCATTTTGAGTGGGAGCTCCACCCACATGAATGTGGAAGAGGTGGGGCATCCCCATGGCTGGGCGCCATGCCCCTTGGGTGCCCCTCTCCCTATAAAGGCCCCTCTCCTCCTCTCAAAGCACACCTCCTCAAGGATCTCTCTCCCTTTAGAATTTCCCCATGGTCTCGGATCAGCGAGATACATGTTCCCGGGCTTTTTCTCGAAGGATTTGTTGCTTCCGCTTCACTGGAGCGAGGCACGGAGGTTGTCGGGTACCCACGTGTGTGCGATCACGGATGCACCACTGCTTTGAGGTGCAGGACTTGATCGTGCTGGACCGGCTGGACCAGATGGACTTCATCACGATCTTGAGATCGACAAGCGTTCATCTACATCATCCACGAGTACAACCTCGTTAACTCTATTCGGTCTTCGAGGGTATGTATTCTATGGATGTATATCCACCCGTTGCTTGTATCTAGTAGATAGATCTTGGTACTTAGTTGTTCCCATCGTAGGAAATTTTTTGTTTTCTATGCTGCAAACCCTATAGTGGTATCAGAGCCGTATATATGCGTAGATGCTTTGCACGGGTAGTACACATATGAGTATGTGGGCGATGATGATCATTTTATTGTTTCTTAGTTGTACTTTGGATATTGGTGGCATAGTAGGATGAAGCGGCCCGGACAAACTTTACATGTCCTCGCACATGAGACCTGTTCCAAGCTTGACATGCAACTAGTTTGCATAAGTGGCTAGCGGGTGTCTATCTCTCCTACTATAGTCAATATCTAATTTGCAACGAGTTGTCAACAATTTGGTTATCCTCGTTGTGGTTCATGTTCGTAGGTAAGAACGGTTCTATCTTCGAAAGCCCTAAGCCACGTAAAACTTGCAATGGACAAATTAGAGGCGTCTAGTTTAGATTGTTGCTGGGCTAGTGTTATGATATGGTGATGTCGTAAGTATAAGTATGAGATGATACTCTTACAACACTCGTAGCATGTAAGTTCCATAGACCTTGGCCTTACACATAAAGGTATGATAGAGATCATACCACGGTGCACATGATGGAGATCATATGCGGGAACCATATCATTTCACTTATTAACATGAGATGTTTGATTGTATATTATATTGCTATTTTAGCGTTTTATTAGCATAATAAGATGATCCCTCATTTAAATATCAAGATAAGAATGTGTTCTTCCTTTAGTATGCACCGATTATGTTTTCGTCTCTCCAAGACATCACGTGATGATCGGGTGTTCTTGGATCCACGACCATATTTCGGGTGTAAGACAGTTACACACGCGAATACTAAGGTTCTTACTTGGCGAGCCTAGCATGTACAGACATGGCCTCGGAACACGGACCAAAAGGTTAAGCATGAGTCATATGTTTTGATATGATGCCCATTTGATGCTCGCCTTTGAAGCTACACCGACTCACGTGATGATCGGACTTGGTGTAGTGGATTTGGTTCATGTAATCACCAAAAAGACACGAGGGATGTCGTTTTTGAGTGGGAGTTCATTTCTAATTTGGATTAGTAGAACTCAATTTATCATAAATTAAATCAAAGTGAATTTGCATAATTTGTTGTAGTCATTGGCAGTCGTTCACTACTTTATGCATAGTTGTAATTGAGATAATAGAACTATAGAATTCTGGATATCTACTTTACGAACTGGTATCGTATTGTGTTGAGTGTCATTCTAAAGTTTAAAGTCCTATTGCAAACTTTCAGCAAACTTTATTTACTCCATGAGATTTAATAATTGGTATTAAATCAAGAGTAACAATTCCAGTGTTAGTATCTTAAGTATCATGTTTGCCTCCATGATTCTTGATTTAAATATCGATATTATCTAGGAGCTGAAAGAATTGTTTCAGGAACCATCATGTGTGGCAGATATAACGATATCTGAAACAATGTTTTGGTTGAAAATGATAGAGTATAATATATGTTCTCATATTGGATGAGAATTTACAAAGGTTGGAGATGCTAGACATCCTAATCATCCAAAAAGGGTTTTGGAAAGTAATGTTATACTCACGATTCGCCTTTATAAGCTATAGTAGCTTGATCATGAAAGTCGTCATGATAAGAGTGAATAGAAGATGTATGTAAACTGTTTACTACACTAAAAGATTACTAAAGAATGGATTTTGAAAGAATACCGATCATTTTGATGATGGTGATCTACTTCAAAGTGCAAGTCCAAAGGTATTATTATTTAAATATACACGCTTTGGACTATGTGTCATGTATATGGCGCCACTTTTGATGTTGATAGATTCTTTTAAAAAGGAAAAGGAAATGCTGAAAGAGAATCTATAAAATATATTTGGCAGAAAAGAAAAGATTGGAAATATCCAATTTAGGTATATGGATGATATACATATTATGGTTGTATTCTTTGCTTGTTAAACAATGTGGTTCTTGGGTATTGGATACCGAATTGGTTGGTATGAAATTTCATACGGAACAACGCAATTCATAAACCACAATGGCCTAAGTAACTAGCAAGAGAATATGTGATGATGTTCATCGAAAACAAACAAACCGTTGTTTGTATTTCTCGTTGACATCAAAGCTTGACTTCAATATTTGTTTCAATAATTGTTATTTGAATCAGGTATTATGAGAACAAAGGTTGTTCAAATAATTACCATATTCCATATAAGATGGATGATTTTCAAATCTAGTTGGAGAAATCACATCCATAAAACCTAATGCTAAAATGTCGCAAGACAAATGATTGGTAGATCACTTACGAAGTGACATCGCCGTTTAAATTATATTGGAAAGAAAAACATGAAGAATCTCCATTTTCATGGATTTTTGGAGTCTTTGATTTGATCAAGTGACGCTTGTGAGACTTTCCTCGGGATAATTAAAACTTCGTTCAAAGGCCAAAGAAGAACGAACGACTAAATTATTGGAATTTATACATATCAATGTATGTAGTCCATTAAGTATAGTCGTAAGCGATGGATTTCAACTTCATATACTTTCTCCGGAAATTTGAGTGAATATTCACTTAATGAGAAAGAAGTGTGAAATATTTGAAAATGTTCAAAGACTTTCAATATGAAGTGAAAATCATTATGACAAGAAAATAAATGGTTTATGATTTTATCATAAGGGATTTATTTGAGTTACAAGTGTAACAAGAAAAATAAATGAATTATGATTTATCATAAAGGGATTTATTTGAGTTGCAAGTTTAGCAAAACACCTAGATTTACATTTCCCGAAACACCATAGGAGTATGGAGTGTTTGAGATTTGTAATGAAACCTTGTTTGACATGGTTGGATCAAAGGTGTTATTTATAAAACTGCCATTATGTTTTAAAAAGATTAAAGCTTTAGAGACTACCGCTTTTACACTGAAAAGAGCTCCATCTTGATCCGTTGAAATGACACCATATGAGTTATGGTTTGAGGTAAAACCCAAGTTGTCATTTCTTAAATTTTGGTATGCTAAACATAAGTAAGTTGTTTAAAACCGAAGTCGGATAAGCATGTCTGTGTAGGTTATTTCGAATAACAATTGGGTATTCCTCCATAACACCAAGGACAAAATGTTTTGCCGCTTGAAATGTGAAGTTTCTTGAAAAAGGAATTTTTTGCAAAAGTTAAGTGGGAGGACAATAGAACTTTGATAAGGTTAACGAACCTTAGCTAAATTTGCTGAGTTGCGCAGCGCTGGAAATCATTCCGAAGGCTGCCATAATGCTCATAGCTTGTCGGGGGGTTAACCTCGGGTAGGTCAGAGACGGGGAAAGACAGAGGTACTGTCCCCGTCTGGTTTCCGAGCTACGGCCTAGGTCGGACGAATCATGGATATGTCGGCCGATGAACGGAGGCAAGAAGCCCATGCACAGGTATCAAGTAGTTACCCGGCCGAGTTAATGAGAAAATCGGCCGGGTTATCCAAATGATCTTCATGCAGGTAAGGAACGAGCCGAGTAACACAAGGTAAGGCCGAGTGATACGAAGCTTGCGGAGAAGGAGAAGCCAGGTCAAAGTATAGCTGCAGGCTAGAAGGAATCGAGCAGGGCCAAGCACAAGAGACAAGGATGCAGTGTCACGGGGCGTAGGAGGTCACGGAGGTGACAGTCCTGGAGCCCGAGGCGCGCAGGAGGGGGGCCACTAGAGCCTTGCCGTCATTAGAAGGGCAACAGGGAAAGGAGGCCGCCGAACTACTATTTTGGGACAAGCATATTCCACGAATATGCTTGCCTCGTCAGCCCTAAGGGCACCCAAGGCACCCCTTTATAAGGGGAGGTTTGGACCCTGAGGGGAGGATCGAGAACAACAAGCACCGTTAGGCTGGGGAGATTCACATTGTCCCCCTGTAAACAGCTCTAGGAGCACTTGTAACCCATCAAGAGAGAAATAAAGTTCATCACTTTGGCAGCTTGAGTGTAAAGACAGTTGCATCTTCCCTCCCCGGATCCCACTAGCATCCATTGGCCCCATACTTTAGCCTACCCATGGCATCTGCCGTGCCACCACCACGACAGTTGGCGCCCACCATGGGGCAATCAGCGGTGCTAGCTGGAGTTGTGATCCGGACGGGAAACTTCATCAACACCGGCGAGCGCGTTGTTTCTGGCTTGGTCCAGAGATTTGGTCTCTGCGACTATGTCAGAGACAATGCAGGGAGCTTCAGGGGGAAAACCCCCCCGCGCAACGGGATCTTCATCGGCCTGGGCGAGCACAGGGTCTACGTCGCCGACATCACCGACGCGTTTATCCTCACCAAGTTGTTGTTGCGGGAACCACCTCGAGCGTGGCGAAGTCCATCGAGGAGCATCGGCGGCGGCCGAGGTGATGGTCGCAGAGGACTCAAGTGGGGAGCAAGATTAGCCGGGTCAAGCGGAGAACCTGCAGCGCATGTGGTCCGCCTAAGCAGATCACACTGCAAACCGCCGAGGTAATTCCGCCAGTGACAAACCCGGCCGAGCTGCATGACACCACCCCAAAGGCACCAAGAGTGAGAGGACCACCTCTGGAGAGACCAGAGAACATTCTTCAGGCAACTATAGAGAACTTAACCACACCAGTAGCGCCGATACTTGATCCGGCAAATGCTCAGGCAGAGTTAGAGGAAACCAGGCAAAAGGTGCTGGTAGAGGCCAAAAAAGTATCAGCCCTGCGGGAATCCTTGAACAGGACCCTGAGAGAATATGCAAAAGCTAATAAGCTTGATATCGCACCCGAGCGGGTGGACGAACTAAGATTAAGAGGTAAGAACCTCATGAATGATATTAACAAAGAGCATGAAGCTCACAGAGCCGAATCAGGCGATTTGGGTTTGCCGAGGTACAGTACCCCGGCGAAAAACCTGAGAGCGGCAAATGCCGCAGCATTGGAATTAGAGGGATTAACAGGGGAAGCTCGGCAGAAACAACAAGAAAGAGTGAATGAGCTGGTGCGCATCGCGAACCAGCAAAATGAGGAAATGCTCAGAGCCAACCCGGCAAGACCAGGGGCTTCACGGATGGTTCATTCGGCAGGGGCAGCACCTGCTTTATCTGCGGCAGCGGCGTCATCACCTGGAAACAACGCTAGAAAAGAAAAAGCAGTAACCTCAGGGAAGAGGAACAAACAAATTGTTCCATATGACCCGGCAATAGCTGGAAAGGCAAATGAGAACAGAGGCAATGCAAGCCGAGGTAATAGTGGGGAGAGAAACCACGGCCGCATGGAAAAGGACGGCGGCGGCCGAGGTAATGGGGAGCACGGCAGGAAAGAACCTGCAAGAGACAATCATGAAAACCAAACCCCGGCCGAGGTAAGAAGAGAAGTGCCGCTCAACCAGCAACCAAGACATGAGCCTCGGCAGGAAAGAGAAGTGAGGCCAGCTCGCTACAATCAGATGAATGAAAGGTATAATGATGGATATTCCGAGGTAGAATACGCAAACCAGGGTGGAAACAATCATTATGGGATGCAGGATAGAATCCTGTACAGAGATTTGCCAGCAAATGATGCAAGAGTAAAGTTGGATCGGCTATACCGGTCCGAGCTATTGGAAGAGCAAGGTCCACCAGGTCCGGCATGTTTCGGACCAAGGATCATGGGCGAACCACCAGTGCCGAATTTTCAGTTGGCAAGAGGCACAAAAACGTACAATGGAAGTACCAAACCACAAGACTGGTTGATTGATTATGCCACCGCTGTGAAGATAGCAGGTGGCAATCTGAGATGGGCTGTGCGGTATGTCCCACAGATGTTGGAAGGACCAGCCAGGGTATGGTTGAATAATCAACCAGTCGAGATCAACTGCTGGTTGGATTTGAAGAGATGTTCGTAGCAACTTTACCAAGACATACAAGAGACCAATAGACCACAAGAACTAGCCATGTGCAAGCAGAGGCCGAATGAAACAGATAGAGAGTTTTAACTCGATGGTGTAACTTGAGAAACTCATGTGAGGAGTTATCGAATCACAAGCAATCGCTTGGTTCGCGCAAGGCTGCCGTTATGGCAGCGTACCGTGGCAACGCCTGCAGAGAGATATGCCAACCACACTGGCAGAAACAATCAGAATAGCGGACTCCTATGCATTGGGTGACCCAACCCAACCGGAGTTAATGTCGGCAGACCATCGTGAGCAACAAGACCAGTACACGAGAGAATTGGCCGGGTCATCTAGGCGTGATTTCAGAGGAAGAAGAAGAGAAGAGAGGCCGGATTATAGATATAATTCAGCCCAGGTGGCGGCTGTAGCACAAGATCAGCCGAGTCACGGAGCAATTCAACAGCGGAAAAATGGACCTCAAAAGGACATCAAGGAATGAAGGAAAGAGGCAATGGACCCCAGAACAAAAGAAGCAATGGCAAGAGAGGCCGAAGTATACGTTCGAATCCATGTTGGATCAGCCGTGTAAATTTCACACATCAAACCCATCTAGACCAGCCAATCATACAACCCGGCAATGCGCCTGGATGAAAAATGCAATGGGAAACCCGGCAGGAGCTCAGGCTCCCCATCAGGTGCAACAGCAGCATCACCGCAGCTTAATCGGAGCAAATACATAAAGAATCGATGCTGCCCCTCCTCCGAGGTACGATAACTCGGATCGGAGGGATGCAGTGCATCAAGTAATGAACCAGGGGCAGGACGGAAGGATAAATCTGGCAAATGCCGGACGTAATGATTACAGGAACATCACTTCTTATTGTGTGTTCACGACAGAACAGCAGGACAAGCAGAGTGTGCAGCGCCGGCATATGGAAGTGAATGCAGTTGTACCAGCAGTGCCAAGATACCAGCCATGGTCTGATCAGGAGATGACCTGGAGCATGAAAGACCACGCCAGAATAATGCCGAGTCCAGGATCATACGCACTTGTGTTGGATCCGACGTTTGTGGGACCAAGCATCAATGTGAAATTCTCAAAAGTACTCATCGATAATGGAAGCAGTATCAACATCATGTACAAAGATACCATGCACAAGCTCGGAATATCAGAATATGCCGCATCCACGAGGACAACTTTCCATGGGATAGTGCGGCTTTCATGTGAGCCCATCGGTAAAGTCCGAGTGGACGTGTTATTCGGTACAAGGGATAATCGCAGCAGAAAATTTAGAATTTGAGGTGGTCGATCCGGAAAGTTGTTATCATGCTTTACTCGGACGCCTTAAGCCAAATTCATGAGCATTGTCATATAGGTTATCTAAAGATGAAGTTACCGGACCACAAGGGGTGATAATAGATTGAGGGATTACAAGAAGTCAATGGAGTGTGCTT
This sequence comes from Avena longiglumis, assembly GCA_030063025.1. Lineage (NCBI taxonomy): Eukaryota > Viridiplantae > Streptophyta > Magnoliopsida > Poales > Poaceae > Avena > Avena longiglumis. The sequence continues at coordinate 535,315,841 of CP125976.1, forward strand.
CACCGGGTCAAATTTGGCGAGTCATTGGTTATAGCAAGAGAAAGAAAAGGATCCCGAAGTAGCAGCCGTCAACAAGACAGCTTATGCCAAGACCGCCAACCCTCATGGCAGTGTTTCTTCTCAGCCGACCAAAGAGACGAAGAAATTTCAGATTGATGAGCAGTTCCCAGAGCGCGATTACTATTGGTGCAGGCCTTGACGCTAAATAGGAAGGCGAGCTCACCAACTTCCTCCGTGAGAATCGGGACATATTTGCATGGTCAACTCAAGATCCAAGGTGCCGAGGGAGTTAGTGAGCACTCTTTAAACGTCGTGGAGCACGACCGGTGAAGCAACCTCTCCGCCGCTCACCAAGACAGAGAAAAGTAATAGGGGATGAAATAGCTCGGCTCTCGCAGCCGGGTTCATCATGGAGGCCGTATCCGGATTGGTTATCAAATCCGGTACTAGTAGAAAAGAAAAAGATGACCCCAATGTAGCCATTGTGTGGCTGGCGAATGTGTATCGACTACACTAACTGAACAAGGCATGTCCGAAAGATCCTTTTCCTTTGCCTAGAATAGACCAAGTCATTGACTCGACCGGTCGTGAGCTGTTATCATTTGTAGACGCGTATTCTGGTTTCCACCGAATCGTTAAATCCGCCGATCAAATAAAGACTGCATTTATTACCCGTCACGGGCGTATTGTTATCGCACAATGCCATTCGGCCGCAAAATGCAGAGCAACGTATCAAGGTGCATGCAAAGGTGCTTACATGATCAGATAGGAAAAAATGTACAAGTATATGTGGATGACGTAGTCATCAAAACTAAGGAGAGCAAAACCTTGCTAGAAGATATACGGCAAACTTTCGCGAACCTGAGAAGGTTCCGAATGAAACTTAATCCAGAGAAGTGCACATTTGGCGTGCCGGCAGGAAAATTACTCGGTTTCCTTGTGTCCAGCCGAGGTATCGAGGCTAATCCAACGAAGATAAGAGCGATAGAAAGAATGGAATTGCCGAGATGCTTGAACGATGTACAAAAATTCACGGGCTGCCTGGCCTCGCTTAGTCGATTTGTATGTCGGCTAGGAGAAAAGGCACTACCACTTTATCAGCTGATTAGAAAGTCGGACAAATTCAGCTGGACTCCCCAGGCGGACCTTGCATTTCATGAGTTGAAAAAGATGCTAGTTACGGCACCCATTTTAGCTTCTCCATTATCGAAAGAACCTATGCTACTCTATGTAGCGGCTACCAATCGAGTAGTTAGTACTGTGGTTGTAGTGGAACGACTTGAAGAGGTAAGTCAGAGGCCGATACTATCTAAGTGAAGTATTATCCACTTCAAAGCGTAATTATCCGCACTATCGAAGATGGCTTATGGAGTATATATGTCGGCAAAAGCTTAAGCATTACTTTGAAGAGCACCCCATCAAAGTAATCTGTGAGGCACCCATAGCCGACATATTGAACAACAAAGATGCAAGTGGCGAATAGCAAAATGGGCGATCGAGTTATCACCGTATGCTCCACAATTTGATAGAAGAGATGCGATCAAATCTCAGTCGCCGACTTTCTAAAGATCGGGCCGAGGTGCAATATGAGCCACCACCGCGGATCCAAATCTTGGACAATGCATTTTGATGGTTCCAAACTAAGGAACGGTTTGGGAGCAGGAATAGTGCTAACCTCGCCTAAAAAGATCGGTTGAAATATGTACGCAAATACATTTTGCGCATCCAACAATGTAGCTGAATATGAAGCACTAGTTCATGGATTGAAAGTAGCAAAAGAAATTGGTATACGCCAATCCTATGCTACGGTGACTCGGATCTAGTAATGCACAAGTATCGGGCGGTTGGGACGCATTAGATGCTAATATGGCTTTATCTGATTCCATGTGCAAAAGATAAGTGGATATTTTGAAGGATGTGAATTCCACCACATACCACGGGCAGAAAATGACGCTCGACACATTGTCAAAATTAGGATCAACCGACAATCAATCCCGCCGGTATTGCCTGAGCACCTCAGAAACCATCAATAAACCCATCACCGAGTCCGAATCAATCTTTATCCCAGAAGTTCTGCAGAGAATCATACGCCAATGGAGGTAGATCCGCAGAAGATTCGAGTCCCTAAAGAGAGGGACATGAGGTAATAGCAATCATGGAGAGCCGAGGTATATACGTCGTGAAAACATGGAGATAGACAGTGGGATCACTGCAGAGAGAGTAACGCCAATATGGGCGCAACCCATATTTTCGTACCTAAAAGACGCAGTATTGCCGAGTAATGAAATATTAGCCAGACAAACAATCAGAAGAGCAAAAGCCTACACAATCATAAACAATGAGTTATATAAGAGAAGCGTAACAAACATATTGCAAGTGAGTTCCATGAAGGTCGAGATCCTTCTAGACATACACCAAGGAGAATGTGGGCACCATGCCTCATCTCGCGCTTTAGTAGCCAAGGCTTTCAGGCATGGATTTTACTGGCCAACGGCGTTAAAAGAGGCAGAAGAATTAGTTAAGAAGTGCAATGGGTGTCAGAGATATGCAACCAGAATACATATGCCGTCGGCCGAGTTAAAAACAATACCCATCACTTGGCCATTTTCTGTATGGGGTTTAGACATGGTGGGACCTTTCAAGCCGGCGAGAGGAGGAATGACCCACATCTTGGTTATGGTAGACAAGTTCACAAAGTGGATTGAAGTAAAACCAATCAAAAAGTGATGGGCACAAGAAGTTGAAATTTCTCAAGGATATCATCTTGAGATACGGATACCCACACAGCATTATTACGGATAATGGCACGAACTTTGCAGAAGGAGCCTTCGCCAGATTTTGCCAAGAGAAGCACATAAGACTAGATGTTGCCTCGGTGGCCCACCCAGCATCCAATGGGCAAGTTGAAAGATCTAATGGACTGGTGTTATCAGGAATAAAACCACGACTTGTTGAACCTTTGCAACGGTCGGCAGGATGTTGGATCGAAGAAATCCCAGCCGTGTTATGGAGCCTCCGGACTACTCCGAATAGATCAACAGGTTACACCCCATTCTTTCTGGTATACGGGGCAGAGGCCGTACTCCCAGCCGACATAATCTATGACTCGCCAAGAGTTGCTCAGTACACAACCTCAGAAACAAATGAAATAGCTCGGCAAGATGCCGTAGACCTGTTGGAAGAAGCCAGGGAGTTGACATTATCACGATCGGCCATTTATCAACAGAACTTACGGCGATATCACAGCAAGAAAGTGAATCCAAGAGTATTCAAAGAAGGAGATCTAGTCCTCACATTTGGTGCGGCACTACGGCATGCACAAATTATCACCCCATGGAAGGACCATTTATCGTGAGCAAAGCATTGCACAACGATGCATATTATCTGTCGATGCTCAATCCGGAGAGAACAAGGCATAAAGCTGGTGAAGAAACGCCGGAATGTGGCTTTACTTGCCATTTTACTCGTAGCGTTCCATCTCAAGGTCAAAATCAATGGTGTATTTGCATCTCGGCACCAGGTGAGGACTCGGGGACCGCCAGGATATATTTATGTCATATCATGTATTTCAAGCCTCGGCACCCAGGCGATTACTAGGGACTACAATATGTTATGTTATTTCATGTTAGATGTTTAAACCTCGGAACCCGAAAGCGATTACTCGGGACCGCCATATGTAATGATTATTTCGTATTATATGTTTGAACCTCGACACGCAGAGCAATGACTGGGACCGCCATATGGTATATTTATTTCTTCGCGTTACATACTTGAACATTGGCGACCGGAGCGGTGACTTCGGGGACCGCCATGTTGTGTTCCTTTCATGTTATGAATATGTACCTCGGTGCCAAAAGCATTGACTCAGGGACTATCATATGATATGTCAAATGCGTATTCACACTTAAACCTCGGCATCTAAAGCAACGATTCGGGGACTACCGGATGATACCTCAGACCTATGCTAAACGCAATCATATCAGTTTTCTACCACCTCCGAAACGTGATTTATATAAGGAAGTTACGGACTGTAAACGATGATCCAGCGATTGTTGCTTGCTCCCACAACGGAGTAGTTAACTTATATTCAAAACAGGTCAATAGTGTAGATATTCAGCGCTAACGCTTGGATAAGACCATCAAAATAACGGCAAAGTTGAGCCCTAAAAGATGAAGAAATTACGAGCCAGCAAGGCAAGAATTCGGACGAGCATCCACTTAACAAAGAATCTCAACAACACATAGCAAAAGAAGTTCGAATCATACGAGTTGACAAATTTTTTCGTCTACATTATACGCCCGGCATACCAGGGATCACAAATAACCTAGGCATTGTTCGTTGGAGGGGCAGCTTCTTGCTCAGGTGCGGGGCACTCCGAGGTAGGAGGTACTTCGACTGAGGTCGCCTCGCCCTCCGCCGACCCAGGTGTAACTTCGGCGGTATCACAGGGTTGTTCAGGAGCGTCAGTACGCGCGGTAGAATGCCCGGTGCCTTTGGAGGAAGACCGCGTATCGCCGTTGCTATCTGAGCTTGAGCTGGAGCTATCGGATGTGGCCGAATCATCTTCACCGTGCTCAGCTGAATCATCACCCGAAGCACCTTCAGCCGCGACCTCCTGATCCGGATCTGGGAGAAAACTTGGCCCTTCATTCCAAGTGTGCACATCGGCATACTCAACGAGCTGGAAAGCTCGAGCTTGCCGAAGAGCAACAAAGGTGGGATCTTCAACCCAGCGAGAGCCAGTGCGCAGATTCCTCAGAATGTCAAGAGAGATGTCTTCATACCATGACATGATTACGGTTAGGGCCATGTCGGCACCAGCACGCGCAGCAGATTCTCTCCAAAGACTCAGCTGTCTCTCAGATGCCATCAGCCTTGTCACCAGTAACTTGACTTCATTGATATCGGGAGTCCCCGAGGTATTTGGCCAGAGTGCATGATAAGCTCGGATAGCGGCCTGCACCAGGTCCCGGCCCATAATTTTCATCGGACCAACTGCAGCACCAACAGCAACCAAGAAATCCTCCATCGAATATTCAAAGTCAACAGCAACAGGTTCACCTCGAGCGCGAGCTGCAAGAACAGCTTTAGAACTCACGGGTTTGGCCTCGGGAAATGATCTGCAAAACATGGACGTGTCAAAGGATAGCAGACGACAAAGAAAAATACAGTTCGGCAGGCCAACTAACTTACGATGAATATAGCTCATCATTATCTGCGGGTCTTTGGCCCAAGCAGCTTTACTCTTCTCGAAACAGTAATTTCCTCGCTCAAACCGCGAGTTTTAAGTTCGGCATGAGGAGTTCTTTGTTCTTCTCAGAATCCAGAGTCACCGATTCTTTCCTCGGCAAATTCTTGGTCAACCTTTTCTAGCTCGGACTTGAGAGAGCTTGAGTGTATTCACCTCGGATCTCAAAGTAGCTATCTCATCATCTTTTTCTTGTAGTTGCCAATGAACTGCTTTGTTCTAAAAATGAAGCATCACGTCGGGCATGGGCACGCAATCTTGTTGTGACATCGCAAAGTCTTGCAACTCGCTTTACCACAGCCAACGCAATAAGGAAACTTAGCATAGATACTAAAAGGAGAAGGAGTGAAGTAGAAAGGAAACTAACCTTCCAAGGTCTTGATCTTCTTTTCAAGGCGGATATTGAGGTTATTGATATTACCTATTCAACAAGAAGTAAGCCGCGTTCATGGACGAGTATATGAGAAAGGTGGAAATAAGGAAAACGAACTATCGACTTATCGCCTTCTTTGCCACAGGCAGAACTTTCGTACTTCTCTTCCACTTGCGGTGCGAAAAAAGCAACCTCTGGAACTCGGCGGTCCGTCGGTCATGTGCAACCTGAGCAATAGAGCAAAATGATAAAACAACAAGTAGAAGCTAAATTAGATCCAAATCAAGCAAAGCTTAATTCGGCTCTAGGTGGCTGGATATTCAAAGCAATACCAGATCCGAATCAAGCAAAGCTTAATTCGGCTCTAGGTGGCTGGATATTCAAAGCTATACCAGATCCAAATCAAGCAAAGCTTAATTCGGCTCTAGGTGGCTGGATATTCAAAGCTATACCAGATCCAAATCAAGCAAAGCTTAATTCGGCTCTAGGTGGCCGGATATTCAAAGCAATACCATATCCGAATCAAGCAAAGCTCAATTCGGCTCTAGGTGGCTGGATATTCAAAGCTATACTAAATCCGAATCCAGAAGGATTTAACTCAGATCTAGGTGGCCGGATATTCAAAGCTAAACTAGATCCGAATCAAGCAAAGCTCAATTCGGCTATAGGTGGCTGGATATTCAAAGCTATGCCAGATCCGAGTCAAGAATAACTTAACTCGGCTCTAGGTGGATGGATAATCAAAGCTACACCAAGTCCGAATAAACTATGAACTAGATGGCCGGACTAACAAACCTTAGAAATAAAATTAAGTCAAACTTCCAAGCATACAACAAGTTATTTCCTTGCAAGTTTAGGGACTAGAGAATAGGGTAACATCCGAGAATAATTTAAGACTCGAGATAAAATAATTACCGCATTCATCTTGTTGGTGTCAATGATAAACCGGGCAGCATGGTCAAAGCGGCGTGATGTCGAAAAGTGGAAAGGTTGGTTGGTGGATTGCCTTCAAATTGATCAAGCATTCCGATTATTGGCATACTCAACTAGCGCTCGAGGCTGTTCCGCTAGTGTCAGAGTTAAAACTTTACCCGGGCAGGCGGTCCGACCACGGCGATCGCAGGGCTCTTATGAAGAGCAAGGCGGCCGTGGCGAAAATATGATGACTTTGGCGATGCAGCTCCCTTGCGCAGCAAGGCTGCAATACTCATTGAGAAGAGAAGAGCCCAAGACCTTCTCGAGAAGAAGTCTTGACGGCAATAGCACGCTCTCCTTAGAAGAGGCGCTGAGGAAGTTGCGCTCCGGTGGGGACGGAGTCCTTAGGACCAGCGGAGGATAAGCTCGCAGAGGGCAACGACCTTTTCGCCGAGGTCGGGATGACCATAGAAACCGCAAATAGATGGAGGCTCAATGGTAACCAGGGCCCATAGAGGGACAGTGGCTCAACAAAAACATCGGAGGGTCGGATCGGATCCAGATCAATGGAAGAAGTCTCAGGGGCATCACGACGAACAGGCGACGTATTTGGATCGGGGGGAGAAGCAGGACGAATAGGACTAGGAATTCGGGTGTCATCAACGGGAGGAGGAGATGGCGACCGAATCGGACGGCTAGTCATACTAGGACCGGGTTTAACAGACGGAGGGCCTGTAAAAATAAGAAAGAAGATTCACGGTATGGGAAACAGAAAGAGAGAAACAAGAAATATAGGCAAAAGAACTTACCCAACAACCCCAGGCATGGTCTTGCGCCTGGGAGGATTCGGAGCGGATTTCTTTATTCGCTTCTTAGGAACTGCCTCCGAGGCACTAGCAGGAGCCCCGCGCTTCCCCGAGGTAAGGGAGGCCGGGAAGCAATAGGTTCGGCGTCGTGAACTGACCGGCCGGATTAGCTGGGAAAGTAGAAGCCGGAAATGCATAAGAAATAGGCATGGCGGCAACTACCTCAAGAATTTGGACCTCGTCAATCACCTTCCTCCTCTTGCGCTGAAGTTTTACCATGAGCTCGAGCCGAGCAGGATCCGACTTAGGGACGAACTCCTCGAGTCCGCCACAAGATCCGGTACTCGTCATGGGCCAAGGGAGCTGCAGAACCTCGGCGTCCTCGTTCTTCTGCTCTGCGAACCTCTGCAGGACGAGGAGAAAGAAAATCATGTAAACCAGTCTCTAGGAATTGAGGAGAAATAGAGTAATGAAGATTAGGCATACCTCGGGAGGCGGATTGTCGGGTAAATGGTTTTAACCCCAAGACCAATCCTCGTGCATCTCGTCTTGAAGATAGCTCGACGCTTATGAATAAGGTAATTGTCCAACTCCACGGTCGAGACTCGGTTAGGGTCAAGAGGACCACTCATATAGCATAGCTTGTGGGTCCGTCTTGAACGGGCAGATCCGCCATCGATAAAAGTTGCCATCGGTCTTCGCCGCACACCCGCCCGGATCAACTCTTTAGCCGAATCTCGAAAGCCTCGCCAGGGCATGAGTTTTTCTCGGATTATATAGCCAGTTCACTTTGGAAGGTGGGCCAATTGAGAACGGTGGGAGCCGAATCTTGTCTTCCGCCCCTCTGTTCTTGACATAGAAGAATGATTTATGCCATTTCTTGCATGACTCCAACCCAGTGACACGGGGGAACACGGATTTCCTCCGAGGTGTAATAGATGCCGCCCCACATTGGGTGAGCAACTTCTCGGAAGGATGCAGAGATTTGTTGGGAACGACGTTGGAGCGGATCTGGAAGAACTTCGACCAGACATGCACTGACGGCCATAGGCCGAAGTAACCCTCCGAAGCGGAGATGAAAGCAGAAAGAGAAGCTATGGCGTTCGCAGGAAGGTGGTGTGGCTGAAGGCCGAAGTAATCAAGGAATTCTCTAGCGAAATCGCTGAGAGGGAGACCGAAGCCGCGGGCGAAGTGAGACATGAAAACCACATACTCGCCCTCTCTGATAACTGGAGAGGATTCGCTGCCGGGTAAACGGCAGGAAACCTCGGCAGGAATCCGTCGAGTTCGGATGAGCCATTCAATCTCACGGCGCGTGACTGAAGAGCCCTGCCACGATCCACGCTCGGGCCCAGAGCCAGCGTCATCGTCCTCAACAAGAGCACCGCTAAACGAACTAGACATGGGTGCGCCGGAGAGATCGCCGGAGGAAAAACTGGCGGCGGAGGGGAGCTTAGAGCTACAAGGCCCCGTCGGAACTTAGCACGAAAACAATGGCGAGGAGAGGAGGAACCGCCGCCTGAGCACGAAAACGAAGCGGATCGATCTAGGGCAAGATCTGGGCAAGATGGTCAGAAAGGACTCACCGGCGGCGGAGCCACAGCCGTAGAGCGCGGGCGAACGACGCGGCGGAGTCCTCACCGGCGGAGGCTCTGGCGGATGAACGACGACGGAGCGGCAAGAGAGCACGCAGGCGAAGGGAAGAAGGAGAGCGGACGCGAGCGATAAGGGGAAAGATGAACCCTGCGCACGCTTCCCTCTTTATAGTCAAGCCACGAGCAGGAGGATCGTGGTGTGGCGATTACCCGTAGATCGTGGGAACGGCACGAACGCATCGACGGTAAGTGGAGCCACACCAACGGCCACGCATAAAGAAAAGTTGTTACGATCCCGAGGAGCGGCACGAGGCGTCGTGGCGGCGGGCAGCAGAAGAGTTCATCGTAGCTTGTCAAGCAATCGAGAAGGACCTAAAAACTAGAAGAGCAATGATGAGGTGACACGTAGGACATGGCGTACGATGGAAGGAACGAGGAAACCTCGGACGAGGCCATAGCTCGGAAACAAGACTTAAGAAAGTAATGAAGCTGATATAACCCGGCCAAAGCTATTGACAGGGCCACACCAGCTTCGGGGACTAATGTCGGGGGGTTAACCTCGGGTAGGTCAGAGACGGGGAAAGACAGAGGTACTGTCCCCGTCTGGTTTCCGAGCTACGGCCTAGGTCGGCCGAATCATGGATATGTCGGCCGATGAACGGAGGCAAGAAGCCCATGCACAGGTATCAAGTAGTTACCCGGCCGAGTTAATGAGAAAATCGGCCGGGTTATCCAAATGATCTTCATGCAGGTAAGGAACGAGCCGAGTAACACAAGGTAAGGCCGAGTGATACGAAGCTTGCAGGAGAAGGAGAAGCCCAGGGTCAAAGTATAGCTGCAGGCTAGAAGGAATCAGAACAGGGCCAAGCACAAGAGACAAGGATGCACAGCGTCAGAGGGGCAGAAGGAGGTCACGGAGGGGATTTTCCGGGAGCCCGAGGCGCAGGAGGGGGCCACTAGAGCCTTGCCATTAGAAGGGCGACAGGGAAAGGAGGCCGCCGAACTACTATTTTGGGACAAGCATATTCCACGAATATGCTTGCCTCGTCAGCCCTAAGGGCACCCAAGGCACCCCTTTATAAGGGGAGGTTTGGACCCTGAGGGGAGGATCGAGAACAACGAGCACCGTTAGGCTGGGGAGATTCACATTGTCCCCCTGTAAACAGCTCTAGGATCACTTGTAACCCATCAAGAGAGAAATAAAGTTCATCACTTTGGCAGCTTGAGTGTAAAGACAGTTGCATCTTCCCTCCCCGGATCCCACTAGCATCCATTGGCCCCATACTTTAGCCTACCCATGGCATCTGCCGTGCCACCACCACGACATAGCTTATGTTCCTCAAAGGTTGTGGTCACGGAGATCTAAGTTCTTATTGAACCAAGTCGGTCGGTTAAACAATCAAATTCTAAGATTTGAGAGTAAATCATTATTGTCTGACAATGATGAACCGACTACATGCAAAGAAGCGATGATGGGCCCTGACTCCGTCAAATGGCTTGAAGCCATAAAATCCGTGATAAGTCCATACACGATAAATCAAGTTTTGAACTTGGAAGACCCTCCGAAAAGGTGTAAAAACCTATCGGTCGTTTTTGGATCTATAAAGAAACAGACATGGATGTTTCACATCTATGAAATAGTCGACATGTCGTAAAGTATTTTATGACAATGTTCAAGGAGTTGACTATGACAAGATTTGATCTTTCATAGCGATATTTAGTCTGGACGGATTAAAGTAGCAACCACTACATATAATTTGGTATATGGTAGATGAATAAACAAAACAAAGTTCTTCTAATAGAATGGTTACCTAGGACGTGTACATGACACGATCCAAAGGGTTTTGTTAATTCAAAGGATGCTAAAAAGGGCATGCAAACTTCAATGGTTGAAGTAAGCATCGCGGAGTTGGAATCTTCACCATGATGAAAAAGGAGTTTTTCATCAGGAGACGATTAAGATGCTTGCATTTGCAAGAAATTAAGTGGTAGCACTAAGACATATTTCTAATACATTATGTGGAGGACATCTTGTTGATTAGAAATGATGTATCTTTTATTGACAAAGGTTAAGAATTTCATTTCGATGAAATACTTAGGCAAAACCCGAATATTTAGCATGAATGTCTATAGTGGATAGACTGTGACGCTAATATGGTTGTGCCAAACGTACATATATGAGATATTGAAAGAGTTCAGTATAGAAACGACAAGAAAAGGTTCTTGTCGCATGGAAAAGGAGTTGAATCAAGATTCAAGTGTATCGACACTTGATAAGTGAAACAAGATTCAAGTGCTTTGACACTTGATGAGTGAAATCACGAGAATGTTTTGATCAATCATACCATGATATGTACACATCCAGATATTTCCTATGCTCTAAGTGTTATGAGCATATACCAGAATGAATCATAAAATGATCATTGGACTATAGTAAGGATATTCTTATGATCTTTTGGAAGAACTAAGAATATATTTGTGTAGAGGTGACAAACAATTACAAATAGTTCATTGTAAAACGTTACATTGATACTAGTTTTGTCGCAAGATACAAATTAAGTTTATCTCAATTTAAACTATGAGTGGCACAATGAAATGGAAAGGAGTTTTCATGATGGATTTGGATGTATTCCAAAGTTAAGACATTGTGACGAATACTACAACAAAAGGCTAAGTATATGACTGCTATAGTAGCAGCAAAGGAGGGAATTTGTGTCAAGTAGTTTGTTATCAAACTAAGGTGTGGTTCGCAACGGGCTAACACTAAAGATATATTGTATGACAATAGTATCGACGTGTTTTAAACCCCAAGGAACTAAAGGTCTCACGGAAAGACCAAATTTATACAATGCCATCTCATTAGAGAATGAGTGATGCGTGAAGACGCAAAGACATGCAAATACACACGGACCTGAAAGCGTCAGATCCGTACATTATGTTAACCACTTGCAGTTGCGTATATGGAACACCGGAAAGCCATATGTGTTCAATACGCAAAGTTTTCAAACTAGATTATTGTCTCTAGTGCAAGTGGGAGACTGAAGGGAATATGCCCGAGAGGCAATAATAAAGTGGTTATTATCGTATTCCTTATTTATGATAAATGTTTATTTTACATGCTATAATTGTATTAATACGGAAACGTTAATACATGTGTGTTTAATAAACAAAAAGGAAGTTCCTAGTTATGCCTCTCTTATAAACTAGCTCGTTGATTAACAAGATGATCAAAGGTTTCCTGATCATGGACATTGGATGTTGTTAATAACGAGGCCACAACATTAGTGTAATGATGTGATGAGCATTCATCTGAAGTATAGCATTACAATCAAAGTCATTGAGTTTATATTGATATAACAACTTACGAAGTGATCCTAATCCTTAGACCATGAGATCATGTCAATCACTAACACCAGAAGAGTTTCTCGATGACATCAAACGTCACATTGTAACTGGGTGATTATAAAGATGGCTTCAGAACTACTAAAGTGTTATGTTGAGGTCCATGGATCAAGAGTGGAATTTGTTCATCCCGATGACGGATAGATATGCTCTAGGCCCTCTCGGTGATATCACATTGATTAGCTTGCAAGCAAGTGATTTAATCACTAGAATGTTATATCACGGGAACGAGAAAAGAGTGCATGTTGGTAACAAGATCAAACTAGGTATCGAGATACCGATGATCGAATCTCGGACATGTAATATATCGCGAAACAAAGGGATTAAGATACTAGGGTAAAAGGTTCACACGATCACAGAAGTCATCGTTGAATGTGTGGGAGTCAGTACGGATCTCCAGGTCCCGCTGATGATTATTGATCGGAGAGGGGTCTCGATCATGTATGAATTATTCGCGAACCGTAGGATGACACACTTAAGGGATACCGACACCATTCGGAGCAAATGATATGCCAGAGAAAGAAAAAGGAAAGCGCAGGAATTTATTTCACTAGACACCGAAACTGTTTCGGTTGAAATTGCTAAAACCGGTTCTGCATGTGAAATTGAAATGTTGTAAGGGGTTTTATGTGAATGTTTGTTAATTAAAGTAATTAAAAAAATTCTGAATAAGTAAATAAAAGAGTTTTATTTAAATGAGAGCTTGCATTAAATTTGGTGGAAATTTAATGAATGTGAGTGGATTTTTGAGTGGAGACTTTTTAATGAGAGTGGAGGCTTTTCATTTTGAGTGGGATCTCCACCCACATGAATGTGGAAGAGGTGGGGGCATCCCCCATGGCTGGGCTCCATGCCCCTTGGGTGCCCCCCTCTCCCCTATAAAGGCCCCCCTCTCCTCCTCTCAAAGCACACCTCCTCGCGAAGGATCTCTCTCCCCCTTTAGAATTTCCCCATGGTCTCGGATCAGCGAGATACATGTTCCCAGTGGATTTTTCTGGAAGGATTTGTTGCTTCGGCTGCTTCGCTGGAGCGAGGGCGCGGAGGTTGTCGGGGTACCCATACATGTGTGCGATCACGGATGCACCACTGCTTTGAGGTGCTGGACTTGATTGTGCTGGACCAGCTGGACCAGATGGACTTCATCACGATCTTGAGATCGGCAAGCGTTCGTCTACATCATCCACGAGTACAACCTCGTTAACGCTATTCGGTCTTCGAGGGTATGTATTCTATGGATGTATATCCACTCGTTGCTTGTATCTAGTAGATAGATCTTGGTACTTAGTTGTTCCCATCGTAGGAATTTTTTTGTTTTCTATTCTGCGAACCCTACATACACCAGTAGTGCTCCTCTTGTAGAGTTGCCCCTTGGTTATGGTATAACCCTTTGCTCGTCGTACTATTTGTCGTCTTTCGACTTTTTCGTCAGGCAAAGTTCCATGTTCAAGATACTCCATGAATGGTTTTGTCCAAGCCGGAGGGATCTTTGTCACCGTGTTGACGAAAGAGTCAGCTCTATCCGGGTTGTCGATGTCGGCGCCTTTCACGGATGGTGTGCGTAGATGCTCTAGGAAAACCTCATGGAATTTGCTTGCGCTCGATCCAAGTTTGGACAGAGATCAGCTGCCTTGTTTTGCTCCCTAGGCACATACTTGACTTCGAGGCAGAAGCTCTTGGCTATCTCGCCCATCAAGTCTCGATATGCCGCCATCATAGGATTCCACAGATTCCAAGTGCGACCACCTGGGCAACCAAGTAGGAATCTCCAAGAAACTATGCGCTTGATGCCAATATCCTTGGCTACACGTAATCCGTGAATGAGTGCTTCATACTCCGCCATGTTGTTTGTAGCCTCAAGTGGATCTGCGAACGTAGTGTAGCTTGTCTCCTTTGGTGATCGTAGTAATACACCAGCCCCGAGCCGTTGATCGCTTTGATCACAAAGTGCATCACCCAAAGGCTCTAGTTCGCAATGGAGTGGCAACGCATCTCCCAATCTGCAATAAAATCCGCCAAGGCTTGTGACTTGATAGCCGCCGCTCTTGTAGGTGATCTCAAGGCGAAAGTTCAATGCCCCACTTTGCGACCCTTCCTGTAGCGTCGCTGTTATTGATAATGTCGGACAGTGGAGTCTTGCTCACTACTGTGATTGGGTGCTCCTGAAAGTAATGCCTCATCTTCCGCGAAGCGAGGAATACTCCATAAGCTATCTTTTGGTAGTGCAGGTAACGCTGCTTGGACTCCGTCAAGACTTCGCTTACGTAGTAAACTGGTCGTTGAACTCCGTGCTCAAAGCCTGGTTCCTTCCGCTCTACCGCGACGACGATGCTGATAACCCGGTTGGTTGCCGTCATGTAAATTAACAGGGGCTCACCAGGCTCTGGTGCTACAAGGATGGGCGCTGAGGAAAGAATCTCCTTGAGCTGCTTCAATGCTGCATCTGCCTCGTCTGTCCACGTGAATTTGTCCGCCTTCTTCAGCAACTTGTACAGCAGCAGAGCCTTCTCTCCAAGTCGGCTGACGAACCGACTAGCTGCTGCAACACAACCTGTTAGTCGTTGGATGTCCTTTAGGCATGTCGGACGATTTATGTTTAAGATGGCCTTGATTTTCTCCGGGTTGACCTCGATTCCGCGCTGGGAAATGATGAATCCCAACAGTTTGCCGGCTGGAACCCCGAAGACGCACTTCTTAGGGTTGAGCATCATGGTGTATTTCCAGAGATTATCAAAGGTTTATTTTAAGTCGGAGATTAAGTCGTTTGACTTTTTAGACATCACCGCGATATCGTCCACATAGGCGTGAACGTTCCGACCAATTTGGTCGTGAAGGCAATGCTGCATTGTCCGCTGGTAGGTAGCACCTGCGTTTTTCAGCCCAAAGGGCATCGTGACATAGCAAAACATGCCGTATGGAGTAGTAAACGAAGTGGCCAATTGGTCCGACTTCCTCATCTTGATCTGGTGGTATCCTGAGTATGCATCGAGAAAACACAAAAGTTCCAAGCCAGCCGTTGAGTCAATGACTTGGTCAATGCGAGGTAGAGCAAACGGATCTTTGGGACATGCTTTGTTCAAGCCGGTGTAATCAACACACATTCTTAATTCATTGGTTCCCTTTTTGGGGACAAGTACAGGATTGGCCACCCATCGGGTGTGAAGGACTTCTCGGATAAACTCGGCCTTAAGTAACCTAGCTATCTCTTTGTCAATGGCGCGTCTCTTCTCATCTCCAAAGCATCATAGAGGTTGTTTCACTGGTTTACATTTTGGATCTATGTTTAAGCTGTGCTCGGCAAGTTCCCTAGGTACACCTTTCATGTCGGCAGGTTGCCAGGCAAATATGTCCCTATTCTCATGGAGGAACTCGACGAGCACGCTTTCCTATTTGGGATCCAGGTTCGTCCCAATGGCGACGGTCTTGGAGGCATCGCCTACCACAAGTTCCACCGGCTTGGTCTCGATGGTGGCCTTGAACGCAGGAGCGGAGTCGAAGATCTGCTTCTTCGACACGGGAATCTCTGAGTCATTGACCTTGCTCTGGATCTCATTGAATTCTTTGCTGTAGAGGACAGCTTCTGCAACGGCTGCTTCATTGATCTCGCAGTCCCTTGCCTTGGTAAAGCTTCCGGATACGGTGATGACACCGTTTGGTTGTAACATCCCCAAATTCATATTCCAAAACTCATTCATATCATCTAAGCATTCATCATCATTTAGGGTTCTTCTCAAAAACAGAAACTTGTGCTATGATTTCATGTGAGTAAATTTCACTCATTAGGCCATCACTTTTTGAAACTTGAAAGATATAGAACTTGTTTACTTGCCCCACTATGGGAAAGATTGAGTATAAAAGTTTAACCAAAATATTCAAATTAGAAATAATTTCCAAAACCTCTATTTCAAACATTTGCAAATGATGCATAGTCTCTGTTTATTTGAAATCTAAGTCTGACCAAACCTTTGCAAGGCAACCCCGCAGGTTTTGACTCATTTCTGAGACCAAGTCACCCCAGAAAGATTTTAATTCAAATTGTGTTTGAAACCATTTGAAAACCTAACCAGAAAATCGAATTAGAAAAGAAAAAGAACTAAACAATGGAAAAGGGCCGAGCGCCAGGAAATTGGCCCAGCAGAGAAACGAGCCCAACTAGCCCACCCGGGATTTCCTTTTTCTTCCTTCACGCGCAAACGCACGCTGCTCATTACGGCAGATGCATTCCCACGCCCACCTTTCACACGTCACGACAAGCGGCCTCGCCCATGCCGCCATCGTCTTCCCCAACCTCGCCATGACCACGCCGCAGTGCAAGGATCGCGGTGATGGCGCGCTTAATTGGGCCATTAAACGCAGCGCTTTCTTGTCGAGGCACCTGCTATAAGATCCCCACCTCCACGATCATTTTCCCCAAATCAATCTCACGCCACGCCACCAGGCTGCCCACGACCGCTTTCCAGAACCGCCGCAGTACCGACGACGCCGGTGAACGATTCCGGTGAGCCTTGACCGCCCCCTTCTCTCTCGATCAAACAAGGAGGCTCAGCATGTTCTTACGCACCTGCTGACGCATTTCTTTTGCCTGCTCGTGACCCAGGTCGTCGTCTCCGTCCACGACCGAAACCACCCGCGCCGCCGCTTGACTCCGGCGACCAATTCAGGTAAAACCCGAGCGCCCCTTGCCCCCTCTTTCACGCGAGTTGGTTCGCCTGCGTTTTGCACAACTTCTGATGCCTCTGGCTCGTGTTAGGGCGACGCCAAACCTCGGCAAGCACCACGCCCGCAGTACCGACGCGCCCATTACTCCGACGAGCTCCTAAAGCCGCATCAAGACGCCTCCGCAATCCAGTACCACGACGAAGCTTCAAAGAGCCGGCGAACCTGGTAAGAACCTCGCGGACGATGTAGAATGTCGCGGGCGCCAGTCGAACACGCCGCCGCCAGCACCGCCACGCCGCTTCGGCACGTGATTTGGACCGCTGGATCTGCATCGAGGGCTAGAATAGAACCTTGAACGAAAGGGTAAGCGCATCCGAGCCGCCAGATCCCACTTAGATCGTGCGGTCCACGAGCGATCCGCTGGGAGACGCACCAAGAAGGTTGCGGCGTAGCAGGATTTAAATCAAAAACAGAATTTAAAACCAGATTTTGATCCAAACTTTAAACTGCTATAACTTTTGAATGCCACGTTAGATTTTTACAAATTTTATACCGTTGGATTCAGTGAAACAAGACCTTTCTGAATATCCAATTTGTTTAACAGATAGTAACCATTAAAATGACTTTATTTGTGGAATCATATTTGAGGATATTTTGAGTATAATTATGATTTGATAATTGGTTTTAAAATTAAATAAGTTTGGTTTGGCAAAATTTTGTGCCCTGTTATGTTTCAGTATCATGCACATGCTTGGTAAAAATTTCCAAAGTCACCACTTAGTAAAATTCTTGCATGCATGCATTCATATTATTTTTGATTGAATATAGTGTGAAATTGAATGCTATAATTTTTCTTGTAGATTTTGCTAGTGATTGTGATTGTGAAGAGTGTTGCTCTCCCCACTACCAAGGCAAGTGATATTTTCATGAATATTTCTAACTTATGTTTTGAACTAGCATTAGATATTTTGTTTACATGTTATTTTGTCTAATGCAAAAATTGGGAAATCCTATGTAGTTTAAAATAGTATAATTGCTAAGGAATTTTCCCTATGATAAGTTGCCATGCCTTGCTTAGCCTAGCTATATAGCAAACAAGGGTTGGTGAAAAACTACACTTACTATGATGAAAATATTCTAAGTCATGATACTTATACTTTCCTAATAAAACCACTAAATCAAATGAACCTCCTGGGTGGAATGGAAGAATGGGTTATGTTGAGTGGTTACACAAGGCCATGGACTTGGGTTGTGTATCACACTTGTGGTAAGCCACCCAGGCACAAAGGGATTTGGAGGCCAAGTGTTGAGAAAGCTAACAGTGCAACCACTTGGCAATATGGGCTCTGCCTTGATCATATAGGTTGCTAGAACTTAGTCAATTGGACAGTTGGTGGTAGATGGGATGATAGGTTGGAGCGCGTCCATTTGACTAAGGAAAGGCTTCTGAAAGGTCCTGTCTTGGGAAACCAAGTCTGGTGGGGAAAGTGCACAACCTCTGCAGATGGAAAACCTAAGTACTTAGCCTAGTCCAAGGAAATGGACACTTTTGAGCATCAAGACATGGAAGATACAAGAATATCATCACTCCAACTTCTAAAGTAAAATTTATGGGTGAACAAGGGTGAAGACCCCAATGTCTATTGGTGGTTCTTTGGGAATGTTTTGACAAAGAAAACTTAGGGATTTCAACTAATAGGTAAAACCTATTTTTAAGCAAAGCAAGCCAAGCTACACTTAGCCAAAATGCATATAGTAATATAGTCCACTTAAAATATACTAAGGTATCACTTGCCAATACTATTACAAAGTATTGACCCTCTGTGGCTGTAACTTGTGATGTTGCAGGTTATTCCGATGATGATTAGGAGTCATGAGTCTACACTCAACATGCTTGCCTGTGGCACATGAAGATGAAGACTTATGTTTATTTGCTTATTCCTTAAAACTCTTGTATTAGGCCAATGGCCATGAGTTGTAAAAGACTATGTTTTATCTCTGGAATGAATGTAATAAACGACCTTTGTATCTGTGTACTTCATCTTAAACTGTGGATGCTAGCATTGATTCAGGGACTAGCATTGCAATCACAGGGATCCTTTCCTTTATAAAGGAGGGGTCTAACATTGGTCCGGGTATCTTGAGCTTGTTGTAGACGAATCATGGCTTGGCAATGAACGTGTGGAAACTGCCGCGGCCAAATATGACGTGGTACACGCTCTTGAAGGGGACCACCTCAAAGGTCATGCGCTCTTGGCGGTAATTATTAACGTCGCCAAAGTCTACTTGAAGCGTGATGCACCCAAGGGACCGAGCCTCCCGACCAGGAACTACACGGTGTTGGTCCGCCTTAGGTTTGCCTCCGTCAAGTTCATCTTCTGTAGTGTATCCAGGTACATGATGTTGATGCTGATTCCACTATCCACCATGCACTTGGCGAACTCCGTGCCGTCAATCAATGGGTTGATGACCATGGCGTACTGGTTCTCCGTGGGCACAAGGTCTGGGTGGTCCGTCCTGTCCCAAGTTATTGGAACCTCCGACCAGCGCAGGTATGGGGGGACTGGGGGAGAGTTGCCATCAGGATCCTTAGAGAGGTCTTCTGTTGTCGGACGGTGGGGGTTCCAAGGAAAGTGTGGTAGACTGGGGCCTTCTTTGCGAAGGGGTTCTTTCCCTTGTCGTTTCTCTTGGCGGCGTTCTTGGGGTCAACGTCCTCGTCCACGTCACTTGAATCCTTGGACTCCTCCTCCTTCTTCTTCCCCTTGCCCTTGCCTCGCGGTCTGTTCTTCCGACTTCGCTTATAGCCGGACTCCGGGTCTTCCTTGAGGTCGTTGACGAACTTGCAGTGTCGATTGGTATGGGTGGCCTTGCCGTTGGTGTCGAGGTGTACGAGGCACGGCATATCGCGGTACTCTTCGTAGGTTTGGGGGACGCGGAGTGGCGCCGAGTTGGTTTCACTTCCTCGTTGCTGCCCGCGGCCTGCTCCCCTTCCTCGGCCATGTTGTCTGCCTTCTCCTCATCCTGCAAAAGTCATGGCGACCATGTCGGTAGATTGCTTTTCTTCTGGAGCGGTTTTCGCTTTGTATTGTTGTTCCTCCGAGCTTGAGTTGGAACGGCCGTTGCCGGCAAAGAGCCACGAGCATCATCGTCGGCAGCTATGAACTCACTAGCTAACTGAATCATCTGATTCAAGTCGAGCTGATGATTGTCCTGCAAGCGCTTCAGCTTATGTCGGAGCAACGTGCCCCTTTCAAACCCATCGATGAAGGCGGCCATGGCGGTCTGGGCGTGCACTCCTGCGCGGAAATTCTTCATATCCAGCCAGCGGGAGAGGTAGGCGCGAGATGTCTCGTCTTTATCTTGCACGCACCTCTGTAGATCGCCCACAGTGCAGGGACGCTTATATGTACCCTCAAAGTTCTTGGTGAATGCTTCTTGCATGTCCAGCCAGTTGTAGATAGATTTTTCCGGCAAGTCGTCAATCCATTGACGGGCCATGCCCGCCAACATTAACGGGAGGTACTTGACGGCGACGTTGGGGTTGCCTCTGGCAATCTCCACCGCGTTGTCGTAGTCCTGCAACCATGTGGCGGGCTTGGCGGTGCCGTCATAGGGCTTGATGGTTTTGTCTATCCGGAAACCTTTGGGGTAAGTTGCGGACCGTATTGCAGGTCCAAAGCAACATGGTCCCAGGTATGGTCCTTCCCGGGCCTCGTGGATCTTATCGATCCATGAACGTGCGTCGTACGGCTCCGGGTTCTTCTTCTTGTTGTCAACATGGGACGGGCTGCGTGAAAGACGCGGGCCTCTTCCGCCATGGTGACTGCTTGGCGGCGACGGAGGCGGAGGTGGCGGTGTTTTAGCCTTCTTGCTATTACCCTCCTGCGACGCCCCACGCCTATCGTGGTTGCTTGTCAGACGCGGAGGATCGTAGTGTGACCTTCTCTTGTGTCCTTGGTGGCGATCTTCATCATGACGGGTCTGTGTCACGTTGTCGCGGATGACGATGTCGCACTGCTTTGGTGGGGGCATATCCGTACGATGGTGAGCCTTGTAGTCTTCCTGACGTCGGGGGGATCGGGCGGTGGAGATGGGCGGCGAGGTTGGGCTCTTTCTCCGTGGTCGGAGGATATGGGGATAGAATCCTTCCTGTTGCGCGCATCCCTTCGCTCTCGCTCGATGAACCGTCGTGATCCGACATCCTGAGGAGATCTGTCCCTTGGCGGTTTGTACTGGCTAGATCGGCAGAGCGCTGGGTCAGACTCAAGCCTCTGAGAGGTGGCCTTTTCCTGCTGCTTTACCGCCTTGGCCACTAGGTCATAGACCTGTTCTACTGCCTCAGGCGATCTATCCTGCTCCAGAAGGGTCTTGGCGACGGCGAGGTTAAGGAGTGGGGTGGGCATCACCTGCTTGCCTTCACTATCGATGTATGGCTTGGCTTGTGCCGGCTTCGAGGGAGCCCATCCTAGGTTGCGACGTACACCAGGATCGTTGATGACGCGAGCCGGAGCTTTCTTAGCCTTGTGCTGCTGCTGTAGAGTCTTGTACTCGGCTTCCATTGCTCTAGCTTTCTCTATGGATTTCTGCGCATTGACCAGATCTCGATCTAGTTTAGCTCCTTGCTCCGCGATGGTAGATGGGATGATAGGTTGGAGCGCGTCCATTTGACTAAGGAAAGGCTTCTGAAAGGTCCTGTCTTGGGAAACCAAGTCTGGTGGGGAAAGTGCACAACCTCTGCAGATGGAAAACCTAAGTACTTAGCCTAGTCCAAGGAAATGGACACTTTTGAGCATCAAGACATGGAAGCTACAAGAATCTCATCACTCCAACTTCTAAAGTAAAATTTATGGGTGAACAAGGGTGAAGACCCCAATGTCTATTGGTGGTTCTTTGGGAATGTTTTGACAAAGAAAACTTAGGGATTTCAACTAATAGGTAAAACCTATTTTTAAGCAAAGCAAGGCAAGCTACACTTAGCCAAAATGCATATAGTAATATAGTCCACTTAAAATATACTAAGCTATCAATTGCCAATACTATTCCAAAGTATTGACCCTCTGTGGCTGTAACTTGTGATGTTGCAGGTTATTCCGATGATGATTAGGAGTCATGAGTCTACACTCAACATGCTTGCCTGTGGCACATGAAGATGAAGACTTATGTTTATTTGCTTATTACTTAAAACTCTTGTATTAGGCCAATGGCCATGAGTTGTAAAAGACTATGTTTTATCTCTAGAATGAATGTAATAAACGACCTTTATATCTGTGTACTTCATCTTAAACTGTGGATGCTAGCATTGATTCAGGGACTAGCATTGCAATCACAGGGATCCTTTCCTTTATAAAGGAGGGGTCTAATAGATGGTATCAGAGGACTGTGTTGCCTGTAGGATTATGACCCTAGGATTTAAAACCATTAAGGAGAATTTTCAACTACTTCTACACTTGTCTATTCTTCTCGTAAAACTTTTCTAATATTTTCATTCTCAACTCCATTTGTAGATGAACTCCATCAATGAAGCCGTGAAGAAAGGACCACTCATGACCATGACCTTGGAGTGTGAAACTGAGTTTCCCAATATACTCAAGGACCTCATGGTGGCAATGGAAGCACATGGTGCAGCCGTGTACAAGGGCTTTCCAGTGATGGATGAAGGAGTGGAATATTGGTGGGTGCAACTTCACTTGTACAAAAACAAGGAAGACAACCACAAAGAAAGGGGATTCTGCATGTACACCAACACTAAAATGCACACCACATTCTTTGAGTCAGCCAGAGATGCAGCTTGGAGGACTATCAAAGAACTAAGTGCTAGAGTCAAGTGCAGAATGCTCAACCTCCAAAAAGACATAGAGAAAGAGAAGGAACTTACCCAAGAGTTGGAAGCCACCAACCAAGAGTTAAGGGGAGATATAATAGACTTAGTGATGGAATCATGTGAGCAAGATAGGTGGATTGCCTCTAGGAACATTGTGATAGCCACCAGATCCAGTGAGATAGGCCTATAAGCACACTTTGTAGTGGACCACCATCTATCACCTTATTTTCCAAAATGATACCTTAAATAAATTAGACCTTGTTTGATGTAATGGATTTATGTATGCATGACTTGTGAGAGAAAAATTGTGTTCCATGGTTATGTATGAGATGGTTGTTTTGTATTCATCTTAAATAGTGTTGTTCTAACTTTTCAATTTTGTAAATAGATGCCTATTGCCGTCAGCACTGTTGAGGAGTTCCAGGTTACTCGCTTCGGACCCCGTATCATTGAGCTTACCACTTTGCTCGATCTCCCTCTTCCCACCATCACGGTGTACCCACTCACCAAGTTCAAGAGGAAGGACCTCTGGGGCTTCAAGGTGAACCAGCCAGGACGCCAGACTGAGCCTACTACAGAGGCCATCGCCTTCAAGCCGATGCACGACGGGGAGAGAGGCATGGAGGTAGTCATGCAGACCTGATAGGACGCTTGTTAGGCCACTCCCGAGGTTAGGGGTACTCACTTCCACGCCTTCGAAGGCGTGATGTTGATGGAGATTCCATCGACTTTGAGGACGACTCGAGGACACGGCAGAGCCGATACGCCTCTATCTCCAGGACTTAGAGACTCTCCTCGTGCACGTGGACACAGATAGGACGAACGCCATGCTTGGCAATGACGAAGCTGTGCACACGCGAGAAGGACAAGCTTTTCGCAAGCAGGATGAGATGATCAAAGAAATGGAGACAAAGTTAGAGGCCCAGACCGCAAGTTCAAGAGTCGAGAAACGGCCCGTGATAGGAACAAGAAAATCCGGACATGACGAGGAACTGAAGTCCAAGGACTTCGAGCTTGATCAAAAGATATGGTTATTGAGAGGCTCCCAGAAGAGGGCTCTCAAGGCCAAGGTCGATTCCTTGACCACTACGATTGAGGAGAACAAGACCGCGATGGAGAATGCAGGTCTTACCTTCGTCGAGGAGGAGATTGATGCTGATGAGTAGACTTGACTACTCGTTTATCTTTTACATTCGTACTTGTTATTGTGAACTTATTATTGGACCATCCGACATGTGGATGGCTTGCCATTTGTGTGTTTTACTTCATGAGCTTATTATATGGTTGTTGAACTTTAATTCTTATATTGTTTGTTATGTGTTTGCTTATGATGTATTGTGCATAAAACATCTATGGGTATCTCATTCTTATCTATTTGAACAAACCACAGATGCCTCCCCGTCGCGCAAACCCCAACCCCAACAACATCACCCCGGAAATGCAACAAATGATGAATGCGCAAACACAGCTTATGCAAATGATGACAACATTCATCCAAAACCAGAATAACAACAACAACAACAACAACCTCAACAACAACAACAACAACCTCAACAACAACAACAACAACAACCTCAACAACAACAACAACAACAACAACAACAACCCTCCGGGTTTTGATATGCTCACCAGATTTTTGCGTCTGAGGCCAGCAAAGTTTTCGGGAACAACCGATCCCATGGTAGCCAATGACCGCTACGCTCGTGAACAAAGACTTAGTGACCGTGGGTTGCACGGATGCAGAATAAGTCGTTCGCAGACATCTGCTGGAAGGACCAGCCGCCACATGGTGGGACAACTTCCAAATCACCACTCCTATTGATGAAGTGACTTGGGACATCTTTGAAGATGGCTTTCAGATCGCTCATATCTCATCGGAATGATGAGTCCGAAAAAGGAGTTTCATAACTGGCAAGCGGCACCGCATGGCGTGGAAAGTACATCGAAGAGTTCAACAATCTGGCGCGCTATGCACCGGATGAAGTTGACACCGATGCAAAAAGAAAGGAAAAATTTCTGGAGGGGTTGAATGATGAGCTGAACCTACAGTTGTCTGGGGCATATGTTCCAACTTATCAGTCTTTGTGTGACAAGGCTGCTATTTTGGAAAGTAAAATGAAGCAAGTCGAGAGTAGGAAGAGGAAACACTCCGACAAGCACAGCTCGGGATCGTCTCACAAACGATCTCACTATGATGACAAGTGGCTCAGATCCCATAAGCATGGGAAATTTAACAAGCACCACAACCACAACCGTCATGACAACAAGCATCACCGCAGTCATGACAATGATAAGTACAAGAACCACAAGAGTGGACACAAGAGCCACCACAGTGGGAATGGTAGTGGAAGTGGAAGTCAGCATGTTAAAAAGGACATCAGTCAAGTGGAGTGCTTCAAATGCAAGAAGTTGGGGCATTATGCTAACGAGTGCCCTGAGAAGAAAGTGGAAGGACCTAACAAGCCAAATCCTTTACAGAAAGGACAGGTTAACCACATCAATGTGGAGGAGGTCTATGAAGAGCCTGATGCCGTTGCTGGTAAGTTCAGACTCAATTCCATTCCAGCATTTGTACTCTTTAACACTGGTGCATCTCATTCATTCATATCAAAAGCATTTGTTGATAGAAATGGGTTTGCATCTGAAAACATTGGGTGTCCAATAAAAGTTAGTTCTCCGGGTGGAGACATGATAGTAAGTCTTGGATGTCGGGACCTTGTCATAGAGTTTGGAAAACATAAGTTTCCGGTAAGCCTGATAATCCTAGATTCCCAAGGACTAGACGTAATTTTGGGAATGGATTGGATGGCTAGGTATGAAGGAGTACTAGATTGCTCCAATCGTACTGTTGCACTCACAACCCCAGAAGGAAAAAGAATAAAATTCAGGTCGAACTTCGAATCCAAAGGAAGTAAGCTGAATTCTCTTAAGGGGGTTAGCATGGACAGTGTGCCAATTGTGTGTGAGTATCCGGATGTATTTCCGGAATAATTACCAGGGATGCCACCAGATAGAGATGTGGAGTTTCTGATAGATTTGGTACCAGGTTCTGGACCAATAGCTAAGAGACCGTACAAAATGTCAGTTGATGAACTGAAGGAACTCAAGAAACAGCTAGGGGAACAGTTGCAGAAAGGGTTTATTCAACCAAGTTCTTCATCTTGGGGAGCCCCAGTATTGTTTGTGGAGAAGAAGGATAGAACACAAAGATTATGTATTGACTACCGTTCTCTCAACGAGGTGACCATCAAGAACAAATATCCTTTGCCAAGAATCAACGACTTGTTTGATCGGTTAGAAGGAGCATGTGTGTTCTCAAGATTGATCTTCGTCGCTATTTTCAACTCAAGATAAGAGAGCAAGACATACCTAAGACAGATTCACCACAAGGTATGGATTGTATGAGTACACCGTGATGCCTTTTGGTTTAACCAACGCCCAAAGATACTTCATGAATATGATGAATAAGGTATTCATGGAATTCCTTGACAAGTTTGTGGTCGTTTTCATCGATGACATCTTAGTCTACTCCAAGAGCAAGGAAGAACATGAAAGACACTTGCGCTTGATACTTGAAAAACTAAGAGATCATAAACTTTATGCCAAATTCAGCAAGTGTGAGTTTTGGTTAGAGGAAGTTGGTTTTCTTGGTCATTTTATGACAAAAGATGGTGTAGCAGTTGATCCTGCTAAGGTTTCAGCTGTGACAGAATGGGAATCTCCCAAGAATGTAAAAGAAGTTCGTAGTTTCCTCGGCTTAGCGGGTTACTACAGAAGGTTCATTGAAAATTTCTCAAAGGTTGCTAAGCCAATGACGGAATTGCTAAAGAAGGACAACAAATTTGCTTGGACCGAAGGTTGCGAAGTCATCTTCCAAGAGTTAAAGAAGAGACTTGTGACATCACCAGTTCTATGTCTGCCAAATTTGGAAAAGGATTTCCAAGTATATTGTGATGCGTCACATCAAGGTTTGGGTGCCGTACTTATGCAAGATGGTAAAGTCGTAGCCTATGCTTCGAGACAACTCAAAACTCATGAGGTAAACTATCCTACTCATGATTTAGAGTTAGCCTCTGTCGTCCATGCACTCAAAACATGGAGACATTATCTTTTGGGTAAGCGGTGTGAAGTGTTCACCGATCATAAGAGCTTGAAGTATATCTTCACCCAGAAGGAAATCAACATGAGGCAAAGGAGATGGCTAGAACTTATCAAGGATTACGACTTAAGTTTGCAATACCACCCCGGTAAAGCGAATGTAGTAGCCGATGCTCTAAGTCGTAAGACGTTTGTAAATGGCCTTACCAAAGGGGAATTGCCAGATGACTTGTGTAAGCAATTCAAGGAACTCAGATTAGAGATTGTACCAGAAGGGCATCTCATGTCCTTAGATGTTCAACCCACTTTATTGGACAAGATCCGAGAAGTTCAGAAGACTGATAAGGAAATTGAAAAGATTAAGGAAAATATAAGTCTAGGGAAAGCCAAGAGTTTCCATATAGACGAACAAGGTACCTTATGGCACGGGAAACGTATTTGTGTTCCACAAGATCTGGAGTTGCGGAAACTGATTCTACAAGAGGCTCACAACTATCCGCATTCTATTCACCCGAGAAATACCAAGATGTACATGGACATGAAGGAAAGATTTTGGTGGAACAATCTCAAAAGGGACATCGCCGAACATATTGCTTTGTGTGATGTGTGTAGCAGAGTCAAAGCGAGCACCGAAACCAAAGCAGTTTGCTTCAACCACGCTATTCCTGAATGGAAGTGGGAAAATATTGGTATGGATTTCATTACCGGATTACCAAGGACCAGGTCAGGGTATGATTCCATATGGGTGGTAGTGGATCGCTTAACTAAAGTGGCTCATTTTATACCCGTGAAGACAACTTATACAAGTGCCAAGTTAGCAAAAATTTACATGAGCAGAATTGTATGCCTTCACGGTGTGCCAAAGAGTATTGTGTCAGATAGAGGAACACAGTTCACTTCTCACTTTTGGAGACAGCTTCATGAATCTTTGGGAACGAGATTGGAATTCAGTACTGCCTTTCATCCCCAAACTGATGGACAAACGGAAAGGATTAATCAAGTTCTTGAAGACATGTTGAGAGCCTGTGCTTTAGACTATGGAGCAAGTTGGGATGAAAGCTTGCCTTACGCAGAGTTCTCTTACAACAATAGTCATCAAGCTAGTATTGGAATGGCACCATTTGAGTTACTCTACGGAAGGAAATGTACCACCCCATTACTATGGAATGGTGTGGGAGAGAGAAGTTTATTTGGACCTGATCTTATCAAAGACGCCGAAGAGAAGGTCAAATTGGTTAAGGACAGGTTGAAGGTAGCACAGTCCCGACAGAAAAGCTACGCAGACTCCAAGCGTAGAGAAGTCACCTACGAAGTTGGGGATAGAGCTTATCTCAGGGTATCACCACTCCGTGGAGTGAAAAGATTTGGAGTCAAAGGAAAGTTGACACCAAGATATGTTGGGCCATTCAAGATTATAAGTCGCAAGGGAGAAGTTGCATATGAAGTTGAATTGCCAGAATCTCTGTCAGCTGTCCATAATGTGTTTCACGTAAGTCAGCTTAAGAAATGTCACCCAGAAATGGAGGAAACTTCTCTGAAAGATACCATACATTTGGAAGAAGTCCAACTAGAGAGTGATCTCACCTATGAAGAAAAGCCTGTCAAGATTCTTGAGACCGCAGAAAGAGTCACAAGGACAAAACTATCAAGTTTTGCAAGGTACAATGGAACCATCACTCAAGAGGAAGCAACATGGGAAAGAGAAGATGACCTTGGAAGACCACCTCACCTATTTGCTAGCCAATCCGAATCTCAAGGGCGAGATTCATCTTAAGGGGGTTAGATTTGTAACATCCCCAAATTCATATTCCAAAACTCATTCATATCATCTAAGCATTCATCATCATTTAGGGTTCTTCTCAAAAACATAAACTTGTGCTATGATTTCATGTGAGTAAATTTCACTCATTAGGCCATCACTTTTTGAAACTTGAAAGATATAGAACTTGTTTACTTGCCCCACTATGGGAAAGATTGAGTATAAAAGTTTAACCAAAATATTCAAATTAGAAATAATTTCCAAAACCTCTATTTCAAACATTTGCAAATGATGCATAGTCTCTGTTTATTTGAAATCTAAGTCTGACCAAACCTTTGCAAGGCAACCCCACAGGTTTTGACTCATTTCTGAGACCAAGTCACCCCTGCAAAACCTCAGAAATATTTGAATTCAAATTGTGTTTGAAACCATTTGAAAACCTAACCAGACAATCGAATTAGAAAAGAAAAAGAACTAAACAATGGAAAAGGGCCGAGCGCCAGGAAATTGGCCCAGCAGAGAAACGAGCCCAACTAGCCCACCCGGGAATTCCATTTCCTTCCTTCACGCCAAGAACGCACGCTTCAAATTGAGACAAACCCCACCCCACCTTTTACGTCGCCGACAAGCGGCCCCGCCCACGCTGTCATCGTCTTCCCAAACCTCGCCCACGACCACGTCCCAGGCAAGGATCGCCGGTGATGGCGCGGCTTAATTGGGCATTAAACGCAGCGCTTCTTGTCGAGGCACCTGCTATAAGATCCCCACCTCCCCACGATCATTTTTCCCCAGTCAATCTCACGCTCACACCACCAGGCTGCCCACGACTCGCTCAGAACCGCCGCAGTACCGACGACGCCGGTGAACGATTCCGGTGAGCCTTGACCGCCCCCTTCTCTCTCGATCAAACAAGGAGGCTCAGCATGTTCTTACGCACCTCTTGGCATTTCTTTTTGCTCGTGACCAGTCGTCGTCTCGTCCGCATCGAAACAACCCGCGCCGCCGCTTGACTCCGGCGACCAATTCAGGTAAAACCCGAGCGCCCCTTGCCCCCTCTTTCACGCGAGTTGGTTCGCCTGCGTTTTGCACAACTTCTGATGCCTCTGGCTCGTGTTAGGGCGACGCCAAACCTCGGCAAGCACCACGTCTGCAAGCGACCGACGCCGCCCATTACTCCGACGAGCTCCTAAAGCCGTACCAGCACGCCCCTCCGCAATCCAGTACCACGACGAGCTTCAGCAGCCTCCGGCGAACCTGGTAAGAACCCTCTCCCCCTCGCGGACGATGTAGAATGTCGGCGGGCGCCGTAGTCAGACACGCCGCCGCCAGTTAGCACCGCCAGCGCCGCCCGTTTCTGGCCTGGTGATTTGGACCGTTGGATCTGCATCGTAGGGCTAGAATAGAACCTTGAACGAAAGGGTAAGCGCGCCGAGCGCGGATCCCACTTAGATCGTGCGGTCCACAGAGCGCGATCCGCGCGAAGCGGTACGCACCAGTAAGGTTGCGCCGCGTGGCAGGATTTAAATCAAAAACAGAATTTAAAACCAGATTTTGATCCAAACTTTAAACTGCTATAACTTTTGAATGCCACGTTATATTTTTACAAATTTTATACCGTTGGATTCAGTGAAACAAGACCTTTCTGAATATCCAATTTGTTTAACAGATAGTAACCATTAAAATGACTTTATTTGTGGAATCATATTTGAGGATATTTTGAGTATAGTTATGATTTGATAATTGGTTTTAAAATTAAATAAGTTTGTTTTGGCAAAATTTTGTGCCCTGTTATGTTTCAGTATCATGCACATGCTTGGTAAAAATTTCCAAAGTCACCACTTAGTAAAATTCTTGCATGCATGCATTCATATTATTTTTGATTGAATATAGTGTGAAATTGAATGCTATAATTTTCTTGTAGATTTTGCTAGTGATTGTGATTGTGAAGAGTGTTGCTCTCCCACTACCAAGGCAAGTGATATTTTCATGAATATTTCTAACTTATGTTTTGAACTAGCATTAGATATTTTGTTTACATGTTATTTTGTCTAATGCAAAATTGGGAAATCCTATGTAGTTTAAAATAGTATAATTGCTAAGGAATTTTCCTATGATAAGTTGCCATGCCTTGCTTAGCCTAGCTATATAGCAAACAAGGGTTGGTGAAAACTACACTTACTATGATGAAAATATTCTAAGTCATGATACTTATACTTTCCTAATAAAACCACTAAATCAAATGAACCTCCAGGTGGAATGGAAGAATGGGTTATGTTGAGTGGTTACACAAGGCCATGGACTTGGGTTGTGTATCACACTTGTGGTAAGCCACCCAGCACAAAGGGATTTGGAGGCCAAGTGTTGAGAAAGCTAAGGTCAACCACTTGGCAATATGGGCTCTGCCTTGATCATATAGGTTGCTAGAACTTAGTCAATTGGACAGTTGGTGGTAGATGGGATGATAGGTTGGGAGCGTCCATTTGACTAAGGAAAGGCTTCGAAAGGTCTGTCTTGGGAAACCAAGTCTGGTGGAGAAAGTGCACAACCTCTGGATGGAAAACCTAAGTACTTAGCCTAGTCCAAGGAAATGGACACTTTTGAGCATAAAGACATGGAAGCTACAAGAATCTCATCACTCCAACTTCTAAAGTAAAATTTATGGGTGAACAAGGGTGAAGACCCCAATGTCTATTGGTGGTTCTTTGGGAATGTTTTGACAAAGAAAACTTAGGGATTTCAACTAATAGGTAAAACCTATTTTTAAGCAAAGCAAGCCAAGCTACACTTATCCAAAATGCATATAGTAATATAGTCCACTTAAAATATACTAAGGTATCACTTGCCAATACTATTCCAAAGTATTGACCCTCTGTGGCTGTAACTTGTGATGTTGCAGGTTATTCCGATGATGATTAGGAGTCATGAGTCTACACTCAACATGCTTGCCTGTGGCACATGAAGATGAAGACTTATGTTTATTTGCTTATTCCATAAAACTCTTGTATTAGGCCAATGGCCATGAGTTGTAAAAGACTATGTTTTATCTTTGGAATGAATGTAATAAACGACCTTTGTATCTGTGTACTTCATCTTAATCTGTGGATGCTAGCATTGATCCAGGGACTAGCATTGCAATCACAGGGATCCTTTCCTTTATAAAGGAGGGGTCTAACATTGGTCCAGGTATCTTGAGCTTGTTGTAGACGAAGCATGGCTTGGCCATGAACGTGTGGAAAATGTCGCGGCCAAATATGACGTGGTACACGCTCTTGAAGGGGACCACCTCAAAGGTCATGCGCTCTTGGCGGTAATTATTAACGTCACCAAAGGCTACTTGAAGTGTGATGCACCCAAGGGACCGAGCCTCCCGACCAGGAACTACACGGTGTTGGTCCGCCTTAGGTTTGCCTCCGTCAAGTTCATCTTCTGCAGTGTATCCAGGTACATGATGTTGATGCTGATTCCACTATCCACCATGCACTTGGCGAACTCCGTGCCGTCAATCAATGGGTTGATGACCATGGCGTACTGGTTCTCCGTGGGCACAAGGTCTGGGTGGTCCGTCCTGTCCCAAGTTATTGGAACCTCCGACCAGCGCAGGTATGGGGGGACTGGGGGGAGAGTTGCCATCAGGATCCTTAGAGAGGTCTTCTGTTGTCGGACGGTGGGGGTTCCAAGGAAAGTGTGGTAGACTGGGGCCTTCTTTGCGAAGGGGTTCTTTCCCTTGTCGTTGCTCTTGGCGGCATGCTTGGGGTCAACGTCCTCCTCCATGTCACTTGAATCCTTGGACTCCTCCTCCTTCTTCTTCCCCTTGCCCTTGCCTCGCGGTCTGTTCTTCCGACTTCGCTTATAGCCGGACTCCGGGTCTTCCTTGAGGTCGTTGACGAACTTGCAGTGTCGATTGGTATGGGTGGCCTTGCCGTTGGTGTCGAGGTGTACGAGGCACGGCATATCGTGGTACTCTTTGTAGGTTTGGGGGACGCGGAGCTGCGCCGAGTTGGTTTCACTTCCTCGTTGCTGCCCGCGGCCTGCTCCCCTTCCTCGGCCATGTTGTCTGCCTTCTCCTCGTCCTGCAAAAGTCATGGCGACCATGTCGGTAGATTGCTTTTATTCTGGAGCGGTTTTCGCTTTGTACTGCTGTTCCTCCGAGCTTGAGTTGGGACGGCCGTTGCCGGCAAAGAGCCACGAGCATCATCGTCGGCAGCTATGAACTCACTAGCTAACTGAATCATCTGATTCAAGTCGAGCTGATGATTGTCCTGCAAGCGCTTCAGCTTATGTCGGAGCAACGTGCCCCTTTCCAACCCATCGATGAAGGCGGCCATGGCGGTCTGGGCGTGCACTCCTGCGCAGGAATTCTTCATATCCAGCCAGCGGGAGAGGTAGGCGCGAGATGTCTCGTCTTTATCTTGCACGCACCTCTGTAGATCGCCCACAGTGCAGGGACGCTTATATGTACCCTCAAAGTTCTTGGTGAATGCTTCTTGCATGTCCAGCCAGTTGTAGATAGATTTTTCCGGCAAGTCGTTAATCCATTGACGGGCCATGCCCGCCAACATTAACGGGAGGTACTTGACGGCGACGTTGGGGTTGCCTCTGGCAATCTCCACCGCGTTGTCGTAGTCCTGCAACCATGTGGCGGGCTTGGCGGTGCCGTCATAGGGCTTGATGGTTTTGTCTATCCGGAAACCTTTGGGGTAAGTTGCGGACCGTATTGCAGGTCCAAAGCAACATGGTCCCAGGTATGGTCCTTCCCGGGCCTCGTGGATCTTATCGATCCGTGAACGTATGTCGTACGGCTCCGGGTTCTTCTTCTTGTTGTCAACAGGGGACGGGCTGCGTGAAAGACGCGGGCCTCTTCCGCCATGGTGACTGCTTGGCGGCGACGGAGGCGGAGGTGGCGGTGTTTTAGCCTTCTTGCTATTACCCTCCTGCGACGCCCCACGCCTATCGCGGTTGCTTGTCAGACGCGGAGGATCGTAGTGTGACCTTCTCTTGTGTCCTTGGTGGCGATCTTCATCATGACGGGTCTGTGTCGCGTTGTCGCGGATGACGATGTCGCACTGCTTTGGTGGGGGCATATCCGTACGATGGTGAGCCTTGTAGTCTTCCTGACGTCGGGGGGATCGGGCGGTGGAGATGGGCGGCGAGGTTGGGCTCTTTCTCCGTGGTCGGAGGATATGGGGATATCATCCTTCCTGTTGCGCGCATCCCTCCGTCTTCGTTCTGATGAACCCGTCTGTGATCCGACATCCTGAGGAGATCTGTCCCTTGGCGGTTTGTACTGGCTAGATCGGCAGAGCGCTGGGTCAGACTCAAGCCTCTGAGAGGTGGACTTTTCCTGCTGCTTTACCACCTTGGCCACTAGGTCATAGACCTGTTCTACTGCCTCAGGCGATCTATCCTGCTCCAGAAGGGTCTTGGCGACGGCGAGGTTAAGGAGTGGGGTGGGCATCACCTGCTTGCCTTCACTATCGATGTATGGCTTGGCTTGTGCCGGCTTCGAGGGAGCCCATCCTAGGTTGCGCCGTACACCAGGATCGTTGATGACGCGAGCCGGAGCTTTCTTAGCCTTCTGCTGCTGCAGTAGAGTCTTGTACTCGGCTTCCATTGCTCTAGCTTTCTCTATGGATTTCTGCGCATTGACCAGATCTCGATCTAGTTTAGCTCCTTGCTCCGCGATGGCTTGCGCCTCCTCCAGCAGCTGCTGGTGTTTATCGTCAAGCTGAGTCACGTTCCGGATATGATCAACGGTTAGTGGCTCAACGAGGAGATTACCGTACATCACTCTATCAGCTGGAGTAACATGGGATGCTGCCGACGTGGATGCTGGAGGCAGCAAGTTTGTGGTGTTGTTGCTTGGACCGGTGCCGAGTTCCTGCGGCTGCTGCACTGGGTTAGGCGGAGGAGGCATGACCTTTGCACGATCATTGTCGGCAGTAGCTGCTTCCCTTTTTCCAGTGCCGTAGGCGGAGCTTGCCCGGGTTGATCTTCATCCATCGTCGTCCCAATGGTGACGAACACCCCTCGGGACATGACGGTATTATTAGCTTGCTCGTCGCGCGAATACTCCTCCTCCATCTCCTGCATAGCGGAGTCTAGCTCTTCTGGACTGAAGTCTATCTCCTCTGAATCTGCACTGAAATCAGCATAAAGTGCGTCAATGACAGATTCGGAGGGTGCCAGGACTACCTCGATGACGGGCGGTGGAGGTGCAACGTCCTCGACGATGACTGGAGGAGGTGGTGGTGCTGCTGCGACGATGCCGGCCGGAGGCGGTGGTGGTGGCTGAATCAGAGGGGCTCTGTCAATGAGCGCAAGCGCCCTCGAGCCGCTTTGGCCTACTGATTGTTGACGTGTTCACCATGCCTTGAAGGTAAGTCGGCTGGCGCTGTTGCCTTAGAGAATGTCGGAGAAGCGTGCCATGGTCCAGTCCTTCCACAAAGTGATAGATGGCATCATCATTGGGGTAATTGGCCAGGTCGGCCCGTATACGGAGCCACCTAGCGAGGTAGTCGCGAGGGTTTTCGCCCTCTCTCTGAACGCAACGTGCCAGATCGAAGATGGTAACCACGCCAACGAACTTGGATCTCTGCTGTCCAGACGCACGGACAAAGCCGGCGGATTTGTAGTGATCTTCCACATTTATATCCTACATAGGGGCGGTTTGGGTGGGTCTTGAATTTTTCCGATCTTTGCCGGCAAACTCCGAGGAGAGATCCGACATCGATCCTTCCACGAACGTATCTTGCCCGTAGGCGGTCCGTGCGGGTCTTGGTGCTTTAGAATCTTTGCCGGCAAACTCCGAAGAGAGATCCGACATCGATCCTTCCGTGAACGTGTCCTGCCCGTAGGCGGTCCGTGCGGGTCTTGATGCTCCTCCGACTCCCAGGGAACTAGTGCCCGAGTCGGTTTCGCCGATGAAGAGGTGGATGTCTCCGATAGGAACGATCGAACACCGCGTAGGGTTCGTCTTCGTCGGGATCCAGAACTTGTCGGGGGGGCGATCAGAATGTTGCCGGAGAAGAGAACGCGACCGATGGCTACGGTTTCGCCGATTCTCGTGAAGATCTTGGTCCTCGCCCGCTGAAGAGCCTGAAGCGCCTCTTGCCCCACGGTGGGCGCCAACTCTCGTGGTATTGCCGACGAGTACGCCATGGAGGGGTCCTCACAGTGCGTGTTTAGAGACGTGGGGTAAGGCAGACGGTTGACGGGTACGAGGTAACACAGCTTACCCAGGTTCAGATCCCACAATTGTGGCGGAATCCTACTCCTGCTATAAATCACTATAATGGCAATACGCGAGTTACAGAGATAGGTTCACTGTGCGGGGTGACTAGAGAGTCTAAGTTATCGTACCCTAAAGGCTCCCATAGGCCCGACTTATATAGTCGCTAGGTCCTAGGGTTACAGAGTTCTACACCGTCTATTACTAGTCTTGTGTATCTTGCACTCCAAGGCTCCGGGTACGCTGGTGACTCCACCGTAGCCATCCTTTATTCGGCATGGGCCTCCCTTCGATCCACCTAATCGCCCAGAAATATAGGCCATGCTACCGACTATGGGCCACCCGGGTTAGTCGGATAAGAGACATGCTATGAGGACACCCATATAGCATATCCCCAACAAAAGATCAGCTTCATGTACAAGATTCACAACATTAGAATCCGACACAATTCGGGACCTTCGGTTCAAGTTCAAGGGTTAAAACCCGAGAAAAGAAGTAACTACTACTTGGGTGAAACGTCATAAACTACATGGTAGTAATCACGAGGTAACTTCCTAAAGAAGAAATGACTTTTGAAGTATCTGAACAAATAAAAAAGAGACACGCGAGGTGAAAAGAAACCTAGAAGCATAGAACAGAACATTGTGGTACCTACAATATAATATTGTGGACCCATAATATGGAGAGATCATGATGGAAAGGAATCTCTTAGCCTAATAAGAGCAACTTGAACAAGGAATTCACAACCCACACACTTACTCTAGAGTACTCAACACTAGGTCAACTTGTTGAGAAATGACATGCCCAAAATGCACCTAAGCTTTGAAATACTAGAAGAGATATCAAAACTTTTAAAAATCAACACAAGATAAGATGACCTAGATTTAGAGCGATACCATACAAGGAGCAAAATAAGCATACTAGAGTTTTCACAAACACTTTTCATCTTTGAAACAGTTTTGACAAGCACTAGACTCAACATCGACCAATAGCAAGGTTTTCCTACGGTCGATACTGCTCTGATACCAAAACCTATGACACCCCCGGGATTAGGGTTAAACAAGTCCCAAACCTTAGCCTAAACTAAGCTTAACCTTGAGCTCGAGGACATCCAGTGATGAATCAGTAACACATAAGTGACCCTGCGACACAAAAATTATTACAGCAAGATCTTAACTGAGCAGAGAACCAAATTATTACAAGCAGAGGTCATTGACCACAAACATCAAACAACATAAGACAAATTATGCTATTAATTATAGAAAACTTAACAAATGTCTTAAGAGGCCTAAAGCATAACGATGATGTCCCATCCCATAGATTCCAGGCTGCCGGCCGGGAACCCCAAGCTACTCATCGATGTTGACTCAAACTTGTCTTCAGGGGAACACTTACTCTTCTACAAAAGTACCAACAAAGCAAGGGTGAGTATAGGGTGTACTCCGTAAGACTTATGGTTGGTGGAGCTATTTTGCATAAAGCTATATTTGTTTATAAAACCAGAGGGAGAAAAAGCTCGTCTAATCAGAATATTTTAAAAGGGATAAGAGAGCGACATATCCAAAGTATTGATAACTATCTTTAGATAATCACCAAATCATCATCATCTAAACCTCATCTAGGACCACCCCCTCGTACACATGAGGAAGCATCCTTAAGCACACGTTGAGCCTTCAAGTTTTACGATTAGGTTAAAGTTCTCTATGATCTTAGAATCTAGTCACCAAGCGTTCATAACCATGAACACGTATTTTCTAAAAGATTTAACCCTACAGAGGTGTACAACTTTACCCACACATATCAACCTTCTCTTATTGCCGCAATGAATAGCCCTCTTTCCTGGAAGGCCGACAGAGGGTGGTTGACCACGACATTTACCTTGAATTCGTCAAATCCATGAGTCACACCCTAAGGAGGGTTCTGCCGTAACAGGTTAAATCCTGAAGCCGGTCGCTAGAGATGTGAGGCGAGGTTGGTTCACCAGGGGCTCCATCGACCCCAAGCAACCCGGTCCACGCTTCCCTACCTGTTATGATGCACCTCCTTCACCGCCTTCGAGAAAAACTAAGATGCATATGTAAAATGGAATGCCTGAACTATGTGACTCATGGAATCTACTAGGCAAGTTAGTTAGTCGTGGGGTTGTCCAAGCCCCATGTGGTTGTACGCTCACCTCGGTTTCAAAGGCAAGAACACTTTTCCTAGTGGTGGCAAGCATGGGACTACGAAAACTGCATCCCATTGTGGCCTCTCATACTTGATTGAATAAATCATCATATGAATGCTTGAAACATCATCTGGATGAACCATCACTAGCAGCTAAGCATGGATAATCAGGAAATAGATGTAAGTTCCTTATGCTAGGAGTAGTGGATCAGGTAATATAAGCTCAAAGGGAGTAATGCAAAATATAGGATACTCTATCTATTGATAAAGGACCATAGTAGAATAGTATGCATCATGGCAGTAATTGAAATACTTTCGCAAACACAAGGTTGTATAATGGTGGGTCTAAGTGATGACCCACAAGTATAGGGGGTGTATCGTAGTACTTTTGATAAATAGGAGTGTCGATCCCAACGAGGAGCAGAAGGTGTTGACTAGTGGTATGGAGCAGGAAATCTCTGCAAATACTTAGCAAATGGTTTTGTAGGGGTTTTCTGAATAAGCAGGGAAATAAAGTGCAAGTAATAAAGACAGCAAGCAATTGCAGCAAGTGGACCAATCCTTTCTTAGCAAAGTACAAGCCGGTGGAAATACTTATAAGGACCAAACGTTCTCAAGGACACATAGGAATTCTGTCAAGTGCTTTCTCTTCAAATAGCTGAGTAGTCTTCTTTGGTTTTGTAAGTGGTGTGTGGGTGAACCTGTGCTAATGTACCGACCTTACTTGGAATAATACATACCTGTGATTAAACCCCTTGCATGCATCCGCAATTACAAGAAAGCAATTAAGGTATAAACCTAACCACAACCTTAAACTCTGAGATCCTACACTCCCTTGTGCAATGGTGTCCTAATGGGGTTTCAGGTTTCTGTCACTCCGGCAACCCCACAATTAGTAGCCAAATACAAAATGAATTCCCCTAGGCCCATAAATGGTGAAGTATCATGTAGTCGACGTTCACATGACACCACTAGAAGAATAGCACCACAACTTAAATACTAAACCATTGAATAATATTTCAACACAAATCCACTACTAACAACATGACTTCTCCCATGTCCTCAAGAACTAAACGAACTACTCACGAGACATCATATGGATCAAGATCAAAGATGATATGGTGATGGATAACAATCTGAACATAAACAATAATACAATGGTTCTACTCACAAGCATCAACTACAATAGTAATCAACACCGGGAAAGTTTCCCCTAGGAACTATGCAAGTATTCAACACAATTGTTATAGCGGGATGGAGTGGTGATGATGGTGCTCGTGGAGATCATGGTGTGGATGATGATGATGATCCCGATGAAGTCTAGCTTGATGATGGTGTTGATGGAGACGATCTCCCCTCTCTGGGAAGGAATTTCCCCGACAGAAATCTGTGTGCCAGAGAGCTCTTTCTCTCTCGGTGTTTCTGCCCCACAGAGGTGGCAGAATCTTTCTGTGGTTGCTCCCCGTGTATTAGGGTTTAGAGGAGAAGATATAGGCAAGAGGGCGGAGCCAGAGGTGGGCCCCACCCCCTATAGGCGTGGCCTAGGGGTGGCCCGCGCCTGGGGGTGTGGGCCTCCTGTGGCCCATCTCCGCATCCCCTTCTGGCATTCTTTGTCTTCTGGGAAAATAGGATTTTCCGTAGTTTTTCTGGTATTTTTCCGATCTTCGCAAAATTGCATCAAAACACCTCTTTTTCCATCAGATTCCTAACTCCGGCAGTTCATCCTCCAAGAATCATCTAACATGCAAAAACAGATGAAAAGACATAAGTAAAACCTCTTAATATGAAATATATCTATGAATAGACGCAAACTATGATATAGAATGGTGATGCAAATTGGATGTATCAACTCCCCCCAAGCTTAGACCTTCGCTTGTACCCAAGCGAAAACTGAGCTCAGTATACATGTCCACAGGTTTATGGAGTGAAGTGTCGATAAAATAATACGGACAAGAAGCATCACACTTAACATTACATAACTCATAGAAGAAAGCAACTCACCATTATATAACTTATCTTGCAACAAGTAGAGGAGTCACAATAGAGATGCATAAAGATAAATTATAATTGGAATTGGCAAACTTTTGTTCTTGGTCAGAGAACAGCTGGCAAACAGTTTCACAAATAAAGCTTTTGTAGAAGTTTCACAACAAGAGTACTCTTTACTCAACATAAAAGGTTTTTCACAATGAATGCTTTCAAAGTAATACTCAATAGATAAGAGTCTTGTGCAAAAAAGGAAGATAAAGAACATGATTGAATAAATCATCATATGAATGCTTGAAACACAACAACTCAAATGCTTGCTAGAGATGGAGAGGAAGTACGTTTACTGACTCAACTTAGGAGTGGGATAAAGTCCCCTCATAGAGGGAAACAGGGACTTCAAGTTCATAAAAAGCTTCCAAAAGATTATGGTACTTACTATCTTTGAGTTCTCATTGCCCCTATTGTTGGGAATATGCCCTAGAGGCAATCATGTATGATGATATGTCCCATTGTATTCATAAAGTTATTAAGTAGTCCTTGTATAAACATCTGATGTGTATCATTGAATATGTGATTCAGTTGTGGAACTATGCATTCATGTTGTTTGTACTAAATATCCTTGGTCATTGAGGTTGTGCTGGACACACAACTTAGACCAATGTGAAAGTTGGCTTGATGACTTGGTTCCACTTGTCATGGGCATGGAGATGCTATTCCAACTTACACAGACTAGGCTAAAGAGTTTAGCGAGTCGGATTGACCCATATTGAGGTACAACGAACTAAGCTGTCATTTGTATATCTCAATCAATGTAATCCTTAGACCTGAGGTTGTTGCATAGTCCGATTTGAGAATCACCGACTTAGGTTACATCAAGCCTGATCCGTAAGTGGCAGTTATAAAGGCGGGGTTGTCGATGAGAATCAAGCTGCGTGATGTGAATAACCAAGATGGGATTTGCCCTCCACTGGAGAGATATTCTCTGGGCCCTCTCGTGAGATATGATTCGAAAGCATGGCCATGCCGACTCGGTTAAGTGTTAACGAGGCGATCGACTAAGTTAGTCGGGTGAGTCACTTATCTCGGATCGAGAAGAGTTGGACTATTTAAGGGATGACATATATTCGCCTATAGTCGACAAGGTATATCGTGAGGCAAAGGGACTCGGGGCGTAAGTCGCATTGAAAAGGCAAGTCGTCATGACTCTTTGGTACTTGGGAATCGACGTTCGCTAGGAGCCGATGCCGATTGATCGATTGTGAGTTGGACTCTAATCGTGTCCAAGTAGCCATGAGCCTCAAGGGTCACACACTTAAGAGCGGGAGCAGGTTGGATTGGATCCGAATCATATAATCTGGTTGGGTTGGACCTAAACCGGATTAGGGCGAGTTAGTGAGTTGGACTCACGGTGACTAGTTTTATATGGGCTTTAGTGAATGGGTCGTGAGAAGAGCCCACGTTCACTCCCTATATATAGTGCACAGTAACCCGGAAGGGTTAATCGTTGTTCGTTAGGTTATTCCATGTGTTGGAAACCCTAGCTCCCACAGAGTCCTGCCGCCGTGAACCTAGCAGTTCGCCGCGCCTCCTCCTAATGCGTGTGGATACCAAAGGCCGGTCTTGTGCGATCAGCACCGGGACGATCGGATCGTGAGGACTGCACGCATCACCGACGCTTCATCGAGAATCCGCAACCGCGTCTAGTGGTAAACCTCGTGGCCTTCTACCTCAGCTAGGTCTTGGGATCACCACGTTAGAGGAAAAGTTTTTGTTTGTCTCTGCGTGGCCAACAAAGGGTATCGAGCAATAGCTTCGGTTTTAGGCTCGAGATCTCGCATATGTGATATGCGGTAGGCTGTAGATGAGATCTATGTGCTGTTTGGTGGTCGATCTATGAGATAGATCGGTTTTGTATGAAGTTGATTGGATCAACTGTACTCGGGGAATGGTAGATCTGATTTCCGTGATCATATTCCGAGGTGGAACGACATACCCTACCGATCGGCTTCCGCCATCGGGTAGACGTGACACGTAAATCCGAGCGGTGATCGAAGATCAAAAGTTTGATCGAATCGAACGATGGTCGGAATCCATGTTCGGATCGTAGATGAGATCTACGTTTTCGGAAAAATCGTCGGCGCCGCACTTTAGCGGCGCTGCCCCGATCCCGCCCGCTATCCGGCTAAGCGGGACCGCCCGGCTATACAGTGGCGCCTTAGATGTCGTTGCGAGTTTCACAACGCCGGTAGATATTGTATCTATGCATAACTTGTTTTTGGGGAAGTTGTGAATGGTATGGTTCATGTGCATGTGATGTATGTGTGTAATCCATACGTGATCTGCGAATCACGGTTTTTGTCGGCCGGTGGAGCCTAGGTGTCATTTTATTGTATAACGACCTGGTGGATTCTCTATGTAATTTACTTTACTAAGCTAGTGTAGCTGCTTGAGAACCCGGAAGGCATGCAAGGCGTTGTACATGTCGGCGACATGGAGTAAGACGGCAAGTGACAAGAGTTGGCACGAGTCGGATTACAGGCTTTGTGGAGATGGAGATCACCATGAAGAGAGCCATACCATTTCACATTATAATTGCTTTATTTTGTGTTATAGTTGTCTCAGTTTTACCTCTATTAGATAGTCGGTAAATTTTAATCCCTCAAAGAAGGTCTAGTCGGTTTTCCCGCCAGTGTTTGCACCATCACAAGTCGGACATTTTTGGTAGTGGGCTCATAAAATTGAGGTGCTGCCAATTCTTTTCGACTAGGTGGGTTCGAGTCGGACTCTTACTGCAGAAACACTCGGTAAGCTAGACGGGTCTATCACAACGGTTGTGGGACTCGGGGAAAGGTCGGATGGGAGCCGGGGCATCGGATGCCACCCGTCCAACAGGAGTCGCATGAGATGCGATTGACAAGGAGTTGTCTACCTAGATCACTTGGCGGCTAGCGGTGATGCTAAAGCTCACTAGCCGACTTGCTTATTTAGGATCCTGAATCACTAAGTAACCATCGGAGGGGTGTTGGTTCTAGTGGAGCATAAAATATTAAAATGTTTAATATGCTTGCTCTTTTATGAATACATGTCTTAAGTGTTTTGCATATTTTCTCGTTGTAGATCATGGCACCAAGTAGCAGTCACTCTCATATCCGGTTTTGCGTTGAGAACCATTCTTGAGAAAGATAAAAACGACACTAATTTTACCAACTGGTATCGAAATCGAGAATTGTTCTCAAACAAGAAAAGAAGGACCATGTCCTAGACAACCCACTTCAGATGAGCGAATGAGAATGCGATCGCAGCCACAAATGCCTACCGTCGGGCTAAGGATGAGTCCACGGATATCACCGCCTTATGCTTGCTCACATGGAACCGGACTTGCAAAAGTTCGAGCATGTTGAGGCCTACGATATGATCGAAAGCCTCAAAAGTATGTTCTGTGCTCGTGCAAAGGCGAGAGGTATCAAGTCTCTCGGGCTTTGCTGAGTTGCAAGCTTAGGACGGTGATCCACCGAGTCCGCATGTGATCAAAATGGTTGGTTACGTGCGGTCTCGGAGGCTTGGCTACCCCATAAGCGAAGAGTTCGCTACGGATATAATTCTGAACTCTCTTCCTAGTGCATATGGGCAGTTCATTTGAACTACCACATGCATGGTATGGATAAGAAGCTCACTGGTGCATGGGATGCTCAAGCGCGAGGCGGATCTCAAGAAGGGCACCACCAAGTGTTGATGGTGCGAATAAGGCTAAGTTCAAGAAGAGTTCTTGGACTAAGAAGGCTAAGTCGAGGAAAGCAGGCTCAGACCTTGTCCCAAGCTTCCTCGGGACTAAGCCATCTCCTTCAA
This sequence comes from Avena longiglumis, assembly GCA_030063025.1. Lineage (NCBI taxonomy): Eukaryota > Viridiplantae > Streptophyta > Magnoliopsida > Poales > Poaceae > Avena > Avena longiglumis. The sequence continues at coordinate 535,359,744 of CP125976.1, forward strand.
CGGATCCACTTGCTTCTATTGCAAGGCGGATGGCCCGGAAGAGGAACTGCAGCAAGTACTTGGCCGACAAAGCCAAGAGTGGAGGTATGACTTTCGACTCAGGTACACTTGTTTGCAATGTTATAGACATATATCTTGCTGATGCACCTAATAGTTCTTGGGTATATGATACCGGATCAGTTATTCACATCTGCAACTCGTTGCAGGGACTGGTAAGAACTAGGAGCGTAGCAAGAGGCGAGGTTGATATTCGAGTCGGCAACAAAGCAAGAGTTGCTGCGTTGGAAGTCAGCACGATGCAACTTCATTTACCTTCTGGATTCATTATGGAACTAAATAATTGTTATTATGTTCCAGTGCTCAGTCGAAACATTATTTCTGCTTCATGTTTGATGAGGCAAGGCTATGAGTCGAATATCAAGAATAATGGTTGTTCTTTGTATTTGAATGATATGTTTCACGGCTTTGCACCCGTTGAGCGGGTTATTTATTTTGAATCTTGATGGTGAGTCGGTTTATAACATAAATGTTAAAAGGTTGAAACCAAATGATCTGAATATGACTTACTTTTTGGCATCGGCTTGGTCATATAAGTTGGAAAGCATGAAGAAGCTCCATGATGATGGACTCCTAACTTCGTTCGACTTAGAGTCGTTCGAGACATGCGAATCTTGCCTACTCGGCAAAATGACCAAGACACCTTTTGCAAAGAGTTGAAAGGCGTCGACTTGTTGGGACTAGTACATAGTGATGTATGTGGACCAATGAGCACAATGACCAGGGGTGGTTATGAGTACTTCATTACCTTCACCGATGATTTGAGTAGGTATGGATATATCTACTTAATGAAACATAAGTCGGAAGCCTTTGAAAAGTTCAAAGAGTTCCGAATGAAGCCGTAATCAACTCGGCAAGAAAATAAAGTTTCTTGATCGGACCGAGGAGGCGAGTACATGAGCCATGAGTTTGATGACCATCTGAAGTTGTGGAATAGTTCCTCAACTTACTCCGCCAGAACGCCACAAAGGAATGGTGTTTCGAAAGGCGGAATCGGACCTTGTTGGACATGGTACGATCAATGATGAGTCGACAGATCTGCCTTTATCATTTTGGGGTTATTGTCTAGAAACAATGGCGTTCACACTAAACAAAGTACCATCAAAATCGGTAGAAGACACCGCATGAGATGTGGACAGCAAAAAGCCGAGTTTGTCTTTTCTTAAGATTTGGGGTTGTGAAGCTTTTGTCAGCGACTTGATCGGACAAGCTTACGGCCAAGTCGGATAAATGTATTTTCGTGGATATCGAGGAAACCTTGGGTTACTACTTCTACAACCGAGAAGAGGGCAAAGTGTTTGTCGCTCGGGCGGTGTCTTCCTTGAGAAAGAGTTTCTCGACGGGGAGTAAGTGGAGCATGCAACTCGAAGAAATTGAGAGGAATCGGCTAATAGCGAATCGGCAAAAGAGCCGATCGTGGAAGATGAGCCGATAGCAGCACCTGTACTACGAAGATCGGCAAGATTACGAAGTGTTCGTGATGTGTTCTTTGTTAGATGGTGATGAGCGGCAAATTATTCGAGCGATGGTGGGATCGATTCAGTCATGGCTTGGAGCCATGAGATCCGAGATAAAGTCCATGGATGAAAATCAAGTTTGGAACTTGGTTGATCTGCAGACGGTGCAAGACCCGTCAGTGCAAATGGGTCTTTAAGAAGAAAACTGATATGGATGGAAATGTTTCAATCTATAAAGCACGCCTTGTCGCGAAGGGTTCCGACAAGTTCAAGGAGTTGATTACGACGAGACTTTCGCCCGTAGCGATGCTTAAATCAGTTCGGATCATGTTAGCTATAGCCTATTTCGACTATGAGATATGGCGGATGGATGTCAAAACGGCTTTCCTTAACGGAAATTTAACCGAGGACGTGTATATGATACAGCCCGAGGGTTTTGTCGATCCGCTAATCTTGACAAGGTATGCAAACTTGAAATCCATTTATGGGTTGAAGCAAGCATCTCGGAGTTGGAATATTCGCTTTGATGAGGTAGTCAAATCGTTTGGCTTCATCAAGAGTGATCATGATTCTTGTTTGTACAAGAAGTTTAGTGGGAACAAAGTAAATTTTCTAATCTTATATGTGGATGACATATTACTGATTGGAAATGATGTCCAGATGTTGCAAGAAACCAAGGAATCATTGGAAAGGAGTTTCTCAATGAAAGACTTGGGTGAGGCAACATACATCCTCGGAATCCAGATCTATAGAGATAGATCAAGGAGGCTCATTGGATTGAGTCAGAGTACTTATTTGGACAAAGTGTTGAAAAAGTTCAACATGGAATCGTCTAAGAAGGGGTTCTTACCGATGTCCCATGGTGTAAAACTTAGCAAGACTCAGTGTCCTTAGACAACTGATGAGCGAAGTAGGATGAGTGCGATTCCATATGCTTCTGCAGTTGGATCCATCATGTACGCCATGATTTGTACTAGACCGGATGTTTCCTATGCTCTAAGTGTTGTGAGCAGATACCAGGCTGATCCTGGAGAGATCCACTGGACATACTAAAAATATCCTAAAGTACTTGAGAAGGACTAAGGATATGTTCTTGGTTTATGGTGGTGAAGATGAACTCGGTGTAAAGGGTTACGGATGCGAGTTATCTCACCGACTCGATGATTCTCGTCGCAATCCGGATCGTGTTTATTATAAACGGAGGTGCCGTGAGCTGGAAAAGTTCCAAGCAAGAGGCGTATGCTGCGTCTACAAGAGGTTGAGTATATTCGCCTCGGAGGCGAGAAGGAAGCTGTTTGGATGAGGAATTTCCTCATGGATCTTGGTGTGGTTCGTGGCTCGTCAAATCCGTTGGACGGTATTGTGACATCAATGGTGCTATTGCACAAGCCAAGGAACCTAGACAGCAACATAAGAACAAGCACATACTCATGCGGTATCACCTGATTCGCCAGTTCGTAGATCAGGGTGATATCAAGTTATGCAAGGTACACACGGATGCAAATATTGCGGATCCGTTGACAAAGCCGTTACCACATCCGAAGCATGAGGCGCACCTAAGAGCCATGGGCATTAGATGCTTAGACATGTGATGTCGGAAGATTGACTCTAGTGCAAGTGGGAGACTGTTGGGAATATGCCCTAGAGACAATCATGTATGATGATATGTCCCATTGTATTCATAAAGTTATTAAGTAGTCCTTGTATAAACATCGATGTGTATCATTGAATATGTGATTCAGTTGTGGAACTATGCATTCTTGTTGTTTTTACTGAATGTCCTTGTTCATTGAGGTTGTGCTGGACACACAACTTAGACCAATGTGAAAGTTGGCTTGATGACTTGGTTCCACTTGTCATGGGCATGGAGATGCTATTCCAACTTACAGACTAGGCTAAAGAGTTTAGCGAGTCGGATTGACCCATATTGAGGTACAACGAACTAAGTCGCTATTTGTATATCTCAATCAATGTAATCCTTAGACCTGAGGTTGTTGCATAGTCCGATTTGAGAATCACCGACTTAGGTTACATCAACGCTGATCCAGAATCGGGCGATTATAAAGGCGGGGTTGGTCGACCGAGAATCAAGCTGCGTGATGTGAATAACCAAGATGGGATTTGCCCTCCACTCGGAGAGATATTCTCCGGGCCCTCTCGTGAGATATGATTCGAAAGCATGGCCATGCACACTCGGTTAAGTGTTAGCGAGGCGATCGACTAGAGTTAGTCGGGTGAGTCACTTATCTCGGATCGAGAAGAGTTGGACTATTTAAGGGATGACATATATTCGCCTATAGTCGACAAGGTATATCGTGAGGCAAAGGGACTCGGGCGTAACTCGCATTGAAAAGGCAAGTCGTCATGACTCTTTGGTACTTGGGAATCGACGTTCGCTAGGAGCCGATGCCGATTGATCGATTGTGAGTTGGACTCTAATCGTGTCCAAGTAGCCATGAGCTCGCGGGTCACACACTTAAGAGCGGGAGCAGGTTCGGATTGGATCCGAATCATATAATCTGGTTGGGTTGGACCTAAACCGGATTAGGGGAGTTAGTGAGTTGGACTCACGGTGACTAGTTTTATATGGGCTTTAGTGAATGGGTCGCGTGAGAAGAGCCCACGTTCACTCCTATATATAGTGGAGCACAAGAACCGTAAGGTTAATCGTTGTTCGTTAGGTTATTCCATGTGTTGGAAACCCTAGCTCCACAGTCACAGCCGCCACGAACCTAGCAGTTCGCGGCGCCTCCTCCTTATGCGTGTGGATACCAAGAGAGGTGCTGTGATCAGCACCGGGACGATCGGATCGTGAGGACTGCATCATCGGTGACGCTTCATCGCGAATCCGCAACCGCGCGTCTAGTGGTAAACCTCGTGGCCTTCTACCTCAGCTAGGTCTTGGGATCACCACGTTAGAGGAAAAGTTTTTGTTTTATCTCTGCGTGGCCCAACACCTATCATAAGCATCTTGATGTGATTAAGGTTAAAGTGAACAAAGATGGAGTATATGCTTGACAAAATATAAGTTGGCAATCTCATGTCCCTTGAGTACGAGGGCCGCTCCTCCTACTCAATTTAGTTACCGGTAAGTTCTTGTCATTGTAAGTACATGTGTATCATAAAGAACCGCCAACCGGGTACCCCTTGCACATGATACAGGAGCTATCCCATAATCAAAATGACAAGGCAAGCAGACAATGAGCATCTCGGCGATCTTTTTGTTTGATATTTGCATAGGTTTTTATTGAGGATGCTTCACAGATTTCTCACTATGGTTATGCTGCAAGTTTCCACCATGATTAAGCATGGCTTAGGATAGCGGCCAGGCGTTTCTCTAACACACATACATAACTTCATGGACTTACAAGCTCCCCTTTTATTTCAAACCGACGACATCCACAAACAAAAGAGCATGATATCAACTGTGTACAATGTACATGTGCAATGTTGAAAGCGTTCCCCGTGACAACACGGTTTTGCTAATTCCAACGTATATATGCAAGCATATACAACTTAGATGACACAAAGTTTCAAGTTTATTAGGGGCAAGAAAATAAGGTGTGCCATCAAGTTCGTGAGAGCTTTACTAACTAGTTTTAACATAACAAAATAATTTTTAATTCGAAAGATAGATGAAGCTTGAGAATTTTCTTGGAATAGCAATAATGTTAATAGGTAGGTATCGTGGACACAAATGGCACGGTTTTGGTTCAAAGGGATTGGATGCATGAGAAGTACTCCTTCTCAAAACAGGTTTTTGGCTAGCAAGGCTAGGTATCAAGCAAAAGAGTTGAAGGAAACATGCAAACCTAAAAGTGATAAAGCCAAACATGAAATCTTCCTTGAAGACACAAAAAGATCTTAAATAAATAATATTAAGCTTACGAGCCAATCAAGAAGGAAAATAAATGATACAAAATACATGTAAGCTTTTTCTCTTTTCCTTTCAAACCTTAAAAAGTGTTGCTACTGACCAGAGCTCGGTTTGCCAAAACCAATTTAGATCCACTTGATGATCCCAAAGTGATGCCAATACTAATCAACAAGATCCATCATATAATAGATATTGCAAACTAAAATAAGAAGTGCAAAAAGTAAAAGATGAAACTTCTCATTAATATTCCATAAAGGCACTCACACCAAGGGATACATAGATAACCAACTAAAGGAGAGATACTTCCACAAAGCAAACCAACCAATAAGATAACTTCTCTACCAAAGACATAGCTCTACTAAAAAGGTAAAAGATAAAAGATAATGATGTGATACCGCGACACTCCCCTAAGCTTGGAACAAGCCAATGGGATGCCAAACCTGATGACGAATTACTCCTTCGGTGGTGGTGGTGTACTCTTGATAAGCTCTTCAATCAGTTCCCTCAATTCCTCAATCTCGAAGGTTAGAGTACGAATCAACTCCGAATTTTGCTCAATGCGGTTCATGATCATGTCGTACCGAGAATCCCAGTCCTTGCTATTCTTTCCCCACTCTTCCTTCTTAGAGTGTTCCTTTCCTGCATGGTCAGAACGAGGCAGATCCCAGACAGAGGGCAAGTCCCGTTTGGGCACCTGTTGATATTGTCGCTCAATTAAGAGAGTATGGAAAGGGTTCTTGGTATGTGAAGGAGGTGACCATGGAGCGAGGACATGACGTGGGGTTTTCCCTCCTGTAGACATCCATGTTGTCCTCCTAAGCTTGGTAGGGTTTGCCACCACTCCAATGCTTGCAACGGTAGCGCGGGTGTTCGGATGCTCGTCCTCCTCCATGTCCTCCTCATCCCCAACCAAGATATCCTCCTCCTTAGGGTTTTGAGGATCATATTCCTCGGGCTTCTTGCCTTTGTCGTTGGCGGAGACCATGGTGCTCTAAACTTGAGAAGATTTTCTGACAGAAATAGATCGAAACAAAATCACAACAAGAACACGATATAGGAACCTTGGGGGATCCGGGGGGTTAGATATTACGAAGTTTCAATGCATAAGGAAGGTATTGTGTGAAAACAAGGCGGAGTTCGGGGTGCACACACTCCGTGCACGGCCACCGGGGCCCACTAGTGGGTGTGGCCACCCTGGCCTCCATTTCCTCCTCTGTTTCGTCTCATAACCTTTCATATGTAATAAAAACATAAAAAATGTAAAAAGATTAGGCTTTCACGAACCTTCAGTTTTCACCACTTTTACCTACTCAAAGACGGACTCTGCAGATTCCTTTTCTCTATCTCCTGAAAATTCCTTTCATACAAGGCTTACACAAACCACAATGGCAACATTAGTGTATGCAAATCAATAAACCTTTAGGTTCAAATTTCAACTAAAATCCATCAAAACAAAAGCTACTGTAGAAAATCCTTCCAAAATCCCAAGAGAAACCAAAAGGAAATCGATTTAAGAGGCAAATGCAAATGATGGTAGAAATCTGTCAAAATAGACCAACAAGTAAAGATTGATTTTTTTCGAAAACCTTCTGTTGCTCAAATAAAAAAGTACAAAACTAATGAAAGTTGAATAACAACTTGTAGAACAAGCACAGAAAAATACAGCTCCATTCATTGTACTGAGCTCCTTCATGATTTTTTACAATGCAGAACAAAAATCTATCCTAGAACAGCCAATTTTCACAACTCCTCTACTTCTCAAAAGTAGTTGATCTTGACACAAAAACCAAAACAAAAAGGATAAGGAGCGGTTATTACTGAGGTAATAACTTCCAAGACTCAACAAAACTATTGGGTTATCTCCCAAGAAGTACTTTCCTTATTGCCTTTAAGTTAGGCTTGATAATTTCAAAGATGCTCACATAGGAGATATATATTTGAAGTGAAAGAGAGCATCAAGAAGCAAATATCCAACACATTTGATTCTAACCCACTTCCTATGCAAGGGGGTCTCATGAGAAAACAAATTTTTGGAACAAAAATCCACTAGCACAGGAAGAAAAAACAAATGCAACTTCAAAGCTTTCAACATAAAACAGGGAAACTTAATATTATTGAGGTGCATAAAACCGTGTTTCCCTCTCTCATAATAACTTTCAGTAGAACTTTGAATAAAGTTGACAATATAACTATCACAGGAAACAACTTTATCATCAGAATGAGCATACTTACAATCATCAAAAAGAGGCCCAAGGTCATAAATCGGATCAATAGAAGCAAGTTGTTCCATCCTGAAATCTTCATTAGGCAAGATGTTTTCACAAGGAGCTTTAGAAAATTTGGAAAATTTAAACTCATAAGAATCTCCATAAAACTTAGTTAAAACTTTCTCTTTCTTACAATCTATAATAGCTCCACAAGTGTTCAAGAAAGGTCTACCAAAAATGATAGGACAAGTTTTGCTAGCTGCTGAATTAAGCACTAGAAAATCAGCAGGATACTTAATCTTACCGCAAAGAACCTCCACATATCTTACAACACCAATAGGGCAAATGGTTTCCTTATTAGCAAGGTGAATAACCGCATCAATGTCCTCAAGCTCACAAGGACCAATTTCATGCATAATTTCCCTATAAAGATCATAAGGAATAGCACTAGAACTAGCACCAATATCACATAAACCATAACAGCAATGGTCACCAATTCTAACAGAAAGCACATGGACACTAGCTTTTCTAACTTTCCTAGGATGAGAGATAATATTAGAAGCGTATTCACAGAAGAAAATGTTCTCATCCTTTATATTTTTAGTGACAATATCTTTTACAATAGCTACCACAGGTTCAATGTTTATTTGCTCACCAGGTTCCATAGTTTTCTTTGTACCTTTGTTATTCGCACTAATTATCATAGAGTACTCCTTTACCTTAGCTGGGAAAGGTGTTTTCTCAACTTAAGGTTCAGGAACAATACGACCAATAGTACAAACTTTAGTATTTCTAACAGGAACATGACTAACAACATCTTTATAAGGTGCATGGTACTTATTCCACTTCTTTTTAGGAATTTCTATATAAGAGGCAAAGGCCTTAAAACAATTGGCAATACTTTGAGAATCAATACCATACTCAGTACTAATATAATGGAAGTCATCAGTTCTCATAAAAGATTTAATGCATTCATAATCCTGGTTTATACCTGACTTTCTTCCTTTGTCATTCTCCCATGCTTCAGTGTTCTCTTGAATACAGTCTAGGAGATCCCATTTAGCTTCTTCCTTCATATGTGTGAATGATCCAGCACAAGAACCATCTAGTAAATCTTTATCATGAAGAGAAAGCCTAGCATAAAAGTTATTGATAATAATATTGTTAGGGAGTTCATGAATAGTAAATTTAAGCATTAGTAACTTCAATCTTCCCCAAGCTTGAGTTGCACTCTCTCCATCACGAGGCCAAAAGTTATATATCAGATTCCTATCCTTATGAATCTCACTGGGAGGATAGAATTTAGAATAAAAGAGAGGTACTATTTCCTCCCATTCCATAGATTGTCCATTCTTCACAAGTTTATACCATTCTTCAGCTCTTCCTTTCAATGATATAGAGAGTAACTTCTTCTTCACCCGTTCAGTTGTGATACATGCACACTTAAACAACCCACATAATTCATGGATAAAAAGCAAATGATCACCAGGGTGGACAGTTCCATCCCCTAAATAATAATTATCCATAACACGATAAACAATACTTGTAGGTATCTTAAAAGGATCTATCTCAACAGGTGGTGGTTCATCTACTACCCTAACAGTGGTAGTAGTTTTCCCAAACAGAAAATCAAGTGGGTTATCCATATTGGAAACACAGTAACAAACAGAAATAAAAAGAAATACTCACAGTAGAAGTTTCCTTTACTAGTTCCACTCTTCAATAGCGCTTCACTCGCCGGCAACGGCGCCAGAAAATAGTCTTGATGACCCACAAGTATAGGGTGTGTATCGTAGTACTTTCGATAAATAGGAGTGTTGATCCGAACGAGGAGCAGAAGGTGTTGACTAGTGGTATGGAGCAGGAAATCTCTGCAAATACTTAGCAAACGGATTTTTACGGGTTTTCTGAATAAGCAAGGAAATAAAGTGCAAGTAATAAAGATAGCAAGCAATTACAGCAAGTGGCCCAATCCTTTCTTAGCAAAGGACAAGCCGGTCTAAATACTTATAAGGACCAAACGTTCTCGAGGACACATAGGAATTCTGTCAAGTGCTTTCGCTTCAAATAGCTGAGTAGTCTTCTTTGGTTTTGTAAGTGTTGTGTGTGTGAACCTGTGCTAATGTACCGACCTTACTTGGACTAATACATACTTGTGATTAACCCCCTTGCAAGCATCCGCAACTACAAGAAAGCAATTAAGATATAAACCTAACCACAGCCTTAAACTCTGATATCCTACACTCCCTTGTGCAATGGTGTCCTAACGGGTTCGTGTTTACATCACTCCGATAACCCCACAATTAGTAGCCAAATACACAATGCATTCCGCTAGGCCCATAAATGGTGAAGTATCATATAGTCGACGTTCACGTGACACCACTAGAAGAATAGCACCACAACTTAAATACTAAACCATTGAATAATATCTCAACACAAATCCACTACTAACAACATGACTTCTCCCATGTCCTCAAGAACTAAACGAACTACTCACGAGACATCATATGGATCAAGATCAAAGATGATATGGTGATGGATAACAATCTGAACATAAACAATAGTCCAATGGTTCCACTCACAAGCATCAACTACAATAGTAATCAACATAGGGAAAGTTTCCCCTAAGAACTATGCAAGTATTCAACACAATTGTTACAGCAGGATGGAGTGGTGATGATGGTGCTGGTGGAGATGATGGTGTGGATGATGATCCCGATGAAGTCTAGCTTGATGATGGTGTTGATGGCGATGATATCCCCTCTTCGGGAAGGAATTTCCCCGACAGAAATCTGTGTGCCGGAGAGCTCTTTCTATCTCGGTGTTTTTCGCCCCGCATAGGCGGCAGAATCTTTATGTGGTCGCTCCCCGTGTATTAGGGTTTAGAGGAGAAGATATAGGCAAGAGGGCGGAGCCAGAGGTGGGCCAGGTGGGCCACACCTCCTATAGGCGCGGCCTAGGGGTGGTCCGTTCCTTGGGAGGGGGTGTGGGCCCCCTGTGGCCTATATCCGCCTCCCCTTTTGGCATTCTTCATCTTCTAGGAATACAAGATTTTCCGTAGTTTTTCTGGTATTTTCAGATCTTCGTGAAATTGCATCAAAGCACCTCTTTTTCCATCAGAATCCTAACTCCAGCAGTTCATCCTCCAAGAATCATCCAACATGCAAAAACAGATGAAAATACATAAGTAACACCTCTTAATATGAAATATATCAATGAATAGAAGCAAATTATGATATAGAATGGTGATGCAAATTGGACGTATCACTAAGCTTTCCTTTTCCCGTTGATAACCAATAAGCAGATCTTCAGACACCTTATACTTGAATTGGTTGCAGTTGGTCAAGTATTGATATTCGATATTCGATGGTGTTGATCTCTGACTTTAGTCTCAGACTCGAGTTTGTATTCTACCAGGAAGAAGCAAACACCAGAATGAAAGGGAAACAATCAACACTAGACATTGATGCAATGTTGAATCAAGGATGATGATATGACAAGTTAGATGGTATTGAGATGTAACCCTAAAACATGCTTGACCATTTAAACGGGGTCCGAGGGACATAAACCCTATTTCCGAGAAATCCCAAATACATATGAGAGGGGTCATTTTATTCTTCTAATTTAACTTGTCATGAAAGTTGCTTAACAATGCATGATTTTGATGCTATAAGATATATCTCCCTTTTCTGAACATTTTAATATATTATACATATTTTTCTAACTTAATATGAATTGGTTATTAATTTTCCCAATTTAAATAATTTTTAAAACAATTAAACAATTATTGGAATGTATAAAATATTTAACCAAATGGTCCCACATGTCAGGTTTTTTTTCATTTTAGAAAATGATTTATATAATTAATAAAATGTTGATAGATTGAGCCCACATGGGTTATTTATTTCCATAAATGATTTTCAGAAAACATTAAACGATTTATGACCTCATGTAACGTCAGCAATGGAGGCCTTCTCAGATAGATCAAGGATACGATGACTGGGCGTACGCGGGGAGGGGTGTGTTGGATGCAGCGATTGCGCTGAACCATATGGTGGTTGTACCACTGGAAATAGTCACCGGAGCATGGATAACAATGATTTACTACGGTTGCGGCAACATGTGTATGGTGTGGTGGTGAACCAGAAAGAGAGCGAGATAGAGAGGATCACTGGCGTGCTCAGGGGCTCACCATGAACATGATGGAGGGGTCAAAAAAGCGAGGCGAGGTCAGGAGACAATCAACGGTGATGACTGCGGCGGCTGGCGGAACACCAAGGTCGATTCCGAGTGATTCGTGGTGCGCTAGCTTGCGTCGTTGGTCGGAGACGAACAAGAACGGTGATGCGAACCTCCTGGTCTAATCCATGGAGCTATGGGCGACGTATGGCAATAGAGAAGATCAGAGACCGCAAGCTAGGGTTTCGGCCATGGCGCGGGGAATATAGGGAGAGGGCCAAAGAGGGAGATAGGATGAGGGCAAGGCGTTGGCGCAGGGGTCTTATCCCTCTAGAGCGTCGGGATCTTGGCGCAGGGTCGGCGGACGACGTGACACGGAGCTTCTCTCCGTCATCGTATATGAAGACGAAGGGAGAAAGAAGGCCGAAGCGGTACCAGGCCGGCTTTGGCTGCACATGGCCTAGGGAAGGCCACGGGAGAGGTTCGCTAGCCTCCGCATGTGCGCAGAAGATAGGGAGGGAAGGGATACATGCTTGGTCCAGTTAGGTTAGGAAATTTTTTATTTCTTTGAAAACCTTTTTCCTTTTGTTTTCTTCATTTCTATCTTATAAACTTCATCCTCTAATATGTTTGGTATATTTCAAAAATACTAGAGGTTTCCAAAATAAGCTAGAGATATTTTGGGGCCCTTATAACCACTTGGGCTCCAAACATTTTGGATTTTCTAAATTTAAAACCATTTTGAATTCACTTGCAAGAGAGAGTGAAAACTAATAGGGTTTAGGGTTTTGTTTTGTTCATTTCTTGTTTGCATTTTGTCTTAGCAAAATAATGGTGCTTATGAATGCACAATCAACCCTAATTACTATTTAGTAAAACTAGGGGTGTTACACTTACACTGATGCCACCGATGAGGATACTGATGTGTGGGTTCCTGCGATCAACAATAGGGTTATTGAAGTACTTGTCGCATCAACTATTTATTAAAAAGTTGATCCCATGGAATCTTTGCAAATGGAAACAACACAACCCCGCAACCACGTTTTCAGTGATGACTGTGCGGCTCAGGCGGAGGTGTTGACGACGTAGAAGATACATCAGAACCAGCAGTAGATGAGGCCGGTGCAGAAGATCCAACTTCACGTGAGCAATTATTTCCCTAAGCATTGTCAGAGGGGACATAGGTAGGCGCATGCAGCAGCGGATCGAGCAAGCCATGCATGCGCGAGGCGAGGATGCGTCGGCGATGCGAATCGCATGAAATCAGTGACACAGGCGGTGACGGGAGGGCGACAGAAATTCATCAATAAAGATTACATAGCATGCATATTTTCTAAAAGAAAGAGGAGCATGACCCCATACATCAGAGAAAACCTATTCCAAAGGAATAGTATACCTACTGGTGGAGATGGGGTATGGTAACTGATGACTCTTGGCTAGCTGACAAAAATCACATACATATGGGTTAATTTCTGGTGTGTAAGCTATTTTATTCCTTCTAATAACTTGTTGAACCATAAAATAAGATGGATCTCCTAAGCGACGGTTCCAACTACACGTGAGAAATGATTGCCCTAAGCATTGTTAGTTGGGGCAGCGGTAGGCGCATGCAGCCACGTGGGATTAGGCAAGCCAGCTGCATGCACGCGGGCGAGGACGGCGCGTCGACCGATGCCGAACCGCATGAAATCGATTACACAGGCGGTAACGGGTAGGGCGACAAAAAGTCATCAATAAAGCTTACATAGCATGCATGTTTACTAACAGAAAGAGGAGCATGACCACATACATCAGAGAAAACCTATTCCAAAGGAACAGTAGACCTACTGGTGGAGATGGGATATGGTAACGTATGGGTTAATTTCTGGTGTGTAAGCTATTTTATTCCTTCTAAGAACTTGTTGAACCACGGAAGAAGATGGATGTCCTAAGCGACGGTGCCATGTAGAGGATGACGGCTTTATTGTGATGAAGGCATGCTTGGAGGACTCATTTTAGATGGGCATTAAAGGATAAATATCTCCATGGCAAGGGACCCTAAACAGAATTCATCGTGTTGCTTGGTCCTTGATTAAAAAGAAGAAAGAAACTCAATAAATACATGGTTGTCAAGAGTAAATTTATGAACAGATAAAATATTTTTAGATGCACTAGGAACATATAGGATATCATTGAGTGTAAAGAAAGTATGAGGATGCGCAAAATTGAATAACCAATATGAATAATGTGCATACCTATCCCTTTAGCTGTATGAACATGATCTTGTCCATTATATGCATCATGTATAGAGATCTTGTTTAGCTCACCAGGGACGTGGTTGATGGCACCTGTGTCATAGTACCAGTTTGTGTAAACTCCATGAGAGTCATAATTGGCACCCTTGTTTCCACGATCTCCATTAGTACCACGATCATATCTATATAGCGCCACCAACAGTCATGCACATGGTGCACATGGTGTCAACATAGGGGGTGGGCTGACGGTCACGGCGACGCCCACCATCATCGCGTATATTCCCATCATCACAGCGGCGAAGGCGCTAATCGTCATACCGGCGAGGACGGTAATCGTCATAGCGTCGAAGACCTTGGTATCCACTGCCATCACGATGATCACCACGATATATGTGGTCATCACGGCGATCGCGGTACTCCTGCTGGTAGTCAGGGTCATCGCCACGGCCAAAGTCATCCTATTGCTAACGGGGGTGATCGGTACACCATCATTCTTTTCCATGTGGTGGAGGTCCTCCGCGGCGTGCCATGTTGGCAGACGACGAGAAGGTAACATCGTCATTCTTGTGTAAGAGATCACATACTTGAACTTGACTGAACATATCGGACAAAGTAGTACCGGAATTTGCACGGACCGCGGTGACTAGGGTATTGTATGAGCTCCCAAGACCATGCAGGACATACCAAATGACCTCTTCATCATAAAGAGGCTTGCCTGCAACGGCGAGTTCAGAGGCGATGGTTTTCATCTTCGCAAAGTATTTTTTAACAGAGAGGTCATTCTTCTTGGTGCCATTGAAAGCAGATTGCACTTGTTGCACATGGTATTTCGACGAGGCGGAGATGTGGGCATTGAGAGCAGCCCCACACTTTGGAAGACGTCTCCAGGCCATCACATGTGCCATAACGTTTGTGGATAGAGCATTCATAAACCAGCGGAGAACCTGCTGATCACGAGCAATCCAAGAGGAATACTCGGGGTTCTCAATTGTAACCTTTTTCTTGTTGATGTCTTTGGTCTGCAGGTGCTCATCCGGTGCCTCGTCTAAACCTTCAACGAGATCGAGAACACGGGCACCGCGGAGAGTAGGGGCGACAAGAGCCTTCCACACTAGGGCGTTCTCGCCAGTGAGGAGCAAAGTAGGAGGAGCTCCAAGGGCAGCAGCTAGAGTAGTTTCTGACGACGAGGACACCATGGAGTGATGGCGGCAGGAACTTGATCCGGCGTTGTAGATCGTGGATGCAGATGTCGTGATCGTAGTCGCGGCGGTGGCAGATTACTACATCGGCGACGAGTTGTCGTAGTTTTGCTCGATGCAGCGGCGACACAAGATGCGGCGGCGATAGAGGATCGTTTGAGTCATGGTTTTGGTCGTGACTTGCTCGATGTGGCGGCGCGGCACTAGATGGAGGTGGCAAAGAAGTTTTGGTTTTTGTTGTTGTTTGTCGGCGATGGCGGCAGATCCATGACATCAAGGAGATGCGGCAAGGAGGGATGTGGCGGCGGCGGTGATTTTAGGGTACGGCGGCTAGGTCAGGAAGAGGACCAGCTCCGATACCATGTGGATTTTTTTTGAACAATGCGTGCCCTTTCGAACCATCTGTTGTGTGTTATATAGGTAGAAAAAGCGTTTTATATGGCAGTACATGGTTGATACGATGTTATATAGTTAGAAAAAAGCGCTCTATACTGCAGTACATCGTTGATAGGTGTACGTTGGAGTAATCCTCCATATACATGCACATACGGTGATACATACTCTAATAGGGCGAACATCCACCTTCCCTCTTATATACACATGTATTGTACAAAGAGAGACACGACGATTAATAAAGATCGATTTTTCTATTTTATTGTAGTATCTCTTTTACTTTTTGCATATGTGATTGTGTCACGTGTACGACTACTTCGACTAGCCTCTCCCTCTACGCGATTGGACAGGACACGTCACGTGCCGCTACCCCAACTGATCTGCATCAAAGCCTTGGTAGGCAGACTCTTGTTGTTGATTGAGGAGGTATAATCCAGATATGATCACAACAATATTTTCATCTGATTTTGATTATGTCTTTGTGACCCATACTGTATGTTTTATTCGGATCAATTTACATACACGGTGTGAATTTCCCTCTCGAGAATTGATGTCGCCGACCAATTTGGATGTTCTCGGATCCACGGGGAATGGTTGACTGCATCGTAGGGAGTCTGTAAAGTACCGCCCAGTGCGCACCTGCCGTGACACATGTTGTCCCGATTCCAGATGAATGGACGAAGAGTTTTGACTTTTTTTTCTTCAAAGTTTCACAGATCTATTGGTAAAAGTTTTAAAACTATTAAAATTATATTCTTTTCAATTTAAATTAATTAACTTGGATTTGTCTAGATTCGAATGTATCTAGCACTAAAACATGTCTAAATGCATTCGAATCTAGATAAATTCAAGTCAATTAGTTTGGATCGAGGAGAGTAATTAGATCATTGAAGGGTTTTGACTTTTGACTCCCGAGAACACTGACATACATAATCGCTGGCACAATTCCATAGTGCAGCTATGTGCGTGCAAACCGGTCAGCTGAGCTGCGAATATGCACGCCGAGCTAGATTGCACAGTCTTGTGTGGCGTCTCATCCAATATTTTGACTGAAATATAGTACTCGTCTTCTTTGGAACCAAATTCAACGAAGGATCGTGCTATTGTGCAGCGCCACATATATTTACATGTCATGCGGCAGCAATTGATACCGTATTTTTTGTCTTAATTGTGAAGTCCGGGAGAATTTTGGGTGACCCAAGCCCAGAAAGGTTCGACTCCTTGGCGAACACGTCTTTTTTGATAAAAACTTTAATGGATAAATTCTAAACTTGTAACCGACTCAATCTATCTCTAGACCTAGCCTATCTATATAAAGACAAGAAGGGCACGACGAGAAGGACCTACCTTATAGCCTACAATACACCACGCCAGATCCAATCTGTGCACCCATGTAACCTTTGGCTTCACCATTATTCGAGAGCAGACAAGCAAAAGTAGGGTTTTTCCTCCGGGGGCCTGACCCTAGGTAAACATCGTGTTCCGTGTTGCTTGTCTGTTAGCCGTTTCGCAATCTCTAGCATCCCCTCCTTCTCCAAAACCCAAGTCCATAACAATGCGCATTGACGAATCGAACCCTCATCACAAGCCCACTAGAGATTTTCAAAGAAAGTACTATCCCCTCCGATCCAAATTAGTTGATTCAAATTTGTCAAGTTACGGATGAATCTAATATTAATTCATATTTAGATACAATCGAATCTAGAAAAATCTAAATCAACTAATTTGGGTTGGAGGGAGTACTACTTATGAATTAGCTTTAGAGCATATCCACCGTCCTCACAGCTCAAATACATATCAATTTTGATTCAAATCATACGTATTTTAATCAAATTTATACAAGCCCTCGGAGATTGTCAAAACAAATACTACTACTTATGAATTAGCTTTAGAGCATATCCATCGGGGCTCAAATACATATCAAATTTATTCAAATCATACATATATTTTAAGTCATAGAATTTTGGTTCAAATTGGGATCAAATTTATCCCGACCTTAAGTGGACGGTGAGCTAGCCGCCCTCCCTGCCGTATGTGTACTCCAAGAAGTATGGGCAAAATGCTCCAATCCATCCGGCCACGAGGTAAATCCGGCCTTCACCATCGAAGTGCACCTCGACGTGCTAGCCGCGGCCTGCCTACCATAGCTTCGGTTCACGAGGGCTTGATCTGCGCCATCATAGTGATGTTGCGGATGATGGTTTCAATCACCGTCGCATCGATGACCACTTTCGGCACCACCACCGTCACAGTGATGTTGCGGATGATGGCTTCAATCATCGTTGCATCGATGACCACTGTCAGCACCACCGCCGTCGCACTGATGTTGCGGATGATGGCTTCAATTGTTGTTGCATCGATGACCACTATCGGCACCACCACCGCCTCGGTTTCTTTCATCAGCAAAAAATCTGAGGAGGTGAACGGAAGTGAGACAGACAAAGATATAAATTTAAGACACTTAGATCCTCACCACCGCACGCCATTCTAGCCGCCACGCTTAGATCCGCACCTCCGCAAGACGTTCTGATCGCCACGCTTAGGTCCACGCCGTCGCATGCCATTTAGACCGCCACGCTTAGACCCACGTCGCCACACTCCATTTGGACCCCATGCTTAGATTTGCACCACCGCACGCTGTTCGGACCGCCATGCTTAGATCTGCGCCACCGCACGCCGTTCGGACCTCCACGCTTAGATCCATGCTACCGCTCCCTATTCGTACTTTCGCGCCGTTGTACGTCAATAGGAGGGGAGAAAGATGTGGCTGGTATACGTGCGACAGGGAAAGGGAGGGAGAGACATCTAGCTCGTCGATCTCTCCTCTCCGTAGTAGGTGCGCCCATCAGGAGATAGAGAGACCTTGAGCCCATCGGATCATGATGTATCCAAGACTGGTTGACCAAGATCCGTGTGACATACATCTCGACCAATCAGAGTGTAGCCAAATTGATCGCTAGTTGATGCGGCTGGTATACGTGTGACAAGGAAAGGGGGGAGAGACATCTAGCCTGTCGGGCTCTCATCTCCGTAAAAGGTAGGTGTGCCCATCGTGAAAGAGAGACCTCCATCCTGTCAGGTCATGATGTGTCCAATGGTGGTTGGCCAAGATCCATGTGACATACATCTCGACCAATCGAGCACAAAAGCGCAAGTTGAGCTGTTGTGAGGGTTTGAGACATGGGAGAGGGGAAAATGAGGAAAACTTTAGCAGAAGGGGTAAAGTGAGGAAAACTTAAGGGGGAGAGGAAACTCAGTAGAGCTAAGGAAAACAAGGGCACTCAGATAAAAAAGAGTAAGGGAAATTCAAGCTTTTGGCATAAAAATGGAAAATGTGTTATTTGAATAAAATAATCCATCTTGGCCGACATCAACTCAGATACACAAGTATTCAAAATTTAGCCTCATTTAGACAAATTATGTTTTGGATGGGTTATTTTGGAGGTTGATTGAGTAGAAAGCCATGCATCTTCATAGCTAGTAGCTCATTCCAAGAAGGGTTTAAGAAGTGGTTTAAGGGATAAGTCCATTTCTCTTTATTTCCTTTTCCTTTATTATTCGTGGTAGGTTATACGTAATATAACAAGACTCTATGCAAAGGTTGCACTATGTTTTGAATTTTTTTGAATTAAACTAACTCTAAAACATTTTTTTGAATTTAATCACTTAGAAAAATAAAAATCTGGCTGATTACAAGTAAATCCAAAATTTCTAATTTCATATGATAAATCAATCCAAGATACACAAGTGTACCAAATTTTGTATCAATTGGTCAACATTTCTATGGTTTAAGCCATAAACTAGCTAAACCCCATGTGTTGACCACATGTCGAGGGAAAAACTAAGGAGTGCTAAGCAACTAGGTGGATGACCATAGAAAGTTGCAATAACACATACATTATGGGATAATCCAACATACAAACTTGGGAGCGTCACACTAGTTGGAATTCAATACAAACATTGACATTAGTTCAAATTCATCGTACAAATTAAATTTAATAATTCAAATTCATTTTTTCTTGCTCCTAGTGTTTTTCGCTGGGTTCACCACCTTGCTCCGGGTGATCCTGTTGGAGATATGCCCAAGAGGCAATAATAAAAGTAGTTATTATTATATCTTTGTGTTTATGATAAATATTTATATTCATTCTATAATTGTATTAACCGGAAACCTTAATACTTGTGTGATTTGTAAACATGTTAGAGTCCCTAGTAAAGCCTCTTTGTAATACTAGCTTGTTGGTTAATAGTGTTGGAGATATGCCCTAGAGGCAATAATAAATATAGTTATTATTATATCTTTGTGTTTATGATAAATGTTTACATTCATGCTATAATAGTATTAACATGGAAACATTAATACTTGTGTGATTTGTAAACTAAAATAGAGTCCCTAGTAAAGCCTCTTTATAATACTAGCTTGTTGGTTAATAAATGATTGTGGTTTCCCTATCATGAACATTGAGATGTTATTAACAACAAGATCATATCATTAGGAGAATGATATGGTGGACATACTCCTATAGATAAGCGTAGCATAAAGATCAAGTCATTTTAATAGTTCAATTGCTATATGCTTTCTGATACATAGTAACCTAATTCCTTCAACCATGAGATCATGCATATCACCTTCACCGGAAGGATGCTTTGATGACATTAAACACCACACCGTAACTGGGTGGCTATAAAGGTGGCATTGAGTGTTCGGAAAGTATTGGTTGAGACACATGGATAAAGAGTGGGATTTGTCCGCCCATATGACGGATAGATATTCTCTGGGCCCTCTCGGTGGAATGTCATCCAATTAGCTTGAAATCATGTGACTAGCTCACAAGGGATCACATATGACGGGAACGAGAAAAGAGTACTTATCGATGTGAGGTTGAACTAGGTATGCGAGATACCAATCATAACCTCGGATAAGTAAACTATCGTGAGACAAAGGGAAATTGGTATCGTATGTAAGTGGTTCATTCGATCGCAAAGTAATCGTAGAAATATGTGGGATCCATATGAATTTCCAGATTCCTCTATTGGTTATTGTTCGGAGAAGTGTCTCGATCATGTCCGCATAATTCACGAACCGTAGGGAGACACACTTAAGGATTCGACGTTGTTTGAGTAGTTATGGAATGATGAGTAAGAAACCGAATGTTGTTCGGAGTCTCGGATGGGATTCGGGATATCACGAGGATATCCGGAATGGTCCGGAGAATAAGATTCATATAAGGAAAGTCCTGTTTCGGGGTTGGAGAATGGTTCCGGTGTTTTCATCGGGAATGTTCTAGAAGGTTCCGGAATATCCGACACTCCGGAGGGGAAGGGTACATGAATGTGTCATGACAAGTTGGAATGATTGCATCATGTACTAGGTGTCATCGCTGAACAAAATAAAGGGTTAAATCAAATCCTAGTTTGAAAAGTCAAACGCCAATTTGAAAAAGTCAAACGGCTATTTTGTCAGGTGGAGGGAGAGTAGGAAACCTACTTGGGCAGGAGTTCCCTCCCTCCGCCCACTTGAGACCGAGTTGGGAAGAGACTCCTCCCTTGGCGCCCCTCCACCTATATAAGGAGGCGGCTGCCCTCAAGCACACAACACCACGCCCCGCAAACCCTAATCCTAGCCGCCGGTGCCGCCACCTCCTGCTGCCGCCGCCTAGGGCAAGCCGCCGCCGCCTAGGAAAACTCTAGCCATCGGCCTTTCTCCTCCTTGGTGCGTCTAAACCCTAGATCGCCGAGGCTCTCTCTCATAGTCCACCATACTCGCTCCGGCTTAAGGCGAAGCCCTACGAGATCTCCCCTCTACTTCCGGTACCACGCCGTTGTGCTGTCGGAATCATGAGGAGAGTACTACAACCTCATTTTCTTTGGAACAAGGGATAGGAAGGTCTTCATCAGTCTGAGCGTGTGACCCATGCGGAAGCGCTACTTAATGCAGCCTTGGGAAGGATCGTCTACGCGATCTTGAGATCGGAAAGAGTATGACTACATCACCCACGAGAATCCGCTCTCGTTAAACACTTTGGAATCTTCGAGGGTGAGTTATTCCATCGACTCGTTGCTACAATCTAGTAGATAGATCTTGTCTTGTTTGTTTGTATGCGGTAGAATTTTTTTGTTTTCCATGCTACGAACCCCTACAGTGGTATCAGAGCCGTGTCTATATGTAGATCTGTTGCACGAGTAGAACACAATGGTCATTGTGGGCGTTGATGCTTTTGTTGTCGATTGCTTCTTGTGTACTTTGCATCTTGCAGGATGGTAGGATGAAGCGGCCCGGGCTAACCTTACATGACATCGTTCATGAGACTTGCTCCACGCTTGACATGCAACTTGCATTGCATAAGTGGCTTTGCGGGTGCCTGTTTCTCCCAACATAGTTAAGATTCAATTTACAACGGGTGATTGACAATACTAGTATCAACGCTGTGGTTCTTGTTCGTAAGTTAGAATGACACTTATTGAAAGCCCCAAACCACGTAAAACATGCAAAGAAAGTAGAGGCGTCTAACTTTGTTTTGCGGGGTGTCTTTGTGATGATATGTCCATGATTGTGATTATATTTGATGTATGCAATGTTCCTTATTGTAAGTTGACAACCGGCAGGAGCCATATGGTTGTCTTTAATTTCTGTTAAACCCGCGTGTCTATTCAAAGTAGTTGTAATAGTTGAAGCTGGTGGACGACAACCATGGAGCGGCATCATTGACCTTGATGCATTTCTAGTGATGATGGAGATCATGTTCGTGCTTGAAGATGGAGATCGGAAGCACAAAGAAGAAAGGCCATATCATATCACATATTATGAATTGCATGTGATTTTAATCCTTTATGCATCTTGTATTGCTTAGTTAATGACGGTAGCATTATAAGATGATCCCTCATGCACATGAATTTAAAGTTCTAAAGTGTTCACCCTTAGTAAGCACCTTGCTAAAGCTTGTTGTTTCGAAGCACCACGTGATGATCGGGTGTGTTAGATTCCGCAAGTGTATACTACGTGAGCAAGCCAGATTTGCTCATGCGGAAGCTAAGGTTTGATCTTGACGAGCCTAGCATGTACAGACATGGTCTCGGAACACGGATCACCGAAGGGTAAAGAATGAATCATATAGTAGATATGATGAACATGTCGATTGTTCGCCATTGAAGCTACATCAACTCTCGTGATGATCGGTGTTGATGTGGTGAATTTGGTTCGTGTGATCACTAAAACAATGTGAGGGATATTGTTTTGAGTAGGAGTTCACCTAGATTAATTTAACTATTAATTAGAACTCAATTTGTCATAAAATTAGTCTAAACTATTGCAAATATGTTGTAGATCAATGGCGGCCCCTACCATCAATTTTAATGCGTTCCTAGAGAAAGAAAAGTTGAAAAACAATGGAAGCAACTTCACGGATTGGTTCCGTAATTTGAGGATTGTCCTCACTGCTGTTAATTTGACCTATGTGCTGGATGCACCGCTAGGTGACCCACCTGCAGCTACTGCAACCGATGAAGTAAAGAATGTTTACCTCGCTCGGAAGACTCAGTACTCCACAGTTCAGTGTGCTATCTTGTATGGTTTAGAATCGGAGCTTCAGAAAAGGTTTGAGAATTCAGACCCACATGATATTGTCCGTGATCTCAAATTGATCTTTGAGACTCACGCGGCAATTGAGAGCTATGAGGCTTACGAAAAGTTCTTTAACGCAAGATGGAAGAGGGCAGCTCATTAGTGAGCATGAGCTTAAGATGTGGGCACGCATAAACAAACTTCAAAGCTTGGGTATAGTGATTCCTAATGCTTTGGGGATTTATCGTGTCCTCAATCACTACCACCAAGTTACAAGAACTTTGTGATGAACTACAATATGCAAAACATGAACAAGCGGTTGCGAACTCTTCGCCATGTTAAAATCTGCGAAGTGGAGATCAAGAAAGAGCACCAAGTGTTGATGGTCAATAAGACCACCAAATTCAAGAAAGGCAAGTCTAAGCAAAGGGACACTTCAAGAAGGGTGGTAAGAAAGTTACCGCCGACCAAGAAGACCAAGGCTGGACCTAAGCACGTCTTGAGTGCTTTCTTGCAAGGGAGAAGGTCCTTTAGCGGAATTGCCCAAAGTACTTGGCGGATTTGAAGCGGCAACATCAAGAAGAAAGGTATATCCGATATACATGTTATTGATGTGTATCTCACTAGTACTCGTAGTAGTGCACAGGTATTTGATCTGAGTTCGGTTGCTCATATGTAACTTTCGAAGCAGTCTTTGCGAATAAGCGGAAGCTAGCGAAGAACTAGGTGACGATGCGGCGTGGGAAAGCGGATCAAAGGTTGATGTGATCGCGGTGACGCTACCTCTTCATCTACCATCGGGATTAGTTTTATACTTAAATAATTGTTATTTGGTGCCTGCGTTAAGCATGAACATTATATCGGGATTTTGTTTATTGCGAGACGGTTACTTGTTTAAGTCCGAGAATAATGGTTGTTCGATTTATATGAGTAATATGTTTTATGCACATGCACCTTTGATAGATGGTCTATTCTTATTGAATCTCGATAGTGGAAATACACATATTAATAACATTGAGGCTAAACGTTTGAAATTGAGCGATAACTCGACCTATATGTGGCACTGTCGTCTTGGTCACATTGGAGTGAAGCACATGAAGAAACTCCATTCTGATGGACTTCTTGAATCACTTGATTTTGAATCACTTGAAAGATGCGAAGCATGTCTGATGGGTAAAATGACTAAGACTCCATTTTCTGGTATGATGGAGCGAGATACGGACTTATTGGAAATCATACATACCGATGTGTGTGGTCCCATGAGTGTAGCATCGCGCGGTGGTTATCGTTATGTTCTTACCTTCACGGATGACTTGAGTAGATATGGGTATATCTATTTCATGAAACATAAGTCCGAAACTTTCGAGAAGGTTAAGGAATTTAAAAGTGAGGTGGAGAATCAACGTAACAAGAAGATTAAATTTCTACGTTCTGATCCTGGAGGTGAATATCTAAGTTACGAGTTTGGCGAGCATTTGAAGAAATGCGGAATACTTTCACAATTGACACCGTCAGAACACCAGTAATAATGGTGTGTCTGAGCGTCGTGTCGAACTCTCTTGGATATGGTTCGTTCTATGATGTCACTTACAGATTTACCGCTATCATTTTGGGGTTATGCATTAGAAACAGCCGCATTCACTTTAAATAGGGCACCATCTAAATCCGTTGAAACGACACCGTATGAATTATGGTTTGGAAGAAGCCTAAATTGTCGTTCCTTAAAGTTTGGGGTTGCGAAGCCTATGTAAAGAAGTTACAGCCGGATAAGCTTGAACCCAAAGCGGAAAAATGCGTCTTCATAGGATACCCGAAGGAAACTATTGGGTATACCTTCTATCATAGATCCGAAGGCAAAATCTTCGTTGCTAAGAATGGACCCTTTCTAGAGAAGGAATTTCTCTCGAAAGAAGTGACTGGAAGGAAAGTAGAACTCGACGAGGTTGTCGAACCTTCTCTCAAAATTGCGAGTAGCGCAGCACCGGAAGAAGTTCCTGTGGTGCCTGCACCAATAAGAGAGGAAGCTAATGATGATGATCATGAAACTTCGGTTGTAGTT
Organism: Avena longiglumis; assembly: GCA_030063025.1. Classification (NCBI taxonomy): domain Eukaryota; kingdom Viridiplantae; phylum Streptophyta; class Magnoliopsida; order Poales; family Poaceae; genus Avena; species Avena longiglumis. The sequence continues at coordinate 535,384,967 of CP125976.1, forward strand.
GCTACAGAGCCTCGCAGGTCAACGAGAACTCGTACCACTCTGGATTGGTATGATCCCGTTATGAGTGTCATGTTGGTGGACAACACCGATGACCCTGCGACATATGAGGAAGCAATGATGAGCCCAAATTCCAATAAATGGCAAGAAGCCATGAAATCCGAGATTGGATCCATGTACGAAAACCAAGTATGGACTTTGGTGGACTTACGGATGGCGGAAGGTCGAGAACAAATGGATTTTCAAGAAGAAAGCGATTCTTGATGGTAATGTTACCGTCTATAAATCTCGACTTATGTAAAAGGGTTTCGACAAATTCAAGGAGTTTACTACGATGAGACTTTCTCACCGTAGCGAAGCTAAGTCGTGAGGAATATGTTAGCAATCACTGCATATTATGATTATGAGATATGGCAGATGGATGTCAAAACAGCATTCCTCAATGGAGACATTGATGAAGAGTTGTATATGATGCAACCCAAAGGTTTTATCGATCCTAAAGATGCTAACAAGGTATGCAAACTTCAACGGTCCATCTATGGATTGAAGCAAGCATCCCGAAGTTGGAATCAACGTTTTGATAAGGTAATCAAAAGTTTTGGTTTTATACAAACTTATGGAGAAGCTTGTATTTACAAGAAAGTGAGTGGGAGCACTGTAGCATTCTTAATACTATATGTAGATGACATATTGTTGATTGGGAATGATGTAGACCTTCTTAATAGTGTCAAGGAATATTTGAATAATAGTTTTTCAATGAAGGATCTTGGCGAAGCATCTTACATATTAGGCATAAAGATTTATAGAGATAGATCGAGACGCCTAATATCATTGTCACAAAGTACATATTTGGACAAAGTTCTAAAGAGGTTTGGAACGGAAGATAGCAAGAAAGGGTTCTTGCCCATGTTGCTAATCGACCTTGAGTAAAACTCAAAGTCCGACAACGGCGAGAAGATAGAGAAAGGATGAGTAAAACTCCTATGCCTCGACCATAGGATCTCTAATGTATGCCATGCTATGTACTAGACCGACATTGCATATCTTTGTTAGTTTAACTAGCAGATATCAAAGTGATCGAGTGGATCATTGGACAATGATCAAAAACATCCTTAAGTACTTGAGAAGAACTAAGGATATGGTTCTTTCTTATGGAGGTGATGAACATCTAGTTGTTAATGGTTACACCGATGCTAGTTGGAACCGATCCGGATGATTCTAAATCACAATTTGGATATGTATTTACTTTGAATGGTGCAATTAGCTGGAGGAGTGCAAAGCAAAGCGTTGTGGCGAGATCTTCAACTGAATCGGAATACATGGCTGCTTGAGGCTTCACAAGAAGCGATATGGATGAAGGAGTTCATTCTGAGCTCGGTGTGGTTCCTAGTCTTGTTGGACCCAATTTCTATCTACTGTGATAACATGGGCGCCATAGCCAATGCGCAAGAACCAAGGTCACACAAGAAGCTGAAGCACATCAAGCTACGTTTTCACGCTATTCGAGAACATGTCCAAGATGGGGACATAAAGATTTTCAAAGTACACATAGATCTGAATGTGGCGGATCCGTTGACTAAACCTCTCCCGAGGGCAAAGCATGACCAACACCAAACTGCCATGGGTGTTCGGTATATTACCATGTAATCTAGACTAGATGACTCTAGTGCAAGTGGGAGACTGTTGGAGATATGCCCTAGAGGCAATAATAAATATAGTTATTATTATATCTTTGTGTTTATGATAAATGTTTACATTCATGCTATAATAGTATTAACAAGGAAACATTAATACTTGTGTGATTTGTAAACTAAAATAGAGCCCCTAGTAAAGCCTCTTTATAATACTAGCTTGTTGGTTAATAAATGATTGTGGTTTCCCTATCATGAACATTCAGATGTTATTAACAACAAGATCATATCATTAGGAGAATGATATGGTGGACATACTCCTATAGATAAGCGTAGCATAAAGATCAAGTCATTTTAATAGTTCAATTGCTATATGCTTTCTGATACATAGTAACCTAATTCCTTCGGCCATGAGATCATGCATATCACCTTCACCGGAAGGATGTTTTGATGACAACAAACACCACACCGTAACTGGGTGGCTATAAAGGTGGCATTGAGTGTTCGGAAAGTATTGGTTGAGACACATGGATCAAGAGCGGGATTTGTCCATCCATATGACGGATAGATATTCTCTGGGCCCTCTCGGTGGAATGTCATCCAATTAGCTTGCAAGCATGTGACTGGCTCACAAGGGATCACATATCACGGGAACGAGAAAAGAGTACTTATCATTTACGAGGTTGCACTAGGTCTGCAGAGATCTGCGATCATAACCTCGGATAAGTAAACTATCGTGAGACAAAGGGAAATTGGTATTGTATGTAAGTGGTTCATTCGATCGCAAAGTAATCGTAGAAATATGTGGGAGCCATATGAATTTCCAGATTCCTCTATTGGTTATTGTTCGGAGAAGTGTTTCAATCATGACCGCATAATTCACGAACCGTAGGGAGACACACTTAAGGATTCGACGTTGTTTGAGTAGTTATGGAATGATGAGTACGAGACCGAATGTTGTTCGGAGTATCGGATGGGATCCGGGATATCATGAGGAGATCCGAAATGGTCTGGATAATAAGATTCATATAAGGAAAGTCCTGTTTCGGGGTTGGAGAATGGTTCCAGTGTTTTCATCGGGAATGTTCTAGAAGGTTCCGGAATGTCCGGCACTCCGGAGGGGAAGGGTACATGAATGTGTCATGACAAGTTGGAATGATTGCATCATGTACTAGGTGTCATCGCTGAACAAAATAAAGGGTTAAATCAAATCCTAGTTTGAAAAGTCAAAGCGCCAATTTGAAGAAGTCAAGCGGCTATTTTGTGAGGTGGAGGAGAGTAGAAACCTACTTGGGGAGTTCCCTCCTCCACCGCCCACTTGGAGACCGAGTTGGGGAGGGACTCCCCTCCCCTTGGCGCGCCCCCTCCACCTATATAAGGAGGGGCAGGGCTGCCCCTCCAAGCACACAACACCACGCCCCGCAAACCCTAATCCTAGCCGCCGGCGCCGCCACCTCCTGCTGCCGCCGCCGCCTAGGCAAACCCTAGCCGCCGGCCTTGCTCCTCCTTGGTGCGTCTAAACCCTAGATCGCTGAGGCTCTCTCTCATAGTCCACCATACTCGCTCCGGCTTAAGGCGAAGCCTGAGATCTCCCTCTACTTAGGTACCACCGTTGTCTTGCCGGAATCGCGAGGAGAGTACTACAACCTCCGCTTCTCTGGAACAAGGGAGAGGAAGGTCTTCTTCAATCTCGAGCGTGTGACCGAAGCTGAGCGCTTGAACGCAGCTTGTGGAAGGATCGTCTACGCGATCTTGAGATCGGCAAGAGTACGACTACATCACCCACGAGAATCCGCTCTCGTTAAACACTTTGGAATCTTTGAGTGTGAGTTATTCCATCGACTCGTTGCTACAATCTAGTAGATAGATCTTGGCTAGTTTGTTTGTATGCGGTATAAATTTTTTGTTTTCCATGCTACGAACCCCTACAAATAGATGATCATGGTTTCCTGATCATGAGCATTGGGATGTTATTGACAACAAGATCATATCATTAGGAGAATGATGTGATGGACATACTCCTATATTAAGGGTAGCATAAAGATCAAGTCATTTAAATAGTTTGTTTGCTATAAGCTTTTAGATACATAGTAACCTAATTCCTTCGACCATGAGATCGTGTTAATCACCATCACCGGATGGATGCTTTGATGAAATCAAACACCACTTTATAACTGGGTAGCTATAAAGGTGGCATTGAGTGTTCAGAAAGTATGTGTTGAGGCACATGGATCAAGAGTGGGATTTGTCCATCCATATGACGGATAGATATACTCTGGGCCCTCTCGGTGGTATGCCATCCAATTAGGTTGCAAGCATGTGACTGGCTCATAAGGGATCATATATCACAGGAATGAGAAAATAGTACTTATCGATAACGAGGTTGAACTAGGTATGCAGATATACTGATGATCAAACCTTGGATAAGTAAAGTATCACGAGACAAAGGGAAATTGGTATCATATGTAAATGGTTCATTCGATCATGAAGTAATCGTAGAAATATGTGGGAGCCATATGAATTTCCAGATTCTTTATTGGTTATTGATCGAAGAAGAGTCTCGGTCATGTCCGCATAATTCATGAACCGTAGGGAGACACACTTAAGGATTCAATGTTGTTTAGTAGATATGGAATGTGAGTAAAGATATCGAATGTAGTTTGGATTCTCATATGGGATCTGGGATATCACGAGGAGATCCGGAATCGTCCGGAGAATAAGATTCATATAAGGAAAGTCCAATTCCGGAGTTCGAGAATGGTTCCAGTGTTTTCACCGGAATGTTCTAGAAGGGTCTAGAAGTTCCATCGAACCGGAAGGGGAAGGGTACATGGATGTGTCATGACAAAGTGGAATGGTTGCATCATGTCCTAGGTCACTTGGCTGGACACTTGGAAAAGAGAAATCAAACTCTAGTTTGAAAGTCAAAAAGTCAGTTTGAAAAAGTCAAACTAGGCATTGATTTCCTAGTGGAGGGAGGGAAGGAGTCCTACCTAAGGGAGGACTCCTCCCTCTCCCTGCCACCGGAAAAGCAAGGGGATTTGGGGGAGGACTCCCCTCCCCTTTCTGCCCCTCCCTCTCATAAATAGACGGGAGGGGGCGCCCCCTTGGCTCTCCCACACAACAAACCCTAGATTGCCTATAGCCTCTAAAGTTGCAGTCGATTTAGATCCTCTAAAGTAGCCGCCGTCTAAACCTCTCTAGCCGCCGTACACCTCTAAACCTTGGCCCTATAAACCCTAGATTGCCAAGTCCTCTCTTCTACTCCACCATACCCACTCCGACTTAGGCGAAGCCTTGCGGGATTTCCCCTCTAAACTCCAACACCACGCTGTCGTGCTGCCAGAATCGCGAGGAGAGATCTACAACTGTGGCATCCCGCAAAAACCACTACTAGAAAATCGCGTTGTTTTTGTGCATTGCATCATCATGACCGCATGCTCATGTCATCATGCCACATTGCATTTGAGCATAGTCATCGTCTTGCATTTGCTTGTATAAAACTATTTGCGGAAAAACCTGTTTGTGTTTTCTAAACGCCCCGTCTTTTATTCAAACGCCAAACCCGGGTCTCCGGATTATTTTGTTTTGGGCTGCTATCGGTTTGCAAACGGCCCGTTTAAAAAAAATAAAATGTTTAATTATTTTTAGTGGGGGGCGATCGAGCAGGCCGACCCGACGACCACCCAGAAAAAAAGCAGTCCACCTAATCGCCCTCTAAATCCTAATGCTACCAACCTATCTACCCACACCCACCGGCCACCTCACCCGGACCAGTCCCACGCCGCCACGTCGCCCCTCCCCAAATCCCCACCAACCACCTGTTGCCACCTAGACCAACCCACTCCCTCTCCCTCACCGGCAGTACACACACACGCATCACACGCACACACAGCCCCTCTCCCAGCAACCACCCACCCACACCGGATCCCCTGGACACACCCGACCCCACGGGTCCCACCCGACAGCGCCTGACCCCACGCCACCCACCTGTCCCGCTCGAGCCCATCCCCCCACCTACCACGCGCGCCCACCCTCACCCCGCCTCCTCTGCCACCGCTCGCCGTAGCGCCCTCTCTCCGGCTGCTCACGCTGGTGGCGTCCTCGCCGCCACGGCCCCAGCGACCGCCCTCCCGTCGCCTCAAGCCCGAGCCCATCCGCCCGCCAGAGCCCGCAGACCGCCCGCGACCTCGCCTCCGCCACCCAGGCTCGCCCGACCCTCGCCGGCGCCTTCCCTCGCCCGCCTCATCGACCGCCAGCCCCCTCCCTCTGAACCGCCTGCGGCGCCTCCTGTCGGCCCGTCCGCCCTTCCGCCGCTGCCGCCATGGCGCCGTCCCCGCCGTCGCTGGCTCTCCTCGCCGAGCCGCGGCGACCCGACCTCCACCGCGCCCCAACCTCCTCGAGCCGCCTCGCCCTCAGAACCACCTCCAGCTGCCCGGCCTCCTTGCCTCCCCCTCGGCGCCGCCCCGCTCCCCTCTGCGCCGGCCGCGTCGTCGACCTCCCGCCGGCCACCCCTCGACGTCCCTGCTCGCCTAGCCTCGCCGTCCCGCCTCCTCGACCTCGGGTTCTAGCAGAGATGTGGCCGTTCGATGCGCCGGTGATGTGATGTTTGATTGATGTCACGCGCGTGCGAAGTCGCTGCTCCATGGCGATGCCCAAGTCCCTGAGAGGAGAACTACGTACCAAGGACCGTTCCAACATCACCAAGATCTGCCGTAGCCTTGCCAAAATCCTATGGAGACGTCAGGGACCAAAAGAAGCCCAAAGTTCAAGACCTACTTCCAGGAGCCGACGGCCTAAAACTCTTTGTCTCGGAACGCCAAGATCGTCTTCACGGATCCGAAGGCCCCGGTACCCGATCCATCCAAGAACGACATTGACAAACGAAGACGGGACCATCAGGACCTTCGTCACAGAACGCCTAGATCGTCGATGCAAATGCGCCAAGTCGTCTACCCCGAACACCGTGCGACTAGATCATAGACATGGAATCCGAAGACCACATGTGCGACAAGTACTCACTCGAGGACGCCGAGTACTTCACCCCGGACACCGAGACCCGGTGCGACAAGTACTCCTTCCCGGACGCCGAGCTCGCCGAGAACCCGGATGCGCCAAGATCTACCCCGTTACCCGAGAACGATCCCGTCGAGGCCGAACCCGTCGAACCCTGGACCCTGAGACCGACCCCGAACCCCGGAACCCCAAGATCTGCCGAACCCTAATGTGTGACCTCTTTCCTTGAGCCCTATTTTATAAATGAAATAACAACTTGTTGCATATTAATTGTTCATCTCGCATGCATATTTGTGTGGTTTGGGGGCCTTATGCCGATTCACCTAATAATTAAATATGGGGCCCATATGCGGGCAAATCTAGTCTTATATTGGCCTCATTTAAATTGTGTAGCGAACCGGTGCTATCTTTTACCTTGCTAATACCACATTTAATATGCGGGGTTCTAAACAACTTGAACCGCCTAATTAATTGTCGGGACCCCGGTTCCGTTTAATACTGTCTAATTGCATTGCACCTTTGCCATGTCATACATCATACATGCATCATGCCCGATCTTCTGCCGATCTTAAATATTGCATCCGGTGTTTCTTCTAGTGTTTTGCTTCTTCGCGGATAAGGCCGTTGAGTTGATGTGAGCTTCGACCCGATCTTCGGTTGAACCCTTCGGCAGTGTTTTCAGGCGAGCATCTCCCCCTTTCTACCTATCTTACTTTTATAGTATTTATTCCCTCCTATTGATCTAGTGTTATCTGTGTTGCGATGCTCTAGTTTTCGTACCCGTGATATACCGTGCAGCCCTATATTGCCTTGGACACATCCTATTACCTGTTGTTTGGTAGATAGTTGGACTTGCGCGTCGTAGTCGCTTGCTCAAGTGCTGTTGCGTGTCGTCCAGTGACACAGTTGTTGATGTATTGCCGCATGTTGATGTGGAGATGATTATGGTTTTACTTATCGTTCACTTTTAATCCTGTTTAACAACTAAAATTGAAGTAAGCAGAGGCATCGGTGGGTGATAGATAATATTTGGTTTCCGAACGCCCACTTGTGTCCCGTAGGACCCCGAGTACTTGATACTTGTTCCTTGATTTATCGCGCTATCCACATCCGGGAGGTATATGGGACCCCCTGAGCCAGAGCTTGATTCAGTCTTATTTCTTGGGGCCACAAACTAGTTTGAGGTTTTATTTACGATCCTGTACTTATGCCATGCTTTACTGCTTTACTTAAATTGTGCGACAGATAGCACCTGTACTGTTTAGGATCGGGACACGATTCCGCGGTGTCGACAAGCCCAGTTTGGGTTCGATCGTTCTGACCGTCTACCCAAACCTTGAGTCCGTCTGAGCTAGCTTACTGCTGCGGTTCTACTCAATGGGGTGGCCCCTGAAATATTTCTGAATCCTGTGATTGCTTTGTCGTGAAGGCCTCGTTGGGTTTTGATTTGGTTTTTAGGTTGATCGAGTGTGTTTCTATTGGTGCACCCGGGTTAAAACTTTTAAAGCCGTGTCATGTTATGGACGACTTGGAGCACAGTATCTCGACCATAGACAAGCATAACTAAAGTTTATTGCTATAAATTTGACTTCATAATGACTAGTAATCAGCTTCACTATAATGGAATGGCTACATAAAACTGCCCACAATTTCTTGTTTGGTTTGTCGCTTGCAACCATTGTACCTGACTAGTAAGTATTGCAACTACAACGGAATGGCTAAATAAAAGTACCAACAACTGCTGGGTTTTGGGGTTATCTCATGCTAATTGTATCTGACTAGTAAGTGTTGTCACTATAACGGAATGGTTAACTAAAAGTGCCCACTGCTTACTTTATCAGGACGATCATCTATACCTGACTAGTAATTGCTGCAACGATAACTGAATAAATAAAACTGCCAACTGTATGAGTTCCTCGGTTGACTTCCTCGTTTGGTATCGAGGGGGAAACACCAGGATGGGTTTGGTTGGTGTTAGTTTCAGGTTGGAACCGGATAGGACATTCTTATCCCTCTCTGATAACCGCCAGTTGTATAGAGTCTCTATAGGTTGTTTAGCGCATGCTGCCGCTGCCGCTCAGTCCACCATACCTATGTAGGCGAGGACCGCCGAATTCTAGCCTCGCCGTGTCTTGGCCTCGATCTTGACGCTCCTTCTTTTCCTTTGCCCTTTGTGGCACCCTTTTGTTTAAGCAGGTTTTGAGATCGGCGTCGTTCGCGGGGTTACCCTTCCGGCTTTGGCGGGGTTATGGACGCCATTGGTTATTCTTGAGCTCTTAGCCCCATTTGCATCTTGTCCGTGGTGGACGCTATATCGTTCTCAAGGTGATTTGGATCTTTGTCTTTGTATATCGTATTCTTGACTCATGGAGTCATGTTATATATATATATATCTGTTCTGTGGGTCCCATCGAGGACTGTTGTGTAATGTTATTACTTCGTTTTCCACCCGCACGAAAGTGCCTGGTGGGCACCTTTGAATCGTTTCTATGCGGGTTTGGCGGGTTTCGCTCAAACTTGCATAGGGTCGATTCTAAGGGTGTTACAACAACCTCCGCTACCTGCTGGAACAAGGGACAGGAAGGTCTTCATCGAGTACCGAACGTGTGACCGACTACGGGAGCGCTACCGTAACGCGGCACCGGAAGGATCGTCTACGCGATCTTGAGATCGGCAAGTGAACAACTACATCACCCACGAGAATCTTCTCTCGTTAACCACTTTGGAATCTTCGAGGGTGATTACTCTATCGAATCATTGCTACAATATAGTAGATAGATCTTCGCTTGTGTGTGTTCATGCGGTAGAATTTTTTGTTTTCCATGCTACGAACCCCTACAGATCCTAGCTGGAATATTCTCGAAGTCCACCATCAGCTTCTTCCGTTTATTCCCGTTGTTCTTTTTCTCTGCATCCAATGAATAAAGTGCTTCAGTCTATCGTACAATTGGTTCAATCATGTTTCGATCCAATGGTTCATACGGTTCATAATTCATTAGCATCATTTATTCAATATCCTCTTGTGTAATTCCTTTACTTTTCAACTCTGCTTCCAATGAATCAATTGCTTTATTCTCTACATCCAATGAATCAATATCCCATGCTTTTGGTGCAATCTCCCATGCATTTGGTGCAATTTCCCCTGCATTTGGTTCAATCTCCTCTCGATCCTTTGGTTCAATCTCCCCTACATTTGATTCAATCTGCTATGCATTTGGTTCAATATCCTATCGATCCATTGGTTCAATCTGTAATGTATCCATTGCTTCATTCTCCTCTTGTTCAAATACTTCATTCTCATTTGCATTTGCTGCTCCTACCTGATCATCCATTCTATAAGCTAGGCCCACTGCATTTTTACAAAGTCTAGCAATGTGACCTAGGATCCCACAATGTTTGCACTTATGTCGTCGAGGTGGTGCACCACCCTCTGCACTAGCTCTCATCATATTCTTCCTTGGCCTACCTGCTGGTCTAGTAAAAACTAGAGGGTATAGCTTGAAGTTTGGACCCACTTCCATCCATTGGTCTTTTCCCAACATGGCTGGAATATTCTGAGCATATGCTGCCCTAAATTTGGCAATGGAGAAATACTCCGAAATGTATTGATCAACTTCATCCTCTTCACCTCCTAGAACACCCATTAAAAACAATGCATGTATGCAAGGTTTCCACAAAGTTGCCATTGCCTGCAATACACTACAAGAAATATGCTGATACATGACCCTCCATTTTCGTCACTGAATCGTCATTGTCCACAATATATGACGATCTTATGACGAAAAACAGATCGTCAAAAACTAAGCGTCAGTAATTGCACACAACGAGGTTTTTTACAAAATCGTCATAATCGACGATCCAATATCGTCATGGGATGTCTAGCCTTGCCAGGTCAGATCCTATGTGGCTGATCCGACGTGGCAAAATTGTGATGAAACAAAATCTTTGTAGTGTGAAATCAGCCCGATCCAAATCATTCTCTTATATGGGCCAAGCCTAATAATCCATCCTTTTTTTCTTTGCTTTTAGCCTTTTCAATGTACATTTTCCTTTGGACTTGGCTTTTTACCGTATATTTTAATATTGGGCCTTGGCCTTTATAGTCCCGGGACTTGCCCTTTAACAGTCCATTTTGGTTTTTGAAAATTGAAAAAATAACAGTTTATTGTTTATTATCCATTCAAGTATTTTTGGGCCATGGCTTTTAAAGGTCCAGTTAGTACACGGTCCAGCACACAGATCCAGAAATTTCCATGGAAGCTAATATTCAGTGAAGTACATGACAATGAAAATTATCCATTCAATTAATCCCAGCAATATTTCAAATATCGTGAAAAACACAACAACCGAACAATACACTCCAGAATTTCTACTTACAGCCATTACATAACTCCACATGACAATAAACACCACAAACCAAGTCAGTTTCTTGTCGGTACTATAAGAAGGATGCTAATTCTTTGATTATGACACCATCAGAAGAAGCTGGGAACTCGTTGTTCACCCCAGACTTAAATTGCCTATATGTTGCCTTCTCCTGTTAATTCAAACAACACAAGGTTATTAAAAGAGTAGAAAACATGGGGTATATGAACAACTTACAACAAACAGAGAGTAACAATATTGATCAGTCTATCATTAATCAATACACATTAAATGCAGAACTATTATTCTTATACTGTAATGAAAATGAAAAGAAAATTATCTGTCCACGGTATAGCTAAATCAACTTTCTTGATTGTAAATATTATCAGGCATAAAAAATGTAAACACAGTCAGTCATTTATCTGAAAGAAACATTTTCTTTTCATAGCCAATACTTCTTACTAGATGTATAGGCGTGCTTCGCCGCGCTGCCTGCATGGCGTGTCGCACAATGTGGGTCATGCGGTAGTGTTTGGTGTTTTGATCTGCGGTGCAATATTTTTAATGCTTTTTTTAATGGCACAGGTAGATGTAAATGGGCACTAAAATGTTAGTGTCCGACTGATGTCAACAAAAATGTTGAAAACTCGTATACATGTCCGTTTTTGTTATTGGCAGAATGCTAAAGGAATCTACCTAGCAGAAAATTCCGAAGGAAAATTAATCTCACATACATGTGAGTTCTCACATACACGGGGCGTTTTGTGAAGAAACCACCAAATTACATTTTTAGAATGGTATCAACATATTCTGTAAAAATATTAGACCACCTTATATGAACAATGTCCCAACCGGGGTATCTCAAACTTTTCTGGCGAAAAAGACAAATTCCTGCCGAATCGGTAGGAAGTGGGTCATGTTTGAACTACAGGTACATGATCCGATGCTCATGTTTTTTGGAAAAAATCATTTTTAGACTCACAATATGCTATTTCTTCAGAGATCCAATACAAGTTTAGCGAGGCTCAGCCCCTAGCTAAGAACCTTCGTGTTTGCCGTTTTGATCATAGTTTGAAACGGGCATAAAAATTCAAAATAGGTCCGATCAATGCAAATCCTTCGCGTGATGTCTTCTTATGTGACATAGTTGCAAGGGAAAAAACCAACCTTGGTATATTGCAAGTGTCTCAAAAAAACATTCTCACAAATGACCTATCGTGTCCGAGGTTTCATGACTTTCGGACCAAACGACCAATGTTATGGCCAGAATCGCGACATAGTTTGTGATAATGTGCCCATATTGTGCACACATATGTATCATGGGATGGCGAACAATGTTGCAGGAGAAAGTTTTCCTTTTCGACACACGGGAAAACCATTTTCTATTTCTCGAGCGCAAAAACGGGGCGTTTTGTGAAGCAACCACCAAATGACAGTTTTAGAACGGTACCACCATATTTTGTAAAAGTATTAGATTACCTTACATAGACAATGTCCTAACCGGGATATTTCAAACCTTTCCGTTCATCCCTGGCAAAAAAGACAAATTCCTGCCGAATCGGTAGGAAGTGGGTCCAGAATGAACTACAAGTACATGATGCTACCTTACCCTTTTTCCAAAATAATAAGCCACCTTAGATGGACAAATGGCTCAACCAGGATATCTCAAACCCCTCTGTCCACCCCTGGCGAAAAAGACAAATTTCTGCCGAATCGGTAGGAAGTGGGTCCGATTTGAACTAAAAGTATATTATCTGATGCCCATGATTTTTTTTAAATGATTTAGACTCACAATATCAAGTTTCTTCAGAGATCCAATACAAGTTTAGCGAGTCTCAGCCCCTAGCTAAGAACCTCCGTGTCCGTCGTTCTGATCATAGTTTAAAACGGGCATAAAAAATTAAAAAATGGTCCGAACTATATAAAACCTTCCCAATGTTGGCTAGAATCGGGGCATAGTTTGTGATAATGTGCCCGTATTATGCATGCGTGTGCATCATATGATGGCGAACAATGTGCCAAATCGCGATCAGGGAGGCCGTCGCCACGCCCCCAGGTCTTTGCCTGACGACGATCAGGACGGCGTCGGCGGGAAGGAGAGACCATGGGAGGGACGGCTCGCGGGAAGGGGAGGCCGCCTGGCGTGGCGTGGCGCCACCACGCGGGTGCGGGAGGAGGAGGGGTCAGGAGGAGAAAAACTCAGCCCCTAGCTAAGAACCCCCGTGTCCGCCGTTTTCACCATAGTTTCAAATGGACATAAAAAATTCAAATGGTCTGAACTATGTGAAACCTTCAAAAAAAAATATGTTTTAAAACGGGCATAACTACTTCAAAAGAAAATATTATTCACATATATGAACCGAGACAGAAGTATTTGTCCCATCGGTATGAATAAAGTTGATTTTTGGATAATGTCAATTCAATGTCATTTGAAAATTTTACGGTCAAAGTACTCAAATGATATTAATTTTTGTAAAAATAATTTGAAGCGAATTAAGCTAAAACTATTCGGTAGCCCATTTCTCCTTACTTCTTGCACCAAGTCACAGCGTGTGGAACGATAATAGCCCATAGCCCATTCGGTGAAGGACACCAAAAACAAAATTGGGAAAGCCCATCTACCGTAATTCATATAAAAAACTACCAGAGATGCTCTTTAAGAAGACTATGTTTCCTTTCCCTTCAGAAATGATAGTGTTCCACTGGTTCAGAATGTGCGGCTAGCTTCGGTTGGTCTCAAGTTCAATTTTCCCGTTAGACGTTTTTTAGTTCTCATTATTTGGCTCCACATCTCGTGTGTAGGTCTCGTGCGTCAGTTTGGCGGGGCCTCCTTGTCAGGTCGCTTGTCCATCCCACTCGTCAATTTGGTGGTCAGTCCACTATGGGGCCAGCTTGTCAGGTGGGTCTTGTTTGTGTGTCTAATTTTAGTGTTACAATAACATGACTAAAATTGACACCTACATATAACATGTAGGCAGAATTGATGATGTGGCTCACAAGTCATTCCATTGTATCCTTGTTATCGTGGTATGACGATCTAAATTCGTAGTAACCGATATCATATGCTGTATTCTCGAGACTATGACGATTTTGTCAAATGAAATTACGACATTTTTCCATAAAATCGTCGTAAGTTTGCTAGGCTTTAACCCTCCCGAACAGCCCATGACTATCTCATACATAATCATCACAAATCTATGACGATTTCATTCACAGTCACTACCAAAAGGTTATAGGTTAACACATTTCTTGTTGTGATAGCATGTCCTATCAACCAAACTTACTGGATACCTCCATTGTCTATCTTTACTGTCAGTGTACGTTACCTCAGCCTTCATTCCTCTTCTAATGGATTTCATATTCAATTGTTTTGCCTTGGAATGCAAAGCCTTAATCAAAGATGAGAGGATGAGATGGCCAGCATATACTGTTGATGCAATTCTTTGACGCAAATCGATCTTTATCATGATCATCTGCCTAATCTTATCAAATATTTGCCATAGCATAAGCCCTTTCAATGGCTTGACCTTTGCATTGAAACTCTCTGCAAGGTTACTTGTTACATATTCTACCATTGAATTGGCTTCTTGACCACACCATTCCATGATGTACATCCAAGTACTTTTTCATCGTAGGTTTTTGTTTATACAACACTTCCACATGATATAGATGCTTCCTCCAACTGCATGTGTATGAAGCTGGCCATAGGTTGTCAGTATAAACTTTACCCTTAAATTTCTTTATAAAATTCTGCACTAAGTGTCGCATACATTTCTTATGCTCCACTCTGGGGAATATTGCTTATACAGCTTTCTCCAAACCTTTGCAAGTGTCTGTATGGATAGTAAGTCCTGGTGGATGACCTAAAAGGTCACACAAATTCTCTATAAATCAAGTCCAACTTTCCTTTGACTCAATCTCCAAAAATCCATAAGCAACAGGGAACATCCAATTGTGGTCATCAACTACAGTAGCAACTATTAGCTATCCTTTAAATCTGCCATGAAGAGTTGTTGCATCCACGACCAAATAAGGCATGTAACCATACAGAACCCCTTGCTAGCAAGCTTTGAAACAAACAAAAGCCCTTCTAAAAACTTCTCCATTGTATTACCTCTTATTTTGTACTGAACTTTATGCCAGTCTATCTATACAACACTACCTGGACTAGCCATCTCCACTTCAGTTTTAAAGCTGTAAAGCAACTGAAAACTTTCATTCCATGGAACATTGATCCTCTCAATATCCATTTACTTTGCATAGAACATCCTCATGTAAGGTATTGTAATATTAAACTTTTTAGAAACTTCTTTTATGAGTGATGTTGCACCAAGTGATGGTTTCCTATCATCCAATCCATGATTGCATCTGCTAACCACCTAGTCTTTGCTAGTTTTGTTTTGTCCTTTGGATATCTCCCTTGAGGTGAAAAAAATGGTCGAGTTGGTTACTTTTTATCTGAAACGTAATGAAAATGTTAGGCACAGCTAACAAACTCTACACAATGATCTAAAATACAAAACTGGTTGCAATACCTGAACCAAACTGCTCCTGAGCATAGTGGATGCATGCATCCTCCACCTACACCTCTTGTATGGGCACTTAACTGTGAACCTTGCTGGCTCACTCTGAATAACATCATAATCATTATTGATGCGAATACAATATCTAGTAAGAACATTACGATAGTCCTGCATCGTTTCAAATACGGTGCCTTCTGAAATCTTAGGATCGTCTCAGTCCCACTCAATTACTGACAAGTTCTCATCATCGTACTTGGCTAAAACGAGACTGTCATTGTTCTCCTCGTTCTCTTCATCATCACTGTCATCAGATCTAGCACCGTGGACCATTTCTTCTGTGTATTGATCTTCTAGTGCCTGTTTACTGAATTTATCTACCAATTAAGAAAACATCAACTCATCCTCATCATATAGTGGAGGCACTCCCTCGTCAGGATCTGCTTCTTCCTCCACATTGGCCGCACGGGCGATTTGGCTTACACTTGCAGTCTTGAACAAATGGTACTTACGTAGACCTATAAGGAGAGTGCGAGTGCACACTATTAGCAGAGACACATGATGCCCGACCACCTGATGATGCCTGACCACCTGATAATGTTTTAACCCTCTTTCCCATGTGCTAAACTTTAGGTTGCACATGGAGACGAATTCGACCAAAACGTTCGGCATCATTCAAAGAGAAAAGCATTACCAGATCAGTTTCGCTAGTTAGTGGGAGCAATCTTTGCTCGTTAATGTTGAAATATTGTAAATCAACTGAATCGCCATTTCTCTCGGAGAATTTAGAATATATTTTATCTTTTAAATCTCTGTGAGTTATGAAGGTTGTAACCACCGCTGAGAAGTAAAATCCAGATAGATATTGTTCACAACCACGAATTACGCTAGTATCCAGTCTAACCACCAGCCGAAATACCAGCGCTGGATCAATCCTATTCGAAAAGCAAGATAGTTAGTTGAACACCAACGATTCACGCTCAAATACTGTCTATAACAAAGATAAACGAGGCTTACCCAGATGGAATCCATGCTTTGGATCATTCTGATTCCACCCAATATTCTCCAGGGTCGATGGGGAAGACCGGTACACCAGCCGACATTGCATACTGTTCCGCGAAAGGGGTAGATCTAGCGGGGGCGGGAGCGCAGCCGAAGGTGGAGTGGGCTCCGGGGCCCCACCCTTCACCACGTATGCAAGACCAGTCCCAACACGGTCCCACGCGTTAGCATGAAATGGTCGAAGCCACGTAACGTAACGCTCAACGCATGACCCGTCCATCACGGTCCCACCAGTCAGCATGTAACGGCCTTTGACCTTATGACATTCCTCCATCCGAGCGCCTTCGAGAGTTTCAGAATAGAGGAAGGAAAAAAGTAAAAAAAAAATTAAACGACTGGCGAAAAGTGAGTACAACTAACGAACCAGAGACACGAAAATAAAATCCCTTTAATAATATATTGGCAACTAAACACTCCTGGCGAGGTCATGATAAACGCTACAACTCAATATTTCTCATGAGGATGAGAGAAACAACTGAACAGATGATAAATCTAATTTGTTTTGCTAGCTCGATTCATTGTAGTCGCTGGTACTATCCCTTTCAGCATGGACTTAATCTTATTGAGTTGTCGAGTACCACCTCCTTGGTGCTGGAATACTTCGCCCTGTCGGGTCATGATAATCAAAATCTTTGTACTTAATTTGTACCAACTTCAGTTTGGAGGCTGTACTCAACTTCATCTTGTCAGTTTGCAAGTTCTTCCTCTCCGAAGCATCTACGAACTTTTGGCATGAAACGAATTTAACCATGTCAGCACCACAAAGAATTAAGCAAGCACTTTTAGTAATTAATTAAGTTGGGTCAAGACAAAAGATACTTTAAACATACCTTGCAGTGTTGCATAATAAGGTTCTCAATAGCAGGAGTGTTATGCAGAAAACGACACAACGTCGCCATGTTGCGGCCGATCTCACATTCATCAAAGATCAATGTTCTTAGGTTCGGGAACATTGGCAAGCCATCATTCTCCTCGTCTAGTATCGCCTGCAACATAGAACCCGGAACGTATGCATTGCTTGGCATGTTCGGGAGAAATGGATTCGTCGTCGCATAGAAATTTGTCTGAAACTGAAACTGCGGCTTGTATGCTGTCGGCGGAGGTGCAAGTGACCCATGCTCGGCCACCATCTGCATTGAAGAGGCAAGAACGTTGTTAATCTGCACGTCAAAGTGAAATCATCATACAGTGAAGAGAAAGGCACACAAACTGTTTGCTGGAAGCCCGACAACTCCAATCTTGTGACGTTGGACATAGAGTTGAGAAGCTTGCATATAGTTCTTAAAAAATAGGAGTATGTGTCTGGTGTAACATCCAGGGCCAGGCCCTCCTTGTTGAGAAGACGGATGGATGCTTGGACAAGAGAAGGCGCCTCCCCTAGGATGATATCACGGTACGGTCCGTCGAAGCGGCTACAGAGTCGAAGGCCCAGGTGCAGGGAGGCGAGGCGAGGGGCGACCACGGCAAAGGCAGTGCCAAAGCCTCTGTGGATATCACCATGATATGTAACGCAACTGTAGGAATCGAGAGTCAAGTTCTTGAGACTGTTGGACGCGATCTGTGAGCATCTATTGCCTATTCCGCCGTTCTTGATCTCCAAGTCTTCCAGGACAGGGAGACGCGAACTGAGCATCTCCTCGAAATCCAGGGGGGGAATTACGCGATCAAGACGAAGCTTCGTGAGGCGGTGAGTACCCGTGGCAGCCAGAGGAGGTAACAAGATGATTGTTAGCATTAATCTTGACTTGCAAATGTTTTAGAGTTTCTTTGTACGAGTCATGCACGTAGTTAGCTGTAGTGGATGTCCGAGCGTCCGGTGCTGGACAAGTCTTGCCGTGTGGTCATGGCTGGAGAAGCGACAGCATAAGAGATCAGATCATCATGCATGCATGGAGACGGCTGCAGTTCCGTTCATACGAAGTGGCAGGTCCGGGTCATGCGGATCATGGGTGATCAAGTCAGCTATTAGTGCGTGAGTGCATGTAGTAGAGTAGGTCGTGTGCATAAGAACCGGGCAGGTTGTTGCCTGGTAGCGCGTCCATGTGTGTTAGCCTATTTAAGGAGTCTGGCTCCAGTGTGTGTAAAGAGCTAGCTGAGTAGTAAGAGGAGGAAGATGTAGTTTCCAGGTGTAGCTTCCGTGCGTGCCGAGTTTGGCTCGGCGTGGGTGCGTGAGTACCTTCATGTATGTGTGCTTGAGAGGAACAAGAGCAGGGCGTATGTGCGCCCACGGCGGCGTTCGTGCGCCGGCCAGAAAAATTATTGTGTTGTCCACTTCTTCTTCTACCTCCGTCTGTGCAGGAGAGAGAGAGAGAGAGAGAGAGAGAGCAGCGGCGTTTATAGCCGGAGGGCTGGTTCGGCGTGTGTTGCCAAGGCCAGCCCCAACATGTGGTACCAGAGCCTCATGGTTCGGAGCCGTGGCGAGCGGTGAGTCCGCGGCGAGCGCGGCGGATGCGGAGGCGGCGCGCTGTGCGCCGTGCGTGTGGCGAGCGTGGAGGCTGCCGAGGTGCTGCGTGGTGGTGCAAAGGTCGTGTTTAAGCGCGAAGGCATCAGCGACGTATGTGCGCCGGAAGGAGCTCGGCGTGTGTCGCCGAGGAAGAAGATGCAGGCTGCGTCAAGCTTGGTGGTGGCCGTGATGCTGGCCATGACGACAACAGGGGCGCCGCATCAGTACGAGGGAGAACTTCACGGCGGTTCAGAATTATGGGGAGCTGGTTAGTATAAACAAGTCAAGATTAGGAGGGAAATTGTTAGCATTAATCTTGACTTGCAAACGTTTTAAAGTTTCTTTGTACGAGTCATGCACGTAGTTAGCTGTAGTGGATGTCTGAGCGTCGGGTGCTGGCCAAGTCTTGCCGTGTGGTCATGGCTGGAGAAGCGGCAGCATAAGAGATCAGATCATCATGCATGCATGGAGACGGCCGCAGTTCCGTTCGTACGAAGTGGCAGGTCCGGGTCATATGGATCATGGGTGATCAAGTCAGCAGGTCGTGTACATAAGAACCGGGCAGGTTGTTGCCTGGTAGTGCGTCCGTGTGTGTTAGCCTATTTAAGGAGTCTGGCTCCAGTGTGTGTAAAGAGCTAGCTGAGTAGTAAGAGGAGGAAGATGTAGTCTCCAGGTGTAGCTTCCGTGCGTGCCGAGTTTGGCTCGGCGTGGGTGTGTGAGTACCTCCATGTATGTGTCTTGAGAGGAACAAGAGTAGGGTGTATGTGCACCCACGGAGGCGTTCGTGCGCCGGCCAGAAAAATTATTGTGTTGTCCACTTCTTCTTTTGTGTTTATCGCCGGAGGGCTGGTTCGGCGTGTGTTGCCGATGCCAGCCCCAACAATGATCCCGTAATCTCCGCCATGGCTAACGTCGAGTGTCGCCGGGGAGCACTTGAGGCCACGGCGAATCCACCTGCCATAGTTGGTGTGCTGCATAAGGTTGTCATGTATGTGCAGCCGCAAGGTGTCCAACTCGGAGGACAAAACAGCACTACGATGGAACAGGAGATTGTCGCGAAGTCCTCGAACTTGCCGAGCTCCGCCACCTGCTCGATCCCATTCGCTTCCTGGGGTGACCCATGCGCGGATCGAGCGATCCGAACTTCGCCGCTGGTGATATCGAGGCACGGCACCTCAAGCCAGGTGCCGCCACCTCCTCGACAGCGCGCACGTCTGCACGACCTGCCGGGCCTTGAGCTGGGACAGGATGGAGTGGAGGAGGCAGTCCGGCAGGTTGCTCAGCCGGTCGCCGCCTGTATAGCCGCGACTCCGCTTGATACAGATCTCCATGATGGTTTTGGACTTTTGGTTGTATCCAGGCGTTCAAGGGCGTACGTACGCGTCCTCTATTCTCCTCTCCTCTCCTCTCCTCTATATCTATCTATCTATCTATCTATCTATCTATCTATCTATCTATCTATCTACTAATTTAAGCTGAGGTAGGTTCGTCCTACCCAATTTTCCGTTCACCTTTTTTTTCCGGTTTTGCCCCTGACTGTTCGGATGAATTACAACCACTGCCACCGCTAAGTCAACTACTGGACGGGTTCAATTCAGTTCCGTCCTTTCCGTCGCGATACCTCGCCCATCTCCGCCTCGCCAGCGAACTCCCGGACGTCGCCGCCCTCGCCTGCGAGTGCCCCGGCGACCTAGCTTCCGAGATTTCCGACCGCATAAATCCTCCGAGTTCGTCGACAAGCTCGATTGCACCCGCGAGACTTACCATATCCCGCATCTCCTCTCTCTCCTTCTGACGCTGCTCCCCATTCCAGCAGCGAGCCTCCTGGTCAACAACGTCGTCGGTGCTCCTAGGCCTAGCCGCCGGCTGGGAGAGGAGGCAGAGGGGGTGCCGTTCCTCCCCGATTGGCTCCCCATCCAGCAGGTCCACATCCACCCATGGGAGCCATTCTTCGCCACCGGACGCCGTAGGAATACCGGGTCAGGGGAGCATTGGGCACTGATCCGCCGTCCTCGGCTGAGGAACCCATCTACGGCAAGGAGAAGCCAGTCCTACGACCTCTCTTCCGGCGAGGTAGGGGAAGAAGCTGCGAGCTGTGAATGACGATGCCGACCGGCCCATGGGGCTGCACACCAGCGACCAATACAAAAAGCGTCCCATGGGGCTGCACACCAGCGACCAACACAAAAAGGAGGTACAATCCACTTCGTGCACTCTCTCTACCTTCCATGCCCCGATTGATTGAAATCTCCGGCTGTACATGGAAGAGCGGTGTGTTGGTGTTTGTGCCTGTTTGTGTTAATGCCTGCAAGAGAGCTATCAGCAATTTATGCCTGTCTAGCGAGTGCAGAGGCGTCGTGTACCTGTCCGGCGAGTGCACCAGCGTGGTGGCCGAAGGCGGCCATGATCTGGGCTGCACATATGGTTGTGGCTCGGCTTGGGCGGTGTTTGGCATAATGGCATGGTGTCCGACGGAGGGGAGCGACAACTGCAGGTCGGTTTGACTCTGAACACATTGCATTTTAATACACGTATGCAAATTTACTTCAATTAGATCATGTTACTTTGACTCACTATGTTAAGAAAAGAAAATTTACTTAAGTTAGGCAGTGACTATGGATGATAGGCTCGGATGAAGCAAATTTTTTCTTAACCAGGTGTTAGCTTTGATGCTGATCCGTCATGGTAGATTGTTTGGATATGTTATCTCTTGTTTATTTTTTGTTTTCATGGATGTTGCTCATCGATTTCTTGATGTTTCAGTTTTGTGGATGGAGAAGGGATTCATATTGACACCGGGATGTGTTCATAGATGCAATGAGTAAATATTTTCTAACAAATGACCAAGCTCTTGCCGCTGTTGGTACAGAAACAGAGAGACAATGCGTTAGTGTAGCGGAGGAGATCACGTCTTGGGTGGCTGCTTGTGTTCTTGGAATTTCAGTTTTGACGCTCTAAAATTATGTGCCTTTATCGCTCAATGCCGAATTGCTTTTCTCGCTGGGCAAGCTTTCAAAAGTCGTGTTTCCCGTGTGACATATATGAAGTTGGGCATGCTGTGAACCCCAAAGTCCAGAACTCCGAATTTTTTTCAATCAGTGATCTGATCTCCTGAAACAATTTGCTTAGTGCTAATATACTTTCCTTGTTGCATCAAATTAACTTTAAAATAAGTCTCATTCAAAGAGGATTCCTAATATGTAGCATCCTAATGTTTGACACTGAATTCCACTAATGATACTTAACTATTGATATTGCTCCATGCTGGTGGTAGTGATGGCCTGAATTTTGGATAATCACTTATGGTCACGTGAGACATTGGGGTATCTACGATACTCCATGAAGTTATTGGTAGTGCCTCTATTTATACACCGATAATATTCTATTTATACACCGATAATACGATGCTTCTAAAATCGAGTATGGAATAAGTGTGCACCCGTGGGAATGATTTCTTCAAGTTATGACAAATGTTTGTGTGGCTATGTCTATGTGACACCATGTGCTTATACTTCTGTTGTACATTCAACACTTTTGCTGGCTCCGTCAGACCTTTGGTGACCCTTTTTTATGGTTGTGCCGATCTTACGTTCACAACAAAATATGTACAAGCATGATAGGTTAAGTGAAAATACTACTTAGACAATCAACACTAACTTCAGTTTAAGCCACGACGTCTTTATCTCTAGCTAAATTAATCCTATGAAAATTAATTAGATTTGTCATGCTTGTTATAGTAGAATAATACAATACTCTCGCAACAAAAGCTATTCAACTCCGTAGCAACGTACGTAAATTTGATCCGAAAATTAAATTGTTGGCATCTCCTACATTCTATTAGACGGTGTGTAGATATTCCTCCAAATCTATTTTACAACATCAACCATGTCATGTCGCCGTATGACTTTGGTGCTGCGGGGTAAAAAGTTTTCATCAAGAATTACAATTAACCCGTAGCAACGCATTTTTATTTATTTCTTAAAAGGTTGAAGCATTACACTCGGCCTCTGCCTCTGTATTACTAGGATACACACAGCCGAAAAGTTCCATAAATCCAAACAAATAAAATATAAAGACGAATTTTATATTATAATGAGAAATTTTAGAAACCCTAAGACGCTGTCATAGGACCGATCCGGAGGTTATGCTGCCATTCATATTGGGTAAATAAATCCCGCTTTGTATCCTCTAGCCGTGTACACACCTTCGTAAAAAGCTCGTGATACACCACACGATGTAGGGCTGACCAAGAACGTAGAGTGTTGATACACCGGTAATTAACTTGCAAGAGAGAACAATTTAAATCGTTAAACACTTTATCATTTGTACATAACCATAGCGACCATATAATGGCAATCGCTCCAACCATGACTTGTTTGTAATAGTTCGCACTGTCTAATGGCCCATGTTGCAAGTATGAAATTTCCATGTAAAAAGGAACAGGTGATTTATAGGAGGAGAACTAGGAAAGTGATATCTCTCTGCTGTCTTGCGTAAATGTCCGGCATAAATCCCGGTTGAACTAGCCGTGACCTTGTATGACTTCCCTCTATATAGTAGTAGATCAAAGTCAGCCAAATATAAATTCTTCACGGTCAGTACTTACCTAAAGTATACGGGGTTTAATTAGAGTTTCCTCCCGTTTCCTTTAAAATGCCAGGAGAGCTTCTTTTCTAAAGTTTCCCTCTTCCACCCGTTTGTGCACAAGGAAAGATATGAAAGAACTCCGTGGCTGCAACTTTTTTTTTCTTTTATTACTCCCTCCGATCGAGAGTAGTTCAAAACCTTTTATTTTTCTTTTATTACTCGTACTTTTGTTCCGTCCGATGCAGGTCTTTGAGTCTCGATTTGGAACTTCCGCTCGTGGATGTGTTTGATGCACCAGAGAGAGGTCTCTCCACCGCCGCAAGTGAGCGCGTTTAACGGAGCGAGATCCTCGGCCGGGATGCATAGGTTCAAAGCATAATTTAAAAAACCGGATCAATAACCAAACTGGCAAGGCCCTCGGTTCATGGTTCACTGCTTGAACTACCGGTTCAAACTACCGGTTCAAACCGGTTCACTTGCTGATTTATTAAGGATAAAATAATTAAGAAAATGTACGATTTTCGTAAGAAAAAGAAAATATTTAATCCATACGATGAAGTACATTGGTAGAAGCATATCTTGGCCCAGTTGGTTGGCCCAATGATTTTTCTTTTATTTTCCTACGCTAGTGGTTTTTTTACCTATTTGATATAGGGCAGTTTTCAAGAAAACCACCGGTTCGACCGTGGTATGAACGGTTTTTATGGTTCGTTAGGCGAGGGCAGTTCAATGCGCTTAACAAGCCACTAAGGGCACAGGTTCCGGTTTTTTCCGATTTAATCAGTGAACTTATCCATTTTTTAGAGTATCTCCACTCGTTAGCCGTTTCCAGGCCGAAATCCGGACGTATTTTGGCCCGGACGAAACTAGTTTTCGGCTCCTAGGAACGCTAACTTTTTCACTCGCGTTCTCAGACCTGGTTCCCCGTTTGGCTAAAATTCAATCAAACACGGCAAAATTTGGACGAATATAGGCGGATTTCTTTAATATAGGGCGAATTCATAAATATTATATCGAATTCGCACGAACACATGAATTTAAACTACATTTAGGCTAAATAATAACTAAAAAAACTTAAAAGTCCGCTGTAAATGATGCCGATGCGGACTTATTCTACATGCCAAAATTCTTTGTAGAAGCGGTGTAAACAGTCGACCTTGCCGTCGTCGTTGCTCGGTGGCTGCGATGGGAGGGAGCTGGCAATGGCCGTCGTCGTCGCACCTCCAGGGCTGGTAGGAGGGGTTGGCCTCTTCGTCGTCGTCGAGGACGATGAGCGGCGCGCCCTGGTAGGCGAGCTCGCGGCCAGCCCAAGCCTGGCGTTCGGCCTCCTCCTGCTGGCACTGGACACGGCGCCGGTCCGTCTCCTCCCAGTCCGCCCTGGACCAGGCAGGATGTCCGACAAAGTAGGCTTCGGCGCAGGCACGGTGTCACGGAGGGATTGCTCCATCGCCATCCTCATGGCGAAGGCGTCCTTGTCGGCTGGCACCGCCCATTCTGCTGGCTCCGGCTTCGGCTAGCGAAGGCGGAGACAGCCAGTGGGCAGCAAAGGCGCGCGGGGCTCGTTGATGATGATGCCCCACTCCCTTGTCCGCGGCGGCGAGCGGACCGACGTGTCTGGCTCCCGCTTGACCGGCCGAAGTGGCGGCGATGGCGTCGGCGCAGAACCGGAGGAGTGCGAGGCCGAGGCTGCGAAGGAGGAGGATCTGAGGCTGGCCATCCTCCTCGGCACCTAGTTGGCCGAAGGATGGCGCCTCCCCCTGGACGCCAGCGCCGGGGTGCGGGGGAAGCTGAGCCGTGGGTTATTGTCGGCGTGGATGTGGTCCAGCACGGCGGCGAGCATCCGTCCAGGAGCGCTCCACCATGGCCGTCGTGTCGCCGTGTTGTTGCGCTTCGGCGGCGATCCTGGCGGCCCCTCATAACTACTAAGAAAATGTCTATAGGCAATCCGCACATCCGTGGCGCACGTGCTAGGAGTGCCCCACGGGTAAAATATGTGTGGCGCACTGCCCACAGGTGCCCTACAGCTAACTATAGCAAGCGTGGCGCACATGTGGGTGGTGCGCCACTATGTGTGGGCCAGGGCACTTCCGGCCGCTGACCACATATCTGTAGCGCACCTCGGGGAAGTGTGCTACGGTTGCAGCAGGTAGCCGTGGCGCACATGGGGTTGGTGCGATACGTATAAGTTCAGGCCACTCTACTCTGTAACTGGGCAAACACATCCGTGGTGCACCATCCTCATGTGCACCATGGTTGTGATTAACTCCTACGGCGCACGAGCACCATGTGCGCCATGGATGCGTTGTCTACTTTTTGGTAGCCTCTTTTTGCACATGTGACTATCCACTACCACCTCCCACTTTACTTTTTCCTCATTCTTCCTCCTTGGATCTAGTCGTGATCCTCCTCCTTCCCATCTCAATTTCTTCACTGTTTCACCATTTTTAGCATGTAGAACTTATCTTGGATGTTACATACATAATAGAGGAAGCTCTCCTTCCGGGCACGCCATCCTCTCGGTCTCGCACCTCTCCTCCATCTTATCGATCGGTCTCTCATCTTGGTAAGTTGTCCATGTAAGGATGTGTTCATGTGCATGGATGATATATGCTCATATGTATGGAGAGGCTGGATCAATGCTCATGTGTATGGAGAGGATTATGCTCACGTGTGTTTGGAAAATGCATATGATATCTCTCTCATGTGTTTGTGTGTGTGTGAATGAGTTGCCATTGTTTTGCCAAAATGTTGATTTATTTCTATTTTGGCAAGACTTTGACATTTCAAAAAGGTCCTAATTTTAGGATAGGTCATGCCAAAAATTTCTATCGACCATTACATGCATGCATTGATTATGTGGTTCTAATAAACTTCTAATTCTACCGTGTACTATACACCACGCGGGCAACCATGGTCCGCATAATGAGCGAAGGCATTGTTGCTAGATTTTTGAAATGCATGACGGCCGACATGATACGATATAACACGACAGAGATAAGATGTCCGTGCAAGAGATGCAAACTCAATTGGTTGATCGACCCAGATTCCAGACATCTGTAGGCGCATCTGCTCCGCCATGGTTTCATGGATGGCTACACTTTGTGAATAAGTGATGGCGAAGATGATGAGGACGTAAATGGGGCGGAGAGAAATGAGGAAGGCGGGCAACATGATGACGAAGAGTCTCCTAGAGATGGTGATCTAGATGCAGGCGGGGCGATGGAACAATGTCAAGCTGGGTGCGGGACTCTTATGTTCAAGAACTGCTTCTCAAGCAGAAGAATAATGCTAGGACTATCGCTAGAGAGAAATCCAATCTTACGAAACTTGAGAAATACAGAGTTACTCCATTGTATGGAGGATGCAAGCCCGATGATACCCGGTTAAGGTGCCACCAGGCTTGGGCTTCGTCGACAGTGTCCCCGCGGATCCGTTCTTCCTGCGGTTTGACGATATCTTCAATATGTTACACCCGTACACGCTGCACTATATCATCGTCCGTCTGTTTTCTCTCAGCCTGTCCATGCAAATCATTAGAGAGAACACCCCAGGCATCGCAATAATGTACCCCTACTACATGCATGACGACTGCTTGGGAAGCGTCATTGAACGATAATTCGTGGCCTCGTACCTACAAGGCATCTTGGTTGCGAACAAGACAAAGGAATACATTATCGTGCCTTACTTTCCCGAGTAAGTCATTATTCACTCGCCACCATAACATGCTTTATTAGATTATCATCATTCTTTTTACAACACATTCCATTTGAATTGTTTTACGCAGAGATCAACACTGCACACTCATCTCCTTATCGTCGAAGCATTCGCAAGCCACGTATTTCGACTCGGGGAGTCGAGAAAAGAAGAAAAACTAAGACAAGATCAAGGAAGTTTTGGATGATGCTCTCACTGGCTATGCCTCAGCGGAAGGCACCACCTTCGTGCATAAGAAGGTCAAGTTTGGTAGGCACGTCTTCACCCACGTAACGGAGTTCCCCTACATAAAGAAGCCGGAAGGCAGTCAGAAGGAAGGCTACTATGCACTCCATCACATGAGGGCGTTCCTACTAGAACAACAAAATTCTACGCTGCCAGATCATCTCAAATAGTGGGCCGAAGCCAAGGCTAAGATCACTCATTCAGAATTCTATGCTGCCAGATCATCTCAAACAGTGGGCCGAATAACCGTGACATAGTAGATCGCCTAAACATGCAAGGTGACTATAGGAAGTTCATGACGAAACAAGGCGTCCTCCCGTTTCCTGAGCCGAGCCATAAGTCTTGATGTTGGCCTAGTTATAGTTTCGAACTATAGATGAGCTTGTGCCATGTAAACTTTATCACCACAAGTACTTGTGTGTGTCGAAAAGTACATGCTACTACTTATCTTATTAGGGTTATGAATCAACTCTTACTTCTTTTGCTTATTATTATTATATATGAATCAATGCTTGATTTTTTTTGCTTACTCTTTGGTCCTTTGCTTACTCTGGTCTTTTTTCGAGAATGCTGATGATTAAAATTAAGGATGGCGGTGGAGCGGGTTTGGACGGATATACCAAAACCAAATCCAAATCCAAATCCATGAAGCTTAATCTAGCTTGCCCATGAAGATATCCATGGGCATGGATATCACCCCAGATCCAAACCCGCTGGATATCCATGTATCCATGGATCTCCATTGGTTTACACGCTATATACATAATCATAACAACATTCAGCATAACTGCGACATTATAGCAATTTTCGAGAGCATTTCACTAGCATTTCAACAAATATTATATGGATATTACATATGAATATCAAAGCAACAATATTTTAACCACATATTACTTAAAATATTTCAAATCTCACACGATAACACCACAAAGTACATAGATGTCTCATGCTAGTCTCATAGAACATAGACAATCTTTTTATTACAAGTTTTTAGTACAACATCTCATATATTCAATAGATATAGCAATGGATAGTAGAAATGTTGAGTTGAAACTTGGACGATTAGAGCCTCATTCCTCGGTGACAATGGATTCATTGGCATCCTACAATTGAAGAAACACTAAAGCTTAGCAAAGTTACACATCACAAGAATGCATAGTGAAATTAGGGGAGTCGTCTCCTTCGCTTCCCCTGGCCTGGCAGCTGCCTCGTGCCCTCGACCCTCGTCCAGGACTATGACCTAGGGCGACTGCGACCTAGGCTTTATAGTGTACGGAGTAATTACGGAATTAGGTATTACCAACTACTACTTAGGTGGGACTTTGGGTCTGGTGCTTGGAAGCTGGAGCATGTTATTGAGTAAATATTGCAGATGTAAAATATCTCACTTCAGGTATCCGTTGGATATCCATGGAGCGAAACCAGTACCCAGGCCCATCCCATGAATTAGTGGATATCCGCGCCATGAAATCCGTGGATGTAATTAGGTATCCATACCCTTACCCACCGGGTCGGATATTCTTGGATACCCGGATCCATGGATAAAATTTCCATCCTTAACTAAAATATCGTGGCACACACTATATATGTGAATATGCTCTGATGAGATCATAAGCCTTGTGTCATGTTCAAGTCCAAGTCTTGTGCATCATACTTGTCTTACAGTTTCACCATAGCATATTCCTGTGTCCAATGACCTATGTATAAACGAGGCATGATTTGAGTTACTTTGGTCTTTTTCGAAAATGCCGATGATTAAAATGTCGTAGCATACTATATATGTGAATGTGCTGCGATGAGATAGTGAGTCTTGTGCTATGCACAAGTCCAGGTCTTGTGCATCCTACTTGGCTTATTGTTCCATCGTAGCATATCCCTATGTCCAACAACCCATGTATATATGAGGCATGCTTTTTGAGTTGAGACTACTTTCTTTTTTCGAGAATGAGGCATAATTCCGAGTTATTTTAGTCTTTTTTGAGAATGTTGTTGGACACTATATATATATATGAATGTGTTGTAATGGGCTGTCCGACCTTGTGCTTTGCAAAAGTCCAAGTCTTATGTATCCTACTTGGTCGTACAATTCCATCATAGCATATTTTTGTGTCGAACAACCTTGATTATATGAGACATTCTTTTTGAGTTGGCGCTGTTTGATAAGTGTATCTTTATATACGACTTCAATTTTACATGTTTTTTCACTCACCATTTAATTATTATTGCCAACTTGTAGATGACGTGGTACGTCGTATACAAGGGACGGGTTCCCAGAGTTTACGATGATTGGGAAAACAGCCGAAAACAGTGCACCATTTTAGCGGCAATAGCTACAAAGGGTACAACACTATGGCGGAAGCTAGATACACGCGCTATCTAGCGGGAGTTAGGACAAGAAACAGAATGAAAACCTATACCTTCGTCGCGGTGATGCTTATAATCGCCCTTGGTTGTCTATCCCGCATGTTTCTAGTTTAGATGTCTAGACGAGCTTCCGAGCTCTAACTTGGTCGATAAACATGTATTCATGTCACTAACTACTTTATAACTTGATCGAAACAATGTAACTTATACTATGTATTCATGTATGTGACTTATCTATATGTATTTTTTCAATCTTGTCTGTGTATTCATATATATGTATTATATCTGTATTGTACATATATATGTACGTATATCAGATATATATCGTATATAATCTGTATTATATATAATCAGTGCTGAATAAATTAAAAAATGGGTCGTGGCACATATGTCATTGCTTAGTGGTGCACTACTTCTAAAGCGCACCTACGCTAGACTTAGTAGCGTACTGCCAGTGCGCCACATGAAACACAGTGGTAGCATACTATGCTTCTGTTATCGCCATATTTTGGCCAAAGAAGGAGATGGGCCGTGATCAAGATGGGCTTGGAAGATACGTATATTCAACGTGTTGTTGAATCGGCCTTGTGCGTGGATTTGGGCTAAATTGCCCGTGTATCTTGTATCATAGTAGGTTCCGTTTCAGTTTAGGTAAAGATAGAGTTGTAGAGTTATTCCAAAGATAGAAAGTCTCCGGACTATAAATATGTACCTAAGGTTATCGAGAAAAGGAGGACAATCACGTTCACAACAAACACAATCTCGGCGCATCGCCACCCCTTGTTTCTAGGGTTTCTTTCGGTTAAGTGTCATGCTGCCTAGATCGCATCTTACGATCTAGGCAGTATTTTTACTTATGCGTTATTTGGTGTTACTCGTACTAAAGCCTTGTTGATGGCGAGTAACACTACTATCATAGATTTGTTGAGGCTAGCATCGGTGCTTTTCGTTATAATTGTTTGAGTTATGCTGCCTCTAGTTACCTCGCTACCTTTGCACCTTTTCCCAAGTGCAAGGGTAGCATCTTGCTTGATCTTTATTTAGCTGATTCGATCTGTTATGGTTATGCCTTGTTCTCCAAGGTTTAGTTTGATATCTACGTAGTTAGGCCTTGCAAACGGGTTGAACGATCCAGTAGTACGTAAGGACGTGGTTTACTAGTTCTAGAGAAGTTGTTCCGCATTGACTTTACGTCGGTTGTTAGGCCTCCTTTAGGGTTAGTTTTCTATCATCTTTGTATCTACCGTGCTCAATTACGTAGGACGCCCAGATTACGTGGTGAAACGTTAAACCGTCGAGATCGATTTAACTTGTAATGATAAAGCAAAAACCCATGTTATCGTAAATCTAATGCGTAACCATGGGATAATCGGCTCTAGGAGCCGATTCACGGAAACTCGGGAGCCCACGGCTCGAATTTTACGATACTTGTTTACCATGCAGAAATCAATCGAGCAATCCTTCACCTTCCTGACCAGATATAGGTCAGGTGGCACGCCCTCGAACCAAGCCAGGACGTGTGCCGGAGTTTTGCGGGCCGTTGCCCGAGGGACCAGGGACCACCAGCAGTTCTGGGAGCCTCCCGGCTCATCGTGTTGCTTCGCTGCTTTCACGTGGGTTTTGGCAGCAACACATTCTCGCACGCCGTGGGACATTCAACAACATCTGCATCAACATCCGACGCCGAGATGGGGACATACCGATCCACGTCTGACGAGCTGCCTGAGGAGCACAAGGCGAAGTATGATGACATCAAAGCTCTCTTCGAAGCCGATCTCATCGGTCTTTTGAGAGGACCCGTAAGCATGGCATCAAGTGGAGGGGGTTCTCACCGAGGGTGCTCTTGATGAGGTGGATCTGTGCATTCCTGAGGAGCGCACTGAGCTCTGACAGAAGTCAACTACATGGTGGCTCATTCTCTTCACCGCCATTCGAGAGCCCGTGAACGCTTTCGAGCGGATCGTAGTTCGCGTAGTTCAGAGATCATGAAACATCGCATCTCCGTCGGGGCCTACTGGGACTCACCAGGAGAAAGACCGCCCAGCCGTGCCACCATGCCATTCACACTTGCAGCCCGAGCCGCCAGGCAGCGGCGTCGTCGTCTACAAGGTCGGAGGCGACCCAGCGATTACCGGTTCTGTTTGAACCACCTAAAGAAATCCCACATGGATATGTGTGCACTCACGCGTCGGACTGCAATAACGACACGCACCAACCAGATTGCAACCGCAGGATTTCATGGGGAGTTCTGAGCAGGGTTTCAAAGGCGTTTCGAGCAGCGATGTCCGATGGACGCCGACAAACAAACGTGGCTAGCCAAGTATGCCACTGGAACGAGTCATGAGAATCTAGCCCCTGCAGCTCAAACAGTGGAGCAAATCCGTACCATCTTGAGAGACCAGTTCGGCTTCGTGCCGAAGAGAAGGACAATCGGCTATTCAAAGCCGTACCCCAACGAGTTTGATCTGATCCCGCTGCCTCCCAAGTATCGGCTCCCTGAGTTCTCAAGGTTTAGCGGATCAGAATGTGGCATCCCGCAAAACCACTACTAGAAAATCGCGTTGTTTTTGTGCATTGCATCATCATGACCGCATGCTCATGTCATCATGCCACATTGCATTTGAGCATCGTCATCATCTTGCATGTGCTTGTATAAAACTATTTTCGGAAAAACCGGTTCTTGTTTTTTTCTAAACGCCCCGTCTTTATTCAAACGCAAACCCGGGTCGCCGGAATATTTTGTTTTGACTAAATATGTTTTGCAAACGGCCCGTTTAAAACAAATAAAATGTTAATTATTTTTAGTGGGCAATGAACGGCCAAATCGATCCGAACGACCACCCCCGTACAAAACAGATCGGTCCACCCCGTTTTCTTTTCCTACCAACCTATCTACCCACACCCAGTCTCCACATCACCCTGGCCAACCCCCTCTCGCCACCTCACCTTTTCCCTAGCCTCCACCACTCCCTAGCTGCCACATGGCCAAACAGCCCACCCCCTGGCCCCTCTACACAACCCACACACACACCAAACAGCACACACCCACCATGCCACGCACTCACACGCACACACACCGCCAGCACCCCACCTGCCCCACCCAGCCGCCTGGGGCCCACTCTGCAGCCAAGAGCCAGCCCTCTCCTCCCACGCTGACCTCTTCTAACCGCCTCAGCTCCCCGCCGCGCCCGCCGCCCGGCGCCTGCGGCCTCGCCTGATCTCGCCGCCAGCTCCGCCCGCCACCACCCCCGCAACCCGGCGCCGCTCCGCCTCGGCCAACCTCCGTCCGCCTCCCACGCCACCGCCTCCCGTCCCCTTGCGCCAGGCCGAGCCTCCAGCGCCTCCGCCCGCCTCGCTGGGCCTCCTTCCCCGCCGCACTCTCGCGCCACTCGCCTCCCGGCTCCGCCTCCTCCCATGACGCCGCCGCTGCCGGAGTCGCCGCGCCTAGCCCGCCACCGCATCGCCTCACGCCCGTTCTCCTCCCGTGCGCCGCGACGCCTCTCCCCACCTCTCCGTCGCCTCCGCCGGGCGCCGCTCGTCGTGGCGCGTCCCTGGACCCACCTTCCGTCCGCGGCTCATGCAGCCTCGCCGCTCCACCTCCTCGCGCCTCGCCGCCACGAACCCCCACCTCTGCTGGCGGCCGCCTCTCTCGCTCGTCGCCACGCGGCCTCGGTGCTCTTCCGCTCCTCCGGCGCCGCTGCCCCTCTCATGTTCGCCGACCGCCCGCCGACGCCGCCTCTCCTCTGTGCCCGCCCCCAACCTCCGCCTCACCGCCTCCTCCGCGGAAGACCCCGCCCGAGCTCGCCAGCCCGTCTCCATCGTCCCGCCGCCTCGCCGCCCTGCACTCGCCTTCGCCGCCACGGCCGCGGGCGCCGTCAAGACCGACGCCGGGCCTCACTGTCGATCCGCGTTCACCGCCTCGGATGTATGCGTGTATGTACCTTTGAGTGCATGTGCTCTTAAAGATATTCAGATGGTGTGGCGGCGATGGTTGTCAAGATGGATCCAATGACCGCAAGCCGCACTGCAGACCGCCACCAAGTTCAAGACCGTCGCCCAAGATCCGATGCTCTTTTGTCGCCAAGATCTACTTCGCGGTAGATTCGACCAATGTGCGAGATGGAACCGGCGATGCCGGACCCCAAGATCTTCCCGGCGAGATCCAAGATCGATCCCGAGGACGGTCCACGGAACACCCGAGCCTTCGGATGGATGCTCAACGACAATACCCTGGCCTCGATGATGGGCTCGAGGGTGTACATGGTGCCACTAGATAACCGCCAAGTTCGTCGCGGAACCACAAGGCCGTTGCTGTGAACTCGACAAGATCTACCACATGAAGACCGTACCAAACGGTGACCTCGACGAACCTCCGGCAAGAACTTCGACATGGCCAAGATCTACATAACCGAGTCCGACCGACAAGTGAAGTCGAACACCAAGCCCTTCCTCCGGAACGCCAAGAACTACCCCCCGATATCCGAGAACGATCCCGGAGCCCGAGAACGTTCCGTCGAACCCTGAACCCTGAGACCGACCCCGAACCCCGGAACCCCAAGATCTGCCGAACCCTAATGTGTGAACCCCTTCCCGAAACCCTATTTTATAATATAATACAACCTGTTGCATATTAATTGCCATACTTGCATGCATATCTGCGTGGGATGGGGGCCTTATGCCGACTCACCTCTCATTAAATATGGGGCCAATATGCGGGCAAATCTTGTCTCATATTGGCCTCATTTAAATCTGTGTAGCGAACCGGTGCTCTCTTTTGCCATGTTAAAGCAACCTTTAAATTGCGGGGGTTCTAAATAACTTGAACCATCTAATTAATTGTCGGGACCCTGGTTCCACTTAATACGACCTAATTGCATTGCACCTTGCCATGCCATGCATCATACATGCATCATGCCGATCTTCTGCCGTTGTATTGAATATTGCATCCGATGTTTCTTCTAGTGTTTTGCTTCTTCGCGGATAAGGCCGTTGAGTTGATGTGAGTCACTTGACCTTCGGATGAACCTTGACAATGTTTTCAAAGCAGCATCTCCCCCTTTCTACCTATCTTACTTTTATAGTGTTTTACTCCTTCCTGTTGATCTATGGCTATCTGTGTTGCGATGCTTTAGTTTCCGCACCTGTGATATCCCTTGCAGCCTTATATTGCCATGGCCACCTCCTATTACCTGTTGTTTGGTATATAGCTGGACTTGCGCGTCGTAGTCGCTTGCTCAAGTGCTGTTGCGTGTCGTCAAGTGACACGGTTGTTGGTGTATTGCCGCATGTTGATGTTGGAGATGATCATAGTTTTACTTACCGTTCACTTTAATTCCTGTTTAACAACTAAAATTGAAGTAAGCAGAGGCATCGGTGG
Source organism: Avena longiglumis (assembly GCA_030063025.1). Lineage (NCBI taxonomy): Eukaryota > Viridiplantae > Streptophyta > Magnoliopsida > Poales > Poaceae > Avena > Avena longiglumis. The sequence goes on from CP125976.1 coordinate 535,420,268, forward strand.
GTGATAGAAAATATTTGGTTTTCCGAACGCCCACTTGTGTCCCGTAGGACCCCGAGTACTTGATACCTGTTCCTTGATTTATCGCGCTATCCACATCCGGGAGGTATATGGGACCCCCCTGAGCCAGAGCTTGATTCAGTCTTATTTCTTGGGGCCACAAACTAGTTTGAGGTTTTATTTACTATCCTGTACTTATGCCATGCTACTACTGTATTTACAATTGTGCGGCTGTGAAGCACCTGTACTGTTTAGGATCGGGACACGATTCCGCGGTGTCGACAAGCCCAGTTTTGGGTTCCCAGTCGTTCACAGCCGTCTACCCAAACCTTGAGTCCGTCTCGGAGCTTGCTTACTTTGTTGCGGGTGTACTCCAAGGGGTTACCCTTCCGGCTTGGCCTGGGCAGGGTTATGGACGCCATTGGTTATTCTTCAGGGCTCTTAGCCCCATTTGCATCTTGTCCGTAGCTGGACGCTCTATCATTTTCAAGGTGATTCGGATCTTTGTACCGTATATCTGTATTCTTGACTCATGGAGTCGTGTTGTATATATATACATTACGTGGGTCCCATCGAGGACTGTTGTGTAATGTTATTACTGCTTTCCACCATTTAAAGTGCTGGTGGCACCTTTGAATCGTTTCTATGGGTTTGGCGGGAATCGCTGAAACTTGCATAGGTCCGATCGAGGGTGTTACAGAGTGGTATCGAGCTCAGCAGTTGCGATACCCACAAGTCCAGCAGAGGATAACCTAGCTAACGGCCGAAGTAGAGTGTCAAAACTATTTTTGCAAAATCGGTTGGATAGTTCTGATTAGGTCTGATTTTACTCCTTACCCCCTGCTATTCTCCTCTTACCTCTACGTGTTTTGAATCCGCTCTCTTCCCTTTCTTCGAGTCAAGGATTTATCGTGGTTGGGATTCCGTCGTACCTTCAGGGTTTTGCTTCCTCCTTTGGTAACGGTGTTGCTACATCTGGTCTTCATGCTATCCGAGGAATCCTTTATCTGTGGTACCATTCTTTGTTCCTTGTTTGTGCCTTCCGGTGTTTTCTGACGCGACGACATCATCTACGCCAGATCCGATGCAGAGTCTGCATCCCTCCTCTGTTTCCGAACCTCGTTTGCCGAGATCTTCAGTCTAATTCCGAGAATGGTTGCATGTTTTTCCACTGATTGTGCGGAGTAATAGTTTGGGTGCGTGATGGATTGGCCCCCATGCCGACTACCCCTTCTATTCGCTTTTGTACATTGAAGTGGATGAGAATGCATCGGTTCCCTCTTCCCATCGGAAGCTAGAGGTGGCTTTATTTGTTGAAACCTCTACCTTCGAACTTTTGTTTCCGGAGTGTTCTCTCGACGATCACGGACAACGACCTCTTGTTAGTGGTGTCGCGAGGATCTACACGATGCGAGAAGACGCAGATCGCCGACCTTCCTTCCGGTACCATGAGGCGGATCTCGAGGGCGAGATCCATTGTTAGTGGTGTCGAATTGTGGCATCCCGCAAAACCACTACTAGAAAATCGCGTTGTTTTTGTGCATTGCATCATCATGACCGCATGCTCATGTCATCATGCCACATTGCATTTGAGCATCGTCATCATATTGCATGTGCTTGTATAAAACTATTTTCGGAAAAACCGGTTCTTGTTTTTTTCTAAACGCCCCGTCTTTATTCAAACGCAAACCCGGTTCGCCAGAATATTTTGTTTTGACTAAATATGTTTTGCAAACGGCCCGTTTAAAACAAATAAAATGTTAATTATTTTTTAGTGGGGGCAGTCGAACGGGCCAAATCGATCCGAACGACCACCCCCGTACAAAACAGATCGGTCCACCCCGTTTTCTTTTCCTACCAACCTATCTACCCACACCCAGTCTCCACATCACCCTGGCCAACCCCCTCTCGCCACCTCACCTTTTCCCTAGCCTCCACCACTCCCTAGCTGCCACATGGCCAAACAGCCCACCCCCTGGCCCCTCTACACAACCCACACACACACCAAACAGCACACACCCACCATGCCACGCACTCACACGCACACACCGCCAAGACCTGCCCCACCCCACTGGGCCCACCTGACCGCAGCCCCAGCCCCTCCTCCCACCACTCACCCGACGCGACCTCTTCCTCGCAACCGCTCCCGTGGCCCTGGCGCCCGGCGCCCGTGCCTCGCCGATCCCCGCTGCCAGGCTCCCGCCACCACCCGCAACCCCGCGCTCCTCGCCTCGGCCAACCTCCGTCCGCCCTCCCATGCTCACCGCCTCCCGTCCCGGCTGGCGCCCGAGCCGCCTCCAGCCTCCGCCTGCCTGGGGCCTCCCTTCCCGCACCTCCGCGCCACCTCGCCTAGGTCCGGCTCCGCCTCCTCCATGACGCTGGGCTGGAGTCGCCGCGCCTAGCCCGCCTCCACGCATCCGCCTCCGTCGCCCGTTCTCCTCCGTGCGCGCGACGCCCTCTTCCCACCTCTCTGTCCGCCTCCGCTGCGCGCCATGCCGGCTCGTCGTTCGTCCTCGCCCCACCCTCTCCGTCGCCACGGCTCCGCGCGCAGCCGCCGCTCCACCTCTACGCCTGCCTCGCCGCCACGAACCCCACCTGCCGCTGCGGCGCGCTCCTCCGCTCCACGCGCCGAGCGGCCCGGTGCTCTTCCGCTCCTCGCCGCTCTTGCCCTCCCCGCGGTTCGCCGATCACGCCTGGGCCGACGCCCGCGCCTGCTCCTCAGCCCGTCCCCAACATCCGGCCCTCACTGCCTCATCAGCGGAAGACCCCCGCCCGAGCTCTGCCACCGCCAAGCCCGTCGCCTTCGTCCCCGTCGCCGGCCTCGCCGCGCCCCAGACCCGTCTTCGCCGCCAGGCGCCGCGGCGCCTCTCTGCAGATCGACGCCGGCCTCTTTTGTCGTCATCGCACGTTCACTGCCTCAGATGTATGCGTGTATGTACCTTTGAGTGCATGAGCTCTTAAAGATATTCAGATGGTGTGGCGACGATGGTTGTCAAGATGGATCCAATGACCGCAAGCCGTCCAGACCGCCAAGTTCAAGACCGTCTAGCCCCAAGATCCCCGATGCTCTTTTGTCGCCAAGATCTACTTCGTTGCGAGATTCGTCGACCAATGTGCGATATGGAACCGATGACGCCGGGACCCAAGATCTTCCGCCGAGATCCAAGATCGACCGAGGACCGTCCACCGGAACACCCGCCTTGGACGGGGATGCTCAACGACAAGACCGGCTCGATGCGATGGGCTCGAGGTGTACATGGTGCCACTAGATAACCGCCAAGTTCGATCGGAACCACAAGGCCGTTGCGGTGAACTCGACAAGATCTACCACATGAAGACGTACCAAACCGTGACCTCGAACCTCCGGCAAGAACTTCGACATGGCCAAGATCTACCGCAACCGAGTCCGGCACCAACAAGTGAAGTCAGAAACACCAAGCCCTTCCTCCGGAACGCCAAGAACTACCCCCCGATATCCGAGAACGATCCCAGAGCCCGAGAACGTTCCGTCGAACCCTGAACCCTGAGACCGACCCCGAACCCCGGAACCCCAAGATCTGCCGAACCCTAATGTGTGAACCCCTTCCCGAAACCCTATTTTATAATATAATACAACCTGTTGCATATTAATTGCCATACTTGCATGCATATCTGCGTGGGTTGGGGGCCTTATGCCGACTCACCTCTCATTAAATATGGGGCCAATATGCGGGCAAATCTTGTCTCATATTGGCCTCATTTAAATCTGTGTAGCGAACCGGTGCTCTCTTTTGCCATGTTAAAGCAACCTTTAAATTGCGGGGGTTCTAAATAACTTGAACCATCTAATTAATTGTCGGGACCCCGGTTCCACTTAATACGACCTAATTGCATTGCACCTTGCCATGCCATGCATCATACATGCATCATGCCGATCTTCTGCCGTTGTATTGAATATTGCATCCGGTGTTTCTTCTAGTGTTTTGCTTCTTCGCGGATAAGGCCGTTGAGTTGATGTGAGCTTCGCCCCGACCTTCGGATGAACCTTCGACAATGTTTTCAGGCGAGCATCTCCCCCTTTCTACCTATCTTACTTTTATAGTGTTTTACTCCTTCCTGTTGATCTATGGCTATCTGTGTTGCGATGCTTTAGTTTCCGCACATGTGATATCCCTTGCAGCCTTATATTGCCATGGCCACCTCCTATTACCTGTTGTTTGGTAGATAGCTGGACTTGCGTGTCGTAGTCGCTTGCTCAAGTGCTGTTGCGTGTCGTCAAGTGCCACAGTTGTTGGTGTATTGCCGCATGTTGATGTTGGAGATGATCATAGTTTTACTTACCGTTCACTTTAATTCCTGTTTAACAACTAAAATTGAAGTAAGCAGAGGCATCGGTGGGTGATATAAAATATTTGGTTTTCCGAACGCCCACTTGTGTCCCGTAGGACCCCGAGTACTTGATACATGTTCCTTGATTTATCGCGCTATCCAAATCCGGGAGGTATATGGGACCCCCTGAGCCAGAGCTTGATTCGGTCTTATTTCTTGGGGCCACAAACTAGTTTGAGGTTTTATTTACTATCCTGTACTTATGCCATGCTACTACTGTATTTACAATTGTCGGGATAGCACCTACTGTTTAGGATCGGGACACGATTCGCGGTGTCGATAAGCCCAGTTTTGGGTTCCCGATGTTCACGGCCGTCTACCCAAACCTTGAGTCCGTCTCGAGCTTGCTTGCCGTTGGGTGTACTCCAAGGTGGCCTCAAATATTTCTGAATCTGTGATTGTTCAGTCGTGAAAGCCTCGTTGGGTTTTGATTTGGTTTTTCCGAGGTTGATCGAGCGTGTGTTGCTATTGGTGCACCCCGGCCGGGTAAAACTTTCTGAAAGCCGTGTCCGCGGATATGGACGACTTGGAGCACAGTATCTCGACCATAGACAAGCATAACTAAAGTTTATTGCTATAAATTTGACTTTATAATGACTAGTAATCAGCTTCACTATAATGGAATGGCTAAATAATACTGCCCACAATTTCTTGTTTGGAGTGTCGCTTGCGACCATTGTACCTGACTAGTAAGTATTGCAACTACAACGGAATGGCTAAATGAAAGTACCAACAACTGCTGGGTTTTTGGGTTATCTCATGCTATCTTTATCTGATTAGTAAGTGTTGTAACTATAACGGAATGGTTAACTAAAAGTTCCCACTGCTTACTTTATCAGGATGATTATCTAAATCTGACTAGTAATTGCTGCAACGGTAACTGAATAAATAAAACTGCCAACAGTGTGAGTTCCTCGGTTGACTTCCTCGATCGGTCTCGAGGGGGAAACGCCAGGATGGGTTTGATTGGTGGTAGAATCAGGTTGGATCCGAATAGGTCTTTCTTACCCCTCTCCGATAGCCGCCAGTTGTACCGAGTCTCTATAGGTTGTTTAGTGCATGCTGCCGCTGCCGCTTCAGTCCACCATACCCATGTAGGCGAGGACCGCCGAATTCTAGCCTCGCCGTGCATCGCCTCGATCTTGACGCTCCTTTTCCTTTGCCCTTTGTCGGCACCCTTTTGTTTAAGCGGTTTTGAGATCGACGTCGTTAGCGGGGTTACCCTTCCCGCTTGGCCTGGGCAGGTTATGGACGCCATTGGTTATTCTTGTGGCTCTTAGCCCCATTTGCATCTTGTCCGTAGTTGGACGCTCTATCATTTTCAAGGTGATTCGGATCTTTGTACCGTATATCTCGTATTCTTGACTCATGGAGTCGTGTATATATATCTGCTCGGGTCCCATCGAGGACTGTTGTGTAATATTACTTCGCTTCCACCAACGAAAGTGCTCGGTGGGCACCTTTGAATCGCTTCTATGCGGGTTTGGCGGGAATCGCTGAAACTTGCATAGGTCCGATTTCGAGGTGTTACGAAGGATCGAAGCTCGATCGAGCACGTGAGCCGATACCGCATGCTTAGGCATGATTTCAGATCGGATCAGCGCGTAAGGTTCTTTGTGCAATCTCGACAGACCAGCTTTTGGGTACACCTCACGCCACCGATTCGATTCAGACCGGAAGCAACTGGAAGAGCAGCCCACATTCAGTATCATTCGAGGCTACCGAGGTGGCATTGCACTGCACAAAGGTGTATGGGAGAAATCGTAGCCGAGTACATCCAGCGCTCAGACTGTCAAGAACCGATGTTACTCACTGCTTAATCGAGAAAGAAGCCGAGCTAGCAGTGTTGGGTCTCTCAAGACCCATCAAGGATCCGCTTTCCAAGTAGAGTACAACTCATTGGCGCACATGGCCCGAAGTCGACAATGTATGAACAGCGCCACCCTGAGTTGTACCAAGACAAGTTCAAACGTCCGATAGGCCTGGTCGATACAGAAGAAGATGATCCTACACAAGACCAGGAGGTGGCCGTAGCTGAATGGGCTCGGGGGGCAGATCCTATATCCTGCAAATGGGTGAAACAGCAAGGGCCTGCAAAAGGGTTCGACTTCGATGTGAGCAAAGCCGAGCAGATATTCGATTTACTGCTGAAGGAGAAGCAGCTGAGGTTACCCGAAGGCCACAAAATCCCTACGGCTCAGGAGATGAACGGGAGACCATACTGCAAGTGGCATCACTCGTTCACCCACGCCACCAATGATTGCAAAGAGCTACGTCGCCAGATCCAAACAGCAATAGAGCAAGGCCGTCTGATCCTGGGACAGTTCGCCATGAAAGTAGACACAAACCCATTTCCCGGCGTCAACATGGTAGAACACAGTCACTCCACGAGGCGTCAGCTGGAGTTCTCGTTCGATGTTAATATGGCAGGATCTGGGTACCACTATGGCACACACAAGGAGGAAGGCGGTCGCTCGGGGCAAAGAAAGAGAGGCTGGTCCACGCGACCGGCCACAAAGACAAAGGTATATGTAACGAGGAACAGAGGAGTGCGATATCGAAGCCACATTCCGCATCTCCTTAACAAGTATGAGCGTCAAGATGACCAACGTCGGCCGATGGAGACGATGAAGGATATGAGCACCTCGCTAGGGGACCGTCAAAAGAAAAGGAAGGCGGACAAACATTGGGATTGTCCTTTCTTCAAGTATTGCTGGGATGCGGGATGAGCCGATTGCTTACAATCGATAACTGCCCGGAATGTGGACAGAGAGGGAGGACACGGGCGGTTCAGTGTTCAAACGTCTAGGGCCTCTCCCACCTCGTAGCCGTTCTGGAGTCCGCTCGAGCAAAGACCTCGAAGCCAAGGGATGACAAAGAAGAAGACAGATATCACCGTCCAAGGTGGTGTCCCGACGGACTCGAGACACACCCAAAAGCGTAGAGTGCAGTGCTGCGTAACGGAGGAAGCGAGCGCAGATCTCACGCTTTAAAAGCACGGCCCGATCGGCCGTTAAATTAGCGAACCTTGAAGCGGAAGACGCCCGCAAAGGAAAGAGTGGCGCCCCAAACCGGTAAAAGCCGATGCAAAGACATCGGCTGGCACAAACATGGTGTTCATACTTCCGTCAGAATTCTGCGCGCCAAGAACCAATGAGCTACCGGTGCTTTCATGCGGCCCACGGCCGGTTATCTTTGAGAAGCCACGTGAGAAGGGTTACAAACATCTGAAAGCCCTGTACCTACGAGGTTACATCAATGGGCAACCTGTCAGCAAGATGTTGGTGGACACCGGAGCGACAGTCAATATAATGCCATACTCCATGCTACGGCGTTTGGGACGCTCCACTGCAGATCTGATCAAAACCAACGTCACGTTAAGCGACTTCAACGTCGGACTTGAAACGCAAGGCGTCAGCGTGGATCGACCGTGGCGAAAAACCATCCCCACGTCATTCTTCGTTGTGGACAGGAAAAGCACCTACGTTGTCTTGCTAGGAAGAGATTGGATTCACGCTAATTGCTGCATTCCGTCCACGATGCACCAGTGCCTAATACAGTGGGATGGAGATGAAGTGGAGGTCATCCATGCAGATGATTCTATCGAGATCTCCATAGCTGGCATGAACGTCTGGGAAGCAGAAGACCAAGAGCCGATCTCTGGAATCAGTCTAGACGGCTGTGAGCGCATTGAAGCTACAAAAAACGGGGTGAGGCTGGTCTTATCCACTGGCCTGACAGAGTAGCAAAGTCCACGATCATGCGTGGTACGGCCGATCCCTGCGATCGGCCACAAAAAATAAAAAGCAGCAATCATACGACAAGCAGATCATGTAGTCGTAGCAGAGAGATGCCCTGCCATTGTAAAACAATAAGGTGTAAACCGTCCTTGACTAATGCAATCAAAAAGGGGGCCGATTCAGGCAATCGGCCCAAATTATTTTTGTTATCCTCACCCTCTTTTTGCCCTGTGCTTAGCATCGATTTGACAGGTGACGGAAAGCTAGGGTATGGGTTTACATCCGCTGATGAACTAGAAGAAATCGACATTGGTCCTGGGGATAAGCCACGACCAACATTTATCAGCAAAAAGTTAGATCCGAGTCTGCGGGGTCCTATGATAGCCCTGTTGAAAAAATATCGGTAGGCTTCACAGGACTATCTGAGAGATGCAGGTTAGACAGAGCATCATTGAGCATCGACTCCGCTTAAAAAGTTTCGCCATTCCAAAGCGGCGAGCACGCGGATGAAGGCGAATTGAAGAAGTCAAGAAGGAGGTCGAGAAAATGTTGGCCAAGTTAATCGAGCCATGCGGTATCTTTGAGTGGATTTCTAGTATCGTACCTATAGAGAAAAAGGATGGCCGTTGGCGTGTTGCCATAGATTTTCGGATCTCAACAGCTACCCCAAAGGATGAGTATCCGATGCGGTGGCGACGTTAATCAACGCAGCTGGTCATAAGATCTTGAGCTTCATGGATGGCAATGCGGTTACAACCAAATTTTATGGCTCGGAAGACATACACAAGACTGCATTCGAGTCCCGGTCGGTGGGGTTGTTTGAGTATGTAGTCATGACGTTTGGATCAAGAATGCGGCGCCACGTACCAAGAGCCATGAATTATATTTTGCATGATCTGATCGGCAAGTGGTGGAAATTTACATCGATGACGTGGTGGTCAAGTCTGCTTCGGTGCAAGGACACTTGGACGATCTGCAGCGTCTGGACCGAACAAGAAAATTCGACTACGGATGAATCCAAAGAAGTGTGCCTTCGGTGACGGCGGTCGTTCTTGGGTTTTGGTCCATGAACGCGGAATTGAGATCGGCTGAAAAGTCGAGGCGGTCACGAACAATGAAGCCACCTACCACAAAGAAAGAACTGCGATCTCATCGGCAAGATCAACTTCGTCGGAAGATTCATCTCAATCATCGGGAAGAATAGAGCCGTTCATGGGACTGGTGAAAATTAACCGACGAGGAATTCGGCGGGGGCACAACAACGAGCCTTCAACGAGATCAAAGAATATCGACGGCCGCGATGTTGGTTCCGCCCGGACGCACCGTTCTACATTTACTTGTCGATGGTCACACGTCCATCGCCTCGGTGGTGGTGCAAGTTTATGATGGGCTGGGCGAGTCGTATTTTACATAAGCGGAAGGATGCTGGGCCTTGAGACAAGGTATCCGATATCGATAAGTTGTGCCTCGCTGTTTTTACCTGCACCAAGCTGCGCCACATTTTGCTATCAGCGGAGATTGTCATCATATGCAAATCAGACGTCATAAAGCACATGTTGTCGGCTCCTATGTTGAAAGGCCGACTGGGCAAATGGATGTTTGCATTATCAGAGTTTGACATCCGGTATCAACCCGCCAGCGATTAAGGGACAGGCGTTGGCCGACCTTATCTGAAAGGATCAACACTAATATAGCAGACCCGTATATCTGGCGTGGGCTATGTTTTTCGATGGATCGGTTTGTGACGATGGGTGCGGCATCGGCATGCTACTCGTGTCGCCCCGGGGGGAAACATTTTCCTTCTCCATCAGGTTATCTGCGCCTCGCACCAACAACTTCGCTGAGTATGAGGCGATACGCAAGGGAATGGAGTTGCTCATCGAAGCTGGAGCAGAAGCAGTGGAAATTTTTGGAGACTCCAAGTTGGTGATTTCCCAACTCACGGAGGAATACAAGTGTGAGAGCGAGTCCCTCTTCCCATTATGGCTGCACTGCCGTGAGCTGATGGCACAGTTCCGGTATATAAACTTCACCTGGATCCCGATCGCGAGAATACGGCGAATGATCTTGCACAATGGCTTGGGCTACAAGGATGTAGCAGAGGGCCGATGTTGATCTGATTCACAGGCAGAGCCCTGGAGAGCCGATATCTTCAATTACTTGAAGGATTCGGCTGGGGGCACCTAAACGGATAATATACAAGGCCATGAAGTATGTGCTTATCGGGGCGACATGTTTCTGAGGACTCGAGGGTTATTGCTCAAATGTCTGGGGACAGCCGAGGCCAATCGGCTCCTACATGAGGTACACGAAGGCGCCTGTGGAACTCACCAATCGGCTCACAAGATGAAATGGTTGATCAGGCGATCTGGGTTTTATTGGCCCACCATGCTTGAGGACTGCTTCAAGTACTACAAAAATGGTTGATCAGGCGATCTGGGTTTTATTGGCCCACCATGCTTGAGGACTGCTTCAAGTACTACAAAGGGTGTCAAGCATGTCAGAAATTTGGGAAAATTCAGATGGTACCCGCGTCAGCGATGAACCCCATCATCAAGCCTTGGCCATTCCGAGGTTGGGGCATGGATATGATCGGCAAGATCAATCCTCCATCAAGCAAAGGCCACATGTGGATTTTGGCCATTACTGATTATTTCACTAAATGGGTGGAAGCTGTCCCGATGAAGTCAGTAAACTCAAAGGATGTTATCAACTTTGTGAAAGAACATGTCATCCATAGGTTCGGGATTCCCCAAACTATCACGACCGATGGAGGTTCGGTCTTCATTTCTCACGAGTTTAGAAAGTTCTGTGAGGACACGGGGATTAAGCTGATCAGATCATCTCCATACTATGCTCAAGCAAATGGGCAAGCTGAAGCGTCCAACCAGAGCCTCATCAAGCTGATCAAGAGAAAAATCGACGAGCACCCTAGGCGTTGGCACGAGGTTTTGTCGAGGCGTTATGGGCTTATCGCATGTCATGCCATGGGCGATAAAAACCTCGCCATACCATCTGGTCTATGGATGTGAAGCCGTATTGCCACGGGAAATTACGGCTGGATCGACGTGTCACTTTTAGACAATCTAACAATGAAGAATATGCAACCACGATGAGTGGCGGTGTTGAGGATTTAACTGAGCTCAGGCTGTGGTCGCTTGAGAAAATCAAAGAGAACAAGGCCAAGGTAGCTCGTGCATATAACAAGAAAGTGAGGCCAAAGGAGTTCCACGTTGGTGATACGGTATGGGAAGTCTGTTGCCATTAGGGACTAAGGATGCAACATATGGTAAATGGTCTCCAAATTGGCACGGGCGTGCAGGTCGATCAAGTTTTAAGAGGAAACGCATACATGCTTGAGGAGCTGGGCGGTAAAATTCTGATGGCGGTCAACGGTCAACATCTCAAGAAATATTTCCCAAGCATGTGGGATGATGGACAGTAAAATATGGGGGCCAATACATGAAATCGTCCAATCCAAATTGGCACGGGCCGTACAGGGTCGATCAAGTTTTAAGAGGAAACGCATACATGCTTGAGGAGGAGCGGCATAAATTCCAATTCAATGGCGGTCAACAACATCTCAAGAAATATTTCCCAAGCATGTGGGATGATGGACATAGAATATGGGCCGATACATGAAATCGGCCAAGTAAAAAGCACGTGAGACGACGGACAGTGAAATGTGGGGGCCGATACATGAAATCGGCCAAATAAAAACAAAAATATATAGCCGATGCACAGTCATCGACTCTAGAGGTTCACACATGTTACAAACAGGTGCCACTTTACACATACGAGCTACTGAAGAAATGCCTCGAAGGCGTGGAGGGCGTCAGCACGGACACGATCCACCTCGGCGATCTCGGCTTCGTCATCTTCATCCTTGCCCGTCACTAGCTGCTTGTTTAGGGCACGTATTTCGCCGGTCGGTCTTGATTGGGCTTTGAGGCTTTCCGCCTCGTCTTGGGAAACGGGCGATGGATTCTTCCTTGTTGCGAATGAGCTTTTAGTCGCCTGACCTTCTCTTCAAGATCTTCCAGCTCCTTTTAAGGATGCGAGCTCGGCCATCTTGTGAGGTGTCGGTTTGGCATCGAGCGCCTTTTCTCGTTGAGCTGTCATGGCATCTGCAATATTGGCCTTGATGGAAGTTGGGCGTGGCGCGACGATCCTCTCACGAGCTAACTTCACCCTTGACCCGTAGAAAGACGAGTTACGGCCAAAGCTTCACTGCAATGCTACCGAGCTGGTCTTTTATTTCAGCGAACGCTCTTCACCTCCTCGAACCCTCGATCAACTCTTGATTGGGGAGGACATCGTGGCTTTAAGACGCTGGAATTGAGGTGGAACAGCCCTGGCTCATGGTTCATCATCAGCAGAGAGGAGTTGGTTCGATGGATTCGTCGAACGTCGAGAAACTGAAATATCACAACCACGGTAGCCGAAAAGGCGTCGTATGCATTCAAACATGTAAGGATGAGCCGAAGAAGCTAACGACCTCTCCTAAGATCGGGGATAGCGGATGAGACGATCGGCTTGTGTGTTCTTTGGGGGCTTGGCGGGTAGTCGTTTCATGCACCTTCGGGATTGCTAGGTCGGTTTGGCTAAAGGCATCAGCCTTGCCCAGCTTTCCACTAGAAAGCGTCGTTAAATGCATGGAAGGTGTTTAGCGATATAAATAATGATTAATCGGAGATAAAAGAAGTAAGTGGTAAGGCGTAAAGGGTGGTGATTTTGAAACCTCTGGCTCGACGAAGAAGCTTGCAGTCCTTTGCGAGCTCTCTTGGGACCACACCGGCCCGCCTCGTGGTGCTCGAGGCGGTAGGTTCGGAAAAGACATTTTCCCGGAAGCCGATGGTGATGAATCTGGCTGGCTCGGTGTGATGGTCCTCTCGAGAATCTGTTGGGTCCAGTTCTCCTCGATTAGTCAGTGTTCTCATTTGGAGGTGTCTTGACGGAAGCTTTGTAAAAGGGGAACCAGTGAGCACAAGCATGTCTGCAAGGATGGAAGAATTAGAAGGATCGACCAAGGCATAGAGCACCCTACATGCGAGCTTTCTAGAGAAGGGCTCCGGCGCCTCAAGGTCTTCCTGGCAGCTACCTTCCTCGCCGTCGTTCTTGTTTTAGTTGGAACTCGAGGGGCAGCTGACTTAGAGGTTGCTGGGTTCTTGGAAGCCGATTGTGGTGATATCGGTTGTTTCTGCATTATGACCTTTTTCAGAGGTGGCGAGTTTTTGCAGAAAAGAACCACAGGAGCTGGCGGAAAGAACTCGAAGGGGGAGCCATCACTGTGCGTAGGTTCAGGGCCATCTTGTTGCTGCAAAGAGAAATAATGGATTAATAGAAGAATCATTTGTAAGCTGCATCAAGAAAATTTGCAAGTAGTGGTACCTGTTCCACGGGGATGTCATAGTCGGCATCGAGCTGTTTGAAGCATGGTCCCGAGCTCTCTGAAGGCGTGAGTCTTCCATATTGACCACCGTCTTCAAAGCCATCGGTTGATGAGACAAAGGTGAGGTCGTTGGGAATTGGGATGGTCGAGCATCAAAGAAGGAATAACACCTTTGGTGGTGAGAGGATCGGTGGTCGCTCTACTCTCTGTAAGGTGGTGAAGAAAGAAATGGGGAGGTACTTGTCCAAGGCCAAATTGGCGAGCTACTACGGCTGGTAGAATTCATACCCAGGTTTGATTATTACATTGGACGTACTCATGCCAAGCTGGAAGGAAGCAGGTCGAATCACGGTGGAAAAAGAGTTGCCGAGTCTTTGGTGTCATCGGCAAAATTGTCTAACACGAAGGAGAGTGGTTTTCGAATGTTCGATTCTTCCATGTAAGGAAAGAAGATAGGATTGTCCATCCTTGAAAGAAAATCTTGAACCATTTAGACGCTTCACAGGGGTCACTTGCTGGCAGTCTATACAAAGCTTGGCCATAGCTGGTGCATCGGATCCTTCCTTTTACATCTGGAAAGGTGCAGCTCGCCAAAAGGGGAAGTTTGGGATGTGATTTTGAAAATACAGCTGAGCCCATAGTTGAATAAACCACCAAGGACCACTGTTTTGGCTATGCCGGAGAACGACAGCAGACATAAACTGGAGGTATCGATAGACTTCTCCAAGGAACAGTTTGCGAGGCCAAGTTGAGTACCTTTGGCAGTTAAATGGGCTAAGGAGAGATAGTTTTGGTTGGAGCAAGGAAGGGCCACAGAATATGAAATGCTCCAACCGAAGTTGAGAAAGGTCAGATGTTCTTTCTCGAGGCAGCCCTTTGTTTTCATATGGCGTTGGAGGTAGGCACCCCAGTTCGTGCAGTCTGTTTTAGAAGACAGTTTGTAGGGGACTTTGGTCAGTTTAAAAGCAGAGGGGCTGGGTGATGTAACATCCAGACCAGTGATCATCACCACGTCTAACAGGGTTGGTGACATAGGGCCATGACCGAACATAAAGCAGTTCAGAGCGTCAGACCAGAAGTAGCCGATGGTTTTCAGAAGGTTCTCATGTTTCTCAAGAGGAGACAATGATAAATGCAAGGCATCGGCTATTCCTGTGGTTTCCCATTGGGATTGGTAAGCTCTAGCTACTCTGCTGAACCAAGAGACCCAATGTTCAGGGGGATTAGGCCAGGCTCATGACGATCGGCCCAAGAGTTCAGATATAGGTCTTGGCTTACGAAGGGGATTCTGTTTGCTTCGCAAGAAATCAGATGGGCAGGACTAGAATCTGTACGAGGGCCAAGACAGAGGGAATTTTGGAGAGAAGGATGCGGCAGCAGAATGTCTGAAACCTAGAAAGTTTAATGGTGGAATAAAGGCATTAATTCAGGTGTTCGCCATTAAATTCTAACATCGCGTTCAGACTGCGAGGAATAGGCGTACCTACAGACCGGAGACCTCTGGATTATTGTTGGACGATTCCGCCATCTAGTTTGCCGGCGGAGATAGATCTATGCAGTTGGGGATTGAGGGTTCTTGTCGCTGTGAGCTCAATCTAGTCGGTGGGTAATTGGAGATCTAGGTCGCCCTTTTTGAAGAGGGTCGCAGGTTACCGTTTGAAACTGAAAAGCAGCCGCTTAGATTTGCCTAAATATGCGACCAAGTTTTGACCTTGTCAACGTTTTTGGGAAAGCCGATGTGCATCGGCTCTTTGAGCTTTGACTTGGTTGTGAAATGAGTGCGGTGTGGTGAAAGCCGATACTGCGTTATCGGCTTCGAGCATCGGCCTATTTTGGCTATCGGCAAATTGGGACGAAAAAGGCAATCTTGAGAACAGATTTTCATTCATTCATTCAAAAGCTGATTGCTTACAAAGGCTGATTGATTACAAAGGGAGCTTACTACTACTACTACTACTACTACTACTACTACTACTGGTTCCTAATCTAGAGGCCGAGGTCGTCGCCGCTGTCGTCGCCGCCGTCTTGTTCGCTGTCCTCGGCTTCTGCCAGCGTCGTCTTCTGCTCTTCTTGAAGAAGCAGCGAGGCCTCTTAAATCCTCGTGCGTCTTGGTGTCCTCGCTGGACCCGGCGGAGCGCTTCAGCGGGTACTCGTCGGAGGAGGTGTCCTCCTCGATTCCTCCTCCTCGTCGGAGGACTCGGCGCGTCCCGGGACCAGGCGTCGTTGCTCTTCGCCTCCAGTTCCCGTCGGCGAGGCTGCAGGCCCTCGCCGTCGATCGGGGGCGCGTCGTCCTCCGACCAAACGCGAAATCCCAATCCTCTCGTCCCACCATTGTGGGCGAGAGTGTATCTGCCGCCGTGGTAGTGCTTTAAGCGGCTCGGTCGCTAATGCTGTTGGAAGACTGGGAGGAACGGGCAGAAGAGGAAGATGCCATGGCGGAGGAAGAGGGTTTTTTCGGCGGAGGAAGAGGGTTTTTTGGCTACTGGAGGAAGATGGGGACTGCGAACTGCTCAGATGAATTTAAATAAGGGGAATAGTGGGAGGTGGTTCAATGCCATAGCGGTTTCCCAGAATGTGCTGCCAAAATCGTCAAATCATGCACTGCGAAGGAGTTGAGGAGACAGGGCATCATGATGAGGGGGTGGCGTGACGATTCTACTCTGCAACGCGTAACCCGATGTGAAGAAAAAAAAAGGGGGAAGAAAAAACATCAGCAGAGTGGTTTCGGAATTATTATTGCCAAAACCAGGGGGGCATGTGTTATCGCCATATTTTGGCCAAAGAAGGAGATGGGCCGTGATCAAGATGGGCTTGGAAGATACGTATATTCAACGTGTTGTTGAATCGGCCTTGTGCGTGGATTTGGGCTAAATTGACCGTGTATCTTGTATCATAGTAGGTTCCGTTTCAGTTTAGGTAAAGATAGAGTTGTAGAGTTATTCCAAAGATAGAAAGTCTCCGGACTATAAATATGTACCTAAGGTTATCGAAAAGAGGAGGACAATAACGTTCACAACAAACACAATCTCGGTACGCCATACCCCTTGTTTCTAGGGTTTCTTTCAGATAAGTGTCATGCTGCCTAGATCGCATCTTGCGATCTAGGCAGTATTTTTACTTATGCGTTATTTGGTGTTACTCGTACTGAAGCCTTGTTGATGGCGAGTAACACTACTATCATAGATTTGTTGAGGCTAGCATCGGTGCTTTTCGTTATAATTGTTTGAGTTATGCTGCCTCTAGTTACCTCGCTACCTTTGCACCTTTTCCCAAGTGCAAGGGTAGCATCTTGCTTGATCTTTATTTAGCTGATTCGATCTGTTATGGTTATGCCTTGTTCTCCAAGGTTTAGTTTGATATCTACGTAGTCAGGCCTTGCAAACGGGTTGAACGATCCAGTAGTACGTAAGGACGTGGTTTACTAGTTCTAGAGAAGTTGTTCCGGTAATTGACTTTACGTCGGTTGTTAGGCCTCCTCTAGGGTTAGTTTTCTATCATCTTTTGTATCTACCAGGCTCAATTACGTGTAGGACGTTCCAGTTACGTGGTGAAAACGTTAAACTGTCGTAGATCGATTTAACTTGTAATGATAAAGCAAAACCCCATGTTATCGTAAATCTAATGCAGAACCATGGGATAATCGGCTCTAGGAGCCGATTCACAGGGAAACCTGGGAGCCGGTCACGGCTCGAATTTTACGTATACTTGTTTACCATGCAGGAAATCAATCGGAGCAATCCTTCACCTTCCTGACCAGGTATAGGTCAGGTGGCACGCCCTCGAACCAAGCCCGGACGTGTGCCGGAGTTTTGCGGGCCGTTGCCCGAGGGACCAGGGCCCACCAGCAGTTCTGGGAGCCTCCCGGCTCTTCGTGTTGCTCGTCGCTGCTCGCCGGTGGGTTTTGGCAGGCAACAGCTTCACATCCGTGACACACCAGCAGGTGCGCTACGCCTATGCCCAGATAACCGTAGCGCACCAAGCAGCGCGCTACGAGCAAATTTTAGCCACAGCGTACGGCTCGTGGCGGTGCGCCACGGATGGGAAAACCATGTGTGCCACTAACGGCCTTTCCTAGTAGTGTGTGGTGGGCGAGCTCACGGAGCCGCCGATCGGCGAAGAACTGCTCCCAGTAGAACAGGTTGCCGGGGTCCTCGGCGAGATCGGGGTCGTCCATGGCCGTGATGGCGGCATGGATCTCCTCGTCGGCTGACACCGGCGACAAGGGAATCCCGTCGACGCTGAGCTTCCAGTCGGGCGGGGTTCCGTGTGTTCGGCGGCGCCATGTAACCGGCGTCGTGCA
Organism: Avena longiglumis; assembly: GCA_030063025.1. NCBI lineage: Eukaryota > Viridiplantae > Streptophyta > Magnoliopsida > Poales > Poaceae > Avena > Avena longiglumis. The sequence continues at coordinate 535,438,065 of CP125976.1, forward strand.
GCATCCTAGCCTCCCAGGGTTGGAGCGTGCGGCGGCCGAAGTCGTTCGCCGCCATTGGGTCGCTGGGGAACCTCTTGGCCATGGCGTTCGCCGTTGTTGGGGAAGTGGGGAAGCTGTGAGGGTTTGGAGCTCGCCGGAGTTGGAAGAGTGGGGGAGCTGCGAGAGAGTGTGAAGGGAGCCGGCGAGGCGTACGGCTTTTAAAGGCCGATGCGGGCGGCGAGGTGTAGCGGTGAGGGCGGGAAAAAGGGAACCGGCGGGAAGTTATTTCCCGCCGGTCCGTTAAGGGAGCCGAGACGGCGGTGGCGCGCCATTATGACGACTCGTGGTTAACGAGACAGGCAGTTAATGGCCGTCGGTCGGTCACGGGCTTCCACGACGGAAGGATGACGACGATTGAACTTCTCTCGCTGACTGGGCGGGTCTACGCGGCCGAACGTTTTTTCATGCGGGATTCGTTTCGTCTGACGTTCCCGAGACATTCCAACACCCGGAAACGACCTGAAAAGTCTGGACCAAAGTTAGCTTAAATTTAGACAAAACTGGAGTCTTAAAAACACGGCCAAACAAATTTTCAACGTTGAACCCAAAAAATATCCTAGAAACGGCCTGGTTGGAAGGCGAGGGAAGGTGCTCTTATAACTATGGTTCAAAGTTGAAACGCGACCAAGTAGAGCAGCTATCTCTAGCTGGGAAGCCAACAAAGGCATGCATCTATTGTAATATACCCGTATAGTATGTTTTTATTTCCTTCGAGAGTTAAAAGAAATGGCAAACGCGACCAAAGGATTCACGTTGCTTCGGTCGCTGGCCGTTCCTTTTTTTTGTTGGTGCCTCACGTTCCTTCCTTTTTTTTAATTCGTCGCAAGAAAATAAAAGAAAACAAATAATTGCATGTACGACATCCACATATCCAGCCTACCATACATTGGTGTCTCTTTTTTAATTACTATTCGCACATGCTTCAATATTATGGTATTGCCAACGAGTACATCATGGCGAGGGGTTCTCACAGAGCGTGTTTAGAGATGTGAGGTAAGACGGCGAGTTGATGGGTACGAGGTAACACTTTTATCTAGGTTCAGGTTCTATAACGGTGGCGAAACCCTACTACTGCTATAAATCTATCTACTAATTTCTCTAGAGGTAGGTTGGTTCGATACGTTTCCGTCAGCCAAGATTACGCTTTCCCACCGACGCCACCCCGAGTGAAGGAAGAAAGGTCCGTCCGACCTGGTCTTGGTTCTCTTGGCGGAGGGACCGAGGCCTATCTTCTACTTCCAGTCCCGATCCAAATCCCAGGAGAGCACCACCTCACCTACTCGATGTACTCCCCTGGTTCTCCTACACCACGCGGCCACGCGCCCCTGCGTCCGACGGCGGCGCCAGGCGGGATCCTTACTTCTTCCATCGCGCCTTGGTGCTCCTCCACGCGCCCCACAGCTGCGCCAGGGAGGCCGTTGTGGCGACGCTGAGGATCGAGGAGAAGAGAACCAACCAGGGGTGCTCCTGGCGGTGGGGGAAGGGAATCGAGCTGTGCTCGGGGTCACGTTGTGTGGTGCTCGCGATGGGGAAGGACTTCGCCGCCATGGGCATCCAGGACTCCGTTAGGACTGTTTGTCGTCGACACATCGGGCGCCAAGGGATGGCTTGCCGTGGATGCGGTACTACGCTGAATTGCTGCCTCAAGAATTGACTTCTCGTGCTGCGCGCTCCATGTCTCTAGCGATCTAATTTTGTCTATGGAGATTGAGATCTTGAGATGGTGGTTTTTATTTTGACTGGTCAACGTGCAGATGATATCTTACCTTGCTCACGAACGAGAGTAGTATGTTCAGAAAAAGGAATACGTTAAGGCCTACCTTGCTCACGAACGAGAGTATATACCAGATATCGTAGGTGGTTTTGTAGCAAAAAAAATTTAGCTTATGTAGTAAAACCGACCTTGTCGCGGACTTTCGTCAAAAATTGATGTAGCACATACTTTGCACTATTATAGCAAAAATATAGAAGAAAAATAGCAAAAAAATGCTACTATTGTAGCATCGCCCTGTAGCACTATAGCAAAATCCGCCCAGGTTGTACCATCCATAGCATCATCAAACGCCTTAGGTAGCATCTTTATTCACTTCGTACGTCCGGGACAACGCCGTAGCATTGACAACAAGGAGTTGGCCAACAACATCACCATGGCTGCAGCGAGCGAGCGTCTGCCTCGGTGGCCCAAGGGAGGTCCTCCATGGAGGACAGCAGCCGACCGCGAACATCCTGTGCGCGAGCTGCGGTACCGCCTTCGTCACCTTGTGTGCACGACCGTGCAGCATGGCGGCCCAGCGGCGCAGAGGCGCAACGAGCCGGCGGTGTGTGGTGGCGCGACAGCGGCCAGGCAGCAGCCGCAACACGATGATGTAGGCGGCGGTTGCGAGCGGCCCAGCGTGCGGAGGCGCAACAAGCCGGCGGCGTGCGGTGGCACGACGGTGCGTTGCGACAGCGTGGTGCTGCAGGCGCGCGGCAGCAGCCCGACATCGCGGAGGCGGCAATGCTGCAAACATCAGTTGCGACGGCGTACAGAGGTAGGAGACGAAGAGGAAGGAGATAAGGTTAGGGGTGGGCCCGCTACCCTTTTACCACGACGCGGTCCGCTGTTAGCTATGTGTGGAGGCCCAGACGTTGCGACGCGGAAGGAGCTGACCCGGGGGATCGAATCTTCGATCCCCGGGGAAACGAGATCATCTCCATATACTAAGATGCGGCCTTGCTATTTCGGGCCTTTGCCAACCGTCGCTGTACTAGGCACATATACCGTGTCGTTAGCTGAATTAAATATCGTCACGACACAATATTTTGCAGTGTTTTCTGTTGTATCTGCCCGCTTTGTAGAAATGTTGTCTCGCACTATGTCGAGGGGAAACTTGCAAGTCGAGGTCCACGACGGCACACCATGAATAGTCATGCCAACGCTATAGCCGCTAGATCTAGATCCGGCTGCGCGAGTGAAGCTCAACAAGATGTGCCATCAAAACTGCAACCAACTAATCGTCTCTATGTAGTTCACATGCAACTTTTTATCACACAAATAACGCGTTTGGTTCAGTTATGCAAACGTGAACGCTAACGGAATCGATTCACGGGTGGTAATGGTAATGAAATGAGAAATATTCAAATCCGTTTGGTAACAAACTGGTAACGGAATGAGAAAAATAGGAAAAGAAGACAGCCGGAAAGAGGAGAAGAAGGGGGTTCAGAACAGAGCAAATCCTCAAGCTTGAGGGGAACCATGGCCGAGGGGATCCATGGCGCCAGCAGCTCCTCCCGTTCGGCCGCCTCTCCTTGTGTGCCCTCACGTGGTGCCGTTGGGGTGAAGTAGATGTAGGAGGCCTGGCTCCACAGCTCGATAGTATGATCTGTCGAGCGGTGTAATCAGTAACAATTTTCTGAAGTGGTGGATTTGATTACAGAAAACTTGTTTACGCATAAACTAAACCAAACATATTTTAATGGTATCTAACACGGTAATCAGGCTACATCCCAACCAAACACGTTGAAAATATTTTTGAAGTAAGCAAGTTAAAGAAATACGAGAAAAATATTTTGGTTAAGTTAAATTGTACAAATTCACATCATGCAGAATATCTTCATAAAATATTACCTAATTTATTCTTAATAAGAATTAGTAAGAAAATTGTAAAAGCATAGATATTAGCCAAAACACAACATTAATTCTTTTTCTAAATCTTTTTTCTCCATCTTTCCTATATTTTTTATAACTTCTGGATCTATTTGATGTGTATAACCTCCGTCTAATAGCTTGATGGAACTTTGACATTCATATGCACTAAACAAAATTATGGACCGTGGCAACGCACGGGTATTCAGCTAGTCACTATAATTGCAATACACCGAGTTATATAGATTAGTTCGCTGTGCGTGATGATATGAGTTGTTGCTCTAAAGGCTCCAGAGGTCCGGCTTATAAAAGCACCGGAACCTAGGGTTACAGGAAAAAGTCCTAGACGGACAGGTTACAGAGTTCTACACTGATAGTAACTAGTCTTTGTGTCTTTCACTGCAAGGCTCTGGGTTGGTTAGTGACTATATCGTAGTCTTCCTTTATCTGACATGAGCATCCCTTCTGGATCCGTCTAACTAGGACGCCCAGCAGATCATAAGGCTTGCTACCAACTGTGGGTCATCCGAGTTAGCCGGATTAGAGATATGCAATGATGATATCTATTTAGCATATCCCCAAAATAGCCACTGGAAAATCCGAGATCTTGCACCTTGCCTCGTCAATTTGAATCCTCCGTCTAGGTGATGTCGGTAATTCGTCAAGCAATATCTTGTAGTCTTCCAAAGAACCCTGCAATATTCTCCATCTTCAATATGTAATTCGAAGAATCACTAAGCCTTCCATCTTACTCTTCTCGTAGCCGTACAGGATCCGTCCATGCCGCAATCTTCAGATGGGACTGTTAAATGCCGCATCGTTAGTGGGGTTACATAGACCGTAGCTAGTGTCGCCTCGAAACTCACATATGGAGAAAACATAATGATTGTCAATTTTCCCACGCGTGAAATTTGAAATGTCGAGCGGTGGGGAACGTGGCGAAATCTCCATGCATGTTCGCTCACGCGCTTTCCATGCGTCAACCTATGGATCACTTTGCACGAATGTTGATGTCGGGGCTATATAACTTTAACTACGTGGGTTAATTGATTTTCACCTGCATTCGCTCCCGCATCGTCTTCTTCCTCTCGCCAAGAACATCCTCGAGCTCCTCATATAGAGAAACCCTAACCTCCTTTCCACCTTCCAATCTACTTCCTCTTCTCAAATGGCCAGCAACAACACTCCTTCCATGGCGGCAACCCTTGAGGCTTCCGCGAAGCCGTACAACACGGTGTAGATCCTATCGGAAGGGGTGGAGGTCCCTGTCTCTGCCATGGTGGAAACCACCGGCGGTGACCATATTCCAGCGGCGTTTGAGCCGCTGGAGGAAACCGACTCCCACAAGGGGTGTGGAGAGGCTTCAATATCTTCGCGGAGATATCAAGGAGATGATTCGAGGGTACCTCCGGAGGCGACGGATCTGGCCTGCGGCCGCTCCAACGGTAGGTGGTCCCTTCTTCCCAAACCGGAGAAAATGTATACTTCAAAGCCCAGCTAGTATGTGGCATATCCATGCCAATCTCCGACTTCTGCATCCAAGTCCTCCAGCACTTCAGGTTTCAACCTCAGAACCACTCCCCCAACAGCATCCTAGAACTTAGCAACTACGCAGCTTTGTGCGAAGGATACCTAGGGCTTAGGCCTAGGATAGACTTGTTCATCTACTTCTTCACCGTTAAGAGGGAAGCCGAAGTGAGCAATGATGAACTTAGGAACTGTGGAACAATTAGCTTCAAGATCCGACCTGACTGGAGGTTCCTCGACATCATGGGACATGAGTCCTGCAAGAATTGGCAGTGTAGATATTTCTACAGCCTAGATATTCCTCTAGCCGGCCGAGAAAGCATGTACCCGAACTTCATCGACAGGGCCGCCGCTAAAGCCACCACATGGATGTCCCAAGCCATCCTTCCCTCTGACGACAAAGCCTCCCACGTCGAAAGGCGGATCGAGTGGATCATTGACACATGTATGACCGGATTGGACCTATCAATGTGCTAGTTTGTAAGGCGGATCCATCCTATGTAGCACCGCGAGAAGCTGATGTGTCAATAGACGAAGGATAGGAAAGATACCCTCCGGATTTCCGAGGATAACTTTTCTAGTGACTCCATCAAGATCCGCATAAAGTACATCGTCAAGGTGAAGAACCGGAAGCGCGGATTCGCCATCACCTATGACATGTTTGAGGGCGACAAGTGCCCAAAGGTAACTTCTGATTCTTTGTTTTGCTTTGACCTATATTTCAGTTTTCCCACCTTTAATGCATCCGTCCGTCTAACACTATGATCACTTAACAGCTGGGGATTTGGATGAAGCCAACATGGATCCCCAAGTCTATGACCCCAAGATGAAGGATGTTGTGGCATCCCGCAAAACCACTACTAGAAAATCGCGTTGAATTTGTGCATTGCATCGTCATCATCATGCATTGTTTGCCAAAACTATTTTGCAAAGCCCGATTTATTTTCCCAAACGCCCCATCTTTATTCAAACGCCAAACCCCGGGGCTCCGGATTATTTTGTTTTGGCCGCTATCGGTTTGCAGACGGCCCGTTTAAATTAAATAAAAGATTTATTTATTTTTGGCCGGAGCAGTCGAACGGGCCGACCGACCCGAACGACCGCCCCAGTTTTCTAAATCGGTCCAACCTGCCCCATCCTAAATCCTAGAGCTACCTAAAAATCTACCCTCCCCTAGCAGCCACATCACCCCAACCTATCGGTGCTCGCCACCTCAGCGGTTCCTCTTCCCCCTCCAATCATACCCTGCCACCTCCTCTTTTTCTCCCTCCCCCTCTCTCTCCCCTCTCTCCTCACAGCCAGCCAGCCGCCGGGCCCACTCGGTCTCCCCTGTCCCTGCCCCGTGGGGCCCCCTTCCCACTCAACCCCCCACAGCCTGGCCCCAGACCGTCCCCCACGCAGCATCCCACCCAACCACCCCTGATGCACGTCCCCGCGCGGACCCCACCTGCAGGCCCACGCGAGCCAGCCTCCTCTCCCCCCGTCGTCTTCCTCCAACGCCCACCACGCCACGCTCCTCCCCTTCTTCCTCAACCGCTCCCGTCCACCGCCGCAGACCCATTGACCCCTGCCTCGCTCCCTCGCCTGCCGTCTCACACCGCGCCCAACCGCGGTCGCCCGTCGCCTCTCCCTCTCCCAGCCGCGCCGCCACCGCGCCTCCTCCTCACCGGCCGCTTGGCCCGCCGCGTCGCCTCACCACCTCGCTCATCTCCCCGCCTTGCCCTCACTGCGCGCACTGCAGGCCCTGCGCGCCCAGCTTGCGAGCAAGCCGCCTCCGCCCGCCAAGCCTGCGCCCGCCCGGCTCCACGCCAGGCCGCGGTCTGCTACGCCCGCCGCCCCACGCCTCCTCCACCGCCCCTCCTCGCCAGGCCTTCCCGTCCTCGCGCCCGTTCGCAGCGCGCCCTCCCGTCGCGTCGCTCCGCCTGCACCGCCTTCCGCCGCCTCCCGGCCCAGCCCCTCGTCTGCGCCGCCCGGACCCTCCTCGCTGGCCAGCGAGCAGCTCCCGCCCGCGCCCTCAGCCTCCGCGCGTCGCCTCGCGCTCCCGTCGCCACCTCACCGCCAAGCGCCGTTGTCTCGCCCTCCTCCTCCTCTGCCTGGCCGCGCCAAGTCGCCCCAGCCCCGACCCGCTCGTCTCCGTCGCGCGCCCGGCCACGGACCTGCCGCCTCGGGCCCGCCTCTGCGTCGATCTCCGCTGCAGCAGCTCGGCCTCCGCCCGTCGCGCCGCGTGCTCACGCCTCGCCGCGTGTACCCCGCCTGCTGGCCCGCCACCGTGGCCACAGCCTGCCGCGCGTGTATGTGTGCTCGTGTGTCGTGTGCTCGTGTGTGTGTGCGGCGTGTATGTGTCATGGTAACGCGTATGAACCACGGAAAATCCGAGGCTCAAGATCTGCTGAAGCCCGCGTCAAGTTCGTCTACTCGGACCACAAGACCGTTCCGGGCGGAAACGCCGAACCCGATGCGGATCCGAATAACCGCCAAGTTCGCCAAGACCCGTTCCGGTTTCCGTTTGTCAAGCCGAACCGTGGAACCCGAACCCCCAAGATCTCGCAGCGGACCGACAGATCTTCTACTCGGACGCCAAGGTTCGCCGAGAGTCCGGGCATAAGTACTCCCCGGACGACAAGTTCTCCATCCGGGCGGCAAGATCGACCCCGTGAGGCCCGACAAGTCCTACGCGTCGACCAGAACGCCCCGAACGGAAGAAGCCGATGCGCCCCGACACCGACCCAAGTCCTGCCGCCCGGACGCGACAAGATCTACCCCCCGATATCCGAGAACGATCCCGGAGCCCGAGAACGCATCCGTCGAACCCTGGACCCCGAGACCGACCCCGAACCCCGGAACCCTAACAAGATCGTCGAACCCTTAATGTGTGAACCCCTTCCCGCAAACCCTATTTTATAAATGCATAATAACAACTTGATTACATCTTGAATTGTCATTCTCGCATGCATATCATTGGTTTGGGGGCCTTATGCCGATTCACCTAATAATTAAATATGGGGCCCATATGCGGGCAAAACTAGTCTCATATCGGTCTCATTTAAACTTGTGTAGCGAACCGGTATCTTATCTTGCTTTGTTATAACAACATTTAATTGGCGGGGGAATCTAAATAACTCGAACCATTTAAGTAATTGTCGGGACCCCGGTTCCGCTTAATATGACCTAATTGCATCGCACTCTTGCCATGCCATACATCATGCATGCATCATGCCGATCTTCTGCCGTGTATTAAATATTGCATCCGGTGTTTATTCTAGTGTTTTGCTTCTTCGCGGATAAGGCCGTTGAGTTGATGTGAGCTCCGCCCCGATCTTCGGATAAAACCTTCGACAATGTTTTCAGGCGAGCATCTCCCTCTTTCTACCTATCTTACTTTTATAGTCTTTATTTTCCCCCTGTTGATCTATTGCTATCTGTGTTGCGACGCTCTAGATTCCGTACCCTTGTTATCCCTTGCAGCCATATATTGCCTTGGACACCCTCACTTTTGTTGTTTGGTAGCTAGTCGGTCTTCTGGCGTCGCCGTATGCTATATTCTTTGTTGTGTGTCGCCATATACCCACGATTCTTGATGTATTGCCGCATGTTGATGTTGGAGATGATCCTAGTTTTACTTATTGTCACTTTAATTTCTGTTTAACAACTAAAATTGATTAAGCGAGGCATCGGTGGGTGATAGATAATATTTGGTTTCGAGCGCCCACTTGTGTCCCGTAAGACCCCGAGTACTTGATACCTGTTCCTTGATTTGCGCTATCCACATCCGGAGGTATATGGGACCCCAACCGAGCTTGATTCCGTCTTATTTCTTGGGGCCACAAACTAGTTTGAGGTTTTATTACGATCTGTACTTATGCCATGTTTTACTGCTTTATTTACGATTGTGCAGTCGCACCTTTGTCTTGTTAGGAAATAATGGCACGATTCCATGATGTCGACAAGCCCACACTTCGGGTTCCCGATCGTTCACGGCCGTCCCCATAACCTTGAGGCCGTCTCGAGCTTGCTTACTCCGTTGCGGATTCTACTCTAAGGTGGCCCCACAAATATTCTGAATCCTGTGATTGTTCGATCGTGAAAGCCTCGTTGGGTTTTGATTTGGTTTTTCGAGGTTGATCGGCGTGTGTTGCTATTGGTGCACCCGGCGGGTTAAAACTTTCTGAAAGCCGTGTCGCGGATATGGACGACTTGGAGCACGATATCTCGATCATAGACAAGCATAACTAAAGTTCTTGCTATTAATTTGACTTATAATGACTAGTAATCAGCTTCACTATAACGGAATGGCTAATTAATACGCCCACCAATTGCTTGATTGGTTGTCGCTTGCGACAAATGTATCTGACTAGTAAGTACTGCAACTACAACGAAAAGGCTGAATAAAAGTACCAACAACTGCTGGGTTTAGGGGTTTTCTCATGTTAACTGTATCTGACTAGTAAGTGTTGCCACTATAACGGAATGGTTAAATAAAAGTGCCCACCGCTTACTTTCTCGTGACGATTATTTAAACCGTAAAGTCGCAACTATAATAAATAAATAAATGCCAACCGTGTGAGTTCCTCGGTTGACTTCCTCGTTGGTCTCGAGGGCGCGCCGGATGGGTTTGCTTGGTGATAGCTTCAGGTTGGATCCGTTAGGTCACTCTTATCCTCTAGATATCGTCTCTATAGGTTGTTTAGTGCATCTTGTTGCCGCTCGATCCACCATACCTTTGTAGGCGAGGGCGAATTCTAGCCTCGCCGTGTCTTGGCCTCGATCTTGGCTCCTTCTTTGTTTTACGCTTGCCCTTTGTCGGCACCCTTTTGTTAAGCAGGTTTTGGGATCGACGTTAGCGAGGTTACCCTTCCTTTGGCACAGGCAGGGTTATGGGCGCCATTGGTTATTCTTGTGGCTCTTAGCCCCATTTGCATCTTGTCCGTAGCTGGACGCTCTATCGCTTTCAAGGTGATTTGGATCCTTGTATATTATCTATTCTTGACTCTTTGAGTCGTTATATATATCTCTTACGTGGGTCCCATCGAGGACTGTTGTGTAATGTTATTACTTCGTTTTCCACCCATAAAGTGCTGGTGAGCACCTTTGAATCGTTTCTATCGGGTTTGGTGAATTTGGCCCAAACTTGCATAGGTCCGATCTGAGGGTGTTCTGAGTGGTATCGAGCCCGGTAGTTGCGATACCCCAAGTCCCGACTGTGGATAACCTAGCTAACGGCCGAAGTAGAGTGTCAAAACTATTTTCGAAAATCGGTTGGATAGTTCTGATTAGGTCTGATTTTACTCCTTACCCCTCTGCTGTTCTCCTCTTACCCCTACGTGTTTTGAATCCGCTCTCTTCTCTTTCTTCGAGTCCAGGAATTCTCGTGGTTGGGTTTCCGTCGTACCTTTAGGGTTTCGCTTCCTTCTTTGATAACGGTGTTCTTCCATCCGGTGTTCCAGCCGCCCAATGAATCCGTCTACGGTGGTACCATTCTTTGTTCCTGTTTGTGCCTCCCGGTGTTTTCCGATGCGTTGACGTCCTCTACGCCAGATCCGATGCAGAGTCTGCCTCACCCCTTTGTTCCGAACCTCGCTTGTCGAGATCTTCAGTCTGTTTCCGAGAATGGTTGCACGCTTTTCCACTGATTGTGCGGAGTAATAGTTTGGGTGCGTGATGGATTGGCCCCCATGCCGACTACCCTTTCTATTCGCTTTTGTACATTGAAGTGGATGAGAATGCATCGGTTCCCCTCTTCCATCGGAGCTAGAGGTGGCTTTATTTGTTGATACCTCTACCTTCGACCTTTTTGATCCCGGAGTGTTCTCTCGACGATCACGGACAACGACCTCTTGTTAGTGGTGTCGCGAGGATCTACACGAAGCGAGAAGACGGAGAACGCCGACCTTCCTTCCGGTATCATGAGGCGGATCTCGAGGGCGAGATCCATTGTTAGTGGTGTCGAATTGGCATCCCATAAAACCACTACTAGAAAATCGCGTTGAATTTGTGCATTGCATCGTCATCATCATGCATTGTTTGCCAAAACTATTTTGCAAAGCCGATTTATTTTCCCAAACGCCCATCTTTATTCAAGCCAAACCCGGGGCTCGGATTATTTTATTTTGGCGCTATCGGTTTGCAGAGCCGTTTAAATTAAATAAAGATTTATTTATTTTTGGCGGAGTATCGATCGAGCCGACCGACCGAGCACCTTGATTTTCTAATCGGTCCAACCTGCCCCATCCTAAATCCTAGAGCTACCTAAAAATCTACCCTCCCCTAGCAGCCACATCACCCCAACCTATCGGTGCTCGCCACCTCAATGGTTCCTCTTCCCCCTCAATCATACCCCGCCACCTCCTCTTTTCTCCCTCCCTCTCTCCTCTCTCCTCACACCGGCCAGCCGGGGGCCTCGGTCTCCCCTGTCCCTGCCCAGGGCCCCTTCCCACTCAACCCCACGGCTGGCCCCACCGTCCCCCCAGCATCCCACCCACCACCCGATGCACGTCCCTGCGGACCCACTGCAGCCCACGAGCCAGCCTCCTCTCCCCGTCGTCTTCCTCCAACGCCCACCACGCTCCTCCCTTCTTCCTCACGCTCCGTCCACGCCGCCCAGACCAGCCTCAGCTGGCTCCTCCGCCTGCTGACACCGTCTCACCGCGCCCAACCGCCGGTCGCCCCCGTCGCCTCTCCCTCTCCCCGAGCCGCACGCCGCCACCGCGCCTCCCTCCTCACCGACGCCGGCCGCGTCCGCCTCACCACCTCGCTCATCTCCCTTGCCCCTCCTGCGCGCCTGGGGCCTCAGGGCCGCCCGCCCAGCAGCAAGCCGCCTCCCGCCAAGCCCCTGCGCCCGCCCGGCCCTCGCCTGCCGCCAGCGGTCTCTGCTCGCCGCGCGAGCCGCCTCCTCCACCGCCTCCTCGCGCGCGCCTTCCCGTCCTCGCGCCGTTCGCCGCCCGCCTCCGTCGCGTCGCGCTTGCGCCCGCCAGCACCGCCTTCCGCGCCGCCTCCCGGCCCAGCTCGCCTAAATGCGCGCCCGGACCCTCCCTGGCGCGGCGAAGCTAGCTCAGCGCCCTCGGGCCCTCTCGCAGCGTCCGCCTCGAGCGCTCCCGGTCGCCACCTGCGTCACCGCCAAGCCCGTCGTCTGCGCCGCTCCTCCTCCTCTGCGGCAGCGCGCCAAGTCGCCCCAGGCCCCCGACCCGCTCGTCTCCGTCGCCACGCGGCACCGGACCCGCCTCGGGCCGCCTGCGGCGTCGATCTCCGCTGCCAGCTCAGCGGCCTCCCGCCCCGTCGCGCCGCGTGCTCCGCCTCGCCGCGTGTACCCCCGCCTCGCCTGGCCCGCCACCGTGGCCCTGTGGGCCGCTGCGCGTATGCGTGTATGCGTGTGCGTGTATGCGTGTATGCGTGTATGTGTGTGCGTGTATGTGTCATGGTAACCGCGTATGAACCACAGAAAATCCCGAGGCTCCGAAGATCTGCTGAAGCCCGGCGTCAAGTTCGTCTACTCGGACCACAAGACCGTTCCCGGAGCGGAAACATCGAACCCCGATGCCCGGATCCGAATAACCGCCAAGTTCGCCAAGACCCGTTCCCGGTTTCCGTTTGTCAAGCCGAACCCGTGGAACCCGAACCCCCCAAGATCTACGCAGCGGACCGACAGGATCTTCTACTCGGACGCCAAGGTTCGTCGAGAGTCCGGAACGCCAAGTACTCCCCCGGACGACAAGTTCTCCATCCCGGAACGGCAAGATCGACCCCGTGAGGCCCGACAAGTCCTACGCGTCGACCAGAACGCCCCGACCGGAAGAAGCCGATGCGCCCCGACACCGACCCAAGTCCTGCCGCCCGGACGCGACAAGATCTACCCCCCGATATCCGAGAACGATCCCGGAGCCCGAGAACGCATCCGTCGAACCCTGGACCCCGAGACCGACCCCGAACCCCGGAACCCTAACAAGATCGTCGAACCCTTAATGTGTGAACCCCTTCCCGCAAACCCTATTTTATAAATGCATAATAACAACTTGATTACATCTTGAATTGTCATTCTCGCATGCATATCATTGGTTTGGGGGCCTTATGCCGATTCACCTAATAATTAAATATGGGGCCCATGCGGGCAAAACTAGTCTCATATCGGTCTCATTTAAACTTGTGTAGCCGGTATCTTATCTCGCTGTGTTATACCAACATTTAATCGCCGGGGGAATCCAAATCGCTCTTACCATTTAAGTAATTCCCGGGACCCCGGTTCCGCTTAATATGACCTAATTGCATCGCACTCTTGCCATGCCATACATCATGCATGCATCATGCCGATCTTCTGCCGTGTATTAAATATTGCATCCGGTGTTTATTCTAGTGTTTTGCTTCTTCGCGGATAAGGCCGTTGAGTTGATGTGAGCTCCGCCCCGATCTTCGGATAAAACCTTCGACAATGTTTTCAGGCGAGCATCTCCCTCTTTCTACCTATCTTACTTTTATAGTCTTTATTTTCCCCCTGTTGATCTATTGCTATCTGTGTTGCGACGCTCTAGATTCCGTACCCTTGTTATCCCTTGCAGCCATATATTGCCTTGGACACACCCTACTGCCTGTTGTTTGGTAGCTAGTCGGTCTTGCGCGTCGCCGTCGCTTGCTATATTGCTGTTGTGTGTCGCCATATGCCACAGTTGCTGATGTATTGCCGCATGTTGATGTTGGAGATGATCCTAGTTTTACTTATTGTCACTTTAATTTCTGTTTAACAACTAAAATTGATTAAGCAGAGGCATCGGTGGGTGATAGATAATATTTGGTTTCCGAACGCCCACTTGTGTCCCGTAAGACCCCGAGTACTTGATACATTCCTTGATTTTGCGCTATCCACATCCGGGAGGTATATGGGACCCCCTGACCAGAGCTTGATTCCGTCTTATTTCTTGGGGCCACAAACTAGTTTGAGGTTTTATTTACGATCTGTACTTATGCCATGTTTCTTGCTTTATTTACGATTGTGCAGTCGCACCTTTGTCTTGTTAGGAAATAATGGCACGATTCCGCGGTGTCGACAAGCCCAGCCACACTTCGGGTTCCCGATCGTTCACGGCCGTCCCCATAACCTTGAGGCCGTCTCGAGCTTGCTTACTGCGGATTCTACTCTAAGGGTGGCCCCTGAAATATTTGAATCTGTGATTGTTCGTGAAAGCCTCGTTGGGTTTTGATTTGGTTTTTCCGAGGTTGATCGAGCGTGTGTTGCTATTGGTGCACCCCGGCCGGGTTAAAACTTTCTGAAAGCCGTGTCCGCGGATATGGACGACTTGGAGCACAGTATCTCGATCATAGACAAGCATAACTAAAGTTTACTGCTATTAATTTGACTTATAATGACTAGTAATCAGCTTCACTATAACGGAATGGCTAATTAATACTGCCCACCAATTGCTTGATTGGTTGTCGCTTGCGACAAATGTATCTGACTAGTAAGTACTGCAACTACAACGAAAAGGCTGAATAAAAGTACCAACAACTGCTGGGTTTAGGGGTTTTCTCATGTTAACTGTATCTGACTAGTAAGTGTTGCCACTATAACGGAATGGTTAAATAAAAGTGCCCACTGTTTACTTTCTCAGGACGATTATTTAAACCGGACTAGTAAAGTGCCGCAACTATAACTGAATAAATAAAACTGCCAACCGTGTGAGTTCCTCGGTTGACTTCCTCGTTTGGTCTCGAGGGGGAAACGCCAGGATGGGTTTGCTTGGTGATAGCTTCAGGTTGGATCCGGTTAGGTCACTCTTATCCCTCTCTGATATCCGCCAGTTGTATCGAGTCTCTATAGGTTGTTTAGTGCATGCTGCCGCTCAGTCCACCATACCTTTGTAGGCGAGGACCGCGAATTCTAGCCTCGCCGTGTCTTGGCCTCGATCTTGGACGCTCCTTCTTTGTTTTCTGCTTGCCCTTTGTCGGCACCCCTTTTGTTAAGCAGGTTTTGGGATCGACGCCGTTAGCAGGGTTACCCTTCCGGCTTGGCCTGGGCAGGGTTATGGACGCCATTGGTTATTCTTCAGGGCTCTTAGCCCCATTTGCATCTTGTCCGTAGCTGGACGCTCTATCGTTTTCAAGGTGATTTGGATCCTTGTATATTATATCTGTATTCTTGACTCTTTGAGTCGCTGTTATATATATCGGTTCTGTGGGTCCCATCGAGGACTGTTGTGTAATGTTATTACTTCGTTTTCCACCCGCACGAAAGTGCCTGGTGGGCACCTTTGAATCGTTTCTATGCGGGTTTGGTGAATTTGGCCCAAACTTGCATAGGTCCGATTCTGAGGGTGTTACAGATGTCACTGTCGTGTCCGACGATGATGTCCTGGCGACGCGGAAGCGGAAGAGATCCACCTCTGACGCTGCTGCCAGAGGCAAGAAGAAGAAGACAGAGAGTGGAGTCTCCAAGAAATCCACCGCCTCCCTGGATGCTAAAAATAAATTTAGTTGGCATCTTGGACCAAGGTTCCAACTGTTGTGTAAGTCTCTTTTCCTTCGACTTTGTCGTTTGCATTGCTTCTTCATGTACATATACTTTTCCATCTTGTATGTTTCCAAAAAAATACTAACTTGAGTTTGAAGAATACCTCAAGGACTGTTGGGGTTTCTAAAAACATTCGTGATATGCTGACCCAAGCTTCTCCCGCCATCGCTCCTCCTACCCCTACCATCCAGCCCTCTACCGCTCCTGTCGGATCTCCGACTACGGCAGCGTATGATCCCTCTGTCATGGAGGTGGACAACACTCCCTCACAGGAGGTCCCAGATGCCACCGAGATGGTCGTTATTCCCGGTGACCAGGCGACGCAGGAGAGCACCTCATCCCAAGAGGTTGAAGCTCCGACTAAGGATGCCACCGAGAGAGGAAAGGAGTTGGTGGTGGGAGGCGGATCTACGGCGACCACGAGCCAGGCGGAGGCTTCCAAGCCTATAAGCCCGACAATTGTTCCAAGGCCATCTGCCTCGGCTCCTGGTGCAACGCCGACTTCTCCGACATATGGCCTTGAGGAGATGCTCAAGAAGGCGGAGATCCTCCGGTTAAACATAGTTGCCTTTGGAAAACTGTACTCAGAGGCCGCCAACAACATCAAGATCATTGCCTTCGTAAGTTTTTTATGCTTTTGTATTTCACATATAATATCCACTATATCTCCCGAGGACATAGACGGAAAACCATAGGTCTTTTGGTGCAGTGCTCTAAGAGTGACTAAGTAAGAAACTTTGTGTTGTAGCCCCCAAGTATATAGTTTAAATGAATAATCCCGACTAGATACTTTTAGAGTAACATACACAGTGTTTGTAAATTTTAATACTGTATCCCCCAAGCCTCTAGTTGAAACAGATATAGTTCCGACTAGATGCTTAAAAAGGACTAAGCATATCTTTGAGTTAAAAATCGCACTGTAGCCCCCGAACCTCTAGGCAGAACTAAATAATTTTGTCTAGATTCTTTGAGTAGACTAAGTACTTCTATTTCTGCAGAATGAGAATGCCCAAAAGGTCTCCGCCAATGAGAAGTTCGGCAAGATCCGCAAGGAGCTGGAAGATAAAAAGGGTAAAATTGCCTTCTTGAAGGAACATATCACCAAAAACAAGAGTCTGTTTTCTTTTCAGTTTCCTTCTCGACTTGGTCTTGTGCTTTCATATTCCGACTACTCATTATGCCTTGTCATTTCTCCGACTTTCAGAAGTTGTTGCCAAAGCCAAGGACATTGTCGAGCAATCCAAGCATATCCAGGAGCTCGATAGTGAGAACAAGATTTTGAAGCAGGAGAGAGATGATACCCTAAAATGCATGAAGAGGCACTGGTGCATGTGAGAGAATCTGTCGACATGGAGATGAACCGCCTTAAGGAAGAGATCGCGATCCTCAAGGAGCAGAAGAAAGCTGCCGACGAGCAAAATTCTCGCAACCTTGAGGCATACAAGACTCTCCAAAAAGAACGGGACTCCTTGGCGGAGGTTCTTCAGCAAGCCGAGAGTAGTATATTTGGTAAGCTTCCTCCGTCCTCATTTTCTGCAAGATAGGTACTTTAAATTTGATTTGTTGAACTCATGGCCTTAATTTCTTTGCCAGAAATGCAAAGCCCATTGCCCTAGGAAATTTGAGCAAAAATGCTCCTCCGCCAAAAGAGTGCATGGTTCTTGCAGGCAGCTTCATCAACACTGCCATCGCCCATGCCAAAGAGATTGTCAAGCCCTTGGACATCAACATCACGATGGTGGACTCGGTCATGAAGTACTCGGAAATCCTTTGCCGAGCCCTCGAGCGTATCGTAAGATGGAAAGCTTCTTGTACCCGGGCTGGTGATGGGATGGCCTTGGCCTTGGTCAAAGCTCATTATGATGATGCCGACATCGACATGGTGACCGCTGGTCTCCCCATCATGGATGAGGACATTCTGAAAATCGATAATGATGCAATCTCGTCCTCCCTTGCTGGCTACGATACCAGGGTCGCCCAGTTGGTCAAGGAGGACGTCTTTGTGCCTCTAGAGGTTATCGATGCTGACCAAGCAGCCTCCGATTCCTTGAAGGCCACCAACTTCGTTGGTGAACAAGAAGACTCTCCTGTCTCTGACGATGCAGCCTAAAAGTCTCCTGCACTAGAAGAATGAAAAACACTTTGTAATATTTGTTTCTGCTGGTATGTAATATGCATAAAACAATGATGTTTGTAAGGCAGAAAACTTGGCTTCAAGCCTCCAACTACTTATGATCTAGTTCCAGCATTTATGGTTGTATATTTTTAAGAAAGTGCTGGTTATCCATTATTCCGGATTTTATGCTTGACCTTTCATGAGTCGGAAGACCCGCAGCCAGAACTATGCACTCAGGTGATGATGCCTAATGGCCCCGTCAAGAACCTAAGTACAAAATCGCTGTCTTAGAGTGCCAAAAGTCACTACTCCAGAATCCATATAAAAAAAATAAACGTGCAGACTAGAAAACTTAATCTAACCCCCGTAGGTGGAATTTTCACAAGTGCATACAAAGATTGTGCATAAAGGTTTTTACATGATCCAAAAATGAACACTAAAGGAGGTAAAACACTCAGGCATATGAGTGAACCAAATGCTTTATTTCATTGATCATATAAAAGTACATAGTATATAACAAGATATACTAAGTGTAAAAGGGACGTAGCTATGCTATGTTTCATGGCCGATCAAACTCCGGTTAGTCATTATCTGGGTCACGTCACTTACGGTTATGATCCTTACTTGGCCTATCCTTTAACTCGCGATTATCAATGAGGTAATAGGAACCATTGAGTAGCGCCTTGCTTATGAGGAACGGTCCTTCCCATGGCGGGGAGAATTTGTGTGACTTTTTCTGCTTAAGTCGGAGCACCAGATCCCCTTCTTTAAACGAGCAATGTCGAACGCGGCGACTATGGTAGCTGCGTAGCTTCTGCTGGTACATGGCAGATCTCTGGCATGCCAGCACGCGTTCCTCGTTGAGCAGGTCCACATCTAAGCGTATGGATTTCTCGGTGTCATCTTCGTCACAGGCAGGGAATCTTGGTGCATCGTGAAGGATGTCGGATGGTAGGACTGCTTCTGCTCCATATACCATGAAGAAGGGGGTGTAGCTGGTGGATCTATTGGGAGTAGTTCTTAAAGTCCATATAATAGATGGCAACTCTTCCGCCCAGGCTCCAGCTGCTCTATGTAGTGGTGCTTCTAGACGTGGATTTATTCCCTGCTAAATTATTCCATTGGCCCGTTCAACTTGACCATTAGATTGTGGATGTGCACAGATGCTAGGTCAAGGCGGATGCCTTTCTCGTGACAATAAGACTCCACTTCTCCGAGTGACAAGTTGCTGCCATTGTCGCTGATGATGCTATGTGGGAGACCAAATCTCACCACTAGATCCTGGACAAACTTAAGGGTCATTGCCCCATCGAGCTTTCTAATGGGCTTAACTTCTATCCATTTTGTGAATTTCTAAACTGCTACAACAGATGTGTAAACCCACAAGGTGTCGTCTGCAATGGACCAACCATGTCAAGCCCCGAGACTGCGAACGACCAAGTTATCGGTATGGTTCGCAATTCTTAAGCTGGAACATCTGGTTTCCATGCATAATATTGACACACAATGCAGGTTTCAACCAGCTTGTCGGTGTACGCCTTTGCGGTCAGCCAGTAGAATCCTTGCCGGAAGTCTTTGGAGACCAACGATCGGGGAGCGTTGTGATGCCCGAAATCTACGAGATGAATCTCACATAGGATATCCATACCTTGCTACTGAGAAACACACTTTAAGAATACTCATGTAGTGCTTCTTTTGTAGAGATGCCCATTTACTATGGTATAGCCATTTGCTCGACATACTATTTGCCGGCTTTCAATATCGGCTGGCAAAGTTCTGTCTCTGGGGTAATCCATGGATGGTTTCATCCAAGACGGGGGGGACTATTGTTACTGTATGAATAAATGAGTCAGCTCTATCCGGATTCTTGGGGTCCGCTCCCTTCATGGACGGAGTCCGTAGATGCTCCAGAAAAATGCCTGGCGAAATTAGTTTACGGGTAGATCCAAGCTTTGACAGTTGGTTCGTCGCCTCGTTTTCCTCCATTTTGATGTACTTGACTTCATAGTGTTTGAAGCACTTGGCTATCTCATCTACTTTGTCTCGATATGCCGCCATCATAGGGTTCCATGCATTCCAGGTGCCAGCCACCTTCTAGGCAACCAAGTTGGAATCTCCACAACAAACTATGTGCTTGATGCCAATATCCTTGGCTACATGAAGTCTGTGAATGAGTGCTTCATATTCCACCATGTTGTTTGTAGCCTCAAAGTGGATTTGCAGGACATATTGTAGCTTCTCTCTAGTTGGTGACTGCAATAACACACAAGCCCCCAAGCGATTGAGTAGCTTTGATCCGTCAAAGTGCATTACCCAAAATCCTAGCTCTGGCACAGGAGTATCCTCTGATAGCTCCGTCCAATCTGCAACAAAACCCACTAAAGCTTGTGATTTGATAACGTCATGCCTTTTGTAAGTGATCTCGAAGGCGGCAAGCTCAATGCCCCACTTCGCCACTCTTACTGTAGCATTGTTGTTATTGATGATGTCGGACAGTGGAGCCTTGCTCACTACGGTTATTGGGTGCTCCTAGAAATAGTGCCTCAACTTCCGAGAAGCAAGGAAAACTCCATAAGCTAGCTTCTGGTAGTGTGGATAACATTGCTTGGACACTATCAAGACCTCGCTTACATAGTAAATTGGTCCTTGTACTCCGTACTCATGCATTTGTTCCTTCCCCTCCACCAAGACGACGATGATGATAACCAGGTTGGTGGCCGCCATGTAGATCAACATAGGCTCCATTGACTCAGGTGCTGGAAGTATCGGTGCAGAAGAAAGTATCCTTTCCAGCTCATTTAGTGTTGCATCCGCTTCATCTGTCCATATGAATTTGTCTGCATTCTTCAGCAACTTGTATAGAGGTAGGGCCTTCTCTCCAAGTTGGCTGACGAACCGGCTTCCTTCTACAACGCAGTCTATGAGCTGTTGAATGTCCTTTAGGCATGTCAGACGATTGATATTGAGGATGGCCTTGATTTTCTCCGAGTTGACCTCGATTCCATGTTGGTAAACGATGAAGCCCAACAATTTGCCGGATGGAACCTCGAAGACGCACTTCTTGGTGTTAAGCATCATGTTGTACTTTCATAGGTTATCAAAGGTTTCCTTTAAGTCAACGGTTAGCTCATTTGATTTCTTTGATATCACCGCGATATCAACCACATAAGCGTGAACGTTCTGACCAATCTGGTCGTGGAGGCAACGTTGCATTATCGGCTGGTACGTAGCACTTGCATTTTTTTAGCCCAAACGATATTGTGACATAACAAAACGTGTCATAAGGTGTGATGAACAAAATGGCCAATTGGTCTGACTTTCGCATCTTGATATGTTGGTATCCGGAGTATGCATCTAGAAAACACAGAAGTTCCGAGCCAGCCGTCGAGTCAATGACTTGGTCAATGCGAGGAAAAGCAAACGGATCCTTCAGACATGCTTTATTCAAGCCGGTGTAATCAATGCACATTCTTAATTCTTTGGTTCCATTTTTTGGGACAAGTACAGGATTGGCCACCCATCGGGTGTGAAGAAATTCTCGGATAAAACTAGCCTTAAGTAACCTAGCTATCTCCTTGCCTATGACGTGTATCCCTGAAGCATCGTAGAGATTTTTTCACCGGTTTTCATTTAGAATCGATGTTTAAGCTGTGCTCGGCAAGTTCCCTAGGTACACCTTTCATTTCAGCAGGTTGCCCGGCAAAGATGTCCCTATTCTCACAGAGGAAGTCGACGAGCGCACTTTCCTATTTGTGATCTAGGTTCGTCCCAATGGCGGTGGTCTTGGAGGCATCGCCTACCACAAGTTCCACTGGCTTGGTCTCGATGGCGGCCTTGAATGTGGGATCGGAATCATAAATTTGCTTCTTTGATGCTGGCATCTCCGAGGCATCGACCTGGTGCTAGATCTCCTTAAATTCTTCGCCGTAGAGGATGGCTTCAGCAAAGGCTGCTTCTCCAATTTTGCAGTCTCGTGCCTTTGTGAAACTTCCAGCAACGGTGATGACACCATTTGGTCTGGATATCTTGAGATTGTTGTAAACAAAGCATGGTTTGGCCATGAAGGAGTGGAAGATATCGTGTCTGAATATGACATGGTAAACGCTCTTGAAGGGGACCACTTCAAAGGTCATGCACTCTTGGCGGTAATTGTTGACATCACCAAAGGTAACCCGAAGTGTGATACACCCAAGGGACCGAGCTTCCCGGCCAGGAACCACGCCATGAAACACGGTGCTGGTCCGCCTTAGGTTGGTCTCCGTCAAGTTCATCTTGTGAAGTTTATCTAGGTACATGATGTTGATGCTGCTTCCACTATCCACGAGGCACTTGGTGAACTCATTTCCATCAATTAGGGGGTTGATGACCATGGCATACTGATTCTCTGGTGGGACAAGGTCGGGGTGATCCGTCCTATCCCAAGTGATTGGAGCTTCTGACCAGCACAGGTATTGGGGAACTAGGGGTAGGGTGGCCATCAGTATCCTCGGTGAGGTTTTCTGTGCCCGGATAATTGGGGTACCAAGGAAAGTGTAGTAGATGAGGGCCTTCTTCTTGAAGGTATTCTTGCCTTTCTCATCACCCTTGTCGGCGTGCTTGGGGTCTACATCCTTATCCATGTCACTTGAATCCTTGTACTCCTCTTCCTTGTTCTTACCTTTGCCCTTGCCTCACAGTCGGTTCTTCCGGCTTCGCTTGTAGCCGGACTCCGGGTCTTCTTTGAGGTCATTGAAAAACTTGCATTGGCGGTTGATGTGAGTGGCTTTGCTACTAGCAACGAGGTGTACGAAGCACGACATGTCGTGGTACTCCTGGTACGTCTGGGGAACGTGGGGCACTGTCGAGGTAGTGTCACTACCGCGCTACTACCCACGATCAGCCCCCCGGCCTCTGCCACGCTGTCCGCCTTCACCTCTACATGCAAACATCATGGCGACCATGTCGGATGTTGGATTTTCTTCTTGCGGGTTTTTTTGCTTGTTGTTGTTATTCCTCTTGGCTTGGGTTGGAATGACTATTACTAGCAGAGAGCCGCAAGCATCGTCGTTAGCGACCGTGAACTCACTGGCCAAGGAGATCGTCTGATTGAGATCCAGCTTGTGATTGTCCTGCATGCGCTTCAATGTATGCCGGAGCAAAGTTACCTTTTCCAAGACGTCGATGAAGGCGGCCATAGCGGTTTGATCATACACTCATGCACAGGAATTATTCATGTCTAGCCAACAAGAAAGGTAGGCTTGGTATGACTCGTCCTATTCCTGGATGCACCGTTGTAGGTCACCGATAGTGCAGTGCAGGGACATTTGTACGTACCCTCGAAGTTCTTGGTGAACGCTTCATGCATGTTCAACCAATTGCATATGGACTTCTTCGGCAAGTCGTCGATCCATTATAGGGCAGTGCCCGTCAACATCAGTGGGAGGTACTTGATGGCGTGGTTAGGGTTTCCCCTGCAATATCCACCGCTTCACTGTAATCCTGCAACCACGTAGTTGGCCTAGCAGTGCTATCATAGGGCTTGATTGTCTTGTCAATCCGGAAACCCTTACGGTAAGTTATTGTTGGAGATATGGCCAAGAGGCAATAATAAAATGGTTATTATCATATCTCTATGTTTATGATAAATCTTTACATCCCATGCTATAATTGTATTAACCAGAAACATTAATACTTGTGTGTTTTGTAAACATAAAAGAGTCCCTAGTAAGCCTCTTGTTAAACTAGCATGTTGATTAGTAGATGATCATGGTTTCCTGATTATGGACATTAGATGTTATTAATAACAAGATCATGTCATTAGGATAATGATATGATGGACATACTCCTATAGTAAGCGTAGCGTAATATCAAGTCATTAAGAGTTTATTTGCTACAAAGCTTTCAAATACATAGTAATCTAATCCTTCGACCATGATATCATGTTAATCACCATCACCGGATGAATGCTTTGATGACATCAAACGCCACTTCCGTAACTTGGTGGTTATAAAGGTGGCATTAGATATTCTGAAAGTATGTACTGAGGCACATGGATCAAGAGTGGTATTTGTCCATCCATATGACGGATAGATATACTCTAGGCCCTGTCGATGGAATTTCATCCAATTGTCTTGCAAGCATGTGACTAGGTCATAAGGGATGTCATATCACAAAACAAGTAAAGAGTACTTATCGGTAACGAGGTTGAAATAGGTATAGAGATACCGACGATCAAACCTTGGATAAGTAAAGTATCGCACGACAAAGGGAGTCGATGTCGTATGTAAATGGTTCAATCGATCACGAATTAATCAGACAAATATGTGGGAGCATAATGGATTTCCGTATTCCTCTAATGCTTATTGATCAGAGAGGTGTCTCGATCATGTCTGCATTGTTCACGAACCGTAGGGAGACACACTTAAGGATTCGATGTTGTTTAGTATATATGGAATATGAGTTAGAGAACGAATGTTGTTTGGAGTTTCGGATTGGATCCAGGACATCATGAGGAGATCTGGAATGGTACGGATAATAAGATTCATATAAGGAAAGTCAATTTCCGGGTTTCAGAAATGTTTTGGTGTTTTTACCGGAAGCTTCTAGAATGTTCTGGAAGGTCCAACACCCCGGGTGAGGGTACTTGAAATGCACCATACCCTAATGGGGTAGGAGCATGACCACTAGGTCAAGTCAGCCACGGATATGGAAGAGATAATCAAACTCTAGTTTGAATAGTCAAACTCTAGTTTGAAAAGTCAAATCCTAGTTTGAAAGTCAAAGTCCTAGTAGAGGAAGGAAAGGAAACCTTGAGGGATGATGACCCACAAGTATAGGGGGTGTATCATAGTACTTTCGATAAATAGGAGTGTCGATCCCAACGAGGAGCAGAAGGTGTTGACTAGTGGTTTGGAGCAGGAATTCTCTGTAAATACTTAGCAAACGAATTTTTACGGTTTTTTGATAATGCAAAGAAATAAAGTGCAAGTAAAGAAAGACAACAAATAATCGTAGTGGACCAATCCTTTCTTAGCAAAGGACAAGCCGGTTGTAATACTTATGAGGACCAAACGTTCTCGAGGACACATGGGAATACTGTCAAGTGCTTTCGCTTCATATAGTTGATTAATCTTCTTTGGTTTGATAAGTGTTGTGTGGGTGAACCTATGCTAATGTACCGACCTTACTTGGACTAATACATACTTGTGATTAAACCCCTTGCAAGCATATGCAACTACAATAAAGTAATTAAGATAAAAACCTAACCACAGCATTAAACTCCAAGATCCTACACTCCCTTGTGCAAAGGTTTCCAAACGGGGGTTTAGGTTTCTGTCACTCCGGCAACCCCAAAATTAGTAGCCAAATACACAATGCATTCCCCTAGGCCCATAAATGGTGAAGTATCATGTAGTCGACGTTCACATGGCACCACTAGAAGAATATCACCACAACTTAAATATCAAACCATTGAATAATACCTCAACATAATTCCACTACTAACAACATGCCTTCTCCCATGTCCTCAAGAACTAAACGAACTAATCACGAGACATCATATGGATCAAGATCAGAGGTGATATAATGATGAATAAAAATCTGAACATAGACAATAATTGAATGGTTCCACTCACAAGCTTCAACTACAAAAGTAATTAACACCAAGAAAGTTTCCCCTAAGAACTATGCAAGATTCAACACAATTGTTACATCGGGATGGAGTGGTGATGATGGTGTTGGTGGAGATGGTGGTGAGGATGATGATGATGATGATCCCGATGAAGTCTAGCTTGATGACGGTGTTGATGGCGACGATCTCCCCTCTCCGGGAAGAAGTTTCCTCGGCACAAATCTGTCTGCCGGAGAGCTCTTTATCTCTCTGTAGTTTCCGCCCCGCAGAGGCGGCAGAATCTTTCTGTGGTCGCCTGGTGGCGCGGCCCAGGGTGGCCCGTGCATGGGGGCGTGTGGGCCCCCTATGGCCAATCTCAGCCTCCTCGTCTGGCTTCCTTTGTCTGCTGGAAAAATAGGATTTTCCATGTATTTTCTGGAATTTTCTAATCTTCGCGAATATTGCATCAAAACACCGCTTTTTCCATCAGAATCCTGACTCCGTCAGTTCATCCTCCAAAAGTCATCCAACATGCAAAAATAGATGAAACAACATAAGTATCAACTCTTAATATGAAATATATCAATGAATAGCAGTAAATTATGATATAGAATAGTGATGCAAAATGGACGTATCAACTGCGCCCAAGCTTAGACCTCGCTTGTCCCCAAGCGAAAACTGAGCTCAGTAAACATGTCCACAGGTTTATGGAGTTAAGTGTCGATAAAAACAATACGAACAAGAAGCATCACACTTACCAATACATAACCCATAATATAAAGCAACTCACCATTATATAACTTAACTTGCAACGAGTATGGGAGTCACAATAAAGATGCATAAAGAAAAATCATAATTGGTAATGGCAAACTTTGTTCTTGGTCACATAACAGATGACAAATCATACTTTTTCAAGAAAATTTATTGTAATGAAGTTTAAAACAGTAGTCCTTTTGCTTAAACATAAAAGTCTTTTCACAATGATGGCTTTTAAAGTAATACTCATTCAGATAAGATTTTTGTGCAAAACAAGGAAGATAAGGAACATGATTGAATAAATCATCATATGAATGATTGAAACACAACAACTCAAATGCTTGCTGCAGATAGAAAGGAATAGGTTTACTGACTCAACTAAGAAGTAAAAGATAGGCCCCTTCGCAGATGGAAGCAGGGATTTCAAGTTTCATAAAGATCTTTCAAAAGATTATGGTAATTACTAGCTTTGAGCTCTCATTTCCCCTATCATAAGCATCTTGAGGTGATTAAGGTTAAAGTGAACAAATATGGAGTATATGCTTGACGAAATATAAGTTGGCAATCTCATGTCCCTTGAGTATGAGGGTTGTTCCTCATGCTACTCAACTTTAGTTACGGGTAAGTTCTTGTCATTGTAAATATATGTGTATCATAGAGAACCGCCAACGGGGTACCCCTTGACTCATGACACAAGAGATATCCCATATCAAAATGACAAGGCAACAGACAGTGAACATCTCAGCAATCTTCTTATTTACCATGGGAAAATGGTTTTTTCTCTTCTTTCCTCTTTTTCTTTTTCTCTTCTCTTTTTTCTATCTCTCTCTTTTTTATAAGAAGAATGCTTCATAGATTGATCACAATGGTGATGCTGCAAGTTTCCACCATGATTAGGCATGGCTTAGGCTAGTGGCCCAAGCATTTCTCTAACACATATACATGACTCCATGGACTTACAAGCTCCCCTTTTATTTCACACTGCCGGCATCCGCAAACAAAAGATCATGATATCAATGGGGTAGATATTTATAGGTGTTGAAAGCGTTCCCCGTGACAGCACGGTTCTGCTAATTCCCAACTTATAGGTGCAAGCTTATACAACATAGATGACATAATGGTTCAAGTTTATTAAGGGAAGGAAAATAAGGTGCGCCATCAAGTTCGTGAGAGCTTTACTAACTAGTTTTCACATAACAAAATAATTTTTAATTTGAAAGATAGATGAAACTCGAGAATTTACTTGGAATAGCAATAATGCTAATAGGTAGGTATGGTGGACACAAATGACAAAGGTTTTAAGTTCAAGGATTGGAGGCACGAGAAGTATTCCCTCTCAATACGGGTTTTTGGCTAGCAAGGCTGGGTAGCAAGCAAAAGAGTTGAAGGAAACAAGCAAACATACAAGTGATAAAAAAACATGCAATCTTCCTTGAAAACACAAAAGATCTTTACTAAAGAATACTAAGCTTATGAGACAATCAAGAAAGAAAGAAAATTATATAAAATACATGTAAGTGCTTTTCTCTTTTCCTTTCAAACCTCAAAAAGTGTTGCTACTGACCAGAGCTCGGTTTGCCAAAACCAATTTATATTTACTTGATGCTCCCAAAGTGATACCAATAATAATCAACAAGATCAATCATATAATAGAGATTGCAAACTAAAATAAGATGTGCAAAAAGTAAAAGATGAAACTTCTCATTAATATTCCATAAAGGCACTCACACTAAGGGATACATAGATAACCAACTAGAGGAGAGATACTTCCACAATACAAACCATCCTATATGATAACTTCTCTATTCAAGATATGACTCTACTAAAAATGTAAAAAGATGAAAGATAATGATATGATACCGCGACACTCCCCCATGCTTGGAAATAACCAAGGGGATTTCAAAACCTGATGACGAATCACTCCCTCAGTGGTGGTGGTGTTCCCTTGTCATCGTCAGACTTCCAAGGTAAAGGCTACCCATCCACAAAGGATGCCTTGGTTTCCAAAATCCTGAAACTAGTAGCAGAGCTTATGCGTTTAAACCTAGCCTCGTACTCACAATTTTTATTTTGCATGTCGTAGAGTTGTGCTTGTAATTGGTTGGTGGTCTGATGGAGCGAGATGATATCATCCTGAAGCTTGGCAATCTCCTTCTTATGCTCCGCAACGAGTTCTGAACTTATCGGATGACGTCCACTTCATGTTCCGCCATCTTCTTGTACCTAAAAACTTCTTCTCCAATGCTTCCATCCTATCTTCCAGACTGCCTTCTCCTTTAGGGCCCTGAACTTCTTTTATCTATACCTTCCCATCCTTGAGTAACAACTCCTTGGGGTGAATCTGCAACTCATACATGTACGGGTTGATGATGTCCGCGGAGGAATCCTCCTTAGGTGATCTAGAGGAAGACATTGTGGCTCCAAAACTGAGAATTTATCTGACAGAAATAGATCGAAACAAAAACACGAAGAGAACATGATATACGAACCTCGGGAGATCCGGGTGATTATATATTACGAAGTTTTACAACATAAGGAAGGTATTGGGTGAAAACGGGATGGAGACGGACTCCGGGTGGCCACACCCCCTGGTGGCGTGGATAGGAAGGGCCCACGCCACGGGGTGGTGTGGGCCACTCGGGCTACGTTTTGTTGGGGTGATAACCCCCGGTAGGGTCACAAGGGATAAAACATTGCCCATCTTGGCTTACGCCGAGTAAAAGAAGAACCAGGCCGAGTAAGGACGGCCGGGTAAGATAGTCATGTGCGGCCGACATAGAAATTATGTCGGCCCGTATAGAACATATGTGTTAACCTTGCAGGAACCAACGAGCCGAGTCTCACGAGGAAGGGCCGAGTCAGATAGGACGCGTGGCACCTTTCCGAGTGAGGTTCAGAAGGGACCATAGTAAAGCACGATCAAAAGAGAAGGGCGACGCCTGGTGACACGGAAGGAGCCGGGTGAAACCTAAAGCAAGGGCTGACGTACAGAGTTACTACATGATGCCAAAGGAACTGGAGGCGACGTACGTGAAGACCGTTATCTATATAGCTTTATGGACTGGGCCACTTGGCTTAGTACAAGCCCATGACCCTACCCGTACAGTAAGGACCAAGATCCAAACACTAACCCTAGGACCCAAAGGGATGTAACCTAGCTATCCATCACCTATATAAGGAGAGGATAGCTAGGGTTAGAATCGGTTGAACCTAGTAGGGAACTAGTGCACTGAACCTTAGTTCATACTGTTGGAGATATGCCCAAGAGGCAATAATAAAGTGTTTATTATCATATCTTCACACTTATGATAAATGTTTACATACCATGCTATAATTGTATTAACCGGAAACATTAATACTTGTGTGATTTGTAAACATAAAAGAGTCCCTAGTAAAGCCTCTTGTTAAACTAGCTTGTTGGTTAATATATGATCATGGTTTCCTGATCATGAACATAGAGATGTTATTAACAACGGGGTCATATCATTAGGAGAATGATGTGATGGACATACTCCTATAGTTAAGCGTAGCATAAAGATCAAGTCATTTAATATAGTTCATTTGCTATAAGCTTTCTGATACATAGTAACCTAATTCCTTCGACCATGAGATCATGCTAATCACCATCACCGGAAGGATGCTTTGATGACATCAAACACCACACCATAATTGGGTGGCTATAAAGGTGGCATTGAGTATTCGGAAAGTATGTGTTGAGGCACATGGATCAAGAGTGGGATTTGTCCATCCATATGACGGATAGATATACTCTGGGCCCTCTTGGTGAAATGTCATCCAATTAGCTTGCAAGCATGTGACTGGCTCACAAGGTATCACATATCACGGGAACGAGAAAAGAGTACTTATCAGTAACGAGGTTGAACTAGGTATGCAGAGATACCGACGATCATAACCTCGGATAAGTAAACTATCGTGAAACAAAGGGAAATTGGTATCGTATGTAAGTGGTTCATTCGATCGCAAAGTAATCATAGAAATATGTGGGATCCATATGAATTTCCAGATTCCTCTATTGGTTATTGTTCGGAGAAGTGTCTCGATCATGTCCGCATAATTCACGAACCGTAGGGAGACACACTTAAGGATTCGACGTTGTTTGAGTAGTTATGGTATTATGAGAAAGAGACCGAATGTTGTTCGTAGTCTCGGATGGGATCCGGGATATAACGAGGTGATCCTGAATGGTCCGGAGAATAAGATTCATATAAGGAAAGTCCCGTTTCGGAGTTCGGGAATGATTCCGGTGTTTTCATCGGGAATGTTCTAGAAGGTTCCGGAATGTCCGGCACTCCGGGGGGGAGGGTACATGAATGTGTCATTACATATTGGAATGATTTCATCATGTACTAAGTGTTCTCGCTATTCCAAATAAAGGATTAAATTGAATCCTAAACTGAAAAGTCAAACGGCCAGTTTGAAAGTCAAACGGCTAAAACAGGAAAGTGAGGGAAAGAGGAAAGAGGAGGTTGAAACCGACTTGGGTGAGGAGTCCCTCCTCTCCAAGACGGCGCACCACCCAAGGCCGAGTTGGGGAGGGACTCCCTCCCCTTGGCCGCACCTCCCACCTATAAAAGGAGGGGCAGGGCCCCCTCCTCTAGACACACAAGTTCCTATCCTCTAAATCTAAACCCTAGCCACAGCCTCCGGTTTAGAGCCGTTTTAGTTTAGAGCTTCTAATTGCCCTAGCCTTCGGTTTAGAGCCTTCTAATTGGTGTGTCTAATCCCTAGACCACTAAAGCCTCTCTCATACTCCACCATACTCGCTTAAGGCGAAGCCTCGAGATCTCCCTCTACTTCCGGTACCACGCCGTGCTTGCTGGAATCGCGAGGAGAGTGCTACAACCTCCGTCACTGGAACAAGGGAGAGGAAGGTCTTCGCCGAGTACCAACGTGTGACCGATGGGAGCGCCGGAACGCAGCGCCGAAGGATCGCTCACGCGATCTTGAGATCGGAAGTGTACGACTACATCACCCACGAGAATCTGCTCTTTAACCGCTTTGGAATCTTCGAGGTAAGTTATTCCATCGACTCGCTACAATCTAGTAGATAGATCTTGGCTTGTTTGTTTGTATGCGATAGAAATTTTTGTTTTCCATGCTACGAATCCCTACAAAGGGTATCGAGCCGTGTATATATGTAGATCCGCACGAGTAGAACACAATGGTCATTGTGGGCGTTGATGCTTTTGTTGTCGATTGCTTCTTGTGTACTTTGCATCTTGCGGTATGTTGGGATGAAGCGGCCGGCTAACCTTACATGACATCGCTCATGAGACTTGCTCCACGCTTGACATGCAACTTGTATTGCATAAGTGGCTTTATGGGTGCTGTTTCTCCTAGCATAGTTAAGATCCAATTTACAACGGGTGATTAACAATACTAGTATCAATGTTGTGGTTCTTGTTCGTAAGTTAGAACGACACTTATTGAAAGCCCCAAAACCACGTAAAATATGCAAAGAAAGTAGAGGCGTCTAACTTTGTTTTGCAGGGGTGTGCAGTGATGTGATATGGCCATGATTGTGATTATATAGGGCTTATAGCTCCTATGCGACGTCTTTACGTGGAATTGGAAGGAAAGCGACATCGTTGAAAAGAATAGCTCGCATGCGACGGATGTGAGGCAACTAATATCCCAGGGCCACACGGGCCTTAAATCGGTCGTAAGGACACATTTAACTTTGTTCCAATATTAGGGTTAAGCCAAACCGGTTGGTTGGGACAGCCAGTCAAACCAACCGCTTCCGACCGAGAGCGCCAGAATCGATCGTAGCTTCCCCGACGGTGGCGGCGGACCTCACCCATCGTTCTCGGCGGCGGCGGCGGCACGGCAATTAATTTAGGCGGCGGCGCTTTCGTTCGACGACGAAGGTGGTGAGTGCCATTTGAAAGCTAATTCCTCTCCCATTCTTCTCAATTCGAGATCTGAGCGTGCCCATTGATGCTAGATTGTGGAGGCGAGGGTGTGTTGAACGGGGCAAGGGGGAACGATATGGAGCATGGAGAGGGGACTTCTAATCGGTATATCCCGTATCTCTGCACTTAATTTCTCTAAGGTTGAGCTCTCTGTTCGCTTCCGCTAGCTCACAAGGCCGCCAAAAAGGGGAGACGATGTTGCGCGCCAAACCTTCAATTTCGCATCAATTTCTTTCCCTCTAGGGCTGTTTTAGTTGATGGCGCACGCAGATCATTGAGAGAGACACGGTTGTTAAATGGGAGGTGGAATTAGAACATGTTGATCCCCAAGAGCTAATAAACATGGGAGAGGAGGTAAGGAAAATGGTGGAAAAATTGGGGATAGTGTGGTTTGGGGCGAGCAAGAAGTTTCTTTGTTACGATTTGATGATTGCAAATGTGACTATGTTAGGGTTGAGACAGGGGAACATATAGTTGATGAAATCGATGAGAGAAACGGTTGGACAAGCAAAATTGTTCTGTTTTTAGCAGAGCTCATTGATCTAAAACCTGATTCGAGGGTTGGATATGTGGCCTCGAAGCTGGTACTTCAGATGGTCGAGGATGATTGGGCTGCACAAAGGCAAGTAATGCCTATACTTACCGAGTTGGAAGTGTTAGTGGAGGATGATGATGCTAATGCACAAGGAGGCTGCATATGGTAATGCACAAAGGATTGTAACTGTTGATTGGAATTCAGTTGAGATACATGACCGCACGATTTGGTCATTGCACCAATAGATGACATTGAAATGGCAAAGCCTTTTGGCATTCCTATAGATGACAGAGACAAGGAGAAGAAGAGGGATGAAGCTGCAAATGATGGTGACAACCATTTAAGAGATGAAGAGGCAGATATAGATCTAGAGTTGTTGGAAAATGCTGCTTCATGTAGATGATGCACATGATGATGAGCTAGTAACGATTTATGACAAAGAGGACCCGATTATTGAAGTTGGGAGATTGTTTCCAAGCATGGATGAATTCAGATGTGTTTCAGACATATGCAACAAACGTGAGTTTGCTACCAAGACTATGTGGACTGATAAAAGAAGTTCTATGCAAAATGCATAGGTTATGATGGTGGTGCCAAGACTTGCAAGTGGTATATATCTGCTAGACGCCAACCCGATGGAAGGACAATAAGAGTGAATCAAATTCCAAAACCTCATACTTGCATTACAAGTTCTCAAACAGTTACAAAGATGACATCACAATTATGGGTTGCAGAAAAGATCAAGCCCATTTTAGCCACAACACCAAACAAGACCGCAAAGAGACTAAAATAGACTTGGAAAAGCAAGACCATTAAGTGAATTATACTACGTGTGGAAGGCAAAGCAAAGGGCAATGAAAGAGCTATATGGTGATTGGGCAAATACCTTTCGAATGCTTTATAACTTCAAAGCGTAGTAGAGAAGAGGTCACCGGCGGTTGTGGAGATAGATACGAGGTAACAGGTGATGGGAAAGTCTTATTCTATAAATTCTTCATGGCTTTAAAGCCTTGCATCGATGGCTTCAAAGCAGGTTGCCATTCATATTTGAGTATAGACTCATCTTTCTTGATCGAAAGTGGAATGGTCAACTAGCAGATGCAATGCTTTAGATGGACACAATTGGATGTTCCACTGTAGCTATTGGCATGTTCCATTGAGATGAGGCATCATGGACATGGTTCATGATGCGCTTGAAAAGATGCATAGGGTCGATCTCTCCATTGGCAAGGTACAGATGCATGTAAAGGTTTAGAAAATGCGTGAAGATTGTTTTCCTCATGCCGAAAGAGGGAGTGCTTCGCCATATGTGGATGAATTTGATCAAAAATTCGAGGAGATGATTCTGGACGCATGTGGCCAGCAGCAAGATCTTACACCAGGCAGACACATTCATATCACCTTGAGAAGATTAAGGCGGCATGCTCTGAGGAGGATAGGGTCAAGTTTTGTACATGGTTGGAAACCTACCATTCTCTTTTATGGTACAGGTCTGGTTTTAACACTGCCATCAAATGTGATCATATCAACAATAATTTGGCAGAAAGTTTCAACAACAAAGTGAAGGAGTTAAAAGACTTGCCTGTCCATGACATGGTTGACCAGATCAGGATCATGATCATGAGGTTGTGGGAATTGAGAAGAAGGCTTGGTGATGTTCTTCAAGGAGATAAGCTTCCTGATGTTGTGCACCAGGTGGTCAACAGGAGCGAAATCTTGCACATTTGCGTGTTGAGAAATCCTCATTGTGGGGTGTCAAGTCGAGATACAAAGATCGGGGAGGCATGTTGTTGACACTCAATTGCATGAATGCACATGCCTTGAGTGGCAACACACCGGGACTCCTTCTGCGCATGCCATACTTTTCTTGGCCTCCAAACACAAGATAAATATGCACCCATATTTGCACGAGTATTATTCTGTAGCAAAATTCAAGGCTGCATATGGAACACCAATTCCAGACTTACAGATCAGTCTCAAGTGGACATTCAGTTCTCCTTGTGTCCTCCTTTGATGAAAAGAAAGGCAGGCCCAAGCAAGTAGATTCAAGGCTTGGTTTGAGAAAGGTGGGAGCAGCAAGAAGGAAAGAAAGATGAAAAGAAAGATGCCAAGCCAAAAAGGGCCCAAAAGGTAACAAGAATAGATGCAAACTCTGTGAAGAACTTGGACACCGAAATGGCTCTACCAAGTGCGATACACTGCTGAAAAGCCAAAGTATGTTCATCCAAAATCTATCCCATTTCTTGTTGATGATTTTCTCCCCAATAACTTGCTTGTTTTCGGAGGAAGCGTGGAGAAAAGGCCCACCTCTTGTTGTTGACGAATCTTGGCCAGTGAAAAGGGCAAGAATCAATGGCCAAAGAAAGAAGAGAACTAACGGATCATGTTTGGTCTTGCTGAGGTGCAATCGAACTTGTTTTGGAGGATGATGTGCAAACTGTTGAGGCTTTAGGGCACACCGCTTCGATTTGTAAGCTCGTGCAAAATGAGGGGCAAAATGAGCCTGTTGTTGAGGCTCTAGTGAAAAATGAGCCTGTTGTTGAGGCTCTGGTGCAAAATGAGCCTGTTGTTGAGGCTCTGGTGCAAGATGAGCCTGTTGTTGAGGCTCGTGCAAAATGAGCATGTTGTTGAGGCTCGTGCAAAATGAGCCTGTTGTTGAGGCTCGTGCAAACCGACCAAGTTGTTGAGGCTCGGATCATGATCATGAGGTTGTTGAGGAGGTGCAGGTGAAGGAGACTCTTGGACGTCTTTGGGGAGGCCAGATGGTAATGGTAAGAAAAGAAGAGCATAAACCTATTGTGTGGTGTGAAACTTGTGAAGGAGAAGAAAACGAGGGGTAAGAAGAGCCAAAAGAAATAGACATTTGTTATTGTAAACATTTGTTATTGTTGTAAACATTTGTTATTGTTGTAAACATTTGACACTTGTTGTTGTAATAATTTGGCACTTGTTGTTGTAAACATTTGTTATTATAATAATTTGTCACTTGTTGATAATTTGGACAAAATTCAAATATGATGGTAAATTTGAATTTCAACATATGTAGCTATGTCACTTTTCTATGTTTGTATGATCTTCCAAGGTTTTCCTCATATGTACAATACAACTCATCCTCACCCTGATCCCTTTTGTGAAGTACAACTCACCCTCACCCAAAATGGGGTAGAAATGGGCTCCAAAGCTAGGGTAAACCACCCCATTTCTAAGCAAGTTTTTTTTCGACCATTTCTAAAACCAAGTTAGATATTTTTCCTCAGAACTATGTCACATAACATGACACCATGCGAAGGTTTTGTATTTTTTTGATTTTTTTTGAATTAGTTATGCACATTTGAATGTCTGGTCAAACTTGAAGGGTTTTCATAAATATTCTTAGCTAGGGTCTGAGGCTCATAAAACTACCATTGGATCTCTGATGAAATAGCATGTTGTGAACCTAAAAATTATTTTTACAAAAATCATCAGCATGGAATCATGTACTTGTAGTTCATATCTTACCACTTCCATAGATTCGGCAGGATTTGTCTTTTCACTGTGGATGGAATAAAAGGTCCGAGATACTCAGGTTGGGAAATTGTACATTCTAGGTGGTCTAGTATTTTGAAAAATAGGATGTTACCATTTTGAAACTTCAATTTGGTGGTTGCTTCACAAATCCCCCTCTTTCGGACTCGAGAAAATAGAAAATGATTTTTACGTGCGTCGAAAAGGAAAACTTTGTGCTACAACATTGTTAGTCATCCCATTATAGACATGCATGCCAAATATGGGCACATTATCAAAAACTATGCCTTGATTCTAGCCATATCATTGGTCATTTGACCCGAAAGCGAAAACCTCGGAGGAGATAGGTCATTTTGTGAAGGGTTTTTGAAATATGATCAATAGACCAAGTTTTATATTTTTCCTCACAACTATGTGACATAACATGACACCATGCGAAGGTTTTGTATTTTTTGATTTTTTTGAATTAGTTATGCACATTTGAATGTTTGGTCAAACTTGTGAAACCCGCTGTTGCATCCTAAACCCGCTAACCCTAAGGCCGAATGAGGACCGTAGATCTAACCCTAGCGCGACATCAGGGCCGTCCGATCGCGTCTTCTAGAAGGATTCGCGGTGGCTCTGGGCAATCCGTGGAAGGGCTTGTTCGCAACCGATTGGTTGGCGTCTCTTAGAAGGATTTCGTGGCTAGCTCTTGGCGATCCGTGGGATGGATGATTCTGGAATCTGATTGGCTTCATCGTTTTTACGTGCAACAGCGTGGCATGCGAGCGTGGCATGCGAGGACGCTGGGCGGGGCGGGCTGCACCATGCGGGCATGCAGCTGCCCTAAGCGTCATGATCTAGCTATTTTACGTCCAATGCTGCAGATTTACTCCTCCGTCGCATTAAATAAGTTTACGTGCAACAACTTTCTCCAATCAAACTTACTCCCCTCAGGTTTATTGTAATAAATGAGACTTTGCATGATACCACATCTATGTTATTTTGGCTTGTGGATAGCCTTAGGCTGGTCATAGTGCTAAGTAACTAAGACTAGTAACTTGCACATGTTACTAGTTGATGTTACTACCTTCATAGTGGGTGATAACATATGTATGGTGTCATGCAAGAGCTAATTAATTAGGTTGTAGATTCATATGATCTTGGTTATGTGTGATGTTATGGTAACTAGCTAAGTTACTACCTCTCTCTCTTTCTTCATTAATTGTCATGCCATGTCACCAATTTGCCTAATTGGCATTGCATGTACATGCATGTTAGGCATCCACTATGTGCAAAAAATCACACCTTAAGTCCTATGTGGCAATGCTTGTAGTCTACTTTATACATAGTGGAAGAAATAAGAGTTGTCCATAAGCTTGTAGATGACCTTAAGCTTATGGGTTGTCCACAAGCAATAGAAAATAATTTACTCTCTCTTCCCTCTCATGCATGAGTATGTAGGATGAGACATGTGGGTCCCAGCTTATAGCTAAAGTTCACCTTATACATAGTGGAAGATTTTACAAGGAAGATGGGTCCCACCTTATGGCTAAAGTTTACCTTATACATAGGTGATGCCCTAAGTTACTCCCACTATGACTAGTCTTAGGGCAGTCTTATGGACTATTTTTTGGCTTGTGGATAGCCTTATGGACTAAATAGTGGATGCCCAAGTGCATTGGAAAGGTAGAAGTACATTTTTTGTGGACAAATTTTGAAGCCAAACGTACACTTATTTGAGGACAGAGGGAGTATGCATGTCACTATGACCAGCAGAAAAAATATCAAAATCTAAAATATGTAATAAATATAACGTCTGCTTGGCACACTCGAGACCGTTGGACCGAGCGTGGCATGCGAGGCTGGCGGGCGGGCTGCACCATGCATGCAGATGCGTGGTCGGGGCGGCGTGCAGGGTTACAATCGTCGCATCTTAGCTATTTTTTTTCTCTTCGCATTGATCACGCCCGCTTCCCACACGCAACGCAGCGACGCGTCTGCCTCGGTCCGGGCGGGCTGCACCATGCATGCAGCTGCCTCTAGCGTCATAGCCTAGCTATTTTATGGCAACAACTGCCCCATTAAATAAGTGTACGTCGAACAACTTTCTTCACCAAATTTACTTCCATCCGGTTCATGCGCCATACAAAAGTCAATATTACTCCCACCGATTTTTCTTATGTGCCAATGAACAACTACCTTGGACGTTTTTTCTCTCTTCGCATTAATGCACATGCATGCATGCAGGGGCGTCGCATCCTAGCTATTTTTTTCTCTCTTCGCATTGATCACGCCTGCCCGCTGCTTCCCGCCTTTTCGCATTGATCATGCATGCAGGACGCTGTCTCGGCTGCTCAGCCAACGCGACGCTGGATTCCCACGCCTTCACGCCCGCCTCAATAAATAGGCAAAACGCCTTTGCCTCCTCATCTCATCTTGCCCTCATCTCTTCAACCTCGAGCCTGCCCCTTTGCCTCCTCCTGCCCCCAAACACTCCGACCATGGCGACCTCCCCTTCCGCCTCCTTCCGACGAAGAACTCAGCGACGAGGACAACCACCCGGACCACAAGCAGTGGTGGAGCAGCCCACGCCCCGCCCCGCAAGCGTGGCAAGAAGGAGAAGTCCCGCCCCCGCCTGGGAGACCAGGGCCCCATCGTCCACAACCCGTCCCCAACCTCCCGGCGGGCGACCTCCCTCCAAGCCTACCGGGCTAAGGAGGAGGCAAGGGAGGAGGCTCGCATGGCCAAGTGGGAGGAGAAGGCGGCCCAGCGCGCCTTGAAGAAAAGGCGCAGACAGTGGGAGGAGGAGCAACGGGAGGCCAATGGCCGGGCCTTCCGGGAGGAGCAATGGAAGCGGGACCAGCGGGACCAGCGGGAGAGGCGGGCGGCGTGGGATGCGGCTGCACCGGCACCGCCTCCACCGCCGATGGAGTAGGGGGTTAGGGTTTAGGGGCTAGCCCAGGGTTTAGGCGGGGCGCCTATTCCGCCCCTTCCCCTATATTATTGTACTTTTTTATTTTTATTGTAATGTTATCTATCTAATATAAGTAATGTTATCCCAATATTATCGGCCCCCAATATTATCTATCCCTTGTTTCATTGCAATCTGTGTTTTATTTTTATTGTATTGTCATTTGTCAAAACACCCAAAACAACAAGTGTATAAAACAAAAGACACAAAAACAAGTTCATATAATACTCGTGCAATATTTATATATTTACAAGTGTATAAAACAAAAGACACAAAAACAAGTTCATATAATACTCGTGTAATATTTATATATTTAAAAGTCTATAAAACAAAAGACACAAAAACAAGTTCATACAACACATGGTTCATTTTCAAATAAGACATTTACATATTTACATAAGTTAAAGGAGCGCCCAAGTTATGTTAGTTAAATGGATATCTTTGGACTTCATTTATATATGTACTTTTGCAAAAAAAAAGATTGCAACCTGAGCACGAGTATCTGCAGATTCACACGTTCCTATTTAGATTGTAACGTGAGTACCATTTTTTTTGCCCAATCAACATATAGTTACTATTGGGCCTGGATACGTCCATTTTGGCATGGCTAGGTTATATTTGGGCCTAGCCTTTTTCAATCCTCGCCAATTGTTTTTACTTTTCAACCCTCCTCCCTCGCACAGACACTGCGATAAAAGGAACACCGATTAAATCGACGAAATCAAGAAACACTGCCAAAAGAGCAGCTCAAAATTAGCCCGAATTTGTGTTGCATTTTATTCAAGCCAAAGACATAGACCATTACATCCATTACAAAGCATCACTCGAACACCGATCATTGTCTAATGACTAACGATGAGGAGATAAACTAATCCGAGAGAAATTACACAAAATAAAAAACCGCCATCGATTGTCCTGCTTCAATTCGATGATTTGTCTTAGCTGCTTGTTCATCTTCTTTAGCTCGGCCTTCACTTCCGCATCCACCGTAGTACCAGCGAAATGGGGTTGCCACATCCCAATTGCTCCACCACGGACGGGTTTTCGAGCTCCCGGATGCTACCTCCACCCCACCGCCGATGTACTCATCAAGCCACTCAAAATGCCCACATTTTGGCGCCTCAAATCGCAGAGATGAACCCTAAATCCCAAATTCGATGAAATGCATGAAATTTCGAAGAAAAGCGAGAAATTGGCGCGGAACACTCAGATCTCACCTTTCCGGCTCGGGCTTGCTCTCACACTTCACAAATTCCCGACCAATGTTGCCGTTCTTGTCGGTGGATGTGACAAGCCGCTCAGGCGCTGCACGGGGCAATCGGGCACCTCCTCATCGGCACCGCACCATACCGAGGCCATGAGCGCGGGGAGGAAGCAGAGCTCGACATCCTCGCCGGCGCCGCACTTGCTCGCCGGAGAAGAAAACAGAAGGGGATGAGATGCTGGAACGGTGGCGGGAGTGCTCGGGTGCAGGGACGGATCGGGGCCAACGGCTCTCTTCAACCACAGGGTGGGTCCCACGATATGAGGTGGACATCAGGTGAGTTCCGCCGTGACGTGGAGAGGCTGTGGGTCCTACTGTGCTCAGCTGATTCGAATCGTTGACGGTCTCGTGGGGTTAAGTGGAAGTGTCGCACGGGAGCTATTTGCCGCTTCAGAAGTGTCGTGTGCGAGCTATTCTTTTCAACGATGTCGTGTTCCTTCCAATTCCATGTAAAGACGTCGCATAGGAGCTATAAGCCCGATTATATATGATGTATGCAATGTTCCTTATTGTAAGTCGGCAACCAGCAGGAGCCATATGGTTGTCTTTAATTTCTGTTAAGACCCGCGTGTCTATTCAAAGTAGTTGTAATAGTTGAAGCCGGTGGAAGACAACCATGGAGCAGCGTCATTGACCTTGATGCAATGCCGGTAATGATGAAGATCATGTTCGTGCTTGAAGATGGAGATCGAAAGCACAAAGAAGAAAGGCCATATCATATCACATATTATGAATTGCATGTGATGTTAATCCTTTATGCATCTTGTATTGCTTAGTAGACGACGGTAGCATTATAAGATGATCCCTCAAGCACACAATTTCAAGTTCTTAATTGTTCACCCTTAGTTAGCACCGTTGCTAAAGCTTGTTGTTTCGAAGCACCACATGATGATCGGGTGTGTTAGATTCTGCGAGTGTATACAACGTAAGCAAGCCAGATTTGCTTATGCGGAAGCTAAGGTTGATCTTGACGAGCCTAGCATGTACAGACATGGTCTCGGAACACGGATCACCGAAAGGTAAAGCATG
Source organism: Avena longiglumis (assembly GCA_030063025.1). Taxonomy (NCBI): domain Eukaryota; kingdom Viridiplantae; phylum Streptophyta; class Magnoliopsida; order Poales; family Poaceae; genus Avena; species Avena longiglumis. The sequence continues at coordinate 535,479,432 of CP125976.1, forward strand.
AGTCATATAGTAGATATGATGAACATGTTGATTGTTCGCCATTGAAGTTGCATCAACTCTCGTGATGATCGGTTTTGATGTGGTGGATTTGGTTTGTGTGATCACTAAAACAATGTGAGGGATATTGTTTTGAGTGGGAGTTCACCTAGATTAATTTAATTATTAATTAGAACTCAATTTATCATAAACTAAATCAAAGTGAATTTGCATAGTTGTTGTAGTCATTGGCATCCGTTTACCACCTTGCGCTTAGTTATAATTGAGATGATAGAACTATAGAATTCTGGTTAGTTACTTTACGAACTGGTATCGTATTGTTTTGAAGTGTTAATCTAAAGTTTAAAAGTCCTATTGCAAACTTTCAAGAAGTTCCTTACTCCATGAAGTTTAATAATTAGTATTAAATCAAGAGTAACAATTCCAAGTGTTAGTATATAAGTATCCTGTTTGTCTCCATGATTCTTGATATTCAAAGGATTCTCTTAATATCAAGGTTATCTAGGATCCGAAAGAGTTGTTTGAAACCATGATGTGTGGAAGATCTTGATATCTGAAACGAAGTATTGGTTACAACATGATAGAGTATAATATGGCAAAAGTCATGTTCTCATATTTGATGAGAATTTGCAAAAGGTTGGAGACACTTGTTGTCCTAATCCTCCAAAAGGTTTTGGATAGCAACATTATACTCATAATTCATCATTATAAGCTAAAAGTAGCTTGATCATGGACGATTCCATGATAAGGGTGAATATTTGATGTAGGTAAAATGTTTACTACACCAAGAGATTACTAAAGAAAGGAATTTGAAAGAACACCAAACATTTGATGATGGTGATCTACTTCAAGGTGCAAGTCCAAAGACATTGGTATTTAACTATACACGCTTTGGACTATATGTCATATGTATGACTCCACTATTGATGTTGATAGATTCTTTCAAACAGAAAAGGAAATATTGAAAGAAAATCTCATAAGTATATGGCAGAAAGGAAAAGACTAGAATTGTTCAGTTTAAGTATATAGATGATATACATGTTATGGCTATATTCTTTGCTTATTAAACAATGTGGTTCTTAAGTATTTAATACTGAATTTGTTGGTATGAATCGTCATACGAAACAACAGAATTCATGAACTACAGTGGCCTAAGTAATTAGTGAAAGAATATGTGATGATGTTCATCGAGAACAAATAAAGGGTTATTGTGTTGCTCGTTAAACATCAAAGGTTGCCTTCAAGATTTGTTTTATCAGGTATTATGAGAACAAAAGGGTTGATCAAATAATTGCTGTAATCCATAAAAGATGGATGATTCACAAATCTCGTTGGAGAAATCACATCCATAAAACTAGTGCTAAAAAAATGTCGAAAGACAAATTGATTGAAAGATCACTTAGGAAGTGACATCGCCGTTTAAATTATATTGGAAAGAAAACATGAAGAAACTCCATGTGGATGGAATTTTGGAGTCTTTTGATTTTTGATCACATGACGCTTGTGAAACTTTCCTAGAGATAATTGAAACTTCGTTCATAGACCAAAAGGGAACGAATGACTAGCTTATTGGAACTTGTACATATTGTTGTACGAAGTCCATTATGTGTAGTCAAGAGCGATGGATTTCAGCTTCATATGCTTTCTCCGAAAATTTGAATGAATATATGAATATTTACTTAATAAGGATGAAGTGTGAAATATTTGAAAAGTTCAAAGACTTTCAAGATGAAGTGCAAAATCATTGTAGCAAGAATATAAATAGTTTATGATAAGATCATAAAGGAAGATATTTGAGTTACAAGTTTAGCATAATACCTAAGATTTAAGGAATCATTCCGTGGATTTGCATTTTCCCGAAACACCATAAGAGTATGGAGCGTTCGATATTAAACCTTGTTTGACATGGTAAGATCAAAGGTATAATTCATAAAACTGCCATTGTATTTTAAAGATTAAAAGCTTTAGAGATTACCGTTTTCCACTGAAAAGAGCTCCATCATAATCCGCTGAAATGACACCATATAAAGTTATGGTTTGGGATTAAACCCAAGTAGTCCTTTCTTAAACGTTGGTATGTTATGCATAAGAAAGATGTTTTGCAACCAAAGTCGGATGAACTTGTCTTTGTATATCTGTTGAGTATTCCTCCATAACACAGGAGACAAAAGTGTTTGTCGCTTAGAACGTCAAGTTTCTTTGAGAAGGAATTTTTCGTGAAAAGTTAAGTGGGAGGACAATAGAACTTTGATAAGGTTAAAAGAACCTTAGCTATATGTGCAGAGTTGCGCAGCACCGAAAAGTGTTCCGGAGGCAGCAACAATGCTCATGGCTCACGTACCTCAAGGGTTATGGTCACGGAGATCTAAGTTTCTATTGAACCAAGTAGGTCGAGTAAACAATCAAATACCAAGATTTGAGGGTTGAATCATTATTTAAGAATAATGAACGTACTGCATGCAAAGAAGCGATGATGAGCCCTGACTCCGTTAAATGGCTTGAAGCCATAAAATCCGTGATAGTTCCATACACGTGAAATCAAGTTTTGAACTTGAAGGACCCTCGAGAAAGGTGTAAGACCTTACAGTTGTGTTTGGATCTATAAAGAAATAGACATGGATGTTTCACATCTATGAAATAGTCGACATGTTGGGAAGGAGTTCGCAAAATGTTCAAAGGTTGACTATGACAAGATTTGATCTTTCATAGTGATATTTAGTCTAGACGGATTAATGTAGCAACCACTACATATAATTTTGTTATATGGTAGTTGAATAAACAAAACAAGTTCTTCTAATAGAATTGTTACTCGGACATGTGCATAACACGGTCCGGAGGGTTTTGTAAATTAAGAGGATGCTAAAAGCATATGCAAACTTCAATGGTTGAAGTGAGCATCATGAGTTGGAATCTTCACTATGATGAAATTGTTAAAAGAGTTTTAATTCATCGAGACAATGAAGATGCTTGCGTTGTAAGAAATTAAGTGGAGCGCTAAGACATGTTTCTAATACATTATGTGGAAGACATATTGTTGATTGGAAATGATGTATCTTTTATTAACACATATTAAGAATTTCATCTCGATGAAAGACTTAGGCAAAACCAAATATTTGGCATCAATAGATGCTAATATGGTTGTGCCGAAGTACATAGACGAGATATTGAATGAGTTCAATATAGAAACTACAAGAAAGGTTCTTGTCGCACAGAAAGGATTGAATGATTTCAATATTGATGATATATTCAAGTGTATTGACATTTGGTAAGTGAAACAAAGATTCAAGTATAGATTGATACTTGATGTATGAAATCACAAAGAATATTTATATCAATCATCGTGATATGTACAAATCCAGATATGTCCTATGCTCTAAATGTTATGAGCATATACCAGAATAATTCATAAGATGATCATTGGACAATAGTAAGGATATTCTTATGATATTTTGGAAGAACTAAGAGTATATTATTTGTAGAAGTGACAAATAGATGGTTAGTTCATTGTAAAAGTACTACATTGATACTAGTTTTGTCACAAAATACAAATTAAGTTTATCTCAATCTAAACTAAGGGTGGCACAATATAATGGAAAGTAAGTTCCATAATGGATTTGGTTGAGTTCCAAAGTGAAGACATTGGGACAGATACTACAACAAAAGGCTAAGTATATGACTGCTATAATAGCAGCTAAAGAGGGCATTTGTGTCAAGTAGTTTGTTATCAAACTAGGTGTAGTTCACAGCGGGATAATACTATGAAGATATATTGTACGACAATATTATCAACATGTTTTAACCCCAAAGAACTAAAGGTCACACCAAAGGACCAAATTTGTACGAAGACATCTCATTAGAGAATGAGTGATGCGTAGGGACGCAAAGACATGCAATTACACACGGACCTGGAAGTGTCAGATCCGGAGATCAGTTGAACGCTAGCAATCGTGTACATACAACACCGGAAAGCCATAGGTGTTGAAAACACAAAAGATTTGAAACTAGATTATTGACTCTAGTGCAAGTTGGAGACTGTTGGAGATATGTCCAAGAGGCAATAATAAAGTGGTTATTATCATATCTTCACACTTATGATAAATGTTTACATACCATGCTATAACTGTATTAACCGGAAACATTAATACTTGTGTGATTTGTAAACATAAAAGAGTCCCTAGTAAAGTCTCTTGTTAAACTAGCTTGTTGGTTAATATATGATCATGGTTTCCTTATCATGAACATAGAGATGTTATTAACAACAGGGTCATATCATTAGGAGAATGATGTGATGGACATACTCCTATAGTTAAGCGTAGCATAAAGATCAAGTCATTTAATATAGTTCATTTGCTATAAGCTTTCTGATACATAGTAACCTAATTCCTTCGACCATGAGATCATGCTAATCACCATCACCGGAAGGATGCTTTGATGACATCAAACACCACACCGTAATTGGGTGGCTATAAAGGTGGCATTGAGTATTCGGAAAGTATGTGTTGAGGCACATGGATCAAGAGTGGGATTTGTCCATCCATATGACGGATAGATATACTCTGGGCCCTCTCGGTGAAATGTCATCCAATTAGCTTGCAAGCATGTGACTGGCTCACAAGGGATCACATATCACGGGAACGAGAAAAGAGTACTTATCGGTAACGAGGCTGAACTAGGTATGCAGAGATACCGACGATCATAACCTCGGATAAGTAAACTATCGTGAGACAAAGGGAAATTGGTATCGTATGTAAGTGGTTCATTCGATCGCAAAGTAATCGTAGAAATATGTGGGAGCCATATGAATTTCCAGATTCCTCTCTTGTTTATTGTTCGGAGAAGTGTCTCGATCATGTCCGCATAATTCACGAACCATAGGGAGACACACTTAAGGATTCGATGTTGTTTGAGTAGTTATGGTATTATGAGAAAGAGACCGAATGTTGTTCGGAGTCTCGGATGGGATCCGGGATATCACGAGGTGATCCGGAATGGTCCGGAGAATAAGATTCATATAAGGAAAGTCCGTTTGAGTTCGGGAATGATTCCCTGTTTTCATCGGGAATGTTCTAGAAGGTTCCGGAATGTCCAGCACTCCGGGGGGGAGGGGTACATGAATGTGTCATTACATATTGGAATGATTGCATCATGTACTAAGTGTTCTCGCTATTCCAAATAAAGGATTAAATTGAATCCTAAACTGAAAAGTCAAACGGCCAGTTTGAAAGTCAAACGGCTAAAACAGGAAAGTGAGGGAAAGAGGAAAGAGGAGGTTGAAACCGACTTGGGGGAGGAGTCCCTCCTATCCAAGCCGGCGCACCACCTAAGGACGAGTTGGGGAGGGACTCCCTCCCCTTGGCCGCACCTCCCACCTATAAAAGGAGGGGCAGGGCCCCCTCCTCTAGACACACAAGTTCCTATCCTCTAAATCTAAACCCTAGCCACAGCCTCCGGTTTAGAGCCGTTTTGGTTTAGAGCTTCTAATTGCCCTAGCCTTCGGTTTAGAGCCTTCTAATTGGTGTGTCTAATCCCTAGACCACTAAAGCCTCTCTCATACTCCACCATACTCGCTCCGGCTTAAGGCGAAGCCCTGCGAGATCTCCCCTCTACTTCCGGTACCACGCCGTTGTGCTGCCGGAATCGCGAGGAACAAGGGAGAGGAAGGTCTTCGTCGAGTACCGAACGTGTGACCGACTGCGGGAGCGCTGCCGGAACGCAGCGCCGGAAGGATCGTCTACGCGATCTTGAGATCGGAAGTGTACGACTACATCACCCACGAGAATCTGCTCTCGTTAACCGCTTTGGAATCTTCGAGGGTAAGTTATTCCATCGACTCGTTGCTACAATCTAGTAGATAGATCTTGGCTTGTTTGTTTGTATGCGATAGAAATTTTTTGTTTTCCATGCTACGAACCCCTACACATACAGCTCAAGGAGCACATGTAAACCTCAAGTATCAATAGAATTCCTAAGTGTGGAGAGTTTATCTTGTTCTTTGTGTATGGCAAGACCGTGCACACCCTCCTCGGTGACCATAAGCATCCATTCGGCCCCAAACTTAAGCCTACCCATGGCATCTTCCATGACACCACCACGACACGTTTCCTTCCCTGTTTCATCTTGTTATCTTCCGTATGTAATAAAAACTGCAAAAATATAAAAAGAAAAGTTTTTCGCGAACCTTCTGTTTTCAGCACTTTTACCTATTCGAAAGCGGACTCTATAGGTTCCTGGGTTTGGTCTCTGATAAATTCTTCTGGAGTCACCATTTGAATAATATCAACATCTTCATTATAAGAATTTCCAGAAATATAATGTTTGAGCCTTTGACCATTCACCACTTGTGTAGTGTTGTCCCTCAAAGAAGAAATTTTTATAGCTCCTTATCGATACACCTCCTCAATAACAAAAGGTCCTTCCCATTTTGAGAGTAATTTTCCTGCAAAAAATCTGAGACGAGACCTATACAATAAAACTTTCTCACCAACATGAAACTTGATGATGGGCGTGTTGTCAACGCCTCGTTGGGAGACCCCAAGAGCAAGTTATGATAATCACAGCAGAAAGTTTTCCCTCGGTAAGAAACCGAGGTTATCTAACCAGTAGGAGGAAGGAAACGACTCAAAGGTGTTGGTAGCAACTTGGAGACCTACACAACATAAACTCAAGACTTTGCCCCAATCAACAGTGAGGTTGTCAATCTCACCGGTTTGTTGTAACAAAGGATTAATTGTATGGTGTGGAAGGTAATAGTGGTTTGCAACAATTAAACAGGAACAATGGAAGATGTATCAATGGTAAAGATTGGACCGGAGTCCATAGTTCACTAGAGGTGTTCTCCTTAGATAAACAAACATGGCATGCTGGTTAAACAAATTACAGCAGGGCAATTGACAGGACTGAGCAAGGCATAACAATGAAATACTAGACATTCATGATCCTATGAGATTCGATTGGGCAATACAACAAGATACATAGACCGCCATCCAACTGCATCTATGACTAGAAATCCACCTTCGGGTTATCATCCGAACCCCCTCCAGTATTAAGTTGCAAGCAACAGATAACTGCTTTAAGCAAAGTGTGTAAGGTAAACAATCCACTTGTTCCATGAACAAGAGACCGTTGTTTTTTCCCTAGTGGCAACAACACATCTACAACCTTAGAGATTTCTGTCACTTACCTTAGATTAAATAGAGGCATGAACCCACTATCGAGCATAAATACCCCCTCTTGGAGTCACTAGAAACTACTTGGCCAAGATAGCTACTAACAACGCAGAGCGTGCAAGTTCACTAATAACATAGACATGATAGAATCAATAAGACAAAACCATTAATCAATCTGACATAGTAATCTCAATATCCATCGGATCCCCGCAAACACAACATGCATGATTACAAATAGATAAGATCTTGATCATGAACGGATCTCACAAGATCTAAACATGATAGCACAAATGAGGAGATACAACCATCTAGATACTACATGGACCCGTAGTCCAAGGTGGAACTACTCACGCTTCATACCGGAGGCTGGCATGATGAAGAAGAAGGCCTCCAGGATGATCTCCCCTCCGTCAGGGTGCCAGGAAGAGCTTCAGATCCCCCCGATCTAGGGATGATGGTGGCGGCGGCTACAGACGGTTTAGTGGAATATTGATCGGGTCCTTAGGGTTTTGGCATCGGCGGTATTTATAGGCGAAGAGGCGAGGCAGGGGGCGCCCAGGGTGGTCACACCCCCAGTGCGGCTAGCCCTAGCCCCGCGCCGCCAGGGGGTGTGGCCCCCTGGTGCCTCCCCTCTGTCTCGTACTCTGTTTTCGTGTTCCCCACTGTAAAATATTGACTTTGGATTTTGTCCCGTCCAATTCCGAGAATATTGATTTCTGCCTTTCTGGAACTAAAAACAGAAGAAAATAGACAACTGACATTGTGGCATCTTGTTAATAGGTTAGTACCAAAAAACATATAATAACACCTCAAAGTGTAGACAAAGCAAAGTAGATATTAAACAAGCATGGAACATAAAAAATTATAGATACATTTCTGACGTATCAAGCATCCCCAAGCTTAACTCCAGCTCGTCCTCGAGTAGGTAAGTGATAAAAAGAATAATTTTTTAGGTGACATGCACCATCAAAATCAAGATCGAACCATTTGGAAGCATTGAAAGATGGGATCAAAGAGCTCTAAACATGAGCATGAAAGATGGAGTTCTAACAGTAAGACAAAGTAACTATGCATGCAACATGAAAGGCTACAAACAAAAGATCATGAATAACATGCATTGAAAAACGTTTATTTGTTTCACATACAGAAAACATGGCATAGTGGCATTCAGCTTGTCCCTCGTGGAGTAGCAAATAGATGCATAGGACACCTTCAAAGTTCATAAGAGTGACTAGATACAAATAGCACAAGAACAAGTAATATCAATAATATGCATCAATCAGTAAGTTTTGGGACAATGCACATAGAACTAAGAATGGCAACTATGCTCTCTTAGCTGGTGCCTAAAGGATAGAAGGTGGAGACTAGGTATAATGGTGGAAGAAAGGACCTTCATAAGGTAAGAAGGGATTTCAACTTTCAAAAAGAGCTTCCAAAAATTATGGTACTTGTTAGCTTTCAGCTCTCATTTCCCCTATCATAAGCATCTTGAAGTGATTAAGGTAAAGTGAACAAACTATGGAGTATATGCTTGACAAAGTATAAGTTGGCAATCCATGTCGAGGGTACCCCTTGCACATGGTACAGGAGCTATCCCATAACCAAAATGATAAGGCAAGCAGACAATGAGCATCTCAGCATTCTTCTTATTTACCATGGGAATATGGTGCTTTTTTCCCTCTTTCCTCTTTTCACATATTTTTTTCTTTTTCTCAATATCTTTTTTTCTATAAGAAGAATGCTTCATAGATGTCACTATGGTGATGCTGCCAGTTTCCACCATGATTAGGCATGGCTTAGGCTAGCGGCCCATGCGTTTCTCTAACACACATACATAACTCCATGGACTTACAAGCTCCCCTTTCATTTCACAACAACGACATCCATAGACAAAAGAGCATGATATCAAATGTGTACAAAGTACAAGTGCAATATTGAAAGTGTTCCCCATGACACCATGGTTCTTCTAATTCCAACGTATAAGTGCAAGCATATACAACACAGATGACACAATGGTTCAAGTTTATTAGGGGCAATAAATATAAAGTGTTCCATCAAGTTCGTGAGAGCTTTAATCACACATAACAAAATATTTTTTAATTGGAAGATAGATGAAAAAAATATACTTGGAATAGTGTAACACACCATGCATAGGAATTTATAGTAGACACTTTGGAATAACTTGGTTTCTTGGGAGTTGGATGCATGAGTAGAGCTTACTCATACAAGTGGAGGCTAGCAAAAGACTGGGAGCGACCAACTAAAAGAGCAATAATAGCCATAATCAAGCAGAGTGACAAAACATTACTAATCAAAGCATAGAGTGGTACTAAAAGTCAAGGACTAAATGATCATAGAGGCTATGGTGACTTTTCATAGTCATAACATGGTGTGAAGCATGTGCCAGGTCAACACAAACAAAGCATCAAAGGATAATACCACAATACTATGCTTTTGTATGCTAAAACAACACATGTTTATTTCAAGGAACACTAAGCAATCCCAATTGTTTGTAACAAGTCATGCTACAGCAAAAATCACTAAGCATAAGGTCAAAAAAACACCTAGCATGACATGATAAAGTCTAAGTCACAGTCAAAGCAAGCTTCTCTTGTACTATTCAAGAAGAACTTTCTACTCCTCTCCAACACCAATAAACTTATTTGAAACAACATAGAGAGAGAGAGCAGGGGTCCAAACTACTTTATTTAAGCAAACTACAATGAAAACTAATACGCTCCAAGAACAACACAACATTGAATAAAACAATAAAAACGAAGTGTCTAGAAAGACCTCAGCTTTTTATTGATGAAGAAGGGGATGCCTTGGGCATCCCCAAGCTTTGTCGCTTGTACCTCTTGAATATTTCTTGTGGTGAAATGGGGTGGCATCCCCAAGCATGATATTTTTTCCATTCTTCATATCATTGCATCATTCTCTCTCTACACCTAAAAAGTTTCCTTCATACAAAACTTCAGACAATCTTCCTTAGCAACATTAGTGTATTCAAAAGATAATAGACCTTTGGGTTTAGCTTTAGAACAGAAAAACTTTCACTAAAAACACAAGATACTATATCAATTCCCTCAAAAATCTAAATTCACAAAAATAACCCAAAAAGGAATCAATAAGAAGCAAATGCAAATAATAGCAGAAATCTGTCAAAACTAACCAGCAGGTAGAAACTGATTTTTTCGAAGACCTTCTGTTGCTCAAATAAAAAAGTGTTGAACTAATGAAAGTTATCTAACATACTGGGGGATTTATACACATAATATCAGCTCAATCCGACTTACATAGATTCCTCACGAATTTGTATGGTGGAGCATAAAAATCTGTTTCGGGACAGCAACCCCCCAAATCTTACTTCCCTCTCATTAGAGGTCATTCTTGGCACAAAAAGCAAACAAAAAGGATAAGGAGAGGTCATTACTAAACTAATAACTTCTAAGACTCAAGAAAACTCTTGGGTTATCTTCCAACAAGTACTTTTGTTTAACGCCTTTAAGTTAGGCACAAGAAGCAAGAATCAAGTATTTTCAAATGAAGAAGCATTAACATCAAATCCTTGATTTCAAAGGAGGAGAAAAAACAACTTATTCCTCCTCATAGGTAAGTGTTCAATACATTTCTTGAATGTAAATTGATATTTAATTGTGCCTTCTTACATATCAATGATGGCACCAATAGTTCTAATAAAAGGCCTTCCCAAAGTAATAGGACAAGAAGCATTGTATTCAACATCCAAAACATAGAAATCAACAGGTACATAAGCATTTTTAACCATAATAAGAACATCATTAACACTCCTCATGAGTTTATTTTTAGCATTATCATTAAGTGGGACATCCAAATAACAATCTTCGAACGGTGGCAAATCAAGAATTTCATAAATATTTCTAGGCATACTAGAGACACTAGAACCAAGGTCACATGAAGCTTTGAGATCAAAGTCATTCACTTGCATATTAATAATGGGTTCCCAACTATCTTCTACTTTCCTAAGAATAGAATCTTTGTGTTTCAACTTCTCTTCCTTAATTTTAATAAGAGCATCTGTAATGTGTTTGGTGAAAGCCACATTCATATCACTAGCATCAGGACTTCTAGCAAGCTTTTGTAGGAACATAATCACTTCAGAAATATTGCAACCATCAAGATCAAAATCAAACTTAGCATCACTAGTAGTAGGCTCATTGGGTTTAGGCACTGTGGTAGGGGGAATAGGGACTTCTTGTGGTTTAGTGGCATCCATATTAGTGGTGGTGATAGTGCACACACTATTGTTTCTAGAAATTTCAGCTTCTCTTTCCCACTTAGCATGTAGTTGGGCTAACAGTCTAACATTTTCATCAATAGTAACTTGTATGGCATGAGTAGCAGAAAAGGTACTTTCCAAAGTTTCAGGTTTAGCAGCCATTTTATTAAACAAAGAGGACTGCTTCGCACAAATAGGAAATATTTTCTCAACATTCAAAAGCTTTTCCTCCACAATCTTGTTGAAAGTGGTTTGTTTACTAATAAAGTCTTTGAGCATGACTTCAAGTTCAGAGGGGGCACTTCTAGTATTATTGTAGGAGTTTCCATAGGTATTACCATTACTAGGATGATAAAGCCTATAATCATTGCTACTATCAAAATTATTCCTATAGGCATTGTTGTTTCTAATGAAGTTCACATCAACTTGCTCTTCTTGAGCAACCAAAGAGGCTAAGGGAACATTATTTGGATCTAAAGGAGCTTTCCCATTAATAAGCATAGCCATGATAACATCAATCTTATCACTCAAAGAGGAGGTTTCTTCAATAGAATTTACCTTCTTACCATGTGGAGCTCTCTCTGTGTGCCATTCAGAATAATTAACCATCATATTATCAAGGAGTTTTGTTGCAGCACCCAAGGTTATGGTCATAAAGGTACCTCCAGCAGCTGAATCCAACAGGTTTCTTGAAGAGAAGTTTAAACCTGCATAAAAAGTCTAGATAATCATCCAAGCAGTAAGTCCATGAGTGGGACAATTCTTAACCAAAGATTTCATTCTTTCCCAAGCTTGAGCAACATGTTCATTATCAAGTTGTTTAAATTTCATAATATCACTTCTCATAAATATAATCTTAGCAGGAGGGTAGTACTTTCCAATAAAAGCATCTTTGCACTTAATCCAAGAATCAATACTATTTCTAGGCAAGGTTAGCAACCATTCTTTAGCTTTTCCTCTCAAGGAGAAAGGAAACAACTTGAGGTTAATAATATCTCCATCTACATCCTTATACTTCTACATCTCACAAAGTTCAACAAAGTTATTAAGGTGGGCAGCAGCATCATCAGAACTAGAACCACAAAATTGCTCTCGCATCAAAAGATTCAACATGGCAGGCTTAATTTCATAAAAGGTAGCATCAGGAGCAGGTGGAGCAATAGGATTACTTAGAAAATAATTGTTGTTGGTGCTAGTAAAGTCACACAACTTGGTGTTCTCAGTAGAGTTCATTTTGGAAAAAGTGGAGCAAGCCAAAAGCAGCAGCAACTAGAGCAGGGACTAAATTTTTGTGTTTTTGATAAGAGAAAGCAAACAAAACTAAACTGTTTTTTTTTTGGATTTTTTATAACAAGAGGCAAACAAAACCAAGCAAAATAAACTCAGCAAAACAAAAACAAAGTAAAGATAAAGGTTGAGAAGGACTCCCCTTGTGAATACGTCCTTAGCCTACCCGGCAACGGCGCCAGAAAAAGCTTGATGATGGGCGTGTTGTCAACGCCTCGTTGGGAGACCCCAAGAGCAAGGTGTGATGAGCACAACAGCAATTTTTCCCTCAGTAAGAAACCGAGGTTATCGAACCAAAAGGAGGAAGGAAACGACTCAAAGGTGTTGCTAGCAACTTGGAGACCCGCACAACACAAACTCAAGACTTTGCCCCAACAAATAGTGAGGTTGTCAATCTCACCGGTTTGCTGTAACAAAGGATTAATTGTATGGTGTGGAAGGTAATAATGGTTTGCAACAAGTAAACATGAACAGTGGAAGATGTATCAATGGTAAAGATTGGACCGGGGTCCATAGTTCACTAGAGGTGTTCTCCTTAGATAAACAAACATAGCATGCTAGGTAAACAAATTACAGCAGGGCAATTGACAGGACTGAGCAAGGCATAACAATGCAATACTATACATTCATGATTCTATGAGATTCCATTGGGCAATACAACAAGATACATAGACCTCCATCCAACTGCATCTATGCCTAGAAATCCACCTTCGGGTTATCATCTGAACCCCCTCCAGTATTAAGTTACAAGCCACAGAAAACTACTTTAAGCAAAGTGTGTAAGGTAAACAATCCACTTGTTCCATGAACAAGAGACCGTTGTTTTCTTCCTAGTGGCAACAGCACATCTATAACCTTAGAGGTTTCTGTCACTTCCCTTAGATTAAATAGAGGAATGAACCCACTATCGAGCATAAAAACCCCCTCTTGGAGTCACTAGCAACTACTTGGCCAAGATAGCTACTACAACGGAGAGCATGCAAGATCACAAACAACATAGATATAATAGAATCAATAAGACAAAACCATTAATCAATCTGACATAGTAATCTCAATATACATTGGACCCCGCAAACACAACATGCATGATTACAAATAGATGAGATCTTGATCATGAACAGAGCTCACAAGATCTAAACATGATAGCACAAAGGAGGAGATACAGCCATCTAGCTATTACCTGGACCCGTAGTCCAAGGTGGAACTACTCACTCTTCATACCGGAGGCTGGCATGATGAAGAAGAAGGCATCCGAGATGATATCCCCTCTAGCAGGATGTCGGGAAGAGCTTCGGATCCCCCCTGATCTAGGGACGATGGTGGCGGCGGCTACTGACGGTTTCATGGAATATTGATCGGGTCCTTAGGGTTTTGGCATCGGGGGGTCTTTATAGGCGAAGAGGCGAGGCAGGGGGTGCCAAGGGTGGTCACACCCCCAGGCGCGGCTAGCCCTAGCCCGTGCTGCCAGGGGGTGTGGCCTCCTGGTGCCTCCCTATGTCTCGTACTCTGGCTCTGTGTTCCCCACGGTAAAATATTGACTTTGGCTTTTGTCCCGTCCAATTCCGAGAATATTGATTTTCTGCCTTTCTGGAACCAAAAACAGAAGAAAACAGGCAACTAGCACTATGGCATTTTGTTAATAGGTTAGTACCAGAAAACATATAAAAATACCTCAAAGTGTAGACAAAGCAAAGCAAAGTAGATACTAAACAAGCATGAAACATCAAAAATTATAGATACGTTTCCAACGTATCAAAACTCTCTCTTAAGGATCCTCCTATCATGCCATCTTTTAACTTTTTCTTTAAAGAGTCTAGCATTTTCATAAGCTTCACTTCTCCACTCATCTAAGGAACTTAAGTCAAGAAATCTTTTCTCACCAGCAATTTTAAAATCTCTATTCAGTTCCCGAGGACCAAACGTTCCCGAGGACACATGGGAATATTGTCAAGTGCTTTTGCTTCATATAGTTGATTAATATTCTTTGGTTTGATAAGTGTTGTGTGGGTGAACCAGTGCTAATGTACCGATCTTACTTGGACTAATACACACTTGTGATTAAACCCCTTGCAAGCATCTGCAACTACAATAAAGTAATTAAGATAAAAACCTAACCACAACATTAAACTCTGAGATCCTACACTCCCTTGTGCAAAGGTTTCCTAATGGGGGTTCAGGTTTCTGTCACTCTGGCAACCCCACAATTAGTAGCCAAATACACAATGCATTCCCCTAGGCCCATAAATGGTGAAGTATCATGTAGTCGACGTTCACATGACACCACTAGAATAATAGCACCACAACTTAAATATCAAACCATTGAATAATACCTCAACACAATTCCACTACTAACAACATGACTTCTCCAGGGTCCTCAAGAACTAAACGAACTACTCACGAGACATCATATGGATTAAGATCAAAGGTGATATAATGATGAATAACAATCTAAACATAGACAATAATTCAATGTTTCCACTCACAAGCATCAACTACAAAAGTAATTAACACCGGGAAACTTTCCCCTAAGAACTATGCAAGATTTATCACAATTGTTACAGTCGGATGGAGTGGTGATGATGGTGCTGGTGGATATGGTGGTGAGGATGATGATGATGATGATGATGATAATCTCGATGAAGTCTAGCTTGATGACAGTGTTGATGGCGACGATCTCCCCTCTCCAGGAAGGAATTCCCCCGGCAGAAATCTGTCTGCTGAAGAGCTCTTTCTCTCTCTGTAGTTTCCACCCTGCAGAGGCGGTGGAATATTTATGTGGTCGCTCCCCATGTATTAGGGTTTCGGGAGGAAGATATAGGCGAAGGGGCGAAGCAGGAGGTGGGCTAGGGTGGCCACACCCCCTGGTGACGCGGCCCAGGGTGGCCCGCGCATAGGGGGTGTCTGGGGGCCCCTATGGCCCATCTCAGCCTCCCCTTCTGGCTTCCTTCATCTTCTGGAAAAATAGAATTTTCCATGTATTTTTTGGAATTTTCTAATCTCCGCAAATATTACATCAAAACACCGCTTTTTCCATCGGAATCCTGACTCCGGCAGTTCATCCTCCAAAATTTATCCAACATGCAAAAAAGATGAAACATCATAAGTATCACCTCTTAATATGAAATATATCAATGAATAGCAGTAAATTATGATATAGAATAGTGATGCAAAATGGACATATCAAGGGACAAGGTTTCCCTTTCCCTTTCCATTGCCGTCGGACAAGGGGAGTTGGGGGTGGACTCGGACAGGGCTGGGAAACCTGGCCGCCGCACCTCCCACCCATATAAGCAAGGGTGGGGCGCCCCCCTCTCCCTCACCCCAAAAAACCCTAGGCACCACCACCCCATGGCCGCTTCCCTCCTCCATTGTCCTGCTTTTGCTGAGGCGAAGACCTACAGGGATTCTTCTCCACCACCACCACCACACCGTCTACATCAACCACAAGAATACGATCTACGGGCGTTAGTTCTCTACAAACTCGTTGCACCGATCTCGTAGATTAGATCTTGGCTTTTGTGTGTTCCCGTGATAGAATTTTTTGTTTTCCATGTTGCGAACCCTACAGTGGTATTAGAGCCGTGTCTATGCATTGATTTGTTGCACGAGTAGAACACAACGGTTTTGTGGGCGTTGATGCTCTTGTTGTCGCTTGATTTTCGTGTACTTTGCATCTTGCGGGATGTTGGGATAAAGCGGCCCGGGCTAACCTTACACGTCATCATACATGATACTTGCTCCACGCTCAACGTGCAACTTGCATTGCACAAGTGCTTTTTCGGATGTCTGTCTCTCCCACCATAGTGAAGATTCAATTTATAACGGGCATTTGAAAATACTTGTATCAACGTTGTGGTTCATGTTTGTAAGTTAGAACGGTTCTTATTCGAAATCCCCAGCCACGTAAAACATGCAAAGAAAATTAGAGGCGTCTAACCTGTTTTTGCAGGGCTTGTGATGTGATATGGCCATGATGTGATTGTGATTATATTTGATATATGCAATGATCCTTATTGTAAGTTGGCAACCGGCAGGAGCCTTATGGTTGTCTTTAAATTTCGTTTAAAACCTGCGTGTCTATTCATCAAAGTAATTATAATAGTTGCTGTTGGTGGAGGAAAACCATGAAGCGGAGCCATTTGACCTTGACGCCACGCTGGTGATGATGGAGATCATGTTCGTGCTTTGGAGATGAAGATCAAATACACAAGAAGAAAGGCCATAGCATATCACATATTATGAATTGCATGTGATGTTAATCCTTTTTATGCATCTTGTATTGCTTAGATCGTGATGGTAGCATTATAAGATGACCCCTCTCACTAAATATCAAGTAATAAAGTGTTCGTTGTTAGTAGGCACCGTTGCTAAGACTCATCATTTCAAAGCATCACGTGATGAACGGGTGTGATAGATTCTACGTGTGCATACAATGGGTGCAAGCCAGTTTTGCATATGCGGATACTAAGGTTGAACTTGACGAGCCTAGCTTGTACAGACATGCCTCGGAACACGGAATGCCGAAAAGTAAAGCATGAGTCATATGGATGATATGATGAACATGTTGATTGTTCGCCTTTGAAGCTACAACATCTCTCTTGATGATCAGACTTTGTGTAGTGGATTTGGTTTGTGTAATCACCAAAACGACTCGAGGGATATTGTTTTGAGTAGGAGTTCAACAATAATATAATTAAAAGTTCAACACAATTTATCATAAATTAAATCAAAGTGAACTTGCATAATTGTTGTAGTCATTGGCATCCGTTCACCACCTTATGCTTAGTTATATTTGAGATAATAGAACTATAGAATTATGGATAGTTACTTTTCGAACTGGTATCGTATTGTTTTGAGTGTCAATCTAAAGTTTAAAAGTCGTATTGCAAACTTTCAGCAAATTCCGTTTATTCCGTGAAGTTTAATAATTGATATTAAATCAAGAGTAACAAATTCCAGTGTTAGTATCTAAATATCATGTTTGCCTCCATGATTCTTGATATTTAAAAGATCGTTTTAATATCAAGGTTATCTAAATATCATGTGTGGAAGATATTGTGATATCTGAAATGATGTTTTAGTTGCAACATGATAGAGTATAATATGGAAAAAATTATGTTCTCATATTTGATGAGATTTTGCAAAAGGTTAGAGACGCTAGACGTCCTAAACCTCCAAAAGGTTTTGGAGAGCAACATTATACTCACGATTCACCGTTATAAGCTAAAGTAGCTTGATCATGAAAATTTTTATGATAAAGATGAATTAGTCAGACCTTCTCTACTTAACGATATTGCTGAAATAGTGACAGGCTGCTCACCTACTCCAAATGAAATATGTTTATGTTATTCTTTGGTTTCTCGTGAAACAGCAGTGTCATCACCTCTATGCGTGCTCTGACTCTTACACATGTTCTTGATCACTAGCCTTTTGTCGGGCTTGGACGAACACATCAATCGCCTATAGTATTCTTGGTTCACCTCTTGAGCAGACTCACCAAATTCTTTAGATGCAGCTCCAGATTTCTTTTCATTGTGCACCGGTGGCTCAAGACCAACATCATGGACGATGGGGGCTTGGTACTTATGGTGCTGAAGCAGCAGCTAGTTAGCTTATGTTAGAAGTCCTTTAACTCGTGTAACGTCATGTGCAGTGAGTTCAAGCTTTACATCTATCAGTTTCCCACGAAGGGGAACTCTGCATTGACACGGGTGTGTGTTGTGTGATCGACAAGCCTCGACTCAGGCAAATCGACCTAGTGATTGTGTTATACCCGCTAGAATGGGCTAGATATTTAACAGAGGTAAAATCTGAGACAAGTTTTATTAAATAGGGTAATATTTGAAACCGCGCGATACAAGGTTTGAGAACACAACTCGGGCCGAAAGCACAAAATCAGCCCAAAAGAAAAGACAAAAAAGAGAGAAAAATGCATAACATCCAACGACAATGACTCGCAACCGCTGTGTCCTCCGGAGTAGCCGCACCACGCTCCAATGCCTTCGAATTACCGTGTACCAAGCAACACCTTCAAGAAGGAGTACGACAATGGCGACACTGCTGCCCGGACAACTCCTAGGATTTCTCGGCACACGTAGGGGAGTGGGGAGAGGGTACACCCGGCGCCCTTCAAGAAGGAAGACGGCACCCATGGGTGTCACCGCATCAGAGTCGGACTAGCCGGCAAGAATTTCTCCCGACCCTAACAACCACAACCCCGCCCGATCCTGGCACTCCACCAAACATGCCGCCCACCAACATGCGCCACCACGGTCTTGAATGCATCATCGTCTTCTCACCATGGAAAACGTTACGAGACCGGTCAGACCGCGAAATAGCCATGGATACGGGAGGATAGTTCCTTAGCCGCGTGGGAGGGAACAATCTCCATCGCCGAAGGCGGTAGCCGGACGGACGCAATGACAAGAGCACACCACGCCAAATTGGAGCCACGGGGCAGCAGCGGCACAGCCACCCGGAGGTCATCCTCCACCGCCAATGGCAGGTGCCGACCGAACGCGCAGCAGGAACACACCAGACCGAGCAGGCCTGGCCGTGCCCTGGATGGGCATATAAAGTCCCCGCCGCCATGCTGCAGCACATAGGCCACGCCACCGCTACCTCTTGTTCGGCGCCATAGGCCCGATCGGACCCAGACGGGCCAAGCTTCCGCCATCACGCTGCAACAAGCGCGGCATTTTCACCACCACCCTCACCACGAGCCGCTCAGCAGATCATCCCGGAAACGACGAGGCCAAGCTTGACCAGGCCTGCCCTGACCAAGATCTAGTCCTAGAAGGGCACTGTCGGCCAGCCTCGGCACCACGCCGCTAGCGCCGCCAACCAACCGCGCCACTCGCCCCGCCACCATCTGCAAGCGTAGGCCCCGCCGCCAACCTAGGAGCTCCGCCGCCGCGACCCTCCCAGCAGGCTACCTTGGCACGGGAAGAAAAAGGGGGCCGCCACTTCCGGCCCTAGCGGCAACGCCAGCGGCGCCGCCGCGGCAGCAGGGGAGAAGGGGGGCGAGAGGAGCTTCGGGAAGGGAGGAAGCGGACGACCGGTCGCCTTGCTGGGGAGGCGGCGCGGGGGCGACGGTTTTTTTTTTCGCGTTGTCGTTCAGTGAGTTCCACTAAATAGGGTAATCTAGAGTAAATTTTACGAAATGGGGTAAACGTTGTCAGAAATATAAAATTAAAGGATAAAAAGCGGAATTTACTCATTAAGATGAGATTCCATAAGCAAAAAAAAAGTGTACAATAGCTATATTTTCTGCAAACTTTCATTCTAGTGGTCCTTATTTGAGATACATGTAACCTAGACGCGCACATACATGTAAGTGGTAATGTGACCTCCATTAGGAGTATAAATACAGCGTTGATCGATCAAACACCTGGCTTTGATCCCTTGTGGCTAGGTGTACAACCATCTACACCAGCAAACTAGCCTCTAGTTCGCTCCTCTCTTTCTTGGAACTTTGGTGGCTTGAATCATGGTAGTCGCAGGCAGTTTTTCTCGTATCATGGACATAACCTCATCGATTGGACGAATGCCTTCGTGCCGGAGCTCATGATCATCTTTATCACTGTACCTGATCTCTAGCAACCTCAACCCTGGTGGTATAACCAAAATATTGGAAGATAATGACTTCAACCGCGACTTGCCTAATACCACTCCGTCTGAAAACTTTTGGCATTATTGCACAGATTTAAGCAAGTGAGTAGGAGATTAATGCTTGTATATAAGATATAAGGTAATATAGATAAGGTAGACCAAAATGACTAAAGCTGAATGTACCTTGCAGTTGTTGAGGGTAAGCTTCTCCAGGACAGGGGTATTATGCAGAAAGCACCATAACACCTGCATCTTGTCACCTGCCTCACAATTGTCAAGAATCAAGGTTCGTAGGTTGCGTAACCTATGGCGGTCCTCTTCTAGTATCCAGTACAGCATAGGCCACAGGACGAATTTGTCGCTATTCATGATATTCCAAATCGGCTGCTTTGCCTCGAGAATCCCATCCTTATGTGGCACAGGAAACGCAACATCATTCTCGCTCAACAGCTGCATTTGAAACAAAACATATATATACACTTAATTCGGATTTACTTATACTCCCTCCATTTTAAAATACAAGATGTTTTCGATTTGTGAACAAAATGTATCTAGACTTATTTTAGTGTGTAGATTCACTCCAAAGTTAAGTGAACCTACCTACTAAAAATAGTCTAGATACATTTGCTTCACAAAGCTAAAACATCTTATATTTTGAAACGGAGGGAGTACGATGTAAAGTGCATCGTACAATTTATGCATGTGTTTGGTCTTGATTTGATGACACAAAGCAAAAAAAAAGAAAGAAAGGACGCACCAGCTCTGGAAACCCTTTCAGCTTCAAGCTACTAAGGTTGGAGTTGAATAGAGAGCCCAGAAGCTTGCTCAGATCTCTTAGCATGGACATGTCCGGTTTAGAACCTAGTTCCCAGTGGCACGGCTTCTGTTTAGGCTTCTTCACAAGGCGGATCGATGCTTCCGCAAGAGAAGGCGCCTCAGCCACTATGAAACCGGCGCGGTTGTAAAATAGAAGGGAAAGATGCAGTGAGGTGAGCCGAGGGGCGGCAATGGCTAAGCTGGTGCCGATATTCTGGCAGCAGTCCAAGGTAAGGTTCTTGAGCGTGCCGGACTTGATCCGTGAGAGCGTGCTCAAGTCGGTGTTCCTGAACCTCAAGTCTTCCAGGACGGGGAGCCCGGCGGTGATCTGCTGGTCGTCGAAACCACGGTGGAGAGTTACCTGATCAAGACACATCTTCTTAAGGCGGCGCGTACAGCCAGAAGCGCTTGGAGGAGGTAACATGACGGCCACGCCATGGCGAATGACGAGCACCACGGGGGCGCAGCTGAGGCCGCGGCGAATCCACCTAGGGATGCAGGTCTCCGTCATGTCATCGTTGTTGATGTGCAACCGTAGGGACTGCAGCGGCAGCAACCTGGTGCTATGATGTAAGAGGAGATTGTCGACGAAATCCTCCAACCTGCGGAACACCTCCGTCCGCAGCGCTTTTTCCCGGCGCAGGTGGTGTAAGAAAACTTCCCAGCTGATCCAACAACAACTCGGGTAATTAACTAGGAACTCACTGCTGTGGATGTCGAGGAACGGGACGTCGAGCCAGAGGCGCCGCCATCTCCGCGAGAGCACGCACGTCTGCACGACCTGCCGGGCCTTGAGGAGAGAGAGGATGGTGAGGAGGAGGCAGTCCGGCAGGTCGCTCAGCCGGTCATCATTGACGCCGGAATAGGCGCCGTTCTGCTTGCTGCCGGAGGCTTCCATCTAGTCTAGGGTTACATGCATTGGTGCCCAGGTCTCCTGCTGGGCTACTACATGCGTGTCTGTTGAACTTATATATCAAGATCAATCGCCTCCGGCCGCGGCCTGTATCCGTGCGTCTCAAGGAACTTTTGACACACGACTATTGTCGTCGTTAGGGTGTCAAGTGAGATCCCACTTCTAGTTTATTTCAAAATTTGTAGTGCAAATTTTTGTCAAAATTTTACACTAGAAATCTAAAAATGAACTAAATGTGGGATTTAGGTGGGATCCCACTTGACACCCTAGTCGTCGTAGATATCTTCCTTGAATTGTACGAATTATTGTGTTCCGTTGGCGCGCTGCAGGGCTTTGATGTGCGACACGACGTCCCGATCGATCTCTCGAACTCCCGCTCGCAGATGTGTTGATGCAGAGCACCTGAGGTCTCTCCACCGCCGCGAAATTAAGCTCGATCTATTGTACAGTACTAAATACGTTTTTATTTTGTTCGACAGGAAAAAGAAAAGGCAATGTAAGGGACTAGTTAAACTCTCAAATCACAGAATCTAGATCACCCGATGCGCCGGGGGGGATTTCTATTGCATTGGCCGTTTCCACCCAACCACTCTCTGAGCCAAGTCCAGATGGCACTGCCATTCATTCGTTAGTTACAAGCCAAGTAGCAAAGGAGGCAGGATCCTCCTATTAATAGACGACCAAACTCAACTAACCCAACTACCACTAGCTAACCAGGCCGGTGGCCCCTTCTTCCTCTTGGGCCTTGTGCGCTACGGGCTTGGGCCTCCATCTTCTATTGCAGGTGAGCCAGGGTAGTTGACAATCCTCTCCCCTTGAAAACCTGCTTGGAGACAAGCATGTGCAAAAGGAAATTGTTGACGCAGAGTGACGAGGTTCTCCTAGGTAGCTTGCTCCTCGCGCACGCCACTCCATTGAACCAAGGCCTGAGTCACAGCGCGGTGCCCTTGCTTCCATATGCGCTGACAAAGAATACGCGCAGGAACCTGAAACTGATCATCAGGATGGGGTAAAGTTTGAAGTACCTGTGTGCCGGGACCAACACATGGCTTGAGCTGGGACACATGGAAAACGGGGTGCACTCTGCTGGAAGCCGGCAGCTCCAACTTGTACGCCACTTGACCAACACGCTCCAGCACAAGAAAGGGCCCGAAGAACTTGAAGGCGAGCTTGTGGTTGGCACGCTTAGCAACCGATGACTGAATATAAGGCTGCAACCGTAGGAACACCTTGTCTCCAACAGAGAATGTGCGCTCACGGCGATGCTTATCATCTTGGTGCTTCATACATTGCTCCATGCGCAAAAAATGTTGCCAAACCGAAGCCAGCACGAGAGTACGGTCCCGGAGCCACTCCTGCACATCAGTCGGAGCAATTTTATCAAAAGCTGTGATACCGAAGTACCTGGGTTGACGACCATAGATGATTTCAAAAGGAGATTTCCCTAGCGAAGCATGCCAGTTGGTGTTGTACCAAAACTCACACAAGAAAATCCACTTGGCCCATTGTTGCGGATGGGAACTAGCAAAGCACCGCAGATAACATTCAATCGATTGATTGACACGCCACCGACTGTTTTGGTGATTGGCTGTTCAATTTCAGCTGCGCTCAGCTTGCTCAACACTAACTGCCAAAACGTGCTAGTAAAGATAGGATCTCTGCTGAAACCAAGGACAAGGGCATGTTGTGTAGTCTATACACATGCTCCACGAAGAGATGCACTACCTTGCTTGCAGTGTAAGGGTGCCGCAAAGGAATGAAGTGGGCAAACTTAGAGAAGTTATCAACCACGACTAGCGTGCAATTGTAGTTGCGCCGAGGTAGGCAACCCATCAATGAAATCCATCATGGCGACTTCCGTGGTTCGTAGGAACAAGCAATGGCTGCAAGATCCCAGCTCGTGGAGGCGCCAGGTTTGGCCTGGCAAACATGACAGAACACACGTACTCACGAATCATAGTCTTCATCACAGGCCAGCTGAAAAGTGAGACCAGTCGTGGTAAGTGAGGAAACCCGAGTGGACACCGATATAGGGGTGTATCGTAGTATTTTCGATAAATAGGAGTGTTGATCCCAACAAAGAGCAGCAGGTGTTGACTAGTGGTTTGGAGCAGGAAATCTCTGTAAATACGTAGCAATCGGATTTTTAGTGTTTTTTTATAAAGCAAAGAAATAAGGTGCAATTAAGTAAAGATATCAAATAATTGCAGCAAGTGGCCCAATCCTTTCTTAGCAAAGGACAAGCCGGTTGTAATATTTATGAGGACCAAACGTTCTCGAGGACACGTGGGAATACTGTCAAGTGCTTTTGTTTCATATAGTTGATTAATCTTCTTTGGTTGAATAAGTGTTGTGTGGGTGAATCTATGCTAATGTACCGACCTTACATGTACTAATACATACTTGTGATTATACCCCTTGCAAGCATCCGCAACTATTAGAAAGTAATTAAGATAAAAACCTAACCACGGTCTTAAACTCTGAGATCCTACACTCCCTTGTGCAAAGGTTTTCTAACGGGGGTTCAGGTTTCTGTCACTCTGTTAACCCCACAATTAGTAGCCAAATACACAATGCATTCCACTAGGCCCATAAATGAAGTATCATGTAGTCGACGTTCACATGACACCACTAGAAGAATAGAACCACAACTTAAATATCAAACCATTGAATAATACCTCAACACAATTCCATTACTAACAACATGACTTCTCCCATGGCCTCAAGAGCTAAACAAACTACTCACGAGACATCATATGGATCAAGATCAGAGATTATATAATGATGAACAACAATCTGAACATAGACAATAATTCAATGGTTCCACTCACAAGCATCAACTATAAAAGTAATTAACACCGGGAAAGTTTCCCCTAAGAACTATGCAAGATTCAACACAATTGTTACAACGGGATGGAGTGGTGATGATGGTGCTGGTGGAGATGGTGGTGAGGATGATGATGATCCCGATGAAGTCTAGCTTGATGACGGTGTTGAAGGCGATGATCTTCCCTCCCCGGGAAGGAATTTCCCTGGCAGAAATCTGTCTACCGGAAAGCTCTTTCTCTCTCTGTAGTTTCCGCCCCGCAGAGGCGGCAGAATCTTTCTGTGGTTGCTCCCCCGTGTATTAGGGTTTCGAGGAGAAGATATAGGCAAAAGGGCGGAGCAGGAGGTGGGCCAGGGTGGCCACACCCCCTGGTGGCGCGGCCCAGGGTGGCCCGCGCATGGGGGTGTGGACCCCCTGTGGCCCATCTCAGCCTCCCCTTCTGGCTTCCTTCGTCTTCTAGAAAAATAGGATTTTCGATGTATTTTCTGGTATTTTCTGATCTTCGCAAAAATTGTATCCAAACACCGCTTTTTCCATCAGAATCCTGAATCCGGCAGTTCATCCTCCAAGAATCATCCAACATGCAAAAATGGATGAAATAACATAAGTAACACCTCTTAATATGAAATATATCAATGAATAACAGTAAATTATGATATAGAATAGTGATGCAAAATGGACGTATCAACTCCCCCAAGCTTATACCTCGCTTGTCCCCAAGCAAAAACTGAGCTCAGTAAACATGCCCACAGGTTTATGGAGTGAAGTGTCGATAAAAAGAATACGGACAAGAAGCATCACACTTACCAATACACAACTCATAATAGAAAGCAACTCACCATTATATAACTTTAACTTGCAACAAGTATGAGAGTCACAATAAATATGCATAAAGATAGATCATAATTGGTAATGGCAAACTTTGTTCTTGGTTAGAGAACAATTGACAAATCATACTTTTTCAAGCAAAGCTTTTGTAAAGAAGTTATAACAGGAATCATTTTTGTCAAACATAAAAGGCTTTTCACAATGATGGCTTTCAAAGTAATACTCATTCAGACAAGAACAATGTGCAAAACAAGGTAGATAAGAAACATGATTGAACAAATCATCATATGAATGATTGAAACACAACAACTCAAATGCTTGCTAGACATAGAAAGGAATAGGTTTTACTGACTCAACTAAGAAGTAAAAGAAAGGCCCTTCACAGAGGGAAGTAGGGATTTTAAGTTTCATAAAGAGCTTTCAAAAGATTATGGTACTTACTAGCTTTGAGCTCCCATTGCCCCTATCATAAGCATCTTGAGGTGATTAAGGTGAAAGTGGACAAAGATGGATTATATGCTTGACAAATTATAAGTTAGCAATCTCATGTCCCTTGAGTATGAGGGGCGTTCCTCATGCTACTCAACTTTAGTTACCGGTAAGTTCTTGTCATTGTAAGTGTATGTGTATCATAAAGAACCGCCAACGGGGTACCCCTTGCCCCATGATACAGGAGCTATCCCATATCAAAATGACAAGGAAACAGATAGTGAGCATCTCAGCGGTCTTTTTATTTCCCATTTGCATAGGTTTTTATTGAGGATGCTTCACAGATTGCTCAATATATTTATGCTGCAAGTTTTCACCATGATTAGGCATGGCTTAGGCTAGCGGCTCAGACGTTTCTGTAACACATATACATAACTCCATGGACTTACAATCTCCCCTTTTATTTCACACCACCAACATCCGCAAACAAAAGATCATGATATCAACTGGATAGATATTTACAGGTGTTGAAAGCATTCCCCGTGACAGCACGGTTCTGCTAATTTCCAACTTATAGGTGGAAGCATATACAACGTATATGACATAATGGTTCAAGTTTATTAGGGGCAAGAAAATAAGGAGTGCCATCAAAGTTCATGAGAGCTTTACTAACGAGGTTTTACATAACAAAGAATTTTTAATTTGAAAGATAGATGAAGCTTGAGAATTTACTTGGAATAGCATAATGCTAATAGCTAGATATGGTGGACACAAATGGCATAGGTTTAAGTTTAAAGGATTGGATGCACGAGAAGTATTCCCTCTCAGTACAGGTTTTTTGGCTAGCAAGGCTAGGTAGCAAGCAAAAGAGTTGAAGGAAACAAGCAAACATACAAGTGATAAAGTCAAACATGCAATCTTCCTTGAAAACCCAAAAGATCTTAAATAAATAATTCTAAGCTTATGAGCCAATCAAGAAAGAAGGGAAATAATATAAAATACCTGTAAGTGCTTTTCTCTTTTCCTTTCAAACCTCAAAAAGTGTTGCTACTGACCAGAGCTCTGTTTGCCAAAACCAATTTAGATTTACTTGATGCTCCCAAAGTGATACCAATACTAATCAACAAGATCAATCATGTAATAGAGATTGCAAACTAAAATAAGATGTGCAAAAAGTAAAAGATAAAACTCACTACTGCAGAATAGCCTATCAGTGACAGGCTCAAAAGGGCCATTAGTGACAGGCAAAACGCCTGTCACTAATGACTAGTCACTGGTATGAGGTTACTCTTGACAGGCAAGTGCCTGTCACTAGTGTGTGTACTAGTGACAAGTATTAACGTGTGCATGTCAGTAGTATGTTTGAACTTCATCAATCATCTAGCAAGATGGATACTTTCTTCATCAATCATCTAGCAAGATGTTTGAACTTCAAAGAACAACAACACCATGGTACACGCATTATGGTCATATGCATAGCTACAAGTTCCTTTCGTTGTTATACATTTTCATCATCTTGTTGATGTACAAATTCTTTCATTACGTCTTCCTTGTATGGACCTAAATCGTGCAAGGCACTGATGACGTGCTTAACCTGATAAAAAAATGAAATGGTATTATGATTGTGAGCAATGTCATCAAGTGGATAAGCAATTTTTGAAGAATAAAGAGATTCAAAATAAAAAAATCAAATAGTGGTACCAAAGCAGCTTTCTCTATTAATAATTGATACCACATACATTAGTGTGGGCATAACGGAATAATTTCGGATATAAAATATACATGATCAATCAAGCATGAAGAACGATTATTTATTACCAACATAATGTTAAATTTGGACTAACAAAACAACTTCTATTAAATCTCATTGGATATTATAAACACCGCTTCAGGAAGATATTATGCATTTACATGACAACTAATATATGATAAAATGACTTTTCGGGAGTGTTTCTTCTTTGTATGTTTATTGGAAACTCTTTTGTTCTAAATAAATAAAGAAGATATACTCAACAAAGAGTCACTTGATTACCTTTGCCACAAGTATAGACCTATAGAAAACTCCGTGTCCACCTCATCATGTATACTGATTAATACACAGAATCTAAAATCATGTGTGTAGTCAGAATGAGTAACTACTGCATGAGCATCAGCAGAATAGAGGATCCAACTTAATTTTTATGGAATGGTTCGTGTATATTGTAGAATAACTAGAAGGATTCCCTGGCGTTGCAACGAAAATATTTTTAAGATCTTTATTATGTAAATGAAAAGATATAGGACGCAGGAAAAAGGTGCCTGACAATAGGTCATAGAAGTCAAGAGTCTAAATTTAATTGACGTGAAAATTTTGTAAACATTTGAGACATATTGTAATGATAAAATATATAATACAATTCCATATTATATTATAACTAATAATAAGGTAATTTGTTGAATATATTTATATTAAGAATAAACATGCCGGTATTCTTATCCAAGTTATTGTTAACAACATGACAATTGACATCCCATTTTTCTTAGAATATTATCATATGGTTACTATGCCTAGCGGGGTACCATTCTTTGAGTTGTTTGTGCTAGGCATACCTTTGGTTTG
This sequence comes from Avena longiglumis, assembly GCA_030063025.1. Taxonomy (NCBI): domain Eukaryota; kingdom Viridiplantae; phylum Streptophyta; class Magnoliopsida; order Poales; family Poaceae; genus Avena; species Avena longiglumis. The sequence continues at coordinate 535,508,163 of CP125976.1, forward strand.
GTCAAAGCTATTACGAATCTAGAGAATTCATAATGAGTCATAATTTTTTAACTATAAGCTATGTTGCATGCAACAAATAAGTAGCCTACATACTTAATTAGGAAACGGAAAATAAAATTCCTTTTCTATGGAGGTAGCATTTCAGAAAAGCGACATATATAAAACCAAAAGGATAAATAAACAAACTCTCATGAGTCTACTCTTTTTTTAATTCACTGTCCATATGCTTTTGCTATATGATAGAAAATATAGTTCAACTACAAACCTGTTCAAAACAGAACACAGATAAGATATAAACGTAAGACTTCAATAATGAAAGGCTACATAAAACAAAAGGGTTTCAGCACATGTGCTCACCTTATGGACCGATCGATATATGAAAACATGATAAATTCGGAATCAGGCAATGAAATTGGATGGCCGGCCTTGGCAGTGCTCGCAAGCAGAGGGCGTGACCGGTGATGCTCAGCTCGACCATACAAAATCTCTGAAACGAACACTATGATCTGGCATATTTTCTTTTCCCGAGAGTGGCTGAACCATTATAAGAAAAAAATTCTAAGAAGGTGATACATACGTACTCCATGGTGATCATGTAGGAGATGATTTTTGTACTGTCCGTCAATCGGTGACTATAAGAAACGACGCTCAGGAGCTGCCTGTGGAGACAGGTTGTGATGCAGCCTGCAAGTTGTCATATGGCCTCCGAGGTGTAGAGTGGTATGAGAAGTTGAGGGAGAGGAGGTCGCCGTTCTGTGCCACCAATCGCTGCCGCACCGCCGCGCGCCATGAACGCCAAAATACTCGGGCTAGGGTCTGTGGTGTGGGTTGTGGATGGACGGTTCTACGCTATGTAGTAGAGAGGGCAGAAGGAGGGGGTGCTGGGGCGGTGGTCTCCAATGGGCTAGACGGACTTGGGCGAAATCCGTCGAAGACAGAAGGGGAACGGGAGGAGGCGACGCTGGAAGGGAAGGTGGAGGTCGCGAGGGAGAGTCACGTTCTGTACGGTCGGGTGGCGTCCAGGCTAGGTCTTAGCCAAATTTTTTTTGTGAATCTCCAAAAAATATTCATGCCGCACGTTTCAGGCCAAACCAAAAATTTCGGTTGAAAATTACAGACTGCCGCTAGCAACGTGTGTTTCAAAATTTGGCCTAGGTCTGGTTTAAATGAAATTTATCCTTTCAGTCAGTCTTTGTGGAAATTACTAGTCACCGACATATTTTGCGTTCGTCGCTATTTATAGAATTTTCAATGACAGGTATTTATAGATGTCTGTCACTAAGCAATTTTTCTGTTTTGACCGGTCTTCTAAAAAATACTAGTGACAAACACGTTTATACGCCTGTCACTAGTGTTATATACTAGTGACAGGCTTATCCCCGCCTGTCACTGGATATACTTACTAGTGACTGGCATAATTTTGCCCGTCGCTAATCACATGGCGGCTATAAACCTTTCTGCAGTAGTGAATTCTCATTAATATTCCATAAAGGCACTCACACCAAGGGATACATAGATAACCAACTAAAAGAGAGATACTTACACAATGCAAACCATCTTATATGATAACTTCTCTATTCAAGATATGACTCTACTAAAAATGTAAAAAGATAAAAGATAATGATGTGATACCACGGCACTCCCCCAAGCTTGGAACAAACCAAGGGGATGCCAAAACCTGATGATGAATTATTCCTTCGATGGTGGTGGTGGTGTTCCCTTTTCATCGTCGGACTTCCAAGGTAAAGGCTCACCATCCATAAAGGATGTCTTGGTTTCAAAAATCCTGAAACTAGTAGCAGAGCTTATGCGTTTAAACCTAGCCTCATACTCACATTTTTGATTTTGCATGTTGTAGAGCTGCGCTTGTAATTGGTTGGTGGTCTGATGGAGTGAGTGGATTTCATCTCGAAGCTTGGCAGTCTCCCTCTTGTGCTCGGCGATGAGTTCTGAACTGATCTTATGGATGGCGTCCACTTCACGTTCCGCCATCTTCTTGTACCTAAAAACTTCTTGCTCCAATGCTTCCAGCCTATCCTCCAGACTGCCTTCTCTTTTAGGGCCCTGAACCTCCTTTATCTATACTTTCCCATCCTTGAGTGACAACTCCTTGGGATGTATCTTTAACTCATATATGTACGGGTTGATGACGTTCATGGAGGAATCCTACAAGGGTGATCCAGAGGAAGACATTGTGGCTCCAAAACTGAGAATCTGCCTGACAAAAACAGATCGAAACGAAAACACGACGAGAACCTCGGGGGATCCGGGGGTCATATATTACGAAGTTTTACGATATAAAGAAGATACTGTACGAAAACAGGACGGAGACGGGCTCCAGGGTGATCACACCCCCTCGTGGCGCGGCCAGGCAGGGCCCGCGCCACTGGGAGGTGTGACCCATTCGGGCTCCGTTTCCTCCCCTGTTTCAACTCATTATCTTCCGTATGGAATAAAAACTGCAAAAATATAAAAATAAAAGTTTTTCATGAACCTTCTGATTTCAGCACTTTTACCTATTCGGGAACGGACTCTACAGATTCCGGAGTTTGGTCTCTAATAAATTCTTACGGAGTCACCATTTGAATAATATCAACATCTTCATTATAAGAATCTCCAGAAATATAATGTTTGAGCCTTTGATCATTCACCACCTGTGTAGTGTTGTCCCTCAAAGAAGAAACGTTTATAGCTACTGAACGATACACCTCCTCAATAACAAAAGGTGCTTCCCATTTTGAGAGTAATTTTCCTAAAAAAAATATGAGGCGAGACCTATACAATAGAACTTTCTCACCAACATGGAACTCTCTTTTGAGAATTCTCCTATCATGCCATCTTTTTACATTTTCTTTAAAGAGTCTGGCATTTTCATAAGCTTCACTTCTCCACTCATCTAAGGTACTTAAGTCAAGCATACTTTTCTCACCAGCAAGTTTAAAATCTCTATTCAGTTATTTCACTGTCCAGTAAGCTTTGTTTTCTAATTCTAAATGCAAGTGACAAGCTTTACCATAAACCATTTTGTAAGGAGACATTCCCATAGGATTTTTATAAGCAGTTATATATGCCCATAAAGCGTCATTCAACTTTTTATCCCAATTTTTCCTAGACCTATTAACAGTCTTTTGCAAGATGGATTTAATTTCTCTACTTGAAAGTTCTACTTGCCCACTGGTTTGAGGGTGATAAGCTGAAGCAATTCTATGGTTAGCATCATACTTAGCAAGAATCTTCCTAAAACCACCATGAATAAAATGAGAACCTCCATCAGTCATGAGATATCTAGGCACACCAAACCTAGGAAAAATAACATCTTTAAGCATTTTTAAAGAGGTCTTACCATTAGCACTATTTGTAGGTATGGCTTCTACCCACTTTGTAACATAATCAACAACAACAATAATATGAGTATACCCTTTTGAAGGAGGAAAAGGACCCATAAAGTCGAATCCCCAATAATCAAAAGGTTCAATAACAAGATAATAATTCATAGGCATTTCATTGCGTCTAGAAATGTTACCAACTCTTTGACATTCATCACATGATAAAATAAACTTCCTTGTGTCCTTGAAGAGAGTAGGCCAATAAAAACCTGATTGTAAAACTTTTTGTGAGGTTCTATCTCCAGCATGATGTCCTCCATAAGCACTGCCATGACATTTTCTCAATATCTCTTGTTGTTCATATTCTGGAACACATCTCCGCATAATACCATCTACTCCTTTATATTGTTGGAGTTATGCCCTAGAGGCATAATAAATATAGTTATTATTATATCTTTGTGTTTATGATAAATGTTTACATTCATGCTATAATAGTATTAACAAGGAAACATTGATACTTGTGTGATTTGTAAACTTAATTGAAGTCCCTAGTATAGCCTCTATACATCACTAGCTTGTTGGTTGATAAATGATTGTGGTTTCCCTATCATGAACATTGAGATGTTATCAACAACAAGATCATATCGTTAGGAGAATGATATGGTGGACATACTCCTATAGATAAGCGTAGCATAAAGATCAAGTCATTTTAATAGTTCAATTGCTATATGCTTTCTGATACATAGTAACCTAATTCCTTAGACCATGAGATCATGCATATCACCTTTACCGGATGGATGCTTTGATGACATCAAACACCACACTGTAACTGGGTGGCTATAAAGGTGGCATTGAGTGTTCGGAAAGTATTGGTTGAGACACATGGATCAAGAGTGGGATTTGTCCATCCATATAACGGATAGATATACTCTGGGCCCTCTCGATGGAATGTCATCCAATTAGCTTGCAAGCATGTGACTGGCTCACAAGGGATCACATATCACGGGAACGAGAAAAGAGTACTTATCGGTAATGAGGTTGAACTAGGTATGCAGAGATACCGACGATCATAACCTCGGATAAGTAAACTATCGTGAGACAAAGGGAAATTGGTATCGTATGTAAGTGGTTCATTCGATCGCAAAGTAATCGTAGAAATATGTGGGAGCCGTATGAATTTCCAGATTCCTCTATTGGTTATTGTTCGGAGAAGTGTCTCGATCATGTCCGCATAGTTCACGAACCGTAGGGAGACACACTTAAGGATTCGACGTTGTTTGAGTAGTTATGGTATTATGAGAAAGAGACCGAATGTTGTTCGAGTCTCGGATGGGATCCGGGTATCACGAGGTGATCGGAATGGTCCGAGAATAAGATTCATATAAGGAAAGTCCCGCTTTGAGTTGGGGAATGATTCCTGTGTTTTCATCGAATGTTCTAGAAGGTTCCTAATGTCCGACTCCGGGGAAGGGGTACATGAATGTGTCATTGCAAGTTGGAATGATTGCATCATGTACTAAGTGTCGTCGCTGTTCCAAATAAGGGATTAATCGAATCCTAGTTTGGAAAAGTCAAATAGATAAATTGAAAAGTCAAACGGCTAAATTTGGAAAGTGGAAAAGAGGAGGAGGTGAAACCGAGTTGGGAGGAGTCCTCCTCCCAAGCCAAGCGCACCACCTGCCGAGTTGGGAGGGACTCTCCTCCCTTGGCCGGCCGCCTCCACCTATATAAGGAGGGGGGCTCCCTACTAGAACACACAAGTCCTCACCTCAAACCCTAGAAGTCAGCCCACCATAGCCGCCCTTAGGGTTTTGCCCTAGCCACGACTTGGGGTCCCTAACCCCAGCCGCCTCTAGCACTTCCTCCTTGGTGTGTCTAAACCCTAGATCGCCGAGGAGCCTCTCATACTCCACCATACTCGCTCCGGCTTAAGGCGAAGCTCATGAGATCTCCCTCTACTTCCACGCCACAGGCCGGAATCGCGAGGAGAGTGCTACAACCTCCGCCACCTGGAACAAGGAGAGGAAGGTCTTCGCCGAGTACGAACGTGTGACCGATCATGGGAGCCGGAACGCAGCGCCGGAAGGATCGTCTACGCGATCTTGAGATCGGGAAGAGTACGACTACATCACCCACGAGAATCCGCTCTCGTTAAACACTTTGGAATCTTCGAGGGTAAGTTATTCCATCGACCCGTTGCTACAATCTAGTAGATAGATCTTGGCTTGTTTGTTTGTATGCGATAGAAAATTTTTGTTTTCCATGCTACGAAACCCTACAGTGGTATCAGAGCCGTGTCTATATGTAGATCTATTGCACGAGTAGAACACAATGGTCATTGTGGGCGTTGATGCTTTTATTGTCGATTGCTTCTTGTGTACTTTGCATCTTGCGGTATGTTGGGATGAAGCGGCCCGGGCTAACCTTACATGACATCGTTCATGAGACTTGCTCCACGCTTGACATGCAACTTGTATTGCATAAGTGGCTCTGCGGGTGCCTGTTTCTCCTAGCATAGTTAAGATCCAATTTACAACGGGTGATTAACAATACTAGTATCAATGTTGTGGTTCTTGTTCGTAAGTTAGAACGACACTTATTTGAAAGCCCCAAACCACGTAAAATATGCAAAGAAAGTAGAGGTGTCTAACTTTGTTTTGCAGGGGTGTGCTGTGATGTGATATGGCCATGATTGTGATTATATTTGATGTATGCAATGTTCCTTATTGTAAGTTGGCAACTGGCAGGAGCCATATGGTTGTCTTTAATTTATGTTAAGACCCGCGTGTCTATTCAAAGTAGTTGTAATAGTTGAAGCCGGTGGACGACAACCATAGAGAAGCGTCATTGACCTTGATGCAATGCCGGTGATGATGGAGATCATGTTCGTGCTTGAAGATGGAGATCGAAAGCACAAAGAAGAAAGGCCATATCATATCACATATTATGAATTGCATGTGATGTTAATCCTTTATGCATCTTGTATTGCTTAGTAGACAACGGTAGCATTATAAGATGATCCCTCATGCACATGAATTTCAAGTCATAAAGTGTTCACCCTCAGTTAGCACCGTTGCTAAAGCTTGTTGTTTCGAAGCACCACGTGATGATCGGGTGTGTTAGATTCTGCAAGTGTATACAACGTGAGCAAGCCAGATTTGCTCATGCGGAAACTAAGGTTTGATCTTGACGAGCCTAGCATGTATGAGACATGGTCTCGAACACGGATCACCGAAAGGTAAAGCATGAATCATATAGTAGATATGATGAACATGACGATTGTTCGCCATTGAAACTATATCAACTCTCGTGATGATCGGTGTTGATGTAGTGGATTTGGTTCGTGATAACTAAAACAATGTGAGGGATGTTGTTTTGAGTGGAGTTCACCTAGATTAACTTTATTATTAATTTGAACTCAATTTGTCATAAACTTAGTCTAAACTATTGCAAATATGTTGTAGATCAATGGCAGCCCCTACCATCAATTTTAATGCGTTCCTAGAGAAAGAAAAGTTGAACAACAATGGAAGCAACTTCGCGGATTGGTTCCGCAATTTGAGGATTGTCCTCACAATGGTAATTTGACCTATGTGCTGGATGCACATTGGGTGACTCCACTGCGTGATGCTTCCGATGAAGTAAAGAATGTTTACCTCGCCTAAGAATCAAGACTCCATAGTTCAGGGTGCTATCTTGTATGGTTTGGAATCGTAGCTTTAGAAAAGGTTTGAGAATTCAGACCCATATGATATTGTCGAGGATCTCAAATTTATCTTTGAGACTCATGCGGCAATTGAAAGTTATGAGGCTTCTGAAAAGTTCTTTAACTGCAAGTTGGAAGAGGGTAGCTCCGCGGTGAGCATGTGCTTAAGATGTCCGGCACGCAAACAAACTTCAAAGCTTGGGTATAGTGATTCCTAATGCTTTGGGGATTTACCGTGTCCTCCAATCACTACCACCAAGTTACAAGAACTTTGTGATGAACTACAACATGCGTATAAACAAGCAAACGTAACTGCTTGCTATGTTGAAGTCTGCAGAAGTGGAGATCAAGAAAGAGCACCAAGTGTTGTTGGTCAATAAGACCACCAAATTCAAGAAAGGCAAGTCTAAGCAGAAGGGACACTTCAAGAAGGGTGGTAAAAAGGTTACCACGCCAGCGAAGAAAACCAAGGCTGGACCTAAGCCTGAAACTGAGTGTTTTTACTGCAAGGGAGAAGGTCACTGGAAGCGGAATTGCCCAAAGTACTTGGCGGATTTGAAGAACGGCAACATCAAGAAGAAAGGTATATCTGATATACATTTTATTGATGTGTATCTCACTAGTACTCGTAGTAGTACCTGGGTATTTGATACTGGTTCGGTTGCTCATATTTGTAACTCGAAACAGGTGCTGCAGAATAAACGGAAGCTAGCGAAGAACGAGGTGACGATGCGCGTGGGAAACGGATCAAAGGTTGATGTGATCGCGGTCGGCACGCTACCCCTTCATCTACCAACGGGATTAGTTTTATAATTAAATAATTGTTATTTGGTGCCTGCGTTGAGCATGAACATTATATCGGGATCTTGTTTATTGCGAGACGGTTACTTGTTTAAGTCCGAGAATAATGGTTGTTCGATTTATATGAGTAATATGTTTTATGCACATGCACCTCTGATAGATGGTCTATTCTTATTGAATCTCGATAGTGGAGATACACATATTAATAACATTGAGGCTAAACGTTTGAAATCAAGCGATAATTCAACCTATATGTGGCAATCGCTGCCTTGGTCACATTGGAGTGAAACGTATGAAGAAACTCCATTCCGATGGACTTCTTGAATCACTTGATTTTGAATCACTTGATAGATGCGAAGCATGTCTGATGGGTAAAATGACTAAGACTCCATTTTCTGGTATGATGGAGCGAGCTACGGACTTATTGGAAATCATACATACCGATGTGTGGTCCAATGAGTGTAGCATCATGTGGTTATCGTTATGTTCTTAACTTCACGGATGATTTGAGTAGATATGGGTATATCTATTTCATGAAACATAAGTCCGAAACTTTCAAGAAGTTTAAGGAGTTTCAAAGTGAGGTAGAGAATCAACGTAACAAGAAGATTAAATTTCTACGTTCTGATCGTGGAGGTGAATATCTAAGTTACGAGTTTGGCGAGCATTTGAAGAAATGCGGAATCCTTTCACAATTGACCCCGCCGGGAACACCACAGTGTAATGGTGTGTCCGAACGTCAGAATCGAACTCTCTTAGATATGGTTCGCTCTATGATGTCACTTCGGACTTACCGCTATCATTTTGGGGTTATGCATTAGAAACACCGCATTCACTTTAAATAGGGCACCGCCTAAACCGCTGAAACAACACCGTATGAATTATGGTTTGGGAAGAAACCTAAATTGTCGCTCCTTAAAGTTTGGGGTTGCGGCCTATGTAAAGAAGTTACAGGACAAGATTGAACCCAAAGCGGAAAAATGCGTCTTCATAGGATACCAAGGAAACTATTGGGTATACCTTCTATCATAGATCCAAGGCAAAATCTTCGTTAAGAATGGATCCTTTCTAGAGAAGGAATTTCTCTCAAAGAAGTGACTGGAAGGAAAGTAGAACTCGACGGTTGTCGAACCTTCTCGAATTGCGAGTAGCGCAAAGACCGGAAGAAGTTCCCGTGGTGCCTGCACCAATTAGAGAGGAAGCTAATGATGATGATCATGAAACTTCGTTGAACTTGCTACAGAGCCTCGCAGTTAACGAAATCGTACCACTGATTGGTATGATCCGTTATGAGTGTCATGTTGGTGGACAACACCGATGACCCCGAGACATATGAGGAAGCGATGATAAGCCCAGATTCCAACAAATGTCAAGAAGCCATGAACCGAGATTGGATCCATGTACGAAAACCAAGTATGGACCTTGGTGGACTTACGGATGGCGGAAGGTCGAGAACAAATGGATCTTCAAGAAGAAAACATATGCCGATGGTAATGTTATCGTCTATAAAGCTCGACTTGTCGCAAAAGGGTTTCCACAAATTCAAGGAGTTGACTATGAGACTTTCTCACCAAGAGTGGCAAGCTAAAGTCCGTGAGGATTATGTTAGCAATCGCTGCATATTACGATTATGAGATATGGCAGATGGATGTCAAAACAGCATTCCTCAATGGAGACATTGATGAAGAGTTGTATATGATGCAACCCAAAGGTTTTGTTGATCCTAAAGATGCGAACAAGGTATGCAAACTTCAACGGTCCATCTATGGATTGAAGCAAGCATCCCGAAGTTGGAATCAACATTTTGATAAGGTGATCAAAAGTTTTGGTTTAATACAAACTTATGGAGAAGCTTGTATTTACAAGAAAGTGAGTGGGAGCTCTGTAGCATTCTTAATACTATATGTGGATGACATATTATTGATTGGGAATGATGTAGACCTTCTTAATAGTGTCAAGGAATATTTGAATAATAGTTTTCAATGAAGGATCTTGGCGAAGCAGCTTGCATATTAGGCATAAAGATTTACAGAGATAGATCGAAACGCCAAATATCATTATCACAGAGTACATATTTGGACAAAGTTCTAAAGAGGTTTGGAATGGAAGATAGCAAGAAAGGGTTCTTGCCCCTGTTGCCCAATACGACCTTGAGTAAAACTCAAAGTTCGACAATGGCAGAAGATAGAGAAAGGATGAGTAAGACTCCCTATGCCTCAGCCATAGGATCTCTAATGTATGTCATGCTATGTACTATACCCGACATTGCATATGCTGTTAGTTTAACTAGCAGATATCAAAGTGATCCAGGAGTGGATCATTGGACAGTGGTCAAAACATCCTTAAGTACTTGAGAAGAACTAAGGATATGGTTCTTTCGTATGGAGGTGATGAACAGCTCGTTGTTAATGGTTACACCGATGCTAGTTGGAACACCGATCCGGATGATTCTAAATCACAATCTGGATACGTATTTACTTTGAATGGTGCAGCAGTTAGCTGGAGGAGTGCAAAGCAAAGCGTTGTGGCGAAATCTTCAACTGAATCAGAATACATGGTCGCTTCCGGAGGCTTCACAAGAAGCGATATGGATGAAAGAGTTCATTGCAGAGCTGGTGTGGTTCCTAGTGCTGGACCCAATGTCTATCTATGTGATAACATGGGCACCATAGCCAATGCGCAAGAACCAAGGTCACACAAGAAGTCAAGCACATCAAGTTGCTTTCACGCTATTCGAACATATCCAGGATGGGGATATAAAGATTTGCAAAGTACACAGATCTGAATGTGGCGGATCCGTTGACTAAACCTCCCGAGGGCAAAACATGACCAGCACCAAACCGCCATGGGTGTTCGTATATTACCATGTAATCTAGATTAGATGACTCTAGTGCAAGTGGGAGACTGTTGAGATATGCCCTAGAGGCAATAATAAATATAGTTATTATTATATCTTTGTGTTTATGATAAATGTTTACATTCATGCTATAATAGTATTAACAAGGAAACATTGATACTTGTGTGATTTGTAAACTTAATTGAAGTCCCTAGTATAGCCTCTATACATCACTAGCTTGTTGGTTGATAAATGATTGTGGTTTCCCTATCATGAACATTGAGATGTTATCAACAACAAGATCATATCGTTAGGAGAATGATATGGTGGACATACTCCTATAGATAAGCGTAGCATAAAGATCAAGTCATTTTAATAGTTCAATTGCTATATGCTTTCTGATACATAGTAACCTAATTCCTTAGACCATGAGATCATGCATATCACCTTTACCGGATAAATGCTTTGATGACATAAAACACCACACCGTAACTGGGTGGCTATAAAGGTGGCATTGAGTGTTCGGAAAGTATTGGTTGAGACACATGGATCAAGAGTGGGATTTGTCCATCCATATGACGGATAGATATACTCTGGGCCCTCTCGGTGGAATTTCATCCAATTAGCTTGCAAGCATGTGACTGGCTCACAAGGGATCACATATCACGGGAACGAGAAAAGAGTACTTATCGGTAACGAGGTTGAACTAGGTATGCAGAGATACCGACGATCATAACCTCGGATAAGTAAACTATCGTGAGACAAAGGGAAATTGGTATCGTATGTAAGTGGTTCATTCGATCGCAAAGTAATCGAGAAATATGTGGAGCCGTATGAATTTCCAGATTCCTCTATTGGTTATTGTTCGAGAAGTGTCTCGATCATGTCCGCATAATTCACGAACCGTAGGGAGACACACTTAAGGATTCGACGTTGTTTGAGTAGTTATGGTATTATGAGAAAGAGACCAATGTTGTTCGGAGTCTCGGATGGGATCCGGATATCACGAGGTGATCCGGAATGGTCCGGAGAATAAGATTCATATAAGGAAAGTCCTGCGTTACGGAGTTGGGGAATGATTCGTGTTTTCATCGGAATGTTCTAGAAGGTTCCGAATGTCCGGCACTCCGGAGGAAGGGTACATGAATGTGTCATTGCAAGTTGGAATGATTGCATCATGTACTAAGTGTCGTCGCTGTTCCAAATAAAGGATTAATCGAATCCTAGTTTGAAAAAGTCAAATAGCTAAATTGAAAAGTCAAACGGCTAAATTTGGTAAGTGGAAAAGAGGAGGAGGAGGTGAACCGAGTTGGGGAGGAGTCCTCCTCCCAAGCCGGCCAAGACCACCTAAGCCGAGTTGGGAGGGACTCCTCCTCCCTTGGCCGCCGCCCCTCCACCTATATAAGGAGGGGCAGGGCTCCCTCCTAGAACACACGAGTCCCTCACCTCAAACCCTAGAAGCTGCAGCCCACCATAGCCGCCGCCGCCCCCTTAGGGTTTTGCCCTAGCCGCCGACTTGGGGGTCCCCGGAACCCTAGCCGCCGGCTCTAGCACTTCCTCCTTGGTGTGTCTAAACCCTAGATCGCCGAGGATCTCTCTCATACTGTGGCATCCCGCAAAAACCACTAATAGAAAATCGCGTTGTTTTTGTGCATTGCATCATCATGACTGCATGCTCATGTCATCATGCCACATTGCATTTGAGCATTGTCATCATCTTGCATTTGCTTGCATAAAACTAATTTCGGAAAAACCTGTTTGTGTTTTCTAAACGCCCCGTCTTTGTTCAAACGCAAAACCCGGGTCACCGGATTATTTTGTTTTGTTTGCTATCGGGTTGTAAAAGCCCCGTGTTAAACAAATAAAATGTTAAATTATTTTAGTGGGGGCAGTCGAACGGGCCGAATCGACCCGGACGACCACCCCCAGGAATTAAAACGGTCCAACCTAGACCCTTTTCTACCCCAACCTAACCTACCCAATCCCCCTCCACCTCACCCCAGCCTATCCTATGTCGCCACCACCTGCCATTCCCCCCACCCTATCAAACTTAGCCACCTCATCCTGACCTCTCCCCACCACCCACACAACACACACCACGCAGCACACACTCACCCCACACAGCAGATCCCCAACCACCACCCGGGCCCACCCCACCGACACGCCCCACCACGCGCCCGCTCCTCTCTCTCTCCCTGGCTCTCCCCGACGCGCCTCCCTCACCGCCACCGCCCTCTGCCTCTCCTGGCGCCGAGCGCCTCCCCCGACCGCGACGCGACCCCAGCCGGCGCCCCTCACCGCCTCCTTCCCAAGCTCCTCCCCAAGCTCGCCCCCGTCCGGCCTTCCCCCCTGCAGAGCCTCGCCCCGCGCGACCCCCTTCCCCGCCGGTTGCCTCTCCCTCGCCTGGCCGACCCCGCCTCCCCCTCCGGCCAGGACCTCGCCTCCACCGCTCGTCGTCCACCTTCCCGAACCCGCTGTCGGCCTGCCCTCAGACTGTGCCGCTGTCTCCCTCGCCCGCCTCTCCCGGCCCTCGCCTCTGCAGCTGGCCGCCCTCCGCTGCTGCCCCAAGACTGCTGAAGTTTCGCCATAACCGCTTCCTGCTTGCGCCAGCCTCCGCTGCTGCTGTCAGACGCTTCCTCAGGCAGTCCTGCTCACCAGAAGCCCGGCGCCTCCGCCTCCGCCGCCTCAAGCACCTCCGCTGCCGCCCGCCGCTTGCAGCGCCGTCGCGCCTCGGCCACCTCTCCGCTGCTCCCTTCCGGACCGTGATCACCGGGCGACCCAGCCGCCGAGGACCTCCTCGAGCCCGAGTCCCGCCCTAGGAGCCCTGGCCACCTGTTCTGCCCGGCCGGTTGCCGCTGCCGCCGTGCGCGTGGCATGACCCCCTCCGCCGCTGCGTTCAAGACCACCTCAATAAGAACGCCACGTGTACAAGTGACCGCCAAGATCGACACCGAACCAAGCGGCGCCCTATTCCAAGATCTTCGCATGGACCGATGGTCGAGATTGACCGAACCCTGACGCCAAGATCTCCCTCTCCGGACAAGGCGCCAAGACCCGGCCCAAGATCTCTGCCGTGAGATTTACAAGACCGTGCCGTCGACACGACGACATCGCGGATGCGACAGTATCGTCCCTGGGACGCCAAGATTGTCACGAGAACGCCCGAACGCTAACACCGACTCGATTGCGCTGGCTCGACAAGACCTCGCGACGGCAACATCGACCTGTGGGACCCGACAAGATCGCACGACGACAAGAACGACAATGACAGAGAATCGATGCGCCCGACACCGAACCAAGTACTCCTTTTCGGACGCCGAGTCCGCCGAGAACCCGGATGCGACAAGATCTACCTCAGTTGTCCGAGAACGATCCCGTCGAACCCTGGACCCTGAGACCGAACCCCGAACCCCGGAACCCCAAGATCGTCGAACCCTAATGTGTGAACCCGAACCCGAGACCTTATTTTATTAAATGATATATAATTGTTGCATATTAAATTGTCATGTTGCATGCATATTTGTGTGGTTTGAGGGCCTTATGCCGATTCACCTAAATTAAATATGGGGTCCATATGCAGGCTTTTCTAGTCTTATATTGGTCCCAATTAAATTTGTGTAGCGAACCGATACTATGTTTTACCATGTTAAGACAACATTAAAATTGTGGGGTATCTAAACAACATGAACAACCTAATTAATTGTCGGGACCCCGGTTCCGCTTAATATGACCTAATTGCATTGCACCTTGCCATGTCATACATCATACATGCATCATGCCCGATCTCTTGCCGTAGTATTAAATATTGCACCCGGTGTTTATTCTAGTGTTTTGCTTCTTCGCGGATTGGGCCGTTGAGTTGATGTGAGCTTCGCCCCGATCTTCGGATGAACCTTCGACAATGTTTTCAGGCGAGCATCTCCCCCTTTCTACCTATCTTACTTTTATAGTATTTATTCCCTCCTGTTGATCTATTGCTATCTGTGTTGCGATGCTCTAGTTTTCGTACCCGTGATATCCCTTGCAGCCCTATATTGCCTTGGACACATCCTATTGCCTGCTGTTTGGTAGATAGTTGGACTTGCGCGTCGTAGTCGCTTGCTCAAGTGTTGTTGCGTGTCGTCAAGTGCCTCTCGATTGTTGGTGTATTGCCGCATGTTGATGTTGGAGATGATCATGGCTTTACTTATCGCTCACTTTAATTCCTGTTTAACAACTAAAATTGAAGTAAGTAAGGAGGCATCGGTGGGTGATAGATAATATTTGGTTTCGACGCCCACTTGTGTCCCGTGGGACCCCGAGTACTTGATACTGTTCCTTGATTTATCGCACTATCCACATCCGGAGGATTATGGGACCCCTGAGCCGAGCTTGATTCATCTTATTTCTTGGGGCCACAAACTAGTTTGAGGTTTTATTACTATCCTGTACTTATGCCATGCTTTACCGCTTTATTTACGATTGTGCGGAGCACACTTTATCGCTTAGGATCGTGGCACGATTCCGGTGTCGACAAGCCCAGTTTTGGGTTCCCGATCGTTCACACCGTCCCCACAACCTTGAGTCCGTCTCGAGCCGGCCTTGCTATGGTCTACTTTAAGGGTGGCCTCAAATATTTCAATCCTGTGATTGCTTTGTCGTGAAAGCCTCGTTGGTTTTGATTTGGTTTTTCCGAGGTTGATCGAGTGTGTGTTGCTATTGGTGCACCCCGGCCGGGTTAAAACTTTCTGAAAGCCGTGTCCGCGGTTATGGATGACTTGGAGCACAGTATCTCGATCATAGACAAGCATAACTAAAGTAATGCTATAAATTTGACTTTATAATGACTAGTAATCAGCTTCACTATAATGGAATGACTAACTAAAACTGCCCACAATTGCTTGTTTGGTTTGTCGCTTGCGACAATTGTATCTGACTAGTAAGTATTGCAACTACAACGGAATGGCTGAATAAAAGTATCAACAACTGCTGGGTTTTGGGTTATCTCATGCTAATTGTATTTTACTAGTAAGTGTTGCAACTACAACGGAATGGTTAACTAAAAGTGCCCACTGCTTAACTTATCAGGATGATTATCTACACCTGACTAGTAATTGTTGCAACAATAACTGAATAAATAAAACTGCCAACTGTGTGAGTTCCTCGGTTGACTTCCTCGTTTGGTCTCGAGGGGGAAACACCAGGATGGGTTTGTTTGGTGTTAGCTTTAGGTTGGATCCGGATAGGTCATTCTTATCCCTCTCTGATAACCGCCAGTTGTATCGAGTCTCTATAGGTTGTTTAGTGCATGCTGCCGCTGCCGCTTCAGTCCACCATACCTATGTAGGCGAGGACCGCCGAATTCTAGCCTCGCTGTACTGGCCTCGATCGACGCTCCTCTTTTCCTTTGCCTTGCCCTTGTCGGCACCCCTTTGTTTAAGCAGGTTTTGAGATCGACGTCGTTAGCGGGTTACCCTTCCGGCTTGGCACGGCAGGGTTATGGACGCCATTGGTTATTCTTGGCTCTTAGCCCCATTTGCATCTTGTCCGTAGTCGGACGCTCCATCTTTTCAAGGTGATTTGGATCTTTGTACCGTATGTTCGCATTCTTGACTCATGGAGTCGTGTTGTACATATCTGCTCATGGGTCCCATTGAGGACTTGTGTAATGTTATTACCGCTTTCCACCCGCATTTAAAAGTGCTGGTGGCACCTTTGAATCGCTTCTATGCGGGTTTGGCGGGAATCGCTGAAACTTGCATAGGTCCGATTCTGAGGGTGTTACAGAGTGGTATCAGAGCTCAGCAGTTGCGATACCCCACAAGTCCAACCTGTAGGATAACCTAGCTAACGGCCGAAGTAGAGTGTAAAAACTATTTTTGAAAAATCGGTTGGATAGTTCTGATTAGGTCTGATTTTATTCCTTACCCCTCTGCTATTCTCCTCTTACCTCTACGTGTTTTGAATCCGCTCTCGTCTTTTTCTTCGAGTCCAGGATTTCTCGTGGTTGGGTTCCGTCGTACCTTCAGGGTTTCGCTACCTCCTTTGATAACGGTGTTCTACCATCCGGCGTTCATGTTGTCTGAGGAATCCGTCTACTGTGGTACCATTCTGTGTTCCTTGTTTGTGCCTTCCGGTGTTTTCCGACGCGACGACATCATCTACGCCAGATCCGATGCAGAGTCTGCATCACTCCTATGTTTCCGAACCTCGCTTGTCGAGATCTTTAGTCTGAATCCTGAGGGTTGGTTGCATAATCTGTCTATTCGTGTACATAGTAATGCTTTGAGTGCGGGATGGAGTCGCGACCATACCACTACTCTTATCATTTGCTTTGTATATCGAATGGTGGATCGATGCAATTTTACTCCGTCCACGGAAGCTAGAGGTGGTTTTATTTGTTGATACCTCTACCTTCGACCTTTTGTTTCCCGGAGTGTTCTCTCGACGATCACGGACAACGACCTCTTGTTAGTGGTGTCGCGAGGATCTACACGAAGCGCGAAGGATCAGATCGCCGACCTTCCTTCCGGTACCATGAGGCGGATCTCGAGGGAGAGATCCATTATTAGTGGTGTCGAATTGTGGCATCCCGCAAAAACCACTACTAGAAAATCGCGTTGTTTTTGTGCATTGCATCATCATGACTGCATGCTCATGTCATCATGCCACATTGCATTTGAGCATTGTCATCATCTTGCATTTGCTTGCATAAAACTAATTTCGGAAAAACCTGTTTGTGTTTTCTAAACGCCCCGTCTTTGTTCAAACGTAAAACCCGGGTCACCGGATTATTTTGTTTTGTTTGCTATCGGGTTGTAAAAGCCCCGTGTTAAACAAATAAAATGTTAAATTATTTTAGTGGGGCGATCGAATCGGCCGAATCGACCACCCCAGAATTAAAACGGTCCAACCTAGACCCTTTTCTACCCCAACCTAACCTACCCAATCCCCTCCACCTCACCCCACCTATCCTATGTCCACGCCACTCCATTCCCACCCTATGAAACTTAGCCACCTCATCCTGACCTCTCCCCACCACCCACACAACACACACCACGCAGCACACACTCACCCCACACAGCAGATCCCCAACCACCACCCGGGCCCACCCCACCGACACGCCCCACCACGCACCCGCTCCTCTCTCTCTCTCTGGCTCTCCCCGATACGCCTCCCTCACCGCCACCGCCCTCTGCCTCTCCTGGCGCCGAGCGCCTCCCCCGACCACGACGCGACCCCAGCCGGCTCCCCTCACCGCCTCCTTCCCAAGCTCGCCCCCGTCCGGCCTTCCCCCCTGCAGAGCCTCGCCCTGCGCGACCCCCTTCCCCGCCGGTTGCCTCTCCTCGCTGGCCGACCCGCCTCCCCTCGGCCAGGACCTCGCCCACCGCTGCTGCCCACCTTCCAACCCCCGGCCTGCCCTGGCCGCCTCACAGCCGCCTCGGCCTCGCCCGCCTCTCCCTGCCCTCCGCCTCTGCGGTGGCCGCCTCCGCCGGCTGCTCCCCAAGACTGCTGAGCTCGACTGCTCGCTGGCGCCAGCTCGCCTCCTCCGCTGGCCGCTGCCTGTGACGCGCCTCCCGTCGAGTCCTGGCTCACGCCAGAAGCCGCCTCCGTCGCCCTCAGCACCTCCTCTGCCGCCCGCCTTCGCGCCTCTGCCCGCTGCCCGGCCGTCATTGCGCCCACCTCCTCATGCTCCCTTCCGACCCAGGACCATGGCGCGACCAAGCCGAGACCTCCTCGAGCCCGAGTCCGCCGCTAGGAGCCCATTGTGCCCGCCTCCCGCAAGCCGCCCGTCGTCGTGCGTGGGTCATGACCCTCCGCCGCGCGTTCAAGACCACCCCTCAATAAGAACGGCCACGTGTACAAGTGACCGCCAAGATCGACACCGAACCCAAGCGGCGCCCTATTCCAAGATCTTCGTCATGGACCCTGATGGTCGAGATTGGACCGAACCCTCGGACGCCAAGATCTCCCTCTCGGACCCGAAGGCGCCAAGACCCGGACCCCAAGATCTGCCGGAGATTTACAAGACCGTCGGCACGACACGACGACCGCGGATGCGACGGTATCGTCCCCAGGACGCCAAGATTGTCACGAGAACGCTCCCGAACGCTAACACCGACTCGATTGCGCGGGCCCGACAAGACCCTCGCGACGGCAAGATCGACCCTGTGGGACCCGACAAGATCGGCACGACGACAAGAACGACAGCGACCAGGAGAATCCGATGCGCCCCCGACACCGAACCAAGTACTCCTTTTTGAACGCCGAGTCCGCCGAGAACCCGGATGCGACAAGATCTACCTCAGTTGTCCGAGAACGATCCCGTCGAACCCTGGACCCTGAGACCGAACCCCGAACCCCAGAACCCCAAGATCGTCGAACCCTAATGTGTGAACCCGAACCCGAGACCTTATTTTATTAAATGATATATAATTGTTGCATATTAAATTGTCATGTTGCATGCATATTTGTGTGGTTTGGGGGCCTTATGCCGATTCACCTAAATTAAATATGGGGTCCATATGCAGGCTTTTCTAGTCTTATATTGGTCCCAATTAAATTTGTGTAGCGAACCGATACTATGTTTTACCATGTTAAGACAACATTAAAATTGCGGGGTATCTAAACAACATGAACCACCTAATTAATTGTCGGGACCCCGGTTCCGCTTAATATGACCTAATTGCATTGCACCTTGCCATGTCATACATCATACATGCATCATGCCCGATCTCTTGCCGTAGTATTAAATATTGCACCCGGTGTTTATTCTAGTGTTTTGCTTCTTCGCGGATTGGGCCGTTGAGTTGATGTGAGCTTCGCCCCGATCTTCGGATGAACCTTCGACAATGTTTTTAGGCGAGCATCTCCCCCTTTCTACCTATCTTACTTTTATAGTATTTATTCCCTCCTGTTGATCTATTGCTATCTGTGTTGCGATGCTCTAGTTTTCGTACCCGTGATATCCCTTGCAGCCCTATATTGCCTTGGACACATCCTATTGCCTGTTGTTTGGTAGATAGTTGGACTTGTGCGTCGTAGTCGCTTGCTCAAGTGTTGTTGCGTGTCGTCAAGTGCCTCAGTTGTTGGTGTATTGCCGCATGTTGATGTTGGAGATGATCATGGCTTTACTTATTGTTCACTTTAATTCCTGTTTAACAACTAAAATTGAAGTAAGTAAGCAGAGGCATCGGTGGGTGATAGATAATATTTGGTTTCTGACCGCCCACTTGTGTCCCGTAGGACCCCGAGTACTTGATACCTGTTCCTTGATTTATCGCGCTATCCACATCCGGGAGGATTATGGGACCCCCCTGAGCCAGAGCTTGATTCTCTTATTTCTTGGGGCCAAAACTAGTTTGAGGTTTTATTACTATCCTACTTATGCCATGCTTTCGCTTTATTTACGATTGCGAGGAGCACCTGCATCGCTTTAGGATCGTGGCACGATTCGGTGTCGACAAGCCCAGTTTTGGGTTCCGATCGTTCACCGTCCCCACAACCTTGAGTCCGTCTGAGCCGCCGGCTTCGTTCGGTTCTACTTTAAGGTGGCCTCAAATATTTCTGAATCCTGTGATTGCTTTGTCGTGAAAGCCTCGTTGGGTTTTGATTTGGTTTTTCCGAGGTTGATCGAGTGTGTGTTGCTATTGGTGCACCCCGGCCGGGTTAAAACTTTCTGAAAGCCGTGTCCGCAGTTATGGACAACTTGGAGCACAGTATCTCGATCATAGACAAGCATAACTAAAGTAGTGCTATAAATTTGACTTTATAATGACTAGTAATCAGCTTCACTATAATGGAATGACTAACTAAAACTGCCCACAATTGCTTGTTTGGTTTGTCGCTTGCGACAATTGTATCTGACTAGTAAGTATTGCAACTACAACAGAATGGCTGAATAAAAGTATCAACAACTGTTGGGTTTTGGGTTATCTCATGCTAATTGTATTTGACTAGTAAGTGTTGCAACTACAACGGAATGGTTAACTAAAAGTGCCCACTGCTTAACTTATCAGGATGATTATCTACACCTGACTAGTAATTGTTGCAACAATAACTGAATAAATAAAACTGCCAACTGTGTGAGTTCCTCGGTTGACTTCCTCGTTTGGTCTCGAGGGGGAAACACCAGGATGGGTTTGTTTGGTGTTAGATGTAGGTTGGATCCGGATAGGTCATTCTTATCCCTCTCTGATAACCGCCAGTTGTATCGAGTCTCTCTAGGTTGTTTAGTGCATGCTGCCGCTGCCGCTTCAGTCCACCATACCTATGTAGGCGAGGACCGCCGAATTCTAGCCTCGCTGTCTTGGCCTCGATCGACGCCTCTCTTTTCCTTTGCCCTTTGGGCACCCCTTTTGTTTAAGCAGGTTTTGAGATCGACGTCGTTAGCGTGGTTACCCTTCCGCTTGGCCTCGGTGGTTATGGACGCCATTGGTTATTGTTCAGGGCTCTTAGCCCCATTTGCATCTTGTCCGTAGTCGGATGCTCCATCTTTTCAAGGTGATTTGGATCTTTGTACCGTATGTCTGCATTCTTGACTCATGGAGTCGTGTTGTACATATATCTGTTCTGTGGGTCCCATTGAGGACTGTTGTGTAATGTTATTACTTCGTTTTCCACCCGCACGAAAGTGCCTGGTGGGCACCTTTGAATCGTTTCTATGCGGGTTTGGCGGGAATCGCTGAAACTTGCATAGGTCCGATTCTGAGGGTGTTACACATACTCCACCATACTCGCTCTGGCTTAAGGCGAAGCCCTGCGAGATCTCCCCTCTACTTCCGGTACCACGCCGTTGTGCTGCCGGAATCGCGAGGAGAGTGCTACAACCTCCGCTGCCTGCTGGAACAAGGGAGAGGAAGGTCTTCGTCAGTCGAGCGTGACCCATCATGGAGCGCCGAACACAGCGCCGGAAGGATCGTCTACGCGATCTTGAGATCGGGAAGAGTACGACTACATCACCCACGAGAATCTGCTCTCGTTAAACACTTTGGAATCTTCGAGGGTAAGTTATTCCATCGACTCGTTGCTACAATCTAGTAGATAGATCTTGGCTTGTTTATTTGTATGCGATAGAAAATTTTTGTTTTCCATGCTACGAAACCCTACATATATAAATGTGGGTCATCCCAAAAGTAATGCCTCAGATCATAAAAGAATTTCCTTCTTTGCTGGGTTGTAAAGGTTGGAGGCAAATACTTGGAAACAATAAAGTTAGCATAATCAACATACCAAGGACTTTCTCGCAGGCTTACCTTTATTGCAGCCAACTGTTCATTTGGAAAACTATCATTAACAGGCATAGGATCAAAAGAAATGTTTTCCAAATGAGATAAGTTATCAGCAACAGGATATTCAGCACCTTTCCTATCTATAATATGTAGATCAAACTCTTGTAAAAGCAGCACCCATCTAATAATCCTAGGTTATGCTTTAGTATCTCAGGTTGACGAAGGAAAATATCGTCAATCTCATTTCTTTCCTTCATGAAGACCTCACTTTCATGATCTTCCATATATTGCTGAAATTCATTGTTAGGAGCAAGAGAAATAGCTGAAAGTTGTTCAACCCTGAAATCCTCATTAGGCAATTCATTTTCATAAGGAGTTTTAGCAAATTTGGAAAAATTAACCTCATAAGATTCTCCATAAAATTTAGTTAAAACTTTCTCCTTCTTACAATCTATAATAGCTCCACAAGTGTTCAAGAAAGGTCTACCAAAAATGATAGGACAAGTTTTACTAGATTCCTTACCAAGCACTAGAAAATCAGCAGGATATTTAATCTTACCACAAAGAACTTACACATCTCTTACAATGCCAATTGGACAGACTGTCTCTCTATTATCAAGGTGAATAACCACATCAATGTCCTCAATTTCACAAGGACCAATTTCATGCATAATTTCCCTATAAAGCTCATAAAGAATAGCACTAAAACTTGCACCAATATCACATAAACCAAAATAGCAATGATCACCAATTCTAACAGAAAGCACAGGGACACTAGATTTCATAGCTTTACTAGGATGAGAGACAATATTAAAAGCATCTTCACAAAATATAATGTGCCCATCTTCTACATTTTTAGTGACAAGATCTTTCACAATGGCTACTACAGGTTCAATATTTATTTGTTCATTAGGTTCAACAGATTTCTTTGTAATTTTGCTAACCACATTAGCTATAATAGAATGTTACTTTAACTTAGCAGGGAAAAGTATTTTCTCAATATAAGGTTCAGGCAAAATGGGATCAACAGTACAAACTTCTGTGTTTCTAAAAGGAACATGATTAACAATATCTTTATAAGGTGCATGATACTTCTTCCACTCCTTTTTGGGAATTTCAATATAAGAGGCAAAGTCCTTAAAGCAATTTGCAAGAACTTGAGAATAAAGACCATACTCAGTACTAATATCATGAAAGTCATCAGTTCCCGTAAAAGATTTAATGCATTCATAATCATAGTTTATACCTAACTTTCTTCCTTTGTCATTCTCCCATGCTTCAGTATTCTCTTGAATACGGTCTATAAGATCCCATTTAGCTTCTTCCTTCATACGTGTGAATGATCCAGCACAAGAAGCATCTAATAAATCATTATCATGAAGAGAAATCCTTGCATAAAGTTATTATTAATAATATTATTAGGGAGTTCATGAATAGGATATTTAAGCATTAGTAACTTCAATCTCCCCCAAGCTTGGGTTGTACTCTCTCCACCATGAGGCCAAAAATTATATATTTGATTCCTATTCTTATGAATATCACTGGGAGGATAGAATTTAGAATAAAAGAGAGGTACTATTTCCTCTCATTCCATAGATTGTCCATTCTTCAGCAGCTTATACCATTTTTCAGCTCTTCCTTTCAATGATATAGAGAGTAACTTCTTCTTAACTTGTTCTGTTGTGATACCTGAACACTTAAACAACCCGCATAATTCATGGATAAAAAGCAAGTGATCACCATGATGGACATTTCCATCTCCAAAATAATAATTATTCATAACACGATCAACAATACTTGTAGGTATCTTAAAACGAACTATCTCAGCAGGTGGTGGTTCATCTACTACCCTAGCAGTGGTAGTAGCTTTACCAAATAGGAAACCAAGTGGGTAATCCATATTGGAAACAAAGTAACAAACAGAAATAAAAAGCAATACTCATAGTAGAAGTTTCCTTTACCAGTTCCACTCTTCAATAGCGCTTCACTCCCCGGAAACGGTGCCAGAAAATGGTCTTGATGACCCACAAGTATATGGGGTTTATCGTAGTACTTTATATAAATAGGAGTGTCGGTCCCAACAAGGAGCAGAAGGTGTTGACTAGTGGTTTGGAGCAGGAAATCTCTGTAAATACTTAGCAATCGGATTTTTAGTGTTTTTTGATAAAGCAAAGAAATAAGGTGCAAGTAAATAAAGATAACAAATAATTGCAGCAAGTGGCCCAATCCTTTCTTAGTAAAGGACAAGCCAGTTGTAATACTTATGAGGACCAAACGTTCTCGAGGACACGTGGAAATACTGTCAAGTGCTTTCGTTTCATATAGTTGATTAATCTTATTTGGTTGGATAAGTGTTGTGTGGGTGAATCTATGCTAATGTACCGACCTTACTTGGACTAGTACATACTTGTGATTATACCCCTTGCAAGCATCCGTAACTATTAGAAAGTAATTAAGATAAAAACCTAACCACGGTCTTAAACTCTTAGATCCTACATCCCTTGTGCAAAGGTTTTCTAACAGGGGTTCAGGTTTCTGTCACTTTGTTAACCCCGCAATTAGTAGCCAAATACACAATGCATTCCACTAGGCCCATAAATGAAGTATCATGTAGTCGACGTTCACATGACACCACTAGAAGAATAGAACCACAACTTAAATATCAAACCATTGAATAATACCTCAACACAATTCCATTACTAACAACATGACTTCTCCCATGTCCTTAAGAACTACACGAACTACTAACGAGACATCATATGGATCAAGATTAGAGATGATATAATGATTAATAACAATCTTAACATAGACAATAATTCAATGGTTCCACTCACAAGCATCAACTACAAAATTAATTAAAACCGGGAAAGTTTCCCTTAAGAACTATGCAAGATTCAACACAATTGTTACAACGGGATGGAGTGGTGATGATGGTGCTGGTGGAGATGGTGGTGAGGATGATGATGATGATGATCCCGCTGAAGTCTAGCTTTATGACGGTGTTGATGGCGGCGATATCCCCTCTCCGGGAAGGAATTTCCTCGGTTGAAATTTGTCTGCCTAAGAGCTCTTTCTCTCTCTGTAGTTTCCGCCCCGCAGTGGCGGCGGAATCTCTCTGTGGTCGCTCCCTCGTGTATTAGGGTTTTGAGGAGAAGATATAGGCGAAAGGGCGGAGCAGGAGGTAGGCCAGGGTGGCCACACCACTGGTGGCGCGGCCCAGGGTGGCCCGCGCATGGGGGTGGGCCCCTCTGTCCCATCTCAGCCTCCCCTTCTGGCTTCCTTCGTATTCTGGAAAAAAAGGATTTTCCATGTATTTTCTGGTATTTTCTGATATTTGCGAAAATTGCATCCAAACACCGCTTTTTCCATCAGAATCCTGACTCCGGCAGTTCATCCTCCAACAAACATCCAACATGCAAAAATAGATTAAATAACATAAGTAACACCTCTTAATATGAAATATTTCAATAAATAACAGTAAAATTATGATATAGAATAGTGATGCAAAATGGACGTATCAGACACCCTGCAGGCTATCATGGAACGCATAAATGATTTTAGTCTTCAAGGCAATGTCCGCTCCCACCCAAATGGGCCCACGACGACGAACAATACCATGATCGAGTGTAAACTAACTGTCAGCTATTGGATCAACAGCTAGCTTCTGTAGAAGTTCTTGCGCCTTAGATTCAGTAGCATAGCATGCAATCACTTATGTCAACCACACATGCTGCAATGTAGAAATAGAGAATAGCTGTGAGATGGTCGGTGGCTTGCGCGATAAGGCATCGGCACCACCATTATGGACCCCTTGCTTATACTGGACAGTATAGTGCAGTCCCATGAGTTTGGTCAAAGCTTTCTTCTGCCAATCTGTGTGCATACGCTGATCTGTCAAGTGTGTCAAGATCTGGTGGTCTGTGCGAATAACAAACTCCCCCAAATGCAGATATGACCGCCATTGTTCCACTGCTAGAAGGATCGCAAGATACTATTTCTCATACACCGATATTGCCCTATTATGTGGCCCAAGCGCCCTGCTCACATAAGCGAGAGGATGTCCCTTTTGAGACAGCATGGCGCCAATCCCAACATCACAAGCATCTGTGTCAACCACAAACCGGTGAAGTTAGGCGGTGCAAGGATAGCTGCGAAACAAGGGCTTAGTTCAGATCTGGCGATTCAGCACCCAAATATCCATTGATACACCACTCCCTTCTTCAGCAGAGCTTTCAATGGCTGGCTGATGATTGCATAGTGCTTAATAAACTTGCGATAGTACCCGGTTAACCCCCAAAAAACGGAGCTCCTTCAGATTAGTTGGAGTGGACCACTCTTTGATTGTCTGAATTTTGGATTCATCAGTAGCAACCCCTTCCCCTAAAACAACATGCCCCAGGTAAGCTACCTTTGGCTGGGCAAATACACACTTACTGAATTTCACCTGCCACTTGTGCTTCTACAGAATAGTCAGCACTATCAATATGGGACAGATGCTCCTCATAGCTGGGACTGTAAATCAAAATGTCATCAAAGAATACCACCGCGAATTTACGGAGAACTGGCACCAGAGTGGCGTTCATGGCATGCTGGAACATAGCAGATGCTCATGTCAATCCAAATGTCGTCACCTTGAACTCATAATGCATGTTATGAGTCTGGAACGCTGTCTTATGCTCTTCGCCGGGTATAAGGAGAATCTGGTGATATCCAGCCTTGAGGTCCAACTTGGAGAACCAACGCGCTCTCGCAAGATCATCTAACAGTTCATCAATGACTGGCAGGGGTATTTTCCTTTAACTGTCAACGCATTTAAGTGTTGATAATCGACCACCAACCTCCAATGAACCTCCTCTTTCTTCACAAGAAACACGGGGGAGTTGAACGAGTTATTGTTGTGTGTAATGACACCTTGGTCCAATAATTCTTTAATCTGTCTTTCAATCTCATCCTTGAGCTCAGGTGCAACATGATATGATCGAACAGAAATGGGTCGCGCGCCAGGTGACATGGATATGCCCTATGAGTACCCGATGTTAGCCTACTTGGTCCAGCCCGATGGAAGGCCAACTCGACGACCTACCAGGGTCCATGACGTTTCGGTTGCTATGAAGCTCATATGGACACGGACTCCCAAATGCACAAGACAAGGAAACCAAAAAACTAGAGTTTGAATACAACTTGTAACCTACTCGTATTGGCACCCGAGACCTAGCCTCCTCATATATAAAGGCTAGGAGGGTCCAACGAGGGGGGAACGCTACGATGCAATAGACACCACAATAGATCTACAGATCTAGATCCTCTTCCACCATCGCATACGCACCTCACGCCAGATTGCATATGCGCACCCCCGTAATTTTTGGCTCCGCCGTAATCAAGAGCAGACAAGCAGGAGTAGGGTTTTCACTCCGGGGGACTGAACCTGGGTAAACCTCGCGTCCCGCGTTGTTTGTCTGTTAACCGTTCTGCGACCTCTAGCATTCCCATCTTCTCCAAAACCCAAGTCTATAACAATGGGCATTGACAAAATCAATCCTCGTCAACTGGTGCCGTCTGTGGGAAAAAAGGGATGCTGATCATACGGTCGCGATGGTCCCATCTACTGCAATCTATGATTCATCAGCTTCCTCCGAGAAGATCCACTTTGGCTTCTTCATCATCAACAGTAGCCAGATTACGTCTGGTCGATTCGTCTTCATCATAAACAAATTAGTGTCGACATGTCCCGTCGTAGTTGTGTGTGCGCACCCACTATCGGGCATATCCTGCACTCAGCCTGCACTCAGCGAAAGCCAACCTATTTGTGATCCTCGAAAGAGATAAAGTGCTAGGAGCTAAATAATCGGCAGATCAATTTCGTTGATGTCGGGCTATCAATTAAGGATTTGTCATGTGCGCCAAAGGTCCGCCAGTCCCATCTATGAGCACTGGAGCACGTGGAACCAAAAGACTAGATTGGTCCAACGACCACACTACGTGCGATAAAAGAACTTATGTTAAAGTTCACGTCAGATTACAGCTCCACCACACGAAAGGTCGTGGCTAATTTATTTGTCCCTTTGTCTTTTCAAATTTATCTTTCTCTCTCATCCATTGATTAAAATATTTTATTTATATCTAATTCTTGATATAATGTCTTTTTGCAATACATGTCTTCACAAGAATTGAGCGGACCGTGGAAACGAGATCGAGGCCGACTCAACTATACGTTTGTCGTGCCACTCGCCGCCGCATCGACTACCTCCAAAAAAAATCCGACGGCCTCGTTGCGACGACTACATCCGATTGCATTCACTCTACGTGAGGGGGCTATGCCGACTTTGCCACATGACCCGCTGCGGTCCTCAACGGTGGCAACCCGCTACCGCCACCGACTCTCGCGACCCGCTATGGTATTTGACTCCGACGATCCATTGTGGTCTTCGACCCTGACGACCAGCTGTACTTTTCGACTACGTCGACCTTCTGCGATCTTCGATTGCAGCAAACTCCTGCCACCATCAGCCTCGGTGACCCACTGCCGCATTGACTCCGGTCCGCTGCATCAACTCTCGGACGTCGCCTCGGCCACATCAACTCCATGCTCGGGGGCTGCGCCCACTTGGCCATACGACTCGCGACCATCAACCTGTTGCATTTTTCGACTGCGACGATCCTCTGCGGTCTTCAACTGCGGTGACCTGATGCATCATTCAGATGCGGTGACCCAATGCAATCTTCAATTACGGCGACCGGTGGCATCGGCTTCAGCGACCGTGAATCTGGGCTCCTTCGACTCTTGTCATCCTCTACGATCTTTGGCTCCGATGACTCGGGGGCTCGGGGGCTCCCTCCGCTTATGTGACCAGCCACGCCCTTCGGCTCCAGCAACCCACTACGGTCTTCGGCTCCAGCCAAACTGTGTGGCCTTCGGCTGCGGTGACCCGTTGCATTCTTCGCATGCGATGACCCACTACATTGTTCGGATGTGATGACCTAGTGTGGTCTTCGATTGCGACAATCTTCGGATGCGGAACTCGCTACCACCATCGACCCCAGGAACCCGTCGCTGCTATGAGTGCGGTCCGCTGTGTCGACTATGTCTGTCGCGTGACCCGCTACCGCGTCGACTACATCCGCGGTCGCATCAACTTCGTCCATGGCAACTTCCAAATAAAGCTAAGTTTCCCTCTACTTAGAGTTGATTTCTTTTTTAACTCGCACTCGAAACACTCGAGGGCTGCGCCCTCTTCAAGTAACCTAATGTGTCATCGGCTCCACGCACTCGAGCACTTCGAACGCGGTAGCCCGAGTAGTTGATTCTGACTGATCGTCGAATACTTGAACTCTGAGTGCCTCAGCAAGGTACTGAGACTAAGGGTAATGAGGCTAACGAAAAGGCCTAGCATACAATGTAAAAGTGTCGACTCGATCGGCACCAGAATCTTACTATACAATATGATAGTAAAATATTTCTTACAAGATACAAGTACTCCATAATTCTTTATATTTTCTGCAGCCTACAAGGTCGTCGACTGCCTCGAGCTATTCTATCGGGTCCTCTAACATGAGTCGACAAAACAACTGGCTATGCCATAAACTCAAGACCTGAGTCGAGTCCCTCTTCAGAAGGTTGCATCGCTCGATGCTACACAGACGCGACGCTGGCCGCATACCCGACAGAAGCAACGGCGTCGACTTCATCCGGAATATCGAGTCCTTTCGGCTAAATGTCGCACGACTCCACTACATTGAACTCCTGGCTCCTTATGCGTGAGACACTGACTGGATGCACTTCCGGGTCAGTGGTTTCTCCTCGCATGAGTCTCTACACGAGTCTACGACTCGACTAGACACTCGAGGGCTACTCCTATCAGGAGCGCTGGTCGCGCACCCGGTGTACTTCCGGGTCAGTGGTATGCCCACGAGATTTCCGACTACAACTACACGATACAAGACTCGAGTCTCTGCCCGAGTCCACGACTCTGCCAGACACTCGGGAGCTACTCCAAATTGGAGCAATCGCGCATGTAAGATATTCGAGGGACGCTTGGGGGCTACTCCCATAGGGAGCGTTGGTCGCGCATTCGAAAAAATGAAGGCATTCAAGGCATCTGCAAGGTCATCCGAAGATCTTCCAGATCACCATATTATGCAATCGACGACTATAAGTCTTTCCTCGAGTCTACGACTCGAACAGACACTCGGGGGGCAACTTCCATAGGGAGCGCTGGTCGCGCACCCAATAGTCCATTGTGTTGACTACGACCATAATGGTGACTCCTTTACAACAACCAAACAAATTCAGCTGACCCGATGAACTTTCGGGTGAAGTGTTTCACACTCGACAAAACTTTCGACTCCGACATCAAAATACATGGCTCAAGATATCTAAGTCTCCACCTGAATCTACGTTTCGGAAGGACACTCGGGGGCTACTGACATGGATATGCCCTATGGGTACCCTATGTTAACCTACCTAGTCCAGCCCGACGGAAGGCCCACTCGACGACCTACCAGGGTCCGTGACGCCTATGGCGTTTCAGTTGCTATGAAGCCCATACGGACACGGACTCCGAAACGCACAAGACAAGAAACCTCAAGACTAGAGTTTGAATACTGAAGGGTTTCGCGACATAGTAAATCAAAATTTTCTACGGATGCGAACAGAGGGAAAGCCAAGATCTAATCTAGGAGATGCAATCAACGAGAGAGATTGGATTAGATCTTCATACCCTTGAAGATTACACGGTGAGCGTTCGTCGGAACGTGGGTGATGTAGTCGTACTCGCTTCTCCCTCGCGATCCGATCTAGCACCACAAGTGGCGGTGCCTCCGTGAGATGCACGTGCGACACCTCGGCGTCTCCTCCTTCCTCGGACCAGCAAGTATGGTGGAGAGATAGATTGTATCTACAACACGATGGCGTGGTGTATATGGTGGAGAATTTTTGTTGCGGGGCTTCGCCTACAAGCGATCGGGAGGAGAGGGAAGGTAGCAAGGCGACTAGGGCTTGGAGGAAGGTGTGTGGGGGAGGCGCACCACCCTCTATATATAGAGGCGGCCAGCCTGCCCTCCTCCAAGCCTATCTCTAGTTTAAACAATTTAAACTCTCCCTTATCTAGAAATCCTATCTCTAGTTTAAGCGATTTAAACTCTCCTTATCTAGAAATCCTATCTCTAGTTTAAGCGAGTTTAAACTTATCTAGAATCGGCTGGGCCCTATGGGGCCTTGTGCCCTGCCCATTGTCTGAGGACACTCCCTCATAGGCCCATGCCCCCTCCGGAAGGTGGGGCCACGTTGGTCCCCTTCCGGAAGGTTCTAAAGCTTCGGTACAATACCGATTAACCGAACAATTCGAACTCCAAAACTGCCTTTGCCTTATATGAATCTTATTCTCGGACCATTCCGGAACCTCTCGTGATATCCGGATCCCATCGAGACTCGAACAAAATTCATAAACCAATTATCCAATCTATCCTAGCGTCGAGAATCGTTAAGTGTGTGACCCTGCGGGTTCGAGAATATCTAGACATGATCTTCTATAAATAATCAACGGTAAGTGCAGGCACCCATATTGACTCCACACATTCATCGATGATCATATCGGATGAACCACGATGCCGATTCAATCAATCCCATATATATATTCCCTTGTCTCGCGATATTTTACTTGCGAGATTCGATTGTCGATGCACGTCATACCTAGTTCAATCTCGTTCACGGCAAGTACTTTACTCGTTCGTAATCCGATATCACTTTGTGATTAACTCCTTAACCACATGCTTGCAAGCGGTGTTGATATCGATTACCGAGTGGGCCCGAAGTATATCTCTCCGACTTGGGAGGGACAAATTCCATCTCGATACATACAACCCAACAGATACTTTCCGATCACCTGAGAGACACCTTTATGATCACCCTTTCATAGGATGACGTTTGATGACCTCAAAGCTTTCTTCCGATACCAGGGAGTTGTATTATCTCATGGTCTAAGGAATACAATATTTGACATAGGAAAAGCTACGCAAAGATGAACACGATGACACGATCTAATTGCTTCGCTTAGTTTGGGTCTGTCCACCATATCATTCTCCCAATAATATGATCTCATTATCAATTGACAACTCATGTCTATGATTAGGAAACCTTAACCATCATTGATCAATGAGCTATTCCATAGAGGCGTACTAGGGACACGGTGTTGTTTACAAACCACACAAGTATTAAAGTTTCCGCTTAATACAATTCTAGCATGGAATATAAACTTTATCATGAACAAGAATTATAATAATAACATCTTTATTATTGCCTCTAGGGCATAATTCCAACAGTCTCCCACTTGCACTAGAGTCAATAATCTAGTTTACATCTGGCAACAATCTCACACCCATGGCACTGAGGTGTTGATCATGTTTTACACGTGGAAGAGGTTTAGTCAATGGATCTGCGACATTCAGATCTATATGTACTTTGCTAATCTTGGATCTCCATCGCTATATAATCTCGGATTATATGAAACTTGCGGTTGATATGCTTGGTCTTTGGATGATATCTTGGTTCCTTAGCGAGTGCTATGGCGCGGTGTTGTCACACAATATCTCCGATGGGTCAATGCACTTGGAACCACGCCAAGCTCGATGATGAAGTTTATCCAAACTCCTTCACTTGGCAACCTGCGGCAGCCATGTATTCCGCTTCTCAGTAGATCCCGCGATCACGCTTTGCTTGCGACTTCTCCACTCATGACTCCTCCATTCAAAATATACACGTATCACGTAAAGATTTAGAATCATCCTTGTCGGTGTCGAAACTAGCGTCGACATAACCTTTTACGACAAAGTTCATCACCCCATAGACTAAGAACATTTCTTTAGTTCTATTTAGGTACTTTAGGATGTTCTTCACGGCTGTCGATGTTCCACTCTGG
This sequence comes from Avena longiglumis, assembly GCA_030063025.1. Classification (NCBI taxonomy): domain Eukaryota; kingdom Viridiplantae; phylum Streptophyta; class Magnoliopsida; order Poales; family Poaceae; genus Avena; species Avena longiglumis. The sequence goes on from CP125976.1 coordinate 535,540,955, forward strand.
ATCACTTTGATATCTGCTCGTCAAACTAAGAGCATTGGACACATCCGTTCTAGTACGACATGGCATACATGATGGAACCTATGGCGAGGCATAAGGCACTTTGCTCATAGCTTCCTATCATTTACCATAGTGGACCTTGAGCCTTGCTCAATATCTTACACGACAACATAGGCCTTTGAACCTTTCTTTGCCTTATCCATTACGAACCTTTTGAACTTTGTCTAGGTATGTACTCGGCTTAAAGCTATCGAGCGTCTTTGTCTATCTCTATAGATTTTGATGCCCAATATAAGCAACTTCACCTAGGTCTTTCATTGAAAACACTTGTTCAAATAACTCTTCACATCGTTAAGCATGTTGATGTCATTTCCGATAATCAATATGTCATCCACATACGTACGAGAAGCGTCACGAGCTCCCACTCACTTTCTTGTAGATACAAGCTTTAGCAATTTGGAACAAATCCAAAGCTCTTGATCACTTGATCAAAGCGAAGGTTCCAACTCGAGATGCTTGCTTGATCCATAAATGGAGCAATGAAGTTTGCATACTTTACTAGCATCCTTAGGATCGACAAAACCTTCGGGTTGCATCATATACAACTCTTCATCAATGTTCCTATTGAGGAAAGCGGTCTTGACATCCATACGCCATATTTCATAATCATGAAGCGGCAATTGCTAATAAAATCCGAATGGACTTAAACATCGCTACGGAGATAAAGTCTCATCGTAGTCAACACCTTGAACTGTCGAAAACCTTTTGCGACAAGCGTGCTTTATAGGCGGTAACATTACCATCCGCGTCCGTTTTCTTCTTGAAGATCCATTTGCACTCAACGGCCTTTTGGTCGCTAGGAGGGTCCACCAAAGTCCATACTTGGTTTTCGCTCATGGATCCCAATTCGGTTCATGGCTTCCACCATTTCTCGATCTGGGATCATCATCGCTTCCTCATAGTTCGTGGGTTCACTGTCTTCTACTAACAAGACAGTCGAGGCGAGTTGCCGTACCACTCGGGAGGGGCACGCGACCTTGTCGACTGCGGCGTTCGATGGCGACATCGTCCAAGCTTCATGATCCTTGTCATTAGCTTCCTCTATTGTTGGTGCGGTGACCTGGAACACTTTCAGTCTTTGCGCTACTCTCAATTCAAGAGAAGGTTCAATAACCTCGTCTAGCTCTACTTTCCTCCACTCACTTCTTTCGAGAGAAACTCCTTCTCAAGAAAGGAACCGTTCTTTCGACAAACACTTTGCCTTGGTTACGTGATAGAAGGTATACCCAATAGTTTCCTTAGGGTATCCTATGAAGACGCATTTCTCGCTTTGGGTTCGAGCTTGTCGGCATCAACTTCTTGGCGTAAGCCGCATCCCCAAACTTTAAGAACGACAACTTAGGTTTAGCACCAAACCACAGTTCATATGGTGTCGTCTCAGCAGTTTAGATGGAGCCCTATTTAAAGTGAATGCAGCGGTTTCTAATGCATAACCCCAAAATGATAACGGCAAATCGAAGAGACATCATTGATCGGACCATATCTAATAGGGTTCGATTCCGTTCGAACACACCATTCTTGTTGTGGTGTTCCGGTGGCGTGAGTTGTGAAAGCGATTCCACTTGCTTTAAGATGCGTGAGAAAATCATAAATCAAATATTCACCTCCACGATCGGATCGTAGAAACTTAATCTTTACATTACGATGGTTCTCCACTTCATTCTGAAATTCCTTGAACTTTTCAAATGTTTGATTTATGTTTCATTAAATAGATATACCCATATCTACTTAAGTCATCGGTAAAAGTGAGGAAATAGCGATATCCACGGCGTCGAAACACTCATCGGTCGCATACATCGGTATGTATGATTTCCAACAAGTCCGTTGCTCGCTCCATCATCTGGAGAGCGGGGTTTTGATCATCTTGCCCATGAGGCATGGTTCGCATGTGTCAAATGATTCAAAATCAAGAGACTCCAAAAGTCCATCGAATGGAGTTTCTTCATGCTTTACACCAATATGACCTGAGCAGCGATTGCCACAAATAAGTAGTATTATCACTATCTACTTTGCATCTCTTAGCCTCAATGTTATGGATGTGTGTTTCATCCCTTTCGAGATTTAGAAGAAATAAACCATTCACAAGAGGTGCATGACCATAAAAGATGTTACTCATATAAATAGAACAACCATTATTCTCCGATTTAAATGAATAACCGTCTTGCAATAAACATGATCGAAATAATGTTCATGCTCAACGCAGCACATAATAACACTTATTAAGGTTTAAAACTAATCCGAAGGTAAAACTAAGGAGGCGTGTAATGCCATCACATCAACTCTTGATCCGTTGCCAGCGCATCGTCACCTCATCCCTATAATGGCCGTCTATTCCGTAGCTCTGTTTGAGTTACAAATATTAGCAAGCAACGGTATCAAATACCCGAACTACAACGAGGGCTAGTAAGGAAAACATCAATAACATGTATATCAAATATACCTTTGATGGTGCCGACCTTCTTGTCGCTAAGTATTTCGGACGATTCTTCCATGACCCTTGTCCTTGCAATAGAAGCACTCGATGTCGGCTTGGGACGGACACGAGCTTCTTCTCGCGAGGCATTGCGCTTCTTGCCGCCCTTCTTGAAGGGCTTCTTTGCTCCTTACCTTTCTTAAAGGAGGGCTTGTTGACCATCAACACATGATTATCCTTCTTGATGTCCACTTCGCAGCCTTGACTGCGAAGAGCTCGGTGATCGTATCGATGGAACCAATCGATTATGAGTCACTACAAAACTTTTGTAGCTGGGAGGAGTGATTGCGAACCTGTCAATCTTGAGCTCCTGGAATCGTGCATTCCGGTTGCTCAAGCGTTGAGTGTAGCCCGACATCTTTATGGCGTGCTCACTAACGGAACTCCTTCCTCCATCTTGGAGTTAAAGAACTTCTCGGAGATCTCATATCTCTCGAGCGGGCTTGAGTCTGAAACATGGTTTCGGCTCCTCGAGAATCTCAAAGGGCGGGATAGGTTTCAAAAGCGATTTTGAAGTTCGGTTCCATAGCAAACAACATGGTGCTCTTAATCACACCATAATCATCTTTCTTGTTGATAGCGGCTTTCTCATCAGCCGCGATTCTTGCGGGGGTCACCTAACGCTTTACAAGGACATAGTTCTTTTGTCCATGAGAGAATGATTCTTAGATTGCGGAACCAATTGGTGAAGTTAGACCCATTGTTTCTAAGCTTTTCCTTCTCAAAAAAGCGTTGAAGTTGAAGTTGGACTTGGCCATGTGATCTCTGATTTGCAAGTACAATTTAGACTATGTTCATGATAATTAGTTCAACTTAATCAAATTACGGATGAACTCCCACTAAATTCAACATCCCTCAAGTTGTTTAGTGAACACGATCCAAATTCACCACACCTAATCCGATCATCACGAGAAGAGATGTGGTTTCAATGGTGGACAACAAAGTGTCGATATATCATTCATATGACTCATGCTTAACCTTTCGGTTCTTGTGTTCCGAGGCCATGTACATACATGCTAGGCTCGTCAAGCTAGACCAAGTATTTCCGCGTGTGCAAAACTGGCTTGCACCCGTTGTATGTGGCGTAGAGTCTATAGCACCCGATCATCACGTGATGCTTGGACACGATGAACTTTATAGCGGTGCATACTTGGGGAGAACACAGTTTTATCTTGATCTTTAAGTGAGGAATCATCTTATAATGCTACCGTCGCGATCTAAGCATAATAAGATACATAAAGGATAAACATCACATGCATATAACTTTATGTGACATGGTATAGCCAATCTTGGCGCAATGATCTCCATCTTGTGCGTTAAGCATGATCTCCATCACTCCACCATGATTGCCTCCACCACGAATAGCAACTACAACTATTGCTAACTACTTAGCGATAAAGTAAAGCTATTACATGGCGTATAAGAAGTTGACTCATGGGTCATACACAATTATAAAGACAACCATATGGCTCCTGCGGTTGTGTACTCATCGACATGCAAGTCGTGAAACATTACAAAACATGATCATCGCATACAATATACACATCACATCTTGGGCCATACCATGTCACGAAAACACTCCTGCAAAAACAAGTTAGAAGCCTCTACTTTGTTGTTGCATGTTTTACGTGGCTTATGGGAGTAGATGCTAAACGATTCTTACCTACGGAAAGCCTAACGGTGATATTATGGTTGCCAAACTCCGGTGTTAATCCCATGACAACTATAGTGAGAGAAACGACATCCACCCGGTAGTATGTGTGGAACAAGCCACACGTCAAGTCGGGCCGGTCTCATGACGGCGTCGCGTAAGGTTGGCTGGACGCTTCAATCTCACTATCCGCGTCATAAGAAGAACACAAACAAGAGGCTTGCAGCAGAAAACATCAACGCCGCAACAACCATGTTGCGTTCTACTCGTGAAACACATCTACGCATAGATCTAGCTCTGATACCACTGAAGGGTTTCGCGACATAGTAAATCAAAATTTTCTACGGATGCGAACATAGGGAAAGCCAAGATCTAATCTAGGAGATGCAATCAACGAGAGAGATTGGATTAGATCTTCATACCCTTGAAGATTACGCACGTTGAGCGTTCGTCGGAACGTGGGTGATGTAGTCGTGCTCGCTTCTCCTCCTCGCGATCCGATCCGATCTAGCACCACAAAAGGCGGTGCCTCGTGAGATGCACACGTGCGGCACCTCGGCGTCTCCTCCTTCCTCGGACCAGCAAGTATGGTGGAGAGATAGATTGGATCTACAACACGGCGTGGTGTATATGGTGGAGAATTTACCTGCGAGGCTTCGCCTACAAGCGATCGGGAGGGAGAGAGGAAGGTAGCAAGGCGCTAGGGCTTGGAGGAAGGTGTGTGGGGGAGGCGCACCACCCTCTATATATAGAGGCGGCCAGCCTGCCCTCCTCCAAGCCTATCTCTAGTTTAAACAATTTAAACTCTCCCTTATCTAGAAATCCTATCTCTAGTTTAAGCGATTTAAACTCTCCTTATCTAGAAATCCTATCTCTAGTTTAAGCGAGTTTAAACTTATCTAGAATCATTTGGGCCCTATGGGGCCTTGTGCCCCGCCCAATGGCCAGGACACTCCCTCATAGGCCCATGCCCCTCCCGGAAGGTGGGGCCACGTTGGTCCCCTTCGAAGGTTCTAAAGCTTCGGTACAATACCGATTAACGGAACAATTCCGAACTCCAAAACTGCACTTCCTTATATGAATCTTATTCTCGGACCATTAGGAACCTCTCGTGATATCCGGATCCCATCCGAGACTCCGAACAAAAATTCATAAACCAATTATCCAATCTATCCTAAGCGTCGAGATAAGTTAAGTGTGTGACCTGCGGGTTCGACAATATCTGAACATGATCTTCTATCAATAATCAACGTGAGTGCAGGCACCCATATTGACTCCACACATTCATCGATGATCATATCGGATGAACCACGATGCCGAGATTCAATCAATCCCATATATATATTCCCTTGTCTCGCGATATTTTACTTGCGAAATTGATCGTCGCATAGTCATACCTAGTTCAATCTCGTTCACGGCAAGTACTTTACTCGTCCGTAATCCGATATTACTTTGTGATTAACTCCTTAACCACATGCTTGCAAGCGGTGTTGATATCGATTACGAGTGGGCCAGTATATCTCTCCGACTTGGGAGGACAAATTCCATCTCGATACATACAACCATGATACTTTCCGATCACCGAGAGACACCTTTATGATCACCCTTTCATAGGATGACGTTTGATGACCTCAAAGCTTTCTTAGATACCGGGAGTTGTATTATCTCATGGTCTAAGGAATACAATATTTGACATAGGAAAAGCTACGCAAAGATGAACACGATGACACGATCTAATTGCTTCGCTTAGTTTGGGTCTGTCCACCATATCATTCTCCCAATGATATGATCTCATTATCAATTGACAACTCATGTCTATGATTAGGAAACCTTAACCATCATTGATCAATGAGCTAGTCCATAGAGGCGTACTAGGGACACGGTGTTGTTTACAAACCACACAAGTATTAAAGTTTCCGCTTAATACAATTCTAGCATGGAATATAAACTTTATCATGAACAAGAATTATAATAATAACATCTTTATTATTGCCTCTAGGGCATAATTCCAACAAATATAACTTGTAATCTACTCGTATTGGCACCCGAGACCTAGCCTCCTCATATATAAAGGCTAGGAGGATCCAACGAGGGGGACACGCTACGATACAATAGACGCCACAATAGATCTACAAATCTAGATCCTCTTCCACCATCGCATACGCACCTCACGCTAGATTTCATCTACGCACCCCTGTAACTTTTGGTTCCACCGTAATCAAGAGCAGACAAGCAGGAGTAGGGTTTTCCCTCCGGGGGCATGAACCTGGGTAAACCTCGTGTCCCGTTGCTTCTGATTAGATTCGCGACTTCCAAGCATCCCATCTTCTCAAAACCCAAGTCCATAACAATGGGCATTGACGAAATCAACCCTCGTCACCAAGGATCAGCGGTATTTGATGGTCGTAATGGCGGTGGGGAGGTAATCCAACCGGATCTTCAAAGACAGGAGCGAAATGGTCCAAAATTACCTGCACTTCTGGAGGAACAATCTGTGGTTCCTTCTCAACCTCATGGAGCAATTGGAGTTCGACCAGAGCATGTGTACATAAATTTGGTCCTTCACCGTGGAGAACCATCTACTGCCCTCCGTGGTGGAATGCTATCCAGCCCTGCTCCCAATGAGTGAGCATTGGACTGTATTTACCCCAGACAATCCAACCCAATAATGCCATCATAACTCGCCAAGTCGAGGACCTTGAAAGTATCTGTGAACAAAGCACCATCAGCCTTCCTTTGACCGAGAGAAAAACTTTGTACTCTGTAAAATTGCTCCCCCAACCACTTTTACTCGTATGGGCACAGATAACTGGGACTGCCCTGTCAACAGCTGCGCACGATGCTTATCAATGAAACAGGAAGAAGCGTGAGTCCACAGGAACAGAAGCGATGCCCTTGGATCTCTACTTGCTGCATTATCTTGAAGCATGAGTTCTAGGGTTGAGCTGCAGCAGATAATAGCATCAATTGTTGGACGGTGACTAGTGGGTTTAAGTCGGATGGTTCAGAATCGCTCGATCTGAAGACTGCATATACTCGATCATCTCATTCACCACATGGAGCTGAATTGATGTTTTGCCGATGCTCACGCCCCTATTTTTTACCACAAATGAAACATAATCCCTTAGCAAGGCGATAGGCCTTCAGACTCTGCCATTTGTCTTCGCTAGCGTGCTTCTGTTGATCAGTCTCTCTTTTCTCTTCAACAGACTTGCTGACTCAGCGTGTAGGTGGTGGTGGTCGTGGTTGCGGTGGAGGTGAATAAGTAGTCGATTGAAAGGAGCGACGAGGCACCTGAACTGACAAGGTAGGATGCGAGACAGGTTCTGTCTCTTCGCCCAGCTCCTCGTACAGCAAGGCTAGGGAGTAAGCAGTATCCAGGTCATGAGGTTGCTAAATCGCCACAAGCAATTTGACACCCGACTGCAACCCATCAAGGAACTTGGTGCTGTAGTGGATTTGGTCTAAGCTAGACCCATATGCGGCAATTTGATCCATCAGAGCAGAGAACCTGGCAATTTGATCCATCAGAGCAGAGAACCTCGAAACATAATCCTCCACTGTGGTGGTTTTGCTTGATATGTATCAATCTCCTGACCAGAATATGTTGCTGATTATGACTGAAACGAGCCAAAACTGGTACCACGAACTCTGTCCAATTCGGTCTCTGGTGTTTCTGCAGATAAGACTCAAGCCAAGGAGCTGCTGCTCCCACAAACTGATCGGAATCGAAAGACGCCCACGAAGCCTACGGAGTTTGCCATCGCTGAAAAAAGTCCTCGTAACGTCGCTGCCATAGCTCCGGGTTTGAACCATCGAATTGTGGCAACTCGGTGGGCAATCCATGCACCAAATCAGAACCAGATGTAGCACTAGAAGAAGAATTCTGAATAATATTGCAGGATCGGCCGAAGTTCATACTTCCTCCCGGAGGATACATGTAATCAACACATGCCTTCTCCGGGGTTTGTTGCTCGCAGCAGTGCCCATTAGGGTCGACGGTGGGTACTCCTGATCCCAGCGGCGGGGATGTTGGAGAGGCTCCCGCCATGGCGCCAGGATCTGGGTGCGGAAGACGCCCAATCGCGGCCATCAACTGAGAGGTCTCAGAGCTGAGGGACATCCGCACAGGGACGATCTCACTCCCAAGCTGGGCTCGAGCGGCTTCAAGATCGGAGCCCACCGAGTCCTTGATCGATTCCACCGTGGTGTGTACCTCCTTGAGCTGGCTCCTCGTGTCGACGACGAAGGGCTGCATCACGTCCAGCACCTCCTTCTTGTAATCTAGGAACCGCTTCTCATACTCCTCCTTTGTGTCGATCATGAGGAGATCGTAGAGAGCCTTGGACTCCCTAGACAAGGACTCCATGACCTCCGAGCGCCGGCGAGAGGAAAAACGGGTGGGTAGGAGTGGAGAGGAAGATCCAGATCGGGATCGGATTGGATCTGATTACCACTTGTAAGGGACTAGTTCTACTCTCCAATCGCGCCGGGGAGAATCTATTGCCTTGGCCGGTTCCATCCAACCACCCTCTGAGCCAAGTCCAGACGGCACTGCCGTTCATTCGTTAGTTACAAGCCAAGTAGCAAAGGAGACAGGATCCTCTTATTAATAGATGACCAAACTCAAGTACTCCCTCCGTCCCGGTTTTAAGGACACAATTTGCAAATCATGCAATTCCAAAATACTTAGACACAAAAGCATTTAATCTCTGTAATTACTCCAGTGTGAAAAGAACAAACCGCTTACATACATATGTGTGAACAAATGTGAACACTTTCCTAACTTTTTTCTCCTAATTCATGTTCTACTTTATGCTATTAAATGAACCAATTAGATGACACCTAGGGCCCAGAGAATTGCAAATTGTATCCTTTAAACCGGGATGGAGGGAGTAACCCAACTACCGCTAGCTAACTAGGCCGGTGGCCCCTTCTTCCTCTTGGGCCTCCATCTTCCATTGCATGTGAGCCAGGGTCGTTGACAGGCAAATATGACCAAATGACTCACGTTGCTTCGTCCGTTGTTCGTGTCTCTCGCTTCCTTCAGTAGGTTTTTGTTTGTCGTGAGGTTTCATCTTGGCCTTTGGAAAATTATTATTTTCCATGTGTCCCGACGATCTGTTCACGGCAAATCATTTTACACACGCGAATTGCATGTTTCCTATAGTGATACGACATGCATGGCGATCCAGCATTTCGATCGTTCATATGGCGTACGTGATTCTTTCTTTTTCCAAAAAGAAAAACACGCACATCTTCTCGATCCTAGGTCAAATGACATGCGCGTAACGGAGTAAGTGTACCTCTCGACCAAAAGGAAAAAAAACTCTACATATAAACGAGAGCATGTACCTTGCCTTTGGCCAGCTTGTGTTGGATAACATAGCGTCAACGTTGGTTGCATTGCTCGGTCATCTGTGCACAAGATCGGGGAACGGAGAGAAAGTAGTTAGGATTGGCCTAGGTTTTTAAAGGGTCGTCACATTGATTTTTTTTTTAAAAAAGTATATATTAATATCATAAGGACACCAATTACATCCAAACTGCAACTATCCTTTCTGGATCTACGATGCCTTCGAGAAAAAGAAAAGAAATTATAAAAAAAAAAGTCCCGCTACGAGAACTAATCCTCAAAGAAAGCAGCGGTGACACCATCGAACAACACCGGAGTCATCTACTCCAATAACAACGCCTTCAAGAAAAAAGCAAGCGTTGCCGTCGTTGCCCGACCAAAGGTCATAGGTTTTCACCCTGGAGAAAGTCCTTACTCACAAAACAATGTCTTCAACAAGGTCATTGCCAGGCACAACCAGCTAAGGCCAGACCTTGGATTTTCACCCTGCAAGATAAGACTGGGGACTCCCATGTGTTGTCTTCCCGCACCAATAGTCGCTGCAATGGGTCCCAGATCACGCAGTCAGATCTCCGTCGCCACAAGAACAAAAATCACCATCGCTACCCTTAAATTTCCGCTTTCCTGACATTCTTCGCATCTGACATCACCATGGCTCAAAGCATGGCACTTAGTGGGAACAAACAACAGAGCTTCGCAACGCTCCCGCTAAAACCAAACGGCCAGAAAAACAAGGTGCGCGACCGAATACCTTCCGATCCAGCAATCTTCAAGCATGAAACGCCCATGGGAGTTCGCCGTGAGCCAAAACCCGCCTCCGACGGATCAAGGAAGGCGACATCAAGCGATCTTCGTCTTCGTGCGAAAGAAATCAAAGGCCACCTTTTATTAGATCCGACAATGATCCCCACACCGCCGGGATCTGGAGAACGGATCGAGAAGGCAATTAGGGTTAGATAACCGATCTAGGTCTTCGGAATCCCATCACCGCACCTCCTCCACCGATCGCCACCACAAGGAACCACCGCCTCCGCTGACCAAGGGCGTCGCCAGTCCTCGCTTGCCACCGGCTTAGCCCGGCTTGACGCCTCACGACCACCTTCGGCTAGGCCCGCCACATGGCCGAGCGGCAGCGGTGGCGATTGGATCTGGATGGGGCCTCTGCTGAAGTCCTCGGCGCCACAGGGCGTCGCGCGAGGGGGTATCGCGAGGGGGTATCCCCTCACACATACACTACAATCTTTTCAGGCAAGAATCCTTGATCTGGCGTCGCGAGGTCGTCACATAGATGGCGGGCCCCGCTGATGCCATATTGTAATAAGGTCCTGCTTCTCCTCCATCTCAGAGTTGCTCTAATTTAGCGGTGGCATTTATTCTTCCTGATCGACATGCCACGACAACATGTGATAGCAGGATTGTCCATCGACTCACAAAGCATGTTGGGCATTGGTAACGGTGCTTCTCGTAAGCTAGATACATAGTGTCCTTGAATTGGACACATGCTTGACATCAAAAGAGAAGACACTAATTAAATTTTTTCAACACAACTTAATAATAATTGTACTAACAAAAGGATATCAGGAACAGGAACAATAGAAAAGAGGTAACAGATAATTTTGTTCGGTCCAGCAACTCGAATCATAGTAGTCGCTGGAAGTTTATTTTTTACTAGCTCAGACAAAATCCAACTGATTTGTTGAGCATCTTTGCATTTGATTTCTGCCAACTGGTTGGAGGCCGGATACGTTGATTTGAAAATGTTGGAAGCTGTACTGGGCTTTGACTCGTCGTTTTGCTGGTTCCTCCTCGGGTACCTTTTTGCACTGCCCATGAAAATGAGAAGATTAGGATAGCAACACTTGTAAAATTTAAAATCAAGCTGGGAAAGAGGTTAAACGTACATACCTCGCAGTTTTGCAGAGTCAACTTGTCGAGTACGGGGCTATTTTGCAGAAAATGCCAGACTGGTTCAAGTTTGTCACCAATGTCACATCCATCAAGCACTGAGGATCTCAAGTTACGGAAGGTTGGAATTCGATGATTATCCGCATCTAGTATCTCCTGCAGCATACTCGTTCTCTGTTGGTGCCGTGGAAGGAGGTGCATGAGACAGTTTCTGTACTTTTGCAAAGATCGGAAAGACATTATTTTAGAGGTTGTTTTTTTAGAAAAGGGGTTAAAGACCTGGCCTCTGCATATAGCTTTTATTACTTCCTTCAATCCATATTAGTTGACTTGGATTTGTCAAAATTTGGATAAACATATATACTAAATAGTGTCTAGATTCGTCCAAATCTAGACAAATCCAAGTCAACTAATATGGGTCGGAAGGAGTACCTTATTTAGTTTACATATATTATTTTTTACTAAAGGACAATATATTAATATCAATTACTCCCTCTGTCTTAAAATAAAATAAATGTCTTATGTTTTTTAAAATTTAGCTAAATCTATGTTATAAATAGTGTCTAGATGGATGCTTGGACAAAAGAAGGTGCATCCCCTACCGTGATATGGTAGGAGGGGCCGCCATAGCCCACAAGGGTAACTTGAAGAGAGGTGAGGCGAGAGGCGTCGATGAGTAGCTTGCCGTCGTTCCGGGGGCATTCAATGGTGAGGTTCTTGATCATTTCGGACGCGATCTGTGATATCCACGTCAGCCGGCAGCTCCTGATCTCCAAGTCTTCTAGCACAGAAACCCTGTAGAGAGCTGCTCCTCGAATTCCCAGGGGAGATCTACGCCATCGAGACACAGCTTTTTGAGGAGGTAACGAGACTGGGTAGCTTTCGGCACCGGTTGTCCTGTCGCCGCCTGTTATAATTGCGATAAGTAAATAATGAAGATCAAAATTAAATTACAGCAAAGTGAATACAGATTTAATGTGAAAAACTTCTCTAACAAAGTGAGGAAAAAATCACGAGGGTAGCCAACGAAACTTCACTATATCGAAGAGTGTTTACACAACGCTGGAAATTTTGACAGATACAACTTATCTTAGTTGGCGGCTTACAAGATGCACAAGCGCGCTTCCCCTTGCGGGAGATCTCCATATGCAAGTTTCCTCGGTACGGTGTGTAGGGCTTTCCTGGGAGGTACGAATACATGCGCAAATCAAGAATCCTATGTGCGCACGCGTCTGAGAAAAGAATCTTGTTTACTACCTGGAGTTCTGACCCCTGGTGTTGTGCATGGCTTCCCTTGAGGACTCCATGTAGAACACTAGAACTGAAAAAGCTGCGTGGCTCACATGAAGACGATCAACATCTACACATAATTGCTGGAGAAATCACTCAAGGTCTCAGTTGAGACTGTTGAAGTGTATAAGTGGATTGCACTAGCCCTTTCCATCGATTCACTTTTGGTTCTGCGTTGGTCGTGAAGCAAACGTGGTATTAGGAGACGTCTGATGCGGTGACGTCAGCCTTCCCTTATGCCGCCATGCGTTGGATTTTCTTGGTTGGAGAGAAGAGAGAGAGGGTTGTCTTCCCTTAGCTAAGGGATGATCTCTTAGCAATAAGAGAAGACTATTTTTCTCCATTGTACCATATGTCTTTTCTTAGTCAACTATTTTTTACTAAAAATAGTTAATTCTATTAATTGCTAGAGATAGCAATAAGAGATAATGCATTGTACAAGTTATATATTGTGTCTTCTCTAAATGATGTGGAAAGCTAAGAGAAGACATGCCTTCTCTAGCATTGTACGTGCCCTTAGAGCCTAAGGTCTTGAGTTCGAGTCCTGGCTTTCGCAATTTATCCTAAAATTGCTGTAGACCCCTCTGTGTCCACGTATAGGCCTCTTGAGTCATACGTGAGTTTGTGTGTAACCGCTCTCTCTTCCTTGCGTGTTGACTTCTCTCCGTCACACGTGAGAGGAATGTTGAAGTGTATAAGTGGATTGCAATTTCCTTTCCATCGGGCTTTGACTTTTGGTTGCGTTGGCTAGTGCATAAAGCTTGACAGAGACGTGATAGGTTTCCAGCTATCATATCATAGTTTTTTAGATGGAGTAGTATTAGATTTACGTCCATTATGTCATATAGCGAGAGCTCATTGTACGACGTCTAATGGCGAGCAGCGACGGTCAGGACGTCAGGTGAACATGCTCAAGAAAAGAGAGGCGCCGGATGGGAACGGCAGGAAGGACGACATATTGACATGCAAGTGGCAGATGGGTAAAGGTGAAGACAGGAGGCAACAAATGCGCCTTGTGATTGACGACGGCTGATCAAGTAGGTTTGCATCACCAATCTATACCACCAACCCGCAAAATTCAGAGAATATGACAGGAGGGGGCATTCAGTCGCCACAAGTGCTTGCAAAGTCATTCGACTGGACAAGTCGCATCACAAGTGGAAGTAAATAAGTACTCCCTTCGTCTCAAAATAGATGTTTCAGGTTTTTCAAAATTTGAATGAATCTATATACTAAATAGTATCTAGATTTATTTAAATTTTAATAAATTTGAGACATCTATTTTAAGACAGAGGGAGTAGAAGAAACAACTTTGTTGGTTCGCCTCGACTAAGACTAATGAACTGGATGCACCAATCAAAGACAAAGCAAAACATAACATGCAACGCAGAAACATGTCAAAATAGAACCAATAACGTGGGGGGACACGCGCACTACGTCTACATAAATCGACAAGCAATCGAGACAGAAATTTTACAAGCTTGCCCTTTCCTTAGCATCAGCCATCAGTAGTTCAGTACCATCTTCAAATACATCCAAACACGGTGCATGGGAAGCAAGTCCAGTACAAAAGCGTCGGAGCACAACACAAGTAGTCAAGTAGGCTATTCAGAACAGGAATCAAAGTCGAGAGTGATGCTACAACGAGAGTCAACAATCTGACTACTAGAAAAGAGTTGCATGTTAAGTTGAGAAGCATGCGCAACAGAAGAGACATAAAACGAGGAAGTACTAAGAATGCCTCGACTAATGACTGGGTGAGGGGTACCATCGGCAGTAAGAACACGAACAGGAGGGTCGACAGGTCGAATAGAATGCAACGAGGAAGAATCAGGAGTCATATGAAAAGAAGCTCCAGTATCAAGAAGCCATGGGGATGTACCTGGAGAAGGAGGAGGTGGTCGCTCAATGCCAGAAAACTCAGTCGCAGAACCAGCAGAACCTGTCGGTGAAGAATCCCAAGCATCAAGCAGGCATCAAAGACGCACTATCTCATACGCAGAAAGGGGCACGACTGGAGAGGTCGAGGTACAATCAGGTGCCGACGAGGAGCTGTCACCAACACACACAGAGGCCGCCAAAGGTGACGACGGAGAGCAATACGCCGATGAAGACGGAGTCGACGGCGACGTCGCTGAAGAAACCGCAAGAGTCGATGTCGGCGGGCCGACATAGACGGGACGGCGGCGGCCATAACCACATGAAGAGCAGCAGCGATGTAAGCGGCGGGCCGGCGTAAACGAAGTCGGCGAAGAAGCCATAGCCGCCTAAAGGAAGCCACAAAGTCGATGTCGGCGGCGCAGCGTGAGCGAGGTCGGTGAAGCGCGGCCAGAACCACGGGAAGAGGCCGCAAGAGTCGATGTATAGCGACAGTCCGTGAGCGAAAGTCGGTGGCAGCGGACGAGCGCGTGAAGAAGCGCGAGAGTCGATGTAAATGGCGGCCGACATAGACAGTCGGTGAAGATCAACAAAAGCGGAGACAAGGTCGGATAACCAGGAAGAATCCGTGAGGACCGGCGTAGAGTGGCGCAAACAAAGATGAAGTCGACGGGGGCCAAGTAACGAAGGAAGACCCGGCGCCTGGGAGTATCGAAGAAACAAAGAAGAAGAGACGAAGACAACATCGGTTTTTTGAACAAATCGTCTGTCAGTGGAGGCAAGAAGCGGTGAGCAAGACGCGCACGCGCATGGCAGCCGAAAGGATGCAGGCGGATGGCGGGGCCCAAGCGGAAGTGGGGGTGTATGAAAGAGGGTAAGGTGGATTGGGTGAAAATGGTTTTTTAGGGGCAAGTGTATGTGTGTAGATGTGGAGGACGAGAAGGACAAGTGTATGGGCAGATGGAAGGACGGTGCAGCAGGCAGATGGAAGGACGGTGCAGCAGGCAGCAGGCAGATGGCGGGGCCCAAGCGGAAGTGGGGGTGTATGAAAGAGGGTAAGGTGGATTGGGTGAAGATGGTTTTTTTAGGGGCAAGTGTATGTGTGTAGATGTGGACGAGGAGAAGGACAACCGGATCTAAACGGATGTGGGAAGAGGACCACGGCCGGCAAGCGGAAACCGGAGGCCGGGCGGTATGGTTGATCCAGCAGTGGGCAGGGAATCGATCCAAGAAATCAATCCAGGTGACGAACAAGAGAAGACCAGAGCTCGCCGGCGGCGGCCGGACGCAGCGGCAGAGAGCCGGGACGAACGGCGGCTGCGGCAACGAAAAAAAGAGCTAAACCTAAAGCTCTGATACCATGTTAGAAATAGACAAGTTGTATTCCCTGGAGGCCAAAGGCCACAACATATAGTTACATGTACAGACGAGAATATACAGGAAACCCCCTAACAGGTGGGGAAAATACACATATACAAATATACGTCTAACACATTACACACTAGCTCCTACTTTGGTAAGGGTTATAGTATTCTTCAGTAGGCGGTCTGAAACATCAAGCAGAACTTTGACCAGCGGGACAATATTGTCATTGTCTTCATATGTGATTTCAGTATACTTCAGCTTCCAGCAACTGAACTGCACCGCATCCTGACACTGGGACGATTTCTTCGACCTAGCCTTTCCTTTCCCTTTGTTGGAACCCTTTGAGAACTTGTGGCAGAAGCAAAATGTATTCATGTAAGTTACGAGCTGACAAGAAAGAATTACGGTAATGAAGGCAATCTACCTGGCAACACTTCACTATGAGCCTCTCCAAATTAGGAGAATTCTGCAGAAAGTGCAGAAGTAGGAATTTGTCACCCAGTTGACAATCATCCACCAACAAGGTTGTAAGGTTTTTGAACGCAGGGAATTCAACAGGTTCTTCGTCTAGCAGCAGCTGAAAATTCAAAATTAATCCTGAATAATCCACGCCAAATTTAATCATACAGAATAGGTGGAAGTAAACTGAAAGTAATCTGAATGCAGCTCCATACATCATCCCTCATAACCTGTTTCAACAGGGGTGATCTGAGCGAATTAAGAGGAGACATGGAGTTATCACTAAACTTCCTTTTATGTCTATCATCCTCAACAAAATGTCTCAATTAGGATTATAATTTACAAAGGCTCCAGAAGAGCATTATCAACAAGGGTGAGGATAAGGAACCGCATGGCTTCATTGGAGAAAACGAAATATTTGAATCAAAGTTAACAGGTACACGCCATAGATACCAACTTACGAACACTAACACCTACCAAAGAGAGTTATCTTGCATAGGACTGCTAGTAAAGAGCAAATAAATAAGGATAAAATAAAGCAACAAACTAGAGATCAGTTGCAAACAAAAATTCCGAAGTTCAATTATAATTAGTTGATTAACAAGAGGAACACATCTTTATTTTTTACGTGGACAAGGTAAACATAAATTCATACCTGTTTATGGAAACCCAACAGCTCCAAACTTGTCACATTAGATAGACTGCTCAGAAGGACAACATCACCAGGAGAGGAAATCCCGCTATATATGGATGCTTTTACAAGGGATAACATTTCATTTAATACTAGTACTTTGAAGCCATAATCTTCACAGATGTTTAGATGCAGAGAAGCAAGATGTGGAGTTGTTATAATCAGCTTACTCTCACAACGAGCATAACAACGATGTATTATCAGGCACTTCAGTGAGGGGGATGTAATTTTCTGAAATTTTATTTCACAACTTTTTAGTTCCATTTCTTCTAGAACATCACACACAGAACTGATCTGCTCCGTGAAGCTGCAGTTCAATAACACACCGCACAGGTGTAACTTTGTGAGGCGGCAAGAACTAGGAGGTCCAGACCACAATTCCAAAGGTACTGTATTATATTTGTAACCATAATTCAGGACATTCTGAACGTGAAGCACTCTAGGGGAGCATTTGAGACCACGGCGAACCCATCTACCAGCATCCTCAGGCCTTAATTGATGTCTGTAATCTACTTGCAGCCGGAATGTATCCAAGAATGTACCATCCTGATGACGATGGACCAACAGATAATCTGTGAAATCCACAAACTTCTCATACCTCGCTACAATAGCGGCCCGGTCATCCTTATTGATTTTACAGTTGAATTCTGGCAGGTCGATGTCAAGATTCGGCACGGAACGCCAGAGGTGCGTCCACCTCTTGGCCAGCACGCACGTCTGGACCACCTGGTGGGCCTTGAGGAACGACATGATGGTGTGGATGAGGGCATCCGGCAGGGCACTCAGCCGGTCCTCGGCGGAGGTGCTGCCTGTACGGGCCCTTTTCCTGGAGGCATCCATGGATGCAGAGGCGGCGAATCCTGCAAATCGCCGCTTGCAATTAAAAACACACAAAGCAAGAAGCAAATCTACATCCAGCAACACACCAACAGGGCGAAAACACGAATGAGATTGAGGAACGGGGAGATGATGCGCACTATCAAAGCATCAAGGCATGTACTCAAGGAAATCGTAAACAAACAAACGAATATAAGATCTACAAGGGGAATGAGGAGCGGTGCTGGCGCTAACCAGAGATGGGGCCTCCGGGCGAGGTGCTTGCCGCAGCAAATGGTTCCTCGCCGAAGGAGAAGAGGGGTGGCCGGCGGCCGAAGACCTAGCCCTAGCTAGCTCGGTGCCCTCACTCTACACTTGGACGGTCTGATTTCCCGAGACGGCCAGGAAAAGGGGAGGACCGGTGGGATAAGAGCAAGGACAATAAGCTGAGATCAGTAGACTACAAGACATTAAATACTTAATATATTTGCGTTGAGTAGAAGAAGAAAAGAGTAGAGAGAAGAATAATGGGCTTTAACACTTGCTTTTAGGCAGTTTGTGCGACCGAGTGCTGGATTAAGTATTGATAAAATAGTAGTAAATATTTCTATAGCTTGTTATTTTACATGGCTACTCCTCCATTCAATATTACTCTCTCCGTTTTAAAATATAAAAATGTTTTAGATTTGTGAAAAAATGTATCTAGACTTTTTTAGTGTATAGATTCACTCTAAATCTCAGTAAACCTATTTAAACTAGTCTAGATACATTTATTTCACAAGTTAAAACATCGTATATTTTAACGGAGGAAGTACATTACATTTTAGCTTTCTTTAAAATTTTCCTTTTACCTTGCGTTCTGAAGTTAATTCACTTATATACCCTCACGTTTGGTCTATCGTTGCATTAAAGGTGTGGAAAGAAGCTAGCTACTCACAGAGTACTCACTATGCAATTAATTAGATATTATGGTGGTGCGCAGGGGTAAATTTGTCCAGCTCCTCTCTAATTTGGCTGATCCGAGGAGCTTCTTAGTATATGTGATTTGTGGCATCCCGCAAAACCACTACTAGAAAATCGCGTTGTTTTTGTGCATTGCATCATCATGATCGCATGCTCATGTCATCATGCCACATTGCATTTGAGTATCGTCATCATCTTGCATGTGCTTGTATAAAACTACTTTCGGAAAAACCGGTTCTTGTTTTCTAAACGCCCCGTCTTTATTCAAACGCAAATCCGGGTCACCGAAATATTTTGTTTTGACTAAATATGTTTTGCAAACGGTCCGTTTAAATAAATAAAATATTGCATTATTTTTAGCGGGGAATCAGGGCCGAATGACCGACGACCACCCAGAAAAATACAAGCGGTCCAACCCAAAACCTTTTTCTACCATCCAACCTACCCCCCTCCTCTCCACCTTACCCCAACCAAGCAGTGCTCACCCTCGCCCCCTCTTCCCCCAATTAAACCCGCCACCCTCACCCCACCTCTCTCTCCCCTTTCTCTCTCTCTCTCAACACACACACCCACCACCCACAAGACACCCACACCAACGACGACGCCCAATCCCACCCACCGACGCCACCTTCGGACACCACGACGCGAGCCCGTCGACCCCATCCTCCTCCTCCCTGTTTTCTCCCCGTCTGAGCTCCTCCTCCTCGCCGGCCCAAGGCCTTGCGCCTCCCTCAAGCCTCCGCACCGCCACGCCACCTCGTCCCCGCTTTCTGCCCAGCTACCCTCGCGCTCTCCTCCTCCACCTCTGGCTCGCCCGATCTGCCTCTCTCGGCCATGTGCCTCCCCCGGTTGCGGCTCGCCCCGCTTAGCTCCTCAGCGGGCGCTGCCTCGCTTTCTCCTCCTCCTCTCCTCCACCGCCTCGTCCTCCGCCCCTCTCTCCGTGAGCCCCTCCGCCAGGCTTCGCGGCTGGCCTCAACTCTCCATCGCCGCGTTCCTCGTCCACCACGCTTGGCCGCTCAGCCGCTTCCTCAGCGACGGCTCCCGCCGGCTGCGCCGCTGGCCGCCGCCCGCCTCGCTTTCCCTTGCGCCCATGCAAGCCTTCGCTGCCGGCGCCGAAAGTCCTCCCCGCCGCAACGATCTCCTCGCGTCGGCTCCGCCGCGGCCTTCCTCGCCACGCGCGTGCCTGCCTCCACCTCGCCCGGCGACCGCCTCGCTGCGTTCGGCATCATCCTCCCAAGCCGGACCTTCGCCCGGCTCGGTGTGCGTGCGTGTGTCTGTGTGCTCGTGTAAGGAGCCATGGGGATCTGCTTGTGATCTCTGCGGGCGTCCCGAGGCACCCAAGCTCGCCAACGACCATAGGCGCCAACCGATGACCGCCAAGCTCTTCGGCAAGAACCATCCACAAGGCCTCCTCACGAAACCCAAGATAGACACCACCGAGACGGAACCAACCCTCGACGCCAAGATCTCTCGGACTCGAAGGCGCCAAGACCCCGGACCCCAAGATCTCTGTCGTGAGACAACAAGACCGTCGCACGACCCGACCCGCGGATGACGGGATCGTCCCGGGACGCAAGTTTGCCACGGAGCGGCTCGAGCGTTAACACCGACTCGATGGCGCGGTATCGACAAGACCCTCGCAGCGGCAAGATCGACCCGTGGGACCCGACAAGATCGGCACGACGACAAGAACGACAGAACTGCGAGTCCGATGCCCGACGCTGCACCAAGTACTCCTCCCGAACGCCAAGATCTCCGTGAGACGACAAGACCGACAACATGACCCGAAGACCCGGGCGCCAAGACCTACCTCGTTATCCGAGAACGACCTCGTCAAACCACGAACCGAGACCGGACCACGGACCCTGTCAACCTCGCACCCCGAACACCAAGATCGTGAACCCTAAATGTGTGAACCCTTCCCAAACCCTATTTTATAACATAATACAACTTGTCGCATATTAAATGTTCATGCATGCATATTGTCGTGTGGTTTGGGGGCCTTATGCCGATTCACCATATAATTAAATATGGGGCCCATATGCGGGCAAATCTATTCTCATATTGGCCTCATTTAAATTTGTGTAGCGAACAGGTGCTAACTTTTGTCTTGATAAAACAACATTTAATTTGCGGGGTAGATAAATAACTTTAACCATCTAAGTAATTGTCGGGACCCCGGTTCCGCTTAATATGACCTAATTGCATCGCATTTTTGCCATTTCATACATCATACATGCATCATGCCCAATCTTTTGCCGTAGTATTAAATAGTGACCTAATAGTGTTCTTTTAGTGTTTTGCTTCTTCGCGGATAAGGCCGTTGAGTTGATGTGAGCTTCGCCCCGATCTTCGGTTGAACCTTCGGCAATGTTTTCAGGCGAGCATCTCCCTCTTTCTTCCTATCTTACTTTTCTAGTATTTATTCCCTCCTGTTGATCTTTGCTATCTGTGTTGCGATGCTCTAGTTTTCGTACCCGTGATATCCCTTGCAGCCATATATAGCCTTGGACACATCCTATTACCTGTTGTTTGGTAGATAGTTGGACCCGCGTGTCGTAGTCGCTTGCTCAAGTGTTTTGTGTGTCGTCAAGTACCACAATTGTTGGAGAATTGCCGCATGTTGATGTTGGAGATGATCATGGCTTTACTTTCGTTCACTTTAATTCATGTTTAACAACTAAAATTGAAGTAAATAGCGAGAGGCATCGGTGGGTGATAGATAATGTTGGTTTCCGATCACCACTTGTGTCCGTAGGACCCGAGTTCTTGACACTGTTAGAGATCGAGCGCTAACCACAAAGGGGAGATATGGGCCCCCATTGATTATTACGATTTCAAAGTATTGTTGGGGCCACAAATTAGTTTGAGGTTTTATTTACGATCCTGTACTTATGCCATGCTTTATTGCTTTATTTACGTTTGTGCGAGGAGCACTGCTTCGCTTTAGGAAGCGGAGTGTTTCGCGGTATCGGCAGTCCCGTTTGGGGATTTCTTTGTCGTTTACCACCAGCATAAACCCTAAGTCCGTCTCGAGACCGGCCCGACTTCTTGGGTTCGACTTGGTGGGTGGCCCCATGTACTTGCTTAGTGCAGGAGCGTCGTGACTTAGGCCCGACATACCGATGGGTGTATGTTAAGCGATCCGCAAAAGGGTCAAGTGCTGTGGATACTTTGGTGCACCTGCAGGTTAAATCTTTCGAGAAGCCGTGTCCGCGGTTATGGACGACTTGGAGCAAAGGTTGATCATAGACAACTATAACTAAAGTTTACTGTTATAAATTGACTTGTATCCGATTTGACTAGTAATCAGCTTCACTACAACGGAATGGCTAAATAAAAGTACCAACAACTGCTGGGTTTTGGGGTTATCTCATGCTAAATATATCTGACTAGTAAGTGTTGCCACTATAACGGAATGGTTAACTAAAAGTGCCCACTGCTTATTTTATCAGGATGATTATTTATACCTGACTAGTAATTACTGCAACGATAACTGAATAAGTAAAACTGCCAACGGTGTGAGTTCCTCGGTTGACTTCCTCGTTTGGTCTCGAGGGGAAAACACCAGGATGGGTATGTTTGGTGTTAGTTTCAGGTTGGATCCGGATAGGTCATTATTACCCCTCTCTGATAACCGCCAGTTGGATCGAGTTTTCTATAGGTTGTTTAGAGCATGCTGCCGCTGTTGCTTCAGTCCACCATACCTATGTAGGCGAGGACCGCCGAATTCTAGCCTCACCGTGTACTGGCCTCAGTACTGACGCTCCTCTTTTTCCTTTGCCCTTTGTCGG
Source organism: Avena longiglumis (assembly GCA_030063025.1). Lineage (NCBI taxonomy): Eukaryota > Viridiplantae > Streptophyta > Magnoliopsida > Poales > Poaceae > Avena > Avena longiglumis. The sequence goes on from CP125976.1 coordinate 535,563,653, forward strand.
CACCCCTTTTGTTTAAGCAGGTTTTGAGATCGACGTCGTTAGCAGGGTTACCCTTCCGGCTTGGCCTGGGCAGGGTTATGGATGCCATTGGTTATTCTTCAGGGCTCTTAGCCCCATTTGCATCTTGTCCGTAGTCGGACGCTCCATCTTTTCAAGGTGATTTGGATCTTTGTACCGTATATCTGTATTCTTGACTCATGGAGTCGCTGATATATATATCTGTTCTGTGGGTCCCATCGAGGACTATTGTGTAATGTTATTACTTCATTTCCACCCCGAAAGTGCTCGTGAGCACCTTTGAATCGTTTCTATGCGGGTTTGGCGGGTTTCGCTAAAACTTGCATAGGGCCGATTCGAGGTGTTCTGAGTGGTATCGAGCTCAAGTTGCGATACCCCACAAGTCCACTGGGATAACCTAGCTAACGGCGGTAGAGTGTCAAAACTATTTTTGAAAAATCGGTTGGATAGTTACGGTTAGGTCGATTTTATTCCTTACCTCTGCTGTTCTCCTCTTACCTCTCGTGTTTTGAATCCGCTCTCGTCTCTTTCTTGAGTCCGAGAATTCTCGTGGTTGGGTTTCCATCGTACCTTGAGGCTTCGCTTCCTCCTTTAGTAACGGTGATGTTACGTCCGGTGTTCATCTTTGAGAATCCTTAAATGTGGTACCATCCTTTGTTCCTTGTTTGTGCCTTCCGGTGTTTTCCGACACGGCGACATCATCTCGCCGAGATCCGATCTGATGCATATCACTCCTTCGTTCCTGAACCTCACTTGTCGAGATCTTCAGTCTGATTCCGATAATGGTTGCGCGCTTTTCCACTGATTGTGCGGAGTAATAGTTTGGGTGCGTGATGGATTGGCCGCCATGCCGACTACCCCTTCTATTCGCTTTTGTACCTTGAAGTGGATGAGAATGCATCGGTTCCCCCTTTCCATTGGAGCTAGAGGTGGCTTTATTTGTTGATACCCCTACCTTCGACCTTTGTGTTCCCGGAGTGTTCTCTCGACGATCACGGACAACGACCTCTTGTTAGTGGTGTCGCGAGGAACTACACGACGCGAGAAGATTCAGATTACCGACCTTCTTTCCGGTACCATGAGGCGGATCTCGAGGGCGAGATCCATTATTAGTGGTGTCGAATTATGGCATCCCGCAAAACCACTACTAGAAAATCACGTTGTTTTTGTGCATTGCATCATCATGATCGCATGCTCATGTCATCATGCCACATTGCATTTGAGCATCGTCATCATCTTGCATGTGCTTGTATAAAACTACTTTCGGAAAAACCGGTTCTTGTTTTCTAAACGCCTCGTCTTTATTCAAACGCAAATCCGGGTCGCCGGAATATTTTGTTTTGACTAAATATGTTTTGCAAAAGGTCCGTTTAAATAAATAAAATATTGCATTATTTTTAGCGGGGCGATCGAGCGGGCGAATGACCGACGACCACCCCTAAAAAATACAACGGTCCCCAAAACCTTTTCTACCATCCAACCTACCGCCCTCCTCTCCACCTCACCCCAACCGGCGGTATTTCCACCTCGGCTCCCCTCTCTTCCCCAATTAAACCACCTCACCTCACTTTCCTCTCTCCCTTTCCTCTCTCTCTCAACACACACACCACCCACACAGCCTTGCACTTGCCCCAATCCCACCCACGCCAGACGCCACCTCGGACCCACCACGCTTGAGCCCCGTCGACCCCATCCTCACCCTCGCCCTGTTTCTCTCCCGTCCAGGCTCCTCTCCCTCCCTGCAGGCAGCCGCGCCACGCCTCTCCTGTCCGGCCTCCCTCGCCGCCCGCCATGCCACCTCGTCCCCTTGGCCCCAGCTACCCTCGCCCTTCTCCCTCCTCCCAGCTGGCCCGCCTGCCCCTCTCCGGCCAGCCCGTGCCTCCCGCCCTTGCGGCTCGCCCTCCGCCTAGCTCCTCGCGGGCCTCGCCCCTCCTCCACTGCTTCTCCTCCTCCGGCGCCCGCCCTTGCCGAGCCGCTCCTCCTCCGCGCCTCGTCCTCGCCCCGCTCTCCTCAGCGAGCCCCTCCGCCCGCCGGCCAGCGCCTTCGCCTCCAACTCTCCATCGCTGCCCGCGTTCCCGTCCACCACCCGCCTCGCCCGCTCCTCAGGCGCTCCACGCCCCGCCGGTTCCTCGCCAGCGCCTCCGGCCCCAGCCGCTGCGCCGCCAGCCGCCTGCTCCCGCCTCGCCTTGCCAGCGCGCTCCCCCTCCTTCGCGTGCGGCGATGCCGAGCCGCCGAATCCTCCCGCCTCGCCAACGAAGCTCCTCCGCGTCGGCTGCTCCGCGGCCGCCTTCCCTACAGCCCGCGTCGCGCCTGCCTCACTCGCCCGGCTGCGACCGCCTCCCGCCCGTTCGGCATCGTCCTCCCAAGCCGGACCTTCGCCGCGCCGCTCGGTGTGCGTCGTGTCTGTGTGCTCGTGTAAGGGAGCCATGGGGATCTGCTTTTGATCTCTGCGGCGTCACGAGGCACCCCAAGCTCGCCAACGACCATAGGCGCGAACCCGATGACCGCCAAGATCTTGGCAAGAACCATCCACAAGGCCTCCTCACGAAACCCCGAAGATAGACACCACCGAGGCGGAACCCGAACCCTCGGCGCCAAGATCTCCTCTCGGACCAAGGCGCCAAGACCCGGACCCCAAGATCTCTGGTGAGACAACAAGACCGTCGGCACGACCGGCGACGCGGATGCGACAGGATCGTCCCAGGGCGCCAAGTTTGCCAGGAACGCTCCGAGCGTTAACACCGACTCGATGGCGCGGTATCGACAAGACCCTAGCGGCAAGATCGACCCGTGGGACCCGACAAGATCGGCACGACAAACGGAACGACCGAACTGGGCGAGTCCGATGCCCGACGCGGACAAGTACTCCCTCCGGACGCCAAGATCTCCGCGTGAGGCGACAAGACCGACAACATGACCGAAGACCCGGGCGCCAAGACCTACCTTCGTTATCCGAAACGACCCGTCAAACCACGAACCCGAGACCGGGACCACGGACCTGTCGAACCGCCCCTGAACACCAAGATCGTCGAACCCTAAATGTGTGAACCCCTTCCCGAAACCCTATTTTATAACATAATACAACTTGTCGCATATTAAATGTTCATGCATGCATATTGTCGTGTGGTTTGGGGGCCTTATGCCGATTCACCATATAATTAAATATGGGGCCCATATGCGGGCAAATCTATTCTCATATTGGCCTCATTTAAATTTGTGTAGCGAACCGGTGCTAACTTTTGTCTTGATAAAACAACATTTAATTTGCGGGGTAGATAAATAACTTTAACCATCTAAGTAATTGTCGGGACCCCGGTTCCGCTTAATATGACCTAATTGCATCGCATTTTTTCCATGTCATACATCATACATGCATCATGCCCGATCTTTTGCCGTAGTATTAAATAGTGCATCCGGTGTTCTTTTAGTGTTTTGCTTCTTCGCGGATAAGGCCGTTGAGTTGATGTGAGCTTCGCCCCGATCTTCGGTTGAACCTTCGGCAATGTTTTCAGGCGAGCATCTCCCCCTTTCTTCCTATCTTACTTTTCTAGTATTTATTCCCTCCTGTTGATCTTTGCTATCTGTGTTGCGATGCTCTAGTTTTCGTACCCGTGATATCCCTTGCAGCCATATATAGCCTTGGACACATCCTATTACCTGTTGTTTGGTAGATAGTTGGACCCGCGTGTCGTAGTCGCTTGCTCAAGTGTTTTTGTGTGTCGTCAAGTACCACAATTGTTGGAGAATTGCCGCATGTTGATGTTGGAGATGATCATGGCTTTACTTATCGTTCACTTTAATTCCTGTTTAACAAATAAAATTGAAGTAAGTAAGCAGAGGCATCGGTGGGTGATAGATAATGTTGGTTTCCGACCGCCCACTTGTGTCCCGTAGGACCCCGAGTTCTTGACACCTGTTCCGAGATCGAGCACGCTAACCACATGTGGGGAGATATGGGCCCCCCATTGATTATTACCTGATTTCAAAGTATTGTACTGGGGGCCACAAACTAGTTTGAGGTTTTATTTACGATCCTGTACTTATGCCATGCTTTACTGCTTTATTTACGTTTGTGCGAGGAGCACCTTGTCTTTGTTAGGAAGCGAAGTGTTTTCGCAGTATCGGCGATCCCGTTTGGGGATTCTTTGTCGTTCTGACGCAAACCATAAGTCTCGGAGACCGGCCGACTTCGTTGCGAGTTCGACTTGGTGGGTGGCCCCATGTACTTGCTTTAGTGCAGGAGCGTCGTGACTTAGGCCTGCCGACATACCGATGGGTGTATGTTAACCGATCGGCAAAAGGGTCGAAGTGCTGTGGATACTTTGGTGCACCCTTGCAGGGTTAAATCTTTTCGAGAAGCCGTGTCCGCGGTTATGGACGACTTGGAGCACAGTGCTTGATCATAGACAACTATAACTAAAGTTTACTGTTATAAATTGACTTGTATCCGATTTGACTAGTAATCAGCTTCACTACAACGGAATGGCTAAATAAAAGTACCAACAACTGCTGGGTTTTGGGGTTATCTCATGCTAAATGTATCTGACTAGTAAGTGTTGCCACTATAACGGAATGGTTAACTAAAAGTGCCCACTGCTTATTTTATCAGGATGATTATCTATACCTGACTAGTAATTACTGCAACGATAACTGAATAAGTAAAACTGCCAACGGTGTGAGTTCCTCGGTTGACTTCCCCGTTTGGTCTCGAGGGGAAAACACCAGGATGGGTATGTTTGGTGTTAGTTTCAGGTTGGATCCGGATAGGTCATTCTTACCCCTCTCTGATAACCGCCAGTTGGATCGAGTTTTCTATAGGTTGTTTAGAGCATGTTGCCGCTGTCGCTTCAGTCCACCATACCTATGTAGGCGAGGATCGCCGAATTCTAGCCTCGCCGTGTACTGGCCTCAGTACTGACGCTCCTCTTTTTCCTTTGCCCTTTGTCGGCACCCCTTTTGTTTAAGCAGGTTTTGAGATCGACGTCGTTAGCAGGGTTACCCTTCCGGCTTGGCACAGGCGGTTATGGGCATTGGTTATTCTTCAGGGCTCTTAGCCCCATTTGCATCTTGTCCGTAGTCGGACGCTCCATCTTTTCAAGGTGATTTGGATCTTTGTACCGTATATCTGTATTCTTGACTCATGGAGTCGCTGATATATATATCTGTTCTGTGGGTCCCATCGAGGACTGTTGTGTAATGTTATTACTTCGTTTTCCACCCGCACGAAAGTGCCTGGTGGGCACCTTTGAATCGTTTCTATGTGGGTTTGGCGGGTTTCGCTAAAACTTGCATAGGGCCGATTCTGAGGGTGTTACATGATTCGCTTAGAACCTGAACTAAAAGTGAACGGAGGGAGTACTAAGTTGTCTACGGATGATATGACACTACTTTATAGCCACCAGTTGACTATACTATTGTTCTTTCTCTAAATGAAACTCCAATGACCACCCGATCCCCATTTTGGACACCGAATTGGTCCCATTCGGTCCATTTATGGGGTGGAGGACACATTGTCCGGAGCGAGTCCCTTTTTGGTGGCCTGTGTCCTCAACAACCCACCCCATTTGCATGCCGCCCTTTGTCCGCGAGCGTCATCAAGTTTGGCAATCGGCGCTAATGGCGGCTTCCGTCCTTCTTGAATCTCCCGCCAAAGCTTTCGTTCCCGCCTGCTGGTCGCCGCCTTTCCCGCTCGCTTTTCCCTTCCTGCCCTCTCTTCCCGCTTGGACCGTCCTATAAGAAGGCCTTGCCACCAGGAAAGGGAGCACCAATCCCTTCACCATGCCGAATAGCCTCCTCCCTCTGACCTAGGCCAACCTCAACAAGTACGCCCTCGTGGCCTACCCCCCTTCCCCTCCGGGTGCCGGTGAGCAAAGCACATTGTTGGGGGATGACGAAGAGGCCGACGACGAGGAGGAGGCTGTGGTTGAGGAGTGGGAGTCTCAGGAGGAGGAGGACATTGGAGTGTGGGAGGACACCTTCCATAGTGGAGGCGACAACGGCGCCGACCGAGACACGTAGGCGGCGAAGGTAGCCGAGCAGGAAGCACGGTCTATGGATGAGGATCGGCAGACGGCGAAGGTTGCCCGGCAGGCCGCCTAGGTCTCCACTGTCTCCGCGGAGGAGCGCAGGCGGTGCTGACCCCGGAGGAGGACACAGCCTTGGACCACTTCTTGTACTGCTGGTACTGTGGCATTGGGGGCCGACCTCCCTTTGATCGCCGACAGGAAGGCCTAGGTGGTGGCCGCCTCGTGCCAATGGGAGGCAATGGCGGCCGCGGCCAAACGAGAGGTGATGGCGGCACGCAACCGTGCCGACACAACAACTATGAGGACGAGGGAGGCGGAGACCCTCGCGCGCTACCGCAGGCAGGTGGCAAAGTCGAAGGAGGCAACACGGCGTGGGAAGGCGGCCTTTGATAAGGACGGGACCAATGTAGTTTAGGAAGTGGATAAGGTGAAATTGTACCTTAAGTATTTGTATTTTTAATAAAAGAAATCTTTATAAACATTTATGGGTATGACGTGTGGACCTGGCAGCATCTTCGGGAGGACACACGAGCCATCCTCCCCTCGCAAACGCATCTCAGGTTTGATCCGAAATGGACCGATTCGCGTGTCCAGGTCCGTTTGACACTCCACAGCGTTGTTGCTACCTAACCACGATATTACCTCCTGTACCACCGGTAATGAAAAAAAGGACTCCAGGCTTCTGTCGTCTGTCCAATCAAGCGGGCCAGAGTTGGGCCTGGTTTTGGTTTGCTTCGATCGACCATGTAGAATAAAAGATAGACGAACCTGCCGTAAAAAATCTGGTACAACTCTTTAGTCCCACCCTGCTCCTTTTAACTCTACTTCACTACGTTAAAAGAATTCCTAAGATATCAGCAAGCCTAATCGAGAAGCACAAGCACGACCATTGTTTGGTTTGATTGATAGGACGCTTAGATTATACCGCGGCGGAAGGAGGCGGGCATATGCGAGCGCGCAGGACCGGGCGACCGGGCCAAAACTCAGTGGTGGACGCGAGGAAGCGATTTATGAGGAGAGAGCCAGCTCGGGATGCGTTCCTCACTGCATCCGGGGAGAAGATCAGAGGAGGAGTGGCTCGATATTTCAGACCCGGGTGTGGGGGCTGGCTAGGCCGCATAATTTGTTCGTCCTTTCCTTAGTAGGCCAATCATCAATCAGTCGCTAAACTCTGGTTCCCTAATTATTTTGTTAATTTAATCGCTATACAATTTCCTCTAAGGCACTTCTTCCGTCATAAGTCATCTCCGCATGCACAAAGTTAGGAAGGAAATTGTTGAATTTCTTTTTCCTCTAATGTTGCATAAGTTATAGAGTTATATGGAGATTCTATTTTATTCAGCTCTGATTTGTCACCCTGTTGTACCGATCCCAGTTGATGTGATGCAGTTCCACAACCAGTTATACTGATAGACCAAGGCTTGGACCGTGATGCAACAATTGTGCACCTGAGTTTTGAAGATCGTTTCAAACACTATTTGATACAGTGCATTTTCTTATGCCTGGACGCCCTTAACATGGTTTGGTTTGCTTATGATATGCTTTTTTGATTTATGAGTTATACTAGGAAACATGCCCGGGTTTGTGACAGGAGAAGTGATCACGCATGTCAGCGCCGCCCATGATTGTTGCCTCGACACTACCAAAAAATTAAAAGCTGATTCATCCGTTTCTAATTACATTGAATTAGTTTGTATATCCATAGATTGCTAACAAGACAATATGTCAATTTTACATAAACACAATATCCCAAAAGTATCCAAAACAGAGTAGTAAAAATAATAAAGTAATCACTAGACAATCGTTAAGTTTGAAGGGCTAATCCATGTATAACCGTGAAAGACAAAGAAAATTGTCAATCCACACCTACTACCCCTGCTATTAGTTCCCAGACCTCCCAGATTTGAAGAAATGTAAACGGTTTTGCTATTTCTCAGATTTGAATAAATGTAAATAGTTATTTCTCAGTTATCTTGTTCACCATTGGATTTTGATTCCAAGATTTGATTGAGCCATCTGGTTGCACTTTTTTGTTTGTAAACCATGCATGTTTCCATTCGATTGAGCCAGCCACGTCAGCCGACTGCGAAATAGTTATTTCTCAGTCGTCTGAGACGTAGGCATTCCCAAATGTAAAGTCTAGCATGCATTAAGTAAATCGTGATTTTATCCCTTGTGCCCGGCAAAGTCTTAACTACCTTGATATAGCACCCTCATCTTAATCATAGACCCAACCACGGTTTAATTTCCAGGAATTCTGACCTCCTGTAGTTCTAGCTAGGCTTAGTTGGCACGGCGATATCCTCGAAGCTAGGTCGCACACGAATTTTTATGGACCTATATATATAGATAGATGGATAGCACTAGACGGGAGGTAGATGGATTATAAACATCAAGTCGTAGCAACGTACGGACATTTGTGTTAGTTTCTTTATAATCATCAATAGCAGGACAAAGAGTGTATAAAGTAATAAAAATTATTAGATTTTTTAACCATCTAACGACGACTACAGACACTTGCACGAGCCAAAGACATGCCACCGTTCTCGCTCCTCCATCACCGGAGCCGGGCAAAATTTGTCGTAATGGAGTTTGTTATCATAGACAGGCGGAAAATGGCTGTCGTACCTACGTGCGATTATTTTTATTTTCTCGCGAGGAAAAAAAATCCCGGAAGGAAGGTGAGGCACCAACAAGGAACGAAGCGACGTGATTCATTTGGTCCCGATAGCCGTTTCTTTTTCCTCTCGAACGAAACAAATGCATGCCTTTGTTGGCGTCCCGGCCGGGGATCTGCGAGATATGCTGCCGATCCGGATCCAAACCTCGCCCTAGTCACTAGTCGCGCGCCGCCTCCTCGATCTCTAGTTGGCAAAAAAAAAAATCCCTCTTCACAAATCGCAATGGAGTCCGTCGCCGCAAAGCGTGTCCATGCGGGCGGCTCGACCGTGGACCGGCTGAGCGCCTTGCCGGACGAGCTCCTCCTCCGCATCCTCTCGTTCCTCCCGTGCCAGCGGGCCGTGCAAACGACCGTGCTGTCCAAGAGGTGGACAGGCCTCTGGCGCTCGGCGCCATGCATCAACATCGACATGACGGACATCTCAGCCTGCAGGAACAACGACTTGTGCTGGCGGACGTGGGTGAAGATGGAGGATCTCGTCAGCAACCTCCTGATGGAGGACGTGGGTGAAGATAGACGAGTTCCGGTTCGCGGTAGATTACGTCAGCGCCGGTCGGCTCGGGGTTGTCAATAGATGGATTCGCCGTGCCATCGCGTGCCGCCCGGCGTTGCTCCAGATCGAAATCCTCGATCTCGGCCGACCCGGTCCGTTCGAGTTCCCCCACGCTGGATTGTCTAGTTTCTGTCGCCTCATAAGCTTGAGCCTTGTCCGCCTGTCTCTGGGCAGCTCTTTCGCGGAGCAGCTCCTTTCAGGATACCCGGTCCTGGAAGACCTGCACCTCGAGGATTGTGTCACCGAGTTCGCTGAAATCCATTCCCACACGTTGAAGAAGGTGTCCCTCTTGATGTGCTACCGTCATTCAGTTGATACGCTGGCTATCAGGGCTCCAGCTCTTGTTACTTCCTCTGTTTCAGTTTACAAGCCCTGCACGTAGTTCTATGTCGCCAAATTAAACAACTTAGTATGATGTATATATTACAAAAAATATATCACCGGAAACTTTAGACTTTGTATTTTCCAATGATATAATTTTTATATTATATAATTCAAATTATATAGGTCAAATTGATAACCTAAATATATGCGTAAGACTTATAAACCGAAACGGAGGGAGTACCTTGGACCTGGACCTGGATTTCATGATACCGGATCGACACGATGAGAAGAACGACGTTTCCATAGATGGGTCGTCGACCAACTCCCTCGTGAATGCATGGCTTGCTTTTGCTTTCCCTCCTCGGGACATGTCGTCTGCGAGAAGTCGAGTCATGCTTTTTGGCAGCCTGTCCAACGTGACGACGCTGGAGTTGAGGGCATGTTTTTCGGCGGAGGTATATGCATGCATGTTCCTTTAATTAATTTCTCTCCCAAGCAGCATCTTGATTTGCTCGTACATGTTGCACATATTATTTGGATTGGGAATTCGGCCATTATATATGGTTTCCAGCTTTAAATCAGTGCGTGCATCTGTCGTCCCTGATCCTCAACTGAATATATATTCGCTTTCAGCTGATGCTAGATAACGAATTGGGTAAATTCCCAATTTTCAGCAACCTGAGAACCTTGACATTGTTCGGATGCGTATTTGGTGAGCGCGACGTGATCGGAAAATGCAGGACCCTCGACGCATTTCTCCACAAGGCCTCTAATCTGGAGAAGCTTACTTTGGAGCATCTTTGGGTACTTTATTACTCATTCCCTCTATCTATCTTCTGTCTTGCTGATACTTTTGTTGTACATAAGTGCATCTTATTCTTACCTGGATTTCTATGCAGCGATGCTGCCAAAAGACGCTTCAAGACACAAAGCGTAAGAAGAGAAAGATGAAGGCCGGAAGTGGACGCTCCCTCCATAGTCCAGACCAAAAGCCTTTCCAGTGTCCCAACTTAAAGTTGATCGAAATCAATTACGAAGGATGTCACGTGGATGATCACCATGAACAGCAGTTGTTTCAAGTTATGTGGGGTCTTTGGAGGAACCTACCAGAGGCCACTTTCACCGTTAACAAAATTTAGATGACTTCTCTTGGCGGGTACTTCATTTTTTTTACTCGAATTTTCTATGATGTCAAGTGCCATGTTTTGTATTACCCCTGTTTCACTGGGGTATAATTTAGCCTACCAAAACATTTTATATCTATGAACAGAGGTAATGCTGCCAAAGTGCCACCTGGGTATTTCTAACTTTTCGATTTATTTGTTGCAAAAGCTAACTTGGTAGGCTCATACAATATTTTAAATGTACACGATCTATCTCTATATGCTCCTATCATACTATGTATGAGAAAGGAATAATATAGTGATACAGGACACCATACATTTAACATATTTGAACCCGGTCAATCCTAGTTGGTTTATTGCTAAATTTCGTTTGGATTCTTCGAGAAGTTGATGTGTCATGGAGAAAACCAGGATCTCTCGTTGACTGGTTCAGTATTATCCACGCATTAGGCATGTACCATAGCGCTATCTTAGAATTGTCACCTTAGAATTGCTATGTAGGATAATCGCTGAATTAAAAAAAAAGAGCTTTGTCTTCTCTCAGTTAGGGATGTAGGCGGACGTCCGCTTGGACCGACCGCGTGCATCCCTGCTCTCAGCCAAGACGTGATCTCTTTAGATAGCATTTTTTTCTCCATTTGTAGAGATATATCTTATTCTGGGTCACATGTTTACTTGTTTAATTATTTGACCACCTACAATTTTAGAAGCACCTAGACAATAATTCCTAGAGGTAGTTTTCTCATTGGAAAATATGTTTTGTGTTTTCTAAAATTCATGTATGCCATGTATGAAAAAGTTTGTGTTATCATCCAGTAACGGAGCTGAGATCCATGAAAACCAAAGCGCTTATAGCAGCCATTGGCGGTGGAATGTGTCCTATCACAAAGTGAGATGGGCAACACAACAAAGGAGTGGTTTTGCGGCGCGCAACGAGCTAGGGTGCTAGGGTCATGTCTCCTATCCAGTTCTGTGCAACACATGATATGTTTGTTTGTTGGTTTCTCTTACTCCTTCCGTTTTAGGGCTTAAACGTTTTCGTTTTGCGTGTTTTTTTTAACCAAGAATTATTGTAAATATGTAAAGAGTTTTGGTATAAAACTAGTATCACCGGAAAGTATTTTTCAATATGAATCCAACAGTACTAATTATGTACAATATAATGAAGATTTTGTTGCTCAATTCTTTTGGTCAAACTTTGCTTTAAAAAACGTGTATGCCTTAACGCTTAAAACGAAGATAGTATTTATTTAGAAACTTCTACATACGGAGTATCTCTTTTTTATTGAACTGTAATCGGGCGTGAACGTTCAGAATTTGGCTTCGCGCCGTTGATGGAATCCCGGTCATGCATCCATAGGCAGCGACGGCGTGTAAAATTTTGAAAAGGAAAAAAAGTTGTCAGGCCCACATAGAGTTTGTACGTGGAGTGCACTAACACGGCATGTTAAGAGCATCTCTAAGAGCTTACCTAAATATAGGTAAGAAAGACAATAACCATTTTTAGGTAAGAATGGACAAAATCACATCTTCAACCGTTTACCTAAAAGTTGTTTCCATTAAAAAAATTGGATAATCACCCATATTTTGCCTCTTTCTACCTATATTTAGGTGATCCAACCAATCACCATAAAATGGACAACAAGACAGCGGGAGAGCCAACCGACACGCGGGGGATTTTTCCTCCCGACCCAGCCGCCCGACTAAGCCTGTGCATCAATGGGTTGAATTGGTTTAGATGGTTTATTGACACCACCAAAAAATTTGCAGTTTTGAAGGGACTCGGTTGGTTTCGACAGGCTGATGGCACACATATTCACGGGTTGGATCGGGGCGGTTCCACAGTTTTGACGGTTTGGCACCGTAGAACGATTGACCGATAAAACAGGAACCTCGATCGACCCAGCGACCGCCTGAAAAGGACATGGATTACTGTCATGCGGCAGGATCGCCCCATCATCTGACCGTCTGTTCACCGCCAGCCCTATTGATCACGGATCCGACGTGGCCTGAGCATATGGAGGACCAGGACCATCAAGCTCGCATGAGAACCAAAGGACTCTGCCGCTTCGATCTTCTGCTCCGCCCACCGGCCGTCGCCCGCAGACCAACGATCACCAAGAGCTCGAGCTCTACACGACGACCTAGAGCTCTACCTCCTAAGTCCTCTCTACTCGGTCGTAGGTTGAGGTTGCTAAAGTCGACCCAGCCCCCCATCATTAGCGAGCTTTGTCGTAAGGCGGAACGGCCGCCGCACAAAATCGGTTCTGAGGAGGAAGTGTTGATCTGTGCATCTTCTTCTTTACCCGGACGAACGTGTATCTCTAACTTCCGCCTCCGCCCTCCGGTGCTACCTCGCCGCTGCTGCAGACGAGTACCCAGGATCGAATGGTTTCCCTAGGTTCAAGCCGTGTCAACCCAGCTAACCACAATTGATTTGCGGGTTTAGTATACAAACTAGGGAAACTGGGAGAAACCGTCCTCACAGTGCGATGTGGTTTGGGTTCACGGTTTAGGTGGTTTCAAACCAAAATATGCCCAGGATTACGCCTGACGCAGTTGCCGTCTCCGCGCGTCTTTGTCGCTCTGGCCGTCACCGCGCCATGGCGGACCACCCCAACCCCCCCAGGCCCCCTCCAACCACCTATTCCCTCTGCCCCTTCTCTAGACCGACGTGCGGGGAAAGCCGTCCTCCGCCCGCCACCTAGGGCTCCAGGTGCAGCTATGTCGGCCTTTGTGGGGAGCGCAGTCGCTCCTTAGATTGCTCCTGTGAAGAAGCCTACGAAGAAGAGGGCGCCAAAGGTGTCTGCCGCCGTGGGATCTTGGGCGGAGAAGAAGGCGACGACGGAGGCCGTCTCCGTGCATCCCCATTGATACGTCGGAAACGTATCTATAATTTTTGATGCTCCATGCTTGTTTAGTATCTACTTTGCTTTGTCTACACTTTGAGGTGTTGTTATATCTTTTCTGGAACTAACCTATTAACAAGTTGTCACAGTGCCAGTTGTCTGTTTTCTTCTGTTTTTGGTTCAGAAAGGCAGAAAATCAATATTCTTGGAATTAGACGGGACAAAAGCCAAAATCAATAACTTTCCGTGAGGGACACGAATCCATAAGGAGGGATGGAGAGGCACCAGAGGGTGGCCAGACCCCTCCTGGGTGCGGCCAAGCCTGGCCCGCGCCTGGGGAGGGTGTGGGCCCTCTGGCCACCTCCTCGGCCTCCCCCTTCGCCTATAAGAAGCCTCCGACCCAAAAACCCTAGGGCAATCCAGAAGAAATCCACGAAAACCTCCGTAGCACCGCCGCCACCGAACGGGAGATTCGGGGACAGAAAGTCTCTGTTCCGGCACCCTGCCGGGACGAGGAAGTGCCCCGGAGCCATCTCCATCGATCTCCATCGCCATCTTCATCACCGTTGCTGATTCCCATGATGAGGAGGGAGTAGTTCTTCCTCGAGGCTAAGGGCTCTACCGGTAGCTATGTATTCATCTCTCTCTCTATGCATGATCTTGTTGTGGTCATGAGCTTTGTAATCAAGTAGATCTACCTTGATACTCAAGTGCTTCAATAGATCTCTGCTCTCCCCATGTGTGTGAAAGTGATAGCGTGCACGCCATGGTGGCACTTAGGTTTGAGTCTACATAAATACTCTTTGTGCTTTAATAGATCTATGCTTTTCCCCATGTGTGTGAAAGTGATAGTGAAAGGGCATGTATGCCCCCATGTGTGGTTTTGGTAATTAATGACAATCTCTATGGACTAATGTGTAAATTGAGTTTCACTTGTAGGTTTGTCCATTGGCATCGCTTGGGCCATGTGTTGGTCTCAAGGTTGGAAGATGAAGAAATGTCCAAGGGCTTTGTGCCCATTGGAATCATGAAGAAAGAAGGAGCTTGAAGGTCGATCAAGGCATGTGCAAAGAGTTGCATCAAGATGGATCAACCTCAAGTAAGGATGAAGAAGGACGAGCTCAAGATGCTCCATCTCTAGAAGATCTCATGCTTGAAGCTTGCCATCCTCGTGATCATGGAATGATGAAGACAAGTTCAAATAAGAGGTTTCCCCATGGAGTATGGGGGAGCATTTTGCAAGTCTTCATCAAGCAAGAGAAAACAAGAAAGGTGTTCCCACTATAGAAGAACAAGACGGTCTACATCAAGTTCAAGTGGGACGCTCAAGGCAAAGGTATGCTGATAGGGCTTCTCTTTTGCCGGTCTCGTGTTATTAGTTGGGAGACCGGATTTAGGATAGATAGCCGTACTATCAAGAGGGGCTCTCAAGCGGGTGTCTCGTTTGCATCGTTCGGAGAGAGCTCAAACCTTTGCATTCATATCATCATCTTTCTTGGTTATTATTTGGTTCTTGTCCATGAGAGGATCTAGAGCTTGTGGTCACCATCATAACAAGCTCTAGCTCATCATCTAAGGATTTCACTTGCATATCTTATTGCGGTTTTTGATCTTGCGAGTTTTCCGGCTCCACACCTTGGGGGATAGATCACATATATATTCATGATATTTTCTCCCAAGGTGATACCCAATATTTTCACACCTTGTTGGATTCTATTCGTCGTTGTTTTTCCAAAAAAATTGGTTTCATCCCGTTTGGAGTTCGGATGCAAAAGTTATTGCGTTTCTGGTTTTCTGGTTTCTGGAATTTCCCTGACCGGAAGTTCCGGCTTCCCACCGGAAGTTCCGCTAGGGCATCTTTGCCGAAAGTTCGATGGAAGTTCCGGTCTTCTTCCTCACGCTCACTAACCTTGTTTTGAAGCATTCTATTTGCGAACTTTGTCGAAACTTTCGGAAGTTCACCGGAACTTCCGGTCTGTTTGACCGGAACTTCCTGCGCTTGGAGCGGGCGTCAACGGTCGATGACCGTTGAGCCAGTCGGAACTTCCGCGAGCCGGAAGTTCCGGCCATGATTCGTTTTTCGTTTCTCGCTCGCGTTTTTCGTCGTTGGTGGGTGCCACCGAACTTCCGCCTCACAGGAAGTTCCGCCAGTCTGAATGCCCATAACGGGCAGATCGGAGCCCTTTAAAGGGGCTCCTCTTCCCTTCGTGGGCTCTAGCTTTTCTTCTTGGTTCTTGGCTTTCTCTCTCCTCCATTGTCAACCTTGAAGAAGCTTTCCTCTCCCTTTCCCTCCTATGATTCTTGCATATTTTTGAGGGATTTGAGAGGAGATCTAGATCTACAATCCCCAAGTCAAATCCCTTCTTTGTGAAGGAATCATTGGGATCTAGATCTTGGAGTTTTGTGTTCTCCTCTTGTGTTCTTCCTCCTTATTCCCCAATAGCTTTTGTAGCTTTGTTGGAATTTGGGAGAGAAGGACTTGCCCTTGCATTTGGTGCATAGGTTTGAGTTCTACTCGTGTGTTCTTCCTCCCTTATTCCCCCAGTAGCTTTTGTTGCTTTGTTGGAATTTGGGGAGAAGGACTTGCCTTGCATTTGGTGCATAGGTTTGAGTTCTCCTCGGAGATTCGGCGAGTTCAAGCTTGTGAGCTTGTTTCTCTTGGGTTCCTTGGAACCCTAGGCGGTTAATGGTTGGATTGTTGACCTTTGTGGTCTTGTTGACCTTTGTGGTCTTGTAGCCTTTTGTGGCATTGTTGGCCTTTTGTGGCATTGTTGGCCTTTTGTGGCTTTGTTGTTGGGAGCCTCCAATTGAGTTGTGGAGTTATCCCCAATCTTGTACGGGTTCGGTGACCGCCCTCAAGCGTCCCATAGTGGAGCAAGTGCCCGCCTTTGTGGTGCGACTTGGGAGAATAGGGTGAGCCTTTTGGCGTCGGTGAGTTGCGTGCTTCGCATCCGGGTGAGGCCTTGTGTGGCGTTGGGTGTGCATCGAGCCACCACACCTCGAGGTGAGCCATTTGTGGCGTTCGGAGAGCATTGCGCCATCGCACCTCTCCAACGGAGACGTAGCTTCTTTGGAAGTGAACTTCGGGAAACAAATATTCGTCTCTGCGTCCATCGGTTATCTCTCAACCGAACCCTTTACTTATGCACTTTTCATTGTGATAGCCATCGTGCTTGAAGTATTTATACCTTGCTATCACCTTGTTGCTTGTATTGCTTAGCATAGGTTGTTGGTGCACCTAGGTGAACTTAGTGGCTAGGTTTTGTGCTCAATAAATTAAACGTTAGTTTTATTCCGCATTTACTTGAGCCTAAACCGTAATAATTTTAAAAGCCTATTCACCCCCCCCTCTAGGCGACTACCTTTGTACTTTCAGATAGCGTGCATACCGTGTGTGGCACTTTGGCTAGATTGAATATTTGTTATGAGTTATATTTGGAGTTGGATGTCTCTATGAAATGTGGTGTTTGTTGGAACCATCTAGCGCTCAAGGTGACAGTGTGGGGTTATCTAGATTGGGGAAGGCCCTACCGTGGATTAGAGTGTCCAACCGGAGAGTAGTTAAGAGTAGTATCATGAAAAGAGGATATTTATATGAGAGAGTGTTCACTAGGGAAAGTATGATCCCTAGGCCTTGTTTCTAAACATTGAAACATCGTTTGCATCTAGATCTGTTGCATGTTTGCTTGCTTTAGTCTTTACCTCACCGTTAAGCTCATTTATGGCACTCACACACGTTCTCCCACGTCAACAACAAGTCAGAAGCTATTTTCTAGCACTGTTACCACTTGTATTTCACTATCTCTTCGCCGAACTAGTGTACCTATACACCTGACAAGTGTATTAGGTGTGTTGGGGACACAAGAGACTTCTTGTATCTTGATTGCAGGGTTGCTTGAGAGGGAATACCTTTGACCACTTCCTCCCTGAGTTCGATAAACCTTGGGTAATCCACTTAAGTGAAACTTGCTGCTGTTCTACAAACCTCTATACCTGGAGGCCCAACAACTGTCTACACGAATAGAAGTGTGTAGACATCACCCATCAAGCTCGGGTCGTCGTCAAGCCTTTCCTACCACCTCCTGTAGCTCCTGCTGCGCGCACGCCGCCAATGCGAGCACCAGCTCCACCCTAGATCCACAGCGCCACCGGCGCACGCTTTGTGCTCGACCAAATGCACGCAAGGTGTGGATTTTTTGGCAGAAATCTCTACAAAATACAGATTATGATTGTGTATTTAATCACATGCATATGTAGATCATTTGGCAGAAATCTCTACATATTTTGATTGCAACGAATAGGGTTTGCACATGTAGTATGGATGATGTTTATGCTACGGTTTTAGGCAAATAAATTCTAATATGTGTTTATGCTCATGTAGTATGGATAATGAGTCCTTCTTCGGTTTCACTTGTGGTCCATCTCAATAATTTACACTAAATGATGTGGATGCTCAATCTCAAGAATTTGCACAAGAGAGTACCATTGGTTATGGAGATGGTGAGGGTTTTGTTGATGACCAAATTCCACAAAGGGCTACTCGAGGAGTTAATTTTACTCAAGAGGAAGATGAGGCTTTGTGCAATGCATGGCCTACAATTGGTGTTGATCCCATCACCAGGAATGAACAAACAATTAACACATATTGGGAGCGTAACCATGCGCATTATCGGCAACACTGTAGGAAGCCAAGAATCATTGTTTCTCTACAACACCGCTGGTATACTATCAACACCGATTGCTTCAAATGGTCCAATTTCTTAGCTCAAGTGGATCGAATCAATCCAAGTGGAACCCCCGTAGATAATGTAAATGTTGGTTCATGCTCGTGTTGGTTTGTTTATGCACAAAACTCCATCTTCTTTCTTATTTGTAGCTTAAACATTGCCTGTGTTGGTTTTTATGCATAAGTTAACTCCATATTCCTTCTTATTTGTAGCTTAACATTGCTCGAACCTTGTACACGGGGAAACCAAAAAATAAAGGTGGTATTAATCCGGAGAATCCTTCAATTTGTTCCATTGTTGGAGTATTCTTGGGGAGGAAGAGAAATGGAAGAAACGGTCCTCCAATGAGATTCCAAACAAAAGGAAGGCAACATTTGTTGGAGAAGGTTTCGATCTTGACAATGCTGATGAAGGCTCAAGTAGCCCCACTCCAAGGAAGAGGCCCGAAGGTAGAAAGAAAGCCAAAGACGCAAGGGAAAAAGGAGGTGAGTGTTGGAGATATGCCCTAGAGGCAATAATAAATGTAGTTATTATTATATCTTTGTGTTTATGATAAATGTTTACATTCATGCTATAATAGTATTAACAAGGAAACATTAATACTTGTGCGATTTGTAAACTAAATTAAAGTCCCTAGTAAAGCCTCTTCATAATACTAGCTTGTTGGTTAATAAATGATTGTGGTTTCCCTATCATGAACATTGAGATGCTATTAACAACAAGATCATATCGTTAGGAGAATGGTATGATGGACATACTCCTATAGATAAGCGTAGCATAAATATCAAGTCATTTTAATAGTTCAATTGCTATATGCTTTCTGATACATAGTAACCTAATTCCTTCGACCATGAGATCATGCTTATCACCATCACCGGAAGGATGCTTTGATGACATCAAACACCACATCGTAACTGGGTGGTTATAAATGTGGAATTGAGTGTTCGGAAAGTATGGGTTGAGACACATGGATCCAGAGTGGGATTTGTCCATCCATATGACGGATAGATATACTCTGGGCCCTCTCGGTGGAATGTCATCCAATTATCTTGCAAGCATGTGACTGGTTCAAAAGGGATCACATACCACGGGAACGAGAAAAGAGTACTTATCAGTAACGAGGTTGAACTAGGTATGTAGAGATACCGACAATCAAAACCTCGGATAAGTAAACTATCGTGAGATAAAGGGAAATTGGTATCATATGTAAGTGGTTCATTCGATCACAAAGTAATCGTAGAAATATGTGGGAGCCATATGAATTTCCATATTCCTCTATTGGTTATTGTTCGGAGAAGTGTCTCCATCATGTCCGCATAATTCACAGACCGTAGGGAGACACACTTAAGGATTCGATGTTGTTGAGTAGTTATGGAATGATGAGTAAGAGACCGAATGTTGTTCGGAGTCTCGGATGGGATCCGGTATATCACGAGGAGATCCGGAATGGTCCGGAGAATAAGATTCATATAAGGAAAGTCCTGTTTCGGGGTTGGAGAATGGTTCCGGTGTTTTCATCGGGAATGTTCTAGAAGGTTTCGGAATGTCCGGCACTCCGGAGAGGATGGGTACATGAATGTGTTATAACAAGTTGGAATGGTTGCATCATGTACTAGGTGTCAACGCTGAACAAAATAAAGGGTTAAATCAAATCCTAGTTTGAAAAGTCAAACGCCAATTTGAAAAGTCAAATGGCAAGTTTGCTTGGTGGAGGGAGAGTAGGAAACCTACTTGGGGAGGAAGTCCTCCCTCCACCGCCGGCCAAGGAGGACGAGTTGGGGGAGGACTCCCTCCTCCCAACCGGCGCCCTCCCACCTATATAAGGAGGGGCAGGGGTGCCCCTCTAGCCTACACCTCTCCTCTAAACCCTAGCCCTAGCCGTCGGCCTCCACCAAGTCGCCGTCGCCCTAGGGTTTGCCTATCCGCCGAGTTGGGGCCCTCCCCTTGCCCTAGACGCCGGCCTAGCTCTCTCTCCTTGGTGCCTCTAAACCCTAGATCACCAAGGCCTCTCTCATAGTCCACCATACTCGCTCCGGCTTAAGGCGAAGCCCTGCGAGATCTCCCCTCTACTTCCGGTACCACGCCGTCGTGCTGCCGGAATCACGAGGAGAGTGCTACAACCTCCATTTTCTTTGGAACAAGGAGAGGAAGGTCTTCGAGTACCGACGTGTGACCGATTGCGGGGCGCTGCGGAACGCAGGAAGGATCGTCTACACAATCTTGAGATCGGCAAGAGTACGACTACATCACCCACGAGAATCCGCTCTCGTTAAACACTTTGGAATCTTCGAGGGTGAGTTATTCCATCGACTCGTTGCTACAATCTAGTATATAGATCTTGGCTTGTTTTTTTTTATGCGGTAGAAATTTTTTGTTTTCCATGCTACGAACCCCTACAGTGGTATCAGAGCCGTGTCTATATGTAGATGTGTTGCACGAGTAGAACACAATGGTCATTGTGGGCGGTGGTGCTTTTATTATCAATTGCTTCTTGTGTACTTTGCATCTTGCGGTATGATGGGATGAAGCGGCCCGGGATAACCTTACATGACATCGTTCATGAGACTTGCTCCACGCTCAACATGCAACTTGTATTGCATAAGTGGCTTTCTTGGTGTCTCTCCCATTATAGTATAGATCCAATTTACAACGGGCACTTGATAGTTCAAACATCAACATTGTGGTTCTTGTTCGTAAGTTAGATCGACACTTATTGAAAGCCCCAAACCACGTAAAATATGCAAAGAAATTAGAGGCGTCTAACTTTGTTTTGCAAGGGTGTGTTGTGATGTGATATGGCCATGATTGTGATTATATTTGATGTATGCAATGTTCCTTATTGTAAATTGGCAACCGGCAGGAGCCATATGGTTGTCTTTAATTTCTGTTAAGACCCGCGTGTCTATTCAAAGTAGTTGTAATAGTTGAAGCTGGTGGACGACAATCATGGAGCAGCGTCATTGACCTTGATGCAATGCCGGTGATGATGGAGATCATGTTCGTGCTTGAAGATGGAGATCGGAAGCACAAATAAGAAAGGCCATATCATATCACATATTATGAATTGCATGTGATGTTAATCCTTTATGCATCTTGTATTGCTTAGTTAACGACGGTAGCATTATAAGATGATCCCTCATGCACATAAATTTCAAGTTCTAAAGTGTTCATCCTTAGTAAGCACCGTTGCTAAAGCTTGTTGTTTCGAAGCACCACGTGATGATCGGGTGTGTTAGATTCTGCAAGTGTATACAATGTGAGCAAGCCAGATTTGCTCATGCGGAAGCTAAGGTTTGATCTTGACGAGCCTAGCATGTACAGACATGGTCTCGGAACACGGATCACCGAAAGGTAAAGCATGCATCATATAGTAGATATGATGAACATGTCGATTGTTCGTCATTGAAGCTACATCAACTCTCGTGATGATCGGTTTTGATGTGGTGGATTTGGTTCGTGTGATCACTAAAACAATGTGGGGGATATTGTTTTGAGTGGGAGTTCACCTAGATTAATTTAACTATTAATTAGAACTCAATTTGTCATAAACTTAGTCTAAACTATTGCAAATATGTTGTAGATCAATGGCGGCCCCTACCATCAATTTTAATGTGTTCCTAGAGAAAGAAAAGTTGAAAACAATGGAAGCAACTTCGCGGATTGGTTCCAATTTGAGGATTGTCCTCAATGATGGTAATTTGACCTATGTCTTTGGATGCCATTTGGGTGACCCTGCGGTGATGCTACCAATGAAGTAAAGAATGTTTACCTTGCTCGGAAGAACCAGTACTCCACAGTTCAGTGTGCTATCTTGTATGGTTTGGAATCGGAGCTTTAGAAAAGGTTTGAGAACCATGACCCACATGATATTGTCCGTGAACTCAAATTGATATTTGAGACTCACGCGGCAGTTGAGTGCTATGAGGCTTCTGAAAAGTTCTTTAACTGCAAGATGGAAGAGGGCAGCTCCGTCAGTGAGCATGTGCTTAAGATGTCTGGGCACGCAAACAAACTTCAAAGCTTGGGTATAGTGATTCCTAATGCTTTGGGGATTTACCGTGTCCTCCAATCACTACCACCAAGTTACAAGAACTTTGTGATGAACTACAACATGCAGAACATGAACAAGCGGTTGCGAACTCTTTTGCTATGTTGAAGTCTGCAGAAGTGGAGATCAAGAAAGAGCACCAAGTGTTGTTGGTCAATAAGACCACCAAATTCAAGAAAGGCAAGTCTAAGCAGAAGGTACACTTCAAGAAGGGTGGTAAAAAGGTTACCACGCCAGCGAAGAAAACCAAGGATGGACCTAAGCCTGAAACTGAGTGTTTTTACTGCAAGGGAGAAGGTCACTGGAAGCGGAATTGCCCAAAGTACTTGGCGGATTTGAAGAACGGCAACATCAAGAAGAAAGGTATATCTGATATACATTTTATTGATGTGTATCTCACTAGTACTCGTAGTAGTACCTGGGTATTTGATACTGGTTCGGTTGCTCATATTTGTAACTCAAACAGTCTTTGCAGAATAAGCGGAAGCTAGCGAAGAACGAGGTGACGATGCGCGGGAAACGGATCAAAGGTTGATGTGATCGCGGTCGACGCTACCCCTTCATCTACCATCGGGATTAGTTTTATAATTAAATAATTGTTATTTGGTGCGTTGAGCATGAACATTATATCGGGATCTTGTTTATTAAGTAGACGGTTACTTGTTTAAGTCCGAGAATAATGGTTGTTCGATTTATATGAGTAATATGTTTTATGCACATGCACCTTTGATAGATGGTCTATTCTTATTGAATCTCGATAGTGGAAATACACATATTAATAACATTGAGGCTAAATGTTTGAAATCAAGCGATAATTCAACCTATATGTGGCACTGTCGTCTTGGTCACATTGGAGTGAAACGTATGAAGAAACTCCATTCCGATGGACTTCTTTTATCACTTGATTTCGAATCACTTGAAAGATGTGAAGCATGTCTGATGGGTAAAATGACTAAGACTCCATTTTCTGGTATGATGGAGCGAGCTACGGACTTATTGGAAATCATACATACCGATGTGTGTGGTCCGATGAGTGTAGCATCGCGCGGTGGTTATCGTTATGTTCTTACCTTCACGGATGACTTGAGTAGATATGGGTATATCTATTTCATGAAACATAAGTCCGAAACTTTCGAGAAGTTTAAGGAATTTCAAAGTGAGGTAGAGAATCAACGTAACAAGAAGATTAAATTTCTACGTTCTGATCGTGGAGGTGAATATCTAAGTTACGAGTTTAGCGAGCATTTGAAGAAATACGGAATACTTTCACAATTGACACCGCCGGGAACACCACAGCGTAATGGTGTGTCCGAACGTCGTAATCGAACTCTCTTAGATATGGTTCATTCTATGATGTCACTTACAGATTTACCGCTATCATTTTGGGGTTATGCATTAGAAACAGCCGCATTCACTTTAAATAGGGCACCATCTAAATCCGTTGAAACGACACCGTATGAATAATGGTTTGGGAAGAAACCTAAATTGTCGTTCCTTAAAGTTTGGGGTTGCGAAGCCTATGTAAAGAAGTTACAGCCGGACAACCTTGAACCCAAAGCGGAAAAATGCGTCTTCATAGGATACCCAAAGGAAACTATTGGGTATACCTTCTATCATAGATCCGAAGGCAAAATCTTCGTTGCTAAGAATGGATCCTTTCTAGAGAAGGAATTTCTCTTGAAAGAAGTGACTGGAAGGAAAGTAGAACTCGATGAGGTTGTCGAACCTTCTCTCGAACTTGCGAGTAGCGCAGCACCGGAAGAAGTTCATGTGGTGCTTGCACCAATAAGAGAGGAAGCTAATGATGATGATCATGAAACTTCGGTTGAAGTTTCTACAGAGCCTCGCAGGTCAACGAGAACTCGTACCACTTCTGATTGGTATGATCCCGTTATGAGTGTCATATTGGTGGACAACACCGATGATCCTGTGACATATGAGGAAGCGATGATGAGCCCAGATTCGAATAAATGGCAAGAAGCCATGAAATCCGAGATTGGATCCATGTATGAAAACCAAGTATGGACTTTGGTGGACTTACCGGATGGCCGGAAGGCTGTCGAGAACAAATTGATTTTCAAGAAGAAAACAGATGCTGATGGTAATGTTACTGTCTATAAATCTCGACTTGTCGCAAAAGGGTTTCGACAAATTCAAGGAGTTGACTACGATGAGACTTTCTCACCAGTAGCGAAGCTAAAGTCTGTGAGGATTTTGTTAGCAATCGCTGCATATTACGATTATGAGATATGGCAGATGGATGTCAAAACAACGTTCCTTAATGGAGACATTGATGAAGAGTTGTATATGATGCAAACCAAAGGTTTTGTCGATCCTAAAGATGCTAACAAGGTATGCAAACTTCAACGGTCCATATATGGATTGAAGCAAGCATCCCGAAGTTGGAATCAACGTTTTGATAAGGTAATCAAAAGTTTTGGTTTTATACAAACTTATGGAGAAGCTTGTATTTACAAGAAAGTGAGTGAGAGCTCTCTAGCATTCTTAATACTATATGTAGATGACATATTGTTGATTGGGAATGATGTAGACCTTCTTAATAGTGTCAAGGAATATTTGAATAATAGTTTTTCAATGAAAGATCTTGGCGAAGCAGCTTACATATTAGGCATAAAGATTTATAGAGATAGATCGAGACGCCTAATATCATTGTCACAAAGTACATATTTGGACAAAGTTCTAAAGAGGTTTAGAATGGAAGACAACAAGAAAGGGTTCTTACCCATGTTGCCCAATACGACCTTGAGTAAAACTCAAAGTCCAGCAACGGCAGAAGATAGAGAAAGGATGAGTAAGACTCCCTATGCCTCAGCCATAGGATCTCTAATATATGCTATGCTATGTACTAGACCCGACATTGCATATGCTGTTAGTTTAACTAGCATATATCAAAGTGATCCAGGAATGGATCATTGGACAGCGGTCAAAAACATCCTTAAGTACTTGAGAAGAACTAAGGATATGGTTCTTTCTTATGGAGGTGATGAACAGTTCGTTGTTAATGGTTACACCGATGCTAGTTGGAACACCGATCCGGATGATTCTAAATCACAATCTGGATACGTATTTACTTTGAATGGTGCAACAGTTAGCTGGAGGAGTGCAAAGCAAAGCGTTGTGGCGAGATCTTCAACTGAATCGGAATACATAGCTCCTTCGGAGGCTTCACAAGAAGCGATATGGATGAAGGATTTAATTACAGAGCTCGGTGTGGTTCCAAGTGCTGGACCCAATGTCTATTCATCGTGATAACATGGGCGCCATAGCCAATGCGCAAGAACCAAGGTCACACAAGAAGCTGAAGCACATCAAGCTACGTTTTCACGCTATTCGAGAACATGTCCAAGATGGTGACATAAAGATTTGCAAAGTACACACGGATCTGAATGTGGCGGATCCGTTGACTAAACCTCTCCCGAGGGCAAAACATGACCAACACCAAACTGCCATGGGTGTTCGGTATATTACCATGTAATCTAGATTAGTTGACTCTAGTGCAAGTGGGAGACTATTGGAGATATGCCCTAGAGTCAATAATAAATATAGTTATTATTATATATTTGTGTTTATGATAAATGTTTACATTCATGCTATAATAGTATTAACAAGGAAACATTAATACTTGTGTGATTTGTAAACTAAATTAAAGTCCCTAGTAAAGCCTCTTCATAATACTAGCTTGTTGGTTAATAAATGATTGTGGTTTCCCTATCATGAACATTGAGATGTTATTAACAACAAGATCATATCGTTAGGAGAATGGTATGATGAACATACTCCTATAGATAAGTGTAGCATAAAGATCAAGTCATTTTAATAGTTCAATTGCTATATGCTTTCTGATACATAGTAACTTAATTCCTTCGACCATGTGATCATGCTTATCACCATCACCGGAAGGATGCTTTGATGACATCAAACACCACACCGTAACTGGGTGGTTATAAAGGTGGCATTGAGTGTTTGGAAAGTATGGGTTGAGACACATGGATCAAGAGTGTGATTTGTCCATCCATATGACGGGTAGATATACTTTGGGCCCTCTCGGTGGAATGTCATCAAATTAGCTTGAAAGCATGTGACTGGTTCAAAAGGGATCACATACCACGGGAACGAGAAAAGAGTACTTATCAGTAACGAGGTTGAACTAGGTATGCAAAGATACCGACGATCAAAACCTCGGATAAGTAAACTATCGTGAGACAAAGGGAAATCGGTGTCGTATGTAAGTGGTTCATTCGATCGCAAAGTAATCATAGAAATATGTGGGAGCCATATGAATTTCCAGATTCCTCTATTGGTTATTGTTCGGAGAAGTGTCTCGATCATGTCCGCATAATTCACGAACCGTAGGGAGACACACTTAAGGATTCGATGTTGTTGAGTAGTTATGGAATGATGAGTAAGAGACCTAATGTTGTTCGGATTCTCGGATGGGATCCGGGATATCACGAGGAGATCCGGAATGGTCCGGAGAATAAGATTCATATAAGGAAAGTCCTGTTTCGGAGTTGGAGAATGATTCCGGTGTTTTCATCGGGAATGTTCTAGAAGGGTCCGGAAGGTCCGGCACTCCGGAGGGGAAGGGTACATGAATGTTTCATAACAAGTTGGAATGGTTGCATCATGTACTAGGTGTCATCGCTGAGCAAAATAAAGGGATAAATGAAATCCTAGTTTGAAAAGTCAAACGCCGATTTGAAAAGTCAAATGACAAGTTTGCTTGGTGGAGGGAGAGTAGGAAACCTACTTGGGGAGGAAGTCCTCCCTCCACCGCCGGCCAAGGAGGACGAGTTGGGGGAGGACTCCCTCCTCCCAACCGGCGCCGTTCCACCTATATAAGGAGGGGAAGGGGTGCCCCTCTAGCCTACACATCTCTCCTCTAAACCCTAGCCCTAGCCGCCGACCTCCACCAAGTTGCCGCCACCCCTAGGGTTTGCCTAGCCGCCGAGTTGGGGCCCTCCCCTTGCCCTAGCCGCCGGCCTAGCTCTCTCTCCTTGGTGCCTCTAAACCCTAGATCGCCAAGGCCTCTCTCATAGTCCACCATACTCGCTCCGACTTAAGGCGAAGCCCTGCGAGATCTCCCCTCTACTTCTGGTACCACGCCGTCGTGCTGACGGAATCACGAGGAGAGTGCTACAACCTCCGCTGCCTGCTGGAACAAGGGAGAGGAAGGTCTTCATCGAGTACCGAACGTGTGACCGACTGCGGGAGAGCTGCCGGAACGCAGCGCCGGAAGGATCGTCTACACGATCTTGAGATCGGCAAGAGTACGACTACATCACCCACGATAATCCACTCTCGTTAAACACTTTGGAATCTTCGAGGGTGAGTTATTCCATCGACTCGTTGCTACAATCTAGTAGACAGATCTTGGCTTGTTTGTTTGTATGCGGTAGAAATTTTTTGTTTTCCATGCTACGAACCCCTACAGTGAGAACATGTACAAGGAGTCTTTGGACAACATGATGACGGTGAGTAAGGAGCTCGCCAAAGAAAGGAGGGAGGTGAGGAACAAAGAGATTGAAGAGAGTAAGTTAGTTGTGGAAATGAAGGTGTTGGCTGAGGAGAGGATAGAGGTAGCCGAGGAGAAGCGTGTTGAGATCTAAGAGAGGAAGTTGACAAATGAAGAAATGCTCAAAAGTATAGAGCAAGAGCAAAAGCTCATGTTCATGGATCCAAGTACTCTAGATGAGAAGGGGCGAGCTTATTGGGAGCTTTGCCGTGACCAAATATTGATGGCAATAGGGTATGTGGGTGGCCATGGTGGTGGTGGCAGCTATGGTGGTGATGGAGGCAATGGTGGTGATGGCATGCGAGAGTCTAGTATGCATCAATGAACTATCTACTACTTCTATTATCAACGAACTATCTACTACTATTATGTGGTGTTGTTTTATGTATCGATGAACCATTCGCTTTCATACTACTCTATGATCGATGAACTATCTATTTTGTTTTGTTCTATGCACCAAATGATGTTGCAATTTTATTGATAATGTTTCTACTTGATATCTTGTGTTTATTTCATTAAAACTATGCAAAACAATTTTGGGTGAAAAAATATGGGTAAGATTATCTTCAATAGCTTACCTATATTTTGGGTAAGCAAAAACTAGATAAGCTGGAAAAGCAAACCAAAATATCCCCATCTATATCTTCTCTCTCCTCTTACCCAAACATTTTTTGCTTACCCATATGGGTAAGCTCTTGGAGATGCTCTTATCTCTCTATAATTTCCGTTTTTATTAGTGATATTCGCTTTTTCTTTCATGTCAGATTGATAGCTTAGATGGTCTTTGGATGGAGGCACAAATTGGTGGATGGTGTGATATAGAGGAGGGATATATACTTCCAACTGCCCAGGCCGGGTTGTTTTTTTCCACAAAGACCCTGTCCTATCTAATGCAAAGCATGTTTAGAACACCCATCCAGCCTAGGCACAATTGTTATCCAAATTTATCTATTTTGTGGGCTCTATCCGAGGTACTATTTGTTTGTTTGCTTAGGCCTTTGACAATGGGTGTTTCTTAGCGCCGTATCCTAGGTACTTTGCTTATGTGGCATGTGAGTTAATGAAGAAAGAGATGGTTGTTGTATCTTATCTAAGATACAACCCTTGCACGCTATCATAGGCAATTTTTTTGACTAGTCCAATCACACACATGCATGAGGCTAAAATCATTAAATATAACCCTCCTAACAAACAATATCTAAGATACACTCCATTATGATGGTTGTTTCTTAAGTTTTAATGACTCATATGATAACGTGCTAAGAGACCCACCATTATGAAAGGAAAATGATACTACTCCCCCAGGGGATTTTACGCGATCTATCCCCCGGGTCATGTCGCGTGCACTCAGCGTTGTTGTAGTGGGCCCCATGACGTATCTTATCTCTTCCCCATTGTTTCTTCTGTTCTTCTTTCTCACGCATGAAGCGAACTGCCGCCGGCTCCCTAAGGCATCGCCAGCATCGCACCTAGTTCCTCCCGCCGCTGCCCCATTGCTGCAGCTCGTCGCCCGCCACTGGACCACCACCACCGACGCGCTACGTGCCCACGTCAAACGCCGCTACACACGCCGCTCGACGGAACACAGACTCACGCCATTGCCCTCCACAGCTCGTGTTGCCTCTCCTGCGCCGCTATCGCCTTGCAGCCCACGTCGCCGGCACCCGCGGCGCCGCCCTCCTGCTCGCCGAAGGCGTCACCGCTATGACTCGCGCCTCTCGCCGATGTGGCTCGCGCCCTGTCCTCCGTCACCACGCGACGCCTCTGACCTCCACCATGTATCGTTTCCTTGCTTGCAAGCCCCCGAAGACGACCGTCCTCCTGGATATACGTGCTGCAACTTGGGAAGACGTGGAGCTCGCCCCATTGCGTGCTGCAGGGCTCCGTCAGGGCGAGGGCCTCTCTCGATACATGTTGCATGCAGCATTGAGAATTAATGGTCACCGACAACGCTATAGATGGCTCGTAGAGTTGCTACTTAAGGCGACCCGACTTGCTACCGGCGGTGTGGAGGTGCTACCAACGATGAGGTTGCGTTAAGGAATTTTTGCCGTGGTGGGGATTTGCTACATACATATATTTGTTTTGCTAGAACAGTTTTATGTATTTGCTACAATATTGTAAATATTTTGCTACAAGATGTCGGCGAAGTAGGTTTTGCTATGGTAGCAATTTTTTTGCTATAAAGTCCTAGTGATGTCTCCCGCGAATTGGATTTTTGCTACATTTTGCCAAAAAAATTGCTACAATATTTTTGTGATTTTGCTACAATAGCGCAATTTTTTTGCTACAAGGTCTTCGGCGAAAGTCTCCGGCGAGGTCTCCGATGAGGTTGGATTTGCTACATTAGCACAACTTTTTTGCTACACGGTCGCCGGCGAAATCTCCGACGAAGTCCAGCCTGTTTTTCTATTTCCTAGACTGAACCTTTTTTGCTACATGGCAGCAAAAGCGGAATAATATATAACATAAGCGGGACTTTCTGTAGCAAAAGCGGGGTTTTGACAAAAAAAAGACACGTGGTTGGCTGAGGACCCGGGGGATAAAAACACAAATTCCCCTAGTACTGGCCATTATGAAAGGCCTTAGGCTGGTCATAGTGGGGAGTAACTTAGGGTGTGTTTGGTTGAGCTGTGGATTCTGAAAAAGCTGCTGTGAACTGTGAACTGTAGAAAAGTTGCTGTGAGTAAAGAACTGTGGATTTTGTAAAAGTTGTTTGGTTGTGACAACTGTAAACTGTGAGTTCGAGGATCAGATAAAATGTATCTCCTAATTGATCGATAGACATCGATAAGTGCGCTGATTAATAGTAAATCGTTGTTTTGAGATACTATTTTTTTTAATGTTCCATACCTATATATAGATAATGTGCCATGTTTGCATCCATCTACACATACAAATATGTTCGGGTTAGATATCACGGCGGTCCAGCACGGCCAAGAGGATATGTGCGAAGAAATTTTCGCCACACTGACGTTGAAATCCGGGAAAAGTCTGCCTCCATGGCGTCCCTTTGGATCACCTAGCATTTGATCGAGCAGGTGGTGAGCGATGGCAGATTCAGACCATGAACTAATGCAACTACGAAACAGAGAAAACCTCTCAACATCATTGCAGTGCGTTGCAGCGAGTTGGTAGCTAGCTTTGCTAGCCGATTAGCCTTGTACGTTCCTGATAGAGCTAGCTAGCTAGAATTGGTCTAGTCAATCGAGCTTTGTACGTCTCCGTTACTCCGGGCGAGATCGCATCACATGCAGCTCGGCGCAAGATCTTTCCTGTATTTCGACAGAGCTAGCGAAGGATAAAGGCCGACATGAAGGAAGCTGGAAGCTTGCATCGGCAGCAGGCGATTACTGGCAGAGGATGTCTGGGTTATGGGGGCGCGGGCTCCGGCACGGCATGCGTGCGTGATACGCCCGAGTTTTCAAGATGACCCAAAAAATCCAGCGAGGTTGTGGGCGGTCAGAATAGCTGGTTGCCTACGAGTATCACAATTTCAAGGACAACATCCAGGTGGGTGGAATTGGACGGAGTCGCTCCGGTTCGTCGGTTGCACGGGCAGAGGCATACTGGAAGGCTGTAGCTGGACCGGACAACCGGGCATGTGAGGGCGGAGACACAAGCAGGGTTGGCTGTATGGGTCGAGAAAGAAGAATCAAGGGCGGCGAACTTCCGGAGGGACGGCGGCGGAGGGACGGCGGCCGGCGCCTCTAACCCTAGCCGGAGCGGGAGTGTCTATCTCATTCTCTGTTCGCTACATGAAAACACACATGGATTTTGTCTAGCTCCGACGGGAAGAGAGAAGAAATTGAAACGTTATCACTTATCGGTGTCATCGCGGGTAAATATATCGACTTTGGTTCGCTCTCAACGCGATGGAAGCAGGGTCCTAGCAGCTGTGGAATTTGTACTAGTAAAAGCTGGTTGCGTTTGAATAATTAGCCGTGGAATTTAACCCTTTGGTTGGCGTTCGGCGTTGCCAAAGTAAAAGCAGGTTTGCAA
The DNA here is from genome assembly GCA_030063025.1 of Avena longiglumis. Lineage (NCBI taxonomy): Eukaryota > Viridiplantae > Streptophyta > Magnoliopsida > Poales > Poaceae > Avena > Avena longiglumis. The sequence goes on from CP125976.1 coordinate 535,595,540, forward strand.
CGCGGAACCAAACGGACCCTTAGACTAGTAACATAAGCATGTTACTAGTCTAAGTTACTATCTTCATAGTGAAAAGTGTCATATGTATAGTACTCCCTCCGTTCACCAATACTTCGCGTCCTAGCTTTCTCAGAAATTTCCGAATTAGTTCGCGTTCTGTACTTTTTGCAAGTTGATTCCCTAATCTACCCCTGATTTGATCCCTCGCTGCATTAAGAGGTCTCCTTGAATCCCACGCCTTCTGCCTTCAATTCGTGTACTTATACCTCACATCCCTCGTCTAATAATCGCGTGGAGCGCAAAAAGAAGAAAGAAAGAGGGCAGCTGGGCATGCACTGCAATCAATTCCATAGGCGAGGAGTCAAGGACCTATGCATGCATGCGTAGCTTTTATGGCAGGGCGGCGGAGGCAAGACTACAACGGGGGCAAATTAGTCCATCTGCTAACTAATTTAGTCCACGGGAGCCTCTCCTTGGTATGTGTGTTTTGTCCAGAACGCGAAGTATAGGTGAACGGAGGGAGTAACATAGAAAGCTTTATTAATTGATTTGTAGACTCACTTTTGATTGAGAAGTGTGATGTGATGGTAACATAATATGTTACTCCATTTGCCTCTCTCCTCATTAATTACTTGTCATATCACTCTTTGTGCTTAGATGGCATGCATGTTAATACTTATGTTACTCCCACTATAAGCGGACTTATTTCTCCCTTGTGGTCCTGACGCCGTATGTTCTGGCGGCTGGGAGGGAAAACGAAGCGCGAGGCCGCGCGGTTATGAACTTATCGGGAACGCGATCGAGAGGCACGCCCGCCCGCTCGCCTCCTCTTCTTTTTTTTTCTTCGTCATTAAAGCAAAAGTATACAGTCAGAGGCTACCGCTTCATTCGGATTCATTCTCATCTGGCCAGTTCTGCTTCCGCTTCTTGGTTCTTCATGCTCTTGCTTGCGTGTTCCTGCGTTCCCCATTGATCTGTTGCTCTTGCTCTGGTAAGACGAAAGAGATCTTTCCTTTCCCGTTAGGTCTCTTCGTCCTTTGTGTTTTTTTCCGTGCTAGCTTATTACTGAATTTCTCAAGGAAAAAAGGTTTTCATCCGTGATGGCTGGAACCGGAGGAGACTGCCGCAACAGTGACCAACACGCCCGGGCGGCTCGTCCCACCGGCATCAGGCTCATGCTGGTGGGAAAGATCGGTAACGGCAAGAGCGCCACCGGCAACAGCATCCTCGGCCGGGAGGCGTTCGCCTCCAAGCGCTCCTTCCGCAGTGTCACACTTCAGTGTCAAAAGGAAAGCACCACGCTCGGAGATGGACGCATCGTCAATGTGATAGACACACCAGGTAACCACTACTCGATGTTAATTTCATGGTAATTTTAAGAAAAAGAAAGATGTTCATGTCATCGTCTACCTTGCATGCTCTTCCAAGTCTACAAGCTAGTGTTTAATTAGGAGTACAAGACATACAAATACACCAACACGACTGTTCGTTCTCTTGAGATAAACAGTTACACGGCCGACCATAGATCTAGAATAAATCCGTGATCCGTGTACTGAAAGTCTGAAGCGCACCCACGCGTAGTAGTGTAGATTTGACTATTTGAGCACCACACAACACAAAATCGATAAAGAGGCAGGGGCTAGCTCCTCCTTTTCAAAATACGTGGTAATCTAAGTCTACTACTGTTTATCTGATTTTTTATTACTTTTTGTTCTGATTTGTATGTTCTCGTTTCTATTGGATGTGATGCAACCGATTAGGACTTCTTGACACTGGCGTCACGGCTAAAAATGTCGGGAAGGAGATCTTCGACTGCATGAGCATGATGAAAGACGGGATAGACGCTGTTCTCGTCGTCTTCTCAGCCGTGTATCGGTTCTCAGAAGAAGACGCAGCGACGATCAAGTCAGTACATACGTCGTCGCTTGGTGAACGCATGATCCTGACTTTCACGCATGGAGATGAGGTAGGGAAGGATGAATTCAAGGACATGCTGAAGGACGCTCCTGAGTACATGACGGTTCGTTTGAACTTACATTTCGTCTCTTCTTTGCTTCATACTTCAGAACATTACTACTGACCTCCGAGTCATTTATATACATATATGAATGCATGCATGGAATGTTCACAGGAGATGGTCAGGTCATGCGGACGTAGAGTGGTGCTCTTCGACAATATGACCAAGGATGCAATCGTACAAGCACGTCAGCGCAAAGAATTGTTTGATAGCGTAGACTCTATTATGATCAATCAACAGGGACGACCATTTTCAGACAAGATGCACCTCAATATTAAGGTAGTCTCACTCTCACTTCATAACCTGTTTTTATTAGACCCGTCAATTCACCCGCTAAAATTTCAATCCAAATGGCACACTAAAATATAGTTGACAAAAATAGCTATTCTCATTAGCATGTTTCATCCTCCTTATAGCAGGAAGGAGCAGGTCGCGTGAAAGCGGAAGGAGAAGGGCAAGTGGAAGAAGGAGAGAGGCATTCGGCAATAAAACCTTGGCATGTCCAGATGTATGAGTACTGTGCGTATGCTGCCGAACTGGTAAGCAGATGACAGGTTTCATAATTTATACTTTTCTTTATACGTACAGGTTTCATAATTTATATGTACAGTTATCCCGAAGTGTTAGCACGTTAGTTACTTCTGATCTGAAGCAGATGACAGGTTTCATAATTTTTAGTAGTATGATTGTTTTCTGCTTTTGAAGAATGTCTCTAGGTGAGAAAATAACCTTTTCTTTGTGAAGGAAAATGAGATACGCTATTTAGGTTTAGGGAACATGAGATGCCTCCTAACTCTTGGTTTGTGAAATATGGTTCTACTAAATTTATACTTTGTTTTGGTCATTGATACTCGTGATGGGTAACCTAAAACATCTGGACTTAATTACATCGGTTCTATAGTTTTGTTTCAGCATCCAATACACATGTGGAGCAATCATGCTGAATTCGTATGATCATATTTGTACTCCCTATGTTCATTAATATAGGATGTTTTAGCGAACTAGTTTAGCTTGCTAAAATTTCTTATATTAATGAACAAATGAAGTATCTTGCAATGTAGCGTGGAGGGATTTGGGACACGACCGACTATTTAGTAATGTTTGATGAGCAGGTTTGGAATAAAATTTGCCACCTCTGGCGCAAGTTGGTCACCACCATGAAAAACCGGGCCGAGACCACAAAGAAGCAATGCGACGTTAAGATCGTCTCAACAGGCTATATGATGCAAAGGAGGTGGTTGATGCCCAGGCAGATGAAGACCCACTACCATTGATCAAAGTTTCTTATGAACTGTAAACCGTGTGCATGCGTTTTGATGACTCGCGCCTTACTTCTTCGGGAGTTTTGACGCCTTAAGTGGTTTATTTAGAGTTCAGTTCTTTGTTTGTATGTGACCAACATGTGATCCGGGTGGCATTTTTTTCTTTAGGGTGAATTATGGTTTCGTCTCGATGAATACATTTTCCATGTACGGTCTGATCAAGCTTATTGTAAACATTTATTCCTTGATTTTTATTAGGTTCTTCTTGTTGCTTTTATATTACTTCTAAGATTAAGTTTGAAATCCATCGATTCATCATAAGATGAAGAGTTAAATGATGAACATCGCTCCAGATTCTACTGGGAAGCCAATGGAGTTAAACAAAAGTACCACCTGGTTAAATGGAGCACGTGTGTCGGCCGAAAAGACTTTGTGATCTTGGCATCATTGACACCAAACTCATGAATATTTTCCTCATGGTTAAGTGGATTTGGAGAATTGTCGCCCAAGAGGAGGGCCTATGGAGAGAAATCATTTTCACTAAGTATCTCCAAAATAAAGATCTACTTGTGGATGCTCACTGCTCGGGTTGCCAATTTTGGAATTGGATCCGATATGTGTTTAGCTTGGGGGGAAAACACATAGTGAATAATGGCAACTCCACAATATTTTGGCAAGAGTGGTGGGTGGGGCAAGTGCCCTTACGTGCTAGATACCCACATCTTTTTTTCATTGTGGCCAAAACCTTATCCTCAGTGGCTAAGGGTAGAGAGCCTGATGGTTGGGTGGTGCCTATCAGAAGAACCCTGGGCCTCTAGGAAAGAGTGGAGTGGGTTATTCTCACATGAGAGATCCAACCCATCGATTCTCTGAAGGTAGATGTGAGTTTAGATGGCCCCTCGAACCTTCTATTAGTTAGGTCATTCTACCTAAAGTTGTGCCAAGGTACCTCCGAGCAATCTTTGCCAACTTGTGGAAAATAAAAAATCCTCTAAAAATCAAAGTGTTTTTGTGGCAAATGATGTGGAAAAAACTACCATATAGTGATAATATTCACCTTCTAATGGATTATGCTCCCTTTGTGGGGCCTACGAGGATACTAATCCTATATTTTTTGTATACGTCTTAGGCAAATTCATCCGGAGCGTAGTTAGGTAACTACTCTCCTATGACTGAAATTCGGCATGCTATGCTGATGTGCATCGCCTGATCAAGCATGTCAAGGTAACAGATGGGCGAGTCCTTTGGAGATGCTTTGCCGCTTTGTGTTGGTATCTTTGTACCATTCAAGTTCACCATAGAAGATTCCTTTCCTAACCAGCTGACTGCATAAATAATATCTTACTTGCAATTGTGGACCCAAGTGGCTAACGCACAAGACAAACCGACATTGTGAACAACCATCTCTAAGCTCCTTCTCTTCCACAACACCAACTGGGACATGCCAGAGCAACCAAGCTAGTTGTTATTTGCAGTTGTGTGTTCCTTGTATCTCTTTTAGGAGTGTTTTACTTTCTTGTTTGTTTGACTGTTGAATCTAGATCCTTGTATCACTCTATTCGTTTTGTTGTTGGTTTTATTAATTTCAAGTCAGGCTCTGCTAGAGCCTTACGTCTAAAAAAAATAACATGAAATATTTTACTAGAGTATCGAATCGAGCGATCCATGGTGTCAAACCCCCACCCAAAGGTGAGGTTAGGTAGGATTAATGGGCACGTGGCACAAATGACCTGATGAAAATTCTTGATAAAATAAATTCATTTGTAGAAGATGACACTGTCATAATGGAGATGACCTGAGTGCATTTCTAGGCTAGCTTTGACCTACCTATTCTTCTACGAAACTCACATACACGCATGATATACCTGGCGATTATAGTTTTTGGTATGACGCTTCTCCTTTTGTTTCTTGAAACTGCACTCCCCTGTTTCACTCCCCCTTCTCAAACTTCTCTTTTCCTTTGCAATATCTCTGCCCATACCTAAATTTTGTCCCTTACTTATCACCGCCACCACCTCCCATTCATACACATTAGATACACTCTTCCAACCATCGCATCTGCTCTCAACGAGTTCACGTGTAGTGTGTGATTGTAGGCGACTGCGTCAATTATTTTCCCATAGTGGTGGTCGTCCTACATTTAGTGTTCATGCCATCCCTAACTCATCACCCTCATAGTGGAGATCAGCAAGGTGGCGCTGACAGGGAGGAGAAGAGTCTGGATACGATTTTGATAGAGGTTACCCCTCCAATCTCTTCCGGCCCACTAGTGGAAACGCGGGCTTTTGTTGATCCCGAAAATGGGCTTTAACACCGGTTCTTCTACGAACCGGTGTTAAAGGGGCCGTACCAGCGTGGCCTCTGCGGCATTAAAGGAGCCCCTTTAACACCGTTCGTGCCACGAACCGGTGTTAAAGGTCCTCCACCTGTGGCACAGATTTCTTTAACACGGTTCGTGGCACGAACCGGTGTTAAAGGTGGGGCTATAAGACACACCAGCCCACACACACCCCACTCTTCCATTTTTTCACATTTTGGAGCCTAGCAAGAGGGTGAAGAGTGCTAGTTTGTGTTTTTTCATATGCACTAGAGGTGTTCGGTGAAATGCCCGAGAGCTCAAAATAAGCTTTCTTGTTGCTCTTTCCGTCTCTACGAGGTCGGCAACTATAGTTTCATGTGTCATTGATGTACTATATATATAAATGGTCATCTCCTATTATTTTTGATATATACTACATATTAATGCAGATGAATCGCAATGGATGTACGGTGACCGCACTTCCGAGTACATTACGGCCTCCAAAATTTCATCGTTGTGGCTAATGCAAACCGTGGTCACAATGGTTTCATGTGTTGTCCGTGTTCACCGTCGAACAAGAAAGACTACTCAAATACCGAACCATTCACGCCCACCGCTCGATCTGGTTTCATGCCCCTATAATTGTTGGACCAAGCACGGAGAAAAAGGGGTTGTGATGGAAGACAACGAAGAAGAAGAGGATGATGAAAACTATCATAATATGTATCCGAATATGATGATACCGCAACGGGGTAGATAATGAAGATCAAGAGGGAGCGGATGGGCCCGATGACGATCTTGGTCGGGCCATTCGATGCAAAGGAAGAATGTGAAACTGAACAGAGAAGGAGAAGCTGAGCAGATGTTAAAGGATCACAAAACATTGTTGTATCCAACTTGCGAAGATGGCCACAAAAAGCTAGGTGCCACATCGATTTGCTGCAATGGAAGGCAGAATGGTGTGACCGATCAGATTTTCAAAGTTGTTGGTAAAATGAAGAATCTTCTTCCAAGAAATAATGAGTTGCCCGACAAGACATACCAAGCAAAGAAGGTTATCTCGCCCTCTAGGATTAGACGTGCGTAAGATACATGCCTGCATTAATGATCATCCTCTACCGCGGTGAGAAGTACGAGAATTTGGATGCATGCGGTATGCACTGCATCAGGTATAAGATCGACGAGACGATCTGGCGATGTTGAGGGCGAGGCCCCTAGGAAGAAGGTTCCCGCCAAGGTTATGTGGTATGCTCCTATAATACCACGGTTAAAACGTCTCTTCGAAATAAAGAGCATGCCAAGTTGTTGCGATGGCACATGGAAGACCGTAAGAAAGACGCGATGTTGAGACACCCCGCCGATGGGTCACAAAGGAGAAAAGTCGAGCGAGTACCCGGAATTTGCACGTGACAAGGAACTTAAGGTTTGGTCTAAATACGGCAGCATGAATCCTTTTGGTGAGCAGAGCTGATCACAAAGACTGGCCTGTGACCCTATGTATCTATAACCTTCCTCCTTGGTTGTGTATGAAGAGGAAGTTCATTATGATGCCAGTGCTCATCCAAGGCCCGAGGCAACCCGGAAACGACATTGATGTGTACCTAAGGCCATTAGTTGAAGAACTTTTACAGCTGTGGGCCAAACCAGGTGTACGTATGTGGGATGAGCACAAAGGGGAGCCATTTGACCTACGAGCATTGCTTTTCGTAACCATCAATGATTGGCCTGCTCTTAATAACATTTCAGGGCAGACAAACAAGGGATACAATGCATGCACACTGTTTAGATGATACTGAAAGTGTATATTTAGATAAATGTAAGAAGGGTGTGTACCTAGGGTATCGCCGATTTCTTCCGAACCTGCATCCAGTAAGAAAGAAAGGCAAGCATTTCAAACGTCTGGCAGAACTCCGGAGGAAGCCCGTCCTCCGTATCGGTGAGGAGGTATTTGGTATGGTCAAGGACCTAGAAGTAATCTTTGGAAAAGGTCCAGTCTATCTGTTCAATGACGATGCGGACACGCGCCCATGTGGAAGAAGCAATCTATATTTTGGGACCTACCCTATTGGAAAGTCTTAGAGGTCCGCTCTTCAATCGACGTGATGCACGTGACGAAGAATGTTTGCGTGAACCTGCTAGGCTTTCTAGGAGTGTATGGGAAGACAAAAGATACACCGAAGCACGAAGACAAGAAGCAACGTCAAGGCCCCTCAAGAGCCTATGCATCCCGAGAACGAGAAGGGTAAACGATGCCACTTAACTCCCGCCATACGCTCTTACCAAAGCAGAAGGAAATCTTTTTGAATGTCCGAGCGTTATCAAGGTCCCGTCTGCTTCTCGTCGAATATAAAGGGAATAATAAATATGGCAGAAAAATTCCAAAACCTGAAGTCTCATGACGCCACGTGATTATGACACAATTGCTTCCGATTGCATTGAGGGGCTTCTACCGAAAATGTTCGAGTACCCATTGTGAAGCTATGTGCATTCCTCAATGCAATATCTCGAAGGTAATCGATCCGAAAGCCTACTGTGGTTACAAACAGATGTGGCCCAATGTCTTGTCACTTTGAGTTGGTGTTCCCACCATCCTTCTTCAATATTATGACGCATCTCTGGTTCACCTAGTAGAAGAGATTGCCATTCTCGGTCTGTATTTCTACACAATATGTTCCCTTTGAGAGGTACATGGAGTCTTAAAGAAATATGTTCATAACCGCTAGGCCGAAGGAAGCATCTCCAAGGGCTATGTAACAGAGGAGGTCATTGAGTTCGTGTTGATTTTATTCGACCTTAAGGCGATTGGTGTTCCGTAATCACGACATGAGGGGAGACTGCGTGGAAAAGGCACCCTAGGATGTAAAGCAATGATATGTAGGACGCATTCTCTCAATCAAGCACACTACACGGTTTTACAAAGATCTATCTTGGTTGCCCGTATATCAATGAACACAAGAATTTAATACGCCTCAAACACCCGGGGCCCGATGAATGGATTATAAGTGAACACATGGCGAGTTTTGGCGGTCGCAAAGACTTCTCACGAATAACACCACTATTGGGGATCAATTGTACTTGTTGGCGTGACACCGCCGTCTTCGATGTATGTACTTTCCAAGGGTACGAGATAAATGGGAATACATTTTACACGATAGGCCAAGATAAAAGAGCACCAACCAAAATAAAGTGGTGTCCGCTTTGCAGCAGAAGACAATGGGCAAAAGACCACGTATTATGGGTTCATAGAGGAGATATGGGAACTTGACTATGGACCTAATTTTAAGGTCCCCTTGTTTCGATGCAAATGGGTCAAGCTAACAGGAGGAGGGGTTGAGGTAGACAAGAAGTACGGAATGACAACGGTGGATCTCAACAATCTTATGAAGAACTTAGACGAACCATTCGTCCTAGCCAATGATGTGGCTCGTTTTCTATGTGAAGGACATGTCCTCCGGACCAAAAAAAAGAAAAATATGCAAACGAATACATCATATGATGAGCCAAAGCGTCACATAGTTCTTTCGGGAAAAGAAACATCGTGGGAATCGAGGACAAGATGACATGTCAAGATTATAATAAGTTTGATGAAATTCCGCCTTCACAAAGGAAAACCCACCCAAGCATTCCGTTAAGTAAAGAAGATGCTCCATGGTTACGATCAAGCGATCATAAGGAAGGGCATATGCCAAGAAGTTCATGCTCATATTATGTAACTCTAGTTCATGTTTTTAATACATGTCTTGAGTGTTAGTCATGTTTTGTGGATGGACCGGAGTATGAGAAGAAGTTGTCCCAATCGTACTTACCATTAAGATCCGATCTCCAAACGCGCGGTCACATATTAGGGAGTGCCTCTATGACCAGTTTCTGAGATGCCGGAGGATCAGGCTCATCGGCATCTCCCGAACTGGCCGTAGTGGTGTCCCCGCTCTCGAAAACCATCTTGCAGCTTTGTAACTTGTCTAACTAGATCAATACACCAGGAGCTAACTAATTTCACATATTAGAGTGCCTCTATGACCAGTTTCTCGGAGATGCCGAGGACTGGGCTCGGCATCTCCTCGAACTGGCCGTAGTGGTGTCCCTGCCTCAAACTGGCCGGAGGATGGACTCACAAGGATGCCTATTTATAGTACAAGCAGCTCGACATAGTGTTGACACTTACAAAATAATGTCGACACTCACCCTATTATTAGTCCGGTTGGTGTCTCCAACCGGGACTAAAGGTTCATCTTTAGTCCCGGTTGGTGACACCATCCGGACAAGGTACACGCCGACGACATAATGTCGACATGCACTCACCTCTATTATTAGTGTCGACTTCGTGTTTTGTCCCGGTTGGTGTCTCCAACCGGGACTAAAAGTTCATCTTTAGTCCCTTGGTGTCTCCAACCGACTAAAGGTTCATCCCGCCATTTTTCCCGCCATTTTTCTTCCCGCCATTTTTCTTCCCGCCATTTTTCTTCCCGCCATTCTTCCCGCCATTTTCTTCCCGATTCTTCCCTCCAGATTCTTCCGCTAGTTCACTATATATATATGTAGGGGTTGGCCTCCATTGTCATTGCACATCTCTAGACTCATATCTGCAACCTCATCACTCTTTCCCATGGCTTCCACCGTAGCACTAACCCCTGGGAGGCGGAGGCGCTTGCGCCTGACTACCCCGCCCGCCGGCCACCGTGTCCCCGTCTTTGGATCTTGGCCGGAGGTGTGCAGTTCCTCCTGTCCCTCTAGGTGGCGGCCGGATGGCCATCACGAACCACTACTACTTCGAGCTCACGGAGCAGCGGAGGAATCCAGATGGCATCCCGACTATTTCTCTACTTGGGAAGCCTTCGTGGATCGGCATGAGAGGCGCCGCCAGCACGAGGAGGACGGCCCACCTCCTCCTAACTTCAACGAGGCCGGTCGGCTATGGTGGCGCGGCGGACTCTCCAGGCGTCATGGCCTGTGACACCGCCGACTCTAACCCCGTCTGCGCTACCCTCAAGTCCAGCCCACGCTACCCTCAAGTCCAGCCCACGCATTTCCAGAGGTTCAATTACGGTGACCCCGACGACGATGGCGGCGAAGTCTGACGACTTTAATGGCGAGTATTACAGGTGTAGGGAGCATGACTAAATCACTCCAACATTCGAACAAGTTCCCGATTGTTACTTAATCGCCATGTATCTTGATTTTCATTCTTTTATGTATCTTAATTTTCGCCCAGTTCGGCCGATTGTTACTTAATCTGGCCATGTATCTTAATTTTAGTTCTTTTATATATCTTAAAAAGCACCTTTAATGCATGAAATAAGTGTTTATTTATTTTAGAAAATTTCATGTAAAGTAAATATAAAAATCATTTACATGAATGGATAGATATTATTTTATGAAAATTATGATATATTATTCATATTTTCTGAGTTGAAATGAAAAGATATGAATTTTCTAAATTCATATCATATTTTTGAATTAAAAAGCCCTTTAATGCATGAAATAAGTGTTTATTTATTTTAAAAATTTCATGTAAAGTAAATATAAAAATCATTTACATTAATGGATAGATATTATTTTTCTGAAAATTATGATATATTATTCATATTTTCCGAGTTGAAATGAAAAAGATATGAATTTTCTAAATTCATATCATATTTTTGAATTAAAAAGCCCTTTAATGCATGAAATAAGTGTTTATTTATTTTAAAAATTTCATGTAAAGTAAATATAAAATTATTTACATGAATGGATAGATATTATTTTTCGAAAATTATGATATATTATTCATATTTTGAATTAAAAAGCCCTGAATTAAAAAAGCCCCTGAATTAAAAAGCCCCAAATAAATAAATCTGAAAACATCCCCCTTTAACACCGTGTTAACTGCATTCATGATATCTTTAACACCGTGGTCGAACCGTGTTAAAGGGTAATAAATGCCGCGTGAAATGCTTCTTTAACACCGGTTCCAGCCACGAACCGTGTTAAAGGGGTATTATCTCACCTTCCTCCTTATTCCTCCCACGCCGCAGATCGATCGAAGGCGCCCCGACGCGCCGCCGCCTCGACGCTGCCCGCCACGCCGACGCTGCCCGCCGCTCGAGGTTCGCCCGACTCGACGCCGCCGCCTCTCCGCCCGACCCGCTGCCGAGCCCATGACCGCTGCCCGCCAGATCCACCACCGCCGCGACTGCTTCCACCGCCCGCCGCCCGGCCACGCCCTGCGGCCAAGCGCCCTGCGCTTCGCCCCGAAGCTTCGCCGGCCGGCGCTTCGCCCGTTCCACCTCCGGCCGTCCGCTGGCTGCGCCGCGCCAGCGCGCCGCCTCCCCTTTCGCTCGGCCCGTCCCGTCGCTGGCTCGCCGGCCACCTCCACCTTCGCTGGGCCCGAGCTACACGCAGCGGACCCGCCTCAACCGACCTGCCCCTCTCCTTCCCGCCTGCGGCGCCGCCATGTCCGCGACCGCCGACCGCCGCCTGTGGGCCGCCCCTTGTTCCGCGCCTCCTCCCACTCATCAAGGAGCTTGGGCCAACCAATTGGGGGGCAAATGGGCCAAGGAGACACTTTGGGCCACTATTGGGGCAAATGGGCCAAATATCGTTATTTTACCCAAAATTTGTCAAATATGAAGGGATATTAGGAAAAAAATTCTTGGGCTGGGGGGCCGGCGGCCCCCCCTGAACTGTGCATAGCTCCGCCAGTCCCAGGGCCCGTCTTCCTTGGTCGTGCCCCTTTTGGCAGGAGATCCGCTGCCCCGGCCATGGCGCGCGGCGCCCTCCTCTGGAACCGCCTCCGGGCCTCGCGACTCCGACGATCTAGGCCTTAATCCTTGCACATGTGAATTAGAAGCATGTGGAGTAAAAATAAAATAGCTTATAGCAAAGATATTATAATAGGCCACCTAAACCCTAATCGACCACCTCGCCTCTTCCCCGCAGAGCGTCTCGCCGCCGCTTGAGCTCATAGGCCACGCCTAAACGCCGCTAGCACCGCCGACGAGACCGCCGATCCGTGTTCCGCCTCGCCGCCTCGCCCACACCACCCTCGTAAATGCCGCCTCGCCATCCCATGGGATATAAGTAAGGGCATGTTTGATTCAAAGGATTTGTATAGGAAATTTGTAGGATTAAATCCTATAGGAAATTTGTAGGATTAAATCCTATAGGAAATCCTATAGGAAATTATGCATGTTTGATTCAAAGGATATTGTATGTGTATTGTATATGCATGTGTATATTTTGTGCCACGCCGAGACCACCGCCACCATTATGCCGTCGACCCGACCTCCTATGTCCTCGCCGAGCCTACACACGCCGAGGGTGTGTCGCCCATGTTAGGTAGACCATCACGTCGTCTTGGTTGACGCACACCCCACGCACCCCGCCCCGCTCTCGCCTAAGCCGCCACCTCTCGTTGTCAATATAGCATTATAATAACCATGCTATGTTAATCAACTTTGATGACAAGTTAATTAGAAGAAGTAAATGTACCCTCTCATATGAGTCCGGGTTTCTCCGAATTAGGGTTTGAAATGACCAAGCATGTATTAGGGTTACATTTCAATACTTTTAACCTGTCATATCATCGTCCTTGCTTGAGCATTTCAATAGATGTATTACTGATATTTCGTGATAATATTATTGTTTTAGAAACTATGGATCCACTTAGTAGAAACCTTGAAGAAGAAGAAATAATGGAGAACATTATTGATGAGGACACCTCACAATATCTGAACTTGGAGGGACATGACGACGGCTCAAGTACTAGTCATGGAGAAGATGAAGACTCGTGAACGCAATTTAATGGTTACAAAGTCCGCGAGGTATATGCATTGATTAAGCCTCATGAACTCCACCAACAATCTTCTTCTACATGTATTAATTAACGCTTCTTTCTTCTTTTAGCCCTGGATCGACCAGCCAGAACCATCTTCTTCTACGAAAAAGAGCAAGCGAGCGAGCTGGCGGTTGAAAGATCGTGCAAAGTTCACGATCGAAGCGGTCGTGTTGATGGCAGCCGATGGAGCCCAAGAAGGCCGCAGACAAATTTATACGTCAGTGAGTTCTTGTTAGGGACCAAATCCCAATCACAATTGAAAATTGGAATAAGCCAAAGAAGGGCGACGGTACCTTTGTCGATGATGATCCAAAGAAACGCTTTGGAATTCGTTGGTAAATTTCACCCTTCCGCCAGAGGAGGATGAAAACAACCGGTTATAGAGAACAAGGTCAAAGAGTGGACTCTAAAGAAGATGGCTGATGCTTTCCAGAATCGAAGACAAAATTGAACAAATTTGTCAAAGTCAAGAGACTCAAATTTCAAGACGATATTATGCGAAGATAAGACCTCACGCCCGAATTTAAGACATATAAAGAAAGTGCTATAGCTAAAAGAGGTCGAAACCAATACGCTTAATGCCCTCAAGAAGGAATATCACCGGAGGACGGGTCGTGGCTACATATCTCGAGGCCTAAGTGGGAGGAAGCTGAGAGGCCTGCGAGAGAGGGACCACACCCACAGATGGGTGGGACCTACGTGCAAAGACTTGGTTCTACGGAATCGGGCAAGGTTGGACCCAAACAGGATTGTGTATCTTCCCAACCATCCTTGCCAAACCCGTCACCGAACTCATCACGGCATACGAGGAAACATCCGCCGACCTTCCATCCCGACAGAGAGAATGACCAGCTCACACGCCATCGGTAAAAAGAACACTGGACATGCACGAGGCAGGGGTATGACGTGGAAGGATGGGTTTGCCGACCGGAGCGACTCTTACAGATGGCGCGCGTAAAAGAAAAGAGTCAGATCGGATGACACAGATAGAACATGCACTTGCGGCGCTGCACGCAAGTGAATGCACAACAGAGCCATCAAGCTACCGGCCCATCTCAGCGGCATGAAGAGCCTGCATTGGAAGCTGCCCGCGCCTGCACTGCTGAAAAGCAAGCAGGGCTTCCACGGAGAACGCAGCCAACGCTTGAAATGACGGGTCTCGATACCCCGTTGATGAGATCACGGAGAGCGAACACGCTGAGCTGCATGTGAGATTAATGGGCTTATCCATTAAGGTGGTATCGGCTATGCCTTACCTCCTGTAGCTGGTGGAACTTACCACCGCCGACCGATTCCGATGGCTATGCTATTGTCGGGTGGATGAGGTTGTGAAGGAATATGAGGAAGCACAGCTTGACCATGCTACGGTGAAGGGAAACTCAACTCAAATTTGGTGAAAACAACCATTCTTTGGAAGAAGGAACACATTGTGCTTCCAAATTGAGGTCACTTGGCACCCCGCCGTCTCCAGCTGTCGGCCCGAGCTGCCAGCCATCTCTGCTGGCAGCCATCTCCGCCCGTCGCCCATCTCTGCGGCAGCCATCTCCCGTCGACCATCTCTCAAGGCAGCCATCTCCGCCGTCAGCCATCTCTGCAAGGCAGCCATCTCCGCCGTCGACCATCTCCGGTGCTTCAGCCATCTCCTCAGCGTGGCGGAAGAGCACCGCCACGAGGAGCATCGAGTACTGCCACAAAGAAATCCGCAGGAAACCGTCGCCAAAGAGTTCAAAAACTACGTCCGCAGCCTTCCGCCAAGCCATTGCGGTTTTACCGTGGAATCGCAGCGACGAGGAGACCAATAGGATCTCGGGAGAACAGGTCAAGAAATTCTTTGCACCTAGACGGCCGAGCCAAAGGAGAAAATAGATCCGGCGGTGGTGGAGAAGTTTTACAAAAATCTTTTGAAACCTGAAACCCCACTTGTGCCGGACTACTGCGCCAGATTTTGAAGGCGGATGCAAGGCCGAGGGAGACTGAAAGTAGCAGTCGTGAGGCACCCCACAAAACAGTTCCCATGCTCGGAGAGCAGGAAACCAATCATGCGCCCGCTCAAATGTTTGACAACGGACGCTCCTCCGTAGATGATTACGAGGCGAGCTACAAAGAAAGGCCAATGAGATGGGGATGACTTACATTGCATACTTGAACGCGTCATGGGAGACAACTTGCCCAAATGCGATGTCAACCCCATACATCCATGGAAGTATGGGAAGAATCTAGTCAAGAAAGAGGAGCTCAAAATCTACCAACAAAGATGCGAAAATTGCACAAGTGGTACCTTCATTTCTGCAAGACGAGAAAAGAAGAATGGATCACGCGCATATAAGAGATGAGATTTTCTTGTGCGGAGACGCGATCGACTTCAACATTCAAGACTTGCATTTTCTATTCAATCGAAGGAACTCGACAAAGCTGCCATCAGCCTTTATTGTGTGTAAGTACTATTTCGTAATTTTATCTCAACTCATTCACTTCATTAATTGCATGTATATATATATGCTCACCATATATGTATATACTATTATGCAGGAAAAAGGTTATGGAATGCAGGAAAGGAGGCCCTTTTGACATTGGGTTCGTTGACCCAAATAGAGTTCATGAAGAAGTGGTAAGAGAAAACCCGCAAATGTAAGATTACTTGCTAAAGTCTTCTTGAGACAACAAACCAAAAGGGAAATACTATTGCCTTACAACTTCTCGTGAGTACCCTCTCTCTTGTACACATTCTGTTCGCTTACTCGATGTTAAGTGTAAGCGATGATGAGTTATGCGTCGTAGGTTCCACTTTATTCGCTAGTCATTCAACCCGACTCGGAAAAGTCCTTGTCATGGACTCGTTCACGAAAAGAAAAAGAGCTATGGGCAAACTTTAGAGAGATGCTCCGGAGGTAATTTCAATCATATTATCGCACTAGATCGGCAACTTTCGTGACAATAAGTAATTAATTACTCCTTTATCCATTTTCTTTGTCGGATAGGGTTTGGAAAATGTTCACGGCAGGGCCGTGGGTGAATGGTCGGAAGAACTAAAATTTGTAGACCAAAATGTAAGTAATACTAGCTAGCTTCCAATTCCATTATATCATGCTTTATTGATTATTATTTTGATTGAACTCTCTATTCTCGTAGCGGCGCATCAAGGACACGGCAATAACTTATGTGGGTACTATGTTTGCGAATTCATTCAAGCAACACGATATGTGCGACAGGCCAAGCGCACTAGAACAACTTAGAGTAAGTAAACAAAGTCCACAACATTATTTTATTACCATCAATTGTGTTGAGTTTTATTCTTATATATATATTGACGGCTCATTCTTCATATATATTCAGATCGAGCGGATGCGGACCAACTCCTACCATTTGAACGCACGAGCCATTCAAGAGGAATTGGCGGGGTTCATACTTGATGAGGTCGTCACGCCTCGGAGAACTCTTTAGATATCCACCAAAATGAACGATGATGATGTATGTGCCGATGACGATGTATGTGCCGATGGCGATGTTTGTGTATAATAATAGTTGCTTAATTATTCATGTACTCGTATGTACCGATGGCGATTCTATAAGTATACCGCTCGATCGATTTCCCTCGCTCTCCGTAAATACGCCTTAACGGGCAGAATGGCAAGGCAGATTTAGGCCGTTTTCCTGCCATGGCGAACTCGCCGCGCGAAAACGTCTAAATCTCTCGCACAGAACTTTAACACCGGTTCGATACGAACCGTGTTAAAGGGGGCCTGAGCCTGCGGCAGCCCACGTCGCCACCCTTTAACACCGGTTCGTATAGGAACCGGTGTTAAAGGGGCCCCCCCTCTAACACCGAACCCTCAACAGCGGTTGGGGAACCGCTGTTAGAGGGTCCTCCAAACCGGTGTTAGAGGGGTACGTGTGCACTAGTGGCCGTGGCATACTAGTGTTTCAAAACCGTACAGTGATATCTCACTCACATTTTTTAGGGGATTTGCTAGTTTTTAGACATCCGAGAACTTCTCATGTCTCATTCTCTCTCACAGTTAGATTTACGACACGATTCGTGCAATATGGGAGTTACATATGAGTTGCAACTGATAATTAGTATAAATTTTATAAGTTGCAACATTTAAATATTAGCACAAATAGTAGAATTACGTCAGTCGACCGAAACATAAGTTCTCAGGAGCTCCTTTTTTTAGTGGGGACATATCTCTCTATCATGTTAATTACGCCTCGAGGAAGGTTCGTGTGACCATTTCTCAATGCATTTTTTCCTTTTGAGGATAATTTATCAATGCATTTTTTCCTGGTCCCAAGACTTTATGCAAACGGTTGCTTCGACATGGGGTGACATCTACTTTATTTTGAGACCGGTCTGAGTCAAGACCAGCATCACCGACGACGAGATGCAAATACGCGAGAGCTAGAACTGTTAGCCTGCGGCAGCCATGAGATCAGTTCAGTATATAAATTACAGTCGTCAATTGTCAACTTCTTCTTTATGCAAGATATGGTTTCTATGTCAATAAATAGACCACAGGACAATGAAGCTAGAAGTAAGCTAGGAGATTCTACTCAAACCTGTGGCTCAAGCTATTTAGTTTATGCAATGTTTGTTTTCCTAATTCTTATTGGTGTTTGTAAAAGGTTGACGGAGGCTATATCTATATTTTGGTGGCGGGACAATGAGAATAGTAAGAAGATGCATTGGTTTACATGGTGAAATTTTGCTACCCAAAGAGTGAAAGAGGGATGGGCTTTCGAGATTTTTACTCCTTCAATCTGGCTATGTTGGCTAAGCAAGCATGGAGACTCATCAACACCTCTGATTCTTTGTGTGCCTGTGTGCTTCACGCTAAATATTATTCTCACGCGAATATTTTGAAAGTTGGTTCGAGCTTTACTTGGCAAAGTATTCTAGCAGGTGTGGCAACTTTTAAAAGGGGATACATTTGGAGGGTGGGTACTAGAGAGAATATACATATATATTTATTCCGACCCATGGATTTCATCAAGTCCGGATAGGAGAATTATTACACCAAGGAAAGATGTGGTATATACTAAGATCTCAGAACTAATTAACCCATACACTGGTACATGGAACGAAAAATGCCTTAATGAGATTTTTTATTCTGTGGATGTGAATTTTATCCTGGAGATTCCTCTTAATATTTATGGTTTTGATGATTTCATCGCATGGAACTACACAAAACACGGAAGGTATACCGTCAAGTCTTGTTATTATTTACAATGAAAGCATAGATTTGGTTATGCGGCTACACAATTAGCGTTACCTGGTTCCTCTACTAATAATCATGTATGGAAAGTTACATGGAAATTGAAAGTCCCTAGCAAAATTAAAATCTTTATCTGGTGGGCACTCCACGGTATCTTGCCACTCAAGGCAATTCTGGCAAATCATCATGTTGGGTCTTCTGGTGCGTTCCCATCTCTAATCAGTCGATTGAAGACATTCTCCATCTTTTATTTAATTGCCCTACGGCTCAGTCTGTGTGGGCTTCTCTTGGCCTTAGTCATCTGATGGATGAGGCGTTGGTAATTGATCGATCTGGTTCTACGATACTTGAGTTCTTGCTCAGAAGCAATGATGAACCTCTTCTAGGTTATGAATTTGGTCTAAAGGAGACAATTGTTATAGCATCTTGGTATCTGTGATGGATCAGAAGACAACAGACGCATGGCAAACGGATCCCTCCAATTTTTAAATGCAAAATGTCTGTTCTGACGATGGTTTCTAACGCAGCTAAAGTGGCTTAGAAGCCAGGCATTCCACACCCCGGGTGGAGTAGGCCAAACCTTAGGGAGGTAAAACTTAATGTTGACGGAAGTTTCCATGCTGATTCGCATGCATGATTGATTGGAGTTGTTCTCAGAGACTCTTCTGGGCGATTCATTGCAGCATCTACCCTATTTTTTCAAAACATTGCCTCAGCTGCCGCAGCAAAAGCGATTGCGATGAGAGAAGGGCTTTCTCTAGCTAATAGGATGGGATGTAACAATGTTCGTGCTGAATCAAATGCTACAGAGTTTATTCAAGCTTGTACGAGTGAAGCTACATGGTGGGATGAGTCCGCACCGGATTGTGTGGATCTAGCGGCACTTATTGGCATTCCATTGTTGTCCAAGGGAAGCAAATGAAGTGACTCGTGAACTAGGTAGGATGTGCTTTATAGATAAAATGTCTTGTACTTGGGTCGATGAACCCTCTAGATTTCTTTTACAAACTCTCCTAAGCGATGTAACCATTGAATGATTTTGAGACAACAAGTTTCAGATGCACTCTTTTGCTTTCAGGATATCTAAAAGGACTGAAAGGTTTTTAATGA
The DNA here is from genome assembly GCA_030063025.1 of Avena longiglumis. Lineage (NCBI taxonomy): Eukaryota > Viridiplantae > Streptophyta > Magnoliopsida > Poales > Poaceae > Avena > Avena longiglumis. The sequence goes on from CP125976.1 coordinate 535,615,257, forward strand.
GACGGCTTGCTTGCCTATATACGGTTGTTCAAAAAAAAGATAGAAGTAAGCTCATGCGTGAAAACGCCACGCAAACAGTAGTTTCAAAGATATGCAACTTTTGAGGCGAGAAGAATCCGAAACCCAGATCGTGATAAACTACCGGTAAGACCGCGACTCTAGAAATGGATCTGGACAATTGCTGGACAGTCCTTGATGCCACTGCATACCTAACGTATGGTGCACGGTGGAACATCAGTAATCGATCGACTGACGAATTCTTCAAACCTAGCAAGCGTTCTCTCATCAAGGGTATCGGATAACCAATATACTCCCTCGGTCCAGAAATAAGTGGCTTGCATTTAAGTCACTTATTTCTGGACATAAAGTATGTGATTTCATACTGTTATGAATAGGAGTATTCATCATCAATTCTTGCACCCATTGCTGTGTCAGCTATCAAAACCAAATTTGCTGTGGACTCAGTGCAATCAAACACAACACAAACAGGCACCCCAATTGGAAATCCAGAAGTTTAACCAACAGTAGATGCTTGTTCGTTTGACCCTGCCATCAGAAGCAAATATATAGAAGTACTACAACACAAATGGCAGAAGGCGTGCTACATTCAGGATGAACAAAAAGTAAGACGCATTGCAAAACGGTTGGTGGTAATTTCTTCAAGCCTTCTCAATCACAATGGTAGTCTTCTGGAGGTTCCTCCAAACGCCAAGCAAAAGGTCAAATAGTTTCTGAACGTCGCCGTCCTCTTTGTACTTGATTTCAGTCCACTTCAGGCTTGGGCAGTCGAAAGTTGGTTTGTCCTGATACTCTAGACATGTTGCCTTCGGATCTGCTCCAGTTTTGCTTCTCGCAGCACCTTGCGGAAGCTGTAGGGGTAAAAAGGATTCAGGCAATTTATAAAATGGTAAAGTTGGAGTAGAGAAGAAAAACAAAATGCACCTTGCAACGTTGCAGAGTAAGCTTCTCTAGACAAGGCGCATTGCTTAGAAAGCATCCCAGAAACTCAAAGTTGTCACTCAGATCACATTCTTCAAACATCAAGGTTCTGATATTATGGAACACTGGGAACATATCCGATCCCACATGAAGAATCGCCTGAATAGAGGAATCAAAGCATCATCCATTTCAAATGAGGGATATAAGTATACTGAAATCATACATAAGTTCGGTTTCGTGATACAAATAATCAATGGAAGTAAATAATTCAAATGGCGCTAGAAAATTAAAAAGCTCAAACACTCAAATCCGTTAATGAAATTGGAGGTCCCTTAACCGGAATAAAGAAGCAAAAGAGACATACCAGTGTCTGAGAACCAGCCAGTTTTAGATCTTTCACGTTAATCAGACTCAAAAGAAGCTTGCATGGCATTTTTGGTACGTTTGAAATCCAATTTGTTAAGCAAATAGTGGCTTTGATGAGGAATGGCATGTCGCTTACTACAACGCCACCCCAGTAACAACAGGCAACGGTAATGACCAGCTGCAAATAAGCAAGAGATGGCGCTTTGATAATCAGTGTACTACGAAGTTTAGTTGCTACACAGTCCTCAATTGTCAAGTTCTTCAGCGTGGAAGAAACAATTTCTGCATCATCGGGAAGCATGCAAAACTTGAGCTCCAAATCATCTAGGACAGGGCAGCCAGGACGAAGCTGCTGTGTGAAAGTTCTGCCCAAAGTAACAGCTGTAAGATGTAACCTCTTGAGGTGTGAAGAACTAGAACCCAAATAAAGTATTTCACAGCGATCCGAATGGATCTCCACAACTTTGGGGCAGCGTTTGATTCCACGGCGTAGCCACCGGCTGAGAAGTTCAGACTTTTCAAAATGAACATGATGAAACCGGAAACTATCCAGTGTTGGCGCAGTGTGAAACAATAGCAGAGCATTGACGAAATCCTCAAACCTAGCATGGCAGCTGCCATCCTCATCCTCACTCTCTATGTCCAAATCCAGGAACTCCCGTTCATCGATGTCGAGGCAAGGCATGGAGCACCAAAGGTCCTCCCACCTCCGTGACAGTACGCACGTCTGGACGGCCTCCCGGGCCGTGAGGAACGACATGATATTGTGGATGAGGCCATCGGGGAGATCACTTAGCCTGTCAGCGTTGCCGACGGGGCGTTTGCCGGAGGGCCCCATCGACCGTGCTGAAGCCACAAACCTCTGCATCAATCCATCACAAAGGATATATCATTTACTCTTCAAAATCGTACTAATCTGAATCTACAATGGGGGGAAATGGGGAGATCGTCGAACCTTAGCTACGGCACCTCTTGAAAATCTCTGGTCAAGGGGGCGGAGATCCCCCTTTGCGTGCGTTGAGCTGCCGTCGACGGGCGGAAGATACCCGAAAAATCGGAAGGGGAGCCCGCGTTGAGACAAACCCTAGAAATAATGGATATCGATTGTAGCAGGAGGATTGGGGCAGGCAGGCGGTGGCCGCCGGGAAGGATCTGCGAAGGCGTGGCATAATTTTCTGGTGCGCCGGTGATGGCAAACGGAGCTCGTCGGTACGGAGCAACCGAACGGGGAGCGGGAGGACCGAAGAGCAAGACGAGCCGCTCTGGTTTCCCCAAAAGCAAAATGACGAGCCACTCTGAACTCTGAAGTCAGAGTGAGAGCGCATATCGCAGTGAACTCTGAACTCTGCAGTATTTATCTTCGGGAGGTAAGGAGGTGCTTCTGAAAACGATTATTCCAGCTATACCTTCATATACAATATTGGTACATATTCAAAATTCCAAAACAAATACTCCTTCAAGTCCATATTAATATCCTCAACAACTTATAGATTCGTTTATATCTAGTTAAATATTTAAACTGTTTTTCTGTGCGTAGTTAAATTGACGGCCAGATAGGAAAACCGGTAGGTCTCACGACAGGGAGACGGCATCATACTAAAACCAATCTAGGTTCCGTCCCCTCGTCGGCGCCGGCGCCGGTCCGCTCCGCATCCGGTGGCCTTAGGGTCTTGGAGACGTGGCGGACCACGGCCTCTCGCCGGCGGGAGGGTTTCGTTCTTTATTTAGATTTTTTCAATGTCTTCTTCAGGATGTTGAGACGAAAGCTATTTTCTGAAATCAGAATAAGGCCCCTATCCTTGCTCCGGTGGTGCATCTAGCGGCGGTGGAAGGCGCGCAAAGTTGGGTGTCCGGCAAATCTTTTTGGATCCGGTCATTTTTCGTATTCGTCCATGTGGTTTCAGGTCAGTCTCTTTCGATCTACGGTGGTCATCTTCGGCGATGGTTGCTGCTCTAGTGCTGGCTTTTTTGGGCCTTAGCACGACGACTTTCCGTCTGTCTGTTGTAACAAGCTCTACAACAACAAGCTTTGCCTGGATCCGGCGATGAAAGGGCGAGGACAGCGACACGCGTTTGACTCGTGCTAGTGTTTGTAGTCGTCGCTAGGTGATTCAATGATCTAATTTTAATTTTTACTTTTGGAACTCTTTGTACTTTTGTTGATTGATTATCAAAAGATCGGTAAAATTACACAAAATGGTATTTGGACTAGATGTGTTTATATCTAGGCAAAGTTGAAGCAACTAATATGAACCGCAATGAGCATGTAAAAAATCACGGATGTGATGTCACAATATTGATGGAGAGATGATGCCAGTAAAAAAGATGCATTGATTAATTTGATGAAAACTTTATATCCCAAAGAAAGAAGGATAGATGGGCTTCATGACATCAATTGTTTTAACCCGTCTTGCTTGCTACTCCCTCTATCTCATAGCTTAGGGCGTATATTTCCTGGCCAGTTTATTAAGGAGCAATTGGCATGAAGAAAACTTCCTAATATGCCCCTGCATGCATGCGTGGAAACCTCTTTAATTCTCTCCTACTGTTGGCCAAGCTCCTCTTTTTTCTCTCACGGCCACAGCTCTCTCCGTGGAATTTAATACTGCGTTAAAGACGAAGCATGTAACCGTCGCTACTTAATTACAGGGATGCTAATGAGGAAATAAATCAAAGGGGTAAAACGGGAAGACTAACGAGTCTGACGCATGCACGCCTTAATCTCTGAGCAAAATTCGAATTTTTTTTTACGCCCTAAGCTATGAGACGGAGGGAGTATTAGAGTATACTACGGCGTATTTGATAGTTTAAGATTGTAATATAATTCTATCTCTATTAGGCTTCCTCCTCCCAACCCTCTAGTATTCTAGAACTATATAAATATTCCAAGGCTCTCAATGTAATCATTCAATATTAATACAATCAATATTTTCACAATCCTTCATATTAGAGCGTTTCGTTCCTCAACCTAGGGTTTATCCAGCCACCACTTCTGGCACGCCGCCTCCGGGGAGATCGCTCTTCGTCGTGCCACGCAACTAGTAGATTAGATCTTTCTTCGTCAAAATTTTCTCGCCGGCCGCTTGACCGAAGTTTTTTCTTCTTTCACCGATCATAGATCGGATTGCGTCATCCACATTCGCATGTCTTCATCACACGATCTATTTCAAACTCGGCGTCGATCAACTCCAGTAAATTATCGTCAATGATCGTGCCAAGAGGCTCCATGTGGGGCTCCAAGGGACGCCTTCATGCGTTGCGTCGGCTGCTCCTCCTTACGTCGTCACCACGCTAGCTCATGTTCGCCAACATCGATCGGGATGCACGTCCCCGAGTACGAGTCTCGCATTAATAAAGAGGTACACCTTCATCATCTATGGTCATCATCACCGATAAACATCTTTACCAACACCGCTGCATCGTCGCCACCACCACCGATCGTGGTCAACGCCAACAAAATCTTCTTCTCCTCCACTAGCGATGCTGCGCTCCTATAAACGGAAAATATAGGTCTAATTTCTAAAATCAACTACCGCTACAATTCAATCATCATCAAACAACCAATTCTTGTTGCCAGATTCGCAGTCTAATTTTTATTTTTCGCTAAATCAATTTTGTTTTGCAACTAATTCGTCTACTCCAACATATTAGCGGACAACTTTTACACACCGATCGTTCACGGTGAATTTCTCCGCTGCTCCCTCCGACTCTGACTTGCATGGCTCGTGATGGTCCTTGTCTTTGCACGTCTGGTATTGAAAACACCGACGCATACCTTCGTCTCCGGCACGCTCCTGAGTTTCGCAAGCTTGGCAAAACGTGTCGCCTACCTCGACTACTTTGACTGCATCTACACCTACTTCAATTGCTACGGTGACTTTCCTAGGCTCAACGAAGACATCGACCAAAACACAACGACATCGTCAACTTCATCAACGACGACGACATCACCAACGACACCATCGACTACAGATATAACGCCTACACTATCGGCTACATCGACATCGGCATACTCTCTAGTCCTTGTCATCGGATTATGCTCCAGTCAGACCATCCGCGATGATCTGGCTATTTGCTTCACTACCGATCCGACTAATGGGTGGTGTTAGAGTATATTATGGTTAGGCGTATTTGGTATTGGTAGTTGAAGATTGTAATCCAATTCTATCTCTATTAGCCTTCTTTCCTTCCAAGTCTTCTATACTATAAAACAGCCCAAGGGCTCTCAATATAATCAAACAATATTAATACAATCAATATTTCTGCAATCCTTCACTTGCTAAGCAAGCGTGGCGTTTATTCAAATATCCTAATTCTTTCTGTGCCACGATTCTGCGAGCTAGATACGTGATCTTCTTAATGCGGAGCTGAAGTTCATTTACCTGGCAAAATATTTGGGGCAGAAATTCAGACTTGAAGAAGGGACATATTTACCGAGTGGAAGATGGAAATACTATTGTACTACCTCCTTCACGGTTTGCAGGGCGCTTAATCAAATTTGGGTTTTTTTAAAACTACAACGTTCCTAGGCGCATAAGAATTAATTGTTAATTAATGTGGCACCTTTCCTCCCAACTTTCTATGCATGCAACAGTCTCCCACTAATACATGCGCCTTAACCGCTCACTAATAGGCCGAATTTGCAGCCAATACGTACACGCCTAGGTCCGTGAGATTTTTGTAGAGCGCCCTCCAAAAAGTAAAGAAGGGAGTAGTATTTATTATGGCCAGAACATCTTAAACCCACGCTGGTATTATGAGAATGCATCACACCCGAAACAATTGATGTAGCATGTTGGTACTTATGGTGGAAGAGTCGTCGGGCGGTGAAAGGGGAAAAGGTGCACGGCTACGTCAATCATGGCGCTGAAAACAAACTATAAATCTGCTTATCAGCCTAAAACTCAGAGGAAAAGGGTGACTTGGACTAAACCCTTCTATGATCATGTGAAGGGTTAACGTCGATGCTTCTTTCGACGAAGATAATCTTAGAGGTACAACTAGGGCTGTGATAAGGAATGCTTCGGGTGATTTTCTTGTTGCATGCAATCGCAAAATTGAAGTGTGACATGATGTGATTTCAGCTGAAGCCCACACTCTTAAACATGGGCTCCTGGTGGCTCAATCCCTGGGTTGTAATCGAGTCATCATAGGCTCTGATAGTACCGGTGTTGTGGAGAAAATGAGGAACGGATCACATGCACATGGAGTAGCTGCAACTATCTTTGATGATTGTTATCACCTATCAATTGAATTTCTGAAGATTCGGTTTGAATATGAGCCACGGGAGGTGAATGGAGTTGCTCACGATCAAGCTATGTGGTATATATTTCTGAAGATTCAGTTTGATATTTATTTCGTATTCTAGATGTTCATATTTTTACTTATATCGTTGGTAAAACTTACAGCGAGTTGAATTTTAACTAAAAATATACGCCTTATTTTAATGGAGGAAGTACTCCTTAGACTCTCGAAACATGCATATGCCTAGCTATATAATATAGCAACCAGTTGAGACCGCTGCTGTACTAGACAGCACATCGTCCAAGAGAAAACAAAAAAAACACAAAAGAAAAAAAAAAGAAAACAAAGCCGATAACAGCGGCTTGACGAAAACGAGGACGACCCGCAACCGTTGCGCCCTCCAACTAAGTTCCACCGTAAGTCTAGCACTACGAAGCGCCACGCACCAAGCAACACCTCCAAGAAGAAAAGCGACGATGACGACGCTGCTGCCCGGACAGGTCCTAGGGTTTCCCCCGATACGCACCGGGAGGTGGAGAAGAGGTACACCCGACGCCCTTCAGGAAGGACGGTGGCGCCCGCAGGCGTCACTGCGTCGGTGTCAAGAAAACAAGGATTTCTCCCGACCCCTCAGAAAAACACACTCCCGGACGCTATCGTAGTGCTCCACCAAGCTCGTCGCCCACCAGTGCACGCCACCACGGTCTTGGAGCCGCCACCGCCGTCGCACCGAGATCCGCGAAGTAAGGCCGGTAGGACATAAAAGAGCAGGCTTCGGCAGGGTTGCTGGAACAACAATACGCGGGAGGGAACTACCTCCACCACCAGAAGGTGGTAGCCGACCGGATACAGCCTCATGGAAAACCAGGCCCACCTAGCCTGGCCGAGCCCCCCGACGGCCCGTGAAGCCCCACCGCCGCATTGAAGCAAGGGGACCATCGTCCACACCAACCCCACACTAGCCCCTACTGACCCGTCCACCAGGGGAACAACTGCCACCGCGCTCACCCGGGACTTCCGGACCACCATCGGTCTGAGAAACACCATCTACGACCGCAAGGGCTCGGAGAGACGAGCGTGACGGACACAACAGCTCCATGCTGCCCACGAAACCCCACGAGCACAGAAAATCAGGAGACCACCAGATCCAGGCCCGCCTAGCCCAGATCCGGAATCCCGGCTGCCGTGCAGCCCGGATGAGGTGCCAACGCTGGTGACCAAGGGGCCCGCCTGGCCCAGATCATGCCCAAACTGGCCCAGATCGGGCCTGGCAAGGGCCACTGAGGGAGCACTCGCATCACCTCCGTCTCCATCCATGTCGGGGAGCTCGCCGCCACGCAGCCACCGGCAAGGGAGGGGCTGCTGCCGCTCGCCGGAGAACGAGGGCCCCGGCCAGAGCCCGCACGGCCCAGATCAGCCCCACTTGGCCCAGATCGGGCCCTGTAGAGCTCCCAGCCAGGAGCACCTACGGCCTCACCCGTCGCGCAGCAGAGCCGCCCACCACCCCACGCGCATGGAGCCGCCGCAATCGCCGCGCCACGTCCTGCAGAGCCCCCGTGCGAGGCCGCCATGGAGCGCCGGCGCCAGAGAGAGGTCCCATGCAACCCCTACCGCCACCGGGAGAAGAACGCCCGTCGGGGGCGGCCCCGCCCGGGCTTTGCCCGGCGGTGCGCGCCGACGGCGACGGAGGAGGAGATAAGGAGGTCGGGGGAGGGGGGCGCTCGCCCCGTCGCCCGCAGGGGGCGAGACGAGACGAGCGGTTTCTTTTCGGGAGGCTCGGGGGCGAGACGAGACGAGCGGTACTCCTTAGACTTGGTGTGTGTGTGTTTTGCTATGTGGTAAGCTTGTAAAGCACATGTAAAAACTTAAAATAGAATGGGGTTGGAAGTGCACGTGAGAAAATGCATTTAGCGGAAGTCTATGATTTCGATATCATCTACTACTCCAACAAGTTATTGGAGAGATTTTGACAAAGCCAAAACGAGAGTAATTTGACATTGACCATACATTTCCATCTGCTAGCTAGAACGTCAAAAAATCCGTTGGAATACGAACCGGGGGAACAAACGAAAACCCAGTCAGTGACGTCCTCGTGAACTCGCGATGCATTCAATTTCCCTGACGCCCTTTGGGTTCCTTCGCAGCGTTCGAGGCAGCGAAGCGAATACCCTCCTCCCTATTTATGTCGTCCACTCTTCTCCAGCGCCGTCTCAAGTCTCAACGCCACTGTTATATGTTGATCCAAATTCTACAAAGTATAGGCCAACTTCTGACGAGTGGAGCGAGGCCCGTCGCCGGGAGGCTTGGGCCGAGTGTAACGAGTCTGAAGTTGGCCCACACCGCTCCAACGGGACGCCTGTGAAGTGCGGCGACAGCCGCAAATCTGGATCGTCAAGACCTAGGTTCCACCGATATATAAACCCTGTAGCCGCCGGTTGGGATAGTTCGTCTGTGAAATCCGTTTGTAAACACTTCTCGATATAGTGAAGTTTCGCTGGCTGGCGCCCGTGGTTTTTTCCTCTCTTTGTTGGAGAGGTTTTCCACGTTAAATCTGTGTCTCCTTGCTGTGTTTTTCGTTTTCGTTCTTCGTTATTGTAACAGCCACTCCCCACGAACTGTTTGCAGTAGCTCTGGTGAGTGGTGAAGGTGAGGCCGGTGTGTGCATGTGCTGCTCAGGGCGATTATCCTCTCCTTCATCCCCATCTCTATCTCTTGGTTGTATTTTTTTTCTGGTCATTGATTCTTGCTTTCCGTTTCTAAACATTTTGGTCGCTGGGTGATGTTTCTTTTCTCGTCAGATCCGCGTCGATTTCCCTGGTCCCTTTCATCATGGGCGGTGGGGGCAACGAAGGCGACTGCGAAGGCGACTGGGCGGTGCTACCTTGCCCTCCCCTTGCTGAGGTTACGCTTGCTCTCGTCGGGAAAATTGGTACCGGGAAGAGCGCCACCGCAAATTGCATCCTCCCCTTTGGAAGCGTCACTCAAACTTGCCAGAAAAGTAGCACGACGTTCAAGGATGGCTGTCACCCGCACCGTGAACATTATTGACACTCCAGGTATGAATTCCTTAACCAAATAGATTAAGCTTCGAAGGTTCCCAACCAACCGTTTTCTTTCTCTTTCTGGATTAGTCTAGTGTTACTTAAATCGCTTATTGCTGTTATTTTTCTGTTGCTCTAGTGTCTATTGAGCACCATTTTGATGTTTGGTGGAAAACCTGTGTAAGGATCCTGCATCAAAGTTCAACATTCCGCATTGCCAAAAATGTATATACATACTGGCTTCATTTTGTTGAAGAACTGCCCTCACAATTTCATTTTTAAAATGAATTCCATCTATGCTCGAGGAACCTAGAAATTCAACATTTATCTAAAGGAAAGGAGAAGAAACATATGGTTTGTATCGGAAAAAAACGATATTTACAGTGTTGCACAGTTTCATTAAATATAATTCAAACTTTAAATATAAACTTGCACATTGTACCCTCATTAAATATTTTTTTTAATATAATTGCAAGACAAGACACGATATTTACAGCGGCGCGCAACCTGGTGTACCCGCATTAAATATAATTCAAACTTTAAATATAAACTTGCAGATGTGTGTTGTATTCTGTATAGTACTTTGCTAGAAACCTGGGAAAAGGGATTGAAGCCAATTTCTGTTTCCTTGAGCAATCTATTAACTACTTAGAGTGAAGCTAGTGTTCTAGATATGGAAGTATAGTATGTTCTATGCAATTATGCATGTTCGTGTTTCTTTGTTGACAAATCCACATTATTGCAGTATTCCTTTCTGTCCATTCTCTTTACCGTTTCATCCCATTTGTTATGTGCTAAGGGGAAGTGTTCTACTATTGTTGCGGCAACATTGTTATCCCATTGTGTGATGCAAATTTGTATTTGCGCACTTATTGTTTGGTGACTTTTTTGTGTTAATGCCGCATATAATGAACAACCATGCATCATTTATGTAAAATGATAGAGAGGGATTGAGATTGGTGGAATATGTTGGATGTATTATTGAGCCTCGTGGACAAGTATATATATAGACGTACATGGATCATCTTGGAGTGCAAGACAAGACGCGAGATGTATCTCTATCCTAGATTACTTAAATCGTAATATACTCTAACAGTTTATTTGAAGCTGACCACAACCCTCACAATTTTTAAATAGGCTTATTTGACATGGAAATTTCAACTGAAGATGCTCGTAAGGAGATCGTCAAGTGTATAGAGATGAGTAATCATGGCATACACGCTATGCTCATGGTATTTTCAGCTGCAACGCGGTTTTCTTCTGAAGAGCAGAACACAATTGAGTCGATTAAACTGTTCTTTGGTGATAAAATCCTTGACCATGTTATATTAGTTTTCACCCATGGAGATGCAATAAGGGACGAGATTTCTTGGAAGAAGTTGCTAACCGAGATCTCCAGTATATCTCCAGGTCTATTCCATATTTTTCAAACTGCATTTGATCCTATCGTATCATGACTCATCAGTACGTTCTACTGTGTTGCTAGCACATCACTCCTAATTGGCTTGTCTGTGTCTTACATTTGTATCCTAACGTCTACAGGACTTGCTTAAGCTATGTCAGGATAGGGTTCTTCTCTTTGACAACAAAACTAGTAACATTCAGCACCGTGAGAAACAGCGCAAAAATTGCTAAATGCGGTTGACTTTGTTATATCAAGAAATAGTGGCAAAGTGTTTTCCTATCAGATGATTCCACACATTCAGGTGATTGAGCTTTTAGTCGTAATACCTTGAATATATGAACCAGTGTTTTAGGTTTTAACCCTTGTGTTTTCTCTTGTTGCAGGATCTACATGTCAAGCAGGATGGCATAAGTGTTGATGGATATTCTGCAGAAAAGATTTATGAACAACTGACAGAGATCACCAAGAAGGTAAGGAAACTGTTACAGGCGGTCCGTTGTTTGATTTATAGTATATCGATAACTGATTATCTTGTACCTGTAAATGTTATGTGTTCTTTTAATAAAAAGCGTATAATGAGTATGCAAAGACGTTTTTTATACACAGGCAAGTTGTAGCTGAGAGTACAAATGTTTAGAAAAAGTCACTTGTGTTTATCTGTAGAATAACTTTTGTTTTTCCCAGAAAGAAAGAATGTATGTGATTTGCCCATAAATTCCATTCAAATATCAAAAACTTTTTGGCGAAGATGATGGCCATGTTGAAGATTTACATGTTGTGATCATTCACCTATGTACCAAATCTTTTTTTAAATTCCTTTTTAGGGATCTTGCAGCTATTTGTGTGCTCTGAATCTGTCATTTCTACCCAAAAACTACCTGGCCTAATTCATTTCATTAATAGGTCGATGGAAATCTGAACAGTACAGAAGAAGAGATTCGGAGGCTTAGGGAGAGCCTGGAAAAATCTCGAAAAGAGCATGATAATGTTCGGCAAGAAATAACAAATGCAGAGAATTTGAGGAGGCTAGATGATGAAAAGCATAACGCTTCAGATGGGCAAAGTTTCAGGCCTTGAGAAGCCTAATGCAGAAAAGGAGAATTACAAAAGTATGTTCGAGAACAAATGCGTCCATATGTAAGTCAAGCTTCAGATGGGAAAAGATTCAGCCATCTTCAGACCGGTAATATGAGTCCCAGTGCAATCATCTATGCTTTGGCAGCTGTTGTGTGGATGGGCTAATCTGGTAGTGTCTAAATTCGTTGAAAAACTTGAACCTTATGTTAGTTTTCTTTGGTCCATCCATCCTGGTTTGTATGCTCGGAAAACCTTGACTTTCTTATTTCAGTGGTATTATCTTTTGGGAGCAACCGTGTTTTCAAAATTAAATTCCTAATTCATCACCGCACCATTTTTTTTATACTAGAGCATTACTGTGGCAAATTAGTGTTTGCTGGGGACTATTCTTTACTGAGAACTAGGATGCTTCGTTTTTAGTGTTCTGGTTGACTAAAGTATAGAATGCAGAATAAAAGAGAACGGAGGGGGAATATCTTAGGCATATTTTATTTACAAAGGCTGCTTTTTTAAACCAAAAGTTAGCATCACTTTGATATAATTCAAGAGAGCTTACACGGTAGTGACAGCCGCATGTAACCAAATAAAAACATAAAAAATGGCGTATGACAAGATGGCATAAAGATCTCAAAAAACACCTCAAGGCAGTTTCATTGTTCTTGTGGTGCAGTCTGCTGCAATCTGAGCAGACATGCCACAAGATTCCAGAGCCATCCGCACCTGAATTGTACCATCTTGTGCAGCACAGGTAGCAGAAGAAGTTAAGCATATGACATTTTTTTTAATGTTGATCTGATGCTCCTGTTTTTTGCACTCGAAAAATGGAAAATAGATTTTACAAAAAAAAAATTTAGGTCCACAATATGCTATTTCATCAGAGATCCACTTCATGTTTATCGAGGCTCGGTACCGAGCTAAGAATCTTCATGCTCGCTGTTTGACAAGTTTGACGATAGTTTAAAACGGACATTAGAATTCAAAAATGATCCAAACAGTACGAAACCGTTGCATGGTGTCATATTATGTGACATAGTTGGAAGGAAAAATATCAAACTTGATATATTGATTATGTATAAAAAAAACTTCACAAAATAACGTATCTCATTTGAGATTTTTTGGCTTTCGGGTCAAATGACCAATGTGATAATGTGTATATATATTATGCATAAATGTGTATCATGGGATGGCGAACAATATTGGACAAGGAAGTTTTTTTTTCGTCGCGCCAAAAATCCATTTTCTTTTTCCGGGTGCAAACAACGGGCGGTTTTGTGAAGCAACTACCAAATACCTAATTCCAAATGCTACCACCACATTTTTCTAAAATACTAGACCAACTTACATGAACAATGTCCTAACAGGGGAATCTTAACCTTTTCGTCTATCCTTGATGAAAAAGATAAATTCTTGTCGGATCATAGGAAGTGGGTCAGATATAAATTATAGGTACATGATCTGATGCTCATGATTTTTTACGAAAATCATTTTCAGGTTCACAATATGCTATTTCATCAGAGATCCACTTCAAGTTTATCAAGGCTCAGTCCCGAGCTAAGAATCTTCATTCCCGTCGTTTGACAAAGTTTGACGATAGTTTAAAACAGGCATAAGAAATTCAAAAATAATCCAAACAATGCGAAACCTTTGCGTGATATCATATTATGTGACATAGTTAGAAGGAAAAATATCAAACTCAGTATATTTATTATGTCTTAAAAAACCTTCACAAAATGACATATGTCATTCGAGGTTTTCTGCCTTTCGGGTCAAATGACCAATATTATTGCCAGAATTAAGCCATATTTTATGATAATGTGTCCATATTTTGTATACATGTGTATCATGAGATGTCGAACAATGTTGCAGCAGGAAGTTTTCCTTTTCGTCGCGCAAAGGTTTTCATTTTCCATTTTCTTAGTGTAAAAACGGGCGGTTATATGAAGCAACCACCAAATGGCTAATTCAAAATGCTACCATCACATTTTTCTAAAATACTAGACTACCTTATATGGACAATGTCCTAACATGGGGATCTCAAACCTTTCGGTCTATCCCTGGTGAAAAAAGACAAATTCCTGCCGAATCGATAGGAAGTAGGTCAGATATAAACTATAGGTACATGATCCGAGGTTCATAATTTTTTATAAAAAACATTTTTAGGTTCATAATATGCTATGTCATCAGAGATCCACTTCAAGTTTATCGAGGCCCAGCCCCGAGCTAAAAATCTTCATGACCGTCATTCGATAAAGTTTGACGATAGTTTAAAATGGGCATAAGAAATTCAAAAATGATCCAAACAATACGAAACCTTCGTGTGGTGTCATATTATGTGACATAGTTGGAAGGAAATATATCAAACTTAGTATATTGATTATGTCTCAAAAAACCCTTCACAAAATGACCTATCTCATTCGACGTTTCCTGGTTTTCGGGTCAAATGACCAATGTTATGGCTACAATCAAGGCATAGTTTGTGATATTGTGTCCATATTGTACAAACATGTGCATCATGGCATTACGAACAATATTGCAGGAGGAAGTTTTCCTTTTCGTTGCGCCAAAAAGCTATTTTCTATTTTCCGAGTACAAAAAATAGACGGTTTTGTGAAGCAACCACCAAATGGCTAATTCAAAATACTACCACCATATTTTTCAAAAATACTAGACCACCTTACATGGACAATGTCCTAATAGGGGATCTTAAAACTTTATATCTATCCCTGGTAAAAAGACAAATTCCTGCCAAATCGGTAGAAAGTGGGTTAGATATGAACTATAGGAATATGATCGGATGCTCATAATTTTTTACAAAAATAACTTTTAGGTTTAAAATATGCTATTTTACCAGAGATCCACTTCAAGTTTATTGAGGGTCAGCCTGAGCTAAGAATCTTCGTGCCCGTCGTTCGATAAAATTTGACAATAGTTTAAAACGGGCGTAAGGAATTCAAAAAGGATCCAAATAATGCGAAACTTTCGCGTGGTGTCATATTATGTGACATATTTGGAAGGAAAAATATCAAATTTGATATATTGATTATGTCTCAAGAAACCTTCACAAAATGACATATCTCATTCGAGGTTGCCAAAAAGCCATTTTCCATTTTTAAACGGGCAAATGAAATTATTGTTAGTATCACGGCATAGTTTGTGATAAATTGATATTGATATAATATTTGGATTCCTCTCATTTTCTGATCAATTTATACATATTATTTGTCGAATTCCGATTTACGTATCTAAAGATATTAATTATGTCATATTAAATAGAAAAATACAAAAAAATAAAATCATTATATTTTTATTTGAATTCAATAATATTTTTACTCATTCACTCTTGTTTACTTAAATAATTGTTTGTAATTTTAAAAAATATAAATATGTGACATGATGATATACGAGGTTAATAGGATTGATATCATAGTATTGACAACAATGTATAAATTGTTTTACGAAACAGATTCTAAAGGAACGACGAAGTTAAGCATTGCTGAGGGTGGAGTAGTGAGGATGGGTGACCGACCGGAAAGTCCGACCAAGACTGCAATTTAATTAAAGATTAAGTGAAATTAGTGGTAAAAATGTTCAAAGTGAGAGATTAACGAGTCATACAATTTAAATATTAAAAAGATAAAAAAAATATTTTTTAAAAAAAATTATTTTTGCAACCAGCTGATAGTCTATACCGACGACCGCTACGCCGAGGGCAGTCGTCGGCGTAGCATATACCGACGGTTTTTTGATACGCCGACGACCTTCATGCGCTACGCCGAGGGAGATCTTTGCCGAGGAGCCTACGCCGAGGGCAGCCATCAGCATAGCATACGTCGACGGTTTTTTGGCCTATGCGCGTATCGCGCGTCCTGTAGTGCTAAAGCATGTCTAGATACATTCATTTCTGCGACAAATAATATGGATCGGATGGAGTACTTTATATGTGATTGTGCGCTTGGAACGAGGGAAATTTAAGCTCTTCCCTTTCCCATTAACGCGCTGCTGCTGACTCCAATTCACTTGTCGACACGCTATCTGATCTCCATTCGCCATGCATTGTGCTCCAACAATTTTTTTAAATTTTTTAAAAATATTTGAAGCGGAAGTAAGGGATCAAGAAGCTCCTTCGCCAAACATAGCGAGATAAAGTACCACTTACATCGACTTGGATGACGATGGAGATGATGATTAGGAAGGTGGAGCTTAACACGGGGGACAAACAATGACAAACAATGGAAGGAAAAGGTCAAAGGAAGAATGGTAAGGCCAAAAGCATAAGAGAGAATTAAGATTGATGACTTGATGAAGGAATGGCGGCCCAAGCTTTGCAAATGAAAATGGAGTTATCCAAGAAGAAGCAACAAGAGAAGATGGCCACAAGTTTAAAAAATGATGAAATTTGGCCGAGGTGAAGCGCGAGACGGACTTTGAGGAGCGTCGGCTTCTTCTGGAGGGAGAACTAGATGGGACAAGATACTATTGCTGAGTAGAACTGTTTTATGATGGTAGGTCCGAATGGAATGGACGAGAAGACAGGGAAATTGTTAGATGTATATTTGTATATTGTATGTTCTCACTTGTTAGGGGCTTTCTTGCATATTTCCACCTATACATGTACTATATATTGTCGTCTTTGATCCCAGAGGAATACAAGTTGCATATTCCTAACATGGTATCGAGCATAGGTTTAGCCTCTCCCCGCACGTAGCAACTCCGTGCGTTTTGTTTTTCTGAATCGAGCCGGCCGCTCGATCTCCTGCCCGTTTTGCCAGCTTGTTTTTCAATCGATCCGGCCCGTCTTAGATCGATCTCGTCCGCCTACCTAGTCGTCCTCCTTAGGGATGGACATAAAACTCGAAACTCGACGAGTTTAACGAGCACTCGTTTGCTCAGCTCGTTCGAGATCGACTCGTTTCCTTAACGATTCGAGCCGGGCTGCAGTTTTTGCTCGATATCCTTAATGAGTTAAATGATCGAGTTGACGATGTTCGTGAGCTACTCGTTAAGCTCGGTAACAACCAAGGTATGGCCCACTTATGTTGCTACATGTCTAATCCGGCAGCCCATCTAAGACAAACAACTGGCCCATTGAGGAATACCCCATCTCCACCTTCTCGATCTAGATCTACTGACCACGGCACCGACCGAGCCCTGCCGGCTGGAGTCCTTCTTGTCTGTTCCAGGCCTCCCTACTCACACCAATTCACGTGGATAAGCGTAAGATGCCATCCAAGCACTGCTATCGATAATTATCTGTCGTATTTTAATACAGGTATATATGTGGTTATACTTGTCGATTTTATCGGTATGCCTTTGTCTATGCATTTTCTTAACGAGCAGCTCGTGAGTGCTCGAGAACATCTAACGAAATGATCCGAGATTTAATTTTTGCTTGTTATCCTTAACGAGTTTAATGATCCGAGCCTTACCGAGCGTGAGTCTTAACGAGCCGAGCCTTAACGAGTCGAGCTGCTCGACAGTCCAGCCCTAGTCCTCCTGCCGCCACAACTCACCTGCCCGTGCGAGCCGCCCCGCCCGGTCCGGTCCCGCTCGGTCCCGCCCGGTCTCGACGGCCCCTCCGCCGCCCGAGCTGCTCGGGAACCAACTCCGCCGCCCGATCCCGCCCGCCCCGTCGTCCTAGTCTCCGCCCGGCTTCGCTCGGCCTCGCTCGGTCTCGTCCCGTCCTCGGCGGGCCCGCCTCGGCCACCTTCCGTTCCGGCCTCGATTTCCCCCGAAATAGGTTCGCGCTGCCCCGATCTAGCTTGTCCCAGTGCTCAGATCACCGGTGGTGCCCTGTTCTAGGAGGAATTGGCTGGAGACTACTGTTCGCGAGCGTTGACTTTCAGCAGCCAGATCTAGATCCAATTGCCAAAAACGTGAGAGAGAGAGAGGGAGAGAGATGTCTTCTGCATCGGGCTATGTTGCGATTCCTCGCTGCCCAGTGATCTTCGATGGCGCGAATTATCCTGATTTCGCTGCCTTTATGCGTGTTCACATGCCCGGTCCGGTCTCGCTCGGTCCCGCCCGGTCTTGACGGCCCCTCCGCCGCTCGAGCTGCTCGGGAACCCACTCCGCCGCCCGAGCCCGCCCGCCCCGTCGTCCTCGTCTCCGCCCGACTTTGCTCGGCCTCGCTCGGTCTCGTCTTCGCCCGACCTCGGTGGGCCCGCCTCTACCACCTTCCGTTCCGGCCTCGATTTCCCCCGGAATAGGTTCGCGCTGCCCCGATCTAGCTTGTCCCAGTGCTCAGATCACTGGTGGTGCCCTGTTCTAGGAGGATTTGGCTGGAGATTGCTGCTCGCGAGCATTGACTTTCAGCAGCCAGATCTAGATCCAATTACCAAAAAATTGAGAGAGAGAGATGTCTTCTGCATCGGGCTATGTTGCGATTCCTCGCTGCCCGGTGATCTTCGATGGCGCGAATTATCCTGATTTCGCTGCCTTTATGCGCGTTCACATGCACGGTCTCCGTTTATGGGGTGTGCTCTCTGGCGAGGTCTCCTATCCGCCGTGTCCCACTGCTCCTATGGCTCCTCTTCCTCCGTCGTCCCGTCGTCCTCGTCTCCGCCCGACTTCGCTCGGCCTCGCTCGGTCTCGTCTTCGCCCGGCCTCGGCGGGCCTGCCTCGGCCACCTTCCGTTCCGGACTGGATTTCCCTCGGAATAGGTTAGCGCTGCCCCGATCTAGCTTGTCCGGTTTCGACACCGGTGGTGCCCTGTTCTAGGAGTAATTGGCTGGAGATTGCTGCTCGCGAGCGTTGACTTTCAGCAGCCAGATCTAGATCCCATTGCCAAAAAAGTGAGAGAGAGAGATGTCTTCTGCATCGGGCTATGTTGCGATTCCTCGCTGCCCGGTGATCTTCGATGGCGCGAATTATCCTGATTTCGCTGCCTTTATGCGCGTTCGCATGCGCAGTCTCCGTTTATGGGGTGTGCTCCCTGGCGAGGTCTCCTATCCGCCGTGCCCCACTGCTCCTATGGATCCTCTTCCTCCGCCACCGATTGTTCTTGGTGTTGATGCTTCTCAGAAGGCCAAGGATGCTGCTCATAGTGTCGATGATATTGCTGTTGTTGCATATGAGCTGAAGCTCAAACAGTACTCTGCTGATCTCGAGACCTATCGCCTCGATCTGACGGCTTACACTCAGTGGGTAGATGAGGATGCTCGTGCTGCTGCTGTTCTCACCTCCAAGTTTACCCCGCTTGTCGCTGAGTTCATGAGTCTTCCTACTGTTGCTGCTCAATGGGCCCATCTCGCTCAGGATGCTCTTTACCTTCGTGGTCCGGAGCATGCTCTTGAGGTGATTCCACTATTGATGAGTTATATACTCGAGTGCCGCTATCTCGGCCGATCGATTCTTCAGATCTTGTTTGTGGCACATGCCCGTGCCAGATTGTGCGCTAGGATTTGGAGTTCCACCGCATCTATGAGTTTCTGTCTCGGCTCCGCCAGGAGTTCGAGCCCCGCCGTGCTCAGTTGAATGCTCGTGGTCGTGTTCCGCTCTTTGAGGTGTTGAATTATCCTGATTTCGCTGCCTTTATGCGCGTTCACATGCGCGGTCTCCATTTATGGGGTGTGCTCTCTGGCGAGGTCTCCTATCCACCGTGCCCCACTGCTCCTATGGCTCCTCTTCCTCCGTCGTCCCGTCGTCCTCGTCTCCGCCCGACTTCGCTCGGCCTCGCTCGGTCTCGTCTTCGCCCGGCCTCGGCGGGCCTGCCTCGGCCACCTTACGTTCTGGACTGGATTTCCCCCGGAATAGGTTCGCGCTGCCCCGATCTAGCTTGTCCCAGTGCTCAGATCACCGGTGGTGCCCTGTTCTAGGAGTAATTGGCTGGAGATTGCTGCTCGCGAGCGTTGACTTTCAGCAGCCAGATCTAGATCCCATTGCCAAAAAAGTGAGAGAGAGATGTCTTCTGCATCGGGCTATGTTGCGATTCCTCGCTGCCCGGTGATCTTCGATGGCGCGAATTATCCTGATTTCGCTGCCTTTATGCGTGTTCGCATGCGCAGTCTCCGTTTATGGGGTGTGCTCTCTGGCGAGGTCTCCTATCCGTGCCCCATCGGCTCCTATGGATCCTCCTCCGCCGATCGTTCTTGGTGCTGATGCTTCTCGAAGGCCAAGGATGCTTTTAGTTCCGATGATATTGTTGTTGCATATGAGTGAAGCTCAAACAGATCACGATCTCGAGACCTATCGCCTCGATCCGACGGCTTACACTCGGGGTAGATGAGGATGCTCGTCTTGCTGTTCTCACCTCCGATTATTCGCCCCGCTTGCGAGTTCATGAGTCTTCCTACTATTGCTGCTCAATGGGCCCATCTCTGTCTGGGATGCTCTTTACCTTTCTGTGGTCCGCCGGGAGCATGCTCTTCAGCAGGGTGATTCCACTATTGATGAGTTATATACTCAGAGTGCTGCTATCTAGCGTCAGATCGATTCTCTCCGTACTGCTGTTTGTGGCACATGCCCGTGCTGCCAGATTGTGCGCTAGGATTTGGAGTTCCACCGCATCTATGAGTTTCTGTCTCGGCTCCGCCAGGAGTTCGAGCGCCGCCGTGCTCAGTTGAATGCTCGTGGTCGTGTTCCGCTCTTTGAGGTGTTGAATGAGCTTCGGGCTGAGGAGACTCGTCTCTGTGGTGCTGGTCTTCTTGTGGTTCCGTCTGTGCTTGCTACTCGTGGTCCTCCTTTGCCGTCTGCTCCCTTGACTCAGCCGCGGTCCTCTGTGCCACCGCCGATACTACCCACTCCTCCAGGTCAGGGTCAGAGTCAGCACAAGCAGTCTCAGGGTCAGAGTCAGCACCAGCAGACTCGTGGTCAGGGTCATCGTGGTTCTCTTCGTCACTACACTTACTGTAGTAGGGATGGCCACACTTGGGCCACCTGTTATACATAGGATCCCATTTTATGTCAGCAACACTAGGCTCGTGGTCAGTCGGCTCCTTTCGGATCTTCAGCAGTTGCTCTCTCTGATCAGGACATTATCAGGAGTCTTCGCGGTCTGCTTGCTGCTACAGGCTCTTCTTCGACGGGCACTGCTGGTTCTGTGACTGATTCTTCAGGCACTGCGCGACCACCACCTTCTACACAGTCAGGTACGTCCCCGTGGTATCTGGATTCTGGAGCTTCTTTTCATATGACCTCTGAGTCTTCTCTTCTGTCCGCTCTTCGTTCTCTCCCTTCTCCTGTCCGTGTTCTCACGGCCGATGGTACCTCTCTTCCTGTTTCTAGTCGGGGCACCCTTTCTACTTATTCTTTTCTATTCCTGATATTTCTCATGTTCCTCGTCTTAAGATGAATCTATTCTCTGCTAGCCAGCTTACTGGCTCTGGTTGTCGCGTCATTCTTGATGCTGATTCTTGTATTGTCCAGGATCATCGCACACAGGCACTGGTTGGAGCTGGACCTCGCAGCCGTGACTCCTCAGGACTTTGGGAGTTAGACTGGCTTCGTGTTCCTTCCGCTGCCACTTCATCTGCCAGTTCTTCTCCGGTCGTCGCCTCTGCTACCAGCTTCTTTCAGAAGTGGCATCATCATCTTGGTCACATTTGTGACTCTCGCCTGTCGTCATTAGTTCATCGTGGTCTTTTGGGGTCTGTCTCAGGAGATGGGTCTTTACATTGTCAGGGTTGTAGGTTGGGCAAATAGATTCAGCTTCCCTATCCTACTAGCGTGTATGTATCTCAGCGACCTTTTGATTTAGTTCATTATGATGTTTGGGGTCCGGCTCCTTTCGCTTCGAAAGGGGGCCATCGCTACTATATTTTATTCATCGATGATTTTTCTTGGTACACTTGGTTGTATTTTATGCGCTCTCGTAGTGAAGTGCTCTCCATATATCAGCGTTTTGTGGCCATGGTCCGTACTCAATATTCTACACCCATTCGTGTTTTTCGTGCTGATTCTGCTGGTGAGTATATCTCACAGATGTTGCGAGGTGTTCTTGCTAAGCAAGGTACCCTTGCTCAGTTCTCATGTCCCGGCGCACATGCCCAGAATGGCGTCGCTGAGCGTAAGCACCGCCATATTCTTGAGACCACTTGTGCCATGATGATTGCTTCTTCCCTTCCTCCGCATTTCTAGGCTGAGTCTATCGCTACGTCGACTTACCTCATCAATATTCAACCCTCTGTCGCTCTACAGGGTGGTATCCCTCTTGAGGGCCTATCTGGACATTCTCCAGACCACTCCATGCTTCGCTTGTTTGTTATGTTTGGTATGTTCTCCTTGCCCCTCGCGAACGCACCAAATTGACCGCTCATTCTGTTGAGTGTGTCTTCCTTGGATACAGTGATGAGCACAAGGGCTATCGCTTTTGGGACCCCGTTGGTCATCGGATGCATATCTCTCGATGTTACTTTTGATGAGACGCGCCCTTTCTACCCTCGTCCCACCGCTGGTACCTACCCGGTGGAAGATATCTCTTTTCTTCTTTTTCCTGACACGCCTCCTTCTACTCCTATTGTGTCTTCTTCAGGACCCAGTCTCCCTGATGTCTCTTCTTCGACGCCATCCTCCTCTGCTCCGTCTAGTTCCCCTAGTTCTCCTTGTTCTCCGGAGCCTCCTCTGCTATTCCTTCTTCTTCATCGTCGTCTCATGAGTCGTCTTCCTCTGATGAGCCTCCCTCTACTCGTCCTGTTCGTCAGCGTCATGCCTCCAACCATTACTCTCCTAGTCAGTATGATCTTTCTGTTGCCTCCGAGCCGACTTCTTATCGGGATGCTGAGCATCATCCTGAATGGCAGCTGGCCATGGTTGAGGAGATTGCTGCACTTGAGTGCACTAGCACCTGGGATCTTGTTTCTTCCCCTCCCGGTGTTCGTCCTATTACGTGTAAGTGGGTCTATAAAATTAAGACCCGCTCTGATGGATCTCTTGAGCGCTATAAAGCGCGTCTTGTGGCTCGTGGTTTTCAGCAGGAGCACGATCGTGACTATGATGAGACATTTGCTCCTGTGGCTCATATGACCACGGTGCGCACTCTTCTTGCCGCTTCGTCACATCGTCAGTGCGTGTCCCACTTGATGTTCGTAACATTCCTCAATGGTGAGTTGAGTGAGGAGGTTTATATGCAGTCTCCTCCCAGGTATTCTGTTCCTGGGATGGTTTGCCATTTTGGCGTTCTCTTTATGGCACAAACAGGCCCCTCGTGCCCGGTTTGAGCGTTTTGCCTCTGTGGTGACTGCAGCTGGTTTCTCTCCTAGTGCTCATGATCCAGCGCTGTTTGTTCACACTTCTCCTCGTGGACGCACTCTTCTTCTTCTCTATGTTGATGATATGATCATTACTGGTGATGATCCTGAGTATATCGCCTTTTTAAGGCTCGTCTTCGTGATCAGTTTCTTATGACTGATCTTGGTCCTCTTCGATACTTTCTTGGGATTGAGGTTTCCTCCACTTCTGATGGATTTTACATCTCCCAGGAAAAGTATATTCAGGATCTTCTTGCTCGTGCTACTCTTGGGGATGAGCACACTGTTGAGACCCCTATGGAGCTTAATGTTAAGCTTCAACCTACTGATGGTGATCCTCTTCCTGATCCGACGCGTTATCGTCATCTTGTTGAGAGTCTTGTTTATCTTGTTGTCACTCGTCCTAACATCTCTTATCCTGTTCATATTCCAAGTCAGTTTGTTTCTGCTCCTACCACTGTTCATTATAGTCATCTTCTCCGTGTTCTTCGTTATCTTCGTGGTACGATCACTCGTCGCCTTTTCTTTCCTCGTTCCAGCTCCCTCCAGCTCCAGTGCTATTCGGACGCTATGTGGGCGAGTGATCCTTCGGATCGCCGTTCACTTTCTGATTACTGTGTGTTTCTTGGTGGTTCGCTCATTGCTTGGAAGGCAAGAAGCAGACAGATTTCCGTTCGAGTGTTGAGGCTGAGTTGCGTGCTATGGCCTTGTTGACTGCTGAGGTGATCTGGTTACGGTGGTTACTTGCGGATTTTGGGGTCTCTATTACCACACCCACTCTGGTTTTGTGTGACAATACAAGTGCTATTAGTTTTACACGTGATCCGGTCAAGCCTGAGCTTACCAAGCATATTGATGTTGATGCTTTCTATACACGTGCTCAGATGCAGGCTCAGGTTATTGCGCTTCAGTATGTGCCTTCCGAGTTACAGTTGGCGGATTTCTTCACGAAGTGTAGCACCCCAGCTAAAACCACTACTAGAAAATCGCCTGTCTTATCTCTGTGCATCATCATGACATCAGCATGCATCTAACTGTCTGAAACTATTTTACTAAAAGCCCTATTTCATTTTCTACAAATATCCCTCTCTTTATTCAAATGAGAAACCTCGGTCTTTTCTAGATCTTGTATTTATCTAAAACTATCTTTAAAATGTTTTTTTTATAAAAATAATAAATAATTTTTTTATCAGGAGGTAGTCCAGCCAACCGGCCAGACCACCTACTAGCCAAAACAAAAATAGCCTAACCCTAACCCTAGCAACCCAAACCCCAGATTCCCAAGCCACCCATCTCCCCGCCGCCAGCAGCAAACCATCCACTCCCATCTCCTCCCTTCCGCGTACACCCCACGGTCAAACCGCGTCGCTGCCCACCCCGAACCCGCACTATGCCTGCTTCCCCTCTTATCGCGATCCGCATGCCACCTCCCCTCCCTGATCCTGATTCCTGAAACCGCCCTCGACCCCACTCCCCGCTGGCACCATCCACCACACCACGCACGCGACCGACCCCTGGCTCCGCCAACCACCTCTGGCCCACCACCTCGCGAACGCCACGCACCCCCCGACCCCGCGTCCCCACCTCGCTGCTCTCCTTCCTCCTGAGATACCACCAGGCTCGCCCGCACCCCCGCCTTACCCCGCCGCCCGAGCTCACCGGCCTCCTCCCGTCTGCGAGTTCGCGCGCCGGTGCCTTGCGTCCTCTCCTTCCCTTTCGGCCTTGCGTGATCGCCCTGACCTCGCCGGGCCTCCTCTCTCTAATGCCGGGATCCCCCGCCGTCGTGCTCCCTGCGCCTCGTCGTCAAGCCACCCCACCGCCAGACTCTCTCCTCTCCTGCCCGCGTCGCTCCTCCCTCCCCTTCTCGCGGACCAGAGCTCCGCCAAGCTCCGACGCCGTCGTCCTGGTTCCGCGTTCCGCCGCCCAGTGAGGTCGTCGCCGATCCGCCTCTGCCTGCTCCCCGTGGCCCGCGTCGTCGCCCTCGCGAGCCTGCCGCCATGACCCTCCTCCCTCCGCCGCTTGTCTGCCCGCAACAAAGCGTCGCCATCGACACGTCCCCGCCTCCGGCCGCCCTCTGTCCTGTCCTTGTCGCCCGACTACCGCCTGGATCCGGCCGCCCTGCCGCCTCCCCGTTGCCATAGCGCCACCGGCCATCCCCTCGCGCCCTGCAACGACCCATTGGACTCGACGCCATGGCCGCTGGACGCCACCTCTGCCCAGCGCCTCCACCCCGCCATGGTTCCTCCTCTTTGGAACCTTCTCGCCCTTGGTCGCGTCCTGCCTCCGCATGCGTGTGCCTCGTAGTGCATCGCGCCCGCTATCCATCAGTGTGTATCCAGGAAGCCCGTACCCCTATTTTTTTGCTCCAAGCATGCCTCCGTCATGACCATGTTGTGGTGTTTCAGATGTAACGATGCACTAACGATGTATGTGGTGGGGTGAAGTGAAGATGGCCTTGGTGTGCTGCCACGAACCACGATCTCCGCCGCCGATTCCAAGTACAACATCGATCCTCGGACCCGATCTCGATCCGGTGACATGCCAAGTTCTCCTTCAAGGAATCCGATGCGATCCCCAACCCTCGGAACCCCAAGATCGCCATTCGATGTGTGACCCCTATCCGAGACCCTCATATTTTATAATACATGATATTGATCTTGTTGCATATTAAATGAACATGTTTGCATACATATGTTGGGGTTTGGGGCATTATGCCGATCCACATCATAATTAAATATGGGGTCCATATGCGGGCTTTTCTAGTCTAATATTGGTCTCATTTAAATTTGTGCATCGAACCGTTGTCATATTTTGCCTTGTTAAGACAACATTTAAATTACGGGGTATCTAAACAACATGAACCAGCTAACTAATTGTCGGGACCCTGGTTTCGCTTAATATGGCCTAATCGCATCGCATCTTTACCATGTCATGCATCATACATGCATCATGCCCGATCTTTTGTCGTAGTATTAAATAGTGCATCCGGTGTTTCTTCTAGTGTTTTGCTTCTTCACGGATTAGGCTGATGAGTTGATGCGAGTGACGCCCGTTCTTCGGATGAACCTTCGGCAATGTTTTTCAGGCGAGCAATCTCCCCCTTTCTACCTATCTTATTTTTATAGTCTTTATTTCCTCTTGTTGATCTATTGCTATCTGTGATGCGATGCTCTAGTTTTCGTACCCGTGATATCCCTTGCAGCCTTATATTGCCTTGGACACATCCTATTACCTAATGTTTGGTAGATAGTTGGACTTGCGCGTCGTAGTCGCTTGCTCAAGTGCTGTTGCGTGTCGTCCAGTACCACGGTTGTTGGAAGACGGCCATATGCTTTATGTTGGAGATGATCATGGCTTTAATTATTGTTTAACAACTAAAATTTAAGTAAGTAAATGCAGAGGCACCGGTGGGTAATAGACAATATTTGGTTTTTAACCGCTCACTGGTGTCCCGTAGGACCCCGAGTTCTTGACACCTGTTCCGAGATCGAGCGCGCTAACCACAGGTGGGGTGTGTGGGCACCCCCATCGATTTAGTACCTGATTTCAAAGTACTGTACCGGGGGCTACAAAGTAGTTTGGGGCTTTATTACTATCCTGTACTTATGCCATGCTTTACTGCTTTATTTATCATTGCGCGTGGAGCTCCTGTACTGTTTTGGATCGCGGCACGATTTCGCGGTATCGACAAGCCCAGTCACACTTTCGGGTTCCCGATCGTTCTGCCGTTCGCAAACCCTGGTCCGTCTCGAGACCGGCCGACTTCGTTCGGGTAGCTTAGTGGGGTGGCCCCCATGTGCTTGCTTTGGGTCAGGAAGCGTCGTGTCGAAACCCGTCGACATACCGTTGGGTGTATGTTTTGTGATCTTGTACCTACGATCGACAACAAGGGTGTAGGTGCGTGTGGAAACTTTGGTGCACCCTGCGGTTAAATCTTTTCGAAAAGCCGTGTCCGTGGTTATGGACGACTTGGAGCACAGTTCTCGATCATAGACAACTATAACTAAAGTTTACTGTTATAATTTGACTTGTATCCGATATGACTAGTAATCAGCTTCACTGCAACGGAATGGCTAAATAAAAGTACCAACAACTGCTGGGTTTGGGATATCTCATGCTAATTGTATCTGACTAGTAAGTGTTGCAACTACAATGGAATGGTTAACTAAAAGTGCCCACTGCTTATTATATCAGGATGACTATCTATACCTGACTAGTAATTGCTGCGATAATGAATAAATAAAACTGCCAACGGTGTGAGTTCCTCGGTTGACTTCCTCGTTTGGTCTCGAGGGGGAAATACCAGGATGGGTATGTTTGGTGGTAGTATCAGGTTGGTTCCGAATAGGTCTTTCTTATCCCTCTCTGATAGCCAACAGTTATTTCGAGTCTCTATAGGTTGTTTAGTACATGCTGCGCTGCCGCTTCAGTCCACCATACCTATGAAGGCGAGGACCGCCGAATTCTAGTCTCGCCGTGTACTGGCCTCAGTACTGACCGCTCTCTTTTTCCTTTGCCCTTTGTCGGCACCACTTTTGTTTGATATCGACGTCGTTAGCAGGGTTACCCTTCCGGCTTGGCCTGGGCAGGGTTATGGACGCCATTGGTTATTCTTCAGGGCTCTTAGCCCCATTTGCATCTTGTCCGTAGCCGGACGCTGTATTATTTTCAAGTTGATTTGGACCTTTGTATCTTTGTATTCTTGACTCATGGAGTCGTTGTTGTATATATGTTTTGTGGGTTCCATCGAGGACTATTGTGTAATGATATTACTTTGTTTTCCACACTTGAAAGTGCTGGTGGGCACCTTTGAATCGTTTCTATGCGGGTTTGGCGGGAATCGCCGAAACTTGCATAGGGTCGATTCTGAGGGCGTTACAGAGTGGTATCAGAGCTCAGCAGTTACGATACCCCACTGGTCCAGCCTGTAGGATAACCTAGCTAACGGTCGCTGTAGAGTGTCAAAGATATTTTGGAGAAATTGGTTAGATAGATCTAATTAGTTCTGCTTTTACTCCTTACCCCTCTGCTATTCCCCTCTTACCTCTGCGTGTTTTGAATCTGCCATCTTACCTTTTCTTCGAGTCCAGGAATTCTCGTGGATGGGTTTCTGTCGTACCTTTAGGGTTTCGCTTCCATCCTATTGTAACGGTGCTTCAACATTCGGCATTCATGCTATCTGATGAATCTTTCATCTGTTGTGTCTTTCAGTGGATCGAAAATTCACTAAAAAATTTCTTTCTATCCTCCGGTGTTATCCGATATGACGAAGTCATCTGCATTAGATCTGATGAGAATCTCCATCCCTCCTTTGTTTCCGAACCTTGCTTGTTGAGATCTTCAGTCAGATTCTAAGAGTTGGTTGCATAATTCTCCTATTCATGTGCAGAGTAATGCTTTGGGTGCGCGATGAACTGATCACCATCCGACTACTCTTAGCATTCGCTCTTGTACATTGAGTCGGTGGATCGATGTAATTATACTCATTCCGTGGAAGTTAGAGGTGGCCTTATAATTGTGAGACCTCGACCTTCATCTTTGTTTCTCCGGAGTGTTCTCTCGATCGGCGGGAGCATCGACCCTTGTTGGTGGTGTCGCCGATTTCAAGATGGAGAAGGAATCTTTGTTAGTGGTGTCGCGATGATCTACATGAAGCGAGAAGATTCAGACCGCCGGCCTTCTTCCCCGTACTAGGAGGAGGATCTCGAGGGCGAGATCCATTGTTAGTGGTGTCGAATTGTAGCACCCCGGCTAAAACCACTACTAGAAAATCGCCTGTCTTATCTCTGTGCATCATCATGACATCAGCATGCATGTATCTGTCTGAAACTATTTTACTAAAAGCCCTATTTCATTTTCTACAAATATCCCTCTCTTTATTCAAATGAGAAACCTCGGTCTTTTCTAGATCTTGTATTTATCTAAAACTATCTTTTAAATGTTTTTTTTATAAAAATAATAAATAATTTTTTTATCAGGAGGTAGTGCAGCCAACCGGCCAGACCACCTACTAGCCAAAGCAAAACCTAGCCTAACCCTAACCCTAGCAACCCAAACCCCAGATTCCCAAGCCACCCATCTTCCCGCCGCCAGCAGCAAACCATCCACTCCCATCTCCTCCCTTCCGCGTACACCCCACGGTCAAACCGCGTCGCTTCCCACCCCGACCCCGCACTATGCCTGCTTCCCCTCTTGTCGCGATCCGCACGCCACCTCCCCTCCCTGATCCTGATTCCTGAAACCGCCCTCAACCCCACTCCCCGCCGGCACCATCCACCACACCACGCACGCGACCGACCCCCTGGCTCCGCCAACCACCTCTGGCCCACCACCTCGCGAACGCCACGCACCCCCGACCCCGCGTCCCCTCCCCGCTGCTCTCCTTCCTCCCGAGATACCGCCAGGCTCGCCCGCACCCCCGCCTTGCCCCGCCGCCCGAGCTTACCGGCATCCTCCCGTCTGCGATTTCGCGCGCCGGTGCCTTGCGTCCTCTCCTTCCCGCTCGACGCCGCGGTCGCCCCTGCAACGACCTCGCCGGGCCTCCTCTCTCTAATGCCGGGATCCCCCGCCGCCGTGCTCCCTGTGCCTCGTCGTCAAGCCACCCCACCGCCAGACTCTCTCCTCTCCCTGCCCGCGTCGCTCCTCCCTTCCCTTCTCGCGGACCAGAGCTCTGCCAAGCTCCGGCGCCGTCGTCCTGGTTCCGCGTTCCGCCGCCCAGTGAGGTCGTCGCCGATCCGCCTCTGCCTGCTCCCCGTGGCCCGCGTCGTCACCCTCGCGAGCCTGCCGCCATGACCCTCCTCCCTCCGCCGCTTGTCTGCCGCAACAAAGCGTCGCCATCGACACGTCCGCCTCGCCGCCCTGCCCCTGTCGCCCCGCCTACCACTGATCCGGCCGCCCGCCTCCCGTTGCCAGAGCGCCACCGGCCGTCCCCTCGCGCCCTGCAACGACCCGTTGGCCTCGACTCCATGCCCGCTGGACGCCACCTCTGCCCAGCGCCTCCACCCCGCCATGGGTCCTCCTCTTTGGCACCTTCTCGCCCTTGGTCGCGTCCTGCCTCCGCATGCGTGTGCCTCGTAGTGCATCACGCCCGCTATCCATCGGTGTGTATCCAGGAAGCCCGTGCCCCTATTTTTCTGCTCCAATCATGCCTCCGTCATGACCATGTTGTGGTGTTTCAGATGTAACAATGCACTAACGATGTATGTGGTGGGGTGAAGTGAAGATGGCCTTGGTGTGCTGCCACGAACCACGATCTCCGCCGCCGATTCCAAGTACAACATCGATCCTCGGACCCGATCTCGATCCCGGTAGCATGCCAAGTTCTCCTTCGCGGAGTCCGAAGTACGATCCCCCAACCCTCGGAACCCCAAGATCGCCATTCGATGTGTGACCCCTATCCGAGACCCCTCATACTTTTATAATACATGATATTGATCTTGTTGCATATTAAATGAACATGTTTGCATACATATGTTGGGGTTTGGGGGCATTATGTCGATCCACATCATAATTAAATATGGGGTCCATATGCGGGCTTTTCTAGTCTAATATTGGTCTCATTTAAATTTGTGCATCGAACCGTTGTCATATTTTGCCTTGTTAAGACAATATTTAAATTGCGGGGTATCTAAACAACATGAACCAGCTAACTAATTGTCGGGACCCTGGTTTCGCTTAATATGGCCTAATTGCATCGCATCTTTACCATGTCATGCATCATACATGCATCATGCCCGATCTTTTGTCGTAGTATTAAATAGTGCATCCGGTGTTTCTTCTAGTGTTTTGCTTCTTCACGGATTAGGCTGATGAGTTGATGCGAGTGACGCCGTTCTTCGGATGAACCTTCGCAATGTTTTTCAAAGCAGCAATCTCCCCCTTTCTACCTATCTTATTTTTATAGTCTTTATTTCCTCCTGTTGATCTATTGCTATCTGTGATGCGATGCTCTAGTTTTCGTACCCGTGATATCCCTTGCAGCCTTATATTGCCCTGGACACATCCTATTACCTAATGTTTGGTAGATAGTTGGACTTGCGCGTCGTAGTCGCTTGCTCAAGTGCTGTTGCGTGTCGTCCAGTACCACGGTTGTTGGAAGACGGCCATATGCTTTATGTTGGAGATGATCATGGCTTTAATTATTGTTTAACAACTAAAATTGAAGTAGGTAAATGCAGAGGCGCAGGTGGGTAATAGACAATATTTGGTTTTTAACCGCTCACTGGTGTCCCGTAGGACCCCGAGTTCTTGACACCTGTTCCGAGATCGAGCGCGCTAACCACAGGTGGGGTGTGTGGGCACCCCCATCGATTTAGTACCTGATTTCAAATCTTGTGCGGGGCTACAAAGTAGTTTGGGGCTTTATTACTATCATGTACTTATGCCATGCTTTTCTTGCTTTATTTATCATTGCGTGGCGCTGTCTTATTTTGGATCGCGACGATTTGCGGTATCGACAAGCCCCACACTTTGGGTTCCCGATGCGTTTCTGGCTCGCAAACCAGGTCCATCTCGGACCGGCCGACTTCGTTGGTAGCTTAGTGGGGTGGCCCCATGTGCTTGCTTTGGTCAGGAAGCGTCGTGTCCGAAACCCGTCGACATACCATTGGGTGTATGTTTTGTGATCTTGTACCTACCGATCGACAACAAGGGTGTAGGTGCGTGTGGAAACTTTGGTGCACCCTAGGTTAAATCTTTTCGAGAAGCCGTGTCGCGGTTATGGACGACTTGAGCACGCTTCTCGATCATAGACAACTATAACTAAAGTTCTTGTTATAATTTGACTTGTATCCGATATGACTAGTAATCAGCTTCACTGCAACGGAATGGCTAAACAAAAGTACCAACAACTACTGGGTTTGGGATATCTCATGCTAATTGTATCTGACTAGTAAGTGTTGCAACTACAATGGAATGGTTAACTAAAAGTGCCCACTGCTTATTATATCAGGATGACTATCTATACCTGACTAGTAATTGCTGCAACGATAATCGAATAAATAAAACGCCAACGGTGTGAGTTCCTCGGTTGACTTCCTTGTTTGGTCTCGAGGGAAATACCGGGATGGGTATGTTTGGTGGTAGTATCGAGTTGGTTCGAATAGGTCTTTCTTATCCCTCTCGATAGCCGAGTTATTTCGAGTCTCTATAGGTTGTTTAGTGCATGTTGTTGCGCCGCTTGATCCACCATACCTATGTAGGCGAGGACCGCCGAATTCTAGTCTCGACGTGTACTGGCCTCAGTACTGACCACTCTCTTTTTCCTTTGCCCTTTGTTGGCACCACTTTTGTTTTTAGCAGGTTTTGAGATCGACGTCGTTAGCAGGGTTACCCTTCCGGCTTGGCCTGGACAGGGTTATGGACGCCATTGGTTATTCTTCAGGGCTCTTAGCCCCATTTGCATCTTGTCCGTAGCCGGACGCTGTATTATTTTCAAGTTGATTTAGACCTTTGTACTGTATATCTGTATTCTTGACTCATGGAGTCGTTGTTGTATATATCTGTTTTGTGGGTTCCATCGAGGACTATTGTGTAATGATATTACTTCGTTTTCCACCCGCACGAAAGTGCCTGGTGGGCACCTTTGAATCGTTTCTATGCGGGTTTGGCGGGAAGCGCTGAAACTTGCATAGGGCCGATTCTGAGGGTGTTACACGAAGGCACAGACCATTGCGCAACATACTTTCTTTCTCTTCAAACCCAGTGTTGTGGAGCCACCATGAGTTTTAGGGGGGAGGGGAGGGGTGTTAGATGTATATTTGTATATTGTATGTCCCCACTTGTTAGGGGGTTTTCCTGCATATTTTCACCTGTACATGTACTATATATTATGGTCTTTTTCCACCAGAGAAATACAAGTTGCATATTCCTAACAGAAATATTGAGAGAATAGAAGGCGTTGGATTCTTGAGATCAAGAATGTCTTGGGC
The DNA here is from genome assembly GCA_030063025.1 of Avena longiglumis. Classification (NCBI taxonomy): domain Eukaryota; kingdom Viridiplantae; phylum Streptophyta; class Magnoliopsida; order Poales; family Poaceae; genus Avena; species Avena longiglumis. The sequence goes on from CP125976.1 coordinate 535,648,441, forward strand.
CAGGATGGTAGGAGGTGGAGCTTCTACTAGCTTTGGTTGCGAAGGCGATAGTGGTGGTGGCAACCACGGTGTTGCTCGATATACTTTGAATGGCTACATTTGATTCATGAACTTGCTCAAATATTCGATCATGATTTCGGTCATGTTTGATTTTTACGTGTTCTATGTTTTCTCAAACTTTTGGATCGGAAACTATGGTCGAGTTTGGAATTTGATTATTTATAATTTGAAAACTATTTTCTGATGTTGAGTAGTGAAAATCAAAGTTCAACATTTGTGCTTCCTATGATTAGGAAGTCAAATTCGATGAGAATCAGTTTGTGCGTATGGATTTTACGGTATGAGCTTTTATGGGGTCTACTAGGGTTGCTCTTAATGGGTTTATACATTTATTTGTTGGTCTCTGCCAACACAAGCATATTTTACTAGCAGAAATTCACTTTGCCTTGTAGGTGTAGATGCACCAACCGCCGAAATGACGTACTTCAAAATGTTTAGAAATCCCGAAAAAATACCTGGTTGTATATAACGATATTCTTTGTTCTTTGTTCTTTGTTCGTACATGAAATTTAATGAAAAAAAGACATTTTATATGGCTTTTATAAAAATGACAATTTTCTGTGTTATAAAATAGCTTTTCACAAGATATATTTTTTCCTTTTTTACACAGACCACAAAAATGTATTTTCACTAGAAAAAATCCATGTGAGAACATAGCATGTCTAGATTTACACTAAGGATTTTGTTTCGGATTTTTTCAATATTTTGAAATTCATATAAAATATATTTTCATAATAGGTTCATCTAGACCTGTGAGTCAAAACGCCATGTCCACTAGACTAGTAGTAAATAACATAAAAGACATACACCATTTTAGTACTAGTAGAATGGATTTTCTTGGTCGCTCCCACCATCAACCGGTATCGAAACCCTAGCCGCCTCTCCCACCTCTCCCCGTCGCCGCCGCCGGGGAGCGCTGGCAGGCGAAGCTCGTCCGACGTCATCGTCGGCGGGACCTCCTCTCCCTCCTCTCGGCGGCGTTGAGTGGGGCACTACGACGCGGCGGCGAGCATCAGTGGCCGTAGGTCGCAGATGCTCTACTACGGCGAGGAGGGCTGCAAGGCGACGGTCTCATCCGTCCCCACAGTTCAGGCGGCGTGTCATCAGCACTTCTTGGCCGACGGTTGTATGGTGGCCTCACGATGTGCTAGCGCATCCGGTAGGCAGCAGCGACTATCCTCGGGGCAACGCGGCGACGACCTCTACCTGGTGGTGATCACAGGACATGGCGGCAGGGCGCGTGACATGGTTATACCCTATGGGTACACGATCTTAGCATACCTAGTCCAGCCCAAGGAAGGCCCACGAGAACATGCGCCAGCCCATGAAGACTTTCGGGTGGCCGAGGTGAAGGGGTTCGTAGCATGGAAAACAAAAAAATTCTACCGCATGCACACAAACAAGCCAAGATCTATCTATTAGATTGTAGCAACGAGTCGATAGAAGCACTCACCCTCGAAGATTCCAAAGCGGTTAACGAGAGCAGATTCTCGTGGGTGATGTAGTCGTACACTTGCCAATCTCAAGATCGCGTAGACGATCCTTCCGGCGCTGCGTTCCGGCAGCGCTTCCGCAGTCGGTCACACATTCGGTACTCGATGAAGACCTTCCTCTCCCTTGTTCCAGCAGGCAGCGGAGGTTGTAGTTCTCCCCTCGCGATTCCGGCAGCACGACGGCGTGGTGTCGGAAGTAGAGGGAAGATCCCGCAGGGCTTCGCCTAAGCCGGTGCGAGTTATGGTGGATTAGGGTTTCCCGAAGATCTAGGGATTAGATGACCGGGAGGAGGAGGAGGTGGCGGCTAGGGCGGCGATGAACAAGGCGGCGTGGCGGCGACGGCGGCGGCTACTGGCGGCGGCGGCTCGTGTCGGGTGAAGGATAGGCTTGTGTGCTGGTAGCCCTCCCTCTATTTATGAGAGGGGCAGCCTTGGGAGGGTGCGTTTCAATCAAACCCAAACCCAAGTTGGATTGAGAGAAGGACTTGTTTCCTCCCACTAGGAAACCATTGTTCGGTTGACTTTTCAAACTCCCGTTTGACTTTCAATTTAGAGCTTTAATTCTCTCTTACAAATGCACACACCATGTGACCTAGGATATGATACAATCATTCCACTTACCCATGACACTTTCATGGACCATTCTCCTTCCGGACCGGTGAACCTTCTAGACCCTTCTAGAACCTCTCCGATGAAAACATCGGAAACTTTCCCGAACTCCGAAATAGGACTTTCCTTATATGAATCTTATTCTCCGGACCATTCCGGACATCCTCATGATATCCCAGATCCCATCCGAGACTCCGAACAACATTCGGTATGAAGGGTTTCGCGGCATAGTACATCAAAATTTTCTACGGATGCGAACAGAGGGGAAGTCAAGATCTAATCTAGGAGATGCAATCAACGAGAGAGATTGGATTAGATCTTCATACCCTTGAAGATTACGACAATGAACGTTAAATGGAACGTGGGTGATATAGTCGTACTCGCTTCTCCTCCGCGATCCGATCCGATCTAGCACCACAAGTGGCGGTGCCTCCGTGAGATGCACACGTGGCACCTCGGCGTCTCCTCCTTCCTCGGACCAGCAATTATGGTGGAGAGATAGATTGGATCTACAACACGGCGTGGTGTATATGGTGGAGAATTTCTGCAGTGGCTTCGCCTACAAACAATCGGGAGGAGAGAGGAAGGCGAGGGCAACTAGGGTTTGGAGGCAAGGTGTAGGGGGGAGGGGGCGCCCCAGCCCTCTTTATATAGAGGGGGGCAGCCCTTGCCCCTCCTCCAAGCCTTGGGCCGGCGGCCAAGGGAGGGAGGAGTGGGGGGTGAGGACTCTCCCCCTTCTAGAAACCCTATCTCTAGTTTAAACGAATTTAAACTCTCTAGGATCGGCTGGGCCCTATGGGGCCTTGTGACCCTGGCCCAATGAGGCCAGGACACTCCCTCATAGGCCCATGCCCCCTCCCGGAAGGTGGGGCCACGTTGGTCCCCTTCCGGAAGGTTCTAGAAGCTTCCGGTACAATACCGATTAACCCGGAACAATTCCGAACTCCAAAAACTGCCTTTATATGAATCTTATTCTCCGGACCACTCCGGAACCTCGTGATGTCCGGATCCCATCCGAGACTCGAACAAAAACTCATAAACCAATTATCCAATCTATCCTAGCGTCGAGACACGTTAAGTGTGTGACCTGCGGGTTCGAGAATATGCGACATGATCTTCTATCAATAATAAACAGCGGGTGCAGGCACCCATATTGACTCCACATTCATCGATGATCATATCGGATGAACCACGATGCCGTGATTCAATCAATCCCATATATATATTCCCTTCGCTCGCGATATTTTACTTGCCGAGATTCGATCGTCGGTGCGTCATACCTAGTTCAATCTCGTTCACAAAGTACTTTACTCATTCGTAATCCGATATCACTTTGTGATTAACTCCTTAACCACATGCTTGCAAGCGGTGTTGATATCGATTCAGTGGGCCAGTATATCTCTCCGACTTGGGAGGGACAAATCCCATCTCGATACATACAACCCAACAGATACTTTCCGATCACCTGAGAGACACCTTTATGATCACCCTCTCATAGGATGAAGTTTGATGACCTCAAAGCTTTCTTCCGATACCAAGGAGTTGTATTATCTCATGGTCTAAGGAATACAATATTTGACATAAGAAAAAGCTTCGCAAAGACGAACACGATGACACGATCTAATTGCTTCGCTTAGTTTGGGTCTGTCCACCATATCATTCTCCCAATGATATGATCTCATTATTAATTGACAACTCATGTCCATGTCTAGGAAACCTTAACCATCATTAATCAATGAGCTAGTCCTTAGAGGCGTACTAGGGACACGGTGTTGTTCACAAACCACACAAGTATTAAAGTTTCCGCTTAATACAATTCTAGCATGGAATATAAACTTTATCATGAACAAGAATTATAATAAGAACATCTTTATTATTGCCTCTAGGGCATAATTCCAACAGTCTCCCACTTGCACTAGAGTCAATAATCTAGTTTACGTTTGGCAACAATCTCACACCCATGGCACTGAGGTGCTGATCATGTTTTACACGTGGAAGAGGTTTAGTCAATGGATCTGCGACATCCAGATCTGTATGTACTTTGCTAATCTTCAGATCTCCATCTGCAATATAATCTCGGATTATATGAAACTTGTGGTTGATATGCTTGGTCTTTGGATGATATCTTGGTTCCTTAGCGAGTGCTATGGCGCCAGTGTTGTCACACAATATCTCCAGTGGGTCCAATGCACTTGGAACCACGCCAAGCTCGATGATGAAGTTTCGATCCAAACTCCTTCACTTGACGCTTGCAGCGGACATGTATTCCGCTTCCCGTAGATCGCGATCACGCTTTGCTTGCAGCTTCTCCACGACTCCTCCATTCAAAATATAAACGTATCCCGTCGAGATTTGGAATCATCCTTGTCGGTGTCAAAACTAGCGTCGACGTAACCTTTTACGACAAGTCGTTCATCACCCCATAGACTAAGAACATTTCTTTAGTCCTATTTAGGTACTTTAGGATGTTCTTCACGGCTATCGATGTTCCACTCTGGATCACTTTGATATCTTTCGTCAAACTAAGAGCATTGGACACATCCGGTCTAGTACACAAGATGGCATACATGATGGAACCTATGGCCGAGGCATAAGGCACCTTGCTCATAGCTTCCTATCATTTACCGAATTTGGACACCGCCTTGCTCAATATCTTACCCGACAACATAGGCCTTTGAACCTTTCTTTGCCTTATCCATTACGAACCTTTTGAACTTTGTCTAGGTATGTACTCGGCTTAAAGCTATCAGCGTCTTTGTCTATCTCTATAGATTTTGATGCCCAATATATAAGCGGCTTCACCTAGGTCTTTCATTGAAAAACATTTGTTCAAATAACTCTTCACAACGTTAAGCATGTTGATGTCATTTCCAATAATCAATATGTCATCCACATATAGAACCAGAAACGACACCGAGCTCCCTCTCACTTTCTTTTAGATGCAAGCTTCGTAGCAATTTGGAACAAATCCAAAGCTCTTGATCACTTGATCAAAAGAAGGTTCCAACTCCGAGGCTTGCTTGATCCATAAAAGGAATGCTGAAGTTTGCATACTTTATCGGCATCCTTAGGATCGACAAAACCTTGGGTTGCATCATATACAACTCTTCATCAATGTTGCCATTGAGGAACGTAGTCTTGACATCCATCGCCATATTTCATAATCATGAAAGCAGCAATTGCTAATAAAATCCGAATGGACTTAAACATCGCTACGGAGAGAAAGTCTCATCGTAGTCAACACCTTGAAATTGTCGAAAACCTTTGCGACAAGCCGTGCTTTATAGACGGTAACATTACCATCCGCGTCCGTTTTCTTCTTGAATATCCATTTGCACTCAACGGCCTTTCGGTCGCTAGGAGGTCCACCAAAGTCCATACTTGGTTTTCGCTCATGGATCCCAATTCGATTTCATGGCTTCCACCATTTCTCGAGTCTGGGCTCATCATCGCTTCCTCATAGTTCGTGGGTTCACCGTCTTCTACTAACAAGACAGTCAAGACAGGTTGCGTACCACTCAGAGGGCACGCGACCTTGTCGACTGCGACGTTCGATGGCGACATCGTCCGAAGCTTCATGATCCTTATCATTAGCTTCCTCTATTGTTGGTGCAGGCGGCACTGGAACAATTTCAGGTTCTGCGCTACTCTCCAATTCAAGATAAGGTTCAATAACCTCGTCAAGCTCTACTTTCCTCCACTCACTTCTTTCGAGAGAACCTTCTCAAGAAAGGAACCGTTCTTTGCGACAAACACTTTGCCTTCGGTTCGTGATAGAAGGTATACCCAATAGTTTCCTTAGGGTATCCTATGAAGACGCATTTCTCCGCTTTGGGTTCGAGCTTGTCCGCATCAACTTCTTGGCGTAAGCTTCGCATCCCCAAACTTTAAGAAACGACAACTTAGGTTTAGCACCAAACCACGTTCATACGGTGTCATCTCAACGGATTTAGATGGAGCCCTATTTAAAGTGAATGCAGGTTTCTAATGCATAACCCCAAAATGATAACGGCAAATCAAGAAGAGACATCATTGATCGGACCATATCTAATAGGGTTCGATTCCGGCGCTCGAACACACCATTGCGTTGTGGTGTTCCGGTGGCGTGAGTTGTGAAACGATTCCACTTGCTTTAAGATGTGTGAGAAAATCATAACTTAAATATTCACCTCCACGATCGGATCGTAGAAACTTAATCTTTCATTACGATGGTTCTCCACTTCATTCTGAAATTCCTTGAACTTTTCAAATGTTTCAGATTTATGTTTCATTAAATAGATATATCCATATCTACTTAAGTCATCGGTAAAAGTGAGGAAATAGCGATATCCACCGTCGAAACACTCATCTAAGACGCATACATCGGTATGTATGATTTCCAACAAGTCCGTTGCTCGCTCCATCATACCGAGAACGGGTTTTGATCATCTTGCCCATGAGGCATGGTTCGCATGTGTCAAATGATTCAAAATCAAGAGACTCCAAAAGTCCATCAGAATGGAGTTTCTTCATGCGCTTTACACCAATATGACCTAGACGACAGTGCCACAAATAAGTAGTATTATCACTATCTACTTTGCATCTCTTAGCCTCAATGTTATGGATGTGTGTTTCATCCCTTTCGAGATTTAGAAGAAATAAACCATTCACAAGAGGTGCATGACCATAAAAGATGTTACTCATATAAATAGAACAACCATTATTCTCCGATTTAAATGAATAACCGTCTTGCAATAAACACAATCCAGAAATAATGTTCATGCTCAACGCAGGCACATAATAACATTTATTAAGGTTTAAAACTAATCCCGAAGGTGAAACTAAGGAGAGCGTGCCGACGTCCATCACATCAACTCTTGATCCGTTGCCAACGCGCATCGTCACCTCATCCCTCGCAAGCTGCCGTCTATTCCGTAGCTCTTGTTTCGAGTTACAAATATTAGCAACTGAACCGGTATCAAATACCCAGGCACTACCAGGAGGGCTAGTAAGGAAAACATCAATAACATGTATATCAAATATACCTTTGATGGTGCCAGCCTTTTTGTCCGATAAGTACTTCGGACAGTTGCGCTTCCAGTGACCCTTGTCCTTGCAATAGAAGCACTCAGTGTCCGGCTTAGGACCAGACTAGAGCTTCTTCTCAGCAGGAGCATTGCGCTTGCCACCGCCCTTCTTGAAGGGCTTCTTTGCACCCTTACCTTTCTTAAAGGAGGGCTTGTTGACCATCAACACATGATTATCCTTCTTGATGTCCACCTCCACAGCCTTCAGCTTTGCGAAGAGCTCGGTGATCGTATCAGTGGAACCAATCTGATTATGAGTCACTACAAAACTTTTGTAGCTGGGAGGGAGTGATTGCAGAACCCTGTCAATCTTGAGCTCCTCTGGAATCGTGCATTCCAGTTTCTCAAGGCGTTGAGTGTAGCCCGTCATCTTTATGGCGTGCTCACTAACGGAACTCCCTTCCTCCATCTTGCAGTTAAAGAACTTCTCGGAGATCTCATATCTCTCAGAACGGGCCTGAGTCTGAAACATGGTTTTCAGCTCCTCGAGAATCTCAAAGGGCCCGGGATACTCTTCAAAACGATTTTGAAGTTCCGATTCCATAGCAAACAACATGGTGCTCTTAATCACACCATAATCATCTTTGCGCGACTGATAGACAACTTTCTCATTAGCCGGCGCAGTTCCAGCAGGGGGTTCACCTAACGCTTTCCGAAGGACATAGTCCTTTTGTCCGCCAGACAGAATGATTCTTAGATTGCGGAACCAATTGGTGAAATTAGACCCATTGTTTATAAGCTTTTCCTTCTCAGCAAAAACGTTGAAGTTGAAGTTGGACTTGGCCATGTGATATACAGTATTTGCAAGTACAATTTAGACTATGTTCATGATAAATAGTTCAACTTAATCAAATTACTTGATGAACTCCCACTAAATTCAACATCCCTCAAGTTGTTTAGTGAACACGATCCATATTCACCACACCTAATCCGATCATCACGAGAAGAGACGTGGTTTCAATGGTGGACAACAAAGTGTCGATCATATCATTCATATGACTCATGCTTAACCTTTCGGTTCTTGTGTTCCGAGGCCATGTCTGTACATGCTAGGCTCGTCAAGCTAGACCCAAGTATTTCTGCATGTGCAAAACTGGCTTGCACCCGTTGTATGTGAGCTTAGAGTCTATAGCACCCGATCATCACGTGATGCTTGGACACGACGAACTTTCGCAACGGTGCATACTTGGGGAGAACACCGTTTTTATCTTGATCTTTAAGTGAGGAATCATCTTATAATGCTACCGTCGCGATCTAAGCATAATAAGATACATAAAAGGATAAACATCATATGCATATAACTTTATGTGAGATGGTATAGCCAATCTTCGCGCAATGATCTCCATCTTGTGCGTTCCGGCATGATCTCCATCACTCCACCATGATTGCCTCCACCACGAATAGCAACTACAACTATTGCTAACTACTTAGCGATAAAGTAAAGCTATTACATGGCGTATAAGAAGTTGACTCGCAGGTCATACACAATTATAAAGACAACCATATGGCTCTGCCGTTGTGTACTCATCGACATGCAAGTCGTGAAACATTACAAAACATGATCATCGCATACAATATACACATCACATCTTGGGCCATACCATATCACGAAAAACACTCGCAAAAACAAGTTAGACGCCTCTACTTTGTTGTTGCATGTTTTATGTGGCTTATGGGAGTAGATGCTAAGAACGATTCTTACCTACGGAAAGCCACAACGGTGATATTATGGTTGCCAAACTCCGTGTTAATCCCATGACAACTATAGTGAGAGAACCGACATCCACCACCGCATGTGTGGAACAAGCCACACGTCAAGTGCGGAGCCGGTCTCGAGAACGACTTCGCGCAATGTTGCCCTGTACCTCTTCAATCTCACTATCCCGCATCATAATAAGAACACAAACAAGAGGCTTTCAACAAAAAACATCAACGCCCGCAAAAACCATGTTGCGTTCTACTCGTGAAACACATCTACGCATAGATCTAGCTCTGATACCACTGAAGGGTTTCGCGGCATAGTAAATCAAAATTTTCTACGGATGAACAAAGGGAAAGCCAAGATCTAATCTAGGAGATGCAATCAACAAGAGATTGGATTAGATCTTCATACCCTTGAAGATTCAAGACATGGAACGTTCGTTAAATCGCGTGGGTGATGTAGTCGTACTCGCTTCTCCTCTGGCGATCCGATCCGATCTAGCACCACAAGTGGCGGTGCCTCCGTGAGATGCACACGCAGCACCTCGACGTCTCCTCCTTCCTCGGACCAGAAAGTATGGTGGAGAGATATATTGGATCTACAACACGGCGGCGTGGTGTATATGGTGGAGAATTCTGCAGCAGGCTTCGCCTACAAGCATCGGGAGGGAGAGAGGAAGGGCAGCGAGGCAACTAGGGTTTGGAGGCAAGGTGTACGGGGAGGGGGCGCCCCAGCCCTCTTTATATAGAGGGGGGGGGCGGCCACCCCTTGCCCCTCCTCCAAGCCTTGGGCCGGCGGCCATGGAAGGGAGGAGTGGGGGGTGAGGACTCTCCCCTTTCTAGAAACCCTATCTCTAGTTTAAACGAATTTAAACCCTATAGGATCGGATGGGCCCTATGGGGCCTTGTGCCCCTGGCCCAATGCGCCAGGACACTCCCTCATAGGCCCATGCCCCTCCCGGGTGGGGCCACGTTGGTCCCTTCCGAAGGTTCTAGAAGCTTCCACAATACCGATTAACCGGAACAATTCCGAACTCCAAAACTGCACCGCCTTATATGAATCTTATTCTCCGGACCACTCCGAACCTCTCGTGATGTCCCGGATCCCATCCGAGACTCGAAAAAAACTCATAAACCAATTATCCAATCTATCCTAGCGTCGAGACACGTTAAGTGTGTGACCTGCGGGTTCGAGAATATGCGACATGATCTTCTATCAATAATCAACATGGGTCAGGCACCCATATTGACTCCCACACATTCATCGATGATCATATCGGATGAACCACGATGCCAGGATTCAATCAATCCCATATATATTCCCTTCGTCTCGCAATATTTTACTTGCCCGAGATTCGATCGTCGGTACCGTCATACCTAGTTCAATCTCGTTCACAGCAATTACTTTACTCGTTCCGTAATCCGATATCACTTTGTGATTAACTCCTTAACCACATGCTTGCAAGCGGTGTTGATATCGACTACCGAGTGGGCCCGAAGTATATCTCTCCGACTTGGGAGGGACAAATCCCATCTCGATACATACAACCCAACAGATACTTTCCGATCACCTGAGAGACACCTTTATGATCACCCTCTCATAGGATGACGTTTGATGACCTCAAAGCTTTCTTCCGATACCAGGGAGTTGTATTATCTCATGGTCTAAGGAATACAATATTTGACATATGAAAAAGCTTCGCAAAGACGAACACGATGACACGATCTAATTGCTTCGCTTAGTTTGGGTCTATCCACCATATCATTCTCCCAATGATATGATCTCATTATTAATTGACAACTCATGTCCATGGCTAGGAAACCTTAACCATCATTAATCAATGAGCTAGTCCTTAGAGGCGTACTAGGGACACGGTGTTGTTCACAAACCACACAAGTATTAAAGTTTCCGCTTAATACAATTCTAGCATGGAATATAAACTTTATCATGAACAAGAATTATAATAATAACATCTTTATTTTTGCCTCTAGGGCATAATTCCAATAGTATCCCTACTAACATTCCATATCTACTAAACAACATCGAATCCTTAAGTGTGTCTCCCTACGGTTCGTGAATTATGTGGACATGACCGAGACACTTCTCCGATTAATAGCCAATAGAGGAATATTGAAATTCATATGGCTCCCACATATTTCTATGATTACTTTGCGATCGAATGAACCACTTACATACGATACCAATTTCCCTTTGTCTCACGATAGTTTACTTATCCGAGGTTTTGATAGTCGGTATCTCTGCATACCTAGTTCAACCTCGTTACTGATAAGTACTCTTTTATCGTTCCCGTGATATGTGATCCCTTGTGATCCAGTCACATGCTTGCAAGCTAATTGGATGACATTCCACCGAGAGGTCCCAAAGTATATCTATCCGTAATATGGATGGACAAATCCCACTCTTGATCCATGTGCCTCAACCCATACTTTTCGAACACTCAATGCCACCTTTATAGCCACCTAGTTACGGTGTGGTGTTTGATGTCATCAAAGCATCCTTCCGGAGATGGTGATTAGCATGTTCTCATAGTCGAAGGAATTAGGTTACTATGTATCAGAAATCTTATAGCAAACGAACTATTAAAATGACTTGATCTTTATGCTACGCTTATCTATAGGAGTATGTCCATCATACCATTCTCCTAATGATATGATCTTGTTATTAATAACATCTCAATGTTCATGATCTAGAAACCACGATCATCTATTAATCAGCAAGCTAGTATTATAAAGAGGCTTTACCAGGGACTCTAATTTAGTTTACAAATCACACAAGTATTAATGTTTCCGGTTAATACCATTATAGCATGAATGTAAACATTTATCATAAACACAAAGATATAATAATAACCACTTTTAGTATTGCCTCTAGGGCATATCTCCAACACGAGGCCACTTGCACTAGAGTCAACTAATCTAGATTACATGGTAATATATCGAACACCCATGGCGGTTTGGTGCTGCTCATGTTTTGACCTCGGGAGAGGTTTAGTCAACGGATCCGCCACATTCAGATCTGTGTGTACTTTGCAAATCTTTATGTCACCATCTTGGACATGCTCCCGAATAGCGTGAAAACGTAGCTTGATGCGCTTTAGCTTCTTGTGTGATTGGCTATGGCGCCCATGTTATCACAATAGATAGATATTGGGTCCAGCGCACTTGGAACCACACCGAGCTCTGTAATGAACTCCTTCATCCATATCACCTCTTGTGAAGCCTCCGAAGCAGCTATGTATTCCGATTCAGTTGAAGATCTCGCCACAACGCTTTGCTTTGCACTCCTCCAGCTAACTGCGTATCCAACTAGCATCGGTGTTCCAACTAGCATCGGATCCAGATTGAGATTTAGAATCATCCGGATCGGTGTTCCAACTAGCATCGGTGTAACCATTAACAACGAGTTGTTCATCACCTCCATAAGAAAGAACCATATCCTTAGTTCTTCTCAAGTACTTAAGGATGTTTTTGACCACTGTCCAATGATCCACTCCTGGATCACTTTGATATCTGCTAGTCAAACTAACAGCATATGCAATGTTGGGTCTAGTACATAGCATGACATGCATTAGAGATCCTATGGCTGGGGCATAGGGAGTCTTACTCATCCTTTCTCTATCTTCTTCGTTGCAGGACTTTGAGTTTTACTCAAGGTCGTATTGGGCAACATGGGCAAGAACCCTTTCTTGCTATCTTCCATTCCAAACCTTTTTAGAACTTTGTCCAAATATGTACTCTGTGACAATGATATTAGGCGTCTCGATCTATCTCTATAAATCTTTATGCCTAATATGTAAGTTGCTTCGCCAAGATCTTTCATTGAAAAACTATTATTCAAATAATCCTTGACACTATTAAGAAGGTCTACATCATTCCCAATCAACAATATGTCATCTACATATAGTATTAAGAATGCTACAGAGCTCCCACTCACTTTCTTGTAAATACAATCTTCTCCATAAGTTTGTATAAAACCAAAACTTTTGATTACCTTATCAAAACGTTGATTCCAACTTCGGGATGCTTGCTTCAATCCATATATGGACCTTTGAAGTTTGCATACCTTGTTAGCATATTTCGGATCGACAAAACCTTTGGGTTGCATCCTATACAAATCTTCATCAATGTCTCCATTGAGGAACGCCGTTTTGACATCCATATGCCATATCTCATAATCATAATATGCAGCGATTGCTAACATAATCCTCACAGACTTTAGCTTTGCTACTGGTGAGAAAGTCTCATCGTAGTCAACACCTTGAATTTGTCGAAACCCTTTTGCGACAAGTCGAGCTTTATAGACAGTAATATTACCATCAGCATATGATTCTTCTTGAAAATCCATTTGTTATCGACAGCCTTTCGGCCATCCGGTAAGTCCACCAAAGTCCATACTTGGTTTTCGTACATGGATCCAATCTCGGATTTCATGGCTTCTTGCCATTTATTGGAATCTGGGCTCATCATCGCTTCCTCATATGTCGCAGGTTCATCGGTGTTATCTACCAACATGACACTCATAACGGGATCATACCAATCAGGAGTGGTAGGAGTTCTCGTTGACCTGCGAGGTTCCATAGTAACTTCAACCGAAGTTTCATGATCAACATCATTAGCTTCCTCTCTTATTGGTGTAGGCGACACAGGAATCACTTCCGGTGCTGCGCTACTCGCAAGTTCGAGAGAAGGTTCAACAACCTCGTTGAGTTCTACTTTCCTTCCAGTCACTTCTTTCGAGAGAAACTCCTTCTCTAGAAAGGATCCATTCTTGGCAACGAAGATTTTGCCCTCGGATCTATGATAGAAGGTATACCCAATAGTTTCCTTCGGGTATCCTATGAAGACGCATTTTTCCGCTTTGGGTTCAAGCTTGTCTGGATGTAACTTATTTACATAAGCTTCGCAACCCCAAACCTTAACGAACGACAATTTAGGTTTCTTCCCAAACCATAATTCATACGGTGTCGTTTCAACAGATTTAGATAGTGCCCTATTTAAAGTGAATGCGGCTGTTTCTAATGCATAACCCCAAAATGATAGCGGTAAATCTCTAAGTGACATCATAGAACGAACCATATCTAAGAGAGTTCGATTACGACGTTCAGACACACCATTGCGCTGTGGTGTTCCCGGCGGTGTCAATTGTGAAAGTATTCCGCATTTCTTCAAATGCTCGCCAAACTCGTAACTTAGATATTCACCTCCACGATCAGATCGTAGAAATTTAATCTTCTTGTTATGTTGATTCTCTACCTTACTTTGAAATTTCTTAAACTTTTCGAAAGTTTCAGACTTATGTTTCATGAAATAGATATACCCATATCTACTCAAGTCATCTGTGAAGGTAAGAACATAACGATAACCACCGCGCGATGCTACACTCATTGGGCCACACACATTGGTATGTATGATTTCTAATAAGTCCATAGCTCGCACCATCATACCAGAAAATGGAGTCTTAGTCATTTTACCCATCAGACATGCTTCGCATCTTTCAAGTGATTCAAAATTAAGTGATTCAAAATCAAGTGATTCAAGAAGTCCATCGGAATGGAGTTTCTTCATACGCTTCACTCCAATATGACCAATACGACAGTGCCACATATAGGTCGATTTATCGCTCAATTTCAAACGTTTAGCTTTAATGTTATTAATGTGTGTATTTCCACAATCAAGATTCAATAAGAATAGACCATCTATCAAAGGTGCATGTGCATAAAACATATTACTCATATAAATCGAACAACCATTATTCTTGGACTTAAACAAGTAACCGTCTCGCAATAAACATGATACTGATATAATGTTCATTCTCAACGTAGGCACCAAATAACAATTATTTAAGTATAAAACTAATCCCAATGGTAGATGAAGAGGTAGCGTGCCGACCGCGATCACATCAACCTTTGATCCATTTCCAACGCGCATCGTCACCTCGTTCTTCGCTAGCTTCCGTTTATTTTGCGGTACCTGTTTCGAGTTACAAATATGAGCAACCGAACCAGTATGAAATACCCAGGCACTACTACGAGTACTAGTGAGATACACATTAATAACATGTATATCGGATATACCTTTCTTCTTGATGTTGCCGTTCTTCAAATCCGCCAAGTACTTTGGGCAAATCCGCTTCCAATGACCTTCTCCCTTGCAATAAAAGCACTCAGTATCAAGCTTAGGCCCAGCCTTGGTCTTCTTCGCCGGTGCGGTAACTTTCTTACCGCCCTTCTTGAAGTTTCCCTTTTTCTTAGACTTGCCTTGCTTCTTGAATTTGGTGGTCTTATTGACCAACAACACGGTGATCTTTCTTGATCTCCACTTCTGCAGATTTCAACATGGAGAAGAGTTCTGGCAACGACTTGTCCATGTTTTGCATATTGTCGTTCATCACAAAGTTCTTGTAACTTGGTGGTAGAGATTGGAGGACACGGTGAATCCCCAAAGCATTAGGAATCACTAAACCCAAGCTTTGAAGCTTGCTTGCGTGCCCAGACATCTTAAGCACGTGCTCACTAACGGATCTGCCCTCTTCCATCTTCCAGTTAAAGAACTTCTCAGAAGCCTCATAACTCTCAACTGCCGCATGAGCCTCAAATATCATTTTGAGTTCACGAACAATATCATGTGGGACATGGTTCTCAAACCTTTTCTGAAGCTCCGATTCCAAACCATACAAGATAGCACATTGAACTGTGGAGTGCTGATTCTTCCGAGCGAGGAAAAAATTCTTTACCTCATGGGTAGCATTAGCTGTAGGCGGGTCACCCAGCGATGCATCCAGCACATAGGTCAAACTACCAGCATTGAGGACAATCCTCAAATCGCGGAACCAATCCATGAAGTTGCTTCCATTGTTTTTCAACTTTTCTTTCTCTAGGAATGCATTAAATTGATGGTAGGGGCCGCCATTGATCTACAAAATATTTGCACTAGTTTAGACTAAGTTTATGACAAACTGAGTTCTAATTAATAGTTAAATTAATCTAGGTGAACTCCCACTCAAAACAATATCCCTCAAATTGTTTTAGTGATCACACGAACCAAATCCACCACATTAAAACCGATCATCACGATAGTTGATGTAGCTTCAATGGCGAACAATCAACATGTTCATCATATCTACTATATGACTCATGCTTTACCTTTCGGTGATCCGTGTTCCGAGACCATGTATGTACATGCTAGGCTCGTCAAGATCAAACCTTAGCTTCCGCATGAGCAAATCTGGCTTGCTCATGTTGTATACACTCGTAGAATCTAACACACCTGATCATCACGTGGTACTTCGAAACAACGAGCTTTAGCAATGGTGCTTACTAAGGATGAACACTTTAAAACTTGATTTTTTTTGTTCTTGAGGGATCATCTTATAATGCTACCGTCGTGAACTAAGCTATACAAGATGCATAAAAGGATTAACATCACATGCAATTCATAGTATGTGATATGATATGGCCTTTCTTCTTGTGCTTCCGATCTCCATCTTCAAGCACGAACATGATCTCCATCATCACCGGTATGGCGTCAAGGTCAATGGCGCCGCTTCATGGTTGTCGTCCACCAGCATCAACTATTACAACTACTTTGAATAGACACGCAAGTCTTAATGGAATTTAAAAAAGACAACCATATGGATCCTGCCGGTTGCCAACTTACAATAAGGAACATTGCATACATCATATATAATCACAATCATGGCCATATCACATCACAGCACACCCCTGCAAAACAAAGTTAGATGCCTCTAATTTTCATTGCATATTTTACGTGGTTTGGGGCTTTCAATAAGTGTCGTTCTAACTTACGAACAAGAACCACAACATTGATGCTTGAACTATCAAGTGCCTATTGTAAATTGAATCTATACTATGATGGGAGAGACAGACACCCGCAAAGCCACTTAGGCAATACAAGTTACATGTTGAGTGTGGAGCAAGTCTCATGAACGATGTCATGTAAGGTTAGCCCGGGCCGCTTCATCCCATCATACCGCAAGATGCAAAGTACACAAAAAGCAATTGATAATAAAAGAACCACCGCCCACAATGACCATTGTGTTCTACTCGTGCAACAGATCTACATATAGACACAGATCTGATACCACTGAAGGGGTTCGTAGCATGGAAAACAAAAAAATTCTACCGCATGCACACAAACAAGCCAAGATCTATCTACTAGATTATAGCAACGAGTCGATAGAAGCACTCACCCTCGAAGATTCCAAAGCGGTTAACGAGAGCAGATTCTCGTGGGTGATGTAGTCGTACACTTGCCAATCTCAAGATCGCGTAGACGATCCTTCCGTACAAGGTTCGGTGGCGCTTCCACAACACGATCGCTCAATTTTCGATGAAGACCTTCATCTCCCTTGTTCTAGCAGGCAGCGAAGGTTGTAGTTCTCCCCTCGCGATTCCGGGAGCACGACGACGTGGTGTCGGAAGTAGAGGGAAGATCCCGCAGGGCTTTGCCTAAGCCGGTGCGAGTTATGGTGGATTAGGGTTTCCCGGAGATCTAGCGATTAGATGACCGGGAGGAGGAGGAGGTGTCGGCGGCGGCGATGAGCCGGCAGCAGGCGGAAGGCGTATGGCGGCGATGAGCCTAAGAAGAAGGAAGGCGGCGGCCAAGGCGGCGGCTCGTGTGCGGGGTGGGGGGCTAGAGCTTGTGTGCTTTGGGGCAGGCCTCCCCCTCTATTTATGAGAGGGGGCAGCGTTGGGAGGGTGCGTTTGAATCCAAACCCAAACCCAAACCCAAGTTGGATTGAGAGAAGGACTTGTTTCCTCTCCCACTAGGAAACCATTGTTCCAGTTTGACTTTTCAAACTCCCGTTTGACTTTCAATTTAGAGCTTTAATTCTCTCTTACAAATGCACACACCATGTGACCTAGGATATGATCCAATCATTCCACTTACCCATGACACTTTCATGGACCATTCTCTTTCCGGACCGGTGAACCTTCTAGACCCTTCTAGAACCTCTCCGATGAAAACATCGGAAACTTTCCCGAACTCCGAAATAGGACTTTCCTTATATGAATCTTATTCTCCGGACCATTCCGGATCTCCTCGTGATATCCCGGATCCCATCCGAGACTCCGAACAACATTCGGTATCCCTACTAACATTCCATATCTACTAAACAACATCTAATCCTGAAGTGTGTCTCCCTACGGTTTGTGAATTATGCGGACATGACCGCGACACTTCTCCGATTAATAACCAATAGAGGAATCTGGAAATTCATATGGCTCCTGCATATTTCTACGATTACTTTGCGATCGAATGAACCACTTACATACGATACCAATTTCCCTTTGTCTCACGATAGTTTACTTATCCGAGGTTTTGATCGTCGGTATCTCTGCATACCTAGTTCAACCTCATTACTAATAAGTACTCTTTTCTCGTTCCCGTGATATGTGATCCCTTGTGAGCCAGTCACATGCTTGCAAGCTAATTGGATGACATTCCACCGAGAGGGCCCAGAGTATATCTATCCGTCATATGGATGGACAAATCCCACTCTTGATCCATGTGCCGCAACCTATATTTTCCGAACACTCAATGCCACCTTTATAGCCACCCAGTTACGGTGGTGTTTGATGTCATCAAAGCATCCTTCCAGTGATGGTGATTAGCATGATCTCATGGTTGAAGGAATTAGGTTACTATGTATCAGAAAGCTTATAGCAAACGAACTATTAAAATGACTTGATCTTTATGCTACACTTATCTATAGGAGTATGTCCATCATACCATTCTCCTGATGATATGATCTTGTTATTAATAACATCCCAATGTTCATGATCGATATACCACGATCATCTATTAATCAACAAGCTAGTATTAAAAAGAGGCTTTACCAGAGACTCTAATTTAGTTTACAAATCACACAAGTATTAATGTTTCCGGTTAATACCATTATAGCATGAATGTAAACATTTATCATAAACACAAAGATATAATAATAACCACTTTTATTATTGCCTCTAGGGCATATCTCCAACACGAGGCCCATGACGCCTTCGGATCCTTGGAGAACAAGACTAGAGTAGATAGAATATTCAAAGGGACAAACCCTAAAACCTGAAACCGACTCGATCTGTGCCTGGGACCTGCCTATCTCTATATAAAGGCTAGGAGGGAACTTCGCATACCACCGCATACACACCTTCACGCCAGATTGCATCTGCGCACCCCTGTACTTTTAGGCCGTAATCAAGAACAGACAAGCAGGAGTAGGGTTTTCCCTTCGGGGGCCTAAACCTGGGTAAACCTTGTGTCCCCGTGTTGCTTGTTTGCTAACCGTTCCGCGATCTCCAGCATCCTCATCTTCTCCAAAACCCAAGCTCATAACAATGGGCATTGACAATATTAAACCTCGTTAGCGCGGGTTGGGCAACGTGGGGCTGCACCCAGACAACAACATTGGCCAGCGGAACATGGGGACTACTCGGGCCTGATCTGGGCTAGCATGGGCTTGATCTGGGCCTGATCTGGGATGATGGGGCCTGCATGTCCCGTCCGGTTGGTGACCGCCCCAGTGGTGGAGGGCGGATCCCCTCTGATGGCTACCGGGCCGACCAACTACCCCAAGGATGTCCTATTGCGTTCGATCGATGCATGCCCTGGCATTGGACTATCACGCCAAAGTCTCGAGATCGAGGATGCCGGGGCGGCAGCCCCGGAAGGTGGTCTGCAAGGGTGATCCTTCGGCGGATGCGCTTCCGGGAGGTCGCTCGCGATGGTGATCCACAGATCGGTGGTGGTCTGGCACACTCGGGTGGGCTCGATTGCGACAAAGCTGCTTCTCGGTGGTAGGGATTTGCTGAGGTGGCGGATCCCCTGGTGGACGGAGGAGTGGAATCTGGTGCTAGGGTTGGCGGGTACGGTGGCACCCTTGCCGCAGTGTGGTGCAGGACTTCACGGGCCTATTCGGGCTCGGCAGGGCTAGAGGGCCTATTTTTCTTGCTACTGCATCCGATCGGCTACCGTCTTCTGGCGGTGGACGTGGTTCCCTCCCGCGTGATGATGTCTTGCTAAGCCTCGCCGAAGTTTTCACTCCCTCGGTCCTATCGTCCTGACTCTGTGGCTCACGGTGTGACGGAGATGGCAACTTCAAGACCATGGTAGCGCGTGCACGTGGGCGGTGATCTTGGCGGAGCATTGCAAAGGGTCCAGGAGTGTGGTTGAGAGGTCGGGAGAAATCCTTGTCACTTTGACATAGATGTGGTGACGTCTACGGGTATAACTGTCCTTCCTGAAGGGCGTCGGGTGTATCCCTTCCCCACCCCTCGTGGCGTACTGGAGGAAACCCTAGGACCAGTCCAGGCAGCAGTGTGTTGTTACTTCTCCGAAGTGTGCAACAATTGCGAGTTATCTCTGTTTTCGTCGCACCGCCGACCTCGGCTTCATTTTCTTTTCTTTCTTCTTGCTTTTTTTGGGCTTGGTTTGTGATGTTCTGCTTCAGCTTGGTTTGTAACATTATATCGGTCTGTGGCTATATTAATATAGCGGGGCATAAAACATGTTTCGAAGAAGAATGGATTTTCTTGAACCAATGGCATACGCAAATGAGAGACCAGCTATCGAATTTGTCCTCGTGCAATAAAATATAATTCAAGCATGCACACCATAAGAAAATCCAGTAATTGACCGACAACAGATGCTTGTTCAGTTGGCACCTACCATCAAAAGCAAAATCTATAGAAGTACAATGTAAATGGCAGAAGGCGTTCTACATTTGAGTATAACATTAAAGCAACAAACATCACACCATCTTCAGGCTTGGGCACTGGAAAGATGGTGTTCTACATGGCAAAGTACCTTCTTGAAGCCTTCTTAATCACAATAGCGGTCTTTTGTAGGTTCCTCCAAACACCAAGCAAAAGGTCAAACAGTTTCTGAACATCGTCGTCTTCTTCGTATATGATTTCAGTCCTCTTCAGGCTTGGGCACTGAAAAGATGGTGTGTCCTGAGATCCTAGATATGTCCATTCCACATTTCCTCCTGCTATGCTTTTCTTAGAACCTCCTGGAAGCTTTAGAGAGTAAAAAGTATTCAGCCAAACTGTAATATGGCAAAGCTTCTAGTATATAACACGATAGAGATGAAGAAATAAAAAAAGTACCTTGCATTGCTGCAGAGTAAGCGTCTCTAAACAGGGGGCATTGTTCAGAAAGCTTCCCAGTATATCACAGCTGTCACTGAGATCACATTTGTCGAGCAGCAAGGTTCTAACATTGTGGAACACCGGTAAAGTACCCGATCCAATGTGGAAATTATCCTGAACGGAGGAATCAAACATCATCCAGTTCAAATGATGAATACAAGTCTAGAGAAGAGTAATCCTCTTATTCATTGCAAAGAGTAAAAATTTCAAGTGGCAACAGAAAACTACAAGCTCAAGCACTGAATTCTTATTGATAGAACAGGGGGTGGGGGGAGATCCTTCTGTCGAAAAATAATTTAACAAGCATGAGAGACATACCAGCGTTCGAAGACCAGTCAGTTCTAAATCTCTGACACAAGCTAGGCTGAAAAGAAGCTTGCATGGCAGTATCGCCGTTGAAGCCTTTAAACGAATGGTGGCTTTGACGAGGAGCGGCATCTCCTCTACCACAACAGCATGCCAGTTCTGACCAAACGCGGTAAGGAACAGCTGCAAGTGAGTAAGAGATGGAGCTTTGATGGTCAACGCACTAGGAGTAGAAGTTGTGCAGTCCTCAATCGTCAAATTCTTCAGCGTGCAAGACGCAATTTCTGCATTGTCTTCGAGCTTACACCGCTTGAGCTCCAAATCCTCCAGTACCGGGCAGGTAGAAGAACGAAGCTGCTGCGTGAAATTTCTGTCCAGGGTAATCCCGACAAGATGCAGCCTGTTTAGTCGTGAAGAGCTAGAACCCAAAAGGGGTAACTTACAGCCGTCAGTCGAATGGACCTCCACCACTCTGGGGCATCGCTTGATGCCACGGCGTAGCCACGAGTTGATGAATTTGATCTCGCGATGAGAGACGGCGTGGCAAACCGCGTGGAATCGGAACCGATCCAACGTTGGCGCGCTGTGAAACATGAGCAGATTGGTGACGAAATCCTCGAACCTAGGATAGTCAATGTCATCCTCGAACTCGTCCTCCTCATAGTCGTCCCATTCCTCGGAGCCCAACGCGATTGCCGAGGGGCGAAACTCCTGCTCGTCGATGGTGAGGAAGGGCATGGAGCACCAGAGGTCCTCCCACCTCCGTGACAGCACGCAGGTCTGCACGGCCTCCCGTGCCTTGAGGAACGACATGATTTTGTGGATGAGACCGTCAGGGAGATCGCTTAGCCTGTCGGCGTTGCCGGCGGGGCGTTTGCCGGAGGGCCCCATCGTCCGTGCCATCACCTCTGCATCAATGCATCACAAGGATCCTAAAATCGCAATAATCAGAATCTGCAATTGGGAGAATGGGAAGACCGTCGAACCTCACCTACGGCACCTCCTCTTGATCAGCTCCGGAGAAGAGGACGGAGATCCCTCATCCCTGGCGGCGGGCAGAAGATACAGATGAGATGGTGGCACACACCGAGACAAACACTAGATACTAGCAGAAACCGATGTTAATTAGGCTGATCTGGGTAGGCGGCTGGTAGCCTCCAGGAAGGATCCGTGGAGTCGTCGCTCGTCGGTTGGAGGCAACCGAACGTGGCGAGTATGACTACTTCTCATAAGGCCTGTTCGGTAGACCACACGCCGGGAGCCGAATTCGGCCCCGAATGCATGTTAGGACTCAGGTGTACCTGGGAAACCCGGCCCGTGTTAAAATATACTACTCCATATTAGCTGACATGGAATACATTGAAATCTAGATAAATCCGAATCAACTAATTTAGATCGGAGAAAGTATCTTCGTCCCAAGGCTTTAAAGTATATAACTTTTTTCAAAAGTCAAACTACCTAAAGTTTCACAAAGATTTAAAAAAAATATTAATATTCACAATATATAATCCATACCTTTTTATACATTATAAAACATATTTTCACATGGTATCTATATAATATAATAGTTCTTGATAGTTTTTTTTAAATTTGATCAAACTTTACATAGATTGACTTTTTAAAAAAGTTATACGTCTTAAGCCTTGGGATGGAGGGAGTACAACCTAGCCCTTTTTATCATTTAGGACTTTTGGTCTAAATGGCTAATGCACTATTTAATATGGTATCAGAGCCAGGAAGTCTCAAGTTCAAACTCTCGCTAACGTACTATTTAATCTACTCCAAATAGTTGTGCCCCCCGATTACCCACGTCTAGTGTCTTTCTATATGTCCAGCCTAGACGTGAGGGAGAGTGTTAAAATATATAGTCTAGCTCTTTCCATCAGTCCGGACTTTGGTTCTATAGTGCATCAATTCAATAGCCCGGTCAGCTCGGCCTGACTTGGCCCCAAGAAAAGACGGATGGGATAGTCTTTTCTGGCCCGTGGGCCGGGTCTGGACGACAGATCTGGGGCTTGTGTGCAACTCGTGCAAGGCTCAGGTCTTGAAAATGCTAAAAATATGAAAGGCATGGCCCGGTGGCTCGATGGTCCGATGGTTTTCTGCAGGTTCGGGCCGGGCTCGGGCTTTGATTTGCAACCTGTCAGCGGGGCCGGGCCGGGCTCAGGTCTGGATTTTGATCGATTTGCTGGCCCAACCCAAAAAATTCCTAGCTATAATGTAACCTCTTTCTTCACATAGCACTCTTCGATCAGGCTCGCTAGGAATCGATGAATCAGGGCATGTTTGATTCAAAGGATTTACAAAAAAATTTATAATGGATTCTTACCCATAGGATTTTTCCTATAGAGGCCATTTGATTCAAAGGATTAAACCCTTCAAAATTCTCATGGATTCCTTTTCTATACTACTTTCCCATAGGATTTCGAACAAGAGATTAGACCTCTTAAAAAAGTGTCTATGACAATATGCCATGTACTCAATCTATATACAAATTTCCTGTGTTTTTCATGTGGTTCAATCAAACGACTTCTGCAGCTAATTCCTGCATTTTTGGTTCCTGTAGGATTTCAAATGTCATGACTGTAACACCCTCAGAATCGGCCATATGCAAGTTTTAGCGATCCCCGCCAAACCCACATAGAAACGATTCAAAGGTGCCCACCAGGCACTTTCGTGCGGGTGGTAAACAAAGTAATATTATTACACAATAGTCCTCGATGGAACCCACAGAATAGATATATACAACAACGACTCCAAGAGTCAAGAATACAGATATACAGTACAAAGATCCAAATCACCTTGAAAATGATACAGCGTCCGGCTACGGAAAAGATGCAAATGGGGCTAAGAGCCCTGAAGAATAACCAATGGCGTCCATAACCCTGTCCAGGCCAAGCCGGAAGGGTAACCCTGCTAACGACGTTGATCTCAAACCTGCTAAAAAACAAAAGGGGTGCCGGCAAAGGCAAAGGAAAAAGAGAGCGATCAGTACTAAGGCCAGTACACGGCGAGACTAGAATTCGGCGGTCCTCGCCTACATAGGTATGGTGGACTGAAGCGGCAGCGCAGCATGCACTAAACAACCTATAGAGACTCAGTATAACTGGCGGCTATCAGATAGGGATAATAAAGACCTATTCGGATCCAACCTAAAACTATCATCAAGCATACCCATCCTGGTATTTCTCCCTCGAGACCAAATGAGAAAGTCAACCGAGGAACTCACACGGTTGGCAGTTTTATTCATTCCGTTATAGTTGCGACAATTACTAGTCAGATATAGATAGCATGAGTCATCCTGATATAATAAGCAGTGGGAAGTTTTAGTTAACCATTCCGTTGTAGTTGTAGTACTTACTAGTCAGATACATATAGCATGAGGCATCCCAAAACCCAGCAGTTGTTGGTACTTTTATTTAGTCATTCCGTTGTAGTGAAGCTGATTACTAGTCATATCGGATACAAGTCAAATTATAACAGTAAACTTTAGTTATAGTTGTCTATGATCGAGAACTGTGCTCCAAGTTGTCCATAACCGCGAACACGGCTTCTCGAAAAGATTTAACCCTGCAGAGGTGCACCAAAGTTTCCACACGCACCTACACCCTTGTTGTCAGATCAGGTAGGTACAAGATCACAAAACATACACCCAACGGTATGTCGACGGGGTTTCGGACACGACGTTTCCCAGACCCAAAGCAAGCACATGGGGCCACCCACTAAGCTACCATGTGAAGTCGGCCGGTCTCGAGACGGACCTAGGGTTTGTGACGGCAATAAACGATGGGAACCCGAAAGTGTGGCTGGGCTCGTCGATACCAAAACGTGTACGGGTTCCAAAACAGTACAAGCGCTCCACGCGCAATAGTAAATAAAGAAGTAAATCATGGAATAAGTACATGATAGTAATAAAGCCCCAAACTACTTTGTGGCCCCTGGTACAGTACTTTGAAATCAGGTACTAATCGATGGGGGTGCCCACACACCCCACATGTGGTTAGCGCTCGATCTCTAACAGTGTCGAACTCGGGTCCTACGGGACACAAGTGGACGGTTAAAAACCAAATAACATCTATTGCCCACCTGTGCCTCTGCATTATTTACCTACTTCAATTTTAGTTATTAAACAATAATTAAAGCCATGATCATCTCCAACATAAAGCATAATGCATTTCTCCAACAACTGTGGTACTTGACAACACACAAATAGTACTTGAGCAAGCGACTACAACACGCAAGTCCAACTATCTACCAAACAACAGGTAATAGGATGTGTCCAAGGCAATATATGGCTGCAAGGGATACCACGGGTACGAAAACTAGAGCATCGCAACACAGATAGCAATAAATCAACAGGAGGAAATAAAGACTAGAAATGTAAAATAGGTAGAAAGGGGGAGAATGCTCGCCTGAAAACATTGTCGAAGGTTTATTCGAAGATCGGAGCGAAGCTCACATCAACTCAACGGCCTTATTCGCGAAGAAGCAAAACACTAGAAGAAACATCGAATGCACTATTTAATACTACGGCAAAAGATCGAGCATGATGCATGTATGATGCATGACATGGCAAAGGTGCGATGCAATTAGGCAATATTAAGCGAAACCGGGGTTCCGACAATTACTTAGAGGTTTCATGTTGTTTAGATACCCCGCAATTTAAATGTGGTATTAACAGGACAAGATAAGTTACCGGTTCTCTACGCAAATTTAAATAAGGCCAATATAAGACTAGAAAAGCCCGCATATGGTCTCCATATTTAATTTAGGTGAATCGTCGAAACACCCCCAAACACCCACAATATGTATGCAAGCATGACAATTTAATTATGCAACAAGATAGATGTCATATTATAAAATAGGGGCGGATAAGATAGGGGTCACACATGGGTCGAAGGTCTTGGACGTCGGGGTTCGACGGGGTTCGGGTTCAGACGCCGGGATCGATCTTGGCATCCGAGATGGAGAGCTCGTCTTTCGGGGTCGGGGTCTTCAAGGAACACCTGCATATTCTTCGGCATCAAGCCGGTCTTGTCGGCCTTGGTGAGATACTCGCCAAACTCGTACGACGGAGGTCGCCGTAATCAGAGCATCGCCGCTGACCCATCTTCACAATATCAGTGCCAAAACAAAGCATAGGAGCAACCCCACTGGTACTAGAGGAAACCTGCACTAGCACCAAACACACCACGACAGCAGCATAGAGGCGACGATGGGATGCGCAGAGGAGACCCGCAGCAAGGCCAGTGAAACGATGAGGTGCTGCAGGGAGACGACGCCAAGGCCAAGAGGAGGCACAAGACAGAGAGGCGGCGGTGAGCTCGGGCATGGCCCGCGCGGCGAGGAGCCTGGGGCGGGGAGGCGGTTGCAGCTAGCAGGCTCGATGGAGAGAAAGGCTCGCGCGGACGATGGTGAGTTGAGGCCAGCGGCGCCAGGGCAGGTCGGAGGAGGACCAGCGGAGGTCGATGGAGGAGGCGCGCGGCTGCTGACGTCGCTCTGGTGGCGGCCGAGAGGAGCAGGGACCGGGGGACGCTGGCACGCAGAGAGGAGGAAGGCGCGCGTCTGCGAGGGGGTGACGGTGACGCCTGGCTGCGTGGAGGGCGGGGCCAAGGTGGCCAAGGCTGAGGAGGACCCGAGGCGGCGGGGTCGGGCTGCCCTGTGAGCGAGCGAGGGGGATCGATCGGGAGGAGGAGCAGGGTCGAGGGAGATCGAGCAGAGGCGGCGGTCTCGGGAGGAAGGAGCGGAGCGAAGCGGGGCGGCACGCGTGGGTGGGTCCCGGGAGTGGGTACGCGAGCGGTTTGCGGGGTCGGGGACGGGGTGTGCGTGCAGGGCGGTAACGTGGGGTGGGGCGCACCGCGTGTGTGTGGGTGGGTCGATTTGGTGGTTGGCGGCGGCAGGGAGTTGGGTGGTTTGGGGATTAGGGTTTAGAAAGGGTAGGTCTAGGTTTAGGTTTTATATGGGGTAGTAGGTGGACTATGGTTGGGCCGATTGGGCCTGACCGGTGTCTGCATTCCCCGGGGATAAAATAGGTCTTTATTATACTATATTTATTTTATTTTGTTTGGAACAAAACAGTTGCAAATATGTTTAGACAAATAAAGATCCGAACGGACCGGGGTTTGAATTTTGAAATAGGAAGGGGGATATTTAGAAAACAAAATATGGCTTTTCGGAAATAGTTTTAGACAGATAGATGCATGATGATGCACAAAGTATAAACAACAGCGATTTTCTAGTAGTGGTTTTACCCGGGGTGCTACAATGACATACCATTCCTGTGGTTTTTCTATTCCTATACTTTTAAAATCCTTCGAATCAAACATGCCCTCAAAGTTTGTGGAGCTAGACTTGAAAGAGAGCAAAAGGACTCTTCAGTTGCACGTGTCAGGAAGGCGTGAAGACATCACGTTCCATCGATCACGTGCGACATAATCCCCTTATCGCTCACTCTCCCTCTGAAAGGGTAATTGCCCCTATGTGTGGTTTTGGTGATTAATGACAATCCCTATGGACTAATGTTTTCAGTGAGTTTTATATGAAGGAATATTCCATAGGTGTAACATCCCAAAAATACTAAACTTGGATCATCAAATTCTAATCCTCACATTTAGGGTTAACAAAAACTTTTCTAAATAAAATTATGAATGCATGCATATGTGTATGCATTGATTTTGAATTCTTTTAAACCCACCTTGTTTGTTTGTTTCATTGCTTGTAAAATGTTTCTTAGGTGAAATAAACATCATCTAAAACATTTCCCACACTCTTCCTAAAGACAAGTAAATCAAAACACATATATTAAATGAATGGTCACTTTGACCAATTTAACTCTCATGCCTACTTTGGCTGTCTCAAACTTTCAAAACCTAACAGAAACTTTTCTGGATCTTTGCACCCCTTGAATGTACTCATAACAAGGTATCAAGGCCCACCTTGTGATCATCCAGAAACTTTCAAATGCATAGTTTAAATGACAATTCAAAATTGAATCTTTATCATATGGGAAGATCCCACTTATTCAAAAACCACTCAAACAAGCTCTTCTTTCAAAACCCAAGCATCTGCAGACTCACCAGCACCAATCTAGAAAACCCACCAAAATTCATTTCTAAATTCAAAACTTGATTTCATGCGGCCATTTCATCAAACAGGTTGCAGACACAAATCAAACAAACATCAAACACTATTGTGAGCAGTGATTCTTGCCTAACTGGTTCCCCATTTAGCTCACACACAACTTAGTAGATCATCTAGGAAGATTAGCCCGGCACTAGCACCACTGTGAGCTTGCCATTGTCATCAATGGTGAATAGCCGAGCACCCTCTTGCCACCCCATAGTCGACAGCAAGCTAGGAGCAGCAGCAAGCCTGGCCTGCATGTCTGGGAGGCAGCCCACCGTCCACCGCCACTGCCCGCGGCGTTGCCAATCCTCGACCACGCACAAGCCGCGCCTGACCGCCAGAGACCATGCCGAACGTGCGCCGAGCACCACCTCGACCAGCGCCCACGATCGCGCGTCACCGCTGCGGCACACACGATCACCACCGACCTGTGAGACTGCCAGACATCCCGTTTGCCGCGTGCCATACCATCCACCGTCGAAGACGCCGCCGCCGCAGAGCATCGCCTGCTCTAGACCAAGCCGCACCGCCCCATGCCTCGAGACCATGTCGTTGAGCATCGCCAGAGACACCGCCGTCCCCTACCCTTGCCCATGCCTTTAGCCCAGTAACCTCGCCGACGAGCTCACTGCGGCGCCCCGACGGTCCCCTCGCTCGACTATAAATAGAGGCCACCCCCGCACGATTTCTTCACACCATCTCACTCCCCTCTCCTCACTGATCATGCCACACCATTCTCAGAGCAAGGCGAGCACCACCCCGCCGGAATTTCACCGGAGCCCGCCACCTCTGGAGAAGAAGGGAGCCAACGATTGGAGCCGCCCCAGGAGTTGCCGCGACCACCCCTGAGTTCGCCGTCGTCGACTTCGTCGTTCGCCCGCCTCGCCGACCCTCGCCCGTACCCCGGTGAGCCCCAGCACCCCTCACTGGCCGCGCTAGGTTTCGTTCTCGCCGACGATGACCCCCAGCCATTGGATTATAACTAGATCGAACGATCCACGTTTCCCCATACCGCTTCGCCCAGCCCCGTGTCACTGACGAGTGGGGACACCCACTTAAGCAGCCTGCGGGAGCACTGCGCTTAGCAGGCCGGCCTAGTAATTTTTCCCGCGCAGCCCAGCGATTCAAATTAAACCTTTTTCTTTTTAAATTCAAACCCACTTCTGTACCCAACTTCAAAAATCAACCCAGATCGATTCAGTGCACCAAATTGAATGAAACCAATTTTGTTGGAAAGGTCTTTGAATGCTGAATCCAAGCCCGTTGGATTCAAGTCATTTGGATCTGTAGATCACCCATAGTAAAAATAACAAGGCAGAAGCTTTTCTGCATTCAAACATTTTTCAAATTTAAACCATAAAAGATTTTGAGTTGATTCCAACTCTCAAAAATCACATTTAACCATACCTTTCAGAATATATAAAAATATATAGGTTTACTTGCAGAAATAATGTTCAAGTAATAAAAGAATGCTACATAAGCATTTCTAGCCACTTTAATTAATTAAAATAAAAGGGTAAAACCTTATTAAATTGTGACACCACTTTAAATCACATTCCCATGGACTAAAATATGTGGTGATGACATGTGTAAACATGATCCCATGTTTGGTTTGGAGAATATTAAATCTTAAGTAGTTTTTCAATGAGTAGAAATTGCTTTTCTAAAAATAAAAAGAATCAAATCAAGCCTTAACCTTGTAAGGTTAGAGATGATGTTAGATTATCTATAAGACCCTTGTGTGTGATGATTGCAAGTAGTTAAGTATTGTTTGGTGATTGTGTACCTCGTATTTATTCATAGACGCTAGTACCGACCAAGGCTACGAGGAGGAAGGAGGATACTACGAAGAAGAAGCCGAGGAGAACTTCAACCACTGCTCTGCACAAGGCAAGCTAGTAACTATGCAAGCCTAATACTACTAGTAAATGAGCAAGCTATTAACCTTGCAATCTAACACTTGCAAGTTAGCAAGCTTATATTAACATTGATGCAAGCTAACCCTTGCAAGATTACCCTACTGATGCAACAAACCCCTACTTGTTACTATGCCTATCATATGCTTTAAGCCTATGAGATCATACCCACTTGATAAACCAATCCTAGTTTTACTTGCAAGCTCCTTACTTTATTTCTTTAGCAAAGCCTCAACTTAGATTTGACTTAAGTAACTTTTAGATACTGGAAAGGTTCTGAAAATTGCATAAAGAGCATTAAATTGGCCTAAGCTAGAAACCTTGATATCAGCCTAAGATATAAGGTTGGACTTAGTTGAAACTCCACTAGTTACTACCCCATCATCAGTACTACCCCCCGTACCTTAGATGCTAGTGCTAAGCATAAAATTTGATCAACTTTAGATGGGAATACTTGGTGGAAAAATGGTTATGAAAACCTTAGAATGATGGATCATTCTACTGAAATGTTTTGGACATGTGTTTCCGAACCCTTGAAGATTCTGGTGATAAAAATGTTGAGGCATGAGCCTTAGCCCTTTATAAAACCGATGGTTGTCTGGATGCGATACCATTCCAATTTTATCGTACAACCACAATACCCGAAGATTGGGTAGGGCTTGACTGGAAACTTATATTCCTTAGTATTTGTTCCCTCACGACCAAGGTTTGAGTTGAGGCTACCTTGTGAAGATTGTCCACCTGTGCAGTACCCAATATGACAGCTGGTCATGGTTGGGAGGCCAAACTCACAGGAGAGGTGCTTATACTAGGGCGTGTAATTGAAAGGTTAGGATTGATTATCCGCATACTTAGTATGGTGAATTCAGGATTTGTTCCTGACGGATGTATCGAATATTGTGGTGAAAGTGTACAATCTCTGCAGAGTGTCAAACTATTCGAATTGTAGCACCCCGGCTAAAACCACTACTAGAAAATCGCATGTCTTATCTTTGTGCATCATCATGACATCATCAGGCATATTATTATTTTTTTGTCTAAAACTATTTTGCGAAAGACTATGTTGTTTTCTAAACTAGCCCTCCTTAAATTTCAAATCAAATCTCTAGGTCCGATTGGATCTTGTATTTGTCTTAAAAACTATTTACCAAATATTTAATAATAATAATAATTAAAAAAACCAAAAATATTTTTGTGGGGGAGACAGCCAGCCGCTAGGCCCAAGGCCCAGCAGCCAGCTACCTACCATCCATCTTCCGCCGTAGTATTAAATAGTGCATCCGTGTTTTTCTAGTGCTTTTTGCTTTCTCTTCGGATTAGATGAGTGAGTTGAGTTGAGAGATCTCCTGTTGATCTATTGCTACCTATGTTGCGATGCTCTAGTTTCTGTATACGTCCTTCCCTTGCCATTCTTGTGTCCCGTGGACCCCCCCGTTACATACTTTTGATATTAGCATAGCAACTATGTGTGGCCCATGAATGAATCCCTTATCATGAGTCATATCATATTATTTCTTTTGGGAGGCAAAGTAGGGCTTTATGCCATGCTTTTTTGCTTTATTTATGATGCGCGTGCGCGGCTATCGCTTTTGGAACCCCAGTTTTTAGTTTTCATCGATGTCGACAAGCGGACTTTCGGGGGCCCAGTCGTTCTGACCATCACCGCTAAATAAAAGTGCTAACAATTTCTTGTTTGGGTTGTAAATGCTACCCACCATTGTGTCGACTAGTAAGTATTGCAACTATAAATGGGTTGTCGTTGCGCTACCATTTGTATCGACTTAGTAAGTATTGCAATAATAACGAATGGCTGAATGGTCAACTAAAAGTGCCTGCTGCTTATATATCGGATGATGACTATGATACGAGACTTCCTCGTTTGGTCTCGAGGGGGAAATACCAGGATGGTTATGTTTGGTGGTAATTTCAGGTTGGATCCGAATAGGTATTTCTTATCCCTATCTGATAGCCGCCCACTGTATTGAGTCTCTATAGGTTGTTTAGTGCATGCTGAGCTGCCGCTTCAGTCCACCATACCTATGTAGGTGACGACCACCGAATTCTAGTCTCGCCGTGTACTGGCCTTAGTACTGACCGCTCTCTTTTTCCTTTGCCCTTTGTCGGCACCCCTTTTGTTTAAGCAGGTTTTTCGATCGACGTCATTAGCAGGGTTACCCTTCCGGCTTGGCCTGGGCAGGGTTATGGACGCCATTGGTTATTCTACAGGGCTCTTAGCTCAATTTGCATCTTGTCCGTATTCGGACGCTGTATCGTTTTGAAGGTGATTTGGATCTTTGTATTGTATATCTGTATTTTTGACTCTTTGAGTCGTTGTTGTATATATCTGTTCTGTGGGTTCCATCGTGGACTATTGTGTAATGATATTACTTTGTTTTCCACCCGCACGAAAGTGCCTGGTGGGCACCTTTGAATCGTTTCTATGCGGGTTTGGCGGGAATCGCTGAGACTTGCATAGGGTCGATTCCGAGGGTGTTACAGAGTGGTATCAGAGCTCAGTAGTTACGATACCCCACTGGTCCAGCCTGTAGGATAACCTAGCTAACGGACGTTTTAGAGTGTCAAAACTATTTTGGAAAATCAGTTGGATAGATCTGATTAGGTCTGCTTTTACTCCTTATCCCTTTGCTATTCTCCTCTTACCTCAACGTGTTTTGAATTTGCTCTCTTATCTTTTCTTTGAGTTCAGGAATTCTCGTGGTTGGGTTTCCGTCGTACCTTCAGGGTTTCGCTTCCTCCTCTTGTAATGGTGCTTCGACATCCGGTCTTCAGGCTATCTGATGAATCTTTCATCTGGTGTACCTTTCAGTGGACCCAAAAATCCAATAATTTTTTTTTCTTTCTATCCTCCGGTGTTTTCCGATACGACGAAGACATCCACATCAAACCTGATGAGAATCTCCATTCCTCCTTTGTTTCCGAACCTTGCTTGTCGAGATCTTCAGTCTGAATTTTGAGAGTTGGTTGCATAATTCTCCTATTCATGTGCAGAGTAATGCTTTGGGTGCGCGATGGACTGATCACCATCCGACTACCCTTATCATTCGCTTTTGTATATTGAATCGGTGGATCAAGCAATTCTACTCCGTTCGCCGAAGTTAGAGGTGGCCTTATTTTTTGATACCTCTACCTTCATTCTTTGTTTCTCCGGAGTGTTCTCTCGACGAACGTGAGCCCCGATCTTTGTTGGTGGTGTCGCCAATTTCAAGATGAAGAAGGAACCCTCGTTAGTGGTGTCGCGAGGATCTACACGAAGCGAGAAGATTCAGGTCATCGGCTTTCTTCCCCGTACTAGGAGGCGGATCTCGAGGGCGAGATCCATTGTTAGTGGTGTCGAATTGTAGCACCCCAGCTAAAACCACTACTAGAAAATCGCATGTCTTATCTTTGTGCATCGTCATGATATCATCAGGCATATTTTTTTTTGTCTAAAACTATTTTGCGAAAGACAATGTTGTTTTCTAAACTAGCCCTCCTTAAATTTCAAATCAAATCTCTCGGTACGATTGGATCTTGTATTTGTCTTAAAAACTATTTACCAAATATTTAATAATAATAATTAAAAAAACCCAAAATATTTTTGTGGGGGAGGCAGCCAGCCGCTAGTCCCAAGGCCCAGCAGCCAGCTACCTACCACCCCACGTCTAACCTAGAAACCCTACCCCAAACCCCACCCCACCACTCCCACCCTGCCGCCACCAACCCGTGTCGCCTCACGACCTGGCCCACCAACCGCACCCGCCACCCTGCGTCCTCGACCTGGTCGCCCGCTCCTGGCCCTCTTCCGCAACCCCCAACCTCGTGTTGCCCTCCCGCTCCTCTGCTCCCAATTCCCGCCGCCAGGGCCGGGCCCTTCCTCCTCGACCCCTCTCCTCTTGCTCCCCTCTGCAACCCTGCCCCTCACGATGCCGCCAGCGCCGCCATCGGACGCCGGTCCTCCTCCTGCAACACCGACGCCCAGCCGCCTCCTTCCCAGGCGCCACCGCCGCTGGGACTCCTCCTCCGCCTCTCCCGCTGACACCCGAGGCCGCGCCCTCCGTCAAGGCGTTGTCGGCCGTCCTGCTCATGACGCCCGCCCACAGCGCCTCGGTCTCCCTCACGCCGACCTCGCCTGCCTCCTCCCCGTCGCCCGTCTTCCGGCGTCGCCTGCACCAAGCTCGGCATCGACGCCCGTGGGCCCCTCTCCGACCGTCCTCCTCCGCCGCCCGATCTCCGCTGGCAGCAGGCCCCTGCCCCGACCGCTTCCTCCCCGGTTTTCCTCTCCATGGCTGCGCCCGGAGCCCCGCTCGCCGCTAGGGCTCCCCCTCGCCCGCGTCACCGAGTCGCCACTCGAGTGTCGTTTGAA
This sequence comes from Avena longiglumis, assembly GCA_030063025.1. Lineage (NCBI taxonomy): Eukaryota > Viridiplantae > Streptophyta > Magnoliopsida > Poales > Poaceae > Avena > Avena longiglumis. Next base: position 535,683,271 of record CP125976.1, read on the forward strand.
TCCTCATCTCTCTGGCCGCTTGTCGCTAGCTCTACCTCGCCATGCCGCTGCCGGCGCCTGATGCCGCTTTGGTCTTACTCTGCTTGCTGCCAGGATGTTCTACGCCAATTGGTATTGCCAATTCAGTGTTGTGTACCTCCTATACGCCCATACACATGTCTGTTTGTGCGGTTTTGATCGTGCCCTCGTTTCCTTGTTGTGAGCTTGCGCTTGTCGGGTATATCTAGAGTTGCTGCTAAATCGCCGCAAGTGTGTGCTTGCTGATTCTCAAGAAGAGGTCAAGTTTGATCGTGTCGACCTTCCCAGAGATGTACACCGTCATCTAGTTCGACCTCGCCGACGAGTGGTCACCGACAATGAAGCCGGAAATCCGAGTTCCTGTAGAGGACGACATGATCATCGACACGGATCCGAAGACCGTGGAACACCAAGCACGTCCTCCCGGAACCCGGTGGGGGTGACGCTGGTTTGACAAGTTCTCCTTCCCGGATGTGAAGACCGATCCCGGCGTGCCCGAACCCCACCAAACCCGAATCCCCTTAGAGCTAAGATCTTCGATCTGAGATGTGTGACCTTTTCCGAGCCCCTATTTTATAAATCACCAACTATATAAACTGTTGCATATTTAATTGTCATACTCGCATGCATATTGATGTGGTTTGGAGGCATTATGCCGATTCATCTCATAATTAAATATGGAGACCATATGCGGGCAAATCTAGTCTTATATTGACCCCAATTAAATTTGTGTAGCGAACCGGTGATATATTTTGCCTTGTTAAGACAACATTTAAATTGCGGGGTAACTAAACAACTAGAATCATCTATTTAATTGTCGGGACCCCGGTTCCGCTTAATATGGCCTAATTGCATCGCACCTTTGACATGTCATACATCATACATGCATCATTCCCGATCTTCCGCCGTAGTATTAAATAGTGCATCCGGTGTTTCTTCTAGTGCTTTGCTTCTTCACGGATTAGGCCGATGAGTTGATGCGAGACCCGATCTTTGGATGAACCTTCGACAATGTTTCAGGCGAGCATTCTCCCCCTTTCTACCTATTTTACATTTCTAGTCTTTATTTCCTCCTGTTGATCTATTGCTACCTGTGTTGCGATGCTCTAGTTTTCGTACCCGTGATATCCCTTGCAGCCATTAAATTGCCTTGGACACATCCTATTACCTGTTGTTTGGTAGATAGTCAGCCTTGCGAGTCGTAGTTGCTTGCGCAGGTGTTGCGTCACGCCGTCGATGTTCCACAGTTGTTGGAGTAATGACTTATGTTTAATGTTGGAGATGATTACAACTTTAATTACCGTTTAATAACTAAAATTGAAGTAGGTAAATAATGCAGAGGCACAGGTGGGCAATAGATGTTATTTGGTTTTTAACCGTCCACTTGTGTCCCGTAGGACCCCGAGTACTTGATACCTGTTCTTTGAATATTCGCACTATCCGCATGTGGGCCCATGAATCCCCTTAGCATGAGCTGGAGTCATATCTTATTTCTTGGGGCCACAAAGTAGTTTGGGGCTTTATTACTATCCTGTACTTATGCCATGCTTTACTGCTTTATTTATGATTGCGCTTGGGCGCTGTATGCTTTTGGAACCCGTGCCACGTTTTGCTGTATCGACAAGCCAGTCACACTTTCGGGTTCCCGATCGTTTACCGTCGTCACAAACCTCGGGTCCATCTCGAGCCGCCAACTTCAGAAGGGTAGCTTGGTGGGGTGGCCCCCTGAAATATTATATGAATCTTGTGATTTCTTTGTCGTGATGCCTCGTTGGGTTTTATTTGGTTTTTCCGAGGTTGATCGTGCGTGTGTTGCTATTTGTGCCCCCTGCAGGGTAAAACTTTCTGAAAGCCGTGTCCACGGTTATGGACGACTTGGAGCACAGTATCTCGATCATATACAACTATAACTAAAGTAGTGCTATAAATTTGACTTTATAATGACTAGTAATCAGCTTCACTATAATGGAATGGCTAAATAAAAGTGTCAACAATTGCTTGTTTGGGTTGTCGCCTGCTACCATTGTATCTGACTAGTAAGTATTGCAACTATAACGGAATGGCTGAATAAAAGTACCAACAACTGCTGGGTTTTGGGATGCCTCACCTATATGTATCTGACTAGTAAGTACTACAACTACAATGGAATGGTCAACTAAAAGTGCCCACTGCTTATTATATCAGGATGACTATTGATACCTGACTAGTAATTGCTGCAACGATAACTAAATAAATAAAACTGCCAACTGTGTGAGTTCCTCGGTTGACTTCCTCGTTTGGTCTCGAGGGGGAAATACCAGGATGGGTATGTTTGGTGATAATTTTAGGTTAGATCCGAATAGGTATTTCTTATCCCTATCTGATAGCCGCCTGCTGTATTGAGTCTCTATAGGTTGTTTAGTGCATGTTGCACTGCCGCTTCAGTCCACTATACCTATGTAGGCGAGGACCGCCGAATTCTAGTCTCGCCGTGTACTGGCCTCAGTACTGACCGCTCTCTTTTTCCTTTGCCCTTTGTCGGCACCCCTTTTGTTTAAGCAGGTTTTTAGATCGACGTCGTTAGCAGGGTTACCCTTCCGGCTTGGCCTGGGCAGGGTTATGGACGCCATTGGTTATTCTACAGGGCTCTTAGCTCAATTTGCATCTTGTCCGTACTCGGACGCTGTATCGTTTTGAAGGTGATTTGGATCTTTGTATTGTATATCTGTATTCTTGACTCTTTGAGTCGTTGTTGTATATATCTGTTCTGTGGGTTCCATCGTGGACTATTGTGTAATGATATTACTTCATTTTCCACCCGCACGAAAGTGCCTGGTGGGCACCTTTGAATCGTTTCTATGCGGGTTTGGCGGGGATCGCTGAGACTTGCATAGGGTCGATTCCGAGGGTGTTACATTCTTATAGGGAGGATTCTTACCATTCTTCATTTGGTTCTATCCTCCTCTATTGGACTATGATGTTTCTCTGAACTATCTTGTAGGGCTTGTTTTCCTCATCAAAACAAGCCCAAGATCATCGAAATCGGAGTCCGGACGCAAAAGTTATCGCCGTTTTGGTGTGCCATATTTGGTTCCAGCGGAATTCCGGCGGACCGAGTCTGTGGCCGGAATTTCCGGCAAACAGCCGAAAAACTATTATGTATGCTGTTTTGGTTTGTAACGGAACTTTCAGTTTTGACCGGAAATTTCAGCGGCTGATCCGGCGGCGCCGGTTTCGTCGCCGGAACGTGTTCGCCCAGCGCATCTTGCTTCCAACGGTCATCCCCCTTGAAGGGGTATAAAAGGGGGCTTCTTTCCCAAAGTTCTAAGGCTCTTGAGCTTGTTTTTGACCTCCATTGTTGACCCCTTTGAGCTTTCTTCCTCTCCCTTCCCTCCTATGATTCTTGCATCTTTTTGAGGGCTTTGGAAGAGGAGATCTAGATCTACAATCCCCACCAATCAATTCCTCCTCTAAGTGAGGGGAACCCATTGGATCTAGATCTTGGAGTCATTTGTTGGTTTCACCATTATTCTTCCTCTCTAATTCCTCCCTAGAACTTGTTGCTTTGGTGGGATTTGAGATTGAAGGATTTGAGCACCTTGGTATTCTTGCTTTGCATTCTTGCATAAGTGTTGAGATCTCCATTACGATTTGTTCGAGTGAGAGACCGTGAGCTTGTAATCTTGGAGGGTGACCTCCTAGTTGGCTTGGCAGTTGGTACCGCAGTGTCCTCTTCGTGGAAGATTGTAAAGAGACCCGGGCTTCTCCTTCATGGAGCTTGTGAAGTGGTTGTGGAGCTTGCCATCTCCGGAGTAGAGGAAACGCTAGCCGTAAGGAAAGGGTCTATTCCTTCGTGGGATAGACTCGGAGAAGAAGGTGAGCCTTTGTGGCGTGTGAGGAATCCTTCGTGGAACCTCACACCTCTCCAACGTGATGTAGCCCCCTTCCCAAAGGTGGTGAACACGGGAATACATCTTCGTCTCCGCGTGCCTCGGTTATCTCTATATCCGAGCTTACTTTCCTTGTGATAGCCATCGAGCTTGAAGTACTTATATCTTGATTATCACTTGTGGTATATTTATCTTGTGCTATTTTTCTTAGCTTAATTTGTTGTTGGTGCACTTAGTTGAGCCTAATGTATTTATATTTTTTTCTTGTAAAATAAACGTTAGGTTAATTCCGCATTCTATCAAGCCAAAATCGTAATAGTTTTGAAATTGCCTATTCACCCCCCCCCCTCTAGGAGGCATCTCTATCCTTTCACCCTCCTCTCACTCACTCATGCCGATCTCCTCCACTAAAGTCTCACCGGCGGCTAATCTCTAGGCTCTAATCTCCCTGGACCGAGTCCTTAGTCACCATGCTAAGATGGAATGTTGGCAAAAGCATGAGGCATTCGTATTTAGGGGTAAGTTTCAATTTCCCCAATTCCTTTAACGCTTCGTTTGGATGTTTGCTTTGGGAGGCTAGACATTATATTGGGTTGAATGTCCAATACTAGGGGTATTGATATTGAGCTCGAATGTCAATCTTCCTATTTGAATGTGTTAGATATTCGGAAGAGAACTGAATATTGAGGTTGAATGCCAAATCCTGTTTGGATGGTCAAAATGATGAATTGGAGTTGCAAGAGACATAGATCATTATGTTGCTATATACATGTGTAATTATTGTATGTGACAATCATTGGTGTACTCTCGAATACATAATATTTTTTTAACAACAACAAATACAAATAGTACAATTCTTCAAATAGTTTGACAACAACAAAATATCAAGTTCCCTGCATAGTCCATCATGAACGACGATATTACAAGTCCAAACACAATATTACAAGTTCATACGCACTATATAGTCCATACCATATGAAATACATGTTCTTAGGATAGAAAACACAAATGACATGCTCTGAACATAGTAACCCGATATGAATCAAGCTAACGTCCAACAAAAATGTGATCAACAAAAAACGCGGAGGTCGCCCATTCCCTTTCCTTGACAAATTAACATAAGACAAAAATGTAAGATATGGTAGATAAAATTGAAGAATCTCAAGGGGTGGGTGGGTGGGTTGGGGAGGGGGACTGAGATAGAAGAGAAATTGGTCATCGTACCCGCGTCGGACGCTGCACCTCAAGATGCACCCGTCAGTTGCCGGAGCTTGGGCCGTCATCCCTTTCCTGGATAGAGGCAAACCGAAGATGGGTGTCAATTAGATGCAATAGAGGGACCTGCCAAAGAAAGGGCCGCCGGGGGGAGGACGACGGAGTGGGAGGCCACCGTGGCCAACGACAAGGAGGAAGGGGTGGGTGCGGAGTAACCTGCGCCGCTACCGATGTCGTTTCGCACGCGAGAGCCGCACGTTCAACGACAAAAAAAGTATAGGAAGGGGTAATGCATAGAGGTGTATAGCCTGACCCATGGAGATTTGGCCTTATCTTTTTTGCCGATGGAAGCCACGCTCGGTATCGAGGCCCAATGACATGTTTCAATGTCCATGCCATCCAGACAAAAGAATTGTGGTATTCGGGCCTCACCCATTCCGAATATCCAATACCCAACGACAATTCAACCATCCAAACAAAGCGTAAAGGCTTTAGGGTTTATTTTCTATTTTAGACTCAATTTTCTTTGCAATTTCTTGTTTGCTAGGATGTGACGGACAAAGCCTATACTCCAGACTCAATCGAAGACCCCACATTCCATGGAATAGCAGTGGATTGTCCTAGGGTGTACTGTGTACATAAGGTTGAGCCTATCATATGTGTTGCATTTGAATGAAGCATAAGTAACCGCGGGTTCTACCAAAATGTAATCTCTTAGCTTGTGATTAGTCCAACATACTTATTACCGGTGATTTGTAGCAACAATGTGTTGGTTTATTTTCTAGGAAGCCACAAATTGTGGGTTAGTGGCTTGGTTGGATAAGGAATGGTCAGAAACATCAAAAAAATATTGGGAAGACTGTAGGGAATGTATCATGCTAATGATGATAGAATTGAGAATCAAAAGTTGGTGAAGGAGCTAGCTGATGAGAAGAACAAAATTAAGAACAAATATTATTCTCTTATTTGATGCGAAGAAATTCATGGATAAAGCTGAGAAAATGGTTGTGGAGGAGAACTTGTCCAAAATTAAGGACAAGACTATGAACACTGAGGATGAATTGGTGGAGAATAAGAAGGATATGAATTTGCTGAAAGATTGAAGTGTTGATAATTGAAGTGGAAATAAAGCAAGTGCAGAAATATCAAGCAGAGATAATGCAGAAAAATAGGATGAGAAAAAGTAGGGTACGAAGAAGAAAAATAAGAAACTTGAGTACATATTGTTTGATATGCTCAATGCTAGCGAGGCTAACATTAAGAGGATCAAGGAACTATGTGATAATTGATCTGTAAGTTCTATCATTTTAGTTTGTTCTACTTAGATCTTAAAAAGTTCTGATGAATTGTATCTTTTAATGAGATGATATGTAGTATCCCCTGATGTGATGGTGAATTGGCGGTGGTAGTCTAACATCTACTTTTGATGTGGTGGTAGATTGACACCATAGTGATAGGATGAACTACGATCATCTTTTGCTAATGATCATGCATGCGCTCTGAACTTTTCATCCTATGTTATGATTTCACTAGATGATAGGCATTGACATGGTAAGATCATCACATATGAATCTTAGTAAACATATATAAACTCGTCTGGACAACCAAACACTTTTGATTTGGATTAACCAGCCTTTGTGTACAGCCTACCAAAAAATGGAATTGTTGCTCACCACATGCAGCCAAGTAATCATAGTGTAGAAGATATCTTTTAGACTGTTTATAAGGGATCTGCCACCCAGGGCTTGCCCGATAGAATAAAGGATGATGGCTACCAAATGCGTCCCAAGCCGTTGGTATTTGTTAGCGTCTCACCTACTCCTACGGCCGAATATCCTGAGCGCACATAGTCCAAAAGCCTAGGTACTATAAGTCCCACTATGGATGGCACCCACAGCCGTCAGGTGCGGGTGGAGGTTAACCAAACACGAACTTGCGTTGTAAAATATTTTCCGCCACCCACATCTGCACCTGCACCTAGGTATAGTTTCTGTCCCATACCTGCACCCAGCAGGGTAAACAAAACCCACGGGTAAAACCCACCCAACAGTACAAAAAACGCAAGAACCTAAAAAGCATTATAATAACACATCATATAAGAAAAAACAATATATATATGTTCATTCATTCATGTGTTCAACAAAATAACACACATATATCAAAATACATAGCCAACCAACACAACATATGTGAAAGAAAACAACATCATAGCCCTAGATGTGTGCTTATTACGTACCTTTGATGGCCGCGGTGATATGCAAAAAAAATGACAACTAAGGAGGCCCTGCCATTTTATAATTTTCATAATATTAGAAGTAGAATTTATAGTTTTCTTTAGAAAACCACCAAGATAGGTGAACCCCACATGTTATATGTTTAGTAGAAGCAAGTGGTTATGCGGGTGTGGGTTTTACATTACCACACCCGCAGTACTCAATGGGTAGAGCCTTTTAACCATTTACTTACCATGGTTTAAGCTTTTATAGCATGCCCACAACTTAATGGGGTAAATACCCGTTGGGTAAGTGGGTAATGGATACCCATTTTCATCCCTGATCCCAACGGCTTGTACTTTGTATTGGATCAATCACTCGCTCCCCTCATGGTATCGCCGGTCTTTTATTTACTCAGGCAAAATATTTCCCCAAATACTTTAATTTAGCACAGGAGATTTTCTTAGTTAATTAATGAAAAATCGGGTAAAATTGTTACAACAAAATCACATACGCACGATGCACTCTCTGACCACCTAGGCAGACCAAGCGGCTCATCCAAGCTGCAACAACCGCCAACTCTCTAACATATTGATCACCACATCGCAAAGAAAACCCTACGGAAAACAAATGAACAAAGTTCTCGAACACAAAACCCAAAAGGATGAGAACCAACCATCAAGAAATTGTGGACGCCTTCCTTGTGGTGCCACTCTTCTTACTTTTGCTTCTGAGATACTCCTTCACCTTCTTTATTTTTCTCCCTGTAGTATTCTCTCATATGAGAAAAACAATTTCCTTGCCAACATTAGGGCTAAATGTCTCTAAACTGACGAGTAAGCCATAAAACACTTTGCAAATATATCCTCATAATTATGTGCCAACGCACCTAGATCATTTTCCTCAATCGTCACTCAAAGATACCACCTGGCCAATGGTTATAGGCAAGACAATAGCATCCAAAACCTCCAAGATCCACAAGCAGATGTATATGGCTAGGCTCCAACAGTGGTGGAGAGGGCGTCCTGGGAACAACCAAGGTGTTGGGGAACATGCTACATAAACTCTGATGATCATGCTTTTGGTTATTTTTTACTTCTATTCGTTCTATATATGTTTTCTCATACTTTTAGATCAAAAAGTATGATCAAGTTTGGAATTTTAATATTTATAATTTGAAAACTATTGTCTAATGTTGAGTTGTGAAAATTAAAGTTTAAGTGTGTGCTTCCTATGCATAGGAATGTAAACATGAAGAATGTGTGCGTGCCAAAAAGAAGCAACAAGAGAACATGGAAAGGTGGACACAAGTTAAAAGAAAATGAAGAAAGTAAGCCGGCGAAGGAGAAGCGCAAAGCAGACTTTGAGGAGAGTAGGCTTCAACTCAAGGAGAAACGGATGAGGCAATAGATTCTTACCGAGGAGAACCACCCGATCATGATGATCGATCTGAGTGAAATATACGAGATTATGAGGGAATACTGGGAGATCCGAGTGGAATAGGCAAGATTACGAGGGAATACTGGGAGATCCGAGTGGAATAGGCAAGATTACGAGGGAATACTGGGAGATTAGGATGGTGGAGCTTCGGCTAGCTTCTATAGCAACAACAATAACGGTGGTGGCAATGGAGGTGTTGCTTGATATACTTTAATATTCATGGTGGCATTTGATTCACGAACTTTCTCAATACTTGATCATGCTTTTGGTCATGTTTTATTTCTACTTGTTCTATCTTAGCTCATATTGTTGGATCGAAAATTCTGGTTGAGTTTGGAATTTGAATTTTTATAATTTGAATACTATTGTCTAGTGTTGAGTAGCGAAAATTAAAGTCCAAAATATGTGCTTCCTATGCATGGTAAATCAAAATCGATGAGATTCGGTTTTTGTGTATGGGTTTTTAGGGATTTATCCCGCAGAACACCATCAGTTTTGTGGATTTTTAGGGATTTATCCCGCTAAACCAATCATTTTTTGTGTATGGATTTTACGGGATTTATCCTGCCAAAACCCGTACCGTAAAAACGGTAGACGGTATTCGTTTTTATAGGGTCTGCTACAGTTGCTCTTCAGATATCGTACATTTCTTCCATTCAAGACATCCACGATTTCAGTACTAGTAGCATGTATCAGAGATCAGCTATATCTGTCATCCTGCAAATAAAATACAATTCAAACATACACAACATACGAAAATGAAAAATCTACTGACAAAATCCAGAAATCAACCGACAGTAGATGCTCGTTCAGTTGTCCCCTACCATTAGAAGAAAAATATGGAGAACTACAATGTAAATGGCAGAAGGCGTTGTACATTTCAGTAGAACATTAAAGCAACAAACATCACACCATCTTCAGGCTTGGGCACTGGCAAGATGACGTTCTACATGGGATAGTACCTTCTTGAAGCCTTCTTAATCACAATGACAGTATTCTGTAGGGTCCTCCAAATGCCTAGCAAAAGGTCAAACAGTTTCTGAACATCATCGTCTTCTCCGTACATTATTTCAGTCCTCTTCAGGCTTGGGCACTGAAAAGATGGTGTGTCCTGAGATCCTAGAGATGTCCATACCACATTTCCTCCTGCCATGCTTTTCTTAGAAACTCCTGGAATCTTTAGGGAATAAAAATTATTCAGCCAAACTGTAAGATGGTAAATCTAAAGTATAGAGTAAAACGTCAATTTAGTCTATAAAGTTGCCACATATGTTAAGTTTTGGTTACAAACTTGCAAATCGTAAATTCCGGATCACAAAGTTGTCACGCGTGTGCATTCTGGTCAGTCCGTGACGGAGCCATCAAAACCATGCAAGAACTTGATGACATGACATGTCAGTGCCATTGTGTTAACACAGGTGACGGGATACTATGCAAAAAAACACCATACTAGCTCAATATTCCGTCCCCAACCAAAGAAGCCTAGATAAAAAGCAAGGAAAAGACAAACATATCGATCCGTCTCATTCCAACCAGAGCCAGCCCAGGTAAAAAAAGACAAACGTAGCAAGCCGATGCATAGGGAGCAACTCGCCTCTAGTGATCGAGGTCCACCACCGCCCGTCGATAGGTCGGCGATGGAGGCGCATCGCCGCCGTCCAGGAAGATGGCTGCTGCACCATCAGATCCTGACGGAGGCGCGCCCGAGGCCAATCTCGAGCCTGTGACCGTGCAGTGATGAGACCCTCGAGACATGTGTGTCTCAGTTTGTTCTATTTTGCACACTACTATCTATATTTTTTGAGTGAAATGAATATGAAATTTATCAAATTTTGCACACTACTATCTATATTTTTTGAGTGAAATGAATATGAAATTTATCAAATTTTGCACACTACTATCTATATTTATTGACTGAATTGCATATCAAATTTATCAAATGCTTGAAATATCTATGCAGAGTCTGCTATGTACAGGTAGATCATACAAACTTTTATATGGACATGCCTGCTATTTATCTATGGCATGATGTTACATCATTGGATTTAAAATGCTTGAAATATGAATTAAGCATTGAAATCTAACCGAATTTAAACCAGCTAGAAATATCCATTACATAACTACTAAAATTAAACCTGCTCCAAATATCCATTACATGAATGAATTTAATCCAGTGGTAAAAAAATCAAGGGGTTTCCCAAACACTACAGCCAGAGATGCCCCACACGTGCTACTTATGTGCTGTCTTAACGTCCGTTTTGGCAGCACCATCACGGTTTGATCAGAATGCACGAGCGTGGTAACTTCATGATCCGGAACGATTTGCAAGTTTGTGACCAAAATGTACATTCGTGGTAACTTCATAGACCAAACTGGGGTTTTTCTCTAAAGTATATAACACGATAGAGATGAAGATATAAAAAAAGTACCTTGCATTCTTGCAGAGTAAGCTTCTCCAAACAAGGGGCATTGTTCAGAAAGCTTCCCAGTATATCACAGTTGTCACTCAGATCACATTTGTCGAGCAGTAAGGTTCTGACATTATGGAACACTGGGAAAGTAGCCGATCCAATGTGGAAATTAGCCTGATCGGAGGAATGAAAACATGACCCAATTCAAATGATGAATACAAGTCTAATGAAACCATATATGGTTTTTTAATCCTCTTATTAATTGCAAAGATTAAAAATTCAAATGGCACCAGAAAACTGCAAGCTCAAACACTAAGTTCCCATTGATAGAACTGCGGGCGAGAGATACTTCAATCGAACAAAAATAAGTTAACTGGCACGAGAGACATACCAGCGTTTGAAGACCAATCAGTTCTAAATCTTTCACATAAATTAGGCTGGGAAAAAGCTTGCATGGCAGCCTTGCTGCAGAAGCTTTTATAGAAAAGGTGGCTTTGATGAGTAACGGCATTTCGTTTACTACAACAGTTTGCCAGTAATGACGAAGAGCAGTGAGTACCAGCTGCAAATAAGTAAGAGATGGAGCTTTGATAGTCAACGTGCTAGGATTTTCAGTTGTACAATCCTCAACTGTCAACTTCTTCAACGTGCAAGATGAAATTTCTACGTCATCGTCGAGCCTACATTCCCTGAGCTCCAAATCCTCCAGGACAGGACATCGAGAACGAAGCTGCTGTGTGAAAGTTCTGTCTAAAGTAACACCGGTAAGATGCAGCATGTTTAGTCGTGAAGAACTGGAACCCAAGTGTGGTAATTTACAATCTTCAGTCGAATGGATCTCCATTACTTTGGGGCAGCGCTTGATGCCTCGGCGTAGCCACGTGTTGACAAATGTGATCGCAGGATGAGAAACGACATCATGAAATCGGAACGTATCTAATGTTGGCGCACTGTGAAACATCAGCAGATTGGTGACGAAATCCTCAAACTTGGCAAAGTCGATTTCAGTCTCATCCGAGTACATGTCGACCCAATCCTCGGAGCCCGACCCGATTGTGAAGTCCCTCTCGTCGATGGTGAGGCAAGGCATGGAGCACCAGAGGTCCTCCCACCTCCGCGAAAGCACGCACGTCTGCACGGCCTCCCCCGCCGTGAGGAAGGACATGATATTGTGGATGAGGCCATCAGGGAGATCACTCAGCCTGTCGGCGTTGCCGACGGGGCGTTTGCCGGAAGGCCCCATCGTCGGTGCTGAAGCCGCCACCTCTGCATCAATGCATCACAAACACAAAGGATATGTGATAAGTATGTCGTTTTTTCCTTTGAATCGTACTAATCTGAATCTGTAATGGGGGGAATGGGGTGATCATCGAACCTTTACTTACGACGCGTCTTGACCAGCTCAGGGGGAGTGCGTCGAGCTGCCGTAGATGGACGGAAGATCCCCGAAGAATCAGAAAGGGAGCTCACGCCGAGACGAACCCTAGAAATCGATGGAAACGGGCCGGATGGGGGAAGCCCCTATGCTCCGCAACCACTGTGTATCGCGGCGTTGTTTGGATAGCGCGTTTTCAGAGAACTAGTTTAAGCAAAACTGATTTTACCCTTAGTTTAAGGAAAACGCTGTTCGGATACTCCAACTAATTTGAAACTAGTTTATCGGTGCATGCACAATTTCATGTTTTGGGGAAAACGATTATTATTAGTTGTTTTTGCAAAAAAAAAACTCATTTCCTGGAAACCAAATATCCTCAGGATTGTTCTTCTTCGTCCCCTGGGTGCTTTGAATCGCCTGAGGTTTTCTTGAATGGGGTTATGTAGAAATCCTTGTTGATCCGTCTAACTCCGGCGCGGTATCGCCTGCGGGGGGCGTCATTTCTTTCTTAAGGGCATTGCGGATATCCCTAGTCCAAGCTACTTTGAGTATCCAATGGGCTGGACAGAGTGTCATGGCGATGACGCACCTTGTTTGAGGGGGCTGTTTGATACTAGACGATTCGGTGTACTAGGCATGAGGTGGGGCAAATTTGACGAACACAACAGTGGCTGGTTATCCTTGTGCTGTCCGAAAAGTTGGGGGCGGAATGGCTGCCCCCATGACCCTCGGGAATTAAAGAAACCGCTAGCTAAAGGAAGGATATCGCCTTTTTTCTTTTTAAACGGCGTCCATGTCGGTCCTCCTGGAATAAATAAATAAGATAAGATGGTTATTGTTTCTCCCCTCGTCCTCATTTCTGTGTTCTCATTTTTCTTCCCCTTTTTTTTTTTACTTTTGTGTGTGACAGTGAAGGACAGGGACAGACAAACTGCTACCGCCTGTGGGCTTGGGCTGCTTTCCCCTGCTCCCCCGCTCTCCCCAGCTCTCGATATCCACGCGATCTCGGATCTCGTGGTGTTTCTTCTTCTTGTTGGACTCTGTTTGGTTGCTTGTCTCTGTGTGGTGGTGTTGTCTGTGTAGTTGTGTGTGTTGTGTTGTGGATGTTGTTTGTTTGTTGTTGATTGCTTTTGTTTTATAAAGTTTATTTTTAAAGATCCTTGTGTTGTCGATTCGCTGTTGCTTTCATTTTTTTTTCTTTTGGACATGTTACTCTAGTCTTTTCATTCGTTCGAACTTATATATTAGGTGTTTGCTTTATTTATAAAGCGAGATGAATAGCCTGTTTTAGGAGTTCTTGATCCCCCAAAGACTAGAACATGGGAGTTCCTCGTGAGCCGTGGTCATCGGCGGAGTCAGGTTTTGAAGAATAGGCACATGAATAAATAGTCGAACGTTCAGTTACTATATACGCTATGTTTTAGCTTGATGAAGCAAATCTATCTAGACTAGTTTTAGTATATAGGTCCACTCATGTTTATAGTGAATCTACATACTAAAATAAGTCTAGATTCATTTTTTTTATAAACCTAAAACATCTTATATTTTAAAACGGAGGGAGTATATTGGCAAATTTCATGTACATTGGCAAATTTCTTCCCCTCAAACATTGGGGCAGTGGTATCGTCGGCGGCCGCCGCTACTGGAGCGGAACTCTAGCTCGTGGGTGACCTCAGGCCGGAGCGGAGCTCACGCGAGCGGCGTTGGAGGCCGCGGCTGCTGGAGCGGCGCTCACGCCAAGGACGTTGGAGGCCGCCATTCCCTGAGAAGATCTCATGCGGACCGCGGAGAACGTCGGAGGTCGTCGCTGCCACAGCGGAGCTCACGGGGAAGACGTTTACGGCGGCCGCCGCTGCAGGAGCAGAGCTCACACGGACACCGTCATAATAGCTTTGGGGTGATCCAAATGGAGCCTTCGCTGGATGTGCTGGATGCTGCTGCCTCGTCTTTCATGGCGCCCGGCTCTTTGATGTTGAGCACGGACAAGACAATAGCCAAAGTACTCCATTATTCATGATCTTCGACAAGGGATGCATTGCCATTCCAATTCGCAGCACTACAATCAAAATGACGCAGAACCCCCTAAAAAAACAAAATGATGAAGAAGAGAAGCAAGCTGTACGACGCGTTTCGAGGTGCTGACACGTATGGCTCGGAAAAAATTCGAGTTTAACTATGTACAAAGAGGAGTCGGGGACGGGGTCCAAACAAAGTATTTAGTAATCCCATTTTCACAAAATAACAACTTAAAACTATTTTTTTCTAAAATTTCTCCTAAAACCTATTTTGATTAATATAACTAGACGCATGCCTGTTTCGAGAAAACCCATTTTAGTTAAACTTGCTCCAAATACTTATCCAAACATCCACTAAATGATGTCTAGATACATAAGTTTTAAAAATCTAATATATATATATATATATTTTAGAACGGAAAGTCCGAAAATCGTGCACGAAATGCTTATTGCCACCTGTGCCGCAATTGGTCCATTATATTTCGTGCGGAAAGTCGGAAAATGTTCATTATATTTTGGAAATTTTTCTAAATTGGTTTATGGTGTATGAATTTGGTTCATGATTTTTAAAAATTGTTCATGATTTTGAATCCGTTTCATGATTTTTAAAAATTGGTTCATGGTTTTTAGTTCTCAGTAGCAGCAACCAGCAAGACCTCGATGATATACAAGATGAGTGGGATTCCTCTTAGACTGTCTTTGTCACCAAGGTCAGTACACGATCTGGGAAGAAACAACCATGGGTAACCTCGCCACGAACTCGACCAACGAACGAAAAAAAGCATGACTCTCCGGCATGCACATCCTCATGACCACCTGTTGGTTGTTTCCGCCCACCGCCGCTTCCTCTTCCAGATCAACGGCCTCCCGTGATGGCCACAATCGCTGTCGTGCCCTCACGGTGTGAGCAGGAACGATGTCGTGCCACAATCGCTGTAGTCCCTTGGCTTTATCATGGGAGTTGGACCCTCTGAGCTTCCCAAGCTGCGGTAGTTCCCAAGCGACATCGAAGAGCGCCGCTTCTATCTTTGGCCAAGGGGGGGCACTCCGCACCTCAAGAGATGATGCTTTGAGGATCTTTCTTCTCCGAGCTTGGAGGTCTTTCGATCTCCACATGGCGACCCATCCTGATGGTGGACCAAGTGGCGTAGTCCCCGGCGCCGCCGCCAGCGGCCGTGTTGTGAGATCCATAAATCGAAGCGGTGGAGAAAAAGGACTAGATTGCTCTCCTTTTTGTTTTCTAGTGTCCTTCGTGTAAAAGTAGAGGCCAAACTTGTATCTCATGTTATAGCTAGGGTTCTCTTTGTAATTTTACCCATCGAGTAATGGAGTCTCTGGGGCCTTTTCCGTTAGTTTCCAAACAATATTGTCCTCCACCTCCTCATTGAGTTGTATGTTTTGGAGAAGAGACCAAAGCTCAACGCATTGACTTAGGTGATCTATAGTGAAGTCATCACCTAATTTAATCTTCCCCATCCAAGCATTGTTGCTTAAGGCTTGGCTGACCTTCCAAGCTTTCCTTACTGACACGTCAAAGATGAGCGATGCGATATCTTTTGGTTTTCTTCCTTGGAGCCAAGGCGCGTGCCAAAAAGGGGTCTTGTTCCCATCTCCAACGGTGATGGTGGTCGCGGCATAAAAGATGCACATGTCCTCTTCAGAGCAAGGTTTGCCGAAACCCACCCAAAAAATTTCGGGGTCTTTCCATTAAAGCAAAGGCCATCTCAAACATAGAACCGTAGTAAACTTACCAACGTTTTTGATCCCAAGATCTCCAAGCTTTTTGGGTCTACACACCGTTTGCCAATTTACTTTACACTTGGCCCCGGTTGTCTTGTCCTTGGCCGACCAAAGGAAGGCCCTTTCTATTTTGTTGATGAAACTTATAGTACCCGGTGGAATGACAAGGGAGGTGAGGTAATAAATTGCTTGGGAGGTGATAACTGATTTGACAAGCTCATTGCGTCCGACCATCGTGATGAACTTCCCATTTCAAGTTGGGAGCTTCCCGACACATTTGTCCTCAAGATGTTGAAAATCCACCCTTTTAAGCCGCCAAACCGAAAGAGAGAGCCCAAGGTACTTCATAGGGAAAGAAGCTCGAGTCACCGGTAGGCCATCAAGAATGTCCTCAAGATTGATATTTCCACACCTAATGGGAACAACGTTACTCTTTTGGAAGTTGGTACAAAGGCCGGTGACCTCTCCAAAGCTTTCAAGAATCATGGCTAAGTTTTGAATGTCCGCTTTGATTGAAGCCACGAACACCGCCGCATCATCGGCATAAAGGGATGTTCTCAAGATTGCCCCCTCCCTTTTAGCTTATGCAATAGCCCATGATAGGTTGCTCTTTCCAATAATTGGGATAGCGGGTCAATAACAAGAACAAAAAGAAGCGGTCATAGGGGGTCCCCTTGCCGCAAACCCCTCCCATGACTAATAGGGGCACCCACAATGTCGTTGAGTAGCACATGTGAAGAAGACGTAGAGAGCAGAGTGGCAATCCAATCACGGAATCGACTCGGGAAGCCGCGACGTTGTAGGAGGTCAAGATGTATTCCCAACAGATAGAGTCAAAAGCTTTCCGGATGTCAAGTTTGAATAGGAGCGCCGGGGTCTACCCTTTGAGAAACTTCGAAGCAAGATTTTTTACATAAAGGAAATTGTCGTGGATGCTTCTCTTCTTTATAAAAGCACTTTGAGCATTGGAGACTAAATCATCCATCAACGGCCCAAGACGGAGAGCAATTATTTTGGAAATGATTTTTGCAATTGCATGTATCAACCTGGTATTTGTTTTTATTCTTTTGAATCTTCGAATTTGAATATTTCGAAGATTTCAAAAGAAAAAAAAATCATGGAGTTCGGCTGCCAAAACGACGCACTCGATTTGATATCCACTTTTTGATTTGGTACAAGTAGTGATTTTGAGTGTGAGTATGTAAATTCATTCCCTAGCTAGCGCAGTAGACTTGAAAACCGCGGCGGAAAATGAAGCGGCACCCTAGAAGAAAAGCAGAGACGCCTCGGTATCCTCGGGAACTTGCAATGTGCCTTGATTTCGTTAGCGCCGTTTGGGTCTCCTTCTCCC
This sequence comes from Avena longiglumis, assembly GCA_030063025.1. Taxonomy (NCBI): domain Eukaryota; kingdom Viridiplantae; phylum Streptophyta; class Magnoliopsida; order Poales; family Poaceae; genus Avena; species Avena longiglumis. Next base: position 535,700,918 of record CP125976.1, read on the forward strand.
GCTTCCGAAGCAATGAACACTCACTCTCTTTCCACTTATCCCCTTCAACCCTACGACCCGTCCACTGCTGCTGACGTTTCTTCTCGGCAGCGATTCGTCATGGGCGGAGGGCGGAGACGGCGAGGCCGAGCGGGCGGTGCTGCCACGCCTTGCCCTTCCCGTGGCGATGTTACTCTTGCTCTCGTCGGCAAAATTGGTTCCGGCAAGAGTGCGACCGCGAACAGCATCCTCGGGGACGAAGCCTTTGCATCCAAGCGCTCCTATCGCGGCGTCACCAAGACTTGCCAGAGCAAAAGTAAGGCGTTTCAGGAGGGCTGTGCGTCCCGCCCCCTGAATCTGAATGTCATCGACACCCCAGGTGGGAGTTCTCAGTCATAATATGTGTTATTAACATTTTATTCTTTGATAATGAAGTAATGACTGGTGTCGAAGTTTATATGTATTTCCACTAGCTAATGTTTGTGCGAAGCTGCATGTTCTGAAAAAGGTTGACTAGTGATGTTTGATGTCCATTTTGAAAAAAGAAGGGGAAAGCCCCAAACTCGGTGTTGACATGATGCATATAGCTTTTTATTAATTTTATTGAAGTTTGTTTACAAATATTACATCTCAAGGGTCACATGAGGTTGATACACAACCATCTATAAAAGAGGAAAATATCATGAGGCGCCTATGCATCAACATGATATCTGGCTATCAAACCGCCAATCGTGATGGTTGTATAAATCCCATGCAACAGTTTCCAAGTGGTCGCAGCCATTATCCATGGCCCGCTTACGCTTGGCAAACTGGAGAAAGGACCGAGTAAGAATCCAATGTGTAGCTAGTGGGATAACTTGCAAAAAAGAGGGGGCTTTTGATTTGTTAAAACTAAAGTCACTGTGTATATTTCATATAGCTCATATAGCCCAAAGTAAAGCACCGACTCCATTTCAAATATATTGAGATGATTTCATATCTTTTGTGCTAAGAGATCGACAACTCTTTAATTGATTTTTTGGTGACTCTTAATTGCATGTTTGAAAAGGCGGTTAATGCTTCAAATTATGATTAACTATTGTGCTCTTTCCATGATAGGCTTCTTTGATATGGAATCCACCGCTGAAGATGTTCAGAAGGAGATAGCTAAGTGTATGGACATGGCAAAACATGGGATACATGCAGTACTTCTGGTTTTTTCAGCCGCGTCTCGGTTTTCTCATGAAGATGAGAATACGATCGAGTCGATTAAACTCTTTTTTGGTGATAAAATCCTTGATCACGCAATAATAGTTTTTACACATGGAGATGAAGTAGGAGGAATGCTTGGTTGGAATGAAATGTTATCTGATAGTGCCCCTCAATATCTTCAGGTCAATTTCATCTATTTCCACTGTTACTCAAGTGTTTCCATTTGCATTTGATGCGATCATGTCCTGTGAACTCTATGTTATTAGGAACCAGTTGCAATCTGATTGAGTGTTTCTTACATGAGCACACTCTTTTTCAGGACATGTTAAAGCTATTTGAAAATAGAGTTGTTCTCTTTGACAATAAGACCACTGATGCTGAGCTCCGTCAATCACAGATCAACAATTTGTTTGATGCTCTGGAATTTGTGTTGTCAATTAATGATGAGAGACCATTTTCCAATGAGATGTTCATGCACATTCAGGTTCTTTTATCTTTTAGTATTATTACCTTTGATGAATAAAGGCTGTGTGCATCGCTCGATCCAGAGGCCCGGGCTCTGTTCCCTTATTCGAAAAAAAGTATTATTACCTTTGGACTTTCAGTTTCCTTGACTGTTTATTGTTCTATGGTACAGGAAGCACATCAAATGTTCAACTCAAAGAGAGAGATATACGATGAATACCTTATGCATATCACCATGATGGTAAGAAGTTCCCAATATATAACGTCAACTAAACTTTTGGCTACTGAGTTGGTACATAATATTTCTTAGCTTGCAGTTCATCGACATTTACCCTTAGAAAAACGTATATGATTTCCATATCCCTTTTCTTTTGGATGATGGGAGAAATGAGCATCCTCCGCCTCAACATCGTGCGACGCACATGACCAATTTTATTACAATGATTGTAGGATATGCAAGGAAAAAATGTAGAAAGAACTCTATATACAAAAAGTTCATTTTTACATATGGTGTTGGCCACCCATTTTATTACATAAACCACCTTGAAGCTAGAGAAAGTCTGATGTGGAACGATGTCTTGAAGCTAAAATGCTGATGTGGAACGATGGCTTATATTAGAAAGCTAAAGTGCTAAAAAATGCTTCCCACTTGCGCGAGAGCCACCTGTGGATGCTCTATTTGGCAAGCTTGTATTTTTGTTTTGATTGTCATTTTTGCCAGAAAAATCTAGACTAGTAGTAATCCAACATTGTTGGACTAGTAGTAACACAAAAATAAGTAAATAGTGTGAACATAACAGGCTTCTCAGCAGTGAGTTAATTACAGTAAGTTGGAAACTAGAAAACATATCTTGACCTATCTCACTGCTAAGTTTTTTCTTGGTTATATCCCAAAATTCATTTATAGTCACTAATACCATATGACGCCACACTGAATAGTGAGTAGTGATGCTAAGGTATTTAATAATAGATCACGTAACTGTCTTTCTTAACTCCATAATGGAATCCATCCTCTACATGAGTTTTTTTATGAGGAACCGGCGGATGTTCTGCCATCCATTAAGATAGAAGAAAGATTTTATTTACAGATCAGGAGCCAGGAGCCAGAGAGGGAGGCCGAAAGACCCGCAAACAAAGGTCCTAGAAACCCCATCCACACCAAAAAGAACAACGTCTACAAAGGTCTACATGAGTTTTATTTACATACCAATAAGAACAACGCCATAAATAGATTTATTAGTAAAAGATTGCTTAAAGGGAAACAATGATGAATTTTGTCTGAGCAATGAACTGTTATCGGTTCTGTCCAACCAAGCACAGACTTGCAGCTGGAGTGTACTTAATCTACTGTATATGTATTACCTCCAGTTCCAAACTAGATTCATTTTGTGAAGTTCACTGGTTATGCTACTTCCATGTGCTTTAGAAATTCTAGGTTATGGTGTAAGTATGTTCCATATGTGATATGTTCGCCTGCCAATCTTCTGCTCTGAAGTACGTCAATGTCTAAAAATACTTTCTATAGGTGGAGGAAAAGCTCAACTGCACAACAGAGAGGCTGGAAAAACAGCTTCAAGAAGAGCAGAAAGCAAGGCAGAAAGCGGTGCATATAATGACAGACCAGATCCGTACTCTGCAGGAAAGCCTACAGAAGGCTGAAAATGATAAAAAAGATGCTGAATATAGACTTAAGAAGGCTGTATATGCTAGAAAGGTTGCTCAAGATGAAAATGAGAGGTTAAAGAAGGAGCGCAGTCCCAATGGCAGTTGCATCATTCTATAAGATTGTGAGCTTTGGGAAATTTGCAGCACTGACAAATGTCCTAAGTTGCCAACCCGAAGCTTTTGTTCCATGCCAGTACTTGTGATGCGAAACTTGTTTATGAAATCGCTTGCTACATTATAATTGGCCTCAAGAGGATATTTTTGATTTATGCATATGCAGTCCGTTGCCTGAAATATTTTTTTTTTGAGCTGGGTTGCCTGAAATATTTGTTTGGACTCTTGTTTCAGAAGATGAAAGGATGAACTTGCTATTTGTCCTGAATCTGATAAGTCTTTATTTCCTATCTGATAGTTCCTTCACTATTGCACTGCATAATTGCATGTCGAACACCTAATAATCTTGCGCTGCTTCCTTAACAATGTGGAAATTAAGTTTCCTGCAGTGTTTTGCTGCATATAATTAGCATATATATATGATGTACTTTCTACTATTCTTTATCATAGCAGACCTTCTGAACCTAGAATTACTTCTATTACCATCCACTGTGTCTCATGGATTTCTACATATACCTATACGCATATACAGTTTCAATCTTTTTATGACGGCAGTTCTTCAGCTGATCTCCTTGCCATTGCCCTCTGCTGCGATCTGAGCAGAGGCAGCGTCAGAGCCATCCGCACCTGAATTGTACCACCTTGCGCAGAGCAGGTAGCAGAAGAAGTTGATCACGCTGAGCACGGCGAGCATCCAGTAGAAGAGATCCAGCCTGTCCTTGTTCAGGTCGTTGTCGCCGAGCCAGCCGGCGCCGCCGTTCTTCGCCGTGACCCTGTTCACCGTGGTGACGAGCACGGAGCTGAGGTAGAACCCGAACGCGTAGGAGCAGTAGGTGAGCGCCGTGAGGAAGGACTGCATGCCGGCGCAGGCCTGCTTGTAGAAGAACTCGATGAGCCCCACGGCGGTGAACATCTCCGACACGCCGAACACGAGGAACTGCGGCGCGATCCACAGCACGGACATCTGCGTCCCGGACGCCGCGAGGTCCCGGCGCCGGCGCTCCACGGTGGCGGCGGCGACCATGGAGAACGCGACGGTGCAGAGCCCCACGCCGATGCGCTGGAGCGGCGTGATCCCGGACCGCGTGCCCGTGAGCCGCTTCATGAACGGGACGAGGAGGAGCTCGTAGGCCGGGACGAGAACGAGGAGCATGGCGTAGGGTATGGCCTGCAGCGACGCCGGAGGGATGCGGAAGGATCCCCCGAAGATCGCGGTGTCCATGGCGCTGCCCTGCTGCACGGAGAAGGTCTGCAGCTGCGCGAGCACGGTGTTGAACACGATGGTGCACGCGAAGATGGGCGTCACGGCAAGGAGGGTCTTGGCCTGCTGCACCTCCGCCACCGTGCACAGCCGCCACGGGCTCTCCGGCTTCGTGTTGCCGGCCCCCTGCTGCACCGCGTCCCTGGTACACGCCTTGTCCAAGAACCTGTGTAGTTTCAGAGAGTCAGACATAGCAGCTCAGAGCAATCTGCTGATGCTGAAACGCTGGATTTTGTATGTCCGGCCCTGCTCACTGCTTAGTGCTTCACCTGAATTTGTTGCCATGGCGGAAGTTACCGGCGAGGCGTGCGGGCTCGCAAACTCCGGCGTTCGCAGGATTGGTGGGGCAGATTTGCTTCCTCTTGTTGAAGGCAGCGACAAACACCTGCAGAATTTAGAACAGTTCGTAGCGTTCGTCAGTATGTTACAAGTTGGTCAGTATCAGCTGAGTCAAAAAACAAAAAAAAACAAATATCTAGACACGACTACTCCAATTAGTTGTATGTTGGTTAGAATTGTTGAAACTGAATACTACCTCACTTGCTTATAGTTACATCTCTGTGCTAAAATAGTTTTAACTTATAGCTTGACAATAACAGCACAAATAACCACTCAATAATTCACTTGCTTGTCATTTCTGAAGGTATGCTAAATTAATAACGCCAGTCATATATTGCACATCAGCACACGTGACAGGACATTTTACTTCTGCAGTCAGTTTGGCCTTATCAGTATGATCAAAATCATAGCTGCCCAGAACTGACAGCCTAACAGTCAGTTAATCATAAACTTTTGAAAATGCACCGCCAAGCACAAGTTGTAGATAGCATATCAGCAATAGGTATCTGACTAGATCTGATCGGCGATCAAATATGTAAGCTAACTTCTACCTATCATATGATCCCAAAATGCAGAACTGTAGAATATGACAAGATTGGCATAATGCAGGAACCACTCAAAGTCTCTGACTGAATGATGACAAAAAGAAATCTACCTACTATTTCAAGTTTATATGTAACCTAATCATGGAGTACAAGAGGGCTATAACAATATGATCAGATCAATGATGATGACAAAAGTTCTTGCATACGGCAGTATCTTGGAAATTTCTGAAATGAACTTCTTTAGCACAGGGAGATGTTTAACATACTGACGTACAGCAAATTGGCACTAACACGACACTCCAAACTCTGTCCAATTTATAAATAGTACATTAAGTTTGTCAAGATGCAGATTAATCCCCCTGAGTGTCAGCAAAGCAAAAAAAAAGCCTAGTAGCTAGTATCATTATTTAGATTCAACCACAAGCAGGTACTACATCTTAATTATCACGCATGCCAGGATAACTAGTACATGAACTGAACATGTGTCTTGGCAGAGGAAGAACACAATCAATCTACTAGTAGTTTAATATATAAATAAATAATGTTAACACTTGGTTCTTTAGAGTCGTCGGCTTACTAAAAGGAACTCAAGATATTATCAGAACAGGTTGCTTTGTTACTCATGTAAGATTCTTACCCTGGCAATAGGCGTGAAGATGCTGCCCTGGGGAGGCTTGTTCCGGTAGAAGGCCGCGCCGGAGACGAGGCTGACGAGGCCGGCGGCCATAGCGGCGGCCGAGATGCCGAAGCCGACGTCCATCCCGGAGTGCGTCTGCACCCAGACGAGCGCCGTGAGGGCGACGAGCTCGCCGAGGCAGAAGCTGAAGTAGGCCGAGTTGAAGTAGGTGGAGAGCCGCTTCGCATTGTCGGCCGCCCCGCCGGAGAACTGGTCGGCGCCGTGCGCGATCATGTTGGGCTTGAGGCAGCCGCTGCCGAGCGCCACCAGGTAGAGCGCGACGAAGAAGATGCTGGACTTGAAGCCCTTGGCCTGCTCGCAGCTGCCGTCCATGGACGCCATGTTGCACGGCGGCGGCTTCAGCTGTGGCAGGTGCGCTTGCACCGACAGCAGTATGAAGCCCTGATCGAAGAGCGCAGAGAGCATTCAGTAACATTTCTGATTATGTTACAAAACAAAAAGTCTGAACTTGCAAAAGCATATTTCTGATTATGTTACAAAACAAAAAGTCTGAACTTGCAAAAGCATATTTCCATCATTCCATTAATGCAGGGTTTTAAGGTGGTAGTAAATTACAAAAGTTATATATATATATGCTGTAGTACTAGTAAAAGAAAGGAGTGCCTACGATGGATAGTTAGTGCCAAGTAGGCAGGTATCACTAGCACAATCAACTTTTCTGTGTGGACACGTTGTTTTCAGGCAAGTATGCCAACAACAACAAAATTCCTTTTGGCATGTCTACTTCTACTCGCTTTTCCTTGAAGAAAACAAATAATTTTGCAAATAATTAGGGTCGTTAGCCGCGCGCGTGTGGTACCATGCGGCCCATGATGCGTTGAATTCAAACCTGGTCCCAATTAAAACACCTTTTTTTTGGGCAACGAAATCTCTGGTCCATGCATGGTGATTGGCGATGAGGCCACAACATAATCCATCCAAGTTCATCTCCCTTTCCGTGATGAAAACAACAGTCAAAACCACAAAAGGAAAAACACCCTGGCACGTTTCCGTTTTCCTCCTGAAACACACGCGCGCAGCTAGCTGCCCGATTTCGTCACTGCTTAAGATTAAGCTGTCGAGCAGGCGAATGCAAGGATTAATTAAGGTTAATTTGGCGCGAGAAACGTACGTACCGAGAGCTCGACGAATCCGAAGGTGAGCATGGTCCAGAAGCATCCGAGGTAGGAGTCGGAGAGGAACCCGCCGATGAGGGAGAGGAGGAAGATGGTGCCGACGAAGTTGGTGACCACGTTGGCCGCCTCCGACAGCGGGAAGTGCATCTCCCCGAACACGTAGGTGATGAGGTTGTTCCCCACCGCCGCGATCGCCATGATCTCGAACGCCTGGATCCCTGCACACACACCCATCCATTTCACCACGCGTTCTCAGCACTAGCACACGCACAGCATGGAGGCATGGACATTGCTATCTTGCTCATCCCCTAATTAATTAACTTGGTGTACGCACGTGCATACGTACCTAGGACGAAGACGGCGGCGCGCATGGCGCCGTGCCTGCCGGCCTTGCACGGGCGGCCCCGCCAGTCGACGGAGACGACCTCCTGCGCCGCGAAGCTCTCCACGTCCATGCTTCCTCCCTAGCTCTCTGCTTTCTCTAGGGGTCAACCCAGCGGATTAGGCAGCAGTAGCACTCGTAGGAATGGCAAGCTCAGCTCAGCTGCGTTGGTAAATGGCAAGTTGGTGGTCGAGGCTTTATTTATAGGAGGAGGAGAAGGCGATGGCCGATGGCTCTGCTCCTTGTGAGTGAATGAATGAATGCCGAAGGCGAAAGGGGCAGGTAGTGCGGCCGGGCCCTGGCCCCTCCTGCTCTGCTCGCGCTCCCCTTTCGTATCGGAATTTCAAGGTCCATATCGATCCATAGTGGCAGCCCGCGCAGTGCCAGTGCCGATGTGCAGTGCCGCGTTCCCGATCGTGTGAGGCTGAGTCGGGAAGGTGGAAAAAGGTGTGTGCACATGGATGAATTCGGCAGGGAACAAGTTAAGTTATGGATATGGATTGCCTCGGTCAAATTGCTCCTATATTTTCTTCACGCGCGCTGTCTGGAGAAATCAACTGGCAATCAGGTTCCAGGTCAACCAAATATTGTTTGTTTTTACGTTGCGAATTGACTGGAGTAGAGACGTTCAGATTAGGGAGGAGGACCCTTGTTCTCTGACCAAAATTAAGTTTTGACAGTCAGTCATCAGCGAGTTCTTCCGGGAGCGAAAACAACAGCCACACGACAAAGATGGCTACTTGACCCCATAAAATATAATGGAATGTGTTCACTTGTCCTCGTTTCAGGCGCGAGACAGCGACACGGTACTACGCCCATGCAAGAATTGGTTCCCAAGATAATATTGTTCTTGCTAGGAGAGATGAGCTGAGGCGGGTGCCTTAGCTATGGTTCCGGCGCCGGTCCTTTGTAAATTTAACACGACGATTTTTCGTATGTCTACTATAATAAGCTTTACTACGTGAAGCTTTGACTGACTCCGGTGATGGAGGTGAGAGAAAGGTGGCGTGTCTTCGGCTCGCGCTCGGTGTAATTTTACAAAAAAAAACAGTTACATTTACAAAATGTACCACGGGTTAATTTTATGTGATACAAGGTTTTTTTTCTTTTGGCAAAAAATTTAGTCTACATCTTGCCCGTTGTTGTTTCTCATTCAAAGGACTCAGAAACCATCGGTTCACGCGTGTACACAGGTTCACTAGATACTTTCCCGTAGTAGTACATATGCGTACCAAGAATGTCAATGGAGGGAGGACCATTCTTGCAAAATGAAATACCACGACATTCCTAGAGACAAACCGGATGCCAATTATGAATGATTCGGACCGGAAGTACCCATCTAATAGATTTGCGGTAGTACTACACAAGTTGCATGCTGAGCCACGGATCGACCAAGTAGGAGTACTAATCGCCATCCCTCATGATTCCTTGCGTGCTGTTCCGAAAGACGGCAGCGCAAATCTGTTGCTGCTGAAAAGCTCCCCTGCTTTTGTTTTCCCCAGCCTAGCAGCAGCAGAGATCACAAGGCATAGATTCCACGGCCACACGCTTTTAATCTATCCAGTGACATCGTCGTTCAAAATTTACAGGTAATAAGTAAGAGGTGCCAAATCTAGGCTTGTTAAAAATGATCCATATACTACTGAACAAACAGTGCGAGCAAAGGGAGGTGTCAGTGGGTACCTAACACGCACGATGTTGAAATAGAAATATCCAGGCATTATCTCAGGCAGCAGAACACACACACACACGCGCTTCTTGGTAAGCAGCTTAGCTAGCTAGCTGTACGCGACGATCGACGCCAGAACGGGGCGACGGATAGGCCAAAAAGAGCTCCGCGCGGCGATCTCCGGACTTGTCTCGATCTGGCCAGAAAAGAAGAAACCAAATCTTCAGAAAGAAGGCGATCCGGTGAATCATCATCGCCCGGTGGCCGGGTGGGGGGGGCCCGGCTCGCCGTGGCTGCATGCTTATGTATGATGGATAAGAAGAGGAGATCGGCCGGAGACGGGATTATTTTTATCTGATGCGGCGTATTATGCTGGAAAGTGCGATGCCTTTGGGGAACGGGAACACAGCTAGCTCGTGGGTGGGGTACGGTGGGGTGGGGTGGGATGAGGTGAGGTCGTCCAACCTTTGGGTTTTGGCCATTGGAGGCCGGACACTGTGGCTTGTTTTTGGGCAATGCTTTTTGGGGGGCTTCAGGGCGGCGATTCCTACTGTTGGATAGGTGCCTCGGCATCTGGCTCTGTTCATATGCTTCTGTTGTTGAGCAGCCATTGGTGTACCGGTACAGTTCCTGGCCCAACTGCTTGATGTACACGTTAGGAATCAAAGAGCACCCAGACAGGAGCAGCTAAAAGGATCAGTTCGTTAAAAAAAATCAAAAGGGAGCACATAGTTATTTTTACTGTCGAGTTATTGTTCAGAGTATTACTGCTTATGGAACACATAAAATGGATAAAAAACCAACCAGCCAAAAGATCTAACATAAGACGGTTGCACCGAGTATTACATAGTAACCCACAAAGAAAAAATATTACATAGTCTATTGTGAACCGTACCCCGTGTAACTATCTCTAGCCGGTTGCACCAAGTATTCATAGACTCTCGTTGATGCACTGGGATGAGATAAAAACCACAAACAGATCTAGTGAGCCGCTTTCTTGATAACCTGCATAAATGAGCAACTCTAGTTTTGTTATATAAATAATATCATACCTACAATTTAGATGTGTTCCTCTCTGAGGCGATACGAGGGAACCCTACCCTGGCGCCGCCACTATGTCCTCCTTCCTCGCCCCCCTGTTGCCACCGGAGAAGGCCGTCTGACCATGGACAACGGTGGCGCAGAGGCCCCCTTTCCCTTTTTCCCTACGCCCTAACATCTCGCTCTAATCCACATCTTTTGAGATCTAATTCTTTCGATGCGGCGAGCATCTGATCTAGCTCGTTGGCTTTCCATGGCGGGCCACATTCTTGTTGTTGGTCGTCCAAGTGCCCACACGGCTGATGCGACCATGACAGGCAGTCAGTTACCTGTTCGATTGGCCCTAGGATTTGGCCCTCACATTTGGGTGATGATTTGGTAGCTGTTGCATACAGGGGGATGTGGAGTGACGTCGTTGTTGCTGCGACGGAGGAGGGCCAAGATCCACTTGCGCCAATGCCTTAGGGTGTGATTACCATGGTTCGGTCGGAGGTGGGCTTGTCAAGGCGAGTCGATGGCTAGAGGGCCTCCATTCTCATGTTGTGTGATGGCCAGAGGGCCTCCATGCGTGGACATTGTACAATGTAATTACCATGGTCAGGACCAGGTTGGGCTTGTCAAGGCGATTCGATGACCATAGGGCCTCCATGATCATGTTGAGTGAGGTCTGCGAGGTATTGGGGAGGTGACAAGGATCAAGATGGATGGGGTGAAGATGTATGTGTTCCTTGTAATCAGAAACTTGCATCTTTTGCAACAGTCTCTGTCAGCTTTTGCATGCAGTGCTCTTGGAGTTCCGTGTCTCATTGTCCGGGGTGAAAACCCTAGGTCTAACCTTCGGTGGTTGTACCTGGCAATGCTAGCTCTCCAGTCATCTTCTTGTTGAAGGCATTGTCTGGAGATTGGACCTTATCTAGCGCTAAAAATATCCCCCATACGCGGCACTTTTTTGGGTGGCATAAGACAAAAGTACCTACAAAAGTACTTTAACCGGAGTATAAGGGTTTAAGGCGGCTATCGAGGGAGGCACACGGATTTATGCCATGGTATTATACGGGCACAAAATTGTGATGGGTAGTTGGTAGGCAAGTGCGATGATGTTGATTGTTGTGCTTTACTAGGCGCAGGAATATTAACCGGTGCCATGGATTATATGCGACCTGTAGAGTGGGTCCGTCTGGGCTGGCAGGTTAATCCTATCACGCTGAGCCCCACCATGGCGGGCAAGTGTCGACCGAGCGGTTACAAGTATCTCATATGAACTCTTCAACATCTCCCCACTTATCTTTACCCTCTCTCTGCACGAAAGCTTCAGCCGACGACAGAGCGAATCCGTTGAGAGCTAGGCGGCACGCTATAGAGATCGACTGTGAGATTGATGTAACCGTATTTTTCTAATTTTTAATTTTGATTTAGGCGGATATTAGGGGTTTGTTGATCAAGATCCATCTAGGTTTTTCACATTTGGGATAAAATCTCATTTCTTCACATTTCATCACCCTCCCGCAAATTCTGCCTGGATTACCACTTGATGCTACTAATGGCGATCCACAATGGAGTGGCAACAACATGGATACACAACTTCTGCGCTGGTGCGGCCTTCCACCACATCATAGAGTTATGCATGATCCTAGACAGAGCATTGACACCGGCGACAGGTTCCTTGGATGCGGTCAGGAGAATCCTATCTGTAGTGCATTGTATGGGTTGATCCAGAGCACAAGTCTCTGTAACTTTTATGTGTATTGCGCTGTCTCTAGAATCGACTTAAACATAAGGAAGCACTGCGCGAGAAACAAAAGGCAATCCACTATGAGCAAATCAATGACAGGGCTCAAGAAGAGGTGGACCAGTATCTCCGCAAGCAGAAGGTGAAATGCCAGCAGATCTCTTTCCAGATGGCAGACATTATTGGTACAATGCGTCAATTAGTTTATTATGATGTGGATGAACCGTCAGATAATGATGTAGACTCAGTTATCTCTGCCGACTCTCTTGAGAAGGATTAGTGGATAATGAGTAGTAGTTTGCGTGTTTTTATTTAGTTTGAACATGTATTGTATAATCATTATTTTTTGGATATGTATTGTATAATTATTATCTAAGTACTTTATTACATTCCTTTGGTTTTTTGAGAATTATTGTCTCCATGTCTGCGTTTATTTGAGAATTTATTGTTTCCCTACTTGTTTACCTATCTACAAATTTGTTTAATGGTCCAGAATGACTAAGTTCACCAAGCTTTAGATCCCAACTTTATCCGAAAGAAATCGTCCAACTCTAGATCTCACTTTCACTCTCCACATCTAGATCTCATTTTCACCCTCCACCTTTCCGCACAATAGCCACTGTGGTGGTGCACATCTCTCTGCACCCTTGACCTCGGCTGCACGAACCTCTCTGGTGCCCCGACCGCGGTTGTGCGCACCTTTCCGGCGTCCTCCCTGATACCTAGTTCTTCTCCATAATTTGTCCAAACAGATTGGTTTATTTGTTAGCTGGTGGTTAAATCCCATTAATCTAAATGGTATTTTCACGTTAGGAATTTCTACTGCAAGAAAATAAGGTAAACTTTGTTGGAATTTGTAGGTTAGGAATGTCTATTGTAAGATCATAAGGTAATTTGTCGGACTTTGTAGTTTAGGAATGTCTATTGTAAGATCATAAGGTAACTCTATTAGACTTTGTAGGTTAGGAATGTCTATTGCAAAGAACAACCCTAAGAAGATACCTAGTTCGTGTATGGACATTCCCTCTATCATACGAGGTATACTGGTGAGACTTGATCAATAACAAGTATGTATATGTCTCAAATAATATAAATTCATTTCAGGACCAGATGTTCATTTTGTAGACAAGTATATCCTCCTTGGCTATAGGTTTGGCAATGGTGTCAACATGATTAGACAAGAAGTAGAAATATGAGGAGGATAGTCAGAAGATACAATCCAACGGTGCTTTACTATATTTGCACCATGAACAAGAACAATATCTCCAAAAAAGGTAGTTTTCTTACCACAAGTAGTAATTATTTCATTCTTCCTATTGATGTTCATACTTACTACAACCAATATTGTTTCTTTCTTTATATGTAGTACTTTTTATGCCCTTTTGCATGTATGTTTCTCATACTCACATTCATGAAGACGGGGACAAGATCAAAGATCATGGTGGCAATTAATGAGAGCATAGGAGAAGTTTGAGCAAACCATGGAAATGATGGCACTATCATTTTAAAATGAAATTGGGTAGACTATGTTGCAGAAGAAGCTGCGAGAAGGATATGTTTATGCCTTCAAGTTTCAAGAAAAAAAGGATATTTGGTCATGATAGTGAATAAAATCTAAGTCAGTTATAATAAAATAATTAGTTAGTTTTTTAGAGATGTATGTAAACTAATCTAGGATGAAGTACTTGCATCTAAACTATGTACATCACTATCGACTGGTACGATTTTCTGTATATTATGAGTAGTTCTGTTATTTTCTACATGTGATTTATATTTATATATATTAATTATTAATTTAATTATATTGCTATGCACTAGCGCATTCATTGACATATATTAGACCAAGCAGTATTTTTGTGACATCGTCTCACAACTGTCACAACATGTATGTGATACGTTGGAAACGTATCTATAATTTTTGATGCTCCATACTTGTTTAGTATCTACTTTGCTTTACTTGTTCATACTTTGAGGTGCTTTTTACATGTTTTCTGTTACTAACCTACTAACAAGTTGCAACAGTGTCAGATGCTTGTTTTCTGTTTTTTTGGTTTCAGAAAAGTTAGTAAAGAAATATTCTCGGAATTGGACGGGATAAACGACAAAGTCAATTACTTTTCGTGGGGAACAAGAAGTCCAGAGGAGAGCTGGAGGGGCCAGCCAGGGGGGCCAGACCCACCCAGGCGCGAGTCGGCCCCACCCCGCGCCTGGCTAGGGTTTGGTGGCCCTGGTCGCTGCCTCGGTCTCCCCCTTCGCCTATAAGAAGCCCCTGATGCATAAACCCTGGGTACCCGATCAAATATCCACGAAACCATCTGTAGCCGCTGACAACATCGTCCCTAGATCAGGGGATCTGAAGTTCTTCCCAGCACCCTACCGGAGGGGAGATCATCCCGGAGGCCTTCTATCCGGTATGATGCGTGAGTAGTTCCACCTTGGACTATGTGTCCATGTAGTATCTAGATGGTTGTATCTCCTCCTTTGTGCTTTCATGTATAGATCTTGTGAGCTCCGTTCATGATCAAGATCTAATCTATTTGTAATCATGCATGTTGTGTTTGCGGGGATCCGATGGATGTTGAGATTATTATGTTGGTTTGATTAATGGTTTTGTCTTTATGATTCTATCATGTCTGTGGTGTTTGTGATCTTGCATGCTCTTCGTTGTTAGTAGCTATCTTGGCAAAGTAGTTGCTAGTGACTCCAAGAGGGGGTATTTATGCTTGATAGTGGGTTCATGCCTCTAGTTTCCAAGGGAAGTGACAATAATCTCTTCGGTTGTATATGTGTTGTTGCTACTAGGGAGAAAACAAGGATCTCTTGTTCATGGAACATGTGGACTGCTTACCTTACACACTTTTCTTAAAGTAGTTGTCTGTTGCTTGCAACTTAATACTGGAGGGGGTTCAGATGATAACCTGAAGGTGGACTTCTAGTCATAGATGCAGTTGGATGGCGGTCTATGTATCTTGTTGTATTGCCCAATCTACCTCATAGGATCTTTCTGACTAGTAATTGCATTGTTATGCCTTGCTCAGTTCCTTATATTGCCCTGCTATAATTTGTTTACCCTTCATGCCATGTTGTTTATCTAAGGAGAGCACCTCTAGTGAACTATGGACCCCGGTCCAATATTTACCATTGATACATCTTCCTCTGTTACTTGTTTACTTGCTTCAAACCATTACCTTCCACACCATACGTTTAATACTTTGTTACAGCAAACCGGTGAGCTTGACAACCTCACTGTTTGTTGGGACAAAGTCTTGAGTTTGTGTTGTGCAGGTCTCCGCGTTGCTTGCAACACATGTGTGACGTTTCCTTTCTCCTTCTGGTTCGATAACCTCGGTCTCAACTGAGGGAAAACTTGTTGATTGCTGCTTCACACCTTGCTCTTGGGGTTCCCAACAGGCTGTGCGTAGACAGTCGTCAAGCTTTTCTGGCGCCATTGCCGGGGAATAAAGAAAGAAGCTCCCACATCAACTAGGCACCACCAACAAGTCTTTCTGGCGCCGTTGCCGGGGAGGCCAAGGACGTCTTCACTAGGGGAGTCCTTCACTTACTTTCTCTTTACTTTGTTTTTAGTTTGCTTTGTTTCATTTGGTTGGTTTTGTTTGCCTGTTTCCAAAAAAAAACCCAAAAAAATTTAGTCTAGTTTGGTTTGCTTGTCTCTTTCAAAAACACAAAAAAATTAGTTCTTGCTCTAGTTGCTGCCATGTCGGGTTTTGGATCAACCTCTATTTCCCCTATGGTAGAAATATCCACTTTTAAGCAAAAAAGTGAAGAAAGTTTTAAGGAAGGTTGGTCTAGAATCTCTACTTTCCCGAGGGAAACTGAGCTTGAGGTGAGCCTCAGCTTGGTTATTGATAGTTTCTACCGCGGTATTTCTCTTTGTTATAGATATGCTTTGGATGATGTGGCTGAGAAAGATTTTTTTCTATGTACTGAGGATGAAGCTTTTGATGCCATAAGGAAATAAATCATGATCTATCACTAGTGGAAACAACCCCATGTGTCCCGGTTGGTAAGGGGCTTTAGTCTCGGTTCCCCAACCGAGACGGGGCAATCGGGACTAAAGCCCCAACCTTTAGTCCCGGTTGCCCCACCAACCGGGACAAAAGGGAGTACACGTGGCTGCGGAAGAGGGCGAGGGGGGGGGGGCAACCGTTCCGGTTCGTAACACGAACCGGGACAAATAACCATCTCCCGCGGCAGAGAATTCATTTTGGCAACTTTTGTTGCCGCGGCAGCATTTTGGCCACTTTTTGTGCCGCGGAAAAGAATTCATTTATGTTGTTTTATTGTTTATTTAGTGTTTTGCACTCATTAATGAAGGAACCATTATATTACACAAGATCGTCATGACAATATAGATTCAAGTGTCGAACATATTACATTCTATACACGGATCGAGTTCTTGCACTACATACAATATAAGCTCTTTGTACAATCCCTATTGTTTATACACACCCGAATGGTATTCCCCTTTTGGGTTTAGGACTTCTGCATCCAAGAATCCCGCCAATTCCTCCTGAATTGCTCGTACGCGATCCTTTGGCAGAAGACCGTCCCATAGACGTTCGATCTGATTTAAAAAAGGAGTCAGCCTATATGAATGAAACTAAACACAATTTGATGGTAATTAAAAACTATAGAAATTGTTTACGTACGTGGAGTTGCTCTAAATTTCTGCCCTTCTCACAGCACGTCTAACGGATGAACTCGCAAACATAGTATCCACATAAATTGTTCCCTGGTCCCTGCGTCTGACACTTTACAAGAACAGAGTTCAATCAAAAAAAATCAAGCATGATAATAACGGTATCAAAACTAGAATCAAAGAGATGCGCGGATATAGCTAGTGGTGCTTACATCTAGTGGTTGAAATGTAAGCTCCTCTTTCCAAATACCCCTAGCCTTTTTGGTGAACCGTTTCCAAGCGCTGCCCGGCGAAGAAAACGAATAAAAGAAGTTATTAATTACTTGATATCATAAAATTCACGAATGTTGTCGATATAGTGTCGTAATGATTAGAATTACCGATGGAGAAGCATCTGCATGTCCTTCCACTGCTCAAGGGGTTTATGTTTCGAGTCCATGACTAGTACACGCCCTTTGTCAAGTTAAATGATTAACAGAATATAGTGGAAGCCGCGCATGCATAACTAATCAATTATATACTTAACATCGAGTAAGCGAAATAGAAAGTGTATACAAGACAATAACACTCACTCGA
Organism: Avena longiglumis; assembly: GCA_030063025.1. Lineage (NCBI taxonomy): Eukaryota > Viridiplantae > Streptophyta > Magnoliopsida > Poales > Poaceae > Avena > Avena longiglumis. Next base: position 535,718,346 of record CP125976.1, read on the forward strand.
AGTTGTAAGGAAATAGTATTTCCCTTCTGGTTTCTTGAAACCTTAACACGTGTACGATATTATCCTCCGTATCCTAGGGGTTTATTTTGATATTAGCTTGATGAACCCAATATGGGTCAATGAACCCAATGTCATAGATTTGTCCTCTGCTGCATTCGAGAATCTTCATTCTGCATATTATAGTATGATTATATACATGCAATAAACAAGGTGAGATAGCTAGAGACTAAATTAATTACAAAATTAGTACTTACAGACAATAGGCACTAATGATCGATTTGTACAAGACGTCTTGATTGAATAATTGAAATAGTTCATCAAATTCAATGGATATCATGTCATCTATTTCTTTCCCATAATGCTTTTTTGTAACCCTCAGCACTATCCAGTTAGCACCGGCCTTTGTGGCATGCATGTACCAGTTATGCAATCTTCGCATTTTTGTTGAAAGATTATTTACCTCCTCAGGTTTGACGAGAGGTTTACCGTACTGTTATTTGTATGCTACTTCACTCACGGGGAAGTACTATAACTGGGATAAGTACTGGGCAATACTCATACCTTGAGCGTGCAGCTTCTCAGACAGTAACTACCTGGATCATACGCTCTTGACGCATATTTGCTCGACCCCACATTGGTATGGGAAATCACCTTGAGAGGGGCGCAAGACTGCTTTTGCTTGTTCTCCGAAATGGCAACAGATTTCGCTTGATCAAGATCTTGCTCTTCGAGGCTTGTTGTGCTGCATGTGACTTGAGAATAGAACGCTCATAGTCTGATGACAACTTTGGCTCGGGTTGATGAAGAGTCTTTAGCATTTTGAACACTCTGGCTTTTTCTTCTTTGGTGTTGGGGAACTCTTGCTCTTTCGGCCTCCTCAGCTTAGCGAAAAACACCATCGTTTCCGCATCAACGATAGCCAAAGTCTCATCTTCAGTACAGTCATAAGCTCTCTTGGGAGGAACCTTTGGTACTTTTGGAAGAGTCTCTTGTTTACGTTTCGGCGATCGCTTACCATGATGCAGAGTAGCGGTGGTACGCTTACGCTTTTTATGCTGAGGCACCGGCGATGGCTGCGCCGGAGATTGGTGAGGCGACGGAGTCGGGTGAGGCGACGAAGACGTCTGCCACGGCGGCGACGACCACGCTGGAGACGGGTGAGACGGCGGCGAAGATGGCTTTGGCGTGTGATTTCGAAGCACGATACATTCCTTTGGCCATTGAATGGTGACGTTTGTTGCGTCTCCCAGTACAGTCACATCCCCTTCACCTGCAAGGTAGTCAAGATCCAAAACTTCAAAGGTGGGCATGATTTCATCCACCCCGACAACAGCGTAGCCCTATGGAACCGGACGACAGTGGTAAGTTGGTGTGGGTCCAATTTGTAAGGCATAGCCGACCGCCACCTTCATTGATATGTTCACAACTTTGACATGTAGCTCGCAGTGTGTCATCTGTGTGATATCATCCACTGGGTAGCTTACCTAGGAACCATCGTCGGTGCACCATCAGCCACCGGGACGTATACTCCACCTTTTTTTATCAGCCCAAGGGGCGCGCGCAGGGGTCTTTAGTCCCGGTTGGTGGATCCAACCGGGACGTATGACCCTGTTTTCAAAAAAATTCAGGAATTTTCTCTCTATTCCCGCCTTATTTTTTATTTTGGGGTTTAAATTTTGTAATGTTTTTTAAATGATAATAACTTTGGAATTTAGAAAAACTTTAAACATAAAAAGTGTTTGAATTTGAATAACTAATTCAAAACCATTTTCTGTTTTAAAAAATAATTAATGTAACCATTTGAACTATGAACCATTTAAAATTAAAAATGAATTAACTTATATTTTTGAATATTAATTTGGAATTTAGAAAAACTTTCAACATAAAAAGTGTTTGGATTTGAATAACTAATTCAAAACCATTTTCTGTTTTTAAAAAATAATTAATGTTACCATTTAAAATTATATGAACCATTTCAAATTAAAAATGAATTAACTTATATTTTTTGAATATTAATTTGGAATTTAGAAAAACTTTAAACATAAAAAGTGTTTGGATTTGAATAACTAATTCAAAACCATTTTCTATTTTCAAAAATAATTAATGTAACCACTTAAAATTAAAAATGAATTAACTTATATTTTTTGAATATTAATTTGGAATTTAGAAAAACTTTAAACATAAAAAGTGTTTGGATTTGAATAACTAATTCAAAACCATTTTCTATTTTTAAAAATAATTAATGTAACCATTTAAAATTAAAAATGAATTAACTTATATTTTTTCATATTAATTTGGAATTTAGAAAAACTTTAAACATAAAAAGTGTTTGAATTTGAATAAATAATTCAAAACCATTTTCTGTTTTTAAAATAATTAATGTAACCATTTAAACTATGAACCATTTAAAATGAAAAATGAATTAACTTATATTTTTTGAATATTAATTTGGAATTTAGAAAAACTTTAAACATAAAAAGTGTTTGGATTTAAATAACTAATTCAAAACCATTTTCTGTTTCTAATTTGGATTTGAATTAACTTATATTTTTTATATATTAATGGGCGGGAAAAAAGGACGGAAAATAATGGGCGGGAAGAAAATTTTATTAGGATAGAACTGGAATTAAAGTACATAACACAACTAACACTAAGTTACATAGAAGAACTGAAAATTAAGATACATGGCCAGATTAAGCCACAATCGGCCGAACTTGTTTTGCAATGTTGGAGTGATTCAGTCATGCTCCTGCCTACACCTGTAATACTCGCCACTTTAGTCGTCGTACTCGCCGCGGCCGTCGTCGATGTCGTCGTCGGGATCGCCGTAGTTGAACCTTGAAGGCTGAGTACGAGTGGGCTGGACTTGAGGGTAGCGTAGGCGGGGGTTAGAGTCGGCGGTCGTGTTGTAGGCCATGACGCTCTAGAGAGCCCAGCCGCGCCACCACAGCCGACGGCCGGCCTCGTTGAAGTTCGGAGGAGGTGGGACGTCCTCCTCGTGCCTGGCGAGCGCCCTCTCACGCCGATCCATGAAGAGGGCTTCCCAAGTCGGGAAATAGTCGGGATGCCATCTGGGATTCCTCCGCTGCTCCGGCATGAGCTCGAAGTAGTAGTGGTTCGTGATGGCCATCCGACGCGCCACACCTAGAGGGACAGGAGGAACTGCACGCCCGCGCCAAGATCCAAATGACAGGACACAAGAGTTCACGGGCAGGGGTAGTTCGAGGCGCAAAGCGCCTTCGCCTCCCTGGGGGTTAGTGCTACGGTGGCAGTCATGGGAAAGAGTGATGAGGTTGCAGGTATGAGTCTAGAGATGTGCAATGACAATGGAGGCCAACCCTACATATATATATAGTGAGAAATGGCAGGAAGATAACTGGAGGGAAGAACTGCGGGAAAAACTGACGGGAAGAAATGGCGGGAAAAAATGGCGGGAAGAAAAATAGCGGGAAGAAATGGCGGGAAAAAATGGCTCATTTAGAACTTGCATTGGATCTCTGAAGAAACCACATATTGCGAATCTAAAAATAATTTTTTCAAAAGATCACGGGCGTTAGATCATGTACCTGTAGTACAAACCGGACCCACTTCCTACCGATTCGACAGACATTTGTCCTTTTTACCTGGGATGGATGAAAAGGTTTGAGATGTCCCGGTTGGAAGATAGTCCATGTAAGGTGGTATAGTATTTTAGAAAAATGGGACGGTAGCATTCTGAAACAGCATTTTCTTGGTTACTTCACAAAACGACCCGTTTTTTGCGCTTGGAAAATGGACAAGGGATTTTCGTGCGACAAAAAAGAAAACTTCCTCCTGCAACATTGTTCTCCATACCAATGTCCACATGCATGCATAGTATAGGCACAACATCACAAACTATGCCATGATTCAACACATAACATTGGTCATTTGGACCGAAAGCCATGAAACCTCGAACATGATAGGTCATTTTCTGAAGGTTTTTTCGAGACATGATCAATATACCAAGTCTGGTATTTTTCCTTTCAACTATGTCACATAATATGACACCACGAGAAGGATTTTTCATTGTTCGGATTTTTTTTTGAATTTCTTATGCCTATTTTGAATTTTTTGAATTTCTAACTATGGTCGAACCGGCGTGCATGAAGATAGGGGACGAGCATCGTTAGAAATTGCATTAGATCTCTAAAGAAACCATATATTGCGAGTCTAAAAATGATTTTTTCAAAAAATCACGGGCGTTAGATCATGTACCTGTAGTACATACCGGACCCACTTCCTACCGATTCGGCAGACATTTATCCTTTTTACCCAGGATGGAGGAAAATGTTTGAGATGTCCCGGTTGGGAGATAGTCCAGGTAAGGTGGTATAGTATTTTATAAAAATGGGACGGTAGCATTCTGAAGCAGCATTTTGGTGGTTACTTCACAAAATGATTCGTTTTTGCGCTCGGAAAATGGAAAAGGGCTTTTCCGTGCGACGAAAAGGAAAACTTCCTCCTGCAACATTTTTCTCCATACCAATGTCCACATGCATGCATAATATGGGCAGAGCATCACAAACTATGTCGTGATTCAGCACATAACATCGGTCATTTGGACCGAAAGGCATTAAACCTCGAACATGATAGGTCATTTTGTGAAGGTTTTTTCGAGACATGATCAATATACCAAGTCTGGTATTTTTCCTTTCAACTATGTCACATAATATGACACCACACGAAGGATTTTCATTGTTCGGATTTTTTTGAATTTCTTATGCCCATTTTGAATTTTTTGAATTTCTAACTATGGTCGAACCGGCGTGCATGAAGATAGGGGACGAGCATCGTTAGAAATTGTATTGGATATCTAAAGAAACCACATATTGCAAGTCTAAAAATGATTTTTTCAAAAAATCACGGTCGTTAGATCATGTACCTGTAGTACATACCGGACCCACTTCCTACCGATTCGACATATATTTGTCCTTTTAACCCAGGATGGACGAAAAGGTTTGAGATGTCCCGATTGGGAGATAGTCCATGTAAGGTGGTCTAGTATTTTATAAAAATGGGACGGTAGCATTCTGAAGCGGCATTTTGATGGTTACTTCACAAAGCGATTCGTTTTTGCGCTCGGAAAATGGAAAAGGGCTTTTTCGTGCGACGAAAAGGAAAACTTCCTCCTGAAACATTGTTCTCCATACCAATGTCCACATGCATGCATAATATGGGCACATCATCACAAACTATGTCGTGATTCAGCACATAACATCGGTCATTTGGACCGAAAGGCATGAAACCTCGAACATGATAGGTCATTTTGTGAAGGTTTTTTCGAGACATGATCAATATACCAAGTTTGGTATTTTTTTCTTTCAACTATGTCACATAATATGACACCACACGAAGGATTTTCATTGTTCGGATTTTTTTGAATTTCTTATGCCCGTTTTGAATTTTTTAAATTTCTAACTATGGTCGAACCGACGTGCATGAAGATAGGGGACGAGCATCATTAGAAATTGCATTGTATCTCTGAAGAAACCATATATTGCAAGTCTAAAAATGATTTTTTTCAAAAAATCACGGGCGTTAGATCATGTACCTGTAGTACAAACCGGACCCACTTCCTCCCGATTCGGTAGACATTTATCCTTTTCACCTTGGATGGACGAAAAGGTTTGAGATGTCCCGGTTGGGAGATAGTCCATGTAAGGTGGTCTAGTATTTTAGAAAAATGGGACGGTAGCATTCTGAAAGAACATTTTGGTGATTACTTCACAAAACAACCCGTTTTTTGCGCTCTGAAAATGGAAAATGGCTTTTCCGTGAGACGAAAAGGAAAACTTCCTCCTGCAACATTGTTCTCCATACCAATGTCCACATGCATGCATAATATGGGCATATCATCACAAACTATGTCGTGATTCAGCACATAACATCGGTCATTTGGACTGAAAGCCATGAAACCTCGAACATGATAGGTCATTTTGTGAAGGTTTTTTCGAGACATGATCAATATACCAAGTCTGGTATTTTTCCTTTCAACTATGTCACATAATATGACACCACGCGAAGGATTTTCATTGTTTGGATTTTTTTGAATTTCTTATGACAGTTTTGAATTTTTTGAATTTCTAACTATGGTCGAACCGACGTGCATGAAGATAGGGGACGAGCATCGTAAGAAATTGCATTGGATCTCTGAAGAAACCACATATTGCAAGTCTAAAAATGATTTTTTCAAAAAATCACGGTCGTTAGATCATGTACATGTAGTACATACCGGACCCACTTCCTACCGATTCGGCAGACATTTGTTCTTTTTACCCAGGATGGACGAAAAGGTTGAGATGTCCCGGTTGGGAGATAGTCCATGTAAGATGGTCTAGTATTTTAGAAAAATGGGACGGTAGCATTCTGAAATAGAATTTTGGTGGTTACTTCACAAAACGATCCGTTTTTTGCGCTTGGAAAATGGAAAAGGGCTTTTCCGTGCGACGAAAAGGAAAACTTCCTCCTGCAACATTGTTCTCCATACCAATTTCCACGTGCATGCATAATATGGACACATCATCACAAACTATGTCGTGATTCTGCATATAACATCGGTCATTTGGATAGAAAGCCATGAAACCTCGAATATGATAGGTCATTTTGTGAAGGTTTTTTCGAGACATGATCAATATACCAAGTCTAGTATTTTTCCTTTCAACTATGTCACATAATATGACACCACGCGAAGGATTTTCATTGTTCGGATTTTTTTGAATTTCTTATGCCCGTTTTGAATTTTTTGAATTTCTAACTATGGTCGAACCGGCGTGCATGAAGATAGGGGACGAGCATCGTTAGAAATTGCATTGGATCTCTGAAGAAACCACATATTGCGAGTTTAAAAATGATTTTTTCAAAAAATCACGGGCGTTAGATCATGTACCTGTAGTACAAACCGGACCCACTTCCTACCAATTCGGCAGACATTTATCCTTCTTATCCGGGATGGACGAAAAGGTTTGAGATGTCCCGGTTGGGAGATAGTCCATGTAAGGTGGTCTAGTATTTTAGAAAAATGGGACGATAGCATTCTGAAACAGCATTTTGGTGGTTACTTCACAAAACGACCCGTTTTTTACGCCCGAAAAATGGAAAAGGGATTTTCCGTGCGACGAAAAGGAAAACTTCCTCCTGCAACATTGTTCTCCATACCAATGTCCACATGCATGCATAATATGGGCACAACATCACAAACTATGCCATGATTCAACACATAACATCGGTCATTTGGACCGAAAGCCATGAAACCTCGAACATGATAGGTCATTTTGTGAAGGTTTTTTTGAGACATGATCAATATACCAAGTATTGTATTTTTCCTTTCAACTATGTCACATAATATGACACCACGCGAAGGATTTTCATTGTTCGGATTTTTTTTGAATTTCTTATGCCCGTTTTGAATTTTTTGAATTTCTAACTATAGTCGAACTGGCGTGCATGAAGATAGGGGATGAGCATCGTTAGAAATTGCATTGGATCTCTGAAAAAACCACATATTGCGAGTCTAAAAATGATTTTTTCAAAAGATCACGGGCATTAGATCATGTACCTGTAGTACAAACCGGACCCATTTCCTACCGATTCGGCAGACATTTGTCCTTTTTACCCGGGATGGACGAAAAGGTTTGAGATGTCCCGGTTGGGAGATAGTCCATGTAAGGTGGTCTAGTATTTGAGAAAAATGGGATGGTAGCATTCTGAAACAGCATTTTGGTGATTACTTCACAAAACGACCCGTTTTTTGCGCTCGGGAAATGGAAAAGGGCTTTTCCATGCGACAGAAAGGAAAACTTCCTCCTGCAACATTGTTCTCCATACCAATGTCCAGATGCATGCATAATATGGGCACAACATCACAAACTATGCCGTGATTCAGCACATAACATCGGTCATTTGGACCGAAAGCCATGAAACCTCGAACATGATAGGTCATTTTTAAGGTTTTTTCGAGACATGATCAATATACCAAGTCTGGTATTTTTCCTTTCAACTATGTCACATAATATGACACCACGGGAAGGATTTTCATTGTTCGGATTTTCAAAATACTAAAGGTTCATCTTTAGTCCCGGTTGGAGGGATTTCGACAGGCTAGGCCAGGCAGCACTAATGATAGGGGTGAGTGTCGACATTATGTCGTGCGGCATGCACCTTGTCCCGGATGGTGTCACCAACCAGGACTAAAGATGAACCTTTAGTCCCGGTCGGAGACACCAACCGGGACAAAACACGAGTCTACACTAATAATAGGGGTGAGTGTCGACATTATGTCGTAAGTGTCGACACTATGCCGAGCTGCTTGTACTATAAATAGGTATCCTTGTGAGTCCAGTCCTCTATCCAGATTGAGGCATCTCCAATATTGTTTTTGAGAGCATGGACACCACTACGACCAGTTTCAAGGAGATGTCGCCGGATCCCAGTCCTCCGGCATCTCCAAGAAACTGGTCATAGAGGCACACCCTAATATGTGAAATTAGTTAGCTCCCAGGTGTATTGATCTAGTTAGAGAAGTTACAAGCTGCAAGATGGTGTGCGAGAGCAGGGACACCACTACAACCAGTTTCAGGGAGATGCCGCCGGATCCTAGTCCTCCGGCATCTCCAAGAAACTGGTCATAGAGGCACCCCCTAATATGTGACCACGCGCGTTTGAAGATCAGATCTTAATGGTAAGTACGAATCGGGACAACTTCTTCATAGTTCAGGAAAGTCGTTGTACGAATCGGGACTAAAGACCCCCTTTAGTCCCGGTCCAGCCACAAAATGGGACTAACACTCAAGACATTTATTAATATTAAAAACTGAGACTACAAAACCGGGACTAAAGGCCCCCCTATATATAGTCCCGGTCAAGCCACAAACCGGGACTAACACTCAATACATTTATTAAACTTGGAAAATTGCAAACATCATAATATATCCCGGCCAGAGATGAACTAGAGTTACACAATATGAGCATGAACTTCTTGGCATATGTCCTTCCTTATGATCGCTTCAGACGTAACCATGGAGCATCTTCTTTACTTAACGGAATGCTTGGGTCAGTCTTCACTATGAAGGGCGGAATTTCATCAAACTTATTATAATATTCTGACATGTCTGTCTTGTCCTCGATTCCCACGATGTTTCTTTTCCCTGAAAGAACTATGTGACGCTTTGGCTCATCATATGATGTATTCGTTTGCATATTTTTTCTTTTTTTCGGTCTGGAGGACATGTCCTTCACATAGAAAACCTGAGACACATCATTGGCTAGGACGAATGGTTCATCTCTATAACCAAGATTGTTGAGATCCATTGTTGTCATTCCGTACAACTGGTCTATCTTTACACCTTCCCCATTCAGGTTGACCCATTTGCAGCGAAACAAAGGGACCTTAAAAGAGACTCCATAGTCTAGTTCCCATATCTCCTCTATGTAACCATAGTATGTGTCCTTTTGTCCATTTTCGTCTGTTGCATCAAAGCGGACACCACTATTTTGGTTGGTGCTCTTTTTATCTTGGGCGATCGTGTAGAATGTATTCCCATTTATTTCGTACCCTTGGAAATTCAATATAGTAGAAGATGGTGACGCGGCCAACAAGTATAGATGGTCTCCAACAGTGGTGTCATTCAAGAGATGTGTCCGTATCCAACCACCAAAAGACTTCATGTGTTCATCTGTAATCCATGATTCAGGCTTCCCCGGGTTTTTGGAGCGTACAATATTCTTGTGTTCCTCGATTTACGGAGCTGCCAAGGTGGAATTATGTAGAACTGTGTAGTGTGCTTTAGTGAAAGAATCCTCGTCCCTACATATCATTGCTTTATTTCCCAGCGTGCCTTTTCCACTTAGTCTTCCCTCATGTCGCGAGTCAGAAACACCAATCGGCTTAAGGTCAGGAATAAAGTACACACAAAACTCAATGACCTCGTCTGTTCCATATACCTTGGAGATGCTTCCTTCTGGTCTAGCACAGTTATGAACATATTTCTTTAAGACTCCCATGAACCTCTCAAAGGGGAACATATTGTGCAAAAATACCGGACCGAGAATGTCAATCTCTTCTACTAGGTGAACCAGGAGATGCGTCATAATATTGAAGAAGTATGGTGGGAACACCATGTCACATCCCAAATTTTAGATTTGGTTCTGCATATCATTCATGTCATTGCATCATGGTCTTCCATACAAAACTTCGGTTTGAAAATATTCCGGCGAAACGATATTTGCAAACCCTATTTTGATTTGCTATAATGCTCCTACAAAAGGATATACTAGGTTTGTATTTCCACCCTCTTTGGAAGCTAGTGGTGTTGATACAAAGGATCCTATGATGATTCTCTGGTTTTTACAAAAATTTAGAGACAAATTTCGCCTAATTCGGAGCTCGTATGAAGAAGTTACGATGGAAAAACTAAAACAGAAATTAGAAAAAAAGAACTAAAAGGGGCAAGCGATCGGCCACTGGGCCTTTAGCCCAGCCAGACGCCCAGCTGGCAGCAGCAAGCAAACTAGTATCCGCCCTTTGTCATCCCGCGCCCGACACGGACACCGCCGCCGCCGCGTATCTCGCCCGGTTCGGTATCGAAACGGCCTCGCCTCCTCCCCAATTTTTCGGCCCTCATAAGCAACGCCACCGCCGCCTTTTTCCTCTCCCTCGCAAGCCCTAGATCGCCCCGAATCCTCGGCGATTTCTCGCCGGAGTTCGAGCCCGCCGCCGCCTCCATTGAGCCAGGTGAGCACCGCCGCCTCGCCATGACCCCACTCGCCCCACCCCTCCTTCTCTCTTCCGCAGAACCGCGCCACACCGCCGCCACCGACGCCACGCCGCCTCAGCCGCCACGATGTCGCCGTGACCACGCACAGACATGCGCCGAGGAGCTCCTGCCTCAAGACCTGCTCCCGCCTCCGCCGCCGAACCTCATGACGCCGAGCCTGGCCGCCACCCTCCCTGGCCGTTGGATCTTCGATCTATGGCCCAGATCGTGTGGAGACCGTGTGGTTGACTGGACCTCGCTGAGTCAGCGCTGAGTCAGCGCTGAGTCAGCAGGGAATATTCCCTTTCGATTTAAATCTATTTAGAATTTGCAGAAATTAGTAGAATCTTGTAAAATTTGTAGAAATTAATCTACTAGGCCAAAAATTGCAAATAAAATATGTGTAGATTCAGTAAGTCGTGTTTAATCTTGCTGTACCATTGTTTTACACTTTTGCACCAAGATTTTGTCCAGATTAATTAAATGAGTTAATGCCCTTGTTGGAGTAAGTAATTCATAGAAAAATATCCGTAACTCCAAAAATTGCAAATAATATGTCTCTGGATTCAGTGGAACAAGGGGAATCTCAAAGTGAATAAAAAAGTTAGGCTTACAGTAATAAATTTTGCAGAAACTATTCAATGGCTTTCTGCAGTATTTTAATTACTCAGGGAGTTTTATAATTCCTTTTGGATAAATTCCAATTGGTACTGTTCCTATTCAGTAATGCCTACACAGTAGAATTTCCCAAGATTTTACAAACAGTATGTTAACTGTAGTGATTTATTTGGGTTCTAGCTCTAGTTTTGAGCATTATAAATTGCATAATAGTTTTCCTTGCGCTAAAATTATTTTCCATGCATGCGTTCAGTAGCTTTACTGAATAAGATTATGTGGTGCTGCTGTAGCATCAATCCACTTGTCATGCATACATCTTGCATCATCTTTGCTTGCATATGCTTGTGGATGGTTTGTTTATGAATGCAATTGTATCGTGTAGATTGTGACGAGTGCAACGCTTTCTCGTGTGTGGATTGTTCTTCCGACCACTGCAACCAAGGCAAGTAGATGCTACCTTGTTCATGATATTGTCCTACTATTTTCAATGCATTGTCGTGTATTTTGTAGATGCATGTGTAGGATGATACTATCGCTATGCTATGTCCTATTATGTGGTAGGGTTTTCCTTGTAGATGAACCACCGTTGGTAGATGTGCTTAGCCATGCTATGATGAACGAGGGTTGGGTTACATCACTGGAAGTTGTTTCTAAATGTGTTGGTTTGCGAAAACTAAAACAACTTAATCAATGAATCTCCTGGGTGTGATGGGATTGATAATTTTTGGTGGTATCATTGCGGAAAGGCACCCAGGTATCAAGAGAAAATGATTGGCTTTGTAGCTTACGTGTACAACCATGTGCCAATAATGAAATGGGCGGTTGGTTGGACTTAGTAGGTTGTGGTAACTCGAACCCGCGCATCCAGAGATGTAGAATTTTGGTAGGTTGGACCGGTGCGCGTCGGGATTGGGGAGCTACTTCCCGAACGGTCTCTTCTTGGACTTCTCCCTATCATCACCCAAAATGAGAGTGATGGTACGAGCTGGGCTGGCCAAGTCACATGGGTAAAGTGTACTAACCCTTGTAGGGTGTATAATCTAATCGATTAGCCGTGTCCTCGGTTATGGACGTCTGAGTTGCTTGATACTGATTCCATGACATGTTTCTCGCTCATTACAATTTCCTAATTGCTTTAATGTTGATGGGTTAACTTAATTGGGATCTTTTCAAAGAAAATCAAAAACTGTTTATGAAAGTAGGACAAAGGTGTTTGCAAATGCAAGCTAGCCACAACTCCACTTGCCAAATATGCATGTAGATGTTAGCACTATTGTCTCCCTTAATAGCTCTACTTGCCATACATTCCATGTATTGACCCTTCGGGGCTGCTACGTTTCATGTTGCAGGATATTCCGATTTTGAGTAATCGATATAGGCCATGGTACTCCACTCGGCACTTGTTCACTTGTGGGCAATTTGAAGAATGGAGGATTTGCTTTATTTATGTTGCTACCTGAATAATCTGAGCTAGCCTTGAGCTAAGATTTTATTGTAATAATGGTACTCTGGATCTTCGTTATTTAAGATACACGGATATTTTGCTATGTTATTCATCTTATTCTATTGTGGGCCAATGAACCGATCTAGGGATTGGCATGTCACATAGAATCCACGGTCTTTTCAGAACCGTGGTGTTACAAGATGGTATCAGAGCCCATGTGTCGACTGTAGGATCGTGACCTAGGTTTGGAATAGTAAAGCCATATGAAGTTATAAACCCTATTTGATTCTATCTATTATCTTCTTACACTTCTTTATAGTATCTCTTATCATTTCAATTTTCATACTCTTCTCTTTTATGATATAGAAGGAAGGATCTCCCTAGCAATGAACTCATAATTTTATACTTATTAGATTCTTGTAATCATTCATCTATCTTTTCTAATCTCATCTTGTTCAAACTTGTAGATGAACACTTATGCAAGAAAGCGCTAGATTAAGAATAGTTAGATGATAACCACCATATAGTTCTGATATGACTTTGATTAGATATAGCAATCGATTGTTGTAAGAACTTGTTTGATAGTTGATTTATTATTTTTATGTTGTGCTATTTGATACCTTAAAGTTCCATAATATTTTTGTGAGATTCCATAATATATTAATGAAGGTTTTGATTAGGAATTCGTGATAGTTTCGATGCAGTTTTCTGATGACACAGTTGCACGTCACGAATTTTCATATTTTATTGGTAACTGGGAAAAATATGAAACAAATAGGGATGGTTCGAAACTCTCTGTACTCTATACACAAAAATTAGCTAAAATTCCTGATGAGTTTAGGGTGCCTAGAAAAATTCGTGAACGCTGCTGTAGTTTCAGGACAGAATCTGTCCATTGCTTTTATGATTGTAGGTTCACCCCCCAAATGAATATTAGTCAATGGAAACTATTTTGTGGTTGTTATGCCACTAAAACAAAACTTCTGGAACATAAATGAAACTATTTTGGATTGAGTGTTGTTTGTGTTGAATGTTTGTTTGTGTGCTAATTGATTGTTTCATATAGTTATGGGTAGTAATAATTCTCTAGTATTTCTAACTATAACTTATCTATGTTGTCCCAACAGATGCCGCCCCGCCGCCAACCCACTGAGATGGAGCAGCTCATGGCAGCTCAGGCACAGCTGACCCAAGTTATGACCCAGTTCATGGAATCTCAGAACAACAACAACAATGGGAACAACCAGCCCCAGGAGGATGCTCTCACCAGGTTTCTAAAACTGAGGCCAACTAAGTTCTCCACTGCACCTGAACCTATGATTTCTCTTGACTGGTTGCGCTCGGTGAACAAATATTTAGTGACTGTTGGATGCACTGATGCTGAGAAGGTGACGTTTGCTGCTAACCTATTGGAGGGACCAGCTGCTTCTTGGTGGGATACTTTCCAGATCACCCACCCACTGGACACTGTTACTTGGGCCATGTTTGAAGAAGGATTCAAGACCAACCATGTTTCTTCAGGGGTCCTAAGTCTGAAGAGGAAGGAGTTCCGCAACCTGCGCCAGACCAATCACACCGTGGCTGAATATATAGAGGAGTTCAACAATCTGTCGCGTTATGCCCCTGAGGATGTTGACACTGATGCCAAGAGGAGAGAGAGGTTCCTGGATGGCCTCAGTGATGAGCTCTCGGTACAGCTGTTAGTGGTCTATTGCCCCACTTTCCAAGAACTGATGGACAAGGCCAGAATTCTGGAGGGAAAACACAAGAAAGTGGAAAGACGCAAGAGGAAGAACAATGATCACAACTCGGGATCACACCATAAGCGTACCTACCATGAGGGTAATGGGAATTCTGGACATCACAAGCATGGAGGCAATGGACACAATTCTGGAGGCAACAATGGACATAACCACCACCATCAGAAGAAGGATATTAGCCAAGTGATATGCTTCAAGTGCAACCAGAAGGGACACTATGCTGATAACTGCCCGGAGAAGAAGAGTGAAGCTGGAGCCAAGCCGGATTCACCTCCAAAGGCAACTGTGAACCATGTGAGCATGGGGAAAGCACTCAATAAGCCATGCCGTGTGACTAGTAAGTTATCGCTAATTTATGCATCACACTCGTAATGTTTTCAATACTGGCGCATCATGTTCATTAATATTGTGGCATTCATGGATAAGAATAGTTACATATGAAGTTACTTAGAAGATCTGTTGAAGAGGACCCACTGGAAAAGGATTGATAGCTAGCACAAGATTCCACAATTAAGTATTGGATGTTGAAGATGCCAAGTTCAGTTTTCTTAAGGGGGTTAGCCTCGACAACAACACCCATAACCTTGCTAGCCATTCCGAATCTCGGGACGAGATTCATCTTAAGGGGGTTAGTCTTGTCACATCCCAAATTTTAGATTTGGTTCTGCATATCATTCATGTCATTGCATCATGGTCTTCCATACAAAACTTCGGTTTGAAAAGATTCCGGCGAAACGATATTTGCAAACCCTATTTTGATTTGCTATAATGCTCCTACAAGAGGATATACTAGGTTTGTATTTCCACCCTCTTTGGAAGCTAGTGGTGTTGATACAAAGGATCCTATGATGATCCTCTGGTGTTTACAAAAATTTAGAGACAAATTTCGCCCAATTCGAAGCTTCTATGAAGAAGTTACGGTGGAAAAACTAAAACAGAAATTAGAAAAAAGGGGGCAGCGCGCAGTCGGCCAGCCTGCTAGGCCGCTAGCCCAGCCGCGCCGGCCCAGAAGCGCAATAGCAATTCAGCGTGCGTGCAGCAGCTAGTATCCGCCTTTGCCCGGCCAGCAGCACCGACAAAGGGCTGTCATCACCGCCGACACGGACACCACCGCCGCCGCGCCCGACACGGACACCACCGCCGCCGCGTATCTCGCCCGGTTCGGTCTCGAAACGGCCTCGCCTCCTCCCCAATTTTTTGGCCCTCATAAGCAACGCCACCGCCGCCTTTTTCCTCTCCCTCGCAAGCCCTAGATTGCCCCGAATCCCCGGCGATTTCTCGCCGGAGTTCGAGCCCGCCGCCATCGCCATTGAGCCTGGTGAGCACCGCCGCCCGCGCCGCTGACCCCGCCTCACGCCGCCCGCCCCATCGACCCCTCCTTCTCTTCCACGCAGGAGCCGCGCCACACCGCCGCCTCTCGCCGCCGATGTCGCCGTGACCCGCTGCCGCAGACATGCGCCGAGGAGCTCCGCCTCCTTGCCCCGCACCCCGTCCTGCCCTCCGCCGCCGCCGGAACCTCGCCGACGCCGCCCGATCCTCACCGCCGACATCGCCGGTGAGCACCGTCGCCGCCACCCCTCCCTGGCAGTTGGATCTTCGATCTACGACCAAGATCGTGTGGAGACCGCGTGGTTGACTGGTTGACCAGTCAACCCGCGTTGAGTCAGCGCTGATTCAGCAGGGAATATTCCCGGAATATTCCCTTTCGATTTAAATCTATTTAGAATTTGCAGAAATTAGTAGAATCTTGTAAAATTTGTAGAAATTAATCTACTGGGCCAAAAATTGCAAATAAAATATGTGTAGATTCAGTAAGTCATGTATAATCTTGCTGTACCATTTTTTTACACTTTTGCAGCAAGATTTTGTCCAGATTAATTAAATGAGTTAATGCCCTTTTTGGTGTAATTAATTCGTAGAAAAAGATCTGTAACTCCAAAAATTGCAAATAATATGTCCCTGGATTCAGTGGAACAAGGGTAATCTCAAAGTGAATTAAAAAAGTTAGGCTTACAGTAATAAATTTTGCAGAAACTATTCAATGGCTTTCTGCAGTATTTTAATTACTCAGGGAGTTTTATAATTCCTTTTTGAGAAATTCCAATTGGTACTGTTCCTATTCAGTAATGCCTACACAGTAGAATTTTCCCAAGATTTTACAAATAGTATGTTAAATGTAGTGATTTATTTGGATTCTAGCTCTAGTTTTGAGCATTATAAATTGCATAATAGTTTTCCTTGCGCTAAAATTATTTTCCATGCATGCATTCAGTAGCTTTACTGAATAAGATTATGTGGTGCTGCTGTAGCATCAATCCACTTGTCATGCATACATCTTGCATCATCTTTGCTTGCATATGCTTGTGGATGGTTTGTTTATGAATGCAATTGTATCGTGTAGATTGTGACGAGTGCAACGCTTGCTCGTGTGTGGATTGTTCTTACGACCGCTACAACCAAGGCAAGTAGATGCTACCTTGTTCATGATATTGTCCTACTATTTTCAATGCATTGTCTTGTATTTTGTAGATGCATGTGTAGGATGATACTATCGCTATGCTATGTCCTATTATGTGGTAGGGTTTTCCTTGTAGGTGAACCACCGTTGGTAGATGTGCTTAGCCATGCTATGATGAACGAGGGCTGGGTTACATCACTGGAAGTTGTTTCTAAATGTGTTGGTTTGCAAAAACTAAAACAACTTAATCAATGAATCTCCTGGGTGTGATGGGATTGATAATTTTTGGTGGTATCATTGCGGAAAGGCACCCAGGTATCAAGAGAAAATGATTGGCTTCTTTATTTTGTAGCTTACGTGTACAACCATGTGCCAATAATGAAATGGGCGGTTGGTTGGGCTTAGTAGGTTGTGGTAACTCGAACCCGCATATCCAGAGATGTAGAATTTTGGTAGGTTGGACCGGTGCGCGTCGGGATTGGGGAGCTACTTCCCGAACGGTCTCTTCTTGGACTTCTCCCTATCATCACCCAAAATGAGAGTGATGGTACGAGCTGGGCTGGCCAAGTCACATGGATAAAGTGTACTAACCCCTGCAGGGTATATAATCTAATCAATTAGCCGTGTCCCCGGTTATGGACGTCTGAGTTGCTTGATACTGATTCCATGACATGTTTCTCGCTCATTCCAATTTCCTAATTGTTTTAATGTTGATGGGTTAACTTAATTGGGATCTTTTCAAAGAAAATCAAAAACTGTTTATGAAAGTAGGACAAAGGTGTTTGCAAATGCAAGCTAGCCACAGCTCCACTTGCCAAATATGCATGTAGATGTTAGCACTATTGTCTCCCTTAATAGCTCTACTTGCCATACATTCCATGTATTGACCCTTCGGGGCTGCTACGTTTCATGTTGCAGGATATTCTGATTCTGAGTAATTGATATAAGCCATGGTACTCCACTCGGCACTTGTTCACTTGTGGGCAATTTTAAGAATGGAGGATTTGCTTTATTTATGTTGCTACATGAATAATCTGATCTAGCCTTGAGCTAAGCTTTTATTGTAATAATGGTACTCTGGATCTTCATTATTTAAGATACACGGATATTTTGCTATGTTATCCATCTTATTCTATTGTGGGCCAATGAACCGATCCAGGGATTGGCATGTCACATAGAAGCCACGGTCTTTTCAGAACCGTGGTGTTACACACCAACTCAAAACTAACAAGACATTGTACCACATCCTTCTGTAACCTTGGCAGGATATCTGGATTGATTACCTTCTGAGATATAGCATTGAGGAATGCACACAGCTTCACAATGGGTACTCGAACATTTTCCGGTAGAAGCCCCCTCAATGTAATCGGAAGCAACTGCGTCATAATCACGTGACAGTCATGAGACTTCAGGTTTTGGAACTTTTTCTCTACCATATTTATTATCCCCTTTATATTAAATGAGAAGCCATACGGTACCTTGATACTGTAAAGGACTTCAAAAAAGATTTCCTTCTCTGCTTTGGTAAGAGCATAGCTGGCACGACTTAAGTGACGCCCTTTATCTGTCTTGTTCTATGTATGCATGTTCTTTGGGTCTTTCATAATTTGTTGGTCCTCCCGTGCTTCTGGTGTATCTTTTGTCTTCCCATACACGCCTAGGAATCCTAGCAGGTTCACGCAAAGATTCTTCGTCACGTGCATCACGTCGATTGAAGAGCGGACACGTAGGACTTTCCAATATGGCAGCTCCCAAAATATAGATTTCTTCTTCCACATATGTGTGTATCCTGTAGCGACGTCGTTCGGAACTTTGACCGTCGGGACCCTTTCCAAAGATTACTTCTATGTCCTTGACCATACCAAATACATCATCACCAGCAGGGAGTTCAGGCTTCTTCCGGTTATCTGCCTCAACTTTGAAATGCTTACCTTTCTTTCTTTCGGGATGATTGGTCGGAAGAAATCGTCAATTCGCCAGGTACACAACCTTCTTGCATTTATGCAAATATGTACCTTCAGTCTTATCTAAACAGTGCGTGAATGCCTTATATCCCTTGTTTGTCTGTCCTTAAAGGTTACTAAGAGCAGGCCAATCATTGATGGTTACGAAAAGCAACCCTCGTAGGTCAAATGGCTCCTGTTTGTTCTCATCCCACGCATGTACACCTGGTTTGCCACACAGCTGTAAGAGTTCTTCAACTAATGGCCTAAGGTACACATCAATGTCGTTGCTCGGTTGCTTCGGGCCTTGGATGAGCACTGTCATCATAATGAACTTACGCTTCATGCACAACCAAGGAGGAAGGTTGTAGATACATAGAGTCACGGGCCAGTCTGTGGATCGCAGCTCTCCCCAAAAGTATTCATGCCATCCGTACTTAGACCAAACCATAAGTTCGTTGCGTCACCTGCAAAGTCCGGGAAGTCTCTCTCGATTTTTCTCCACTGTGGCCCATCAGCAGGGTGACTCAGCTTCCCGTCTTTCTTACGGTCTTCTTTGTGCCATCGCAACAACCTGGCATGCTCTTTGTTTCTGAACATGTGTTTCAACCTTGGTATTATAGGAGCATACCACATAACCTTAGCAGGAACCCTCTTCCGGAGGGGCTCTCTAAAATAACATGTGTGCCCCCATGTGTGGTTTTGGTAATTAATGACAATGTTTTATGGACTCATGTTTGCATTGAGTTTTACTTGTAGGATTTGTCCATAGACAATGCTTGAACCATATGGTGGCTTCAAGGTTGGAATAAGAATAAAGTGAAGAAGATCAAGTGTTGATCAAGGTTTCATAAGATGATCTCAAGTGTATCGTGCCATCCTTATGGTTATCATGGATATGTGAAGATATGCCTAAAAGAGAGGCTCTTCCATAGTGGAGTATGGGGGAGAATATTCACCAAGCTAGTGCAATCAAGAAAGGTGCTCCATCCTGAGGTGTGGAATATACAAGGCAAAGGTTTGATATTGATAGGGTTTCTTTCTAACTGGTCTCGTGGTGTTAGTTGGAGAGACCGCTTTATAGGATAGATAACCGTACTATCAAGAGGGGCTCTCAAGTGAGTAACTTGATCATATCCCTCGGCGAGAGCTCAAACCTTTGCATACTTGGCATCATATTTCTTGGTTCTTATTTGGTTCTTATCCATGAGAGGTTTTAGATATTGTGTCAATCTCTATGACAAGCTTAAGTTCATCGAAAACGGATTTCATATGCATTCTCTATTATGTTTTCGATATTGGAGGTTTTACCAGTTTGTCTTTTATAGATAGGTTAAACATTTCATCATGTGGTACTATCCTCCCTTGCTGGACTATGATGGTTCCATGCATGATCTTTTAGAGCTCGTTACTATCTTCGAAACGAGCCCAATATCATCAAAATCGAAGTCCGGATGAAAAAGTTATGATGGTTTCAGTTTTGCTGTTCCTACCAGTTTTCAGGGGGGCGTATTATCTGGCCATGGGGGCGGATTATCCGGTCCAATTTTTTGGAAAACGGCTAAGGACTTTGAGGCGTGTCTCCCAGTAATGGGGGTGGATTATCCGCCCCTATACTGAGAGTCGCGCCGCGAAGTCCTTAGCCATTTTTTTGGCCCGGGGAACCCGGAATATCCCGGGGGGGGGGGAGGGGATTATCCGGCCTGGAAGTTCCCAAACGGTCATATTTCGTTGGGGAGGGGTATAAATATACCCCTTCTTCCTCCTTAGGCCGGTGGCTTGCATTCTCTCTCCCCTCCATTGTTTTGACCTTCAAGAGCTTGTAAATACTCTTAATCCCTCCCATATTTCTTGAATCTTTTTGGGGGATTTGAAAGGGGAGATCTAGATCTACAACTCCACCAATCCATCTCTCCTCTATGTGAGGGGAACATATTGGGATCTGGATCTTGGGGTTTCTTTTGTGGACTTCATCTTGTGTTCTTCCTCTCTTATTCTCCCACTGGCTTTTGTAGCTTTTGTGGAATTTGGGAGAGAAGTACTTGAGCACTTCCTGTGTTCTTGCCATTGTATTTGGTGCATCGGTTTGAGTTCTCCTCGGAGGATTTGGTGAGTGAAAGTTGAGAAGCTTTTTAATCTTGGGTTCTTGGAACCCTAGACGGTTTGTTGGTGTTGCAGGTTGTGGCCTTGGTGGCGTTTGTTGGGAGCCTCGAATTAAGTTGTGGAGAAGTGCCCCAACCTTGTGAGAGGTTCCAGTTGCCACCGACAAGTGCACCGATAGTGGAGGTGTGGATCGATACCATTGGGGTGAGATTCACCGGAGAATAAGGGAGGCCTTTTGTGGCGTAGGTGGTTTGATACCACCCCCTCTCCAACGAGACGTACTCTCTTTATGGGAGGAACTCGGTAATAAATCATCATCTCTGCGTGCCTTGGTTATCTCTATACTCGAGCTATTTACTTATGCACTTTACTTTGTGATAACCTTGGTGCTTGAATTCTTTATCTAGATATCACATAGTTGATTGTTTTGCTTAGCATAAGTTGTTGGTGCACATAGGTGAACCATAGTTTATATATGTTTTGTGCTTGACAAAGTAAACGCTAGTTTTATTCCGCCTTTGTTAAGCCCATCTCGAAAAGTTTTAAACCACCTATTCACCCCCCTCTAGGTGGCATCTGTATCCTTTTCACTCTCCCTCAACATCACCAGGGTCATCTCGTCTGATCTTATACTGCAATTCATTGCATACCGGGAACTTATCTAAATTATCATACTCCTTACCGTGGTAGAGGATGCAGTCATTAATGCATGCATGTATCTTTTGCACATCTAATCCTAGAGGACAACGAGTCTTCTTTTCTTTGTAGGTACTCTCGGGAAGTTCGTTATGTTTTGGAAACTTCGGCTTCATTATTTTCAGCATCTTTTCAAATGAGGAGTCAGTTAGACCACACTCTGCCTTCCATCGCAGCAATTCCAGTGTGGTACTGAGCTTTGTGCTGCCATCTTCACAATTTGGGTACAACAATTTCTTGTGATCTTCTAACATGCCCTCTAACTTCAACTTCTCATTTTACATTTCACCTCGCTTTGCATCGAAATGACCCTACCAAGTTCATCGGTGGGCTCATCGATGCCCGTTCTTCACCTCCTTCCTCTTCATTGTCTTCCATTGCAAGATATCAGATTCAGGAAACATATGATGATAGTTGTTATCATCATCTTCTTCTTCACCGTCTTCCATCATAACCCCTCTTTCCCCGTGCTTGGTCCAGCAATTATAGTTGGGCATGAAACCTTTCATAATCAGGTGGCTGCGAATGATTTTCGAGGAAGAGTACTCCTTGTTGTTCCAACATTGAACACATGGACAACGTATAAAACCATTCTCATGTTTGCCGTAGCCACATCGATAAATTTATCCATGCCTTCCATATACCCGGGTATACGCCGGCCACCGTACATTCATTCCTGATCGTTCATCTGCATCATATAAGTAAGTTTATCAAAAACAGGACATCATAAATAGTGAAATGACCAATTCACATCGACACATGCATTGTATCAATGACAGAGAAAAGATAAGACTGCTAACCTCGATCGAGGGAAATAAAGAGGAGAAAGCTCAAGTGCGTCTCGGACACCTTCTATATTTTTGTTCTGTGAGAAATTGAACGGGATCATTCACTCAAACATTTCATCAAACACCTCGAATGCATGCATAGGAAAAAAATAAACTAGCACACCTCTCACACCTTCCACCAAGAAAAAACAAAGGGGAGGCAGAGGGCTGGGCGTCGTATTTATAGAGGGCGGAATCATACGTTCCGGTTTGTAACATAAACCGGGACTAAAGGTGTGTGCCAGGCCATGTGGCTGGCGCCCAACCTTTAGTCCCGGTTTGTGTTACAAACCGGGACGCATGCCCCCTACCAACCGGGACGCATGCCTCCGGCCCCCGTGACCGCTCGAACCGAGACGCATTCCAGCATTAGTCCCGATTCGTGGCGGAACCGGGACTAATGCTGTTAGGAGGTACGAATGGATAACCTGTTTTCTACTAGTGTATGGTACACCTGGCAAGTCTGATTCGGCTTTCATAAATATTTTTGCTAGGTTGAACACTCTTGAGACCGGTATTGCTGCTATGAATAGTTGTTATCACACTCTTAGGGCTTACCATGATTATGTTCCCATAAATTCCGAGCCTTCAAAGTGGTTTCCCACAATCAAAGTTTCAATAAACACTACACTTTTTGATGCTCGTTGTGATATCATGTCTGAATTTTGTCTCATGCCTAAAGATATTTGTGATTCCTTGAGTCTTTGGGGGCTTATTAAAGGAGGAGAGGAGATCTCTCTTACCAAAAATGCCACTATATTGCCCATTGGAATAGCTGAAGGTGTGTTTACAAACATCTCAGGAAAAATGGTGACTACTGATTATCTTGTTATTAAATGTGTAGGCAAGGGACAGATCACACTTGGAAGATCTCTATTGAAACACCTTGGGGCAATGATCGATGTGGTAAAAGGCATCATGCATTTTGATCCTCCGGTAAGAAATCATATATTCCCTAAGGAAAAGAAGAAATGTAAGAAAGGAAAGAACAAGAAGGTTGCTTCTTTATTTGAAAATACTTGATTCTTCTTGCTACTTATGCCTAACTTAAAGGCATTAAAGAAAAGTACTTGTTGGGAGATAACCCAAGAGTTTCCTTGAGTCTTGGAAGTTATTACTTCAGTAATGACCTCTCCTTATCCTTTTCGTTTGTTTTTGTGCCAAAAATGACCTCTAATGAGAGGGAAGTGAGATTTGGGGAGTTGCTATCCCGAAACAGATTTTGATCCTCCAACAAACAAGTTCGTGAGGAGGTTCTGTAATTAGCATTGATCTCAAAATTTACGAATAAATCCCCCAGAATATTATCTAACTTTCATTAGTTCAACACTTTTTTATTTGAGCAACATAAGATGTTCGAAAAAATCGGTTTATACCTGCTGGTCTGTTTTGACAGATTTTTGCCATTATTTGCATTTGCTTCTTATTGATTCCTTTTTAAGTTATCTTTAGGTGAATTGAGCTTTTTGAAGGAGTTTCTACAGTAGCTTATGTTTTTAGTGAAAAGCCTTGCTGTTCCAAAGCTTTGCCAGTGGTCTAATATCTTTTGAATACACTAATGTTGCTAATGAAGATTGTGTGAAGTTTTGTATGAAGGAAAAATTTTAGGTGTAAAGAGAGAATGATGCAATGAGATGAAGAATGGAAAAAAGCTCAAGCTTGGGGATGCCACCATGGTGTCACCCCAAGAAATATCCAAGAGGTACTGATACGTCGGAAATGTATCTATAATTTTTGATGTTCCATGCTTGTTTAGTATCTACTTTGCTTTGCTTTGTCTACATTTTGAGGTGTTTTTATATCTTTTCTGGAACTAACCTATTAATAAGTTTCCACAGTGCCAGTTGCCTGTTTTCTTCTTTTTTTGGTTCCAGAAAAGCAGAAAATCAATATTCTCGAAATTGGACGGGACAAAGGCCAAAGTTATTATTTTTCCCGGAGCAACACGGAACCACGAAGCAGAGCCGGAGGGGGGCCACATGGTGGCCGCACCACCTAGGCGCGGGCAAGACCTGGGGACGCCCACATGGGGTGTGGGCCCCCTGGGCCCCCATCGATCTTGATTCCTGCGCCTATAAGAATCATCCGACCTAAAAACCCTAGGGCATCCAGAAGAAATCCACGACAACCTCTGTTGCACCGCCGCCACCGAAGGGGAGATTCGGGGGACAAAAAGTCTCTGTTCTGGCACCCTGCCGGGACGGGGAAGTGCCCCGGAAGCCATCTCCATCGATCTTCATCGCCATCTTTATCACTCCCATGAGCTTGTGTTCATCTTTAGTTCTTCCTCAGGGCTAAGGGCTCTACAGGTAGCTATGTGTTCATCTCTCTCTCTATGCATGATCTTGTGGTCATGAGCTTTGTAATCAAGTAGATCTACCTTGATAATCAAGTGCTTCATTAGATCTCTGCTCTCCCCATGTGTGTGAAATTGACAGCGTGCATACCATGGTGACACTTAGGCTTGAGTCTACATAAATACTCTTTGTGCTTTAATAGATCTGTGCTTTTCCCCATGTGTGTGAAAGTGATAGCGGGCATACCGTGTGTGGCACTTTGGCTAGATTTAATATTTTTTATGAGTTATATTTGGAGTTGGATGTCTCTATGAAATTGTGGTGTTTGTTGGAACCATCTAGCGCTCAAGGTGACAGTGTGGGGTTATCTAGATTGGGGAAGGCGGACTTTGAGGTGTGTTGTTATAGCCCTACCATGGATTAGAGTGTCCAACCGGAGAGTAGTTAAGAGTAGTATCATGAAGAGAGGATATTTATATGAGAGAGTGTTCACTAGTGAAAGTATGATCCCTAGGCCTTGTTTCTAAGAATTGAAACACTGTTTGCTACTAGATCTGTTGCATGTTTGCTTGTTTCCTTCTTGTTGCCTTTAGTCTTTGCCTCACCGTCAAGCTCTTTTTTGGCACCATTACCACTTGTATTTCACTATCTCTTCGCTGAACTAGTGCACCTATACACCTGACAAGTGTATTGGGTGTGTTGGGGACACAAGAGACTTCTTGTATCTTGATTGCAGGGTTGCTTGAGAGGGAATACCTTTGACCACTTCCTCCCTGAGTTCGATAAACCTTGGGTAATACACTTAAGGGAAACTTGTTGCTGTTCTACAAACCTCTACACTTGGAGGCCCAACAACTGTCTACAAGAATATAAGTGCGTAGACATCAAGCTCTTTTCTAGCGCCGTTGCAGGGGAGGTAAGGTAAAAGGTACTCACATCCTGGTGTGTGAGTGCTCAAAGTTATTTCCTTTAGATTCTGCATTTTTGTATTTTTGTTTCTTGTTTTCACTAGTTAGGCTTAATGGAAGACAACAACAAAATTAGAAAGCTTTATAGTATTTATCTTGAGTTAGGACATGATGTGTTTGAAGAGAAAATTAACAAACCTATGGAACTTTATTTGCATGCTAATAGGAATGTTATTAGTATGAATTTTTTGAACATCATTGTTAGTAATGGTATGGAAACGTCTAAGCTTGGGGAAGCTAGTTTTTATGAGAAATATCTTTTTAGTTCACCAGCTTTAGGGAAGAAAATTTTCTCTTATGATACTTTATCTCCCATATGTGGTAATTCTAATGATACTTGTGATATTTTAAATCCACACACTGAAAGTGTCCCTTTTAAAATACCTATTGAAATTGTTGAATGTGTTATGAATAACTGCTATTTTGGAGATGGAACTGTCCATCCTAGTGATCAGTTACTCTTTATACATGAATTATGCGAGTTGTTCAAGTGTGCAGGTATTTCAATGGACCAAGTTAAGAGGAAGCTATTCCCTTTCTCACTTAGCGACAAAGCAAGGGAGTGGTATGAGCTACTAGATGATCCTCATCATTTGGAGTGGAAGAAACTTGAATCTCTCTTTTATTCTAAATTTTATCCTCCTCATGGAATTCATAAAGATAGGAATTATATTTATAATTTTCATCCTCATGCGGGAGAAAGTATTGCCCAAGCTTGGGGGGATTAAAGTCACTAATGCTCAAATGTCCCATTTCATGAGCTCCCCAGTAATATTGTTATTAATAATTTGTATGCAAGGCTTTCAGGACATTACAAGGACTATCTAGATACATGTTCAGAGGGATCCTTCACAAGTAAGAAGGTTAAATCTAAGTTGGATATTCTTGAAACAATTCAAAGCAATACCGAAGATTGGGATAATGACAAAGGTAAAGAACCAGGTATAAACTATGCGTATGATTGCATTAAGTCTTTCGCTGGAACTGCTGATTTTCAAGAGCTTAGTGCTAAATATGGTCTTGATCCTCAAATTCTTGTTAGATACTATAGAGCCTTTGCTTCCCATATTAATGCTCCTAAAGAAAAATGGGACATGTATCATGAACCTTTTAAAGACAATTGCATGGAAAATGAAAATGTTATTAATGATTGCAATAAACATGCTCAAACTTCCGAAAGTACTATTTCTTATAAGCATGTTAATTTTTGTGGTATGCATAGACCTTATGAGAAGAATCAAATAGAAGAAGAATATTGTATCACCCACTGGAATGAAAAAACTAAAAAGTGGTATAAGGCTCTAGATGATCTTGGTAAAAGAGTTTGTGCCCTCTATCCTTTTATTTATGAACTTTCCTTTGAAGTGGGTCATTTCAATTTTCAATGCTCAGGCCATATGAGTACTGCAAGCTTGTATTGTGATAACGCGATCACTGATAATCAACATGATGAACTTACATTGTTTTTGGGGTGTGAAGAGTTATCAAGAAAAACTTCTTTGGTGGACATGAGTGCTTTTGGTATGAATTGCGTCCTGCATGGGTGTCATCTTTATTGTGTTGATAATTGCCACGCGAATACTTACATACAAAATCTTATAAAATATGATATTTTACCAAAATATGACAAGACTGATATGGTTTTGATCTTATTAATGAAAAGGAGGAATCCTCCAAAGTTTCTTCTATTGTTTCTAACAATAAACCAGGGTATGAGGAAAGCTTCCTTTCAAGCCTCTCCCTCCTAAAGAGGAGAAGAAGAAGAGGAGGAGTAAAAGTAGAGAGGAAACATTATCTTCCCCTAAGCATGTTGCTCCTATTATAGTTTTTGCTGATGAGTCTGAACTAGATGATGTTCCTATGCCTGTTACCTATAGTAGTGATCATGATTGGGAAAAGCAAAGTACTTTTGATATTGAAAATCTCTTTGGTACCAATTCTGAAAATAATGATATTAATAATTGTTGTGCTATTGGTGATATCCATGTTCCTTCCAAACACACTTGGGAAGATGGCTATTCTATTGCTTATGATGATACCAAACCTCCAATATATGATGATTACAATGATGAGTATGACATTTTCAGTTCACCTACTATTGAGGAGGAAATTAATTATGATTACAATATGCCTCCTATATTTGATGATTATGGTGATGAGAATAATAGTGATAGCTATGTTGTTGAATTTGCTCCCACTACAATTAATAAGGATGACTATGCTTATGTGGAGAGTAATAATTATTTTATGCATGTGGCTCATGATAAGAATATTTTATGTGATAGATATATTGTTAAATTTATTCATGTTTCTACTTAAAGTTATTATGAGAGAGGGAAACATGGTTTTATGCATCTCAATACTATTAAGTTTCCCCTCTTTATGTTGAAAGTTCTGAAGTTGCACTTGTTTTGCTTTCCTATGCTTGTTGTTTTGTGCTTTCATGACTTTTTTATTTACAAGATTCCTATGCATAGGAAGTGGGTTAGACTTAAATGTGTTTTGAATTTGCTTCTTGATGCTCTCTTTTATTTCAATTCATATTTCTTATTAGAGCATCTTCTCAAACTATCAGTTCCTAACTTAAAGGCGTTAAAGAAAAGTACTTGTTGGGAGATAACCCAAGAGTTTCCTTGAGTCTTGGAAGTTATTACTTCAATAATGACCTCTACTTATCCTTTTTGTTTTCTTTTTGTGCCAAGAATAACCTCTAATGAGAGGGAAGTAAGATTTGGGGAGTTGCTGTCCCGAAACAGATTTATGTCCTCCACCAAAAACATTCGTGAGGAGGCTCTGTAACTCGGATTGAGCCCAAAATTTACGAATACATATCCAAGTATGTTAGCTAACTTTCATTAGTTCAACATTTTATGATTTGAGCAACAGAAGATGTTCGAAAAAATCAGTTTCTACCTACTGGTCTGTTTTGACAGATTTTTGCCATTATTTGCATTTGCTTCTTATTGATTCCTTTTTGAGTTCTCTTCAGGTAAATTGAGCTTTTTGAAGGAGTTACTAAAATATCTTGTGTTTTTAGTGAAAAGACTTGCTGTTCCAAAGCTTTGCCAGTGGTCTAACATATTTTGAATACACTAATGTTGCTAATGAAGATTGTGTGAAGTTTTGTATGAAGAAAAAATTTCAGGTGTAAAGAGAGAATGATGCAATGAGATGAATAATGGACAAAAGATCAATCTTGGGGATGCCACCATGGTGTCATCCCAAGAAATATCCAAGAGGTACAAGCGTCAAAGCTTGGGTATGTCCAAGGCATCCCCTTCTTCATCAATAAAAAGCTCAGGTCTATCTAGACACTTCGTTTTTATTGTTTCATGCACAATTATGTTGTTCTTGGAGCGTCCTAATTTTAGTTTGATTTGCTTAGTTTGTTTAGTTTTCTTAAGTAGTTTGGACCCCCGTTCTTGCTGTGTTGTTTTTCAAATAAGTTTGCTTGGTGTTGGAAAGGAGTAGTAAGTTCTTGCTTGAAGTGCAAGAGGAGCTTGCATTGACTGTGACTTAGACTTTAGCATGACATGCTAGGTGTTGTTTTGGCATTATGCTTAGTGATTATTGTTGTAGCATGTCTTGTTCCAAACAATTGGGATTGCTTAGTGTGCCTTGAAGAAATTATGCATTGTTTTAGCATGCAAAAGCATAGTATTGTGGTATTATCCTTTGATGTTTTGCTTGGGTTGACTTGGCACATGCTTATACCATGTTATGACTCTCACAAGTCACCATTAGACTCTATGATCATTTAGTCCTTGACTAGTAGTACCACTCTTTGCTTTGATTAGTATGCTTGGTTGCACTGCATGATTTTGGCCATTATTGCTCTCTTAGTTGGTTGCTCCCAGTCCTTTGCTAGCCTCCACTTGTATGAGTAAGTTCTACTCATGCCTCCAACTCCCAAGAAACCAAGTTTTTCCAAAGTATCCACTATAAATTCCTATGCATGGTGTGTTACACCATTCCAAGTATATTATTGTTTTCAACTATCTTCCAATTAAAAACTATTTTGTTATGTGAAGACTTAGTGATTAAAGCCCTCACGAACTTGATGGCACACTTTATTATTTGCCCCTAATAAACTTGAACCATTGTGACAACTTTGTTGTATATTCTTGCACTTATAAGTTGGAATTAGAAGAACCGTGCTGTCACGGGGAACGTTTTCAACATTGCACTTGCACTTTGTACTCAGTTGATATCATGCTCTTTTGTCTATGGATGTCACCGGTTTAAAATAAAGAGGGAACTTTTAAGTCCATGGAGTAAGTATTCTGTGTTAGAAAAACGCCTACGCCACTAGCCTAAGCCATGCCTAATCATGGTGGAAACTTGTAGCATCACCATAATGAGCTATCTATGAAGCATCCTCAATAAAAAGCTATGCATATAGTCAATAAAAAGATTGCCGAGATGCTCATTGTTTGCTTGCCTTGTCTTTTTGGTTATGGGAAAGCTCATGTACCATGTGAAAGGGGTACCCCATTGGCGGTTCTCAATGATATGCAAATACTTACAATGACAAGAACTTACATGTGCCCAAAGTTGAGTATGCATGAGGTGTGACCCTCATATTCAAGGGACTTGAGATTTCCAAATTATACTTCGTCAAGCATATACTCCACCTTTGCCACTTTAACCTTAATCAGTTCAAGATGCTTATGATAGGGGCAATGAGGGCTGAAAGCTAACAAGTACCATAATTTTTGGAAGCTCTTTTTGAAACCTGTAATCCCTGGTTCCTTTACAAAAAGGCCTTTCTTACACTATTATTGTGTCTCCACCTTCTACCTTTAGGCACCATTAAGAGAGCATAGTTGTCATTCTGTGTGCAGTGTTCCAAAGCTTATTAATTGATGCATATTGTGATATTACTCAAGGGTTTCGCAGCATAGTAAATCAAAATTTTCTACGGATGCGAACGGGAAAGCCAAGATCTAATCTGGGAGATGCAAACAACAAGAGGGATAGATGAGATCTTCATACCCTTGAAGAAATCGCACAGCGGAACGTTCAACAGAACGTGGTTGATGTAGTCGTACTAGCCTTCTCCTCCTCGCGATCCAATCTGATCCAACGCCGCAAGTGGCGACGCCTCCAAGAGATGCACACGTAAGGCACCGTGATGTCTCCTCCTTCCTCGGTCCAGCAAGTGGGGTGGAGAGATAGGTTGGATCTACAGCACGACAGCATGGTGCAAAGGTGGAGAGTTTCTGCGGCAGGGCTTCGCCTACGCGTAGTCGGGAGAGAGAGAGAGAAGGGCAGCAGTATGGCGGCTAGGGTTTTTGGGGTAAGGGAGGAGGGTGCGCCCCTGCCCTCTTTAAATAGAGGGATGGCCGGCTGCCCTTGCCCCTCCTCCAATCCCTAGGGCCGGCGACCACATGGGTGGAGTGGGGGGCAAGTTTGCCCCCCTTCTAGAAGATCCCCTAGGGTTTGGCCGGCTGGGCCTATGGGGCCTTGTGCCCCTGGCCCAATGCGACCAGGGCACTCCCTCGTAGTCCCACGCCCCATCCGACAAGTGGGGCCATGTTGGTCCCACTCCGGAAGCTTCTAGAACCTTCCGGTATAATACCGAACATACCGAAACAATTCCGAAATCCAAAAACTGCTTTCCCTTATATGAATCTTATTCTCCGGACCATTCCGGAACCTCTCGTGATGTCCTGGATCTCATCCGAGACTCCGAACAAAAACTCATAAACCAATTATCCATTCTATCATAGCGTCGAAGCACGTTAAGTGTGTGACCCTACGGGTTCGAGAATATGCAGACATGATCTTCTATCAATAATCAATAGCGGGGTCTGGAAACCCATATTGACTCCCACATATTCATCGATGATCATATCGGATGAATCACGATGCCAGGATTCAATTAATCCCATATATATATTCCCTTCGTCACGCGATATTTTACTTGCCCAAGATTCGATCGTTGGTATCAGCATACCTAGTTCAATCTCGTTCACAGCAAGTACTTTACTCGTTCTGTAATCCAATATCACTTTGTGATTAACTCCTTAACCACGTGCTTGCAAGCGGTGTTGATATCGATTACCGAGTGGGCCCGAAGTATATCTCTCCGACTTGGGAGGGACAAATCCCATCTCGATACATACAACCCAACAAGTACTTTCCGATCACCTGAGTGACACCTTTATGATCACCCTCTCATAGGATGACGTTTGATGACCTCAAAGCTTTCTTCCGATACCAGGGAGTTGCATTATCTCATGAAGGAATACAATAATTGACATAAGAAAAAGCTTCGCAAAGATGAACACGATGACACGATCTAATTGCTCTGCTTGATTTGGGTCTGTCCATCATATCATTCTCCCAATGACATGATCTCATTATTAATCGACAACTCATGTCTATGGTTAGGAAACCTTAACCATCATTAATCAATGAGCTAGTCCATAGAGGCGTACTAGGGACACGGTGTTGTTCATAAATCACACAAGTATCAAAGTTTCCGCTTAATACAATTCTAGCATGGAATATAAACTTTATCATGAACAAGAATTATAATAATAACATCTTTATTATTGCCTCTAGGGCATAATTCCAACAGTCTCCCACTTGCACTAGAGTCAATAATCTAGTTTACATCTGGCAACAATCTAACACCCATGGCACTAAGGTGCTGATCATGTTTTGCTCGTGGAAGAGGTTTAGTCAACGGATCTGCGACATTCAGATCTGTATGTACCTTGCTAATCTTTAGATCTCCATCTGTTATATAATCTCGAATTATATGAAACTTGCGGTTGATGTGCTTGGTCTTTGGATGATATCTTGGTTCCTTAGCCAGTGCTATGGCACCAGTGTTGTCACACAATATCTCTAGTGGGTCCAAGGCACTTGGAACCACACCAAGCTCAGTGATGAAGTTCCGCATCCAAACTCCTTCACTTGACGCTTCGCAGTACCATGTATTCCGCTTCTCATCAGATCCCGCGATCACGCTTTGCTTGCAGCTTCTCCAGCTCACAGCTCCTCCATTCAAAATATATACTTATCATGTCTGAGATTTAGAATCATACTTGTCGGTGTCGAAACTAGCGTCAACGTAACCTTTTACGACGAGCTGTTCATCACCTCCATAGACCAAGAACATTTCTTTATTCCTATTTAAATACTTTAGGATGTTCTTCACGGCTGTCCAGTGTTCCACTCCTGGATCACTTTGGTATCTGCTCGTCAAACTAAGAGCATTGGACACATCCGGTCTAGTACACAGCATGGCATACATGATAGAACCTATGGCCGAGGCATAAGGCACTTTGCTCATAGCTTCTCTATCGTTTATCATAGCTGGACACTGAGCCTTGCTCAATATCTTACCTGACAACATGGGCACTGAACCTTTCTTTGCCTTATCCATTCTGAACCTTTTCAGAACTTTGTCTAGGTATGTACTTTAGCTTAAAGCTATTAGGCGTTTTTTTGTCTATCTCTATAGATTTTGATGCCCAATATATAAGCAGCTTCCCCTAGGTCTTTCATTGAAAAGCATTTGTTCAAATAACTCTTCACATCGATAAGCATATCAATGTCATTTCCAATAATCAATATGTCATCCACATATAGTACTAAAAATGTCACTGAGCTCCCACTCACTTTCTTGTAGATACAAGCTTCGTAGCAATTTGGAACAAATCCAAAGCTCTTGATCACTTGATCAAACAAAGGTTCCAACTCCGAGATGCTTGCTTCAGTCCATAAATGGAACGCTGAAGTTTGCACACCTTATCAGCATCCTTAGGATCGACAAAACCTTCGGGTTGCATCATATACAACTCTTCATCAATGTTGCCATTGAGGAACGCAGTCTTGACATCCATCTGCCATATTTCATAATCATGAAATGCAGCAATTTCTAATAAAATCCGAATGGACTTAAACATCGCTACGAGAGAGAAAGTCTCATCGTAGTAAACACCTTGAACTTGTCAAAAACCTTTCGCAACAAGCCATGCTTTATAGACAGTAACATTACCATCCGCGTCTGTTTTCTTCTTGAAAATCCATTTGCACTCAACGACCTTTCGATCACTAGGAGGGTCCACCAAAGTCCATACTTGGTTTTCGCTCATGGATCCCAATTTGGATTTCATGGCCTCTAGCCATTTCTCAGAGTCTGGGCTCATCATTGCTTCCTCATAGTTCGCAGGTTCACTGTTGTCTACTAACAAGACAGTTAAGACACGGTTACCGTACCACTCAGGAGGGGCACGTGACCTTGTCGACCTGCGACGTTCAGTAGTAGCATCGTCCGAAGCTTCATGATCCTCGTCATTAGCTTCCTCTATTGTTGGTGCAGACGGCACTGGAACAATTTCAGGTGCTGCGCTACTCTCCAACTCAATAGAAGGTTCAATAACCTCGTCTAGCTCTACTTTCCTCCCACTCATTTCTTTCGAGAGAAACTCCTTCTCAAGAAAGGATCCGTTCTTTGCAACAAACACTTTGCCTTCGGATCTGTGGTAGAAGTTATACCCAATAGTTTCCTTAGGGTATCCTATGAAGACGCATTTCTCCGCTTTGGGTTCGAGTGTAACACCCTCAGAATCGGACCTATGCAAGTTTGAGCAAAATTCGCCAAACCCGCATAGAAACGATTCAAAGGTGCCCACCAGGCACTTTCGTGCGGGTGGAAAACGAAGTAATAACATTACACAACAGTCCTCGATGGGACCCACAGAACAGATATATATATACAACGACCCAATGAGTCTAGAATACAGATAGAGTATACAAAGAGCCAAATCACCTTGAAAACGATAGAGCGTCCAACTACGGACAAGATGCAAATGGGGCTAAGAGCCCTGAAGAATAACCAATGGCCCATAACTCGCCTGTGCCAAGCCGTAAGGGTAACCCGCTAACGGCCGATCTCAAAACCTGCTTAGACAAAAGGTGCCACAAAGGGCCAAGGAAAAGAAGGAGGCGTCGATCGAGGCGATGCAGCGAGACTAGAATTCAGCGTCTCGCCTACATAGGTATGGTGGATCGAGCGGCGGCAAGATGCACTAAACAACCTATAGAGACTCGATACAATGGCGGTTATCGAGAGGTGAGAAAAACCTATTCGGATCCAACATGATACTATCATCAAACAAACCCATCTCGGCTTCCCCTCGAGACCAATCGAGGAAGTCAACCGAGGAACTCACACCGCTGGCGCTTTTACTTATTCGGTTATAGTTGCGGCACTTTACTAGTCGTTTTAGATAATCATCCCGATAAAGTAAACAAAGGGCACTTTTAGTTAACCATTCCGTGATAGTGGCAACACTTACTAGTCGATACATTTATCATGAGATAACCCAAAACCCAAAGCTTGTTGGTACTTTTATTCAGCCATTCCGCTAGAAGTTGCAAGATTTACTAGTCAGTACAATTGTCGCGAAGCACAACCAAACAAGCAATTGTAGGCGGTATTAATTAGCCATTCCATTATAGTGAAGCTGATTACTAGTCATTATAAGTCAAATTTATAGCAAGAACTTTAGTTATGCTTGTCTATGATCGAGATATCAGGCTCCAAGTCGTCCATATCTGCGACACGGCTTTTAAAGTTTTACCCGGCCGAGGTGCACCAATAGCAACACACGCCGATCAACCTCGAAAACCAAATCAAACCCAACGAGGCTTTCACGATCGAACAATCACAGATTCAGAATATTTCAGGGGCCACCCTTTGAGTAGATCCCGCAATGGAGTAAGCAAGCTCGAGACGCCTCAAGGTTGCGACAATGGTATGTAGCGGGAACCCGAAGTGTGGCTGGGCTTGTCGATACCACGTAAACATTCCGATCCTAACAGATAAGGTGCTCCTCGCACAATCGTAAATAAAGCAAAGAAACATGGCATAAGTACAGATCGTAAATAAAACCTCAAACTAGTTTGTGGCCCCAAGAAATAAGATCAATCAAGCTCGCTCGGGGGGTCCCATATACCTCCGGATGTGGATAGCGCGATAAATCAAGGAACAGTATCAAGTACTCGGGGGTCTTACGGGACACAAGTGCGCTCGAAACCAAATATTATCTATCACCCACCGATGCCTCTCGCTTATTTCAATTTTAGTTGTTAAATGTAAATTAAAGTGATGATAAGTTAAACTAGAATCATCTCCAACATCAACATGCGGCAATACATCAAGAATCGTGGCATATGACGACACACATCAGACTTGAGCAAGCAACTACGACGCAAGTCCATCTATCTACCAAACAACAGTAATAGGATGTGTCCAAGGCAATATAGGCTGCATTTCATGTCACAGTACGAAACTAAAGCATCGCAACACGTATAGCAATAGATCAACAGGAGGGAATAAATACTATAAAAGTAAGATAGGTAGAAAGGGGAGATGCTCATGAAACATTGTCAAGGTTCAACCGAGATCGGTAAGCTCACATCAACTCAACCTTATCCGCCGAAGAAGCAAAACACTAGAAGAAACACCGGATGCAATATTTAATACTACGGCAAAAGATCGGCATGATGCATGTATGATGTATGGCATGGCAAAGGTGCAATGCAATTAGGTCAAGGTAAGCTAACCGGGTCCCGACAATTAATTAGGTGGTTCAAGTTATTTAGATGCCCCGCAATTTAAATGTTATTTAAACAAGGCAAGATAAGATACCGGTTCGCTACACAAGTTTAAATGAGGCCAATATAAGGCTAGATTTGCCAGCATATGGGCCCCATATTTAATTATTAGGTGAATCTGCATAAGGCCCCCAAACCACGTGATATGGATGCATGCATGAACAATTTATATGCAACAGTTATATAGGTGACATTTATAAATTAGGGTTCTCGGATAAGGGGTTCACACATTAGGGGTCTCGACGATCTTGGGGTTCCGGGGTTCGGGGTTTGACAGGGTCCAGGGTCCGGTCTCGGGGTCCAGGGTTCGACGGAGTGGTCTCGCGGGAACGTTCTCGAACTCCGGGGTTAGGGTCTCGGATCGGGGTAGTTCTTGGCCTTCCGGGAGGAAGCACTTGATTCGCGTCGGGCGACGGATACTCCCGGCCGCTGCCGTCTTGTCGTCGCGACGATCTTGTCGGGTCCGGTCTTTCTCGAACGGGTCCTCGTGGTCTCGACAACTTCGATTCTCTGTGGGCGATCTTGGCACTGATGTCCGTGAAGTAGTACTTGTCGCACCTACCGCTTGGGTTCGCTCAATCGGGTCCATGTTGGAGTACTTGTCATCCCATGAAGGAGATCTTGCGTCTAGGGTCTCGCAAACTTGGCGGTCCCGAGGGTTCGGTGGCCTTGCGTCCGTGAGACGGTCTTGACGTGTTGAGGTTTGGGTCAAGAGCTTGAGTACATAGACATCATCTTAAGGTTCCCGGAAGTGCTTGAGGTTCCGTTTGATGACGACAAGGAGTTGGCGGGTGACTAATCTCGCAAAGAACTTCACAATCTCCAGGGCCGGGATCCTCCCAGATCACACCACCACCGCCGATCACTGTGAGCAACCTCCACCAAGCAAAAGAGGAGGATGTGGCCATCCGCCACCAGGCTTGGTTGACCAGAATCGATGGTATCGCAGGAGGCGGCGAGCCCGTGGAGAGGCCAAGAACGAACAGGAACGCGGGAGGCACAGCGACGGAAGCGGATGGCAGCGGTGAGCTGCTTGGGGCGTAGGCGGACGCGAGAGCCAGCGGCAAGACGGAGGTAGACGGCGGAGGCCATGGAGGAGGGAACGGAGGGGCGAGGCAGTAGGGCTGGCCAGGCGGATGCCAAGGCCAGGTGGAGAGAGGAGGCCTTGTGAAGCACCATGGTCAGCTGGCGAGGTCGGCGAAGCAAGGGCGGCCGCCAGCGGTGGCGGGTGAGGAGCACAGAGGCGGGACGGTTTTAGCTGCCCACCGGGTGGACGGCGAGAGGAGGTTGAGGCGGCCAAGGTTGCGGTGGGCGGTGAAACGGCGGCGGGGGAAAGGGGTCTGGCGGCGGGGCGGCGCTCCCGGGCGGTACGGGCGGGCCGCGGGCGGAGTGGTCCGAGAGGTGAACGGCGGAGGTGAGGCGGCCATGCGGAGATGCGGGAGGTGGCGGCGCTACGGACTCTGCAGCGGCAGAAAGCGAGGCAGGCCGACGCACTGGGGAGGAAGGTGCCGTGGTCAGCAGGGGTCGAGGGACGGGTGAGCAAAGTGAGGAGGAAGATGGGTCGGGCGGTTAGCGCGTGGGGGTGCGTGAGCGTGGTGGGGCCGGGTTGGGATCCCGAGGGGAGGCCGCGTGTGTCGAGGCCGTTGGCCGGTGTGTGGGGTTAGTGGGTGGGTGCAAGGGGACAGTGGGGAAGAGAGGAGAGGGTGAGAGGCCACGTGGCGGTGTGGGATAGGATAGAGGGAGAGGTGTGACGTGGCGAACATGGATTGAGGGGAGGTGGCCGTGGGGTGTGGGTAGATTTTAGGTAGCTATAGGATTAGGAGTTGGACCGATCTGTTTTTCTGGGGTCGTCACAAATCGCCCGCTCGATCGCCCGCTAAAATAATTTAATATTTTATTTGATTAAAACATGGCCTTTGCAAACCAATGCAAGACAAAATAAAATAATCCTGACAAGCCCGGTTTTGGGTTTTGAATAAAGACGGTTCAATATAGAAAACAAAATTAGGGTTTTTAGCAAAATGGTTTCAAACAGATAGATGCATGCTGGTGTTATGCTGATGCACCGAGACAAGACATGCGATTATGACGATGCGATGCACAAATTTAACGCGATTTTCTAGCAGTGGTTTTGCGGGATGCCACATCGAGCTTGTCTGGCATCAACTTTTTGACGTAAGCTTCGCATCCCCAAACTTTAAGAAACGACAACTTAGGTTTAGCACCAAACCATATTTCATATGGTGTCGTCTCAACGGATTTAGATGATGCCCTATTTAAAGTGAATGCAACGGTCTCTAATGCATAACCCCAAAATGATAATGGCAAATCTGTAAGAGACATCATTGATCGCACCATATCTAATAGAGTTCGATTCCGGCGTTCAAACACACCATTGCGCTGTGGTGTTCCGGGTGGCGTGAGTTGCGAAACGATTCCGCTTGCTTTAAGTTGCGTGAGAAAATCATAACTCAAATATTCACCTCCACGATCGGATCGTAGAAATTTAATTTTCCTGTTACGATGGTTTTCCAGTTTGTTCTTAAATTCTTTGAACTTTTCAAACGTTTCAGATTTATGTTTCATTAAATAGATATACCCATATCTACTTAAGTCATCAGTAAAAGTGAGAAAATAGCGATATCCACCGCGCGTCGAAACACTCATTGATCTGCATACATCGGTATGTATGATTTCCAACAAGTCCGTTGCTCGCTCCATTATACCAGAGAACGGGGTTTTGATCATCTTGCCCATGAGGCACGGCTCGCACGTGTCAAATGATTAAAAATCAAGAGACTCCAAAAGTCCATCAGAATGGAGTTTCTTCATGCGTTTTACACCAATATGACCTAGACGGGAGTGCCACAAATAAGTCTTATTATCACTATCTACCTTGCATCTCTTAGCCTCAATGTTATGGATGTGTGTTTCATTGCTTTCGAGATTCAGAAGAAATAAACCATTCATAGCAGGTGCATGACCATAAAAGATGTTACTCATATAAATAGAACAACCATTATTCTCCGATTTAAATGAATAACCGCCTTGCAATAAACACGATCCGTATATGATGTTCATGCTCAACACGTGCACATAATAATATTTATTAAGGTTTAAAACTAATCTCGAAGGTAAAACTAAGGAGAGCGTCTTAGCGACCATCACATCAACTCTTGATCATGCCAACGCGCATCGTCACCTCATCCCTTGCTAGTCGTTTATTCCGTAGATCCTGCTTCGAGTTACAAATATTAGCAACTCAACAAGATCAAATACCCAGGAACTACAACGAGCGCTAGTAAGGTAAACATCAATAACATGTATATCAAATATACCTTTAATGGTGCCCGCCTTCGTCCGCTAAGTACTTGGATAGTTGCGCCAAAGGACCCTTGTCCTTGCAATAGAAGCACCAAAGGTCCGCTTAGGTCCGCACTTGAGCTTCTTCTCGCAGGGCAACGCTTGTCACGCCTTTCTTGAAGGACTTCTTTGCGCCCTTACCTTTCTTAAAGCTAGAGGGATTGTTGACTATCAACACATGATTATCTTTCTTGATGTCCACCTTCGCAGCTTTCAGCTTAGCTAAGAGCTCAGTGATCGTATCAGTGGAACCAATCTGATTATGAGTAACTACAAAACCTTTGTAGCTAGGAGGGAGTGATTGCAGAACTCTGTCAATCTTGAGCTCTTCTGGAATCTTGCAGTCCAGTTGCTCAAGACGTTGAGTGTAGCCCGACATCTTAATGGCGTGCTCACTAACAGAACTCCCTTCCTCCATCTTGCAGTTAAAGAATTTCTCAGAGATCTCATATCTCTCAGAACGGTCCTGAGTCTGAAACATTGTTTTCAGTTCCTCAAGAATCTCAAAGGTCCCGGCGAACTCCCCAAACGATTTTGAAGGTCCGATTCCATAGCAAACAACATGGTGCTCTTAATCACGCCATAATCATCTTTGCGTGACTGATAAACAGCTTTTTCATCAGCCGGCGCATCTATAGCAGGGGCGTCACCTAGCGCTTTCTCAAGGACATAGTCCTTTTGTCCGCCAGCAAGAATGATTCTCAGATTGTGGAACCAGTTGGTGAAGTTAGACCCATTGTTCTTAAGGTTTTCTTTCTCAGCAAAAACATTGAAGTTGAAGTTGGACTTAGCCATTTGATCTACAAAATTTGCAAGTACAATTTAGACTATGTTCATGCTAACTAGTTCAACTTAATCAAATTACTAGATGAACTCCCACTAAATTCAACATACCCCAAGTTGTTTAGTGAACATGATCCAAATTCACCGCACCTAATCCGATCTTCACGAGAAGAGATGTGGTTTCAATGGTGGACAACAAAGTGTCGATCATATCATTCATATGACTCATGCTTAACCTTTCGGTTCGTGTCTTCCGAGGCCATGTCTTTACATTCTAGGCTCGTCAAGTCAAACCCAAGTATTTCCGCAGTAAACCGCTTGCACCCGTTGTATGTGAACGTAGAGTTTATAGCACCCGATCATCACGTGGTGCTTGAACACGATGAACTTTCGCAACGGTGAATACATGGGGAGAACACAGTTTTATCTTGATCTTTATCACGATCATCTTATAATGCTACCGTCGCGATCTAAGCATAATAAGATACATAAAAGGATAAACATCACATGCATATAATTTTATGTGACAAGGTATAGCCAATCTCCAAGAATGATCTCCATCTTGTGCGTGCAAGATGATCTCCATCACTCCACCATGATTGCCTCCACCACAAATAGAAACTACAACTATTGCTAACTACTTAGCGATAAAGTAAAGCTATTACATGGCGATAAGAAGTTGACACACAGGTCATACACAATTAGAAAGACAACCATATGGCTCGCCGGTTGTGTACTCATCGACATGCAAGTCGTGAAATATTACAAAACATGATCATTGCATACAACATACACATCACATCTTGGGCCATACCATATCACGTAAACACTCCTGCAAAAACAAGTTAGACGCCTACTTTATTGTTGTTGCTTTACGTGGCTTATGGGAGTAACAAGCTAAGAACGATTCTTACCTACGGAAAGCCACAACGGTGATATTATGGTTGCCAACATCCGTGTAAATCCCATGACAACTATAGTGAGAGAACCGGCATCCACCACCGCATGTGTGGAACAAGCCACATGTCAAGTGCGCGGAGTCCTCAACGAGGTCGCGTAAAGTTGGCCTGGACCGCTTCGATCTCACTATCCCGCGTCATAAGAAGTACACAACAAGAGGCTTGCAACAGAAAACATCAACGCCCACAACAAGCATGTTGCGTTCTACTCGTGAAACACATCTATGCATAGATCTAGCTCTGATACCACTGAAGGGTTTCACAGCATAGTAAATCAAAATTTTCTAAGGATGCGAACGGGAAAGCCAAGATCTAATCTAGGAGATGCAAACAACGAGAGGGATAGATGAGATCTTCATACCCTTGAAGAAATCGCACAGCGGAACATTCAACAGAACGTGGTTGATGTAGTCGTACTAGCCTTCTCTTCCTCGCGATCCGATCCGATCCAACGCCGCAAGTGGCGACGCCTCCGAGAGATGCACACATACGGCACCGCGACATCTCCTCCTTCCTCGGTCCAGCAAGTGGGGTGGAGAGATAGATTGGATCTACAGCACGACGGCGTGGTGCAAAGGTGGAGAGTTTCTGCGGCAGGGCTTCGCCTACGCGCAGTCGGGAGAGAGAGAGATAGATAGATAGATAAAGAGAGAGAGAGAGAGAGAGAGAGAGAGAAGGGCAGCAATATGGCGGCTAGGGTTTTTGGGGTAAGGGAGGAGGGTGAGCCCCTGCCCTCTTTAAATAGAGGGCTGGCCGGCTGCCCTTGCCCCTCCTCCAAGCCCTAGGGCCGGCGGCCACATGGGTGGAGTGGGGGGCATGTCGGGGGAATGACCACGGCAGATGCTGCAATCGGCAGCGAGTAGTAGAACGAGGGGAAAGGGCGGCCAGCCATCTCAAGCGAGATGAGGGCAAAGACAGTGGTTTTACCTGTGTTCGGAGGGTAAAGACCTACTCGCTAGATTGTATTATGGAAGTGTTTACAATGGGCGAACTCGGCGACTAGGCGGCGAGTTGCTTGGGTGTATGAGGAACGTGTCTCTACTCACCCCGTGGAGGTTTATATAGGCTCACCTCCCTAGGGTTTACATATCTCAACCGATTTGGTTACGCTTTCGTAATCGCTTAACCTAGACCGACCGGGGCCTATCTGCCTGGCCTTCAACTTCCGGGCCGATACCTTTTGGCTTTGATCCTCGCCGCTCGCAGCCCACTGCCAGCCTTGGGCCGGAACGCCGCCGAGTATACCCCAGAGGCGATCCCCATCAAGAGTCCCCGAGGCCGCCGCTGATTAGGTGAGTGGCCGGCAATGGAGTATACGGCTTCAAGTTGGCATCCAAATAATCGCCGGGCTCTGTATAAAGGAAAAATCCGTGAACCGAGTCGCGTTTTGGCGAAGTCGAACCAACGAGACGCGGTCTCGGCGAGTAACTTGACGAGCCGAGTGGCTGGAGTTGGACCGTCAGCGTGGTCAAACTAGCCGCAGGTAACTCAACGGTAACTTCGGCGTAATCATCGCGCTGCACGGCCCCTGATTTGGCGGGCAACTCCGCTATATAAGAAGAATGGTAGGCTATTGCAAAGCCAACCGCCCACCATCTCTTCCAGCACGCACATCTTCCTTCCTTTGATTCCGCGATCCGATCGACCCGCAATCCTCCGACCTCCAAACAAATCCTCACCATGGCCCTTCCACCAACCTT
Source organism: Avena longiglumis (assembly GCA_030063025.1). Classification (NCBI taxonomy): domain Eukaryota; kingdom Viridiplantae; phylum Streptophyta; class Magnoliopsida; order Poales; family Poaceae; genus Avena; species Avena longiglumis. The sequence continues at coordinate 535,761,675 of CP125976.1, forward strand.
GGGTAGATCCAAGTGCACCAGGCAGCTGGCCTCCTTCGAGGAGGCCGGAATCTGCGTCAAGGGCGTATCCTCGCAGCCGGAGAAACGACCCAAACCCGCGAGAGAGAGAGTTTGTCTGTTCACCACCACCTCGAACGGGGTTAGGGTTTCCACATCTTTGTTCTTCCGGCGCTACTACCTACGGATCCAGCCTCGATTCGGGTCCCCATAGCATCGAGCAGCCGCCATCTTCGTATGCTCATGAAAAGTTACTTGGGCTGCCGGCCCTACTTTCCCTTGTGGCAAGATCTGCTCCACAGACGGATCAGCCGTGAGGAGGCGCGGCCCAATGCTAGCCGGGCGGCTTAACCTTCCAACTCAAATCCAAAGCTTCCTTCTTCGACCGATGCTGCCGCCAAAGCAGCGAGCGATCGAAAGTCATGGTTCTACGTGACCGAGTCGACCGGAGGACGAGGCGGCGATCCTGTACTCGCCCATCGCCCGAGCCACGCCATCTCCGGTCGGCAAGCTCCCGACGACCAGCGATGGTCGTCGACGAGATGCTCCGCACCATTCTGTGGTCGAAGAAGAAGGCCCAGACGGTAAACTTGTACAATTGTTGGCTTGGGCGGCGGCTCGTCGCCGCCTAACGCGACCATTACATGTACCAAGACACCGGCCGGGAGACTCGAAGCCTGCCTCGACGAAAGAAGATCACCCAAGCGACATACGGATGCGCAGTGCTGGGGTCCTCCCTACACCGCCAAGCGTCCGGCCCGACGGTAATCCTTTATCTTGTTCGCAGTCGCAGATGTGCAACCGCGTAACTCTAACTCTGTTTCGTGTTTAACGAGCTGTTCCAAGTGGTGGATGGTGGTTACCACCACGACGACGAGAGCCGGCCATCCGCCCAGATACAAGCGAATCGCCACCCGTCAAGGGTAACAAGGACGAGGAGGACGAGTCCGAAGAGGAGATTGCCCCATGGTCCGAAGACCCGCGGCAACGCCAGCCGAGATCGGCGAGCAGAGCCTCGAGCCATGACGACGACGAACTCCCAGAGACCACCTCGCGCCGTGCCACTCCCAAGAAGAAGAAGAAGGAGAAGGAGGCTAGGGCCCCGAGAAGGAAGACGAAGCCAAGGCGGCCTCACCGCCACTCAACGAGCAGCTCGATGCTCACAGCCGGTGACGACGCAGCCCCGGCGACAACCGCGCTTAGATGCGCCATCTACGTAAGCGGCTGCCTCAATGCCTCCGCCATTCGCGCCGGTTTCGGGCTAGGGAAGGATCCGTTGTAGCAGCAACCGCCGCAAGGAGGTCCCGGCGTGGTGGCCTCGCCCGCAAGGAGGTTCCGCTGTAGCCCCAATTCGCGAGGAGGCTGGCCGCAAGGCGCCTGAGGCGCCAACCGCTACCTCAACGCCAAAGAAGCCGTCCGTATCCCGGGCTCGACGCCCCGAATCGGGCTTAGTCCGATTAGGCCCTCGAGCTGAAAAACCGCCGCCTTCAGATAGGGCTGCGTTTCATTCCAGGCCAAGTGAGCGACTCGCCTTCTACTTTCCTTTAGTACTTTGATCGCCTTTATTGATTTGATTCGATGTGCAGGACCGGAGTGAAAAGATGGGCCACCCGATCGTAGCTAAGGTATCCTCGCCGGCGAGGAAGACCCTTCCCGCAAGAGGAAAAGTGACGAGGTCGCCGCCAACGGAAGGCAAAGAAGAAGGCCAAGGGCGACATCGCCATCTCTCGACGACGCAGCGGCGGCGCCGGACCGCAGTGGAAGCAACCGCTGCTACGGCGAGGGCGCCTTGCCTAGACCGGAGGAAGCGATTTCTTGGGGCGGGCGCCGATTGCTACCTTCCCTTTCACGACCAAGGTGGCTACGGCGAGTGGGGCTGCGACCCGAGCCCGCCTCCAGGACCATCGACGCTGAAATCGACCAACGTCGGCACACGCCGGCGCTGCTGCATCTCGGACGCGTGCAACTTCACGGCATGCTTGGTGCGCCATCCAGTCTCCACCCCGAGGATCAGTCGGTGCTTAGCGGCTTGATTCTTATAATTACTTGTTTTGTACTTTCGAATCCAGCCCGACGTGCGACGCTAAATTTTAGCGGTATGCATCGAGGAATTTTCGTGGTCGCCAGCCTCGAGTGCGCACCCGCTAAATTTTAGCGGGTGGGCACCGAGTAATTTTCGTGTGCCGACTTTGAAGATGGTGGTCTGCACCGAGTCGGCAGAGCGATTGGGTCAGGCCGAGAAGGAGCCGCCACTATCCGAGAGGCAAACAAGGAGCTTCAGCCGTTGTCACAGCGGAGGTGGCTCGCCAGAGCTTGTCCCCGCCGGTGAGCTGGTGGCGGTTCGCATTAGGCATCGCCGAAAGAGGATCGCCGACCGAGCGCGAATCGCGGAGGCAAAGAAGAAGCAAGCTCGCGAAGGCGAACTAAGACCGCCATTGCGCCGCGGAGGAAGACCGAAGGTGTCGGAAGCCCTCATCGTTGGGCTTCGTGACGATCATACGCCGCTCGAAGCTTCATCACGGGACTCGCCCGTTGCTTGGTAAGTCCGTCTTTCCTTCCTTGCAGTTGTATTGTTTGTGGTTTCCGTGGTGCTCATAACTGTTTCCTTCTCGCAGGTCGTGTTATTGGTAGCCAAGAAGAGGCGAGCTCTCTTGACGCTAAGGAGTGCGTAAGCATGCTCACGACGGCCGGCGACGTGCATCCGCGCCTACCTTCAAGAGATATCGCCCACGGAGGTTATTCCCAGTGACCTTGTTGAGGTGTGGGAGTATTTGGAGAAGGCGCCCGCGGTCATAGAGTTCATGACGCGATCGGCGCGGCGTGAGCGCCGACGGCGCTGAGCTCGACTCGCCCACTTCGAGGATTTCGACCGACGATGTGACGAGTGGGTATCCGTCGCCGATCGCGCGTGGATCTGTCCGAGGTTCTCAAGCTGCAGAACGTGCCGCCTGCACGAGCGCGTCGGGGCGATGGGCGACCTCCTTCCCTACCAGAAACGGTCGTCGCGCCAACGACCCCGAGCCGCCGATCGTGACTTCAAGGTTGAGCAACCTTCCGCCGGGCGATGGCGAGCCGACGACGATCCGCCAAACCCGTACACCGCGTTCATCCGCAGCGCCGGATTCTACGCCGTCTAAGCCTCGCGTAATAGGGTAGCTTGCCTAGATGTGTTAGCAGTTAGCCATGCCATGGCATAATTTGTAATGTAAGACAATGCGATATGCGATTGAATGGGACGTTGTGTTCATTTTGCTATTTGTTTGTGTGTGTTGGATTGATTTTGGATGAGTCCCCGAGCGCGTCCGCCCTTTTGTGGGGTTCACCTTGTATATGATGTTTGTTGTTATCATGTGTTTTGTTAATTTAGTCGACTCGCCCGAGCTCGGAGAGCCAGTCGCATGGCGACTCCCTTGAGTGCTCCGTACTTTACCATTTTCCCGTACGCGAACGGGGTCGGGTGGCCGAGTCCCCGAGCGTGGTACTTGGTAGTTCAAGGCGCGACTCGAGGGTGGTTGAGGACTGAGCGCGTTGGTGTGAGCGCGTCACTCCTGCCTGGCCCGGAGGGTCAGTCGCGGCAGTCCCGGGTATGCTCTTACTTGGCGTTTTCTCGACCGATCGCGACGAACCGGTATTCAGTCCCGAGCGTGGTACTTAGCCGCTCGAGTCGCTATGCCGAGGATGCGGAGGACCGGGTCGCCGTGAGAAGCGAGGGCGCTTGTCTTGGTTCAGAAACCAGAGCTAGGCGACTCAATGGGGCTCCGGTTTGGCGTTTTTCATGGACGGCGCAAGACCGAGATGACTCGGTTTTACATCGCACTACTTAGCCGCGGCCGGTCGCTGTACCAAAGGTTGACTTCGTTTTAGCATGACGTTTATTACGAAAAGTAGTGGCACAAGGTGTGGAGAGTAGACGCAATATGCAGAACTGCTTTTTATTTCAGAATCGGAGAGTACATGTGAGGTTCTAGGAGTAGAACTTCCGGAGGAGATTTACATTCCATGGTCGCTGACGCCGAGTTCGCCGCCCCGCGACGCCGATGAGGTAGTAGGCGCTGTTAGCACGCTAATAGCGAACGGGCCTTCCCACGGAGGGGAGAGCTTGCATGCCCTTCTTGTCCCGGATGAGGCGTAACACCGTGTCGCCTTCGAAGGTGCGGTTTTCACCCGTCGGCTGTGGTAGCGCGAGCCCTTGCGATAGATGGCGGTGCGCGATCGGGCGAGGTCGCGTGCTTCGCCGAGTTGGTCGAGCCCGCCTTGGCGGGCCAGCCTGCTTATGGCCTCCAGATAGTGGACGACCCGCGAGTCGTGTTAGAGGTCGGTGGGCATGACTGCTGGCGCCAGAGACCATGAAGAATGGAGTGAATCCTGCCGACTGTTGACCGAGGTGCGGATTCCCGTGATGACGGAGGGTAGCTCTTCGACCCAAAGATCCAGCGTGCGCTCCAAGGTACTTGAGTCGCTTCAGCCGTGGAGGATGCTTTGCTGGCTCGTTCACCGCCGTTGACTCGGTGTGGCGATCGACGCGAGGTCGAGCCGGATGTGGTGCTCTTCGCAGATTTCGCCATTGCTCCTTGGCGAAGTTTGTGCCGTTGTCCGTGATGATGCTGGGGAACCCGTGGCGGTATATGAGCTCGCAGAGGAACTTGGTGGCTGTCTTCCGCCGATTTCGGACTGGCTTGGCCTCTACCCACTTCGTGAATTTGTCGACGCTAGCAAGTGGGTGTAGCCGTAGGGGCCTTCTTGAAGGGCCTACCATGTCCATGCCCCACAGCGAATGGCCAGTGATGGGGATTGTTTTGAGCGCCGAGCTCAAGACGCGCGCCCGATTGCATTTCGCACCCGCGATCGCTGGACGATGTCGATGATCGGGCGCGCAGGCCAGAAGCCGTCTCATAGCCTTGGCGACCAGGAGAAGCGGCGGCGCAGGCCGCAATACCGAGTGGATGTCGGAGGATTTTGCGTCCTTCACCGGTTGGACGCAACGTTGAACACGCCGGTGACGCTGCTGTGTAGCTCGCCGTCGATGATGGCGTAAGACTTGCATCGGCGAGCGATCATTCGAGCGTTGTCTCGTCACGGCAGGTGCCGCCTGTGTAGGCGATGTAGGGCTTGGTCCAAATGCCGCTCGGTGATGAGTGACCAAGGCTGCCTCGTTGGAGCGGGACTCGATGTCGATCTCCTTCGGGAGAGACCGATGGTGAAGATTGTGTCGAGGAACACGCCGGGTGGTGCTAGTCGAGCCGACCCGATGCGAGAGAGGGCCGGCCTCCTTTTTCTCCGTCGATCCACTCGAGAGTAGCCGTGAAGTGGCCGCCACCTTGTCCACCTCTTGGCGACGCCGCCATGGTGGGGAGACGGCGCAGTGCGGCGACTTGCCCCGCAACGAGGTCGGAGTCTCCGTAGCATCAAGGCGATTGACGCCATCTCCTTGCGGCTCGCATGCCGTGAGTAGGGCCTCGTATTCAGCCATGTTGTTGGTGCAGGCGTGAATTGAGGCGGAGGATGTAGCGGAGCTTGTCGCCTTTGGTGAGGTCAAGACTATCCTCGCCCCGCCGTCTGCGTTCTTGGACCCGTCGTGCAGGCTCCAGAATGGAGGTACGGGCTTTTCCGCTGCCGGGCCTCTTCCTCCGGCGATGAAGTCCGCCAGGCTCGACTTGATCGCCTCTTCGTGGCTCAGATTTAATATTGTGGACGCCGATCTCGACGCCCACTTGGCGACCCGCCCGTCGCCTCGATTGCGGATGATGTCTTGTAGTGGTGCCGAGGAGACGACCGTGATCGGGTGCTCTGAAGTAGTGCAAGCGCGCCGAGCCTCAAGACCGCGATACCAGCTTTTGATATCGTGGGTATCACGCGCGACTCGGTGAGAACCTCGCTGATGTAGTACACCGCCGCTGACCGGGCGCCTTTCCTTCCTCGGTCGCTCGACGGCCATTACGGCACGACGACGCTCGGACGCCGCGACGTAAACCAAAGATAGGCTCTTTGTCACGGTGCGCGAGTAGTGGTGCGGCGAGTAGCACCTTTTTAAGGTCGCGAGCGCCGTCGCCTCCTTGTCCCACTAGAAGGTGGGGTTCTTGCGCATCAGCGTATAGGGCATCGCTTTTCGCCTGTGCGGGATGAAGCGACCGAGAGCCGCTACACGCCCGCCAGCTCGACGCCGCGCAGCACTCGGTTTGCCGAGCCGGGCGATCGTGTCGATCTTCATTGGGTTTGCCTCGATCCCTCGCTTGGAGACGACGTACCCCAAGAAGTTGCCCCGGTACAATCAAGGTGCACTTGCTCGATTGAGCTTTATCTTGTACCTCCGCAGACGGCGAAGGTCTCCGCGAGGTCGGCGAGTAGGTCGCCTTGGCGAGCGGATTTTACGACCACGCCGTCGATGTAGACGTGGATGTTGCGCCAATTTGGCTCGCGAGGCATTCTTGCATGCACCGGTAGGTTGCCCCGTTCTTGAGGCCGAAAGTCATGGCGGTGTAGCGAAGGCTCAATGGCGTGATGAACGCCGCCTTCTCCTCATCCTCGACAGCCATTTTGATCTGGTTGTACCCGAGTAGGCGCCGAGGAAACATAGCGACTCCGAACCCGCGGTTGAATCGATTATCCGATCGATCACTGGAGGACGAATCGCCTTTGGGCAAAGCGCGCTTCAGTTTGTGTAGTCGATACACATTCTCCGTGTCCCGCTTTTCTCGACCAGGACTGGGTTTGCCAGCCACTTGAGTATTTGATTGGCCGGATGAAGCCGGCGAGCAAACGCCGCACTTCTCGGCGATTGCTCGACGGCGTTTTTCGTTGAAGGGCCGAGCGATCGCTGACGGGTCGCACTTTGGGGTCGGCGTTAGTTTGTGCTCAGCGAGCCCCTAGGGACACCAGGCATGTCGGAGGGTTTCCATGCGAAGATGTCCCTATTCTCACGAAGGAACTCGGCGAGCGCCTTCCTATGCTGGGCTCATGCCTCCGATCGCCACCGTCTGGGTCGCCGGGACCAGCTCGACGGTGCGAAAAGGCCGTGGCCTCAAAGGTTGAGGTGTTTGTGCCCTCGAGTTGGGCTTCTTGAGTATTGTGGGGTCGATTGTTGACCCCGCCGCGATTTGGCGAGCTCCGGGCGTGATTAGCTTCGCCGCGATGACGGCGCCGAAGTTCGCCCTTTGGCTCGTGATTCGGGCCATGTCGGGTCGCTGATGGTGATGACGCCGCACGCCCGGAGCTTCATCGCTGCAGCGTAGTGGGCGCCGCCATGAATTTGGCGAACGCCGCGCCCAGGACGCAGTGGTAAGGCTGTCAAGGGCACCAGTCAAGACGATCCGCCGGTGCGGAAGTTTGCCGGAGTACCAAGGTGACGGTAGCGTGACCTTGCCGATCGGGTACGCCTTCCGACCGGGACGATGCGTGGAACGTGGTGTGGGTGGTCTCGATCATCGATCGCGGGAGCCGCAACCGCTCAAGGTGTCGAGGTAGAGGATGTTGATGGAGCTGCCGCCCATCGCTGTCTTGGGGAGCCAGTCGCCAACCTTGGGCTTGACCACCAAGGCGACTCGCCCCGGTACTGGCGCGTGGCGAGTGGTCTTGCCTCGGTGATGGGCTGTTCACCAGAGGAACCGGGGACGCCTGTTTGGGCCACCGTGTTGACGGCGACGGGCGCTGGCGATGACCTTCTTCTCGCTTCGTGTTGAAGCCGTGAAGGTGTGGAGCGCCTACTTTGCCGAATTTTCCGCCATTTGGCGGGTCGTTGTCGGTGTCTTCCAGCTGCGTGCCGCCTTCTCGATCTCCCGAGGGTGGCGCCGGGCGTGGTGTGCGTGGCGGGCTTTCCTTCCCCGTGGAAACGCACATGGTTGGTTAAGGAGGGCCGCGATCGAACCTTGGCTTGTTCTTGTAGTTCCGCCATCGCTGCTGCCCTCCGTCAGGGCGGTAGCTCTTGGGCTCGCGCCAGCGTGCCCAGCATTGGCGACGAAGTCGACTTCGCCCGCTGCGCGCTTCCGTGAGGCGGTGCCAGAGCGTAGGTCGGTTCGGGCGTCGCCGCTGCCGCCGCGGCGGCGTTGTTCTCCGACTCGTCGTCGACGCCTTGGTTGGGATCCTCCTCGCACTGCTTGGCGATCTCGAGGAGGTCGGGATGTTGTCGAGTGTGGGCGTGTCGCTGAGCTTGGCGACTAGAGGCTCAGAGCGCACGAGGTCTTGAAGCAATGGATCGCGGTGTCCGTGGATGCCGACCGCGTTGTACCAGAGCTCTTGCCACCGTTGGACCCAGCTATGGTCGACTCATGGGTCCCCGGACGATCGCCCAGGTCCTCGATGGTGGTGGTGCGGGTGTAGGAGCACTCGAGCGTTCGACGGCGTCTCGCATTTCCTCCCGTGAGTCGACATCGCCTCGGGGAGCGTGTTGATCCATTGCCTGCACGCCCCTCCATCATCGGGAGGTAACGGGCGAGTAGATCAGTGTGACCCGCGATCCCCATTGCCATGAGGTATGTGTCAAGCCGCATCGGGGTCGCGAGGAGTCGATTTTTCATCTCCTTGGCGCCTTGAAGTTTGGCGGTACTTTTCCGCATCATTGGTCCGAAGCACTTAGGCCCTAGTCGATCGAGTGACCCCATAGGCTCGCCATCGCGCGAGTAGTTAGGTGTGCCACAAGTCGCCGCTGGCGCGGCGCGCCGCTTTGGTTGTTGATGATGTGGGTGCGGCCGATGGGTTCTCCGTTAGCGGCGACGGTTGGTCGCCGCCCGATCACAGGTGGAGAGGCTGCTCGCGGTCGGCGTTGAGCTGCAGTGGCTCGTGGCGGGCAATTGAGGGTGTTTGTCACCGGGCGGCCGCTGAGGCCGCCCGCTCGAGGAGCGAGTATACCGCCTGCGGTCGGGCGCCCGCTTTTTGCTCCACGGCTTTTGCGCGCAGGGCCTTGACGATCTTGGATCTGTAAGGCGCGCCGCCGTGGCGCGATGTTATCGGCGCGCTCGCCTGCCACGAGGTTGTCCATCGGGTGGAGAACAGTGGGAGGCCGTCGCCTCGCCCCGTGAGGAGACGACTATCCGCTGCTGGTCTCGGGAGGGTGCGGTTGGGTGGTGGGGCACCCATTGCCGCTGATCCTGGCGGGGCCGAGCGCTTCCTCGTGGCGCTTCTCGCAGATCGCGCCGGCTTCGCGCGAGCCGTCGTTGCTGCCGGTTCAGTGGCGCCGAACGGTGGGGTTCAGCGTGACCTGATCCGCTGCTGGTGGTAGCGTGATGCCTCGCTGTCACTTGCTCGAGGCGAAATTTCGCGCTGGCATGCTCTTTGCGCATCGCCTCCGCCAATTTCAGCGGAGTTCTCGACCTCCGCTGCCGTGGCGTTAGGAGGGATTGGGTGGAGAAAGGATCCTCCGGCGATCGGTGCTGGTGGCCATGTAGGTCGCGGCATGGCGACCGGTTCCGCTGTGGAAGTCGGCGGAGTTTTCCGACCGAGTCGAACTCAAGATCCCGAGGATGGAGGGTCCTCAAATCTCCCGCTGGAGACCTCGGCGATGGAGCCCGCAGACGAGGCGCGGTGATGGATCCGCGAGTGACGCCGGTCGCCGAGTCGGCGTTGTCGGTGAGGGCCGCATCTTCGCGCCGCTGAGTTCCGCCACGTTGTCGTGGGCCGAGTTGTACTCGAGGCAGGGCGGATCGCGGCGAACCTGGCTCTCGAGAGCCGATCGCGGTGGCGACTTCGGATGCGAGCCGAGTCCTCCGAGGTGATGATGTCGGTGAGGCCGGCGAAGAGACTGATCGTGTCGATCGGCAAGATGACGCTGTGCGTGACGGGTCGCGCCGCCGGGACGTAGCTGTTTTGCAAGATCTGGAGCATCTCGCCGATCGCTATCATACGGCCGGCGCACCGCCTCGCTGATGGGCAGATTGATCTCGCCGCAGAACACCGCCGACCGCCAGGCCCCACGGGCGCCACTCGGGGGAATGACCACGGCAGATGCTGCAATCGGCAGCGAGTAGTAGAACGAGGGCAAGGGCGGCAGCCATCTCAGGCGAGATGAGGGCAAAGACACGTGGTTTTACCCAGTTTGACCTGAGGGTAAAGACCTACTCCGCTAGATTGTATTATGGAGGTGTTTACAATGGGCGAACTCGCGACTAGGCGGCGAGTTGCTTGGGTGTATGAGGGAACGTGTCTACTCACCCCGTAGGGAGGTTTATATAGGCTCACCTCCCCTAGGGTTTACATATCTCAACCGATTTGGTTACAGCTTCGGTAATCGTTTAACCTAGACCGACTGGGCCTATCTGCTCGCCTGGGCCTTCAACTTCCAGTCGCCTGATACCTTGCTGGGCTTTGATCCACTCGCCGTTCTGCAGGCCCACTCGCCAGCCCTTGGGCCAGTCGGAAACGTCCCGCTGAGTATACCCCAGTAGGCGTATCCCCATCAGGGCAAGTTCCCCCCCCTTCTAGAAGATCCCCTAGGGTTTGGCCGGCTGGGCCTATGGGGCCTTGTGCCCCTGGCCCAATGCGACCAGGGCACTCCCTCGTAGGCCCAAGCCCCCCTCCGACAAGTGGGGCCACGTTGGTCCCACTCCGGAAGCTTCTAGAACCTTCCGGTACAATACCGAACATTCCGAAACAATTCCGAAATCCAAAAACTGCTTTCCCTTATATGAATCTTATTCTCCGGACCATTCCGGAACCTATCGTGATGTCCTGGATCTCATCCGAGACTCCGAACAAAAACACATAAACCAATTGTCCATTCTATCCTAGTGTCGAAGCACGTTAAGTGTGTGACCCTACGTGTTCGAGAATATGCAGACATGATCTTCTATCAATAATCAATAGCGGGGTCTGGAAACCCATACTGACTCCCACATATTCATCGATGATCATATCAGATGAACCACGATGCCAGGATTCAATTAATCCCATATATATTCCCTTCGCCACGCGATATTTTACTTGCCCGAGAGTCGATCGTTGGTATCAGCATACCTAGTTCAATCTCGTTCATAGCAAGTACTTTACTCGTTCCGTAATCCGATATCACTTTGTGATTAACTCCTTAACCACGTGCTTGCAAGCGGTGTTGATATCGATTACCGAGTGGGCCCGAAGTATATCTCTCCGACTTGGGAGGGACAAATCCCATCTCGATACATACAACCCAACAAGTACTTTTCGATCACCTGAGAGACACCTTTATGATCACCCTCTCATAGGATGACGTTTGATGATCTCAAAGCTTTCTTCCGATACCAGGGAGTTGCATTATCTCATGGTCTAAGGAATACAGTATTTGACATAAGAAAAAGCTTCGCAAAGATGAACACGATGACACGATCTAATTGCTCTGCTTGATTTGGGTTTGTCCACCATATCATTCTCCCAATGACATGATCTCATTATTAATCGACAACTCATGTCTATGGTTAGGAAACCTTAACCATGATTAATGAATGAGCTAGTCCATAGAGGCGTACTAGGGACACGGTGTTGTTCATAAACCACACAAGTATCAAAGTTTCCGCTTAATACAATTCCAGCATGGAATATAAACTTTATCATGAACAAGAATTATAATAATAACATCTTTATTATTGCCTCTAGGGCATAATTCCAACAATTACCTGTTCTTGTGCTATTTGTTTCTAGTCACCCTTGTGAACTTTGAAGGTGACATATGCATCTATTTGCTACTCTATGAGGGACAAGCTGATTTCCACTATGCTATGTTTTCTGTATGTGAAACAAACAAACATTTTTCAATGCATGTTATTCATGATCTTTGTTTGTAGCCTTTCATGTTGCATGCATAGTTACTATGTCCTATTGTTAGAACTCCATCTTTCATGCACATGTTTAGAGTTCTTTGATCCAAGTTTCAATGCTTGCAAATAGTTGGATCTTTATTATGAGGGTGCATGTCACCTAAAAAATTATTCTTTTATCACTTACCTACTCGAGGACGAGCAGGAGTTAAGCTTGGGGACGTTGATACGTCGGAAACGTATCTATAATTTTTGATGTTCCATGCTTGTTTAGTATCTACATTGCTTTGATTTGTCTACACTTTGAGGTGTTTTTATATATTTTCTAGAACTAACCTATTAACAAGTTGCCACAGTGCCAGTTGCCTATTTTATTCTATTTTTGGTTCCAGAAAGGCAAAAAACAATATTCTCAGAATTGGACGGGACAAAGGCCAAAGCTATTATTTTTCCTGGAGCAACACGGAACCACGAAGCAGAGCTGGAGAGGGGCCACAGGGTGGACGCACCCCCTTAGCGCGGGCAAGCCCTGGGGGTGACCATAGGGGGTATGCCCCCTGGACCCCCACCGACCTTGATTCCTATGCTTATAAGAAGCATCCGACCCAAAAACCCTAGGGCATCCAGAAGAAATCCACGAAAACCTCTACTGCACCGCCGCCACCGAAAGGGAGATTCGGGGGACAAAAAGTATCTGTTCCGGCACCCTGCCGGGACGGGGAAGTGCCCCCGGAGCCATCTCCATCGATCTTCATCGCCATCTTCATCACCATTGCTGATTCCCATGATGAGGAGGGAGTAGTTCTTCCTCAGGGCTAAGGGCTCTACCGGTAGCTATGTGTTCAACTCTCTCTCTCTCTATGCATGATCTTGTGGTCATGATCTTTGTAATCAAGTAGATCTACCGTGCTACTCAAGGTCTTCATTAGATCTCTGATCTCCCCATGTGTGTGAAAGTGACAGCGTGCATGCCATGGTGGCACTTAGGCTTGAGTCTACATAAATACTCTTTGTGCTTTAATAGATCTATGCTTTTCCCCACGTGGAAAGTGACAGCGGGCATACCGTGTGTGGCACTTTGGCTAGATTTAATATTTTTTATGAGTTATATTTGGAGTTGGATGTCTCTATGAAATTGTGGTGTTTGTTGGAACCATCTAGCGCTCAAGGTGACAGTGTGGGGTTATGTAGATTGGGGAAGGCGGACTTTGAGGTGTGTTGTTATAGCCCTACCATGGATTAGAGTGTCCAACCGGAGAGTAGTTAACAGTAGTATCATGCAGAGAGGATATTTATACGAGAGAGTGTTCACTAGTGAAAGTATGATCCCTAGGCCTTGTTTCTAAGCATTGAAACACCGTTTGCTACTAGATCTGTTGCATGTTTGCTTGTTTCCTTTAGTCTTTGCCTCATCATCAAGCTCTTTTTTTTGGAACCGTTACCACTTGTATTTCACTATCTCTTCGTCGAACTAGTGCTCCTATACACCTGACAAGTGTACTGGGTGTGTTGGGGACACAAGAGACTTCTTGTATCTTGATTGCAGGGTTGCTTGAGAGGGAATACCTTTGACCACTTCCTCCCTGAGTTCGATAAACCTTGGGTAATCCACTTAAGGGAAACTTGCTGATGTTCTACAAACCTCTGCACTTGGAGGCCCAACAACTGTCTACAAGAATAGAAGTGCGTAGACATCAGGTACAAGCGTCAAAGCTTGGGTATGCCTTGGGCATCCCCTTCTTCATCAATAAAAATCTCAGGTCTGTCTAGACACTTTGTTTTTATTGAATCATGCCAAGTTGTGTTGTTCTTGGAGCGTCTTAGTTTTCGTTTGCTTTGCTTAGGTTATTTGGTTTGCTTGAATAAAGTAGTTTGGACCCCCGTTCTCGCTGTGTTGTTTTGCAAATAAGTTTGCTTGGTGTTGGAAAGGAGTAGTAAGTTCTTTCTTGAAGTGAAAGAGGAGCTTGCATTGACTGTGACTTATACTTTAGCATGACATGCTAGGTGTTGTTTTGACCTTATGATTAGTGATTATTGATGTAGCATGAATTGTTCCAAACAATTGGGATTGCTTAGTGTGCCTTGAAGAAATTATGCGTTGTTTTATCATGCAAAAGCATAGTATTGTGGTATTCTCCTTTGATGTTTTGTTTGGGTTGACTTGGCACATGCTCACACCATGTTATGACTCTCACAAGTCACCATTAGCCTCTATGATCATTTAGTCCTTGACTTGTAGTACCACTCTTTGCTTTGATTAGTATGCTTTGTTGCACTGCATGATTTTGGCCATTATTGCTCTCTTAGTTGGTTGCTCCCAGTCTTTTGCTAGCCTCCACTTGTATGAGTAAGTTCTAATCATGCCTCCAACTCCCAAGAAACCAAGTTATTCCAAAGTGTCCACTATAAATTCCTATGCACGGTGTGTTACACCATTCCAAGTATATTATTGTTTTCAACTATCTTCCAATTAAAAACTATTTTGTTATGTGAAGACTTAGTGATTAAAGCCCTCACTAACTTGATGGCACACTTTATTATTTGCCCCTAATAAACTTGAACCATTGTGACAACTTTGTTGTATATTCTTGCACTTATAAGTTGGAATTAGCAGAACCGTGCTGTCACAGGGAACATTTTCAACATTGCACTTGTACTTTGTACTCAGTTGATATCATGCTCTTTTGTCTATGGATGTCACCGGTTTAAAATAAAGAGGGAACTTGTAAGTCCATGGAGTAAGTATTCTGTGTTAGAGAAACACCTATGCCACTAGCCTAAGCCATGCCTAATCATGGTGGAAACTTGCAGCATCACCATAATGAGCTATCTATGAAGCATCCTCAATAAAAATATATGCATATGGTAAATAAAAAGATTGCTGAGATGCTCATTGTCTACTTGCCTTGTCATTTTGGTTATGGGAAAGCTCATGTACCATGTGCAAGGGGTACCCCGTTGGCGGTTCTCAATGATATGCAAATACTTATAGTGACAAGAACTTACCTGGACCCAAAGTTGAGTATGCATGAGGTGTGGCCCTCGTATTCAAGGGACTTGAGATTGCCAGCTTATACTTCGTCAAGCATATACTCCACCTTTGCCACTTTAACCTTAACCACTTCAAGATGCTTATGATAGGGGCAATGAGGGCTGAAAACTAACAAGTACCATAATTTTTGGAAGCTCCTTTTGAAACTTGTAATCCCTAGTTCCTTTACAAAAAGGCCTTTCTTACACTATTATTGTGTCTCCACCTTCTACTTCTACCTTTAGGCACCATTAAGAGAGCATAGTTGTCATTCTGTGTGCAGTGTTCCAAAGCTTATTAATTGATGCATATTGTGTTATTACTTGTTCTTCTGCTATTTGTTTCTATTCACCCTTGTGAACTTTGCAGGTGTCCTATGCATATATTTGCTACTCTATGAGGTACAAGCTGATTGCCACTATGCTATGTTTTCTGCATGTGAAACAAACAAACGTTTTTCAATGCATGTTATTCATGATCTTTGTTTGTAGTCTTTCATGTTGCATGCATAGTTACTATGTCATATTGTTAGAACTCCATCTTTCATGCACATGTTTAGAGTTCTTTGATCCCAGCTTTCAATGCTTGCAAATGGTTGGATCTTTATTGTGAGGGTGCATGTCACCTAAAAAATTACTCTGTTTATCACTTACCTACTCGAGGACGAGCAGGAGTTAAGCTTGGGGATGTTGATAAGTTGGAAACGTATCTATAATTTTTGATGCTCCATGCTTGTTTAGTATCTACTTTGCTTTACTTGTCCATACTTTGAGGTGCTTTTTACATGTTTTCTTGTACTAACCTACTAACAAGTTGCAACAGTGCCAAATGCCTATTTTCTGTTGTTTTTTGGTTTCAGAAAAGTTAGTAAAGAAATATTCTCGGAATTGGACGGGACAAACGACAAAGTCAATTACTTTCCGTGGGGAACAATAAGTCCAAAGGAGAGCCGGAGGGGCCAGCCAGGGGTGCCAGACCCACCCCAGGCGCGGGTGGGCCCCACCCCACGCCTGGCTAGGGTTTGGTGGCCCTGGCCGCCGCCTCGGTCTCCCCCTTCGCCTATAAGAAGCCCCTGATGCAGAAACCCTGGGTACCCGATCAAATATCCACGAAACCGTATGTAGCCACCGCCACGATCGTCCCTAGATCGGGGTGGGATCTGAAGTTCTTCCCGGCACCCTGCCGGATGGGAGATCGTCCCGAAGGCCTTCTCTCCGGTATGATGCATGAGTAGTTACACCTTGGACTATGGGTCCATGTAGTAACTAGATGGTTATATCTCCTCCTTTGTGCTTTCATGTATAGATCTTGTGACCTCCGTTTATGATCAAGATCTAATCTATTTCTAATCATGCATGTTGTGTTTGCGGGGATCCGATGGATATTGAGATTATTATGTTGGTTTGATTAATGGATTTGTATTTATGATTCTATCATGTCTGTGTTGTTTGTGATCTTGCATGCTCTCCGTTGTTAGTAGCTAACTTGGCCAAGTAGTTGCTAGTGACTCCAAGAGGGGGTATTTATGCTCGATAGTGGGTTCATGCCTCTAGTTTCCAAGGGAATTAACAATAATCTCTTCGGTTGTAGATGTGTTGTTGCTACTAGGGAGAAAACAACGGTCTCTTGTTCATGGAACATGTGGACTGTTTACCTTACACACTTTGCTTAAAGCAGTTGTCTGTTGCTTGCAACTTAATACTAGAGGAGGTTCGGATGATAACCTGAAGGTGGACTTCTAGTCATAGATGCAATTGGATGGCGGTCTATGTATCTTGTTGTATCAATCAACCTCATAGGATCTTTCTGACTAGTAATTGCATTGTTATGCCTTGCTCAGTTCCTGTCAATTGCCCTGCTGTAATTTGTTTACCCTTCATGCCATTCTGTTTATCTAAGGAGAGCACCTCTAGTAAACTATGGAACCAGGTCCAATATTTACCATTGATATATCTTCCACTGTTACTTGTTTACTTGCTGCAAACCATTACCTTCCACACCATACATTTAATCCTTTGTTACAGCAAACCGGTGAGCTTGACAATCTCACTGTTCGTTGGGGCAAAGTCTTGAGTTTGTGTTGTGCAGGTCTCCGTGTTGCTTGCAACACCTGTGTGACGTTTCCTTCCTCCTTCTGGTTCGATAACCTCGGTCTCAATTGAGGAAAAACTTGCTGCTTGCTGCTTCACACCTTGCTCTTAGGGTTCCCAACAGGCTGTGCGTAGACAGTCGTCAAGCTTTTCTGGCGCCGTTGCTGGGAAATAAAGAAAGAAGCTCCCACGTAAACTAGGCACCACCAACAGTATGCAATGCCAGCCTACAATGGGCCACGCTATTAACGCATTGTTGCCACAGAAGCGTTAGGTCGGCAGATGATGATGTGTCGAGCCAAAAAATACCTCCTATGCACTTTTCCCGGCACAGTTATCCGTTGTGGTTTTTTTTGGCCATACGAGCGCGGCGATTATGCGTGTGCCTCAATGTCTATAAGCGACTGGGTCCGTCATCCGCGTTGTAATATAGGGTGAAAATCGAGAATCTGAACTAGTTGGTTAGACCTAACGATGAAGGTGCACGTCCAGTGTTTCCTTCTATGATGCATAATTTTTGGAGAAGATTTTTGGGAGTCGAGGTGTTGGCCCCACCAGTGATGTTGTTGCAATTGTGAGTCTCTATTTTCTTCTACGGGGTCTTTTTTTATTTCTATTTCGTTTCACGGTTGTGACATCCTTCATGTCTAGACTTGATAGAAATTATGTTGGTAGCGAGCATGGGTGTGATTAATGCTTTCGTGGTATTAAATTATTCCTTTTATTAAAAACTACAATTTAGACGGCTTGTCATAAGGATTGCGCGAATTTGAGTATTTATTGTTTCCATTCAACTAATCCTTAAACATATTTTTATATTAATTGGTGGGGGTAAGATATAACTGATATGGTCAATCACCATACAAGACGAGCGCAATGACATGAGAGAAATAAAAGCTAGGTTTCTCATTATCATAAAAGAACATTTTATACTCACATTCTATTTTATTTATACTTGGTGTTCATACAATTCGAGCGAAAGGGAATTTCTATAAGGAAACAAGTGGAAAAAATACCTTCAATGGTATTTTAATCTTTCGCGAGAATTTACGGAGAAACCTAGTATGTCCATTCGTAAGGTCTGTAGACCTCAAGCGGTCCAAACATGTGCAAGAGATAACTACCCATTAGGTTATGACCGTGGGTTGTTTTGGATATTGCACATGAGACATATATGATGTTAAACCTCCCATCCAGCCACCACTAGGTGGCATGAAGAAAATCTAGGGTAGACTCCATTGGAAATAAAACCAAGAGAGAAGTGAAAAATAATAAGTTGAAGGAAAGATCTTGAGATCAAGCACTGGGTACTACCACAAGGTGTGAACGCGAGATCCACTACCTTGTCTCCTTCAAATTATGGTTCCACCAACTTTGGTAAGATTGTTTCAATCCCTAGATCTTGTGCCCCAAATTTTGTTGTTAGCATCCAAGGTCTATGATATGTTCATGTATGAGATTCCTTAGTGCTCTCTACAGAAGAACTTGTTGTACTCACACATTGATAATAATAAAATACACAGAACGAAGAGTCTTGATCTCCAACTAAGTGTCCCTCCTCGAGTGTCCACAACCATCCATCTTGATCTCCAACTAAGAGTCTTGACCTAAAAATGGCTATAAAAGGTCCCTCGACACGATCTCAGAAGAGGCAGAGTGGAAACACAGAACACCAAAGTAGAGCCAAAACCAGCGAAGATTGGAGGGGGAAACTCAAGCAGATTGGAGGTGAGAGAACACATCAAAACACCACAACCTAGTGGTTAGAGAGGAAGAAAAAGGAGGTAATTATGTTCAGATTTCTGAGTTCTAACCTGTCTATCTTCAAACTAGGCTCAAACATGCTTGGATTGACTCTAAACTTGGTGAGCTTGTTCCTTACTCTTAGTATTCAATCTGGTTAGCAGGTTTGCGGTTTGGTTTCATTTAGCATCATATTTAATAGTGGTTTAGTTAGTTTATATGGGTGTTTTTTTTGGAATGAGGGCAAAAGCTTTGCCCCTATCGATTAATTAAGAATAAGTTTTACATGAAGATCCATGAATAACCAAATATTACATAAGCCTACTATCCTGGAATTGTTTCGCACAATTTGTTTGCACCCACAATAACCCAACGTATAGCTTCCTTCTTAATGTTAACAAGAAGGACAAATAGCGCAGAGCTTGCTTATTGCGGAAGACACGTGCATTCCTTTTGTTCCAAACCTCACAAGAGATGAGAAGAGTGAGAGACGCGATCGCCTTGTGATTATATTGTGATCTGGACGGCATCTTTTTTCACCAAATTTTAAGAGAAATGGTAGGATACTAATGGGTAACGATCAAGTAAATACCAAACAAATCTCTTATGAGACCCCAAAGACAAATGGTGAAGCAGTATTTGTGGAAGAGGTGTGAAGCCGATTATGTCACTTGCTTGCAAAGTGGACATAATCCACAATTAGGCCACCCTCTCTAGGTCAAATGGTTGGCCGTCCAAAGTCGGTTTTGGATGGAAAGCCAAGCAAAAAACTTAATCTTCGGAGGGGACCAAACCTTAGAAACCATGGAGTTCATTGTGGTTAGCCTTGACCCAAGAAATTGAGCCCGATATGCCAAAGGTATTGCCCATCCGACGTAAACTTCCAAACAATTTCATATTCAATGTTTCCATGGAGTTGAATCTCTCTTAATTTTACCCAAATATCCACGAATTGTCTTGCATGAGCCATGGAGAAAGATTCATCAAGGTTGATTTTTCTAATCCAAGCGTCCTCATGCAAATCACTTTTGACATTACATTTCTTCCTTTTGGACGCCACATAGATGAGGGGAGCAACTTATTTTGGCTTCAAACCATCAATCCATGGGGCCTCCCAAAGGGGGTCTTTTTACCATGTCCCACTGTGATGGAGGTGGCGGCATAAAACAAGTTCATATCTAGCTGTGAGCAAGGGTTTCCCATTCCCACCATATATTTGTTGGATCCTTCCATTCAAACCATGACCATCTCAAGCGAAGAGCCCTTGCAAATTTGTCAATATTTAGCATTTCAAGGCCACCAAGATTCTTTGGTTGACAAACCGTTACCCAATTGACTTTGCATTGGCCTTCGGTAGTCTTGTCCTTGGCGGACCATAGAAATGCCCTTTCTAGTTTGTTAATGCTCTCAATTGTTCCCAGATGCACATTAAGGGGGGTCAAATGGTAGATCGATTGGAAGGTAAGAACGAATTTGACTAGGAAGGTGCATCCGACCATGGTGGCGGTTGTAGTTTCAGCATAAAGTAGTTTTGGTGGACGAGCAGTTTGGGAAAGTAAACATTGTAGTTTTGAGCTAAAAGTTGGTGAGTATGTTGAGAACACATATGTCTACTTGCCTATCAAGTTTTGTGTTTATGGAATATGTGGTTTATGAGCAATTTGTTGATTACCGAGAAGGTCAGAAATTGTGATATTTCTGTTTTACTATAATCTTGGCTCATGTAGTAGTAGTAGTTGTTGCCGGTTAACAATATGCTAAGTCGCAACGTATTTGAGTATGTTGTATATTTTTAGATGTTCTAAGAAAGACTCTGCACCGAGGTTTCTCGTAGTGGAAAATTTGGGTGGACCAAAACCTCCTCTTTTTGAGCTGGTTACTAGCGGTATGATGCAATAAACCACATTTATGTTGATCAAAACCTCCTCTCTTTTGAGCTGATTTCTATAGCGACGCAGTCACGGCTCCAGCTGTCCGGCAAATGGAGATAAGACCTTTTCTTTTTGAGCTGGTTACTTGTAGTATGATGCAATAAACCTGTATATATGTTGATGGAGCAACACGTTGTAATCGTGTCAGCTGCACGCAGAGGATTATATCTAACTAACCCACACGTACTGCCAGAGTCTGCCACGGATTGCGGCTTTCCGACCGTATTGAAAATTGTAAAGGGAGGCGACGACCGATCGAACAAAAAACTCAACCACAAAGTCGTGTCATTTTCATGAGCACACAAGCAGCAGCCGGCCCGCCGGGGTCTCACCGAGTCATCACACATTTCGTCGACAAGTGGAGGCCAGTTACGGGTTCCCAGGGCACGGCACGGCTGGCCTCCACTCCCGCGGTTCCACCACCTCACTACGTGCGTCCTGTGCATGCTATTGCTAGCTCGCTAATTTCTTCCTCGAAGCTGCACGCGCGGCCGGGGGGGTCTGGCCCAAAAGGCGATGCCTTATTAGGTCGCGGAAGACGAATGCTAGGTAGCTAATTAAGCTGCGCGCACCGCGACTGATCGGCGAGACCGGTAGAATCTACTACTACTACTACCTCTTCGTCTCCTCCCGTCGCTCGATGGTGCCGGTAATGGCAACAGTGGCGTGCACCCAGATCAGCCGAGCTGAATGCGTCGCTGGGATTCAGTCCGGGCATCTCTGATGATGCTCTCGTAATCATGGTCTCAGCTCCAAGTACAGTGCGTGGCACTGCACACGATTACAGCACAAAACACAGGGAACAGTACCCAGCCTTTGTTCGGCCACCAAGGATGTTCCTTATAAGCGTCTACTACTTGGCAAGTTTTTATAGTAGTGCGGCGTCACAATCACAATCAAATCGCCCTCTTGTACGCTGATTGGTTGGTGCTTAATTATCTTGCTCCAACATCCCATATTTGCTTTAGGTACAGAGTTACAGGTGGTCTATTCTTTCTCACCTAGTGCAGTGTAGTAGTTTTTTCTCTCTTTTTTTCTGATAGAAACCTAGCTAGTGCAGTAGTTCTTGTGTCGCTATCAGCCATTTACTACACGCTTTCAGTAAAAACAAAAAACACGATATGCTTTCACCATTTGCTTGGTGATTACTGATCGGCTGGGGGTGAATTACCATGTCAGTGCATTTCCAGTCGGTGGCAAAAAAAAAAGGCGAGGCTATCAGCAAATCACACTCGAGACCTCACATGCTTTCGGGAGCCGCACGCACGGGCACTCTCATTCGACTCGATGTCAAGCAAAAGCAGAAAAACCACCACATTTGGGGAGTGCAAGAGGTTGACTTCTTCAGGCAAGGGGTAGAAAACATTGTGCAAAAGAAGGTGAAGAAAACTACCCGTCAACTTTGCACCGCAGAGTCATTTCTGCACTTGCCGACGGTGTTTTCTTTTGTCAAAGGAAGCTGTAGTTTCTTGAAAAAAGAGATAGGGATACCACTTCAAAATAACCCACATCAAAAGGAGGTGCATATTGGAGTCTTTGCCTGATATGATCTGTTCAGCACAACGAAGCAGCATGCATTCGCCTTTACCTCTGGGAATGCACAAAACGGGAGCAACATTTTTTGACCTCATGATCAGGGTAGTGCTGCTGGTTTGCCACCAAGTGAATTATTTAGTGATATATACTTGCACGCCCTAAAATTTACTACTTTATTGGGGATATTAAGGTTCGTTGTCATCGTGGTTCTACCATGTCCACATAAAACAGAACATAAAGGTAAAAGTGGCGAGAGAAAATTCAGGCATGCCCATGATTCAACTGGTTCTAATCCAGTATAAAATGAGTATCTCAAACAAAAAGTTTTCTTTCTTAGCGCTAAGTGGTTAGGGCACAATCAAGAATTGCCCCCTTGTTGATGGACATTGCAATGTACTACTAGTCAAACCTAACGCCTAAGGATGTTCTAATAATCATAAAAATATTAGGAGTATCCCCTTAATTGTGAGTTTGTGATGGCTTTTACCGGTTAATTGTTGGTCCAATCAGCTACCATGTTGTTCTAACATGTGTATTAGGGGTGTCGTTATGCGGAAAGTAACATAATAGGGTGAAGGACATCAAAATATCACAACTAGAGGTCTTTTTTTCAACATAAATACATTAGGGAAAGACTCCCTACTATGTCATTTTCCATTTATAAAAAGATGGGTGTATTTACAATGGTTGTGAGAGCCTAATTATTACAAACTCATAGCGTGACTAGCCATGATTGGAGCCCTTCCTTAAGACCAGGCTTTGCACTATGCATAATAGTGGTAATAAAAGTTTTGAATTTAATAATACATATCTAAACATAAGGGTCTATCCCTCTAAAGATGGTATCATTTATATGCACCCAAGTGCTCCAACATCCTGTGATTAGGATTTCCATGAGAAATTTCATAGAATATATTGACTTGACTTCAGTTATCATATTGTTTATATCATAGCCTGTGTTCCGGTCAAAGCCAATTGCCCACCAGAAGCTTTGGATGAAGTTGCACTCAAAAATAGGTGTAGAGCTGTCTCCTCTCGACAAGTGTCACATAATATGCAGTCGGCAAACTCAACAAAGAGATTATTTTTCAGCATCATATTTGGTGTGTTCAATTTCCCATTCAAAAGGATCCATGCAAAGAATTAATGTCTAGGTAGGTTGCATGCTTTCCAAATGTCTAAAATAGGTTTGGTGTGGTATGTTCTCCAATAAGAAATATGTAAACGTTTGTAGCAGAATAATTCTCTCCCAAGTAAATTTCCATTCTTTTTGTTCTTCACTGAAAACAGTGTTTTTAAATTCGTCCTATAGCTTATGCAATTATTCATGTTTAATAGTTGATAATGGCAGTGAAACATGTCATACATATCTTCAGTTACTATTGTTTCTGCTCTTTGCATGCAAATTGCTTCATCTTTTGCAAAAGAGAACAGGTGTCGATATTCATCTTCTCTGGCTCATTCCTGCCAAATTCATTTCCATAATAAGATTGATTTTCCATTGTTAACCTTGCATGTTGGTTAGCTCCATATATGAATCAGATATTGAGACACGGTCTTTTCACCAAAAAGATCCTTTAGAATTTGTAGCATGAGGTTTTGTCCATTGTTGTAGTGTGCGTGCTTGCCAAACAAGTTGAACCCATGGTATATCTGCATTGTTATAGAATTTGGTGTAGGTTCTTCATCAATAGAGCCTTATTATGAATTTTGAGGCCGAGAACCCCAAGTCCTTTAGGTCTCCATATCATATCCCAATTAGCTAGGCTATTCTCATCACCCAGTTTAGCTCATCTTATTTTTTCTCAGTTCTTCCAGTAAATCCTCTTTGCTTCAAGCATCTTCCTTTGTGTGTTGTTCAAGAATTCTTCTAAATTTCTTTCAATAGTAGAAAAAATTGTTTGTTCTTCATGCCCATCTAGAAGAGCTAGAATGTAACATCAATTAATTAAGCCATGTCTGAGACATTTAATAAGCCATGTCTGAGACATTTAATATTATTAATAACTTTGTTAAGATTAGAAAGATTCTTGCTCCATTTATTAAGCCATGTCTGAGACATTTAAATTTTCCATTGAGCATTAGTCTAGTATCATTCTTATATGGATCAGTTAACCAATATGCGCTGACAGTATCATGAAATCCCACAAATTCAAGCCAATAGTTTTCAAACATAAAAATATGCGATCAAGGAATATCAATGTTAATATGGATGTGGATAGGTGTGCGATCGAATTCCATTCTGGCAAGAGGATATGATAGAGTATTGGGGAATCAAGTTTTCCATTCAACACTTGTAAAAACCCAATCTCATTTTTCAAGAAGAGGCCAAAGTTGCTTGTTAATCCATCTAAAAGCACTTCCTTTTAAAAGAATCTCCTCAAATCATGTGCTTGAATGACTATATTGAATAACAACATATTTTTATGTCACCTCCTAGACTACTCCTATCACTTGGCTCTCTAATCAAATTAAAGGATTCATTGCATGAAAAAAAATCCTATGGAATAGCACGGATAAAACCCAGCAAGATCGGATCTATGAGATGTATGCAACGAGAAGATAGATCTATTCTAATTATCCTCGATGATCACGAGTGGTTAATGATTAAGAGATCATGGATGATGTAGTAATTCACTTGCGTCGGTTCAAACCAATGAAATCCTACGACCCGGTAGCACACCTCTGTGGTATTCACATGTTCCGGCTTTGTGACGTATCCTCCTCATTGATCCTAAGAGAGAGAAAGAGAGAGAGAACTCCATGATATCTCATCAGCACAACAACAGTGCTTGACTATGGTGGAGAAGTGCAGCATCGCTTCGCCAAAGTAGGTGCACATGAGAGGACGGAGGAGGGAGAGGGAGGCGGCAACTGTGGTAGGGAGGGGCTGCACTCTCCACCCTGCCCTCCTTTATATAGGAGTGGGAGGGGAAGGTGCCTTGCCCCCCTCCAAGCCCTAGATGGTGGCGCAAGGGGAGGGGGAACTCCCCTTCCCTACACCCCCTTTAGGGTTCGGCCCAAACCCTAGGCGCATGGTCCAAGGTGGTCTTTGGTGCCCTGGACCAATGCAACCTAGGTTCCCCCATTTCGGCCCATATGGTCCCACCTCTCTGGTGGTCCCCATGATTGGACACCTAGGAACCTTCTAGAACATTCCGGACACGTACTGATATATTCCGAACTTTTTCCCGAACCATAACTGGACTTTCCATATACTTTTATTTACCTCCGGGCCATTTCAAAACTCCTCGTGATATCCGGATGTTGGGGTCTGGCGCTAGAAAACAATAATTTTTCCTATGCAGAAAATCCTAATGCTAGGATCTATCTATTAGTAATGCAGTAACGGTAGGGGTTTCGGTGTTCATATCTTTAAAGACCGAACGCGATTAATATTTCGCGAGGAACGTGGGTGATGTAGTCGTACCGATGTCGATCTCAAGGTACTTCCAAAGTCCAACAACTCCGACAACTCCTAGTGCCATAAGTGCAACACCGCCCGAGGGAGTCACATACGTACGATGTTTGATGACGACTCCCGCTTCTCTCTGATCCAACCGAGATTGTGGAAATAGATCTCCTGGATCCCAAATCCTGCAGCGTGACGGTGTTCCGCAGTGAAGAAGTCCCTCGTTCCCACTGCCCTAGCAATGGGGTCGCGGTCACGGGAGAGAGAGAAGAGAGAGGCAACATGAGGCAATTCCCAAAGCTAGTAAGCTTTATTTATTTATTTGTGACTTAATTACCTCCTATGCCTATTCTTATATAGGGGAAGGGGGACCTCCAAACCCCTTTGCCTAGCCCTGTGGGACTAAAAAAATGGGAAAGAGTGGAGGGGATGGCCGGCCGGCCAAGGGCTCCCCATGGGCCCTCGGAGGCCACCTCCTCCCTTTCTCTCTTTTGCCTCTTTCCCTCATGGGCCCTTTCCCCTATGGGAATTGGCCCAATAGGGATTTTTAATCCTTTTATTTTATTAAATAAATAATTAAATCACTATTTAACATATAATTATATATTATTCAATTCATGTGGCCATGGAACACCTTCCATCCCACTCCGGACATCCTCCGAACCTTTCCGGAACCCTTCCGGAACCCCTCCAGTTTCTCCCTCTATTTTCTTCGGTGATTCCGATGATACCAATAAAAATCTCGGAGCTTCGTCAAACCCTTAAGCGTGCTACCCAATGGTTTGGGAACACTCCAGACATGGACGAGACTCCTCTCGGACCAATGATCATCAGCGGGACCTGGATGCCCATAATGACCACCTATGCATTCCACGAAACTTGTCATTGAACCATCAATGTTGTGTCCTATTCCTTTTGTCTCTATGATACTTGTATTGTCCGAGATGTGATAAACGACTTCACCATGTCGGGTTTAACCTCGTTACCGACAACCTCTACTTTACTCAGTCCGATAAGTGATATCCTCATGACCTAGTCACGCGCTGCGCAGCTTATGGATATAACTTATCCGAGTGGGCCCAGAGTATTTTCCATCACGTGGATGGACAAATCCCGCTCTTGACGCATACTCCTCAACATGCCCCTTTTAATACTCAATCACACCCTTATGATAACCGTTCCACCGAGTTACGTTAGATGCTCTCAAGGTACTCTCGGGTGATAGTGATTACATATGGTCTCACGGTCTAAGGAACAAGTCACGATGTTTCCTAACTATCGCAACTTGAACTTTGTGACATGATCGTGTTATGATGCTTAGATATGGTATGTTCACCATCTCATTCTCCAATGAGGTGACTCCATTGTCAACTGGCGTAAAGCACCACATGATCAGGAAACCTTGATCATCTATTGACCAATGAATCAGCGACTAGTGATTTCACTCGGAACACCTGGTTGTTTACATATCACATGTGTATTAATGTTTCCATTCAATATAGATATAGCATGATATAAAACCTAATTCATAAACTTCATGAAATATAGTAATAATCCATATTATTATTTGTCTCTAGGGCATATTTCCTTCACCGGGTCCCATCCGAGACTCTGAATCAACATTTGATAACACCATCAATTATCTCGACGAAAACTAGCAACACCGGAGCGTTAAGTGTGTGACCCTACGGGTTAGAGAACATGTGGACATGATCGAGACACCTCTCCGATCAATAACCACTAGCGGACCGGGGATATCCATAGTGGTTCCTACATATTCAAGGAAGTTTTTCTATCAGTGGAACCATAATGTCAAGGATTCAATTAATATGATATTCAATTTCCTTTGTCTCATGATATATTACTGATACGTCGGAAACGTATCTATAATTTTTTATGTTCCATGCTTGTTTAGTATCTACTTTGCTTTGCTTTGTCTACACTTTGAGGTGTTTTTATATCTTTTCTGGAACTAACCTATTAACAAGTTGCCACAGTGCCAGTTGCCTGTTTTCTTCTTTTTTTGGTTCCAGAAAGGCAGAAAATCAATATTCTCGGAATTGGATGAGACAAAAGCCAAAGTCAATATTTTACCGTGGGCGACAATGAAGTCTAGTGGGGAGACGGAGAGGCGCCACAGGGCGGCCAGACCCCCCTGGGCGCGGCCAAGCCTGGCCCGCGCCTGGGGAGAGTGTGGTCCCTCTGGCCACCTCCCAGCCTTGCCTCTTCACCTATAAGAATCCCCTGATGCAGAAACCCTAGGCACCCGATCAAAACTCCACGAAATCGTCTGTAGCCGCCGCCACCATCGTCCCTAGATCGGTGGGATCTGAAGTTCTTCTCGGCACCCTGCCGGAGGGGAGATCATCCTAGAGGCCTTCTTATCCGGTATGAAGCATGAGTAGTTCCACCTTGGACTGCGGGTCCATGTAATAGCTAGATGGTTGTATCTCCTCCTTGTTCTTTCATATATAGATATTGTGAGCTCCGTTCATGATCAAGATCTCATCTATTTGTAATCATGCATGTTGTGTTTGCGGGAATCCGATGGATATTGAGATTGCTATGTCAGATTGATTAATGGTTTTGTCTATTTGATTCTATCATGTCTGTGTTGTTTGTGATCTTGCATGCTCTTCGTTGTTAGTAGCTATCTTGGCCAAGTAGTTTCTAGTGACTCCAAGAGGGGGTATTTATGCTCGATAGTGGGTTCATGCCTCTAGTTTCCAAGGGAAGTGACAGAAATCTCTTCGGTTGTAGATGTGCTGTTGCTACTAGGGAGAAAACAACGGTCTCTTGTTCATGGAACAAGTGGATTGTTTACCTTCCACACTTTGCTTAAAGCAGTTATCTGTTGCTTGCAACTTAATACTGGAGGGGGTTCGGATGATAACCTGAAGGTGGACTTCTAGTCATAGATGCAGTTGGATGGCGGTCTATGTATATTGTTGTATTGCCCAATCGAATCTCATAGGATCTTTTTGTCTGGTATTGCATTGTTATGCCTTGCTCATTTCCTGTCAATTGCCCTGCTGTAATTTGTTTACCCTTCATGCCATGTTGTTTATCTAAGGAGAGCACCTCTAGTGAACCATGGACCCCGGTCCAATCTTTACCATTGATACATATTCCACTGTTTACTTGCTGCAAACCATTCATCACCTTCCACACCATACAGTTAATCCTTTGTTACAGCAAACCAGTGAGCTTGACAACCTCACTGTGTTGGACCAAATTCTTGAGTTTGTGTTATGCAGGTTTCCATGTTGCTTGCAACACCTTTGAGGCGTTTCCTTACTCCTACTAGTTCGATAACCTCGGTTTCTTGCTGAGGGAAAACTTTCTGATGTGCTCATCATACCTTTCTCTTGGGGTTTCCAACGAAGCGTCCCACAACAGTACTGGGTGCTATCAGTTACTTGACTGAGATTCGATTGTCGGTATCGACATACTTAGTTCAATCTTGTTACCAGAAAGTTCTCTTTACTTGTACTGTGGTATAGGATCCCCATTATTAAACACATTAGTCACGTGCTTTCAAGATCTAGGATTCTATACTACTAAGAGCGTCTAGAGATATCTCTCCCTCTCTATCTCTCTGTCACATGGAGGAACAAATCCCAGTCTTGATTCATGGAACCCATCATGCACCATTGGAGTTACCTGAAAACCATCTTTATAATCACCCAGTTACGAAGTGACTCTTTTTGAAGCGCGCGCGCGGGGGGGGGGGTATGGATATGATATGGCCCAACCTACGGTCATTGCAATATCAAGCACTTCCCCTTATACCAAGTCGTCACAGACTCCAAAGGTGAATCTTATCCACTACGTGAGTTCCTATCCTATTGAATGGTATACTACTTCATTCTCCATCCCATGA
This sequence comes from Avena longiglumis, assembly GCA_030063025.1. Classification (NCBI taxonomy): domain Eukaryota; kingdom Viridiplantae; phylum Streptophyta; class Magnoliopsida; order Poales; family Poaceae; genus Avena; species Avena longiglumis. The sequence goes on from CP125976.1 coordinate 535,791,015, forward strand.
CCATGATAATGTAGGGGTTCGTAGCATGGAAAAAAAATCTATCGCATGAACACACACAAGCCAAGAGCTAATCTAGTAGATTGGTGCAACGAGTTGATAGAGTACTAAGCCTCGAAGATTCCAAAGCGGTTAACGAGATCGGATTCTCGTGGTTGATGTAGTCATTCACGTGCCCATCTCAAGATCGCGAAGACAATCCTTCCGGCGCCACGTTCCAGAAGCGCTTCCGTGGTTGGTCACATGTTCAATACTCGATGAATACCTTCCTCTCCCTTGTTCCAGCAGGCAGCGGAGGTTGTCTCTCCTCGTGATTACATCAACACGACGGCATGGTGGTGGAAGTAGAGGTGAAATCCCGCAGGGCTTCGCCTAAGAAGGAGTGGGTATGGTGTAGTAGAAGAGGGACTCAGCGATCTAGGGTTTAGAGAGCCAAGGGGTGGTGGTGGCCGGCGGCTAGGGGGGCCTAGGCAGCGACGACTTGGAGGAGGTCTAGGGCGGTGGCGACTTGGGTGGTGGCACAACCGATCTAGGGTTTGTGGTGAGGGATAGGGGGCCCTACCCCTCCTTATATAGGTGGGAGAGGCTGTTGGGGGAGGGGATTCCTTCCCCAACTTCTCTACTTGGGCCGGCGGCAAGGGGAGGAAGGGAAGCCTTCCCTAAGTGGTATTCCTTTCCTCCCTCCACTAGGCAACCATGTTGGGATTTGACTTTTCAAATTGGTGTTTGACTTTTCAAACTAGAGTTTGATTTCTCTCTTCCCATTTCCCGGCCAAGTGACCTAGGAAGTGATGCAACCATTCCACATTGGTATGACACATCCATGTACCCTTCCCACTCCGTGTCGGTGGACCTTCTAGACCCTTCTAGAACATTTCAGTGGAAACACTGAAACCATTCCCGAACTCTGGAATTGGACTTTCCTTATATGAATCTTATTCTCCAGACCATTACGGATCTCTTCATGATGTCCTGGATCCAACCCGAGACTCCGAACAACATTCGGTATCTTACTCACATTCCATATCTACTAAACAACATCGAATCCTTAAGTGTGTCTCCCAATGGTTCATGAATTATGCGGACATGATCGAGACTATTCTCCGATCAATAACCAATAGAAGAATATGGAAATTCATATGGCTCCCACATATTTCTACGATTACTTCATGGTCAAATGAACCATTTACATACGATACCAATTTCCCTTTGTCTCGCGATACTATGCTTATCCGAGGATGATCATCGGTATCTCTGCATACCTAGTTCAACCTCGTTACCGATAAGTATTATTTACTCGTTCATGTGATATGTGATCCCTTGTGAGCCAGTCACATGCTTGCAAACCAAATTGGATGACATTCCACCGAGAGGGCCAAGAGTATATCTATTTGTCATATGGATGGACAAATCCCACTCTTGATCCATGTGCCTCAACACCTACTTTCTGAATACTCGATGCCACCTTTATAACCACCTAGTTACGAAGTGGTGTTTTATGTCATCAAAGCATCCATCCGGTGATGGTGATTAACATGATCTCATGGTCGAGGTATTTAGGTTACTATGTATCTGAAAGCTTATAGCAAACGAACTATTGGAATGACTTGATCTTATGCTAGACTTAACTATAGGAGTATGTCCATCACACCATTCTCCTAATGATATGATCTTGTTACTAATAACATCCAATGTTCATGATTAGGAAACCATAATCATCAATTAATTAACAAGCTTGTATTACAAATAGGCTTTACTAGGGACTCTTACATGTTTACAAATCACACAAGTATTAATGTTTCCGGTTAATACAATTATAGCATGAATGTAAACATTTATTGTAAACACAAAGATGTAATAATAACTACTTTTATTATTGCCTCTTGGACATATCTCCAACAGATAGGTTCACACCAAAAAGTATGGAGACAAGGAAAGAAGCCCGAAACCTCAAGCTCGACAAGACAGTGCCTTGGAAGAGGAGACGGAAGAAGCAGCCAACTCCAGGATAGGAGTACCCGCCGTCATCGTCCCAAAGTATCCATGCCGCCTAGAGTCTACACCGCCCAAGCCCCGGAGTATCTGGCCTCCCTCTGATCAAAGCCTGGCTGCAAGCTCCTAGACTCTGTTTGGAGTCTCCGACCGCTAAACCAGAGTCTCCATCCCGACCAGAGTCTCCGGCCCAACTACACCAGAGTCTCCGTCCTAAGTGATGGGCCTGCGTGTCAATAGCTGGGCCCTTGGCCCATGTACCCCTTATTCTCTTACAAACCCAAGTTTTATCCCCAAACTACCCTTGTTTAGTGTCTGGCCTATAAATAGAGACCCCACCAATTCATGTATCCCTTAGAGATAGATGATAGACTAGAAGACACCCCCTTGTGGAATCTCTCTAATTTTTCATCCCCTTCATGAGGGGACCGACTGTGATCATCCTTAGTTGTACAAGGTCTTTACATTGAGTTGGATCTAGTAAAGTTATAAAGATCCTCTCCAAGGTGTTCTTCCCTCTCTGATGTGGATTTAATGGAAGCATGTTGACCGATCTTTCCTTGCAAGGATTATATCGGACCGGTGGTCGCCAGAGGGAGCAATAGGTCTTGTATCATGTTTGTGTTTGCATGTGTTCATCGTGTTCTTCGCGAGCTGTGTGTTCGCTTCTGCTACCTTCTTCCCTTTTCCTATTGATTTGACCACGAGATCTGTGAAGATCGGGCCACCCTTGAGGTTAACCCCTATCAGCAGATGCCATGGAGTTACACAATCTCATGGTCTAAGGAAAAGATACTTGACATATACAAAAAGCGATAGCACTCAACTAAGTGATGCGATCAGAAGCTATGCTTATTATTGGGTTCACCCATCACATCATTCTCCTAATGATATGACCTCATTATTAATCAACATCACATGTTTATGCATGTAAAATGCATCCATGAACTTTGTTGTTTATTGCTTCAAAATCATTATTATTTTGCAACATTATTATATTTATATGGAATAACCTACTAATAGTTGCAAAAGTGCACAAGTTCTTGTTTTACACTTCGTTGTGTAGGAAATGCACAAATATGTAAGGTAACCACTCATTATGGTGAAATCTGGAAATTCCTGGAATCTGTCCCTACAGAACTCTTTTCAAAGATTGTCAAAAACGACCCGAAGATGATGTCCAATGTAAAAAGTGTAGAAAGGAAAGTTGTGAGAATATTATGCACAACAATTTAGACATAAAATTTTCCCCAGTCGGTAACCAGATGCATTTTTAGAGCCATATTATTGCAGAGGACAGAAGCAGTTTTGGGACTCCGAAAATATGTGACGTGATTGAGTCAAACTCCTTCCATCTTTGAGGATTTCAGCCCAACCACGACTTTATGGACTCATTAAGGACAAAGGGGTCTCCTAGGAAGGTTCTAGAGATGCCCAAGAGCCCTTGGATCAAACGGGCTTCAATCCCATGGCCAAGATTGCATCTCCACCAGTATATATATAGGGGAAACCCAATTTTTGGGGAAACCACCCATATCCACAAACCCTCCCCCCTCCTTGTCATCCCCCAAAGAGGGGGAGAAGCTCCTCCACACTGATGCGCTCAGATCAATGCAGAGCTTTGTTGGGAGACCCCAAGAGGAAGGTATGATGAGCACAGCAGCAAGTCTTCCCTCAAAAAGAAACCAAGGTTATTGAACCAGTAGGAGGAAGGAAACGACTCAAAGGTGTTGCTATCAACTTGGAAACCTTCACAACACAAACTCAAGACTTTGCCCCAATGAACATTGAGGTTGTCAATCTCACTGGTTTGCTGAAAACAAAGGATTAATTGCATGGAGTGGAAGGTAATAGTGGTTTTCAGAAAGTAAACAGTAATAGTGGAAGATGTATCAATGGTAAATATTTGACCGAGGTCCATAGTTCACTAGAGGTGTTCTCCTTAAGATAAACAAACATGGCATACTGGGTAAACACATTACAGCAGGGCAATTGATAGGACTAAGCAAGGCATAACAATGCAATACTAGACATTCATGATCCAATGAGATTTGATTGGGCAATATAACAAGATACATAGACCGCCATCAAACTGCATCTATGACTAGTAATCCACCTTCAGGTTATCATCTGAGCCCCCTCCAGTATTAAGTTGCAAGCAACAGATAACTGCTTTAAGCAAAGTGTGTAAGGTAAACAATCCACTTGTTCCATGAACAAGAGACTGTTGTTTTCTCCCTAGTGGCAACATCACATCTACAACCTTAGAGATTGTTGTCACTTCCCTTAGATTAAATAGAGGCATGAACCCACTATCGAGCATAAATACCCCCTCTTGGAGTCACTGGCATCTACTTGGCCAAGATAGCTACTAGAAACGGAGAGCATGCAAGATCACAAACAACACAGACACGATAGAATCAATAAGACAAAACCATTAATCAATCTGACATAGTAATCCCAATATCCACCGGATCCCCACAAACACAACATGCATGATTACAAATAGATGATCTTGATCATAAATGGAGCTCACAAGATCTAAACATGGTAGCACAAAGGAGGAGATACAACCATCTAGCTACTACATGGACCCGTAGTCCAAGGTGGAACTACTCACACTTCATACCGGAGGCTGGCATGATGAAGAAGTCCTCCAGGATGATCTCCCCTCCAGCAGGGTGCTGGGAAGAGCTTCAGATCCCCCCTATCTAGGGACGATGGTAGCGGAAGCTACAGACGGTTTCGTGGAATATTGATCGGGTACTTAGGGTTTTGGTATCGGGGGGGTCTTTATAGGCGAAGAGGCGAGGTAGGGAGACAGCCAGGGCGGCCGCACCCCCCGCTAAGCGTGGGCTAGGCCCAGTTGCGTGGCCAGGGGTGTGGCCCCCTGGTGGCTCCCCTCCATCTCGTACTCTGGATCCGTGTTCCCCATGATAAAATATTGACTTTGGCTTTTATCCCGTGCAATTCCGAGAATATTGATTTTCTGCCTTTTCTGGAACCAAAAACAGAAGAAAACAGGCAACTGGCACTGTGGCATCTTGTTAATAGGTTAGTCCAGAAAAACATATAAAAACACCTCAAAGTGTAGACAAAGCAAAGCAAAGTAGATACTAAACAAGCATGGAACATCAAAAATTATAGATACGTTTTCAACGTATCAAGCATCCCCAAGCTTAACTCCTGCTCGTCCTCGAGTAGGTAAGTGATAAAAAGAATAATTTTTGAGGTGACATGCACCATCAAAATCAAGATCAAACCATTTGCAAGAATTGAAATATGGGATCAAAGAACTCTAAACATGAGCATGAAAGAAGGATTTCCAACAGTAAGACAAAGTAACTATGCATGCAACATGAAAGGTTACTAACAAAGATCATGAATAACATGCATTTAAAAATGTTTGTTTGTTTTACATATAGAAAACATAACATAGTGGCATTCATCTTGTCCCTCATGGAGTAGCAAATAGATGCATAGGACACCTTCAAAGTTTATAAGAGTGACTAGATACAAATAGCACAAGAACAAGTAATATCAACAATATGCATCAATCAATAAGTTTTGGGACAATGCCCATAGAACTAAGAATGGCAACTATTCTCTCTTAATTGGTGCCTAAGATTAGAAGGTGAAGACTCAATATAATGGTGGAAGAAAGGCCCTTCATAAAGGGAAGCAGGGATTTCAAGTCTCAAAAGGAGATCCAAAAATTATGGTACTTGTAAGATTTCAGCCCTCATTTCCCCTATCATAAGCATCTTGAAGTGATTAAGGTTAAAGTGAACAAACTATGGAGTATATGCTTGACAAAGTATAAGTTCGCAATCTCATGTCCCTTGAATACGAGGGCCGCTCCTCATGCTACTCAAGTTTAGTTACTTGCAAGTTCTTGTCATGGTAAGTACATGTGTATCATAGAGAACCGCCAACGGGGTACCCCTTGCACATGACACTGGAGCTATCCCATAATCAAAATGACAAGGCAAGTAGACAATGAGCATATCAGCAATCTTCTTATTTACCATGGGAATATGGTTGTCGTGGGAATGACCACAACATATGCTGCAATCGGCAGCGAGTAGTAGAACATGGGGCAAGGGCGGCCAGCCATCTGCGGTGCGAGATGAGGGCGGAGACACAAGGATTTTCCGAGGTTCGCCCCCCGGAGGGTAAAGACCTACTCCTGCTAGATTGTATTATGGTGGAAGTACAATGGGGCGAGCTCGGTGGCTAGGCAGCGAATCGCTTGGGTGGATGATGGAACGTATCCTCTACACGCCCTCTAGGGAGGTTTATATAGACTCACCCCCTAGGGTTTACAGATCTCAACCGAATCAGTTAAGGTTTCAGCAATCATTTAACCTAATCCGACTGGGCCTATTTACGCTTCTGGGCCTCAGCTTCCAGTCGCTTGAGTCCACGCCAGGTCGTGATCCAGTCGCTGTTACTGTAGGCCCACTTGCAGGTGCCTGGGCCAGTCGGAATCGTCCTGCTGGGTATACCCCGGTAGGTATATCCCCATCAGTAGTCCCCGAGGCTGTCGTTGATTGGTCGCAGGTGGTCGCTGGCAGTCGGTGTATACGGCTCCAATGCAGACGCCCAATCGAATCGGCGGTGGACTCCTGAATAAAGGAAAAACCAGTTACTCTAGTTGCACTAACGGCGACGGAATTAATCGCAGCTCGGCGAACGGGTCGGCGAATATTCAGTCACTGTTGTAGTGATCAGGTCGGCGGATAATCAAGTCGCGCGGAGTGGATGAAGTTGGACCGTCAAGTGGGGTCAAACTAGCCGTTGCGGGTAATCTAACGGTAACTTTCGGCGTAATCACCGCGTAGTAACGACTCCCGAAATTGGCGGGTAACAACCGCTATATAAGGGGAATGACGGGCGAGCGGGGAAACACTCCTTCATCTTTCCTCCGACCTCGCCCATCTCTGTTTCCACCCCGCATCGCGATCCAACCGATCCGGAGAGCCCCGACCTCCACAAATCTTCCAACCAATGGCCCCCTCCACCGAACCATGGGGCCGATACAAGTGCACCAGGGCGCTATTGGCCTCGTTCGAGGAGGCCGGGATCCTGCGCTCCGGCAGGTGGCACATCCCCGCGGCGGAGAGGTGAGTCCGGACCTGCGCGAGGGAGAATTCGTTTGCTTCCCTAGCCACCTGGAGCGGGGGATGGGATTTCCCACTTCTCTTTTCTTCCGGTGCTTCTGTGCCTTCTACGGGATCCAGCCGTCGGACCTGGGCCCGCATAGTATCGAGCAGCTCGCCATTTTCGTGGCATTCTACGAGTGCTATCTGGGCTGCAGGCCCTACTTCCCCCTATGGCAAGATCTATTCCATGGGAGGATTAGTCGCGAAGAATCAGGTGGCCCGATGCTGGCTGCGGGTGGCCTGACATTTCAGCTGAAGTCGAAGGCGTCGTTCTTCGACACGATCTTTCGCCAAGCGGCAAGCAGTGGAAGAAATCCTGGTTCTCGTCACCGGCGACTCGGATGGCGAGGTGGCGCTTCCAAGGTACTCCGCCAACCGACCCGAACCGCGTCGGCTCCAGGTCGGCAAGCTCCCGCTGGACCAGCGGATGGTTGTCGACGAAATGTTGCAAACCATACGCGGCCTATAGAAGAAGGGCCTCCAAACCATCAATCTTTACAACTGATGGCTCGGGTGGCGGCTCGTGCCTTTGGCCTGCCGCGACCATTATATGTACAAGTACGCGGGTAGGGACGACCCGACAAAATCCTGCCTCGTCGAGTGGAAGCTTGAGGACTACATCCTAGCTCTGAAGAAAATCACCCAGGCTGCATACCTGGACGCGAAGGCCGGGGTCGCCCCTATACCGCAAGGCGCCCAGCTCCGACGGTAAGTCGCCATTTTTGTCGCCATTCGCAGTCGCAGATGATGCTGTCGCGGTTATGCTGACGTTGTTTCATTTTTATTGTAGCTATTACAAGTGGTGGGAGGATGGCTCCCACCCGCAGACGACGAAAACTCGAGCTCGTCTGTTCGGGACGGGAGCGAGTCGCCACCCGCCAGAGGCGACGTCGGGAGCGACGCGGGTGATGACGACGATGATGACGAAGACGAGCCCGTGGAGGACGCCGCCCCGATGGTTCTCAAAACTCGCGGGCAGCATCAGCGCGAGATCGAGGCGAGTAAGAGCCTCGAACGTCACGACGACGATGACGATGAGCTCCCCGAGCACACCTCGCGTCGTGAGGCTACGCCGTCGAAGAAGAAGAAGAAGAAGAAGAAGAAGAAGAAGAAGGAAGTGAAGGCTCCGCCAAGGAGGAAGACGAAGCCGATGAAGCAGGCGTCTCCGCCTTGCTCTGCGACTAGTTCTGACGCCAGCAGCTCGGCTAAGGGTGAAGCGGCGCACACGACGGCAACACCAGAAGCCGCCGCCCTCGTGGATGAGGTACCTCTGGCCTCGCTTCCACCCCCGTTCGTCCCGGTCTCTGGGTTGGGGGCTATTCCAGCCGCAGCGGCTTCGCCTCCCAGGAGAACTCCCGCAGATGTCGTCACGGAGGCTCCTGCCGCGACCTCGTCTTCAAAGAGGCCCTCCGTGTCTTGGGCACACGACGTTCTCGAGATGGGCCTCAGTCGGAAGCTGGGTCCCGAGATGGAGAAGCCGGCCAGTATCCGCACGGGACTGCGGTTCATACCAGTCGCCAAGTAAGTTTTGTTCATCTGCTTTCCTTCCGTTGTACTCGGACAATTTTGCTCATATCGTTGTTTCACAGGACTGGAGTTAAGAAGATAGGCCACCCTTCCATGGCCAAGGTGCCGCCAGTCGTTGCCGAGGAGGACCCCTCACGGAAGAGGAAAGCTGATGAAGTCGCTGCCCCCGCAGACAGTGTTAAGAAGGCGAAGGGCGACGATGTCGTCACGGTCCCTGACGACACGACGGTTACTCCGAGTGATCCTCCGACTGCGGAGGAGGTGGCCTTGAAGACCAAGGAGGCTGTTTCCTCGCCTGGAGTGGCCGAGACGGGTCCTAGTGGTGCTGGAGCATCCGCCGCAACCTTCCCTCGCTTTATGGACAAAGCGGCTACAGCGAGTGGTACAGCGCCATCGAGCCACACGCCTGGGGTCACTGAAACGGAGGTCGAGCAGCGTCGCGGACACACTCCGGCTCTTCTCGCATCTATGGACGCACTACAGCTCCACGGCATGCTGGGCGCAGCCATCCAGGTATGTCCAATCCCCGAGGATCGGGCCACTAAATTGCAATGGTCAGATTCTTTTAGTGTTTGTTTTTATTTGTAGAACCCGGTTCCCGAGTGCCTATTCGCTGAATTTCAGCGGGTGGGCACTTAGGATTTTTTGATCTCCAGTCCTCGAGTGCCTAGTCGCTGAATTTTAGCGGGTGGGCACTTAGGATTTTTTGATCTCCAGTTCCCGAGTGTCTAGTCGCTGAATTTCAGCGGGTGGGCACTTAGGATTCCATTGTTGTTGACTGTTTGATTTGTGCGCAGGGCTTGCAGCGTGAGTCGGCCGATCGGCTTGCTGCGAAGTGTCACGCGGAGAAGGAACTTGTTGCCGTCCAAGAAACGAACAAGGGACTCCACGCAATCGCTGCCAAGGCAGAGGAGGTCCGTCAGGGCCTTGTTCCGGCGGGTGAGCTGACGGCGTCTCAGTATGTGTTGAGTACGGCTGAGAAGCGGATCGCTGATCTGGAGCGCGAGCTCAAGGAAGCGAAGGCGGAGGCGAGCTCAGCGGATGGGCGAGCAAAAGCTGCAGTTGCAGCTGCCGCTGAAGAGCGAAAGGTCTCTGACGCCCTCGTCGTTGGGCTGCAGAACGACTTCTCCTCGCTTCAAAGCTTCATCACGGGCCTCTGCCGTCCTTTAATTGGTAAACTTTCTGCCTCTGCCTGTAGTAGCTGCATTATGTAATCGTTGTTATACTCACTGCCGCCCTCTGTCCACAGGTCGGATTATCGACAGCTCGGAGGAGGCGCAGTCGTACGACGCGCGGCAGTGTGTGACCACTCTGGTCGACTCGGCCACGTTGTCCGCGGCTTGCATTCGGGCATATCTTCAGGAGATATCGCCTACGGAAGTGATTCCCAGCGACCTCGTCGAATTATGGCGGTATCTGGAGAAGGCGCCGTCAGTCGTCGAGTTCATGACGCGGTCGGCATTCCGGCGCGGGGCGGCGACGACTCTCAACCTTGGGCTTGCCCACTTCCCAGAGGACTTCGATCTTGACGACGTGACGAGTGGCTACCCCTTGTCGACGGGCTCAGTGGAGATCGCCGAGGTGTTGAAGCTGACGGACCGGGCCGCGGTGTACTCCGATCGCGTCTGGGCGATGGGCGACCTCCTCCCCTATCAGGAGACGACTGTGTCCCCCAATGATCCTGAGCCGCCGCATCAGGACTTCAAGGTCGAGCAGCCCTTCCGTGCGGTGATGGCGGGTGATTTGACGACGTACCCGTCGAACCCGTACACGCCCTTCATTCGCAACCGCAGGGGTGGCGGCGAGTCGCCGTCGAAACCTGCGGAGTAGAAACACTGTGCCCTGGGGCGTTAGTAGCGATTGGCGATTGGCCATTGGACTCAACTTGTATTTTGGAACGATGTTGTTCTGCTGTAATGAAACTTTGTATTATTTTGTGAATTGTTTCGTAATTTTGATTGCTTATTGGACGAGTCCCCGAGCGCGTCCGCCCTTTTTATGGGGTTTACCTCGTTTGTTATGTGTTTGTGGTTTTGAATGTTTTGTCAGTTGTTTTGCTATTGAGGTCGACTCGTCCGAGCTCGAAGAGCCAGTCGCAGGGCGACTCCCGTGAGTGCTCTTTACTTGACCGTTTTCCCTTGCACGAACGAGGTCGGGTGGCCGAGTCCCCGAGCGTGGTACTTGGTGGTTTTAGTCGCAGCTCCCGGGTGGGTGAGGACTGAGCGCGTTAAAGTAAGCGCGTCACTCCTGCCTGACCCGTAGGGGCAGTCACATGGCGAGTCCTGGGTACGCTCTCGTACTTGGCGTTTTTCCCTAGTCGCTCGTGCTCGACTGGTCATCAGTCCCCGAGCGTGGTACTTGGCCGTTCGAGTCGCTATGCCAAGGATGCGGAGGACCTTGGTCGCTGTGAGGAACGAGGGCAGTTGTCTTGGATCGTTAAGCCAGTCGAGCTAGGCGACTCCAATGGGGTGTGGCATCCCGCAAAACCACTACTAGAAAATCGCGTTGAATTTGTGCATTGCATCGTCATCATCATGCATTGTTTGCCAAAACTATTTTCGCAACACCCGTTTTGTTTTCTAAAACGCCCCCTCTTGATTCAAACACGCAAACCCGGTCTCCGGATTATTTTGTTTGTATGCTAACGGTTTGCTAAAGGTGCTTTTAAATTAAATAAAAAGTTTATTTATTTTAGTAGGGGCAGTCGAACGGGCCAACCCGACCCGAACGACCGCCCCAGATTTTAAATCGGTCCAATAGGCCAGCCCCCTAAAACCTAAACCTACCCAATTCGCTACCCACACCCAACTGGCCACATCACACCATCCAATGGGTAGTCGCCACCTCATCCCTCCCCCTTCCCCCAACCACTCATAATCTGCCACCTAATCCTACCCCCACTCTCCATCTCTCCTCTTTCTCTTCCACCAGACTCACACCCACCCACATAGCCCACACGCAGCCAACCAACCCCGGCCCCACCCCTGACGCGCCCTGCCCCTGGGTCCCACCCTGAGCCAACTGCCTGCCTCCCCCTCGATCCCAGCGTCCCACCGCCCTGCCCCACCTCTGCCCTGCTTCATCCTCCCTCTCCCCCACGCGTTTCTTCCCCGCACGCGTCCTCTCCTCACCCGCAGCTCCCACCGCCGGCGCCGCCCCTCCTCCCCGCCAGCGCACACCCTCCCCGTCCCTCGCTCGCTCCCTCCCTCTCTCTCTCCTGCTCGCGCGCCCGACCCGCCCCCTCGCCCCGCTCCACCACCCTTCCCACCTCTCTGCTCGCCCATGCCCCCGTTCTCCGCGCCTCCCCTCTGCCGTCGCTGGCCGCGTCTCCGCTCCCGGCGCCCCGCACCACCTCGGCCGCCTCGTTGTGCTTCGCCCCCCCTGCTCGAGGCCGCTCGGCCGAGCTAAGCCGCCTCACGGTGCCTCCTCCCTCCTCCACCCCGCTCGGCTCGGCTCGCCAGCGCCCGCCCAGGCTCCACGCGTGCGAGCCCGCGTCGCCTCCTCCCTCCTGCGTCGCGGCTCTCCTCCGTCGGCCCTCAACCGCTCCGCCTGGCCGCCTGAGTCCCGACCAGCAGCGCCGCTCCCGCCTCCTCGCCGGCCAACCTCCGCCTCGGCCATGCTCATGGCGCCCAGCCCGTCCGCCGCCATGCCCACCCTCTTGTCGCCTCCAGCCTCCTCTCAAGCCGCCGAGCCGCCCGACGACCTCCTTGCCGACCCGTCGCCCGGTCGTTCCTCCGGCCCGCCGCCCGTGCGCCGGTGCGGCCCGATGTCGACCTCGCGGCGCGCCCTCGAAGCTCCGCTGTTGCTCTTGCGGCGCATGCACCGTGGCGGTTCGTCTCGCACGGTACATGTGTTTGGCCTCGTGTCGTCGCGCCGGCAGATGGTCAAGGTACCGAGTCCGTTGACGATGTCGAAGAAACAGGATCCCACAAGAACTGCCTCCGCCAAGACCAACCGACATCGAGAACCGAGCCCGACACCAACAATCAAGCCCGGCCACAAGTTCCCCTACATGGACAAGAAGATCGCCTACCCGAACCCAGGGTCGACAAGCTCGTCTTCACGGAACCCGAAGAGCGGCACCGGTACCCCCAAGATCTACCACGCGGACGCATCACGGTCTCGGAGAAACCCCTGGGAAACGACAAGTTCGCCATCGACACCGAAGACGGTACGCCAAGAACGTGCCCGGATCCGAAGTCCGAACCCGATACCGCCAAGGCCCCGACAAGACATGGAACGCCAAGTGTTTCACCCCGGACACCGAGTCCGCCGAGAACCCCGAAGCGACAAGTACCCCGTCCCGAACGCCATGATCGTCGACATGACCCGGAGACCCCGGATTCGACAAGATCTACCCCCGATATCTGATAACGCTTCCGCCGAGACCGAATCGTCGAACCCTGGACCCCGAGACCCGGCCCCGAACCCCCGGACAAGATCGTCGAACCCTAATGTGTGAACCCCTTCTCGAAACCCCATTTTTATAACATAATACAACTTGTCGCATAATAATTGTCTTGCATGCATACATTCATGTGGTTTGGGGGTCTTATGCCGATTCACCTCATAATTAAATATGGGGCCCATATGCGGGCAAATCTAGTCTCATATTGGCCTCATTTAAACATGTGTAGCGAACCGGTTCCATCTGTTGTCTTGCTAAACAACATTTAAATTTGCGGGTATCTAAACACCATGAACCACCTAATAATTAATTGTCGGGACCCCGGTTCCACTTAATATGACCTAATTGCATCGCACCTTTGCCATGTCATCCATCATACATGCACCATGCCGATCTTCTGCCGTTGTATTAAATATTGCATCCGGTGTTATTCTAGCGTTTTGCTTCTTCGCGGATAAGGCCGTTGAGTTGATGTGAGCTTCGCCCCGATCTTCGGTTGAACCATCGGCAATGTTTTCAGGCGAGCATCTCCCCCTTTCTACCTATCTTACTTTTATAGTCTTTATTCCCTCCTGTTGATCTATTGCTATCTGTGTTGCGATGCTTTAGTTTCCGTACCTGTGATATACCGTGCAGCCCTATATTGCCTTGGCCACACCCTATTACCTGTTGTTTGGTAGATAGTTGGACTTGCGCGTCGTAGTTGCTTGCTCAAGTGCTGATGTGTGTCGTCATATGCCGATTCTTGATGTATTGCCGCATGTTGATGTTGGAGATGATTCTAGTTTTACTTATCGTCACTTTAATTTCTGTTTAACAACTAAAATTGAAATAAGCGGAGGCATCGGTGGGTGATAGAAAATATTTGGTTTCGAACGCCCACTTGTGTCCGTAAGACCCCGAGTACTTGATACCTGTTCCTTGATTTATCGCTATCCACATTCGGGATGGGATCCCCCACAGGCGAGCTTGATTCCGTCTTATTTCTTGGGGCCACAACTAGTTTGAGGTGTTTTACTATCCTGTACTTATGCCATGCTACTTTTACGTATTTAAATTGTGCGAGGAGCACACTGTCATTAGGATCGGGACACGTTCGCGGTATCGACAAGCCACACTTTCGGGTTCCCGATCGTTTACCGTCCACCCAAACCTTGAGGCCGTCTCGGAGTCAGCTAGCTTCGCTATGAATCTACTTAAGGGTGGCCCCCTGAAATATTTCTGAATCCTGTGATTGTTCACCGTGAAAGCCTCGTTGGGTTTTGATTTGGTTTTTCCGAGGTTGATCGAGCGTGTGTTGCTATTGGTGCACCCCGGCCGGGTAAAACTTTCTGGAAAGCCGTGTCCGCGGATATGGACGACTTGGAGCACAGTATCTCGATCATAGACAAGCATAACTAAAGTTTACTGCTATAAATTTGACTTATAATGACTAGTAATCAGCTTCACTATAATGGAATGGCTAATTAATACTGCCCACCATTGCTTGTTTGGTTGTCGCTTGCGACAATTGTACCTGACTAGTAAGTATTGCAACTACAACGAAATGGCTGAATAAAAGTACCAACAACTGCTGGGTTTTGGGTTTATCTCATGCTATCTGTATCTGATTAGTAAGAGTTACAACTAAAACGGAATGATTAACTAAAAGTGCCTTTGCTTATTTTAAGGATGATTATCTATACCGACTAGTAAGTGCGCAACTATAACGAATAAGTAAAGCGCCAACGGTGTGAGTTCCTCGGTTGACTTCCTCGTTTGGTCTCGAGGAAAGCCAGATGGGTTTGTTTGAGGTTAGTATCATGTTGGATCCGATTAGGTTTTCTCACCCCTCTCGATAACCGCCATTGTATCGAGTCTCTATAGGATGTTTAGTGCATCTGCCGTGCGCTCGATCCACCATACCTATGTAGGCGAGGACCGCCGAATTCTAGCCTCGCTGTCTGGCCTCGATCGACGCTCCTCTTCTTCCTTTGCCCTTTGTCGGCACCCTTTTGTTTAAGCGGGTTTTGAGATCGACGCCGTTAGCGTGGTTACCCTTCCGGCTTGGCACGGCAGGTTATGGACGCCATTGGTTATTCTTGTGGCTCTTAGCCCCATTTGCGTCTTGTCCGTAGTCGGACGCTCTACCGCTTTCAAGGTGATTTGGATCTTTGTATAATATATCGTATTCTTGACTCTTTGATTCATTATATATATATATCTGCTCGTGGGTCCCATCGAGGACTGTTGTGTAATGTTATTACCGTTTTCCACCATACGAAAGTGCTGGTGCACCTTTGAATCGTTTCTATGCGGGTTTGGTGAATTTTGCCCAACTTTGCATAGGTCCGATTCGAGGTGTTACTGAGTGGTATCGAGCTCGGCCATTGCGATACCCCACAAGTCCAACGTAGGATAACCTAGCTAACGGCGTAGAGTGTCAAAACTATTTTGCAAAAATCGGTTGGATAGTTCTGATTAGGTCTGATTTTACTCCTTACCCTCTATTCTCCTCTTATCTCGGCGTGTTTTGAATCCGCCGCTTCTCTTTCTGAGTCCAGAATTCGTGGTTGGGTTTCGTCGTACCTTGAGGTTTCGCTTCCTTCTTTGATAACGGTGTGCTATCATCCGTGTTCAAGCTGCCGAGGAATCCGTCACGGTGTTACCATTCTTTGTTCCTTTCTTGTGCCTTCCGTGTTTTCCGGCGACGACATCCCCACGCAGATCCGATCGCGTAGTCGCATCACTCCTTTGTTCCGAACCTCGCTTGTCGAGATCTTGATCGATTCCGAGTGGGTTGCATAATCCGCCTATTCGTGT
Organism: Avena longiglumis; assembly: GCA_030063025.1. Classification (NCBI taxonomy): domain Eukaryota; kingdom Viridiplantae; phylum Streptophyta; class Magnoliopsida; order Poales; family Poaceae; genus Avena; species Avena longiglumis. The sequence continues at coordinate 535,806,906 of CP125976.1, forward strand.
GCAGAGTAATGGTTTGGGTGCGCGATGGACTGATCACCATCCGACTACTCTTATCATTCGCTCTTGTACATCGAATCAGTGGGTCCAGCAGTTTTACTCCGTCCACGGAAGTTGGGGGTGGCTTTATTCGTTGATACCTCTACCTTCGACCTTTTGTTCCGGAGTGATCTCTCGACGATCAGGAACAACGCCCTTTGTTGGTGCTGTCGCCGATTCCCAGATGAAGAAGGAACCCTCGTTAGTGGTGTCGCGAGGATCTACACGAAGCGAGAAGATGCAGATCGCCGACCTTCCTTCCGGTACCATGAGGCGGATCTCGAGGGCGAGATCCATTGTTAGTGGTGTCGAATTGTGGCATCCCGCAAAACCACTACTAGAAAATCGCGTTGAATTTGTGCATTGCATCGTCATCATCATGCATTGTTTGCCAAAACTATTTTCGCAACACCCGTTTTGTTTTCTAAAACGCCCCTCTTGATTCAAACCAAAACCGGTCTCCGGATTATTTTGTTTGTATGCTAACGGTTTGCTAAAGGTGCTTTTAAATTAAATAAAAAGTTTATTTATTTTAGTAGGGGCAGTCGAACGGGCCAACCCGACCCGAACGACCGCCCCAGATTTTAAATCGGTCCAATAGGCCAGCCCCCTAAAACCTAAACCTACCCAATTCGCTACCCACACCCAACTGGACACATCACACCATCCAATGGGTAGTCGCCACCTCATCCCTCCCCCTTCCCCCAACCACTCATAATCTGCCACCTAATCCTACCCCCACTCTCCATCTCTCCTCTTTCTCTTCCACCAGACTCACACCCACCCACACAGCCCACACGCAGCCAACCAACCCCGGCCCCACCCCTGACGCGCCCTGCCCCTGGGTCCCACCCTGAGCCAACCGCGTCTGGCTACCCCCTCTGATCCCGCGTCCCCACCGCGGCCCCGGCCCCACCTCTGGCCGCCTGCGCCCCATCCTCCCTCTTCCCCACGCGTTTCTTCCCTTGCGTCCTCTCTCACCCAGCTCCCACCGCCGCCTCCTCCCGCCAAGACACGCCTCCCGTCCCTCGCTCGCTCTCTCCCTCTCTCTCTCTTTCCTCCGACCCCCCTCGCCCCGTCGCCCCGCTCCACCACCCTTCCCACCTCTCTGCTCGCCCATGCCCCCGTTCTCCGCGCCTCCCCGCCTCTGTTTTCCGTCGCTCGCCGCTGGCCGCCGCGTCCTCCGCGCTCCCCGGCGCCCCGCACCACCTCCGGCCGCCCCCTCGTTGTGCTTACGCCGCCCCCCTCTGGCTACCGAGCTCAAGCCGCTCCGCCGGTGCCTGTACCTCCCTCCTCCGCCGCTCGGCTCTCGCCCAGCCCGCGCCGCGCCCAGTGCTCCACCACGCGAGCCCCGGTCGCCTCCTCCTCCCTGCGCGCTCTCCGTCGGCCCTCAACCTCCGCCACGAGTCCTGGACCAGGCCCGCGGTCGCGGCCCGCCTCCTCGCCCGCCGGCCAACCTCCGCCTCGCCGTGCTCCATGCGCGCCTTGCCCGTGTCCGCCGCCCGGCCCACCTCTCTGTCGCCTCCTCGCGCCGGCCTCCTCTCTCAGCCGCCGAGCCGCCCGACGACCTCCCTTGCCGACCCGTCGCCCCGGTCGTTCCTCCGGCGCCGCCGTCTGCGCCGGCCCGACGTCTGCCTCTGTCTGGCGCGCCCTCCAGAAGCTCGGCCCCTGTTGCTCCTTGCGCGCGTGCACCGTGGCAGTTTGTCCTCGTCACGGTACATGTGTTTGGCCTCAGGTGTCGATGCGCTGGCAGATGGTCACAAGGTACCCGAGTCCGTTGACGATGTCCGAAGAAACAGGGATCCCACAAGAACTGCCTCACCGCCAAGACCAACCGACATCGAGAACCGAGCCCGACACCAACAATCAAGCCCCGAAGCCACAAGTTCCCCTACATGGACAAGAAGATCGCCTACCGAACCGTGGTCGACAAGCTCGTCTTCACGGAACCCGAGCGGCACGGTACCCCCAAGATCTACCAGCGGACGCATCACGGTCTCGGAGAAACCCACGAAGCGACAAGTTCGCCATCGACACCAAGACGGTACGCCAGAAGAACGTGCCGGATCCGAGTCGAACCGATACCGCCAAGGCCCCGACAAGACATGGAACGCCAAGTGTTTCACCCCGGACACCGAGTCTGCCGAGAACCCCGAAGCGACAAGTACCCCGTCCCGAACGCCATGATCGTCGACATGACCCGGAGACCCCGGATTCGACAAGATCTACCCCCGATATCTGATAACGCTTCCGCCGAGACCGAATCGTCGAACCCTGGACCCCGAACCCCCAGACAAGATCGTCGAACCCTAATGTGTGAACCCCTTCTCGAAACCCCATTTTTATAACATAATACAACTTGTCGCATAATAATTGTCTTGCATGCATACATTCATGTGGTTTGGGGATCTTATGCCGATTCACCTCATAATTAAATATGGGGCCCATATGCGGGCAAATCTAGTCTCATATTGGCCTCATTTAAACATGTGTAGCGAACCGGTTCCATCTGTTGTCTTGCTAAACAACATTTAAATTTGCGGGTATCTAAACACCATGAACCACCTAATAATTAATTGTCGGGACCCCGGTTCCACTTAATATGACCTAATTGCATCGCACCTTTGCCATGTCATCCATCATACATGCACCATGCCGATCTTCGCCGTTGTATTAAATATTGCATCCGGTGTTATTCTAGCGTTTTGCTTCTTCGGATAAGGCCGTTGAGTTGATGTGAGCTTCGCCCGATCTTGGTTGAACCATCGGCAATGTTTTCAAAGAGCATCTCCCCTTTCTACCTATCTTACTTTTATAGTCTTTATTCCTCCTGTTGATCTATTGCTATCGTGTTGCGATGCTTTAGTTTCGTACTGTGATATACCCGTGCCCTATATTGCCTTGGCCACACCCTATTACCTGTTGTTTGGTAGATAGTTGGACTTGCGCGTCGTAGTTGCTTGCTCAAGTGCTGATGTGTGTCGTCATATGCCACAGTTGCTGATGTATTGCCGCATGTTGATGTTGGAGATGATTCTAGTTTTACTTATCGTCACTTTAATTTCTTTTTAACAACTAAAATTGAAATAAGCAGAGGCATCGGTGGGTGATAGAAAATATTTGGTTTCGAGCCCACTTGTGTCCGTAAGACCCCGAGTACTTGATACTGTTCCTTGATTTATCGCGCTATCCACATTCGGGAGTATGGGATCCCACAGCGAGCTTGATTCCGTCTTATTTCTTGGGGCCACAACTAGTTTGAGGTGTTTTACTATCCCTTATGCCATGCTACTGTATTTAAATTGTGCGAGAGCACTGTCTTTATTTAGGATCGGGACACGTTACGCTGTATCGACAAGCCCAGCCACACTTTCGAGTTCCCGATCGTTCGCCGTCCACCCAAACCTTGAGGCCGTCTCGAGTCGGCTTAGCCGTTCTTGGAATCTACTTAAGGGTGGCCCTGAAATATTCTGAATCTGTGATTGTTCGTGAAAGCCTCGTTGGGTTTTGATTTGGTTTTTCCGAGGTTGATCGAGCGTGTGTTACTATTGGTGCACCCGGCCGGTAAAACTTTTCAGAAGCCGTGTCCGCGGATATGGACGACTTGGAGCACAGTATCTCGATCATAGACAAGCATAACTAAAGTTTACTGCTATAAATTTGACTTATAATGACTTGTAATCAGCTTCACTATAATGGAATGGCTAATTAATACTGCCCACCATTGCTTGTTTGGTTGTCGCTTGCGACAATTGTACCTGACTAGTAAGTATTGCAACTACAACGAAATGGCTGAATAAAAGTACCAACAACTGCTGGGTTTTGGGTTTATCTCATGCTATCTGTATCTGATTAGTAAGAGTTACAACTAAAACGGAATGATTAACTAAAAGTGCCCACTGCTTATTTTAACAGGATGATTATCTATACCTGACTAGTAAGTGCCGCAACTATAACCGAATAAGTAAAACTGCCAACGGTGTGAGTTCCTCGGTTGACTTCCTCGTTTGGTCTCGAGGGGGAAACGCCAGGATGGGTTTGTTTGAGGTTAGTATCATGTTGGATCCGATTAGGTTTTTCTCACCTCTCGATAACCGCCATGTATCGAGTCTCTATAGGATGTTTAGTGCATCTTTGCCGCTGCGCTCGATCCACCATACCTATGTAGGCGAGGACCGAATTCTAGCCTCGCTGTCTTGGCCTCGATCGACGCTCCTTCTTCATTTGCCCTTTGTCGGCACCCTTTTGTTTAAGCAGGTTTTGAGATCGGCCGCGTTAGCGGTTACCCTTCCGGCTTGGCCTGGGCAGGGTTATGGACGCCATTGGTTATTCTTCAGGGCTCTTAGCCCCATTTGCTTATTGTCCGTAGTCGGACGCTCTACCGTTTTCAAGGTGATTTGGATCTTTGTATAATATATCTGTATTCTTGACTCTTTGAGTCGCTATATATATCATTACATGGGTCCCATCGAGGACTGTTGTGTAATGTTATTACTTCGTTTTCCACCCGCACGAAAGTGCCTGGTGGGCACCTTTGAATCGTTTCTATGCGGGTTTGGTGAATTTTGCCCAACTTTGCATAGGTCCGATTCTGAGGGTGTTACATGGGGCTCCCGGTTGGCGTTTTTCGTGGACGTTACAAGTCCTAGGGTAACCCAGTGCCCTCGGAACGCACTACTTGGCCGTGCCGGTCGCTGTACCAGAGGTTGACTTCTGCGGTTAGCTTGACGCTGTTATTACGAGTGCGAGTGGCGCAAGGCACGGAGAGTAGACGCAATTTGCGGTAACCAATCTATTTTATTTCATAGCAAGTGGAGAGTACATGTATGGAGTTCTAGGAGTAGAATTTCCGTAAGAGGTTTACATTCCACGGTCGCTTGACGTCGAGTTTCCCGTCTCCTTGGACGTCGGTGAGGTAGTAGGCTTCGTTGCCGAGGACTCGCCCGATGGCGAATGGTCCCTCCCAAGGGGGGATAGCTTGTGCATGCCCTTCTTGTCCTGGATGAGGCGTAACACCAGATCACCTTCCTGGAACGTGCGGGTCCTTACTCGCCGGCTATGGTAGCGGCGGAGCCCTTGTTGGTAGATGGCGGTGCGGGGGCGAGCTAGGTCGCATGCCTCGTCGAGTTGGTCGACTCCATCCTGGCGTGCGAGTTCGTTTGCGGTCTCTGTGTAGTTGACAACCCTGGGCGAGTCGTGCTCTAGGTCGGTGGGCATGACTGCCTCGGCGCCATACACCATGAAGAAGGGGGTGAACCCTTTCGACCTATTGACGGAGGTGCGGATGCCCCAGATGACGGAGGGTAGCTCCTCTACCCAGCACCCGGCGGTGCGTTCGAGTGGTACTTGGAGCCGTGGCTTCAGGCCGTGGAGGATGCTCTGGTTGGCTCGCTCCGCTTGGCCGTTGGACTCCAGGTGAGCGACTGAGGCGAGGTCGAGTCGGATCTGATGTTCCTCGCAGAACTCGGCCATGGCTCCTTTGGCGAAGTTGGTGCCGTTGTCCATGATGATGTTGTTTGGGAACCCGTAGCGATAGATGAGCTCGCATAGGAACTTGGTGGCGGTCTTCCCGTCGCATTTCCGGACTGGCTTGGCCTCCACCCATTTTGTGAATTTGTCGACTGCGACCAGGAGGTGGGTGAAGCGGAGGGCCTTTTAAAGGGCCTACCATGTCCATACCCCACGGCGAATGGCGGTGATGGGGATTGTCTTGGCCTTGAGCTCGACGTGTCTGGTTGGCGATTTCGGCACCCCGCACTGCTGGACAATGTCGACAGCGTCTGCGTGTACGGTGGGCTAGTAGAAACCGTGTCGCATAGCCTTTGTGAACAGAGAGCGGGCGCCGGCATGGTGGCCGCACTCGCCGAAGTGGATGTCGTGGAGGATTTTGCGTCCTTCAGCGGGTTGGACGCAACGTTGGAACATGCCGGTCATGCTGCGCTTATGGATCTCGCCGTCGATGATGACGAAGGATTCGCAGCGGCGCGCTATCATCCAGGCGTGTGTTTCGTCTGCTGGCAAGGTGCCTCCCTCGAGGTAGGCGATGTACGGTGTAGTCCAGTCTTCTGGATCGGCTATGAGTGCGACCAGGGCTGCCTCCGGTTGCAGCGGGACTCTGATGTCGATCTCCCTTGGGGGAGAGACGGAAGGCTTGGTGATGGTGTCGAGGAAGACGTCGGCGGGTGGTGCGAGTCGAGCCGAGCCGATACGAGAGAGTGTGTCGGCTTCCTTGTTTTTCCGCCTGTCGATCCACTCGACGGAATAGCCTGCGAAGTGTCCGCCCAGCTTGTCCACTGCTTGGTGGTATGCCGCCATGGTGGGGGAGACGACGTCGCAGGTGCCAGCGACTTTCCCAGCGACGAGGTCGGAGTCTCCGTAGCAGCGTAGGCGGTTGACATTCATATCCTTGGCGGCTCGCATGCCGTGGAGTAGTGCCTCCTACTCGGCCATGTTGTTGGTGCAGGGGGTGAAGTCGAGGCAGAGGACGTAGCGTAGCTTGTCGCCCTTCGGAGAGGTTAGCACGATCCCTGCTCCTGCACCGTCCGCATTCTTGGAGCCGTCGAAGTGTAAACTCCAGTAGTGGAGGTATGGCAGCTTTTCTGGCTGCTGGGCCTCCTCCCAGTCGGCGATGAAGTCCGCGAGAGCCTGCGACTTGATCGCTTTGCGCGGCTCGTACTTGATGTTGTGGACGCCGATTTCGACGGCCCACTTGGCGACTCGCCCGGTCGCCTCGCGGTTGCGGATGATGTCCTGCAACGGTGCTGAGGAGACGACCGTTATCGGGTGCTCCTGGAAGTAGTGTGGCAGTCGCCGCTGTGCTCTGAAGACCGCGTATACCAGTTTCTGGTATTGCGGGTATCGCTGGCGCGACTCGGTGAGGACCTCGCTGATATAGTACACTGGTCGCTGCACTGGGCGCTCCTTTCCTTCCTCTGGTCGCTCGACGACCATGACGGCGCTGACGACGCGCTCGGAAGCCGCGACGTAGACCAGCATGGGTTCCTTGTCGACGGGGGCGGCGAGTAGCACCTTCTTGAGGTCGTGGAGCGCATCGTCCGCCTCCTTGTCCCACTGGAAGGTGGGATTCTTGCGCATCAGGCGGTATAGGGGATCGCCTTTTCGCCCAATCGGTGGATGAAGCGACTGAGAGTCGCGACTCGCCCGGCCAGCGACGTCGCGCAGGCACTCGGGTTTGCCGAGTCGAGTGATCGTGTCGATCTTGGTGGGATTCGCCTCGATCCCGCGCTTGGAGACGTATCCCAAAGATGGCTGCCCTGGTACAATCAAGGTGCATTTGCCTGGGTTTAGCTTTATCTTGTATTTCCGCAGGTTGGCAAATGTTCCCGCCAGGATGGCGAGTAGGTCGCCCTGGCGAGCGGACTTCACTACCACGTCGTCGATGTAGACATGGATATTGCGGCCAATTTGGCTCGCAAGCCACTCCTGCATACACCGCTGGTAGGTTGCCCCGGCGTTCTTGAGGCCAAAGGTCATGGCAGTGTATTAGAAGGCTCCGAATGGCGTGATGAACGCCATCTTCTCCTCGTCCTCAATGGCCATTTTGATCTGGTTGTATCCAGAGTAGGCGTCGAGGAAGCATAGCGATTCCGAGCCCGCGGTGGAATCGATTATTTGGTCGATCCACGGGAGGACGAATTGCTCCTTCGGGCAGGCGCTATTTAAGTTTGTGTAGTCGATACACATCCTCCAGGTCCCATTTTTCTTCTCGACCAGGACTGGGTTTGCCAGCCACTTGGAGTATTTGATTGGCCGGATGAAGCCTGCAGCGAGTAGACGCTGCATCTCCTCGGCGATTGTCCGGCGGCTCTCTTCATTGAAGGGCCGCAGCGACTGCTTGACAGGTCGCACTTTGGGGTCGGCGTTGAGTTTGTGCTCAGCGAGTTCCCTAGGGACACCAGGAATGTCAGAGGGCTTCCATGCGAAGATGTCCCTGTTCTCACGGAGGAACTCGATGAGCGCGCCTTCCTATGCTGGGCTCATGCCAGTCCGATCGTCCGTCTGGAGTCACCGGGACCAGCTCGACGGTGCGGGTATCGTCGTTGCCTCGAAGGCGAGTGTTGCGCCCTCCGAGTTGGGCTTCTTGAGTATAGTGGGGTCGTCGTTGTTGACCCCGCTCGCGTATTTGGCAAGCTCGTCGGCGTGGTTGGCCTCGGCCGCGATGACGGCGTCGGCGAGTTCGGCTCCTTTGGCCTCGCACTCGGCGGTCATGTCGGGATCGCCATGGATGGTGATGACGCCACACGGTCCGGGAAGCTTCATCACGTTGTACGCGTAGTGGGGCGCCTCCATGAACTTGGCGAACGCCTGGCGCCCCAAGACGCAGTGGTAGGGGCTATCGAAGGGCACCAGCTCGAAGATGATCCGCTCGGTGCGGAAGTTTGCCGGTGTGCCGAAGGTGACTGGCAGCATGACCTTGCCGATCGGGTACACCTTCCGACCGGGGACGATGCCGTGGAACTTGGTGTAGGTCGTTTCGACCATCGACTGCGGGAGCCGCAGTCGCCTGAAGGTGTCCAGGTACAGGATGTTGATGGAGCTGCCGCCGTCCATAAATGTCTTGGGGAGCCAGTAGTCTCCCACCTTGGGCTTGACTACCAGGGCGACTCGGTCTGGGTACTCGATGTGTGGCGAGTGGTCCTGGCGGCTCCAAGTGATTGGTTGCTCCGACCAGTTGAGGAACTGGGGAACGCCCACTGGCCATCTGCGTTTGGCGACGGCGCGGGCGATGACCTTCTTCTCGCGCTTCGTGTTGAAGCCTGTGAAGGTGTGGAGCGAGCCAGCCACGCTGCCGAATTTTCCGCCGTTTGGCGGGTTGTTGTCGGGGTCTTCCTGCGCTCGCCGTGCCTTCTCGATCTCCTTGAGAGAGTGGCAGTCGGCGGTCGTGTGTGTGGCGGGCTTTCCTTCCCTGCTGTGAAATGCACAAGGTTGGTTAAGGAGGGCCGCGGGGTCGAACCTTGGTTTCGCCTTGTAGTTGTCGCTATCGCGGCATTGCCCCCCGTCGCGGCGGAAGCTCTTGGGCTTGCGCTGCGCGTGCCTAGCGTTGGTGACGAAGTCGACTCGCCCGTCACTGCGGCGCTTGCCAGTGAGGCGAGTGTTGCTGTAGCGTAGATCGGATCATCGTCCGTTGTCGTTGCCGCTCATGCGGCGTTGTCCTCCCGACTCGTCGTCGGTTTCTTGGTTTGGGTCTTCCTCCGCGTATCTTTTGGCGATCTCAAGGAGGTCCGGTATGTTGTCGAGTGTGCGGTATGCTCGTTTGAGCTTGGCGACCAGGGGCTCGTAACGGCACGAGGTCTTGAAGCAGTGGATTGCGGTGTCTGGGTGGATACCGACCGTGTTGTACCACAGTTCTTGCCATCGTTGGACCCAGCTGCGGGTCGACTCGCGAGGTCCCTGGACGCATCGTTCCAGGTCCTCGATGGTGGTGGCGCGGGTGTATGAACCCTCAAAGTGCCTGACGAAGGCGTCAAGCAACTCTTCCCAGGAGTCGATGCTATCCGCGGGGAGAGTGTTGATCCACTGCCTGCACGCCCCCTCCATCAGCAGGGGGAGGTAGCGGGCAACTAGTAGATCAGTGTGGCCGGCGATCCCCATTGCCATGAGGTAAGTGTCCAGCCACACGGAGGGATCGTACTTCTCTATCTCCTTCGGCGCTTTGAAGTTCGCCGGGTATCTTTCGCCTCGGATCATCGGTCCGAAGCACCGGGGCCCGGGTCGGCTTAGCGACCCCCTCGGTTCGCTGTCGCGGCGGTTGGTTAGGGTATGCCGCAGGTCGTCGGGCTGGCGTGTGCGCCAGCTCTGGTTGTTGATGATGTGGGTGCGGGCGTCGACGGGCTGACCGTTGGCGGCGACGAAGTTGGTCGCCGGGGTCACAGGAGAAGTGCGCGTTCGTGGTCGGTGTTGGAGCTGCAGTGGTTCGGGTGGCGGGCAGTTGAGGGTGTTTGCCGCCAACGGATGGTCGCTTGAGGCTGCTCTGCTGCCCGATGAACGCGAGTACATCCGACCCTGTGAGTCGACGCCTGCGTTTTGTTGCTTGACCGCCTTTGCGAGCAAGGCCTTGACATACTAGATCTATAGGGCGCCATCACCGGTGGCCGTGATGTTGTCGGCTGCTGCTCGGCCCGTAACAAGGTTGTCCATCGGGGTGGAGAACAGTGGTAGGCCGTTCGCGTCTCGCTCCCGTGAGGAGACCACGATCCGCGGCTGGTCCCTGGGGGGTGCCCGGTTGGGTGGTGGTGGGCGTCGTGCCGTCGACCACGGTGGGCTGGCGCTTCCTCCGGTGGCGCATTTTCGCGGTCGCGTTGACGGCGGGCGTCGCTCTTGTCGTCAAAATTTAGGGCGCGCCCCTGGACGGTGGGGTTCAGGCGCGACCTGATTCGTTGCTGGTGGTAGCACGACAGCTCCTGCACCGTCACCTGCTCGAGGCGAAATTTTTCGCGCTCGGCTTGTTCCTTGCGAACTGCTTCCGCTAGCTTCAGGCGGAGTTCCTCGACCTCCGTTGCCGTTGCGTTGGGAGGGATCAGGGTGAAGAATGGATCCTCCGCCGGGTCGGCGCCAGTCGCCATGTAGGTCGCGGCGTGGCGACCGGTCCCGTCGCGGAGATTGGCGGAGTTTTCCGACCCGGAGTCGAAGTTGAAGATCCCAAGGATGGAGGGATCCTCGAAGTCTCCGACGTTATAGACCTGGGTGATGGAGCCCGCGGGCGACGCGACGACGATGGATCCAGCGAGTGACGCCGGGGTCGCCGAGTCGGCATCGTCGTTGAGGGCCGCTTCTTCCGCGGCCGTGGTGGTTTCAGCCACGTTGCTATGGGCTGACTCGTACTCAGAGGCGAGGCGGTGGATCATGCGGACCTGACTCTCAGAGAGCCGGTCGCGTGGCGACGACTCGCGGATGCGAGCCGAGTCATCCGAGACGATGACGTCGGTGAGGCCGACGAAGAGACTGATCGTGCTGACCGGCAGGATCATGCTGTGCGTGACGGGTCGTGCCGCCGGGACGTAGCTGCTCCGCAAGATTTGGAGCATCTCGCCGATCGCTATCATGCGTCGGTGGCGATCGACTCGTTGATAGGCAGATTGGATCTCGCCGCAGAACACCGGCCAGACCTTCCAGGCCCCACGGTGGGTGCCACTGTCGTGGGAATGACCACGGCAGATGCTGCAATCGGCAGCGAGTAGTAGAACATTGGGCAAGGGCGGCTAGCCATCTGCGGTGCGAGATGAGGGCGGAGACACAAGGATTTACCCAGGTTCGGCCCCCCGGAGGGTAAAGACCTACTCCTGCTAGATTGTATTATGGTGGAAGTACAATGGGGCGAGCTCGGCGGCTAGGCAGCGAGTCGCTTGGGTGGATGATGAAACGTATCCTCTACACGCCCTCTAGGGAGGTTTATATAGACTCACCCCCCTAGGGTTTACACATCTCAACTGAATCAGTTAAGGTTTCAGCAATCGTTTAACCTAATCCGACTGGGCCTATATACGCTTCTGGGCCTTCAGCTTCCAGTCGCTTGAGTCCACGCCAGGTCGTGATCCAGTCGCCGTTACTGTAGGCCCACTCGCAGGTGCCTGGGCCAGTCGGAATCGTCCTGCTGGGTATACCCCGGTAGGCATATCCCCATCAAGCTAACCGCAGAAGGCAACGAGGTACCCCTTGCACATGACACTGGAGCTATCCCATAATCAAAATGACAAGGCAAGCAGACAATGAGCATATTAGCAATCTTCTTATGTACCATGGGAATATGGTGCTTTTTTCTCTCTTTCCTCTTTTCTCATATTTTTTTTCTTTTTCTCAATCTCTTTTTCTATCTCTTTTTTTATAAGAAGAATGCTTCATAGATTGCTTACTATGGTGATGCTGCAAGTTTCCACCATGATTAGGCATGGCTTAGGCTAGCGGCCCAAGCGTTTCTCTAACACAGAATACAAACTCCATGGACTTACAAGCTCCCCTTTCATTTCACACCAACGACATCCATAGTCAAAAGAGCATGATATCAACTGTGTACAATGTACAAGGGCAATGTTGAAAGCGTTCCCCATGACAGCATAGTTCTGCTAATTCCAACGTATAAGTGCAAGCATATATAACATAGACTACACAATGGTTCAAGTTTATTAGGGGCAAGAAAAATGAAGTGTTCCATCAAGTTCGTGAGAGCTTTAATCACTAAGTTTTCACATAACAAAATACTTTTTAATTGGAAGATAGATGAAAACAAGAATATACTTGGAATGGTGTAACACACTATGCATAGGAATTTATAGTGGACACTTTGGAAGAACTTGGTTTCTTTGGAGTTGGATGCATGAGTAGAGCTTACTCATACAAGTGGAGGCTAGCAAAAGACTGGGAGCGACCAACTAAGAGAGCAATAATGGCTATAATCATGCAGAGCGACAAAACATTACTAATCAAAGCATAAAGTGGTACCACAAGTCAAGGACTAAGTGATCATAGAGGCTATGGTGACTTGTTCATAGTCAAAACATGGTGTGAGCATGCGCCAAGTCAACCCAAACAAAGCATCAAAGGAGAATACCACAATACTATGATTTTGTATGCTAAAACAACGCATGATTCCTTCAAGGCACATTAAGCAATCATAATTGTTTGGAACAAGTCATGCTACATCAATAATCACTAAGCATAAGTTCAAAAAAACATCTAGCATGGCATTATAAAGTCTAAGTCACGGTCAAAGAAAGCTCCTCTTGCACTATTCAAGTAAGAACTTTCTACTCCTCTCCAACACCAATCAACTTATTTAAAGCAACACGGGGGTCCAACTACTTTATTAAGGAAAACTAAGCATACAGAACGAAAACTAAGACGCTCCAAGAACAACACAACAGTGCATGAAACAATAAAAACGATGTGTCTAGAAAGACCTGAGATTTTATTAATGAAGAAGGGGATGCCTTGGGCATCCCCAAGCTTTGACGCTTGTACCTCTCGAATATTTCTTGGGTTAACACATGGTGGCATTCGTAAGCTTGAACTTTTGTCCATTCTTCATCTCATTACATCATTCTTCTTCTACACCTGAAAATTTTCCTTTATACAAAACTTCACACAATCTTCATTAGCAAGATTAGTGTATTCAAAAGATAATAGACCTTTGGGTTTAGCTTTAGAATAGCAAAACTTTCACGAAAGACACAAGCTACTGTATCAATTCCCTCAAAAATCTTAATTTCCCAAAAAGAACCCCAAAAGAAATCAATAAGAAACAAATGCAAATAATGGCATAAATCTGTCAAAAGAGACGAGCAGGTAGAAACCGATTTTTTTGAAGACCTTATGTTGCTCAAATAGAAAAGTGTTGAACTAATGAAAGTTATCTAACATATTGGGAGAGTTATTCAGAAAATATCAGCTCAATCCAACTTATAGATATTTTTCACGAATATTTATGGTGGAGCAAAAAATCTGTTTCGGGACAACTACTCCCCAAATCTTACTTTCTTCTTATTTGGGTTATCTCCCAATAAGTATTTTTTCTTTAACGCCTTTAAGTTAGGCATAAGAAGCAAGAATCAAATTCTTTCAAATGAAAAAGTAAGATCAATACTCGCAATCTCTTTGTTAGAGTACGTATACGTACACAATTAGAGATAAACTAGAATTTTAGAGATCATCTTATATTTCCAAGTCATAGGCTTCTTGTCCTCCAAGTTTGTACGTATATATATACTCTCCATTAAGGGTCAAATCAATACACCAAAATATTAGGGATCAATACTCTCCATCGGAGCGGTTTGCCTCACGGCGCCGATCATAGGTTCTTCCACCACTTCCGCAACACGCCGCCACCGGGGAGATTACTCCTCGGGGGCACGGCACCCGGTTTCGATCAAAGATCGAATCGGTTCTTTATATTACATTACATCAATTCCGAATTTCCAATTTCATAGATTAGATAAATTTCGCCAAATAAATTTCAGATCATGACCCACAAATCTCCAGTGAAATCAGAGCAAATCGGTACTTACGACTCAAGCGTCTTCAGCATCTTCGCGTCGGCTAACTTCAATCCGCCGGCTTGCGAAAACACACCTGCGCTGCTCGCCTGCACCGCTGCGCGACACGCGGGGGAGCGCTCCAAGGCGGCCATAATAGCGACCCACGCAGGCCCAGATCATGGGGATGCACGAACGCGAGCAAGCCGGAACACACAAGGGGCTTCTCCAAATCATGCATCCCACGAGAACAGTGCAAATACATGCATACATGCACTTGGGGACAACAATCCACGAGGAATTTTTTCTTTTCTGGTGCAGGAGCAACATTAGAGAATTTGACATGTATACCTATGTCTGCACTTGGCGCCCATGCGGACCAGCCGATCTACTTCGACATCTGCGCGCGCCCTCATGTGGATCGACTACAACACATCCTCACGATGTCTACATCGACATACCTATCTACACTGCATTGAGCCGGACTACAACGACCTAAACAACTACATCAAGTTGTACGACTACGTCAGGCTACAAACCAAGATCTTCGCCGAGCACGTCCACGGAGAAGCGACATCAACATCGTTCACACGTCAGGACGGTGTGGAACACTACTATGCCGACTTCTCCGACATCAAGACTTCGACATCACCGCCGCCACAAGGGACGCCTTTGAGCGACGATCATCGCCGACACACAAACGCCAAGGTATACATAAACGTGGTCTTCATCAACATCTTTGCCGACACGTCATCGCCAAGGTCTACATCAACGTGGTCTTCATCAACATCTTCGTCGACACATCGCCGCCGCCGATATACCGTTCACATGATGGACATACAACTACGACGCTCTCTGACAGTACACATACTGCAAGGCAGGACGACGGCATCGCCGCGTCCATGACCCTGACGACGGTATCGACCGCGTCCACGACATCGACGACTGCATCAACAAACCGGCGTCACAATTGTGATGCCCCTACGACCGCGCATACGGTTCTGGCAAAACCATGTGTGCTCGGTGAATTCCTCCAGTCCAGGCAAAAATGGTGGTCTAACTTATGACCGTGTCCACGAGATGCCTCGACGGTACCTCTACAAGGTGCAAAATGTCCACAACTGCAGCTTTGTCAAAAACAACAACAAAAATGCGCATTTTTTGCACCTCCGGCAATAGCGGTCACACAACATACGACGACTACAACATCGACCACACCTAACTCGACCACGACTACGTCATGACCGGCTATCTACCTCGACATCGACATCAAGAACAACGTCTACAGCAACTCAAGAACTCGAGTCAACTATGTTTGTGTCGTCACTTGCGTCCACGCCACACCCGCTGTGACTACGGGAGGGAAGAGAGGCACTAGAAGGGGACGCAGTCACCGCCCCTATGTGCCAGTCATGATCATGTTCATGCATATGATGATAACAAGGAGGTGAAGACGACGGAAGCGCAAGACTTCAAATCTAGTCACAAGCATCCGCTTCACTCCCGCTCCGACTGAGGGGGGATGTTAAAGTACATATACGTACATAACTAGAGATAGACTAGGACTTTAGAGATCATCTTGTATTCCAAGTCATAGGCTTCTTGCCCTCCAAGTTTGTACGTATATATATGCTCTCCATGAGGGTCAAATCAATCCATCGAAATATTAGGGATTTAATATTTCCCACACTCTTAAACTAGGAAAGGTATCTCGTCCAAATGAGTTTTAGAGGATCCCTTCTCATCTCTCTTTGGTTCACTACTTTCATCAAAAGGGTTTTCAGGAACAATCCAATCAAAATTCTTTTCTAAGGCTCCATGCATTCCTACAAGTTTAAAAGGTATGGGTATCTTAATTTCCTCTCTGGGTTTGGTTTTATCTAAAGTACCCATAACATCTACACATGAGCCTATCATATTAAAACGTGAAAGACCTTTTTGGCTTCCTTAGCAACATCATTAAACTCTTTTAGTAAAGTTTCTAGGATAAATTCTCTCTTTTCAGGATCCTCTTCTTCTTTTAGTTTAAGAAATAAAATTTGCATCATGGGGTTAAGGTTAACTAACCTAGCCTCCAACGTATGAACTAAAGAAGCTGCAGCAATTTCATAATTAGGAGCAAGTTCTTCTATGGATCTATCCTCAATATCCTCATGTTTGCTAATATGATTAAAGAATTCTTCAATATTTTCTTTCCCAATTATAAAGCCACTACCTATTGAAAGGTCCTTCAGGGTGAACTTGGGAATCAACATGGTGAGATAGAGCAAGGTGACAACTAAGGTAGGAACTAATTTTTTTTTGTTTTTGATAAGAGAAAGCAAACCAAAGTAAACATTTTTTTTGGAGTTTTTGATAAAAAGAGGCAAACAAAACCAAGCAAAAGAAACTAAGCAAAACAAAAACAAAGTAAAGAGAAAGGTTGCGAATGACTCCCCTTGTGAAGCTGTCCTTAGCCCCCCCGACAACGGCGCCAGAAAACAGCTTGATGTTCTCAGATCAATGTAGAGCTTCATTGGGAGACACCAAAAGGAAGGTATGATGAGCAAAGTAGCAAGTCTTCCCTCAGAAAGAAACCAAGGTTATTAAACCAGTAGGAGGAAGGAAACAACTCAAAGGTGTTGCTAGCAACTTGGAAGCCTGCACAACACAAACTCAAGACTTTGCCCCAACGAACAGTGAGGTTGTCGATCTCACCGGTTTGCTGAAAACAAAGGATTAACTGTATGGTGTGGAAGGTAATAGTGATTTGCAGAAAGTAAACAGTAACAGTGGAAGATGTATCAATGGTAAAGATTGGACCGGGGTCCATAGTTCACTAGAGGTGTTATCCTTAAGATAAACAAACATGGCATGCTGGGTAAACAAATTATAGCAGGGCAATTGAGAGGACTGAGTAAGGCATAACAATGCAATACTAGACATTCATGATCCTATGAGATTCGATTGGCCAATACAACAAGATACATAAACCGCCATCCAACTGCATCTATGAATACTAATCTACCTTCAGGTTATCATCCGAACCCCCTCCAATATTAAGTTGCAAGCAATGGATAACTGCTTTAAGCAAAGTGTGTAAGGTAAACAATCCACTTGTTCCATGAACAAGAGACCGTTGTTTTCTCCCTAGTGGCAACATCACATCTACAACCTTAGAGATTTCTGCCACTTCCCTTAGATTAAATAGAGGCATGAACCCACTATCGAGCATAAATACCCCCTCTTGAAGTCACTGGCATCTACTTGGCCAAGATAGCTACTAGAAACGGAGAGCATGCAAGATCACAAACAACACAGACATGATAGAATCAATAAGACAAAACCATTAATCAATCTAGCATAGTAATCTCAATATCCATTAGATCCCCGCAAACACAACATGTATGATTACAAATAGATGATCTTGATCATGAACGGAGCTCACAAGATCAAAACATGGTAGCACAAAGGAGGAGATATAACCATCTAGCTACTACATGGACCCGTAGTCCAAGGTGGAACTACTCACACTTCATACCGGAGGCTGGCATGATGAACAACAAGGCCTCCAGGATGATCTCCCCTCCGGCAGGGTGCCGGGAAGAGCTTCAGATCCCCCCGATCTAGGGACGATGGTGGCGGCGGCTATAGACGGTTTCGTGGAATATTGATCGGGTGCTTAGGGTGTTGGTATCGAGGGGTCTTTATAGGCGAAGAGGCGAGGCAGGGGCAGCCAGGGCGGCCGCACCCCCCAGGCGAGGGCTAGGCCTAGCCGCACGACCAGGGGGTGTGGCCCCCTGGTGGATCCCCTCCGTCTCGTATTCTGGATCCGTGTTCCCCACGGTAAAATATCGAATTTGGATTTTGTCCCGTCCAATTCCGAGAATATTGATTTTCTGCCTTTTCTGGAACCAAAAAAAGAAGGAAATAGGCAACTGGCACTATGGCATCTTGTAAATAGGTTAGTCTAGAAAAACATATAAAAACACCTCAAAGTGTCAACAAAGCAAAGCAAAGTAGATACTAATCAAGCATGGAACATCAAAAATTATAGATACGTTTTCAACGTATCTCACACCAGCACCATCTCCAAGAAATAAGAAGGAGCTAAGGGCCGGTGCTCCCAAGAGCTTCCGCCGCTATAGGAGGGCGCTGGGGCCTCCCTGTCGTCGGTGCCGCCTCTCCCCTTGGGGAGGCTCATCTCTGATGACCGCAAGTATAGGGGATCACAACACTCTTCGAGGGAAGTAAAGCCCAACTTTATTGATTCCGCACAAGGGGAGCCAAAGTATATTTATAATCCTTAACAGATGAGTTGTCAATTCAGCTGCACCTGGAAACAGTCTTGCTCGCAGTAATTTATCAGTAACAACAATTTTGTAGTAGCAGTAGTAAAATAAAGACAGTAGTAACAATTGTAATAAACAACAGGATTAAAGTGCGGTAGGCATAGGGATGGATGGACAGGCGTTGCATGGACAAGACAATTCATGTAACAATCAAGGCAAGGGCATTTGCAGATAATGAAGATAAAGCATCCAAGTACTAAATAACCATATGCATGTGTTTCGTATATAGTCATGCGTGCTCGCAATGAGAACTCACACAACATCTTTTGTCCTGCCATTCCATTTGCAGC
Organism: Avena longiglumis; assembly: GCA_030063025.1. Taxonomy (NCBI): domain Eukaryota; kingdom Viridiplantae; phylum Streptophyta; class Magnoliopsida; order Poales; family Poaceae; genus Avena; species Avena longiglumis. Next base: position 535,825,548 of record CP125976.1, read on the forward strand.
GGGGCCTCAAGGGAATCTACTGGAAATTAAGGTGCTCCTTTTAATAGAGCACCGAAGTAAAGCATTAACACTCCATGAACACACGTGATCCTCACATCACAGCCATCCCCTCCGGTCATCCCAATTTCTGTCACTTCGGGGCCTCGGGTTCCGGACAACGATATGTGTATACAACTTGCAGGTAAGATCACAAACAATAATATCATCATGAATCAATAAAATGTTCAGATCTGAGATCATGCCACTCGGGCCCTAGTGGAAAGCATTAAGCACAACAAGTTGCAACAATGTCAAAAGCACTAACAATAGATACTAGTCACCATGTCCTAACAATATTATGCAATTATATGAACGATCTCATCCAATCCCTACCATCCCCATAACCTACTGCGGGAAATTACTCACACATGGATGGGGGAATCTTGGATGGTTGATGGAGAGGCGTTGGTGATGCTGATGGTGATGATCTCCTCCAATTCCCCATCCCGAAAGGGTGCCAGAACGGAGTTTCTGGTTCCGAATCGTGGTTTCTGGTGGTGGCGGCGTAGCGGAACTCTTCTCTGGAAATTGTCAAACTCCCCTGTGTTTTTAGTTCAGAGGGTATATGTAGGCGAAAGGAGAGGTCGAGACGGAGTCTGAGGCGGCCACTCCATGCCCTGGCGCGGCCAGGGCTGGCCTGCGCCAGGGGGTGGTGTGGGCCCCTCTGGCCTCTTCTCGCCTTCGTCTTCTGGCTCCGTGAGCCTTCTAGGAAAATAGGATTTTCGACATATTTTCTAGGATTTTTCCTGAAAGTTGATATTCTGCACAAAAACGAGACACCAAAGCAATTCTACTGAAAACAGTCTCAATCCGCGTTAGTTGTATCCAAATTACACAAATTAGAGGAGAAACAATAGCAAAAGTATTCGGGAAACTAGATACGTTTTGGACGTATCAACTCCCCCCAAGCTTAGCTTATTGCTTGTCCTCAAGCAATTCAGTTGAAAACTGAGTGCGATAAAATAAACTTTCACGAACACATTTGCTTCATAATATGTATATATTCTTAGCATATGAGCAAGTACTTAGGCAACTCATAATAAGGAGTATGCAAATAAATCTACCCAATAGTCATGCAAGCTATAAAGAGATTCCAACACAATAATAATAAGCAACATGAAACATAAGCATATGCAAGATTGTAATGCTCATAAGCAGGTATGATAAAGTGGTATCTCGCTTGTCTTTATTTTGGGGCAAAACATAAATGCCAAGGCACCTCTGAAGTTCAAGTGAAGACTAGAAATAAAAATATCTAAGATACAAGCGTCATAGTTATGTCACAATTAACCGTGTTCTAGGATAAGCACATTACACTAAGAATGACAGCTATGCTCTCGGGAATGTTCTCATAGAAAATATGGTGACTCTTCATAAAAGCGAAAGAAAACATTAAAATTTTGAAAGTCTTCCAAATGTTGAAAGTATGGTACTCATTAGCTTTGAGCTCTCATTGCCCCTATCATAAGCATCTTTAAGTGGTTAAGGTTAAAGTGAAGGCAAATATGAGTTATATGCTTGATAAATCATAAGCTGAAAATCTCATGCCCCTTGAGTACGAGGGTCGTTCCTCATGCTACTCAACTTTAGTCATAAGCAAGTTCTTTTCATTGTAAGTATATGTGTATCATAGAGAACCGCCAACGGGGTACCCCTTGCCTCATGACATAGGAGCTATCCCATATCAAAATGACAAGGCAATATACAATGAGCATATCAACGATCTTTTTTATTTACCATGAGCATGGTTTTTCTTTTTTTCTATTTTTTTCTGAAGATGCTTTATAGATTGCTCACTATGGTTATGCTGCAAGTTTCCACGATGATTAGGAATGGCTTAGGCTAGCCGCCCAGGCGTTTCTCTAACACATATATAAAACTCCATGGACTTACAAGCTCCCCTTTTATTTCGCACCGCTGACATCCATAAACAAAAGAACATGATATCAAATGAATAGATATGTACAAGTGTTGAAAGCATTCCCCATGACACCATGGTTCTGCTAACTCCCAACTTATAATTTGCAAGCATATAACTACATAGATGGTCATAATGGTTCAGGTTTATTAAGTGCAAGAAATAAAATGTGCCATCAAGTTTGTGAGAGCTTTACTAACTAATTTTTGCATAACAAGCAAACATTTTTATTCGTAAGAAAACAAGGCATAATAAGTATGCAAGGAATAGAAATGATGCTAATAGGTAGATATGGTGGACACTTTTTAACAACTTTGGTTTTGGGGAGTTGGATGCACGAGTAGAGCTCATACTCAGTATAAGTGAAGGCTAGCAATAGAAAGGGAGCGACAATCGAGAGAGCAGTAACTGTCATAATCATGCTTGCGACAAGACAAAATTAATTATGGCATAAAAGTGACACAATAACTCTAAGGCAAAATAAATCATCGAGGCTTAACTGACTATGGTTTAGTCATATGCATGCGCGAGCATGTGCCAAGTCGATTCAAATAAATCATTCAGAGGAGGATACCACATGTCATACCATGTTATGAATAGAACAATGCAAGCAAATATTTATATGACATGCTACACACTATTAGAAAATTGGAACTAATTATAAGAGAGCAAGAACTAATTAGCATCCATTAAATAACATACACCTTACATGAACAAACTAAGAATGCCCACATTGATGAGTATATGTACAAAAATAAAAACAAATAGAGTTCATACCAGCCTCTTACCACACCTCGAGTTGTCATAAATCATCATTATTGCCTTTCACTTGTGTGGCTTGAATAATAAGATAAAACCAAACTCCAAAGGAGCACTGAGGACTGCTGGACCCTGTAACAAACTTTACAAAACCAGAGAAGAACAGCAAATATTTTTGGGTTTTCGATTTTTTTAAAAGCAAGAACTAAAGGCAAAAGCAAACAAAGCAAAATCTTTTTGGATTTTCGAATAGCAAACTGAAGCAAAAAAGGGTGAAGCGGACTAAAGCTAAAAGCTAAGAACTAAACAAAGAGAAACAACGATTTTTTTTGGTATTTTTGTGTTTTGGAAAGCATAAACAAAAAAAGAACAAAAACGAAAAAGAAACAAAGCGGAACATGGAAACACAAAATACCGACATAATATGATATGCAGGTGAGTGTGATATCGGTATATCTCCCCCCAAGCTTAGGCTTTTGTCCTAAGTGGAGATCAATCCCAACGCGGCCAAGAAGTGGCGCCCCCATAATATGACGAAGAAGTACCTTCGTCCTGATACGAACTCGAGGGCGCCCCGACGTAGTTCACAGAATAGTCATAAGAGGGCATGTCCTCCTCCTGGTACTGCATGTGGAAACCAAGCAAGCGGAGCTATTCGTCCAACTCCTCCTTGTAACGCGACCACGGCTTCCTGCTAATATTGAACAAAGTAGATTGTGGCAAGGAAATTTCCCTCTCATCTCCGTCAGTAAAGAACATCATGTAAACTAAACTCTCTATACGAGAGTTAGCAGTAACAAAGTGATGTGCTTTCATAGACGGAAGATCAAGTCTGTGTGGGGTTAGCACTGTATCATTAGGATCAACAAAAAGGTCCAAAGCAGCAACCATGAGCGCAGCAATAATACCCCCATAAATGGGCCCTCTATCAGCTAGGCGGCAAGAAATTAGAGAACCAATATTATACTTGGTTTCGTTATTAAGCGCAGCAGCAAGAAAAGCTAAATGATAATTAGAAATATTACTAGTGTTCTCCCTACCAAGTATGCTAGTAGAAATATAGTAAGCAAAGTATCTAAGAGCTGGGAGCTGAATGTTTCTTATGTTGCCGCGCTGGGATGTGCGGTCATCATCATTTGTTACACCTCGATAGAGCTCCAGCAAATCAGCGGGTCAACCTTGGATCTTCTTTGTTGTCCCAGCCATGCCAATACCTATAATGCTGCAAAATATTTTCAAGTTCATGGTAATAGGCCTATCACAGATTTTGAATGAAATATTTGGCCTATAAGAAGTGTTAGTGAAAGTGAAGCTCTCAACAAAAGTTTTGGTGAGCAAAGCATATTTCTCACTCTCATCCTGCATGTAAGCGTTAGACCAACCCTTTGAACAAGAAGCAAGAACTCATCGAGTATCCCCGTAGCTCTCAAAAAATCATAACAAGGGAAGTAGATGGATTCACATCTCCATCATCTCCCTCATCACCAAAGCACGATGCAATAAGATCTTCATTGTATGATGGCCTAAATAGAGAAGTTGATCTCGAAGGCCTTGCCACCCTTGGTGTGTCTCTCTCAAATACTTCTCCAAAAGTATGGTTGTCCATCTTTCTCTTTTCTGAAAATTTTAGACAAACATCAAACAAAGTAATTTCAAAGCTACTAAATGAAGGGAACTACTATAGGGACTTGCAAGAGGACTAAACATGCATCAAAATAATCTCTCTAAGCATAGAAGAATCATGAAAGCTCACATAACTTGTTACATATAGTAGCAAAATACTCAAGATATACTCCACTAATCAAAAATCTACTTGGACAAGCAGAGGAGTCACATATGGAGAACAAATGCTCCAAAAATTAGCAGCAAAGAGTGTCTGAGAAAGGAGATCGAAAATTGCGGTGAAGAACAAAAAGAACGCGAGTTTGAGAAATTTTCTAGTGTTTTCTCGGGAGAGAGAGTGTAGTGGTGGGTGGCCGAGTTAGTGGAGGGCCATGGGTGGACCACACCATGGACAGGTGCGCCCCTAGGCTGGCTGCGCCACTAGGTGGTGTGCCTGCCTAGTGGGCCCCCTGGGTCACTCTAGGTGCTTCTCTGTCCCTTTTTGACTTAAAAATTTAATATGAATTTTCTGGAATTTTTCGAGAAACTTTATTTTCGAGCAATTTTCAGAACTTGATAAATGATTTTCTCGCAGAAAGATGATTTTGGAATGATGGAAAAACAGGTAAGAACCAAAACTACAGAAGTTCTAATACACTCAAGTATGCAAGCATCGAGCAATACAAAGATGAGCAAGGTGAAAGCAAAAAATTGGAATAAAGAAAATAAGAGTAAACAAAGATAATCATGGTGAAAACATTGCTTTGTTCATCAAAATCCCTTTGCTAACAAGGTTGATCAGGTCTTGTTACCAAAACAATTTTATATGAAGCAAAACTTTGCATTTCACTAAATTATTATGTTACCTCAACCTTGATAGCAATAGTCTCAATCATAATAATTTCATAATCTTCTCGTGGCATGGGACGATATATTTCTCCAACTTTGATGCCCTCATTATTTTGAATTGAATTTAGGCCATATTTCTTATCAATCTTCTTGGGGAAATAAAAAGTATGCTCCTTGTCATTAACATTAAAAGTTGCTTTTCCTTGGTGACAATCAATGGCGGTACCTGCAGTTTTAAGAAAAGGTCTCCCAAGAATAATGGACATATTATCATCTTCAAGCATTTCAAGCACAACAAAATCAGTTAATATCAAACAATTATGAGCCACTTGAACAGGAATATCCTCACATACACCAACAGGAATAGTAGTAGACTTATCAGCCATTTGCAAAGAGATATCAGTTGGTATCAATTTTCCAGGTTAAGTCTCTTGTACAGGGAAAAAGGCATAGCACTAACTCCTGCTCCCAAATCACACAAAGAAGTTCTAACATAATTATTTTTAATAGAGCAAGGAATAGTTGGGATACCTGGATCTCCAAGTTTCTTTGGAACCTTACCATTGAAGGAATAATTAGGAAGAAAAGTGGAAATTTCCTCATTAGGAATATTCCTTTTATTAGAGACAATATCCTTCATATACTTTGAATAAGGAGGCAATTTAATAGCATCAGTCAAAGGAATTTGCAAAAATAGAGGTTTCATCCACTCACAAAACTTGTTATAGTGTTCTTCTTCCTTTGACTTGTGTTTCTTATCAGAAAAAGGCATTATTTTTGCACCCAAGGCTCTCTTTCACTACCATGTATATTAGCAACAAAATCTTCCTTAGTGTACTTAGTATTCTTAGTGTGCCTTTTAGGTTCTTCTTCAATTTCTTCTTTATCAGGAGCATCATTTTTATCATTACCACTTTCAGTTTCAGCATCAGAGACAGATATACTATTAGGGTCTTTAGCAGGTTCAGAATATTCTACAACTGTTTTATGTCTCTTTTTCATTTTCCTTAGAAGAAGTACCACTATTTTTATCTTGTTGAGAATCTTGCTCAATTCTTTTAGGATGTCCCTCAGGATATAGAGGATCCTGAGCCTCAGGATATAGAGGATTCTGAGTAGAAGCACCACTTCTAGTTCTAATTTCATAAGTATGTTTTTCTCTAGAAGCATTAACTAGCAGATCTTTTTGCACCTTAGTAAGCTGATCAATTTGAGTTTGAACCATTTGGAAATGTTTAACAAGCAGTTTAACATCATTGCAGGTTCTCTCCACAATATCATGCAACTTATCAATAGCTCTAGAGTTTTACATTAGATGATTATGCACTCTCTTATTAAAATTATCTTGCTTAACAACATAAATATATTATTCTTCTAAGCATTGATCGGGAGGTTTAGAGTAAGGAATATCACGATCATGAAAATGCTGGATAGAGTGTACCTCAATAGTGGATGAGTGAGTGATTGGCTTACATAGTTCTTCTATAGGAGGTAAATTCTTCACATTTTCAGATTTAATACTCTTCTCCTTAAGACATTTCTTAGCTTCCTTCATCACTTCATCTTTTAATTAAATCATTCCCTTGTTCTTTGGTGTTGATGTTGGGGTTGGCTCGGGTATAGCTGGCTCAGGTGTAGTCCAATCATCATAATTCTTGCTTATTTTAGCCATTAATTCCTCAGCTTCATCAGGAGTTCTTTTCCTAAAAACACAACCAGCACAACTATCCAGGTATGTCCTAGATTCATCCCTTAGTCCATTATAATATATATCAAGAAGTTCATTTTTTAGGTACTGGATATCCAGGTTGTGCTTTAATTAAGCACAAAACCTTGCCCATGGTTCAGGCAATTTCTCTTCTTCTCCTTGCTTAAAATCAAAGAGTTCCTGCAAAATAGCATGTTGTGCACTAGGAGGGAAATATTTCTGAAAGAAAATATTAACCAAACCAATAGGACTTTCAATAGATCCAGGAGATAAATTATTAAACCAAGCTTTAGCTTCACCTTTCAATGAAAAAGGGAAAAATTTAGCAACAAAGTAGGTGCGTTTCTTAATATCATCAGAAAATAGGCCACTCAAAATAGAGATCTCTTGCATATGTGCGACATCACTTTCATTTTTGGTCCCACAAAAAGGTTCTTTCTCAACAATGGTTATATAAGATAAATCAAGAGAGAAATCATAATCCTTATCTTTAATGTTTATGGGAGATGTGGCAAACTTAGCATCAGGAGATAATTTAGGTCTAATAGTGTGTCTCCCAAGAAGACTCTTAATAGCACTTGCACCATAAGTGTTTTGACATTCTTCAATAAATTCATCAGTCATTTCAATATAACCGTCATCAAGATCATAGCTTAGATACTCTCTAGACTCAGGTGAACTAACAGGTGTAGCAATATCTTCATTAGGAGTTTTAGTGTTTCCAATTATAGTTCTAGCAATTGTAGCATCTAGAAAAGGACATAATGAACGACTCTCATCAAGCACAGTAGAAGTAGCATCATAAGTATCAGAAGCATTTTCAGTTTTAGCAGAAGTAGCAGTATGTGTAACATATGTATGTGGTGGTGGTGTAAGGAGCTTACTCATCACAGATGGTGAATCAAGAGCAACAGAGGTGTTCAGAATTGTACCTCTTCTTGTAGTGGATGGTAATATAGGAACTTTTCCATCACGAGTTTTCCCCATGATGAATGGATAGCAGCGAACAATAATAATTCCAAGTGAACTTACAAATAAAGCTATGCTCCCCGGTAACGGCACCAGAAAATAGTCTTGATGACCCACAAGTCTATGGGGTCGCAATAGTCTTCGAGGGAAGTAAAGCCCAAATTTATTGATTCGACACAAGGGGAGCCAAAGAATATTTATAAGCCTTAACAGATGAGTTGTCAATTCAGCTGCACCTGGAAACAGTCTTTCTCGCGGTAATTTATCAATAGCAACAGTTTTGTAGTAGAAGTAGCAAAATAACAGCAGTAGTAAAATAAAGACATTAGTAACAATTGTAACAAATAGCAGGATTAATGTGCGGTAGGCATAGGGATGGATGGACGGGCGTTGCATGGACAAGAAAATTCATGTAACAATCGAGGGAAGGGCATTTGTAGATAATGAAGATAAAGCATCCAAGTACTAAATAACCATAGGCATGTGTTCCGTATATAGTCATGCGTGCTCGCATTGAGAAATTGCACAACATATTTTGTCCTGCCAGCCCGTTTGCAGCGGGGCCTCAAGGGAACCTATTGGAAATTAAGGTGCTCATTTTAATATAGCACCAGATCAAAGCATCAACACTCTATGAACACACGTGATCCTCACATCACAGCCATCCCCTCCGGTTATCCCAATTTCTGTCACTTCGGGGCCTCGGGTTCCGGACAATGATATGTGTATACAACTTGCAGGTAAGATCACAAACAATAATATCATCATGAACCAATAACATGTTCAGATCTGAGATCATGGCACTTGGGCCCTAGTGGCAAGCATTAAGCACAACAAGTTGCAATAATGTCAAAAGCACTAACAATAGATACTAGGCACCATGCCCTAACAATCTTATGCAATTACATGAACGATCTCGTCCAATCCCTACCATCCCCATAACCTACTACGGGAAATTACTCACACATGGATGGGAGAATCATGGATGGTTGATGGAGAGGCGTTGGTGATGATGATGGCGATGATCTCCTCCAATTCCTCGTCCCGACAGGGTGCCACAACGGAGTTTCTGGTTCCGAATCATGGTTTCTGGTGGTGGCGGCGTAGCAGAACTCTTCTCTGGAAATTGTCGAATTCCCCTGTGTTTTTAGTTCAGAGGGTATTGTAGGCGAAAGGAGAGGTCGAGGCGGACTCTGAGGCGGCTAGGCCTGGCCCGCGCCTGGGGGTGGTGTGGGCCCCTCTGGCCTCTTCTCCCCTTCGTCTTCTAGCTCCGTGAGCCTTCTTGGAAAATAGGATTTTCGGCATATTTTCTGGGATTTTTCCTGAAAGTTGATTTTCTGCACAAAAACGAGACACCAAAGCAATTCTGCTGAAAACAGCGTCAGTCCGCGTTAGTTTTATCCAAATCACACAAATTAGAGGAGAAACAATAGCAAAAGTGTTTGGGAGAGTAGATATGTTTTGGACGTATCAATCTTCATCACCATCTACTACAAGATCCCATTATCCCCCTCTGTAATCTCTTGGAAAACATGGTGTATAATGCAATATATTATTTTACCATGATCTATTGTATGACTATGTTGATGTTTGAGTAGTGAATTGTTATGGAAATTGTGATCTAGTTTTTTTGGTTGCATACAAGTATATGTTATATTCTATTATGATGTTGATGCACTAACATATGAGTGCACACATATGTTCGGGGATGCACAAGGTTGTCACCGTTGCATGTTGATAGGATAAGGGTGACATGGTTATACCCTACGGGTACACAATATTAGTATACCTAGTCCAGTCCAAGGAAGGCCCACAAGAACATACGCGGCCTGCGGAGACTTTCGGGGTGACCCAAGCCCATGACGCCTTCGGATCCTTGGAGAACAAGACTAGAGTAGATAGAATTTCAAAGGGGCAAACCCTAATTTGTAACCGACTCGACCTGATGCCCTAGACCTGCCTATCTATATAAAGGCTAGGAGGGCACCTCAACTCACCGCATACACACCTCCATGCCAGATTGCATCTGCGCACCCCTGTAACTTTCGGTTCCGCCGTAATCAAGAGCAAACAAGTAGGAGTAGGGTTTTCCCTCCGGGGGCCTGAACCTGGGTAAACTTCGTGTCCCCGTGTTGCTTGTTTGCTAACCGTTCCATTATCTCCAGCATCCCCATCTTCTCCAAAACCCAAGTCCATAACAATGGGCATTGACGAGATCGAACCTCGTTAATTGGCGTCGTCTATGGGAATTGGGGGCGCGTGCGATCGTGACGGTCCCATCTGAAGCGATGTACAACTCCTCGGCGACGGAGAGCCACCTCCTCTTCGGCGCTTTCGACTTCACCGCCCACTCGCCAGCCACCATGACGGATTTCGAGCCCGTAGGCGATGGACTCGAGATTCTGTTCGGGAGCTTCTTCTTCCAGGTGGGGCAGACCACCACTTTCCGCGGCCCGGAGCGTGTGCCGCCACCATCCATCAGTCCGCTTCGTCGGCCCCACACCCCAGCGTGTTACGCACGTCGAATCTGACAAACGATCCATACGACAGTAGCAGCAACAAATCAGATATGTGCTGCCCCCCATCAGATGAAGGTACCTATGGTTCCGGATCCGAAAGCTGCGGCAGCAGCGATCCGATCCACTAGTGTTATTAGTGCGTCGTGGTTATCCAGACCGAATAAGAACTGCCACCAGGTTCGGGTGCCAACGTACCGCCACCCAATCTACTGCCCAACCCGCAGGATGGGAACGGAGGAAACAGAGGGCAACCGCCCCTCCAGCCAAACGAAGGCGACTCTAACTCCTACCAGAAGATCAACCTCAATGAGGACGGATGGCGCTAGGCACGTGAAGCCGTGGCGGTTAATAGGATCCTACTTTTGAATGCTTCAAGGGATCTACTGATGGCATACCACCTGCTCCTCATCGGCGAGCATAACCGGCAGGTAAAGTTGCAGGAGGACCTCGACAAACACAAGCAGGCGGCCTTGGAGTCCAGCACGCGGCAAGCTATGCTCTCCGCCGCTGGCGGCTCTAGATCGCACGGCAACCATGCCAACAAGCATCGCTCTCGCACAGAGCGCATGGATCCCACCGCACATCGCAAGGTCACCAGAACCCTCAACACGTCCTTCATGGCGATGGACGCCAACGGCGTCGTTACGCCGAAAATGCCACAGGCTGCGATCATGGAAGCCACCACCTATCTCGCGTCCCATCCGCCTCCGGCGGACGACCCGAAGCTGCCCATGCACAAGTCTGCATTAGTGGAACTTGGACTCATCGGAGCTGCTCTCCACAATGAGGCTCCTGCGGAGCCGAAAAAGAAAGTTGCGGTCAGATTCAACCGCAGCCCCACACCTCACCCGACGAGGACAAGCATGATCTACCTCGACGTCGCAAAAGCCCAAGGCGTCGCAGCAGCGACTACGACGCTCGAAACGATCTCGCCCAGCGCAAGGTCGACAAGTTGCGTGCCAAGCGCGCGTGCTCAACAGAATCTGAGGAAGAATACGACGAAGAGCTATGCGGAGACAGATGCATCAGCAGATCCATTCGGCGAACGCGGATGTCAAAAAACTTGTAGCTCCCCTCGGAGACACCGAAGTTCGACGGAACAAAGGACCCGAAAGCCTGGCTTAGTGACCACCTTTCATCCGTCAAACTCCACTATGGCAACAGGAACACCGCCCTGCAATGCCTTCAGCTGCAGCTGACAGGCGCAGCTTGAATCTGGCTCAGCAGCCTCTCCTCAGGCTCCATCCGAAGCTGGGAAGAGCTAGCATATAGTTTCATCCGAAACTTCTAGGGCACCAGCAAGAGGCCAGCCTCGATCGAGGAACTACGGGCCTGCACCCAACGGACGGGTGAATCCATTCGCTCGTACATACTTCGATGGTCCAACATCAAGAACTCCGCCGCACACATCTCCGAGAAGAGGACGATCGATGCCTTCAAGGACGGTGTCAAGCGCCCGGACTTCAAGGAAGAACTTGAGCGCATCAAGCCCAAGACATTGGACCACCTCATGGACATCGCCAACAGGTGGGAAGATGGCGAGGATTCCCTCCACCAAACACATTCGGATGACGAGGATGACTACGGCCGCAGACACGAATGTCATAGCAAGCGAAGATCGCGCGTCTACGACAATCGCGATGGACCTGACATGGTTGCGTCAGGCTACGCCGACCGCCGCAACAACAACAACCGTAGCAGCGGAGGATACCGCGGAGGCAACTTCCGCGATGGAGGACGCCCCACACAAACATGGCAACGCCACAGCCGTGATGATGAGCCCTTGATGACCCACAAGTATAGGGGGTGTATCGTAGTACTTTTGATAAATAGGAGTGTCGATCCCAACGAGGAGCAGAAGGTGCTGAACAGTGGTATGGAGCAGGAAATCCCTGTGAATACCTAGCAAACGGATTTTTAGTGGTTTTCTGACAAGGCAACAAAACAAAGAACAAGTAAAAAATACAACAAACAAAATGAGCAAGTGGCACAATCCTTTCTTAGCAAAGGACAAGCCGGTGGAAATACTTATAAGGACCAAACTTTCTCGAGGACACATGGGAATTATGTTAAGTGCTTTCGCTTCAAATAGCTAAGTACTCTTCTTTGGTGTTTGTAAGTGTTGTGTGGGTGAACCTGTGCTAATGTACCGTACTTACTTGGACCAATACATACTTGTGATTAAACCCATGCAAACATCCGTAACTATAGGAAAGTAATTAAGATATAAATCTAACCACAGTCTTAAACTCTGAGATCCTACACTCCCTTGTGCAAAGGAGTCCTTACGGGGGTTCAGGTTTCTGTCACTACGGCAACCCCACAATTAGTAGCCAAATACACAATGCATTCCCCTAGGCCCATAAATGGTGAAGTATCATGTAGTCGACGTTCACATGACACCACTAGAAGAATAGCACCACAAGTTAAATACTAAACCATTGAACAATAACTCAACACAGATTCACTACTAACATCATGACTTCTCCCATGTCCTCAAGAACTAAACGAACTACTCACAAGAAATCATATGGATCAAGATCAAATATGATATGGTAATGGATAACAATCTGAACATAAACAATAATCCAATGGTTCCACTCACAAGCATCAACTACAATAGTAATTAACACCGGGAAAGTTTCCCTAATGAACTAAGCAATATCCAACACAATTGTTACAGCGGGATGGAGTGGTGATGATGGTGCTGATGGAGATGATGGTGTGGATGATGATGATGATCCCGATGAAGCCTAGCTTGATGATGGTGTTGAAGGCGACGATTTCCCCTCTCCAAGAAGGAATTCCCCCGGCAAAAAATTGTCTATCGGAGAGATCTTTCTCTCTCGGTGTTTTCCGCCCCAGAGGCGGCGGAAATCAATCTGTGGTCGCTCCCCAAGGCTTAGGGTTCCATAGGTAAGATATAGGAGAAGAGGAGGAGTCGGGAGCCGGGCAGGTGGGCCACACCTGCCCTAGGCGCTACCTAGGGTGGGCCCGCGCCTAGGGGGTGTGGGCCCCCAGCGGCCCCTCTTCGCTCCTCCTTCTGGCTACCTTATTCTTCTGGTAAAATAATATGTTTCCATATTTTTCTGGTATTTTTCTGATCTTCGCAAAATTGCACCGAAACGCCTTCTTTTCCATCAGAATCCAGACTCCGGCAGTCCATCCTCCAAGAATCATCCAACATGCATAAACAGATGAAAAGCCATAAGTAATACCTCATAATAAGACAAATATCAATGAATAGAGGTAAATTATGATATAGAATAGTGATGCAAATTGGGCATATCAACTCCACCAAGCTTATACTTCGCTTGTCCCCAAGCGAAAACTGAGCTCAGTAAACATGTCCACAGGTTTATGGAGTGAAGTGTCGATAAAATAATACGAACAAGAAGCATCACACTTACCATTGCACAACTCATAGAAGAAAGCAACTCACCATTATATAACTTAGCTTGCAACCAAGTATAGCAGTCACAATAGAGATGCATAAAGATAAATCATATTTAGAATTGGCAAACTTGTTCTTGGTCAAAGAACACCTAGCAAACAGTTTCACAAAAGCTTTTTGTAGAAGTTTTATAACTGGAGCACTCTTTTCTCAAAAAGGTTTTTCACAAGTGAAGGCTTTCAAAGTAATACTCAATAGATAAGAGTTTTGTGTAAACAAGGAAGATAAAGAACATGATTGAATAAATCACCATATGAATGCTTCAAACACAACAACTCAAATGCTTGTTGGAGATAGAGAAGGAAGTAGGTTTACTGACTCAACTTGGAAGTGGGAGAAAGGTCCCTTTATAGAGGGAAGCAGGGATTACAAGTCATAAAGAGCTTCGGTACTTACTAGCTTTGAGCCCTCATTGCCCCTATCATAGGCATCTTGAGATGATTAAGGTTAAAGTGCACAAATATGGAGTATATGCTTGACGAAATATAAGTTGGCAATCTCATGTCCCTTGAATATGAGGGCCACTCCCCATGTTACTCAACTTTGGTTACAGGTATGTTCTTGTCATTGTAAGTACATGCGTATCATTGAGAACCGCCAACGGGGTACCCCTTGCACATGGTACAGGAGCTTTCCCATAACCAAAATGACAAGGCAAGCAAACAATGAGCATATCAGCAATCTTTTTTATTTACTATGTGCATAGATTTTTATTGAGTATGCTTCATATATAGCTCCCTATGGTGATGCTGCAAGTTTCCACCATGATTACGCATGGCTTAGGCTAGCGTCTCAGGCGTTTCTCTAACACAAAATACAGACTCCATGGACTTACAAGTTCCCTCTATTTCACACCGTTGACATCCATAGACAAAAGAGCATGATATTAACTATGTACAAAGTATAAGTGTAATGTTGAAAACGTTCCCCGTGACAACACGGTTCTGCTAATTCCAACGTATAGATGCAAGCATATACAACTTTGATGGCACCATGGTTCAAGTCTATTAGGGGCAAGGAAATAAAGTGTGCCATCAAGTTCATGAGAGCTTTACTAACTAGTTTTCACATAACAAAATACTTTTTAATTTGAAAGGTAGATGAAGCTTGAGAATTTGCTTGGAATAGCAAAAGCTACTTGGTAGATATGGTGGACACAAGTGGCACAGGTTTTTGGTTCAAAGGGATTGGGAAACATGAGAAGTATGCCTTCTCAAAATAGGTTTTTGGCTAGCAAGGCTGGGTAGCAAGCAAGAGAGTTGAAAGAAACAAGAAAACATACAAGTAATAAAGCTAAACATGTAATCTTCCTTGAAGACACAAAAGATCTTAAATAAAGAATACTAAGCTTATGAGCCAACAAGAAAGAAAACAAATGATACAAAATACTTATAAGCGTTTTCTCTTTTTCTCTTTCAAACCTCAAAAATTGTTGCTACTGACCAGAACTTGGTTTGCCAAAACCAATTTAGAGTTAATTGGTGCTCCCAAAGTGATGCCAATACTGATCAACAAGATCCATCATATAATAGAGATTGCAAACTAAAATAAGAAGTGCAAAAAGTAAAAGATGAGACTTCTCATTAATATTCGATAAAGGCACTCACACCAAGGGATACATAGATAATCAACTAAAGGAGAGATACTTTCACATGCAAACCAAACTATAAGATAACCTCTCTACCATAGATATGAATCCACTAAAAAGGTAAAAGATAAAAGATAATGGTGTTGATACCGCGGCACTCCCCCAAGCTTTGAACAAGCCAAGGGGATGCCAAACCTGATGATGAATTACTCCTCCAGTGGTGGTGGTGGTGTTATCTTGATAAGCTCTTCAATAAGTTTCCTTAACTCCTCGAACTCTAAAGTAAGAGTACGTATTAGCTCCAAGTTTTACTCTATATGGTTCATGATCATGTCAGACCGAGAATCCCAGTCCTGTAATTCTTTCCCTACTCTTCATCCTTAGCATGATCCTTCTCTGCATTGTTAGAACGGGGCATATCCCAAACCGAAGGCAAGTTCCCTTTGGGCACCTGTTGGTATTGATATTCATGTATAAGTGTATGGAAGGGTCTCTTGTTACGTGGAGGAGATGACCGTGGATTGTAGAAGAGACGTGGAGGTTTCCCTCCTATAGACATCCGTGCTATCCTCCTAAGCTTGGTAGGTTTTGCCACCACTCCAATGCTTGCGACGGTAGCACGGGTGTCCATATACTTGTCCTCCTCCTTGTCTCCTTCATACCCTACACAAATCTCCTCCTCCTTGGGGTCTTGAGGATCTTCTTCCTTGGGCTTCTTGCCTTTGTCGTTGGCGGAGACCATGGTGCTCTAAAATTGAGAAGATTTCCTGGCAGAAACAGATTGAAACGAAAACACAATGAGAACACGATGCATGAACCTCGGGGGATCCGGGGGGGTATATATTACAAATTTTCAAGGCATAAGGAAGGTACTGACACGAAAACGAGAACGAGACGGAGTTCGAGGGTGGCACACCCCCTCTAGGTGCGGCCAGGCTGGGCCCGCGCCTGGGGTGGGTCTGTCCACCCCGGACTTCATTTCCTCTTCAGTTCCGTCTTGTAACTTCCCTTATGTATTAAAAACATCAAAAATATGAAAATATTGGGGTTTCACGAACCTTCTGTTTTCACCACTTTTACCTAATCAAAGACGAACTCTACAGATTCCTTTTCTCTTTCTCCTGAAAATTTCCTTCATACAAAACCCTTGCACAAACTCAATGAAAACATTAGTTTAAGCAAAAACAATAAACCTTTGGGTACACACTTCAACTTAAAACCCATCAAAACAAAAGCTTCTGTAAGAGGCAAATGCAAATGATGGCAGAAATCTGTCAAAACAGACTAGCAGGTAAAGATTAATTTTTTCGAAAACCTTCTGTTGCTCAAATCAAAAAGTGCATAACTGATGAAAGTTGGGTAACAACTTGGAGAACAAGCTCAGAAAAAATCATCTCCAACCGAAGTACTGAGATTCCTCAAGAATTTTTACAATACAGCACAAAAATCTGTCCCAGGACAGCCACTTTTCACAACTCCTCTACTTCACAAAAGTAGTTGGACTTGACACAAAAAACAAAACAAAAAGGATAAGGAGCAGTTATTACTAAGGTAATAACTTCCCAGACTCGACAAAACTCTTGAGTTATCTCCCAACAAGTACTTTCCTTTAATGCCTTTAAGCTAGGCTTGAAACTTTCAAAGATGCTCACATAGGATATATATATTTGAAGTGAAAGAGAGTGTCAAGAAGCAAATAACCAACACACTTGAGTCTAACCCACTTCCTATGCATGGGGGTATCATGAGAAAACAAATTGTTGAAACAAAAACCCACAAGCATAGGAAGACAAAACTGATGCAACTTCAAAGCTTTCAACATAAAATGGGGAAACTTAACATCATTGAGATGCATAAAACCATGTTTCACTCTCTCAAAATAACTTTCGGTAGCACTTTGAATAAATTCGACAATATAACTATCACTGGCAACAACTTTATCATTAGAATAAGCATACTTACAGTCATCAAAAAGTGGTCCAAGGTCATAGACTAGGTCAATAGAAGCAAGTTGTTCCATCCTGATATCTTATTAGGCAAGCTATTTTCACAAGGAACTTTAGCAAATTTGGAAAAGTTAAACTCATAAGAATATCCATCAAACTTAGTTAAAACCTTTTATTTCTTACAATCAATAATAGCTCCACAAGTGTTCAATAAAGGTCTACCAAAAATGATAGGACAAGTTTTGCTAGCTGCTGAATTAAGCACTAGAAAATCAGCAAGATACTTAATCTTACCGCAAAGAACATCCACATCTCTAACAATACCAATGGGGCAAATGGTTTCCTTACTAGCAAGGTGAATAACCACATCAATGTCCTCAAGCTCACAAGGACCAATCTCATGCATAATTTCCCTGTAAAGATCATAAGGAATAGCACTAGAACTAGCACCAATATCACATAAACCATAGTAGCAATGATCACCAATTTTAACAGAAAGCACAGTAACACTAGCTTTTCTAGCCTTACTAGGATGAGAGATAATATTAGAAGCATCTTCACAGAAGAAAATGTGCTCATCCTCTATATTTCTAGTGACAGTGTCTTTCACAATAGCTACCACGGGTTCAACATTCAATTGTTCATCAGGCTCCACAGTTTTCATTTTACCTTTGTTATTTGCACTAATAATCATAGAATACTCCTTTACCTTAGCTGGGAAAGGTAATTTCTCAACATGAGGTTCATGCATAATATGATTAGTAGTACAAACTTGAGTACTTCTAACTGGAACATGATTAACAACATCTTTATACGGAGCATGGTACTTATTCCACTTCTTCTTGGGAATTTCTATGTGAGAGGCGAAGGCCATAAAACAGTTGGCAATACTTTGGGAATCAAGACCAAACTCATTAATAATATCACGGAAGTCATCAGTTCCCATAAAGTATTTAATTCATTCATAATCATAGTTTATACCTGACTTTTTTCCTTTGTCATTCTCCTGAGCTTCAGTGTTATCTTGAATGCGGTCTAGGAGATCCCATTTAGCTTCTTCCTTCATACGTGTGAATGATCCAGAACAAGAGGCATCTAGTAAATCTTTATCATGAAGAGAAAGCCTATCATAAAAGTTATTGAGAATAATATTGTTAGGGAGTTCATGAATAGGACATTTACGCATTAGTAACTTCAATCTCCCCCAAGCTTGAGTTGTACTCTCTCCATCAAGAGGCCAAAAGTTATATATAAGATTTCTACCTTATGAATTTCACTGGGAGGATAAAATTTAGAGTAAAAGAGAGATGTCATCTCCTCCCATTCCATGGATTGTCCATTCTCCAGCATCTTATACCATTCTTAAGCTCTCCCTTTCAAGGATATGGAGAGTAACTTCTTCTTCACCTATTCAGTTGTGATACCTACACACTTAAACAACCCGCATAATTCATGGATAAAAAGTAAGTGATCACCAGGATGGACAGTTTCATCCCCTAAATAATAATTATCCATAACACGATCAACAATACTTGTAGGTATCTTAAAAGGGTCTATCTCAACAGGTGGTGGTTCATCTACTACCCTAGCAGTGGTAGTAGTTTTCCCAAACAGAAAACCAAGTGAGTTATCCATATTGGAAACAAAGTAACAAGCAGTAACAAAAGCAATACTCAGTAAAGTTTCCTTACCTTCCACTCTTCAATAGCGCTTCACTCCAAGAACGCTAGAAAATAGTCTTGATGACCCACAAGTATAGGGGGTGTATCATAGTACTTTCGATAAATAGGAGTGTCGATCCCAACGAGGAGCAGAAGGTGCTGAACAGTGGTATGGAGCAGGAAATCCCTGTGAATACTTAGCAAACGGATTTTTAGTGGTTTTCTGACAAGGCAACAAAACAAAGAACAAGAAACAAAGACAACAAACAAACGGAGCAAGTGGCCCAATCCTTTCTTAGCAAAGGACAAGCCGGTGGAAATACTTATAAGGACCAAACGTTCTCGAGGACACATGGGAATTATGTTAAGTGCTTTCGCTTCAAATAGCTGAGTACTCTTCTTTGGTGTTTGTAAGTGTGGTGTAGGTGAACCTGTGCTAATGTACCAACCTTACTTGGACTAATACATACTTGTGATTAAACCCCCTACAAACATCCATAACTATAGGAAAGTAATTAAGATATAAATCTAACCACAACCTTAAACTCTGAGATCCTACACTCCCTTGTGCAAAGGTGTCCTAACGGGGGTTCAGGTTTCTGTCACTCCCGCAACCCCCGCAATTAGTATCCAAATACACAATGCATTCCCCTAGTCCCATAAATGGTGAAGTATCATGTATTCGATGTTCACATGACACCACTAGAAGAATAGCACCACAACTTAAATACTAAACATTGAATAATAACTCAACACAGATTCACTACTAACATCATGACTTCTCCCATCTCCTCAAGAACTAAACAAACTACTCACAAGACATCATATGGATCAAGATCAAAGATGATATGGTAATGGATAACAATCTAAACATAAACAATAATCCAATGGTTCCACTCACAAGCATCAACTACAATAGTAATTAACACCGAGAAAGTTTCCCTTAATGAACTAAGCAATATCCAACACAATTGTTACGGTGGGACGGAGTGGTGATGATGGTGCTGGTGGAGATGATGGTGTGGATGATGATGATGATCCCGATGAAGCCTAGCTTGACGATGGTGTTGATGGTGATGGTTTCCCCTCTCCGGGAAGGAATTCCCCCGGAAGAAATCTGTTTGTCGGAGAGATCTTTCTCTCTCGGTGTTTTCCGCCCCCAGAGGCGGCGAAAATCTATCTGTGGTCACTCCCCAAGGCTTAGGGTTCCGTACGAAAGATATAGGCGAAGGGGCGGAGTCGGGAGCCGGGCAGGTGGGCCACACCTGCCCTAGGCGCGGCCTAGGGTGGGCCCGCGCCTAGGGGGTGTGGGCCCCCTGCGGCCCCTCTTCGCTCCGCCTTCTGGATTCCTTATTCTTCTGGTAAAATAATATGTTTCCATATTTTTCTGGTATTTTTCTGATCTTCACGAAATTGCACCGAAACGCCTTCTTTTCCAACAGAATACAGACTCCGGCAGTCCATCCTCCAAGAATCATCCAACATGCATAAACAGATGAAAAGCCATAAGTAATACCTCATAATAAGACAAATATCAATGAATATAGGTAAATTATGCTATATAATGGTGATGCAAATTGGGCGTATCAGCCCTTGGCATACGACAAGTTGTTTGTCCCCTGCACCATCCACTTCTACATCGACAGGCAGGATGGAAAAAAGAAAGCCAGCCACATGCTAAAGGACTACCGCAAGTTCCAGCAACTTAGCGAGGGCCTCACACAAATGTGACGCCAGATCGTGAACCCTGGGTTTGGGCCCACACCTGCACCAGGTGACATCTCCCACAGAGCTCCTCCACCACCACCCGTGGGACCGTCGAATCCAGCAATAGAACCCGCACCGAACAATGGCACAGGAGGATACCCACAACCAAAGGGAGCCCTGATGATCCAGAAGGGGCGCCCAACAAACAGGGTGCAAAAGAAGATCACCCTCCAAGTTAGCATGGCCGTGACTGCTCCGCCTGCCATCCCTGAGTACCTCAGTGGCTCGGAGTCCTGCATCACGTTTGATCGTTAGGATCACCCCCGCTAGATCCCTCGCCCAGGTCATGTTGCCTTGGTGCTCGAGGCGCAGATCGGAGGGTTCGAGATGAGCCACGTCTTCATGGACGGTGGCAGCGGCATCAACTTGATGTTCGCCAGTACCCTAGCGGCAATGCGGATCCCGCTGTGCAGCCTAGAATAATCCGACACAACGTTCCACGACATAGTCTCAGGGAAGGGCATATACCCCTGGGAAAGATATGGCTCGACGTCATCTTCGGCAATCCCGACAACTTCCGATGCGAGCGGCTAGAATTCGAAGTGGTGGACTGGCCATACCAGTACCACGCAATCCTCGGGCGCGTGGTGTTCGCAAGATTCCTGGCGGTACCGCACTACGCGTGCCTGCTGCTCAAGATGCCAGTGTAGGGTTTCGTAGCATGGAAAACAAAAAATTTCTATCACATACAAACAAACAAGCCAAGATCTATCTACTAGATTGTAGCAACGAGTCGATGGAATAACTTACCCTCGAAGATTCCAAAGCGTTTAACGAGAGCGGATTCTCGTGGGTGATGTAGTCGTACTCTTCTCGATCTCAAGATCGTAGACGATCCTTCCGGCTGCGTTAAAGCGGTGCTTCATGATCGGTCACACGTTCGATTCGACGAAGACCTTCCTCTCCCTTGTTCCAAAGAAAATGGAGGTTGTAGCACTCTCGCGATTCCGAAGACAACGGCGTGGTACCGGAAGTAGAGGGGAGATCCCGCAGGGCTTCGCCTTAAGCCGGAGCGAGTATGGTGGAGTATGAGAGAGCTATTAGTGGTCTAGGGTTTAGACACACCAATTAGAAGGCTCTAATCCGAAGGCTAGGGCAATTAGAAGCTCTAAACCAAAGCGGCTCTAAACCGGAGTTTAGGGCTAGGATTTAGATTAGAGGATAGGAACTTGTGTGTCTAGAGGAGGAGGCCCTGCCCCTCCTTTTATAGGTGGGAGGGGCGGCCAAGGGGAGGGAGTCCCTCCCCAAGTCGGCCTTGGGTGGCGCGCCGGCTTGGAGAGGAGGGACTCCTCCCCAAGTCGGTTTCAACCTCCTCTTGCTTGTTTCCCTCAGTTTCCTGTTTTAGCCGTTTGACTTTCAAACTGGCCATTTGACTTTTCAGTTTTAGGATTCAATTTAATCCTTTATTTGGAACAGCGAGAACACTTAGTACATGATGCAATCATTCCAATATGTAATGACACATTCATGTACCCCTTCCCCCCCGGAGTGCCGGACATTCCGGAACCTTCTAGAACATTCCCGATGAAAACACCGGAATCATTCCCGAACTCCAAAACGGGACTTTCCTTATATGAATCTTATTCTCCGGACCATTCCGGATCACCTCGTGATATCCCGGATCCCATCCGAGACTCCGAACAACATTCAGTCTCTTTCTCATAATACCATAACTACTCAAAACAACGTCGAATCCTTAAGTGTGTCTCACGGTTCGTGAATTATGCGGACATGATCAAGACACTTCTCCGAACAATAACCAATAGAGGAATCTGAAATTCATATGGCTCCTACATATTCCTACGATTACTTTGCGATCGAATGAACCACTTACATACGATACCAATTTCCCTTTGTCTCACGATAGTTTACTTATCCGAGGTTATGATCGCGGTATCTCTACATACCTAGTTCAACCTCGTTCGATAAGTACTCTTTCTCGTTCCGTGATATGTGATCCCTTGTCACATGCTTGCAAGCTAATTGGATGACATTTCACCGAGAGGGCCCAGAGTATATCTATCCGTCATATGGATGGACAAATCCCACTCTTGATCCATGTGTCTCAACCAATACTTTCCGAACACTCAATGCCACCTTTATAGCCACCCAGTTATGGTGTGGTGTTTGATGTCATCAAAGCATCCATCCGGTAAAGGTGATATGCATGATCTCATGGTCGAAGGAATTAGGTTACTATGTATCAGAAAGCATATAGCAATTGAACTATTGAAATGACTTGATCTTTATGCTACGCTTATCTATAGGAGTATGTCCATCACATCATTCTCCTAATGATATGATCCTGTTGTTAATAACATCTCTATGTTCATGATCAGGAAACCATGATCATATATTAACCAACAAGCTAGTTTAACAAGAGGCTTTACTAGGGACTCTTATTTTAGTTTACAAATCACACAAGTATTAATGTTTCCGTTAATACAATTATAGCATGGTATGTAAACATTTATCATAAGTGTGAAGATATGATAATAACCACTTTATTATTGCCTCTTGGGCATATCTCCAACAGCCTCCCACTTGCACTAGAGTCAATAATCTAGTTTCAAATCTTTTGTGTTTTCAACACCTATGGCTTTCCTGTTGTATGTACACGATTGCTAGCGGTCAACTGATCTCCAATCGACACTTCCGGTCCGTGTAATTGCATGTATTTGCGTCCCTACGCATCACTCATTCTCTAATGAGATGGCTTCGTACAAATTTGGTCCTTTGGTGTGACCTTTAGTTCTTTGGGGTTAAAACATGTTGATAATATTGTCGTACAATATATCTTCATAGTATTATCCCGCTGTGAACTACACCTAGTTTGATAACAAACTACTTGACACAAATGCCCTCTTTAGCTGCTATAGTAGCAGTCATATACTTAGCCTTTTGTTGTAGTATCTGTCATAATGTCTTAACTTTGGAACTCATCCAAATCCATTATGGAACTTACTTTCCATTATATTGTGTCACCCTTAGTTTAGATTGAGATAAACTTAATTTGTATTTTGTGACAAAACTAGTATCAATGTAGTACTCTTACAATGAACTAACCATCTATTTGTCACTTCTACAAATAATATACTCTTAGTTCTTCCAAAAGATCATAAGAATATCCTTACTATTGTCCAATGATCTTCTTATGAATCATTCTGGTATATGCTCATAGCACATGACATGTCTGGATTTGTACATATCACAGTATGATTGATATAAATATTCTTTGTGATTTCAAACATCAAGTATCAATCTATACTTGAATCTTTGTTTCACTTACCAATGTCAATACACTTGAATATATCATCAATATTGAACTCATTCAATCCTTTCTGTGCGACAAGAACCTTTCTTGTAGTTTCTATATTGAACTCATTCAATATCTCGTCTATGTACTTCTGGCACAACCATATTAGCGTCTATTGATGCCAAATATTTGGGTTTTGCCTAAGCCTTTCATCGAGATGAAATTCTTAATATGTGTTAATAAAATATACATCATTTCCAATCAACAATATGTCTTCCACATAACGTATTAGAAATATGTCTTAGCGTTCCCACTTAATTTCTTGCAAACGCAAGCATCTTCATTGTCTCTGATGAATTTAAACTCTTTTAACAATTTCATCATTGTGAAGATTCCAACTCCGCGATGCTTACTTCAACCATTGAAGTTTGCATATGCATTTAGCATCCTTTGAATTAACAAAACCCTATGGACCGTGTCATGCACACGTCCTAGGTAACAATTCTATTAGAAGAACTTTTTTTGTTTATTCAACTACCATATAACAAAATTATATGTAGTGGTTGCTACATTAATCCTAGACTAAATATCGCTATGAAAGATCAAATCTTATCATAGTCAACCTTTGAACATTGTTGTGAACTCTTCCGAACATGTCGACTATTTCATAGATGTGCAACATCCATGTCTATTTCTTTTATAGATCCAAACACAAGTAAGGTATTACACCTTTCTCGAGGGTCCTTCAAGTTCAAAACTTGATTTCTCGTGTATGGAACTATCACGGATTTTATGGCTTCAAGCCATTTGACGAGTCGTGGCTCATCATCGCTTCTTTGCATGTAGTCGGATCATTATTGTCAAATAATGATTTAACTCTCAAATCTTGGTATTCGATTGTTCATCCGACCTACTTGTTTCAATAGGAACTTGGATCTCCGTGACGACAACCTTTGAGGTACGTGAGCCATGAGCATTGTTGCTACCTCCCGAACACTTTTCAAGGCGCAACTTTGCACATATAGCTAAGGTTCTTTAACCTTATCAAAGTTCTATTGTCCTCCCACTTTTCTTTTCACGAAAAATTCCTTCCCAAAGAAACTTGACGTTCTAAGCGACAAACACTTTTGTCTCCGGTGTTTTATGGAGGAATACTTAACATTTATACAAAGACAGGTTCATCCGACTTTGGTTGCACACATATTTCTTATGCATAGCATACCAATGTTTTAAGAAAGGACTACTTGGGTTTTATCCCAAACCATAACCTTATATAGTGTCATTTCAACGGATTATGATGAAGCTCGTTTCAGTGGAAAAACGGTTATCTCTAAAGCTTTTAATCTTTAAAATATAATGGCAGTTTTATGGATTATACCTTTGATCTTACCATGTCAAACAAGGTTTAATTACATACCTCGAACGCTCCATACCCTTATGGTGTTTCGGGAAATGCAAATCCACGGAACAATTCCTTAAATCTTTAGGTATTATGCTAAACTCTGTAACTCAAATATCTTCCTTTATGATCTTTATCATAAACTATTTGTATTCTTGTTACTATGATTTTGCACTTCATCTTGAAAGTCTTTGAATTTTTCAAATGTTTCATACTTCATCCTTATTAAGTAAATATTCATATATTCACTCAAAATTTCGGAGAAAGCATATGAAGTTGAAAATCCATCACTCTTGACTACACATAATGGACTTCGTACAACAATATGTACAAGTTACAATAAGCTAGTCATTCGTTCCCTTTTGGCCTATGAACGAAGTTTCAATTATCTCTAGGAAAGTTTCACAAGCGTCATGTGATCAAAAATCAAAAGACTCCAAAATTCCATCCACATGGAGTTTCTTCATGTTTTCTTTCCAATATAATTTAAACGGCGATGTCACTTCCTAAGTGATCTTTCAATCAATTTGTCTTTCGACATTTTTAGCACTAGTTTTATGGATGTGATTTCTCCAACGAGATTTGTGAATCATCCATCTTTTATGGATTACGGCAATTATTTGAACAACCTTTGTTCTCATAATACTGAAAAACAAATCTTGAAGGCAAGCCTTGATGTTTAACGAGCAACACAATAACCCTTTATTTGTTCTCGATGAACATCATCACATATTATTTTGCTAATTACTTAGGCCATCGTAGTTCATGAATTACATTGTTTCGTATGACGATTCATACCAACAAATTCAGTATTAAATACTTAAGAACCACATTGTTTAATAAGCAAAGAATATAGCCATAACATGTATATCATCTATATACTTAAACCGAACAATTCTAGTCTTTTCTTTTCGCCATATACTTATGAGATTTTCTTTCAATATTTCCTTTCTGTTTGAAAGAATCTATCAACATCAATAGTGGAGTCATACATATGACATATAGTCCAAAGCGTGTATAGTTAAATACCAATGTCTTTGGACTTGCACTTTGAAGTAGATCACCATCATCAAATGTTTGGTGTTCTTTCAAATTCCTTTCTTTAGTAATCTCTTGGTGTAGTAAACATTTTCCCTACATCAAATATTCACCCTTATCATGGAATTATCCATGATCAAGCTACTTTTAGCTTATAACGGTGAAACATGAGTATAATGTTGCTCTCCAAATCCTTTTGGACGATTAGGACAACTAGTGTCTCCAACCTTTTGCAATTTCTCATCAAATATGAGAACATGACTTTTGCCATATTATACTCTATCATGTTGTAACCAATACTGCTTCAGATATCACAATATCTTCCACACATCATGGTTTCTGAAACAACTCTTTCAGATCCTAGATAACCTTGATATTAAGAGAATCCTTTGAATATCAAGAATCATGGAGACAAACATGATACTTATATACTAACACTTGGAATTGTTACTCTTGATTTAATACTAATTATTAAACTTCATGGAGTAACCGAACTTCTTGAAAGTTTGCAATAGGACTTTTAAACTTTAGATTAACACTTCAAAACAATACGATACCAGTTTAGAAAGTAACTAACCGTAATTCTATAGTTCTATCATCTCAATTATAACTAAGCGCAAGGTGGTAAACGGATGCCAATGACTACAACAACTATGCAAATTCACTTTGATTTAGTTTATGATAAATTGAGTTCTAATTAATAATTAAATTAATCTAGGTGCACTCCCACTCAAAACAATATCCTCACATTGTTTTAGTGATCACACAACCAAATCCACCACATCAAAACCGATCATCACAAGAGTTGATATAGCTTTAATGGCGAACAATCAACATGTTCATCATATCTACTATATGACTCATGCTCTACCTTTCGGTAATCCGTGTTCCTGAGGCCATGTCTGTACATGCTAGGCTCGTCAAGATCAAACCTTAGTTTCCGCATGAGCAAATCTACTTGCTCACGTTGTATACACTTGTAGAATCTAACACACCCGATCATCACGTGGTGCTTCGAAACAACAAGCTTTAGCAACGGTGCTAACTAAGGGTGAACACTTTATGACTTGAAATTCATGTGCATGAGGGATCATCTTATAATGCTACCGTGCCTACTAAGCAATACAAGATGCATAAAGGATTAACATCACATGCAATTCATAATATGTGATATGATATGGCCTTTCTTCTTTGTGCTTCCGATCTCCATCTTCTAGCACGAACATGATCTCCATCATCACCGACATTGCATCAAGGTCAATGATGCTTCTCCATGGTTGTCGTCCACCGGCTTCAACTATTACAACTACTTTGAATAGACACGCGGGTCTTAACAAAATTTAAAGACAACCATATGGCTCCTGCCGGTTGCCAACTTACAATAAGGAACATTGCATACATCATATATAATCACAATCATGGCCATATCACATCACAGCACACCCCTGCAAAACAAAGTTAGACGCCTCTAATTTTCTTTGCATGTTTTACGTGGTTTGGGGCTTTCAATAAGTGTCGTTCTAACTTACGAACAAGAACCACAACATTGATACTAGTATTGTCAATCACCCGTTGTAAATTGGATCTTAACTATGCTAGGAGAAACAGCACCATAAAGCCACTTATGCAATACAAGTTGCATGTCAAGCGTGGAGAAAGTCTCATGAACGATGTCATGTAAGGTTAGCCCGGCCGCTTCATCCCAACATACCGCAATATGCAAAGTACACAAGAAGCAATCGACAATAAAGCATCAATGCCCACAATTACCATTGTGTTCTACTCGGCAACAGATCTACATATAGACACGGCTCGATACCATGTAGGGTTTCGTAGCATGGAAAACAAAAAATTCTATCGCATACAAACAAACAAGCCAAGATCTATCTACTAGATTGTAGCAACGAGTCGATGGAATAACTTACCCTCGAAGATTTCAAAGCGTTAACGAGCGGATTCTCGTGGGTGATGTAGTCGACTCTTCCGATCTCAAGATCGTGTGAGACGATCCTTCCGGCGCTCCTAAGCGGTGCTTCAGCCGGTCACACGCGTATTCGACGAAGACCTTCCTCTCCCTTGTTCCAAAGAAAGCGGAGGTTTTAGCACTCTCTCGCGATTCCGGCGACAACGGCGTGGTACCAAGTAGAGGGAAGATCCCAGGCTTCTCCTTAAGCCGAGCGAGTATGGTGGAGTATGAGAGAGAGCTATTAGTGGTCTAGGGTTTAGACACACCAATTAGAAGGCTCTAATCCAAGGCTAGGGCAATTAGAAGCTCTAAACCAAAGCGGCTCTAAACCGGAGTTTAGGGCTAGGGTTTAGATTAGAGGATAGGAACTTGTGTGTCAAGGAGGAGGCCCCGCCTCCTTTTATAGGTGGGAGGGCCAAGGGAGGAGTCCTCCCAAGTCGGCCTTGGGTGGCGTCTGGCTTGGAGAGGAGGACTCCTCCCCAAGTCGGTTTCAACCTCCTCTTGCTTGTTTCCCTCGGTTTCTGTTTTATCCGTTTGACTTTCAAACCGCCATTTGACTTTTCAGTTTTAGGATTCAATTTAATCCTTTATTTGGAACAGCGAGAACACTTAGTACATGATGCAATCATTCCAATATGTAATGACACATTCATGTACCCTTCCCCGAGTCTGGGACATTCCGAACCTTCTAGAACATTCCCGATGAAAACACGGAATCATTCCCGAACTCAAACAGGACTTTCCTTATATGAATCTTATTCTCCGACCATTCGGATCACCTCGTGATATCCCGGATCCCATCCGAGACTCGAACAACATTCGGTCTCTTTCTCATAATACCATAACTACTCAAAACAACGTCGAATCCTTAAGTGTGTCTCCCTACGGTTCGTGAATTATGGACATGATCGAGACACTTCTCGAACAATAACCAATAGAGGAATCTGAAATTCATATGGCTCTACATATTCCTACGATTACTTTGCGATCGAATGAACCACTTACATACGATACCAATTTCCCTTTGTCTCACGATAGTTTACTTATCCGAGGTTATGATCGCCGATCTCTCGCATACCTAGTTCAACCTCGTTCATCGATAAGTACTCTTTCTCGCTCCCGTGATATGTGATCCCTTGTGAGCCAGTCACATGCTTGCAAGCTAATTGGATGACATTTCACCGAGAGGGCCCAGAGTATATCTATCCGTCATATGGATGGACAAATCCCACTCTTGATCCATGTGTCTCAACCAATACTTTCCGAACACTCAATGCCACCTTTATAGCCACCCAGTTACGGTGTGGTGTTTGATGTCATCAAAGCATCCATCCGGTAAAGGTGATATGCATGATCTCATGGTCGAAGGAATTAGGTTACTATGTATCAGAAAGTTTATAGCAATTGAACTATTGAAATGACTTGATCTTTATGCTACGCTTATATATAGGAGTATGTCCATCACATCATTCTCCTAATGATATGATCCTTTTGTTAATAACATCTCTATGTTCATGATCAGGAAACCATGATCATATATTAACCAACAAGCTAGTTTAACAAGAGGCTTTACTAGGGACTCTTATTTTAGTTTACAAACCACACAAGTATTAATGTTTCCGGTTAATACAATTATAGCATGGTATGTAAACATTTATCATAAGTGTGAAGATATGATAATAACCACTTTATTATTGCCTCTTGGGCATATCTCCAACAGCCAGGGCCTAGGGGCGTCATCACAGTCCAGGGCAGCTTCACCCGATTCGACCACTGCGACAGAGAGTTCAACAGAATCTCCCAGTCGTTCGGTATGCAGGAGGAGCTTACAAGGCTCCGAGAGGTGACAGACAACGGGGCACCCCCAGTCTCTAGGCAAAAAGCACCTGACATGTCATTTGACTCCACGGTCAACACGAAAAAGGTGCAGGTCCACCCAACGGATGTCGCCAAGACGGCGCTGATCGCCAACGACCTCAGCCCCGCATAGGAAAGCGCGCTCGTCGAATTACTCCGTGAGCGCTGGGAAATCTTCGCCTGGTGTCCTGCGGACAAGGCAGGGGTTCCCAGGGAATTTGCCGAGCATGCACTCAACATGTTTCTGGATGTGAAACATGTAAAGCAGTCAATCCGACGACTATCCGAACCAAGACCTGAAGCAGTTGGAATCTAAGTCAACAGACTACTCGATGTCAACTTCATCCGAGAAATCAAGGAAAGCGAGTGGCTGGCCAACACTGTGCTGGTCCCCAAAAAGGACACGGACACCCTGCGGATGTGCGTGGACTTCACATCACTCAACAAGCACTGCCCCAAATACCACTTCCCCTTCCTCGGATCAATCAGATCATCGATTCGACTGTAGGATGCAAGAAACTCTGCTTCCTCGACGCCTACTCAGGCTACAATCAGATTCGGCTAAAGGTCGAAGATCAGGAGAAAACAGCATTCATCACGCCGTTCGGAGTGTTCTGCTACAACACCATGCCTTTCGGGCTAAAGAACGGAGGTGCCACATACCACAGGTGCATGCAGGCGTGTCTAAAAAACCAGATCGGTCGCAACATCCAAGTCTATGTCGACGACATAGTCATCAAGACCAGGGAAGCCAAGACACTGATCGACGATCTCCGTGAGACGTTCGATAACCTTGATCACCATAAGATCAAGTTGAACCCAGAAAAGTGCGCTTTCGGCGTCCCATCTGGCCAATTACTTGGCTACTTCATCTCCCAGCGAGGAATCGAGGCGAACCCGAAGAAAATCCGGGCCATACTGACCATGGAGAAGCCAAAAAACCTCAAAGGTGTCCAGCAGCTAGCTAGGCGCATTGCGGGGCTGAGCAGATTCATCAGTCGCATGGGTGAGAAGGCCATGCCTTTCTACCAGCTGTTGCGCAAAGCTGACAAATTTGAATGGACACCCGAAGCAGATGACGCATTCGAAGACCTAAAACGGCTGCTCTCCACCTCGCCTGTTCTGGTTACACCATAGGAGCGCGAGCCTCTGCTGCTATACATTGCAGACACGCACCAGGTGGTAAGCACCGTACTCGTGGTCGAACGACCCAAAGAATTCAAGACCCACGGGGTCCAATGCCCAATCTACTACCTCAGCGAGGTCCTAACACCAACAAAGCAGAGGTACCCTCACTACCAAAAGCTCGCCTACGGCATATTCATGACGGCTCGTCGGCTGAGCCACTACTTCCAGGAACACCAGATAATGGTCGTTAACGAGGCGCCATTGTCCAACATCCTAAACAACCCTCGAAGCTATGGGATGCGTAGCCATGTGGGGCATCGAGGTATCCCCTCTAGACATAGTCTACGAGCAGTGCAAGGCGATCAAATCTTAGGTTCTCCCTGACTTCCTCGTCCACTGGATGGAGCTTCAGCTGCCAGACACCCCGGACATGATGCAGTCATGGACGATGAACTTCGGCGGCTCCAAGCGTGAGGCTGGAGAAGGAGCTGGCGTCATACTGACGTCACCGCAAGGCGATAAGATGAAATACGTCCTTCGGACGAAATTCCGCGCCTCCAACAATGAGGCCAAATACGAGGCCCTCATCCACGGCATGAGGATGGCCAAGATCTGCGGCGCAATGCGCCTAGTCATCTACAGTGAATTGAACCTCGTCGTCCAGTAGATGATGAACGAGTGTGACGCCCACGCCGCCAACATGATCGCCTACTGCGCGCTCTACAACTCACTCGGAGGAGACTTTGATGGCTGCGATCTTCGCCACGTTGGAAGGGAAAGAAACGAGGAGGCCGATAGACTCGCCAACATCGGCTCCACCTGTGCACGGGTACTGCCAGGTGTGTTTCTCGAACAAATGTACGTACCCTCTATAAAAGGAAAATTCCCCAAGGGATCACCGGAAGAAGTAGAGCACTCGGGCGCTGTGCTACCCGAAGGATAGGAAGGACACGAAAAGCTCGACACCGAGGTCGAGTTGGTCAGCCTTATGCAGGTCATGGCAATCTAAGAAACATGGACACAGCCGTACCTTTAGTACCTAATAAACAGAGAACTGCCTAATGACCCGACGGACGCCCGGCGCATATCTCGCCGGTCCAAGGCCTTCACCATAATCAATGACGATTTATACAATCGCAGTATTTCGGGTGTACTCCAAAGGTGCGTCACCATCGATGACAGCAAAACTATCCTCCAAGACATCCGTGAGGGCATCTGCAGTCATCATGCAGGCAGCCGCGCCCTCGTCCCCAAAGCTTTATGAGCTGGATTCTACTGGCCAACGGCCATGAACGATACTAAGGACATCATCAGAAGGTGCAACGGCTGCCAAAGGTTTGCGGACAAGCCACACGCACCAGGATCGGAGCTCAGGCCCATACCACTGGCATGGCCCTTCGCCCAATGGGGCCTTGACATGATTGTAAAACTTCCCAAGTCTTTGAAAGGAGGCCACGTCTACCTCCTGGTCACAGTTGACAAGTTTACCAAGTGGGTCGAGGCCATGCCGGTCACCAACCAAAGCGGCAAGTTCTTCGAGTCCATAGTCTACAGGTTCGGCGTGCCGCACAGCATCATCACGGACAACGGCTCAAACTTCATCTCAAAGGAATTCCAGGACTTCTGCGAGGGCCTTGGCATCAACATATCATACGCCTCCGTGGCACACCCGCAGACCAACGGGCAGGTCGAAAAGGCCAACGGCCTCGTAGGCGGTGGCATCAAGAAACTCCTGCTCAGCCCACTCGAACGACTTGCGGGAGCCTGGGTAGAGGAGCTACGCTCTGTCCTATGGAGCCTACGTATAATGCCAAACAGCTCAACTGGTTACACACCATTCTTCATGGTGCATAGGGCCGAAGTCGTGCTACCTGCAGAGTTACGCCACAAAGCCCTGCTGGTCGTCTCCTATAGCAAAGCCGAATCATCGGCCGCACTCGAAGACGTCGTCGACACACTCGACGAAGCACGCGATATCACCGAAGCTCGCTTAGTGGTCTACCAGCAGAGCCTCCGCAACTACCACAGTCATTGGCTGCACCCAAGGTCCTTCGTGGAAGGAGACCTCGTCCTACGACTCAAGCAAGAGCGGCTGAAGAAGCTCAAGTCACCCTGGGAGGGACCCTACATCATCACCGAAGTCATCCCAGGTGGCGCCTACCGCCTCAAGGACGTCAAGTCAGGAGTCGAATACTCTAACCCATGGAACGCCGCACAACAGCAATGCTTCTACCCCTAGCTATCTCTTTACTTTCAATAAGGCTACTCAGCCGAATAATGTACCCCTTCACTATGATATGAACAAAAGCTAAGTCCCGCGTCCGAAATTTCTTTTACCTTGCATTGCTCTTTTCTATAACACGCTCGGGGGCTACGCCTCACCTCACGACCTCGTCGACTGAGAACAACGCATGCAACCTGAGTAGCTGACCACGTCAGGCTAACGAAAAGGACATGCACACAACAAAAGCACTACATGCTAACACAAATAAACTTTACAAAAAAGGTCATAACAAGCCCACTCGATTATATACAAGTTGTACATCTATCTTTTTTATAGGGTCTATCTATTCTAAAGAATCACGCGTGCCCGATGCTCAAAGTGATCCACAATCTCTTCGGCATGCTGCCTAATAGCCGCATAATGCGGGCGCATGTTCCAGAGGCTACCGTCTGTTCGAAGAGGCGGACCAGTTGTCACCGCCGTGAGATCGACATCAGGGCGATGCAGCCGAACAAGCGAAAGGTCAGCTTTCACCCCTACAACTAGTGTGGCATCCCGCAAAACCACTACTAGAAAATCGCGTTGAATTTGTGCATTGCATCGTCATCATCATGCATTGTTTGCCAAAACTATTCTCGCAACACCCGTTTTATTTTCCCAACGCCCCATCTTTTATTAAAACGCCAAACCCCGGATC
This sequence comes from Avena longiglumis, assembly GCA_030063025.1. NCBI lineage: Eukaryota > Viridiplantae > Streptophyta > Magnoliopsida > Poales > Poaceae > Avena > Avena longiglumis. The sequence goes on from CP125976.1 coordinate 535,859,892, forward strand.
TCCGGACTATTTTGTTTTGTTGCTATCGGGTTTCAAACGGCCCAATTCAATTAAATAAAATATTTAATTTTTTGGGGCGATCGAACAGGCCCGACCAACGACCACCCGAAATATAAACGGTCCACCCACCTGCCCCATATAATTCCTAAGCTTACCCAACTATCTACCCTCTCTCACCCTCCACCTCACCCCAACCTATCCCTCGCCACCTCACCCTCCCCAAATCCCACCACTCTAACCTGCCACTTGTCCTAGCCCTCCCTCTTTTCTCTCCTCTCTCACAGCTCACCCCCACGGGTCCACCACTCCTGTGCACACCACGCACCCCACCTGCCCGCTGGCCCCACCCTGGCCCCCTCAGTCTCTCCCTTCTCCCACGTGGGACCCGCCCCGGGCCCCACCGAGCCAGACTCCAGCCCCGCCCGCCTCCTCCTCCCTCCTCCCATCTTCCTCGCGCCCGGCCTCCCCCCTCCCTCCGCCTTGCTCCTCTCTCCCAGCCGCTCTCGCCCTCGCCTCTCGCGCCGCCGGCCACCCCCGTTGCTCCGCCCGCCGCCGCCTCCACCCGTCGCTCCTCTGGCCGCCTGCAGCACCACCGCTTTCCCCGCCGCTCCTCACCGCAGCGTCGCCCGCCGGCCCCAACCTCAACCGCCTCCTCGCCTCCTCCACTGCCACCCAGCGCCCTGACCGAGCTTCCCTCCCGCCTCCCATCCCCGGCGCAGCCTCCCCGACGCGACCTGCGACCCTGCGCTGCACCTCTCCCTCTCTGCGCTCCTCCCGGGCGAGCCTCGCCACCCTCCTCCCGCCTCGCCTCCGCCTCCAGCTCGCCATGACGACCGCCCGGCCGCTTCCCACCACGAGCCACGAGCCTTACGCCGCCTCCGCCCGCCTCCCGCCTCCCGCCGCCCTCTGCCGCCGCCCTTGCTCGGGCCACGCCCCTGCTGAGCCGCCTCCCGAGCCCGCCTCGGTCCCGACGCGCCGTCGCCCAAGCATCTCCTCGCCTCCGTTTTCCGCGCCGCCCCCTGCAACCTGAGCCGCCGCTCCGACCCAGACCTCGCCGCCGTCGTCCGCTGCGCCTGGTCTTCACCGATCATGACGAATCCCGGGCGCGAGCCGCCGTGTTCTCTTCAGGAAACAGGGAGTGGCAGATCTTCCCGTGGTCGGAGCCTGTGACGCCACATCCTGAGGACAAGTACTGGCTCAAAGTTGGTAATATGGTGAATGGGTTCATCTTCTGGATACACGCCAACGGTTTACATCCTCGTGCTCAACACCGCGACAAGATCTTCCACACGGACGTCAAGAACCGTTCGAAGTCCGGTTGTCGAGCCGAACCCGTGGAACCCGAGTTCTTCTTCACGGAGCGCCAAGATACTCGATCCGATGGTTGAGACTCGAAACCCCGGACCACCGAGCCGAGGAGAACCCGATAAGGACCACGCCATGGATACGCCCGAAGCCATCGAGGAGACCAAGGACGTCGACATGGAACCGGTGGACGCCAAGTACTCCTTCCGGATGCGATGCTCGAGAACCCGGACGATAGGAACATCGACGCGAGCGACAAGTGCTTGTCCCGACCATGACCGTCAACGTGATCCAAGACCCCGGATGCGCCAAGACCTACCGCTATCCGAGAACGTTTCCGAACCTCGTCGATCCCGTCGAACCTCGGACCCCGGATCCTCGACCACGAGACCGACTCGACCTGTCGAACCCCGAACCCCGGAACCAAGATCGTCGAGCCCCCTCTGATGTGTGACCCCTTTTTCCTCGAACCCTATTTTATAACATATCAATTTGATGCACATTAAATTGTTATTCCCGCATGCATAGCATTGGTTTGGGGGCCTTATGCCGATTCACCTAATAATTAAATATGGGGCCCATATGCGGGCAAATCTAGCCTTATATTGGCCTCATTTAAACTTGTGTAGCGAACCGGTATCTTATCTTGCCTTGTTGTAACAACATGTAAATTGCGGGGTAGCTAAACAACATGAACCTAAATATCGTCGGACCCCGGATCCGCTTAATATGACCTAATTGCATCGCATCTTTGCCATGCCATGCATCATACATGCATCATGCCGATCTTCTGCCGTTGTATTAAATATTGCATCCGGTGTTTGTTCTAGTGTTTTGCTTCTTCGCGGATAAGGCCGTTGAGTTGATGTGAGCTTCGCCCCGATCTCCGGTTGAACCCTTCGACAATGTTTTCAGGCGAGCATCTCCCTCTTTCTACCTATCTTACTTTATAGTCTTTATTCCCCTCCTGTTGATCTATTGCTATCTGTGTTGCGATGCTTTAGTTTCCGTACCTGTGATATTCCCTGCAGCCCTATATTGCCTTGGACACACCCTATTACCTGTTGTTTGGTAGATAGTTGGACTTGCGCGTCGTAGTTGCTTGCTCAAGTGTTGATGTGTATCGTCATATGCCATTCTTGATGTATTGCCGCATGTTGATGTTGGAGATGATTCTAGTTTTACTTATCGGCACTTTAATTGTTTAACAACTAAAATTGAATAAGCAGAGGCATCGTGGGTGATAGATAATATTTGGTTTCGAACCCACTTGTGTCCCGTAAGACCCCGAGTACTTGATACTGTTCCTTGATTTTATCGCTATCCACATCCGGAGGTATATGGGACCCCCGAGCTTGATTCATCTTATTTCTTGGGGCCACAACTAGTTTGAGGTTTTATTTACGATCCTGTACTTATGCCATGTTTTCTGCTTTATTTACGACAGCGAGGAGCACACCGCATCGCTTTAGGATCGAATGTTTACGCTGCATCGACAAGCCCAGCCACACTTTCGGGTTCCCAGCCATGTACCATTGTCGCAACCTTGAGGCCGCCTGAGCTTGCTTATTCGCTATGGATTCTACTCAAAGGGTGGCCTGAAATATTTCAATCCTGTGATTGTTCAGTCGTGAAAGCCTCGTTGGGTTTTGATTTGGTTTTTCCGAGGTTGATCGAGCGTGTGTTGCTATTGGTGCACCCCGGCCGGGTAAAACTTTCTGAAAGCCGTGTCCGCGGATATGGACGACTTGGAGCACAGTATCTCGATCATAGACAAGCATAACTAAAGTTTACTGCTATAAATTTGACTTATAATGGCTAGTAATCAGCTTCACTATAATGGAATGGCTAATTAATACTGCCCACAATTGCTTGTTTGGTTGTCGCTTGCGACCATTGTACCTGACTAGTAAGTATTGCAACTACAACGAAATGGCTGAATAAAAGTACCAACAACTGCTGGGTTTTATGGGTTCTCTCATGTTAAATGTATCTGACTAGTAAGTGCTGCCACTATACCGGAATGGTTAACTAAAAGTGCCCACTGCTTACTTTATCAGGATGATTATCTAAACCTGACTAGTAATTGCTGCAACAATAACTGAATAAGTAAAACTGCCAACTGTGTGAGTTCCTCGGTGGACTTCCTCGTTTGGTCTCGAGGGGGAAACACCAGGATGGGTTTGTTTGGTGTTAGTTTCAGGTTGGATCCGGATAGGTCATTCTTACCCCTCTCTGTTTGCCGCTAGTTGTATCGAGTCTCTATAGGTTGTTTAGTGCATGCTGCCGCTGCCGCTTCAGTCCACCATACCTATGTAGGCGAGGACCGCCGAATTCTAGCCTCGCCGTGCATCGCCTCAAGATCGACGCCCTTCTTTTTCCTTTGCCCTTTGTCGGCACCCCTTTGTTTAAGCAGGTTTTGAGATCGACGCCGTTAGCGTGGTTACCCTTCCGCTTGGCTCGGGCAGGTTATGGACGCCATTGGTTATTCTTCAGGGCTCTTAGCCCCATTTGCTTCTTGTCCGTAGTCGGACGCTCTACCATTTTCAAGGTGATTTGGATCTTGTATCTTATATCTGTATTCTTGACTCTTTGAGTCGCTGCTATATATATATCTGTTCTGTGGGTCCCATCGAGGACTGTTGTGTAATGTTATTACTGCTTTCCACGCACGAAAGTGCTGGTGGCACCTTTGAATCGCTTTGCGGGTTTGGTGAATTTTGCCCAAATTTGCATAGGTCCGATTCGAGGGTGTTACAGAGTGGTATCGAGCTCAGCTATGATACCCCACAAGTCCAGCCTGTAGGATAACCTAGCTAACGGCCGAAGTAGAAGTGTCAAAACTATTTTTTGAAAATCGGTTGGATAGATCTGATTAGGTCTGCATTTACTTCTTACCCCTCTGCTATTCTCCTCTTATCTCGACGTGTTTTGAATCTGCTCTCTTATCTTTTCTTCGAGTCCGGATTTCGTGGTTGGGTTCCGTGCACTTCGTGGTTTCGCTTCCTCGTCTGACAACGGTGTTCTGCCATCCGGTGTTCCAGCTGCCTGATGAATCCGTCCGCGGTGTTATCATTCTTTGTTCCTTGTTTGTGCTTTCCGGTGTTTTCCGACGCGACGACATCCTCTACGCCAGATCCGATGCGGAGACTGCGTCACTCCGTTGTTTCCGAACCTCGCTTATCGAGATCTTCAGTCTAATTCCGAGAACGGTTGCACGCTTCTCCACTGATTGTGCAAAGTAATAGTTTGGGTGCGTGATGGATTGGCCCCCATGCCGACTACCCTTTCTATTCGCTTGTGTACATTGAAGTGGACGAGAATGCATCGGTTCCCCCTCTTCCATCGGAGCTAGAGGTGGCTTTATTTGTTGATGCCTCTACCTTCGACCTTTTGTTTTCCGGAGTGTCCTCTCGACGATCGCGGACAACGACCTCTTGTTAGTGGTGTCGCGAGGATCTACACGAAGCGAGAAGACGCAGATCGCCGACCTTCCTTCCGGTACCATGAGGCGGATCTCGAGGGCGAGATCCATTGTTAGTGGTGTCGAATTGTGGCATCCCGCAAAACCACTACTAGAAAATCGCGTTGAATTTGTGCATTGCATCGTCATCATCATGCATTGTTTGCCAAAACTATTCTCGCAACACCCGTTTTATTTTCCCAACGCCCCATCTTTTATTAAAACGCCAAACCCCGGATCTCCGGACTATTTTGTTTTGTTGCTATCGGGTTTCAAACGGCCCAATTCAATTAAATAAAATATTTAATTATTTTTGCGGGGGCAGTCGAACGGGCCGTTCCGACCCGAACGACCACCCCCTGGAAATATAAAACGGTCCACCCACCTGCCCCATATAATCCCTAAGCTTACCCAACTATCTACCCTCTCTCACCCTCCACCTCACCCCAACCTATCCTCGCGCCACCTCACCCCTCCCCCAAATCCCCACCACTCAGAACCTGCCACTTGTCCTAGCCCTCTCCTCTCTTTTCTCTCTCTCTCTCACACCACCCCCACGCAGTCCACCACCCCAGCACACCACGCACTCCCCACTGCCCTCGCCACCCCACCCCCGGCCCCTGGCAGCCTCCCTTCTCCCACGTGGACCCGCCCTGGCCCCACCGAGCTGCTCCAGCCCCACGCCCTCCTCCTCCTCCCATCTTCCTCCCTCTCCCCACGCCTGGCCCACCTCGCCTCTCCTCCGGCCGCAGCCTTCCTTGCCTCCTCACCGGCCCCAACCTCAACCGCCTCGCCTCCTCCACCTGGCCACCCAGCGCCGCCTGACTGAGCTTCCCATCCCCATCCCCAGCCTCCCACACGCGACCTGCGACCCCCCCTGCGCTCGCACCCTCTCCCTCTCTCTGCGCTCCTCCCCGCGACGAGCCGCCTCGCCTCACCCCTCCTCCCGCCGGCTCGCCTCCAGTTCCCTTCGCTGACGACCGCCCGGCCGCTTCCCACCACGAAGCGCCCGCGGCCTCAGACGTCTGCCTCCGCCCTCGCCCCGCCTCACGGCAACCCTCGCCGCCTTGCTCGGGCCACGCCCCCTTGCGAGGCCGCCTCCCGAGCCCGCCTCGGTCCCGACGCGCCGTCGCCCCAAGCATCTCCTCGCCTCCGTTTTCTGCGCCCCGCACCTGAGCCGCCGCCGCACCTCGAGCCTGGCCGTCCGCTGCCTGGTCTTCACCGATCATGACGAATCCCGGCGCGAGCCGCCGTGTTCTCTTCAGAAACAGGAGTGGCAGATCTTCCCGTGGTCGAGCCTGTGACGCCACATCCGAGGACAAGTAATCGCTCAAAGTTGGTAATATGGTGAATGGGTTCATCTTCGGATACACGCCGACGGCCTACATCCTCGTGCTCAACACCGCGACAAGATCTTCCACACGGACGCCAAGAACTCTGAAGTCCGGTTGTCGAGCCGAACCCGTGGAACCCCGAGTTCTTCTTCACGGAGCGCCAAGATACTCGATCCGATGGTTGAGACTCCGAAACCCCGAAGCCGACCCCGGCGCCCGGAGCCGAGAACCCCGATAAGGACCACGCCATGGATACGCCGAGTTCGCCATCGAGGAGACCAAGGACGTCGACATGGAACCGGTGGACGCCAAGTACTCCTTCTCGGATGCGATGCTCGAGAACCCGGACGATAGGAACATCGACGCAGAACGACAAGTGCTTCGTCCCGAACGCCATGACCGTCAACGTGATCCGAAGACCCCGGATGCGCCAAGACCTACCCCGCTATCCGAGAACGTTTCATTAACCTCGCCGATCCCTGAACTCGACCCCAGATCCTCGACCACGAGACCGACCTCGACCTGTCGAACCCCGAACCCCGGAACCAAGATCGTCGAGCCCCCTCTGATGTGTGACCCCTTTTTCCTCGAACCCTATTTTATAACATATCAATTTGATGCACATTAAATTGTTATTCCCGCATGCATAGCATTGGTTTGGGGGCCTTATGCCGATTCACCTAATAATTAAATATGGGGCCCATATGCGGGCAAATCTAGCCTTATATTGGCCTCATTTAAACTTGTGTAGCGAACCGGTATCTTATCTTGCCTTGTTGTAACAACATGTAAATTGCGGGGTAGCTAAACAACATGAACCTAATATATATCGGACCCGGATCCGCTTAATATGACCTAATTGCATCGCATCTTTGCCATGCCATGCATCATACATGCATCATGCCGATCTTCCGCCGTTGTATTAAATATTGCATCCGTGTTTGTTCTAGTGTTTTGCTTCTTGGATAAGGCCGTTGAGTTGATGTGAGCTTACCGATCTCCGGTTGAACCTTCGACAATGTTTTCAAAGTAGCATCTCCTCTTTCTACCTATCTTACTTTATAGTCTTTATTCCCTCCCTGATCTATTGCTATCTCGTGTTGATGCTTTAGTTTCCGTGACTGTGATATTCCGCAGCCCTATATTGCCTTGGACACACCCTATTACCGTTGTTTGGTAGATAGTTGGACTTGCGTCGTAGTTGCTTGCTCAAGTGTTGATGTGTATCGTCATATGCCACGATTCTTGATGTATTGCCGCATGTTGATGTTGGAGATGATTCTAGTTTTACTTATCGGCACTTTAATTTCTGTTTAACAACTAAAATTGAATAAGCGAGCCATCGTGGGTGATAGATAATATTTGGTTTCGAACGCCCACTTGTGTCCCGTAAGACCCCGAGTACTTGATAATTGCCTTGATTTTCGCGCTATCCACATCCGGAGGTATATGGGACCCCGAGCCGAGCTTGATTCATCTTATTTCTTGGGGCCACAACTAGTTTGAGGTTTTATTTACGATCCTGTACTTATGCCATGTTTTATCGCTTTATTTATTGTGCGAGGAGCACACCGATCTGTTTAGGATCGGAATGTTTACGCATCGACAAGCCCAGCCACACTTTCGGGTTCCCGCCGCCATGCCCATCGCAACCTTGAGGCCGCCTTGAGCTTGCTTACCCGCTATGGATTCTACTCAAAGGGTGGCCTCAAATATTTCTCAATCTCGTGATTGTTCATCGTGAAAGCCTCGTTGGGTTTTGATTTGGTTTTTCCGAGGTTGATCGAGCGTGTTGCTATTGGTGCACCCGCCGGTAAAACTTTCGAAAGTCGTGTCCATGGATATGGACGACTTGGAGCAAGATTCTCGATCATAGACAAGCATAACTAAAGTTTATCGCTATAAATTTGACTTATAATGACTAGTAATCAGCTTCACTATAATGGAATGGCTAATTAATACTGCCCACAATTGCTTGTTTGGTTGTCGCCATACCATTGTACCTGACTAGTAAGTATTGCAACTACAACGAAATGGCTGAATAAAAGTACCAACAACTGCTGGGTTTTATGGGTTCTCTCATGTTAAATGTATCTGACTAGTCAGTGCTGCCACTATACGGAATGGTTAACTAAAAGTGCCCACCGCTTACTTTATCGTGATGATTATCTAAACCGACTAGTAATTGCTGCAACAATAATAATAAGTAAACGCCAACCGTGTGAGTTCCTATGGACTTCCTCGCTTGGTCTCGAGGGGAAACACCGTGATGGGTTTGTTTGGTGTTAGTTTTGTGTTGGATCCGGATAGGTCATTCTTACCCTCTCTGCCGCCAGCGTATCGAGTCTCTATAGGTTGTTTAGTGCATGCCGCCGCTTCACCACCATACCTATGTAGGCGAGGACCGCCAATTCTAGCCTCGCTGCATCGGCCTCGATCGACGCCCTTCTTTTCCTTTGCCCTTTGTCGGCACCCCTTTGTTTAAGGTGTTTTGAGATCGACGCGTTAGTGGTTACCCTTCCGGCTTGGCTCGGGCAGGGTTATGGACGCCATTGGTTATTCTTCGTGCTCTTAGCCCCATTTGCTTCTTGTCCGTAGTGGACGCCTACCATTTTCAAGGTGATTTGGATCTTGTATCTTATATTCGTATTCTTGACTCTCCGAGTCGCTATATATATCTGTTCTGTGGGTCCCATCGAGGACTGTTGTGTAATGTTATTACTTTGTTTTCCACCCGCACGAAAGTGCCTGGTGGGCACCTTTGAATCGTTTCTATGCGGGTTTGGTGAATTTTGCCCAAATTTGCATAGGTCCGATTCTGAGGGTGTTACAACTAGCTGGTGTCGCACCAACTCCCTCACGTGACCCACGTCTCGAAACTTCGACCACAAACCCCAAAGAGTGGAAGGTGCCTCGTCTAGGGGGAACATGACGTACATAATCGATGCCAGGGAAGTTTTTGCCTGCTTCAGCACCCGTGAAACCTGATGCACATGATCCTGCACCATCGCAAGGACGCTGGCCCGGTCACGATCCATCCATAATAATCCGCCAGCTTCCAAGTCCTGTTGGGTCAAACAATTGATCCGAACCGCAACGTGCTCCTTCTCCTCCCTCAGAACAAGGTTGACACCTGCATAAAACTCAGAATAAGGTGACACGCAAACAAGGCGCATCCGAAAAACGAGCAACAACTCAAGAAAACTCACATTGCAGTTGCTCGCTCAACTACCGTAGCTCCCCTATCAGAAACTCCTCCCTGGCGGTAGCTCGCTCAGCCTTCGACTTCCACACGTCTGTGTGGCCTCGAACACCAAGGATCTCCTTCTCCAAGCTACGGACACGGTCACAAAGGAGAACAAGCTATCACGCATCATCCAAAGATGGTCGTGGCTGAGGGACAATCAAAGTATCCACGGGAATCTCAACCGAAGGACCCTAAGGAAAAACAAGTAAGGACATGAACATCACATACGTCCCTGGCGATAGCTCGAAATATAATTTATACATTCAAAATCCACTGCGTGGCACAAGGAGAAATTGTTCATCAACAAAAGTAAGAAAATGAACTATCCTAAGCTACAGCATTTGGACTTAGGCACCCGCATCTAGGGTGGCCTCAGAGCCAGATTGCCTGCTCTTGGCCTCTCCCTGCTGCTTCGCCGCATAATCCGCCAATAGGTCAATGAGCTTCGGCCCATAATGCTTACAGCGAGAGTCGAAGAGAGCAAAGGCTACCTCTGAGCCGTCTGGTGTTGTTGGCATCTGGGAAGTGACGTGCGGAAGATCCAGCTCCGCTCCGGATGCCATGGCCATGGCCAGCCCCATGGAGGTGCTGATGCCTTTTTGCTTGCGCTTGTAGGCTGCGGGAGCATCCTCAGACAGGGCATCCGCCAGGGAAGCGACATCCTCAAGAATAATGCCCTTGGGGACGATCTCCTTGTAGAAGCGCTAGAGCACCCCGTTGGCCTTCGCCCGAAAGCTAGCGGCAGGACCACATCGATCTTCGGCCACTGCGGTGGCATCATCCAGAGCACTCCCATGCTCCAGGGCACCGTGATCAAACATAGTGCCTGAAGCATCTGAGGAAAAGAAGAAACAAACGATTTGAATAAGAATGCGACAAGGAGCGACCGAAAATTCCACGACGAAATCAAGCACGAGATACTCACCGGAGAAAGTCTTGGCCGTCGCCATTAGCCTATGGGCCACCTCCTTCTTGCGCACAGCCACAACAGTCGCGATCTGCTCCTCGCGATCAGAAGCCTCAAGCTGCAGGCGCTCCTTGGCCTCGGCAGCATCAGCCACCACCTTTTGCAGGCGCTCCTTCGCTTCCGTAGCATCCGCGGCCTTCTTCTCCGCTCGACAGAGGCTCTTTTTGAGAGCGCCCAGCTAGCCTAGGGCCGCATTATTCTCATCTGAAAAGCACCAAAAGCACACATGAATAACACAAGCAGTATTCACGTGACAGACGAAACAGACAAGAATAGGTAAAACACATACCTCGAAGTTGCCGCATACTGGCCTCCAGCGCTAGATGCTGCTGAATAAGAAGGTTCGCGCTGTGCACAAAGGTATGTGCAAAGAAACAGAAGCAAATGATCAAAGAAAGCATCAGAAAATGGGCTCGGGGGATGCGCCCTGAAAAGAGCAAACCATTCAACAAAGCAACCCGAAAAGGGCTCGGGGGCTCCCCCCAGGACGATAAAAGAGAACAACTTAAGTGCACAGATGGAGACTCCAAAGGTCCACAAGGGGTCTTCTGAGTACCGACCACTCGAGCCTCTCCCGAAGAGGGATTCGGAGCATCATCCTCAAAGTCGGCCACCATCTGAGAGGAAGCAGCCCTCGGCTTCGACTCACCTACATCCTCTTGAGTGCCCTCACCAAGAGAACCCTCCGAGGCGTGGCTGCAAGAAATTTTTTGATCAAGATAAGAGGAAACATTGCACACGCAAAAAACAGAACAAAACGCATCAGAAGATACTTACGAGTCAATGTCACTCAAATTGAAGATGGGTGGTGCCTTCTCCTTCTTCTTCTTCTTGGCCGGCGGCTGCGGCGCCATCGTCCGAACGGGCACAGCTGGGAACGTTGTGGAAGAAGCACCATCATCCTCGCCGTGGCGCTCGAGGAAGGATGGACCCTTAGGCGTCGGCGGGGTTGAGGAATCTGAAGACTCGCTCAGACTCCGTGCACGCTTGCGGGTATGCCCCTCACTCGCCTTGGGGGCTTCATGGGTTGGAGATTGCGCCGGCAGAAGCTCGGACTCAGAGTCCACAACCTTGTTGTCCGGTGCAACCGAAAAGTTCTCAGGCAGCGGCGGCATCATGACAGCTAGCTTCAGCTCCTGCACACAAATACAAAATTCGTGATTACCAACAATATTACAGCATTCGAACAATAATAAGGCGCAATGTGCATAACACAACACCTGAGGGACTGGCTTCGAAACGCTGAAGGGGGCAGTCAGTGACTTCCCTAGGAGATCTTCATTACCCTTGTACTTCAGCAGCGGCCAAAGAACTCTATCAAGGTCGCCCCTGGAGAGCTCTTCAGCCGAAACGCTCGTCGGGTCGTGGCGGCCAGCGTAAAGAAACATCGGATGTGCCCTCTCTTGGAGAGGCTGCACCCGACGTTTGAGGAAGGTGTGGATAATATCCACACCATTTACCTACTTCTCAGCAACCATCTGGAGCGCCCCCACCCAACCGTAGAGCTCCTCCACCTCCGCTTCCTCGCCCTCCATGACGTGGTTCTTCCAGGACCTCTTCGAAACAATTTCCTGGGAGGAGTCGAAAGGAGCGAGGCCAAATTCTTGCACGTCCATTGTGGAGTCGCGGATGTAAAACCACTTCTTCCGTCAGTATTGGATGGACTCGCACATAGAAAAGGAAAAGAAGAGAATAGTAGATCGGATGGAAATGACACAGCCGCCGAGCAGATAGACTCTGCCGGTGCCAGACTGCCTCTTCACGGAATAGAGCTTCCGGAAGAGGCCAAAGTGTGGCTCGATACCGAGCTAGCACTCGCAAAAAGTGATAAACCAGGCGATGTGGAGAAGAGAATTGGACAAAAGATGATGAAGTTGGATGCCGTAGAAAAAGAGGAGCCCACAAAGAAAATCATGGACAAGAAGCGACAAGCCGCGAAGAACAAAAGCGACAAACATCACCCGAAACCCTACGGGGTGGACGGGAATTACCTCATCGCCTGGAAGCTTTACAGCCCCCTTGTCCTGCGGAATCAGCCCCGCATCGCGCAGTTTGTGCAGGTCACCTTCGCACGCCTCCGTGCGCTTCCAGTTGTCGTCTGTGATGCGCGTGACACCAGCAACCTTCTTGCCACAGCCAGTGGTGCTCGAACCCGCTTCGGTGGAGGTCTTCTTCGACTTGCCCATTGCGGAGCGTCGATGACGGCGGTGCATGCGCAGGAATGAAGAGGGAAAGAATCGGAGAACGTCCAGTGCGCGCGAGGCAGTGCTCATGAAAATGGAGGCAATGGTGAATGCAAATGGCAAGGGGTGAAAACAAATCATTGTTTTCCCCACGGTTATAAGGATGAGGACGACGAACAGGAACCGTCCATCCAGAAGTCCTAACTCTAAGGACATATCCAACCGTACATGTGTCAACACAGCAGAGAACCGTCGCCCGCACGCCGTCCACTACGCACAGAAACCGAGGAGACGCCGTACTTCTCGCCACGTCGCACATGACTAGTCAACTTCAAGTTAGAAAGTGGGACCCATGTTCGTCCTGTTACGTCACCTCTGGCGCCGCAGACGGTTGAGGTCATCGATCGTCAGCACTAACGTCATCAAGCAGTCTAGCAACGGCTGGAATTCCTCGACTGATGAAACAAGTACTTTCTCGAATCTACGATTCGAACAACTACTGGGGGCTACTTCTATCAGGAGCGCTGGCCACGCACCTGAGAAATGATTGAAGAACTATAACTCCCGACTATCTTCGAGTCCCACGTCGAGTCTACGACTCCACTATGGACTCCGGGGCTACTTTCATAGGGAGGATTGGTCAAGCATCCGAAAAAATTGTGTCCTACGGACCCGAAGCTAAAAACAACTTAATTAAAAGTCTCTGCTCGAGTCTATGACTCGAACAGACACTCGGGGACTACTCCCATAGGGAGCGCTCGTCGTGCACTCTATGAATTCTTCTACTGCGATCCTTCGTTTCAAGATGCAAAAAAACTTTCTAGCAACTTTGCCCAAAGAAATGCTAAGTAGGAAAAATTTTCCTTAGACACCCTAAACACCTCCGCGGTGATAACATTTCAGATGTTGTGTCTACGGCACAAAGATAAGACCTATAGATATCATCTGATGGCCTGGTAACGCACCTGACTATGCTATGCCAGTAAAATACCGTGTCAATAGACACGATGAAAAATCCTGATGGATGCACATCACTTGAAAACTACTGGGATTTGACTCCTGTAAGACCTCAACGGCTTGAGTCGAATTACGCCATCATTCATTCTAGATTCGAGTCTAGGGACTCGAGTCTGAAGAAGATCGTGTTGTTTTGTCCTAAGACAGTTGACTGGCCCTGATCCGTCAAGAGAGTCAGGCACATGCATCAACAATCCCTACAAACTAAAATCATTCTTTCTCTTATAAACAGGACCAACTCACCCTAAAGATTGAAGAGTCCTCAGCCGAATCTACAATTCGACTGAACACTCGGGGGCTACTGACATGGTTATACCCTACGGGTACACAATATTAGTATACCTGGTCCAGTCCAAGGAAGGACCACAAGAACATACACGGCCTACGGAGACTTTCGGGTGGCCCAAGCCCATGACGCCTTCGGATCCTTGGAGAACAAGACTAGAGTAGATAGAATTTCAAAGGGGAAAACCCTAATTTGTAACCGACTCGACCTGATTCCCTAGACCTGCCTATCTATATAAAGGCTAAGAGGGCTCGGCGAGGAGGGTACCTCAACTCACCGCATACACACCTCCACACCAGATTGCATCTGCGCACCCCTGTACCTTTCGGTTCCGCCGTAATCAAGAGCAGACATGCAGGAGTAGGGTTTTCCCTCCGGGGGCCTGAACCTGGGTAAACTTCGTGTCCCCGTGTTTCTTGTTTGCTAACCATTCCGCGATCTCCAGCATCCCCATCTTCTCCAAAACCCAAGTCCATAACAATGGGCATTCACGAGATCGAACCTCGTCAAAGGGATAGACGGAGTTTGACAGAAGCCGAATCCCAAGTCTTAGAAATATATGTAGTATTAATTCATAGTTAATCAACGGGGGTATTATCATGGGGACATTATATCTAAATGCGGTGGTTGGACTTTATGTCTTAATATTCCCTTGTTTGTTCTTAATTGGCCTTGGAATCAACCACTAATGGTGTATTTGCTCATATCTATGGCTACACCTAGTTATGGATCCTCCTAGAAGAAACAATAAAAAGACTATATATGTGCTTCATAAATGGTGACAACAAAATAAATGAAATAAAAATTTGCCTAAAAAAATCTCCCATAGATTATTGATACGTCGTAAACGTATCTATAATTTTTTATGTTCCATGCTTGTTTTATATCATTTGTCTTATGCTTTCTCTACACTTTGAGATATTTTTATACACTTTCTCGAACAAACCTATTAACAAGATGCCACAGTGCCAGTTGCCTGTTTTCTACTGTTTTTGCTTTCAGAAAAGCTAAAAATGAATATTCTCGGAATTGGATGGGACAAAAGCCAAAGTTACTATTTTTCCCGGAGCGGTACAGAAAATCGAAGCAGAGACGGAGTACGGCACGAGGGTGGGCACATCCTAGGGTGGCGCGGGCCCACCTAGGTCACGCCACCAGGGGTGTGGCCCCCCTGGACGCCTCCTCGCCTTGCCCCTTCGCCTATAAGAAGCCCCCGGGGAGAAAACCCTAGATCGTCAATCATACATCCACAAAAAGGTCCACGGCGCCGCCGCCACCGAAGGGGAGATTCGGGGGATAGAAGTCTCTGTTCCGGCACCCTGCCGGGATGGGAAATTGCCCCCGGAGCCATCTCCATCGGTCTCCACCACCATCTTCATCACCGTTGCTGATTCCCATGATGAGGAGGGAGTAGTTCTTCCTCGAGGCTAAGGGCTCTACCGGTAGCTATGTGTTCATCTCTCTTTCTATGTGTGATCTTATTGTGATCATGAGCTTTGTAATCAAGTAGATCTACTTTAATACTCAAGTGTTTCAATAGATCTCTGCTCTCCCCGTGTGTGTGAAAGTGACAGCGTGCACACCGTGGTGGCACTTAGGCTGGAGTTCATAAATATTTATCATGAGTATATTTGGAGTTGGATGTATTTATGAAATTGTGGTGTTTGTTGGAACCATCTAGCGCTCAAGGTGACAGTGTGGGGTTATCTAGATGGGGAAGTCGGAGTTTGAGGAGTATTGTTATATCCCTACCATGGATTAGAGTGTCCAACCAGAGAGTAGTTCAGGGTAGTATCATGAAGAGAATATATTTAATGAGAATGTTCACTAGTGAAAGTATGATCCCTAGGCCTTGTTTCTAAGCATTGAAACACCGTTCACAACTAGATATGTTGCATGTTTGCTTGCTTCCATATTTTTTCCTTTAGTCTCTTCCACACTGTCAGAAGCTCTTTTCTGGCACCGTTACCACTTATAATCATCCATACCAATCTCTTCGCCGAACTAGTGCACCTATACACCTGACAAGTGTACTGGGTCTGTTGGGGACACAAGATACTTCTTGTATCTTGATTGCAGGGTTGCTTGGGAGGGATACCTTTGACCACTTCCTTCCTGAGTTCGATAAACCTTGGGTAATCCACTTAAGGGAAATTTGCTGCTATTCTACAAACCTCTGCACTTGGAGGCCCAACAACTGTCTACAAGAATAGAAGGTGTAGACATCAATTATCCACATCCACTCCACTAGCTCCACTTCATTTGCATTATTTTACTTATAGTATTTATTTCAACTACTTTATTGTTTTATAGTTAATACCAAAAGCAACCAAACACACACTTTAGATCCTAGCTTTGCATAGACGACCATATAAGTGGGTTATAGGTCTTTAGAGAATAGATAGTTTAGCTTCAGCTCCTCATGGGTTCGACACTCAAATACTTATCGAATTGTACTACGGTGATCCCCTCCACTTGGGGGTTATCACATGTTCATGGTTAGGAATCCTTAACCATCATTTAATCAATGAGCTAGTTAAGTAGAGGCTCACTAGGGATACGGTGTTGTTTATAAATCTACACATGTGTTATGATTCCAATCAATACAATTATATCATAGAGAATAAATGTTAATCATGAACAAGAAAATATGAATAATAACCAATTTATTATTGCCTCTAGGCATATTCCCAATAGAAATCCCAAAAAATCATCCAGTAATGCATGTTTGTGGAGTCAATATCATCTAGCCATGTAAAGTACCCATGTATATCTTTGTTATGTGCAGGGCCATATATATTTGTAAGGAACCATTTTCTTCTTGACTCTTTACAAATAAATTATGTGGTCACGTGAAACCTGCTTTTAGTGAAAATATTTCCTTCAAGTGGGCTTCTGTTCCATATGGTAATTATGTCGCCTAAGTTTCCAATAGATGAGGTGTAAGGAAATATATAAGCTCACAAACAAATAAAGACCACTTGGCCTCAATATAAACTGACAAAGATGTCTAACAACTATAATAGCACTGACAAGATAGGTTCTGATAATTGCAGAGGCACAAGTTCTAATAATAATTACATCACATTAAAAATTCTCATACTAATAACTGATATATCATAAAGTGGGCAGCTACCTGCAAATTGAGGTATCAGATGGATAATACAAATATGAAGATATTGTGGCAATACATTAGCCACTTTCGTTGAGGAGCTTGTTAGTAGAAACCTCACTAGGAGGGATTTGACATTTCTCAATACCAATGGCTTGAATGGTGCTGAGAGGATGCTCTGGGGAAGGAGGAGCATTTGAGTCCACTATCTCAACAACAACAAAATCTACCTTTGTAGCCTGTTCTTAGCCTTTTCTATCTCATTTCCCTTCTCTTTTTCCTTTTCTTCCTCTTGCTCTTTCATAGTTGCTTTGGTTGTTGTTTCCTTGTCCTTATACCCTCCACACAAGTATGCAATTCTGCGCCTCCTTCCAACTTCATTAACATCTTTTGTTGATTGCTTCTTCCTCTTGATAGCAAGAGTAGAAAATTGTCAATATGCATCTTAGAGGGTTCGGTTCCGAAGTCATCATCAGTGACTT
Source organism: Avena longiglumis (assembly GCA_030063025.1). Taxonomy (NCBI): domain Eukaryota; kingdom Viridiplantae; phylum Streptophyta; class Magnoliopsida; order Poales; family Poaceae; genus Avena; species Avena longiglumis. The sequence continues at coordinate 535,877,288 of CP125976.1, forward strand.
GCTAAAACATGGAATATAATTGAAAATGGTTATATAGGTAGACATCAACAAATTCATATGATTGAAATGTACGCATAAAATTATAAAACTATGTTATAAAGATCTTCCGGATCTCAAAGCATTGTTTTTTATAAAGAGAGATTTATTAACTCAAATGCAACACCAATGTGATACACACAAAGAGTTTCAATCCACTAGCATCATCGGAGGGTGTGTGGAGGTGTGTCTTCAGCGGACCTCACTAGTTTTGTTTAGTGTTCCTTCTAGTCTACGCCTATATTTATCGACAACGAATGCTGCTCTTCTGCACTGGTTCTTTGGAGCCTTAGCACCGTGACTTCCAATATGTCTACTACAATAGGCTCTACAATTATAAGCTTGTCTAGCTCCACTTAGAGAGGGTCGAGGACAGCAGTGCGCCTTTGGCTCACTCGAGTGCTTATAGTCGTTGTTAGGTGGTCTAAGGACCTGTTTGTAATTTTTATTTCTTTTGGGATTTCTTGTAGTGTTGATGAGGATTATGAATAGATTTGAGAACTTCTCACAAAAACAATACTATGATGCACATATCCCAACAAGTACCATCATTCGAACAAGAAACTAAAACTAGAGCTCGCCAAAAATAAAAATAAAGGCCACCTAGGGTGTTGGATGACCGATCCGAAGACTAGCCCTACATCCATATGGGGATGAACACATCTCTAGTTTTCCACTTCAAATAGGTACATGACATTGTAAATAGATCCTTGTGTTTGGGGCATTGAAATGTAGACAAGGCATGCGGTATACATGAGTGTCTAACTTGTAGTGGATGAGAAATCTTCTTTATTTCAAACAAAAGAGTCATTCATGCTTAGCCGAAGAGCCCGGCACAAGGTTGCTTCTCTCACCACACACTAGGATATTTTATGCATATTTCCTATGAACTCTCCACAAGTAATTACCCTACATATTGGGCATACACCAGGGTGGGTACAAACTTGAAGGCACTTGAACAATAGAACACGCCTCTTAAGCGGATATGAACCATATCTGGATCTCAAGGATAGATAGTGTAAGTTACAAGATTTTAGTCATGGTTTTGACCAACCCTGATCCTCAAGGATAAACAGAAACCCATAATGATACCCATGAAATTTTGAACATCGTTGCTAGTTTTGTACATGTAGTCTCCTAATCATGTGAGCTAGGCTCGCTCGATCTCAAAGAAGTGTAGAAGCTCCTTTATGTTTATGGTTCATCTCCCGTCACTGGTGGAAAACATGCTTTTAGTCCCGGTCTGTAATGGGCTCTAGTCCCGTTTTTGGGCCTGGGACTGCCAAAACGGGACTAGAGCCCCCCCCCCTCTCTAGTCCCGGCTCGCTATGGCCCGTGACAGATAACAGCCACGTGGTTGTTTCAGCGAGGCGGGGGCGGAAAACCTCTAGTCCCGAGCCGTAACACCACCCGTGACTATAAGGTTTCCTGCCGTGTCAGAGAATTCGTGTCTTTCTCTGTCGCGGCAAAGATTGTGTGTTTCCTTTTTATTTGCCACTTTTCGTTTTGTTTTTTACTATAATTTCAAACATATATTTTAGTACACATATTCTACGCTACTACATACACCGTACACATTGATGCATCTATATAATTAATCGATCCCTTCCAAGCATACATATAATCAATCATATCAAAAGGAAGAAATGTTTTTGAAATTACATGGTCATTGAGGATATAGATATCATATCAACTACATGGAGATCACTAAGGCATATAGAGTTCCTCGTCATCCGCATAATGTTCTCCATGTACATCAAGGACCTCCATCATCATAAATCCCGCCAGCTCCTCTTGAATTGCTCGTATGCGCTGGTCTGCCTCTAGTTTCTCCCGCAAATCATAAATATAATATGAGTCAACTTTCCGCTCACTGGTCAACTCGTGGATGTACTCGCAGACGTAGTGTAAGGGTCCCAACCTTTAATAAGGTAGAGTCCCCTGTGTTTACAATGCTAGTCCCTGGATCAATAGCTAGCATCCACAATTAAGATGTAATATCAAGAAACAAAGGTCATAATACAACTGTATAACCAGGAATAACATAATTTTATTACATCTTACATAGCTCATTTGGCTATTACATTACATTGCAGCAGAATATCTATAAGCATGGGGTCCTTCATCTTCAAGGTGCCACAGGCAGACATGTTGGTTGTAGACTTTGTAATCCTAATCAACCAACTTCACTAATATCAATCAAACCTGCAACATACAAGTTACAGCCACAAGGGTCAATACATTTGAATTGTATTGGCAAGTGATACTATGGTAGTATAGTGGAGTCTATCATCTATATGCATCTGGCAAAGTGGAGTTGAGCCTTGCATTGCTCAAAATAGATTTTCCCTATCATTTGAAAACACTAAGTTTTTGCTTGACAAAATAATCTTTCCCAAGGCATCTCCCAATCAAAGATTGAAGATCCTTTAACCCTTGTTCAACCATAGGTTTTTTACTTAGAAATTTGGATGATGAGATTCTTGATTGCTTCCATGTCTTGTTGCTCAAATTGTCCTTTACCAGGGACATGGCTAAGTACTTAGATTTTTACACTCTGCAGAGGTGGTGCACTTTCCCCACAAGACTTGGTTTCACCAAGACAAGATATTTCAGAAGCCTTTCCTTAGACCAAGTGGACGCGTTCCAACCTATCATTCCCACTACCATCAACTGTCCAAATGGCTAAGTTCTAGCAACCAATGTGATCCAGGCAGAGCCCATATTGCCAAGTGGTTGCACTTGAAGCTTCTCAACATTTGACATCTCAAATCTCTTTGTTCCTGGGTGGCCATCCACAAGTGTGATACACAAGGTAAACCATAGCCATGGGCCTTGTGTAACCACTCAACCAAAAACCACCAAGAAATTACCATTCCACCCAGGTGATTCATTAACTTAGTTGTTTTATTAAAAAACACAAGTCCTCAGACTTAGAAATTTTTCCATAGTATGAATGTATATATTCCACCCTTATTTTCTACTAGCTAAGCTAAGCATGATAGTAGTAGGAATCTTAACTTAGGAAATTTTACAAAGGTTTCATCTACTAGGTTTTCCCATAGCATGGTTTATACTTAGCAAAAATTCCATGCAAGTTTTACTTAGAAAAATCACTAATGCATAGTGAAAGTAAAGGGACAAAAGTATGAAGCATCACTTGCCTTTTTGGTAGAGTATAAGTTCACTCCTTTTCCTTGCTACAATCACACTCTTCAAGTCATTACAATTCAATCAAGCAAGGCACAATCTCAATCTACCAATCAAGCAAACATCACATAAAATGATAAAGTCAAAGTAATGCATGCAAGCATGCCAAGCTTTGTTTTATTTGAAAGAGTGGTTCCTAATGGGTCATAAACTTTTGAAAACACCTAATGGTCATTTTGTAAAGTGGCAACGTCATTTGCAAAAGATTTCACTTCATAAACCATTTTCAAAACAAGGTATCATTTTATGTGGTGTAGAAATGTTTTTACTAAGGCATTAATCTATAGGGTTCACAAAATATGTTTTCAAACCACAAAACCTTGTGTTTAGGGTCAGAGAGTTTGAAACAAAACATTTCCCAAAGGTTTTCTTCCAAAACCATTTTTAATAAATAAACTATATTTTTATTTGTCTAGAAATGGTTTTAAATCAAAGAATCATTCTTTTGTTTCACCAAATACATTTTTGAAATCACAAAGTGTTTCCTATGGTCAGTAGGTTCAAATCACACCATTTGCCAAATATTTTATCCCCAAAATCATTTTTGAATAACTTTTATAACCTAAACAAGCATACACAAGTTTCTGCAAAAACAAACAATTTAACAGAAACTTTTTACTAAACAAAAGGCATGGTTGGATAGGGCTTGTTCCACTGATTCCATCGATATAAAATTTGAAATTTTTGGACGTGTGGATCAAAAGTTATAAGGTTTGCAAATTTGCATCTAAATCAGATTCTAAAATCTGTTTTAAATCAACTAGTGCCACGCGGCTTGTTCTGATTCGTCCATACCGTTTCGGTTGGATCAATCTCTCTGGTGCGTTGGATTTTAAACAGATCGTGCGGCACAGAGCTATTCGTACCCTTTCGATCAGTGGATCTATCGTGGCGCTTGGATCTACATCCTACGGTGCACAGCACGTTAGCCATCGAGTGGCGGCGCTGGCGGCGGCAGGTGGCGGCATGCGCTCAGACGATGACGGTGCCGGCGATACAGGAAGCTAGAGGAGGAGTGGGGTGTCTCACCAGAATCGTCGAAGCTTGCTGATGCTCAACTTGGTACTGGCTAGTGAAGGGGCGCACGAGATCGTCCTTAATCGCTCACCGGAGTTGAGCTGGACCTCGGGTGCGGTCAGACGTCGACGGGGGCGAGGCTACGGGTCCTGCGCGAGTGGATGGCGAGCACCTGGATGTTCACAAGGCACAGGTGAACAAAATGGTATGAGGCTCTGGTCGAGGCGCGCATGGGTTCAGGCGGTGAGGCTCACCGGAGTTGCTTGCAGACGGCGGTGCTGTCAGTTGATGTCGTTTCCGGTGCTGTGAGGCACGCGCGAGCGAGCTGGGGGTGCAGAGAGATGCGCTAGGGCTTGGGGAATATGTGAGTGTGGTCGAGGAGGCGAGGGGCGGTGAATACTGGCCCGAATCGTCGTCGGAGCGTCGTCGGACAGTGGGTGGTGTGGCGAGGAATTGGGTGGCCTGGGGGCGTGTTGAGGTGGGGCGACAGAGGGGAACGAGAGAGGAGACGCTGGCGTTTATCACTACGTGGTCACGGCGAGGGATTAACGCGACATTAAGGCGTAATCAAGCGAAGAATTAAACGGCGGAACGGCAGCGGTGTCTGGGGGAAGAACAGGTCGCGGGTGGAAACGACGAACTAGTAGGTGGGGCCATCTGGCAGCGAGAGAGAGAGAGAAGGAGTGCGGGGTCCACATGTCTATGAGGGAGCGGGTTCCTTCTTTGGTGCGAATCGTTTTCTTCGGGAGAGAGAGGAGTTGGGCTAACTGGGCCAGGTGGGCTTAGCTGGGCTGGGCCGTCCTTGCTCTATTTTTTTTCTGTTCTGAATCTTTTTCTTTTTCCAAATCAATTTCTGTTTTGAAATTCAAACAATCAATTCAAACAATTCAAACAATTCAAACAAATCAAAACTTTGTATTGTGTTTTAGTTCTGTTTAACAACACAAAACAAGTCCAAAATAAAATAATATTTTTATTTTAGGGTCCATTGATAATTAAATAAAATGGACCTTTGTTATTAAATCAAATAGAATTTGTTTTATTAAAATCTTTATTTTGAAATCTAAAATAAAACCAAAAACACTTCAGTAGGTTTTATTTGAGAATATAAAATACTTGGAAAACTTATTTAAAATAATTTAATAAGTTTTAGTGTTTATTTAAAATGGGAAAAGCCTTTACTTTAATAAAATTGGTTTATTAATAAACTCTCATTTATTTTATTTAAATAAACCTTTACTCTTTTAATCAAAGCAAAACCTTTTTGTTTCAAAAATCTTGGCCAAGGTTTAATTTTGCTCTATAAAATAATCTTTATTTATAATTCTATCCTTTTCTTTTGAAACCAAATCTTTTATTAAAAGAACCAAAAAATAGTAATTCCAAATATTTTAACTTTATTGTTTATTTCTCTTTTTAAATCCCTTTAGGATTTTATTTGATCCAAATAGGTTTTGAAAGTTTCCAATTGGATTCAAAAAGTTTCTTCTCACTCTGAAAATCAGCAAAGTTTTATTTTATTCATTTATTTTTCACATTACAAGATTTGGAAAATCTTGGGATGTGACACGTAGTATCCATATAAATGAGTTCCCGGTGGCTGCTGTAAACTCTTCACCATTTTATAAGTTAGCTCCTCTTTGAATGGACCTGGTATTTTCTGTCTGAACCGTGTCCAACACCTGCTCGGCAAAGAAAATGAACAAAGGATTTATTAGTTAATTGATATCAGGAAATGAACGAAAGAGGCTGGTATAATGCGATAATGATTGAAATTACTTATGGAGCATTGCTTTCATGTCGCTCCACTGCTCTTGGTCCCAACTTAATGAGTTGTGGACTTCAACTAGGGACTTGTCAACTTGAATGTTTAGCAAGATCCAGTGAAATCTGCGAACGTTTATATAAGCATACATGCATAGCTCATCGAGTAAGCAAAAATAAAACGTGTGCAAGACAGGAACACTCACTTGAAGTTGTAAAGGAAATAGTATTTCCTTAACAAAATTATTCTCGTTAAGAACCTGCACAGGTCTTCCTCCACGTCATTGGTGTGATTCTTTAACGTATATTCATTAACAATATATGGGTCAATGAACCCAACGTCATATCTTTTAGCTCTTTTGCATTCAAGCATCTTCATTCTGTAGGATATAATATCATACAAAAGGATATATAGTTAGGATAATATATTAAATGCAATGAATGAGCTGAGCTACAAACTTAATTATAGAAATAAATCACTTACAGATAGTAGCAACCAATGATAGATTTGTCGAGGGCGCGCTGGTTGTATAACTGAAATAGTTCGGTCATTTGAACCTGTATCGATTATGCTTTGAAGTGATGCTCCTTTCTCACGTCTACCAAAAACCAATCTTTCTGATGTTTTTTTATGTTTGCAACATGTACCATGTGTGCAGATTTCGCATATGTGTGGATAGACGTGCGAGCTCCTCATTACTGAATAAAGGCTTCCCTTGGACATACTTTCGTACTATCTGACTCACTGGCGTATCTTCATAGCCTAAATATTGACCAAGAGACATATTTGTACCATGTGTCCGTTAGCGTCCTTCGGAATAGATTTTCCGCCAGGACCCTTTCCAAAAGTTACTATTTAATCCAAATCTTTGACCATATCAAATATATCAGCACCAGTACGCTCCTTAGGCTTCGTCTGGTGACATGCCAGATCGTTGAAATGCTTGCCTTTCTTTCTTAAGGGATGCTTGGCCAAAAGAAATCGACGATGCTTATTGTACACATTCTTCTTACAATGTTCCAAATATATACTTTTAGTCTCATCTAAACAGTGTGTGCATGCATTGTATCCCTTGTTTGACTGTCTTGAAAGGTTACTAACAGCAGGCCAATCACTGATTGTTACGAAAAGCAATGCTCGGAGGTCAAATTCTTCCTGCTTTTGCTCATCCCACACGCATATGTCGGGTTCATGCCACAACTGTATAAGTTCTTCAACTAATGACCTTAGGTACACATCAATGTCGTTTCCGGGTTTCTTCGGACCTTGGATTAACACTGGCATCATAATGAGCTCCCGCTTCATGCACAACCAAGGAGGAAGGTTATAGATGCATAGAGTCACGGGCCAGGTGTTGTGATTGGAGCTCTTCTTCCCAAAAGGATTCATGCCATCTTTACTTAGACCAAACCTTAAACTCCTTGCGTCATCTGCAAAGTCCGGATACTTTCTATCGATTTTTATCCATTACGACCCATCAGCGGGGTGTCTCAATATCCCGTCTGACTTACGTTCCTCTTTATGCCATCGCAACAACTTGTTGTGCTCTTTGTTTCTGAATAAGTGTTTTAACCGTGGTATTATAGGAGCATACCACATCACCAGGAACCCTCTTCCGGGGGGCTCGCCCTCAACGTCACCAGGGTCATCTCGTCTGATCTTATACCGAAGTGAAGTGCATACCGGGCATGCATCCAAATTCTCGTACTCCTCACTGTGGTAGAGGATGCAGTCATTAGGGCATGCATGTATCTTCTAAACCTCTAAACCTAGAGGGCAGACAACCTTCTTTGCTTCGTACGTACTGGTGGGCAATACGCTATCTTTTGAAAGCATATTCGTTACCATTTTTAGCAACTTTTCAAATGAGGAGTCAGGTATATCACACTCTGCCTTCCATCGCAGCAATTCCAGTGTGCTCCCCAGCTTTTCCAGACCATTTTCACAATTTGGGTACAAGAACTTTTTGTGATCCTCTAACATGTGATTGAACTTCTCCCTCTCCTTTTCATTTTAACAGTCTCTTCGTGCATCGGCAATGGTCCGACCAAGATCATCGGTGCGTTCATCATGTGTCTCTTCTTCATCCTCCCCTTCAGCATCCCCCATGGAAGTATCTCCATACTCAGGGAAACCATGATAGTTGTCATCCTCCTCCTCTTCTTTATTGTCTTCCATTATAACCCATCTCTCTCCGTGCTTGGTTCAACAATTATAACTGGGCATAAAGTCGGACTTCAACAGGTGGCTATGAAGGGTTTTTGAGTCAGAGTAATCTTTCTGATTCCTACATCCACTACATGGACACAATACAAAACCATTGTGCTTGTTTGCATTAGCAACACGGCTCGTCAGAGCGTCGGTCAGTACTGTGCATCCATTCCCGAACCATCTGCATTATAGTAAAAGTATATCAAAACCATTACACAACATGATAAAATTATTACAAGTTATAATGAGAGCTTCTAGAGCATTAATTTTGAATTTTGAAAAATATGCACCAATTTGTGAATTGGAGAAAACAATTAACATGATAAATATGGAGTTTTTTATTATTGTTCTATCAGTGAAAACCTCATTCCATTTTAAGCTTTGAAACTCTAAAATTACACATTTCAATTTTCAGTAACTATGTGCCTAATCAAAATTTGTTACACATATCAAAATCCTTCTACTTCTAGAGCATGCATGCATTGATCCATATATCTATACTTCTAGGGCATTATAGAGCTAAAATAGCAATAAGAGATGAAAGAATGAAGTCCTAACCTTTTAAAACTTTGGATTTAAGGGTTGCAAACTAAATCTTAACAAATCTTGAGAGAAAAAATGGCATGAACCCGGCTTGCTTCTTTGAGTAAAATGGCCACCATATGGCTAGGGCAGGTGGATACGAAGCTGTATATATATACTGAGGGACAACTAGTTTCGGGCCGTGATACGACCGGTGACTAATAGTCCACGAAAAGAGTAGCTGGCTCGCTCCAGGTTATTAGTCCCGGACCGTATTACGGACCGGGACTAGAGGTCTGGTCTGGCCCGGGACTAGTGTCTACGACCATTTCTAGCCGTTGGAGGCGTCATGGCCCGAGCTAGTGCTAGTCGCGATTCGTGACAGGCCGGGACTGCTGATTTTTGCAAATCGAACCAAAGACATGTTTTCCACTAGCGTGTACCAGCAACCTGAAGAAAAATAATGCACCAGCGTACACATGCACGCACTTGTGAGCACTTGTGCAAGCATTGACAAAACAGAACGAGGGAAAAAAAGAGAGAAAAAAGGTAAGAGAGCTGCGCCGCTACGTGGAAGGATTGGCTCAAGACAAACTGCTGCTTGCTCCTTTCCGCCCTGAGACGCAGGAGACTTCCATACCTCGGCATGACAACTTGGACTCCCCGAACCGGTGGGTTCACTGTTGAGAACCCACCCAGGGTTTGCATTCTCCTCATCTTTTTCTTGCAAGCAAGCGAAGCAACGAACAACCCAGTTGGTGAGGTGACATGCTGCCATGCTGGTAGTGTCGAGGGAATCCGACGTTTGACAAGCCAACAGTGAGGAGACTCGGGATTGATTTGATGCCCGCCCCGCCCAGTGGGGCGCAGGCATTGGTGAATCCATTGACGACGCTTCAAATCCGTTCATTGGCTGCATTTCATTTCAAGTTCCGGATGATGAGATAGCAAGGCTGAATTTTAGAGCTGCCAGTAATTAATAACTTGTTAACGAATATATATGTTTCTTGCGTCCAAATCATTGTGTACGATTATTAGAGGTTAACGAATATATATATATTTCTTGCGTCCAAATCAGTGTGTACGATTAGAGGACCTGCTTTTCCTCAATCAAGGAAAGTTTCTTCTTCACAGATAATGAAAACCGGCATCTTGTGTCACAACACCATTTTTTCCTGGTTTGGCCTGCACCGCACGAATCCACCAGGCCTTTTCGGCGGCAAATTTATGCCGATTTCATCGCCATGCTACAGGGAATATATGGCGGCCGGGGCGCCTTGACATTCCTTGGCAAGTGGAGCGCGCAAAACCAAAACATTGCGTGGCCAGAAACGAAATACGAAAGATGATTTAGCTCCTCGCAAACGGACAACCTCCCGTTCAGGAACTAAGGTGCCGACAAAGCATCTACAGAAATCGCATGCACAGGCCGGGGAAAACGACCTCCGAAACCAACGGATTTTGCCCCATTTGCCATTGCCATTGCCATTGCCAGAGTGTATGTAGCCATGCAAACCGGCACCTGCACAGTCATATAGCCACTTGTTCGATCGGATATAATTCGACCACCACTAGCCAAACTCGCTGTTATTACAAAAAATACATACGTGTCTATAGTTCGATGGATCAGCCGACGTACGGTTATGCATAAGGGTCGTCCTCTCGTAAAATGTGAGAGTAGCATGATGTCGTGTGGTCGTTATCAGTACGCCCTGCATGCCGATCATGGCATGCTGCCAAACACTACAGGAGAAGATGGATACGGACGGTCGGGTCCTGTCGACGTAGCCCCAAAATTCCGTCTATGTAGGTTGCACCGACGGTAGCTGTCGTGTACAACCCTGTAGGCGTAGCCTCTCTTTTAGTCGGCGTAGAAAAGCCATCGATATATATAGGCGTAGATCGTGTGGGTCTCACCTAGAAGACTAACAGACGTTTGGCTACCGCCGCCGGCTTCTTAGATTTTTCCAAAAAAATAATAAATTTTTTCAAATTTTTGTTTTAATTTTTTTCTAATTTTTATTATTATTTTTGAATTGTTTAACTTGTTAATCTTGCATGGACATTTTTTTTCTAAATACACTTAGTCTCAAGTCAAATTGTACAAGTAGTCAAACTTCCCAATCGGTCACCCATACTAACACTACTTTAGCCCCAACACGCTTAACTTTTCTATTTCTTCCACATTAGCTTCCGACAAAGAAATTAGAACTTGTTGTGAATATTATCATATTAATCCTATTAACCATTGACTATAATGTTAGACGTTTTTATATTTTTACAATTCAGACAATTATTTGAGTAAACAACAATGAATAAGTAATAATAATCTTGAATTCAAATAAAAATAAAATAAATTTTATTTATTTTGCCTTTTTCATTTAAAATTGAATAATTCATATCTACAAATATGTAAATCATAATTTGACAAATAATATATCCAAATCAATCAGAAAAATGAGTGGAATCCAAATATGACATCCCTATCATCTATTTAATTATATATCATAACTCTTTAATATTAGACCAACTGAAACTATGTCATGATTCATGAAACACCCCGTTTTTGCACTCGGAAAATAGAAAATGGCTTTTTGGTGCGACAAAAAGGAAACCTCGCATTGGATCTATGATGAAATAGCATATTGTGAACCTAAAAATGAATTATACAAAAAATCATGAGCATCATATCATGTACCTATAGTTCAAATCTAACTCACTTCCTATCGATTCGACGGGAATTTAACTTTTTTACGAGTGGTGGACGAAAAGGTTTGAAATATCCCGATTGGTAATTGTCCATTCAAAGTGGTCTAGTATTTTTGAAAAATGGGGTATTATCATTTTGAAACTTCATTTGGTGGTTGCTTCATAAAACACCTCGTTTTTTGCACTCGAAAAATAAAAAATGGCTTTTTTGTGTGACAAAAAGGAAAACTTTCTCCTGCAATATTGTTCGTCATCCCATGATACACATGCGTACATAATATGGGCATATTATCGCAAACTATACCGCGATTCTAGCAGTAACATTGGTCATCTGACCTGAAATCCAGAAAACCTCGATTGAGATAGGTCATTTTGTGAAGGTTTTTCTAAGACACAATCAATATACCAAGTTTTTTATGTCTGTTTTAAACTATCGTCAAACTTTCTAAATTGACGGGCATGAAGATTCTTAGCTCGGGGCTGAGCCTCACTAAACTTGCATTGGATCTCTGATGAAATAGCATATTATGAACCTAAAAATTATTTTTTTCAAAAAATTATGAGCATTATATCATGTACCTGTAGTTCAAATCTAACTGATTTTCTACCGATTCGGCAGGAATTTATCCTTTTCATGAGGGATGGACGAAAAGGTTTGAGATACCCATGTTAGGAAATTGTCCATTCAAGGTGGTCTAGTATTTTTGAAAAATAGGGAATTTTCATTTGAAACTTAGATTTGGTGGTTGCTTCACAAAACACCCCATTTTTTGCATTCGAAAAATAAAAAATATGTTATACAAAAGTATTTGTATTTTTTATATATTTATTTGAACACAAATATGTAATATTTGAGTTTATATAGATAGATCTTATTTTTCTGTAAATTTTGATATATTATATATATTTTTCTGAATTTAAACGATTTAGTTATAATTTTTGCTAAGATTAATATGGCAAAATGGAAAAATAGCTAAGCCGTCGGCGTAGACTTGATGCCGTCGCTCTATCGTTAGCCTAATAGACTACACCGACGGTTCTTTTTACGCCGACGGCTACCGTCGGCCTAATATCCTACGCCGCCAGCAAAACTGGGCCGACGGCCCTGATCTTTTGCCGTCGGCGTATAAAAAGGTCGTCGGCCTATCTGGTTATTCCCGTAGTGAAACACATAGAGGCATTTGATGCCATAATGTAAGCTAATTTAACAGATACCAGCGAGAATCTTGTATTCCCTCCGGTCCATATTAACGGTCTTAACTTTGTCTAGTTTGACAAAGTTGAGGCCATTAATATAGACAATGGACAAGAGGAAATACTAATTGTCTAAAACAACTAATGGCAACTCCCTAATAAGAAGAAAATACAAAAATTTGTCTTGAACTTGTCATATCATACGAAAGCTATTCTTAGTAAGCAGGATGATTACGAAAGCTTTCGTGGTGACAGCATTAGCTTGCCGATTGGGTTTGACATGCAGCCGGTCTCCCATTTAGGCATGGATGCATGCATGATAACTTCATAAGGTATCTCTCCCTATCGACCAAAACCTCGATCAGATGCATGTACAATACACAATTAACACGGCCGGCCCGCCGACGACGAGCCCGACGGCGCATCATTGCGCGCCGCGCCTTGGTGGAAACGGGAGAGTAGAAGGGTCGCGCTGAAGTGAAACGATCCGGCCGGCCGGGCATTACGACGCCGCGTCGCACGTAGCAGCAACCAGGATGGGCGCCAACGGCATCTCCATCCATCCATCCATCAGTCCGAACATGGATCGCGCACGAGACTTTTGGCCCTTCTTTATCGCCTAAATCCTAGTGCAGAAAATCATAACTTGCGTTGAAACATGGGGGGTGCAGGTCGCCCAAGTACTAGAAGGGCTGATCGTGTCTTGTACTGTTGTCGACCTTGCATTATTGGATATCTCCTCTCTCTGCTCTGTTGGAGATTTGTACTGCAAAAATCGCATTGCCATGGTCGGCCTTATTGGTCGCACCGACCACGTCTGGGTGCCGATCCACCCACCACGAGCAACCCCTCGTGACTGGAATACTAACTGCGGGGCTAGATATAATAGCGGTCCCTATGGTCGATACTTGTAATTTGCATAATTTAATCTATATACTTGTAAATTGGACTGATTTAGTTCAAAAGCATGTTTGTGGTTGAATTTGAGCTAACGGGGACGATATGTGGAAGCGGTCGGTCCCACTTGCAGGAGAGCGGTTGGCGTGAAAACTTGCAGACCCCCTCCCAATCGTATATTCCCGTGGATTTTGGTGTCGCTTTGATGTCATCTCCACTCTATGAAAAAGGTGTAGTGATCGTCACCACCATCGTCTCCAACTCCATCGACTCCCTCCTTTTCCCTCCCTCTTATATAGAATACTCTTGAATTGAAGGATACTGTAACGACGTGTAGTGTTGGCTTATTGATTAGATGGAGAGCGGGTCTACATGCAAATATCTAGGAGCAGAAATACACGTTGTAGATGCATGAGGGAGTCTCTGCAAATTTTCAGACCAGCTAGTTTCCTATAAGTGGGACTTGCGTTCGCATGTCGTTCGCATCATCTCAAATTCGACAGCGAACATGCGTTTAGGCTAAATCGAGTCCAATTGACAAGTACCAGGACTAAATCGAGCCATTCGGACGTATAGAGACTAATCATGTATTTTTCGACTATTGTGGTTTTTTGTTGAGTTCGCAGCATAGAAAACAAAAAAATTCCTACGACGGGAACCACTAAGCACCAAGATCTATCTACTAGATACAAGCAACGGGTGGATATACATCCATAGAGAATATACCCTTGTAGACCCACAAAGTTTAACGAGGTTGTACTCATGGATGATTTAGTCGAACGCTTGCCGATCTTAAGATCGAGAAGAAGTCCAGCGCCACAAATCAGTAGCACATCCGTGATCATACACACGTTTAAGCCATCGAACAACCTCCGCCTCCTCACTCCAGCTATGCAGCGGAAGCAGCAACTCCTTCCAAACGAAAAGCCACCGGAAACATGTACCTCGCTAGTCCGAGACCATGGGGAATAATTGTAGAGGGGGAGAGAGATCCTTTACGATGATGTGTGCGTGAGAGAGAGGGAGCGGGGGGCCTTTTATAGGAGGAGGGGCACCCCAAGGGGTGTGGCCAGCACATGTCCGAGATTCGATCATCGGTATCTTCATACCTAGTTTGATCTCGTTACCGACATGCACTTTTCTTGTTCCCGTGATATAACATTCTAGTAATCACATCACTTTCTTGCAAGCTAACTAATATGATATCACTGAGAGGACTCAGAGCATATCTATCTGTCATCGGGATAGACAAATTCCACTCTTGATCCATGAACCTCCACATAACACCTTTGTAGCACTGAACCACCTTTATAGTCACCCTGTTACGGTGTGACGTTTGATGTTATCAAGATACTCTTCCAGTGTTAGTGATTGACATGATCTCATAGTCTAAGAAATAGGATTACTTTGTATGATGTTATAGCAATATAAACACAATGACTTTGATCGTAATTCTATACTTCAGATGAATGTTCATCACATTATTCCAACAATGTTGTGGCATTGTTATTAACAACATCCAATGTCCATGATCAGAAACTCCTGATCATATTGTTAATCAACGAGCTAGTTTATAAGAGAGGACTAGAAATTTTATTTTTGTTTATTAAACACATATGTATTAACGTTTCCGTATTAATACAATTATAGCATACAAATAAACATCTATTATATATTTGGAATACATATAATAACAACTTTATTATTGCCTCTCAGGACATATTCCCTTCATCTTTTTGTAATTTTCTCAGATACAGGAGGGTGTTCTTATAAGATTTCAGTCCACATGTGAGCTCAAATTCGACAACAAACAACGAATTGGACTAAATCGAATCCAATTCACAAGTACACGGGTAAAATTCAGCAAATTTCGAGTACGAGAGTATAAGGACTGTTATTGTGTTTAACTCTAACCGCGGAGTTGCTCCTTTATGCCCCTCGGATCGGAAAATAATTCTATGAAACCTAGTCAATAAGTGGATCAACTCGCATAATTGATATGCAGCAATTTAAATCTAGAAAACAGTTGTTAATCTTATTTTTTTTCTCTTTGTTTTAGATATGTGTTATTTAATAAAGTTGATCCACGCTTCTAAATTTATGGACCAGTTCTCGTAAAAAAGAATTCCCCTCAGTTCAATGACACGACGGGGGAGATCTACAAAGGGCGCGGGCACGACGAGCGGGTCGGCCACCCTTGAGGCAACCTCCGCCGCGCGTCTCCTGATTCATCCGCTCCATGTATCGTCGGTCAATCCACACCACCAGCGGGTACGGGGCTGTGCTCAGGTGCAGTCAGTTCTAGGTAGTGTCACCTGTCACTCACCATGCAAGCAACAACACCGCAGGTCCAGGGACATTCCCTCCTGACATGCCTGTGACTATGGCCTCTGGAATATGGTGGTGCACTAGCCACACTTGGAAATGGGAAATGTGTTGCCAAATTACAGCTATAAGAGCATTTCTAACCGATACCAGATACCGTATATCCCCCGTACCATAAAATAACCGCCAGTTTACGGTATGAGACGGAAAAAAGACCATTCCAGATACCCTAAATCATACTGTATCCGAAATTTTTTTACGGTTTCCCGCATATCGTCGCTACGGTGCCGCATATTCCCAGTACCGAGGGTTCCGGATGCGATACCCCGCATCCTTACTTTCACTTGGCGCGAGGGACATTTCTGCTCCCGCCGCCGTCGTCGTCGCCATTTTTCTATCTCGTCGTCCTCACGCTTGTAGCCTCTTCCAGCCGCGTCGCCGCCCACCACCGCCTTCATGGAGACTCCCTAGCCTCAGCTGACCGATTCCACGGCGAAATCTGTGTCGGTGGCCCCTCCGGTCGCGGATGTCGTCGATGACAGTCTTCCGCTTGAGCTGGTGGCGAAACCGGCGAGGAAGCGACTAGGAGCGCTTCCTCGCGCAGCCGGCGGTTGGAAGAAAATCAGCGAATCGAAGGTGCCCTCCATCCCAAAATCCAAGAAACCCGTCACTTGGAAGCCCCTCTCAGCGTGCACGCCGGTGACGGCGGCTCCCCCCGCGTCCGCCACCCAATTCGCCCCTGTTCCTGGAAGGTAGGATCTCGTGCTATATATCTTGCATTATTGGCTATATATCTCCTCTCTCGGCTCTGTTGGAGATTTGTACTGCAAAAATCACATTGCCACGTACGGTACCAGACATCACTAGTGCAGACCCCCCCCCCCCCTCTAACACCGGTTTGGAGGGCCCTCTAACAGCGGTTGTAGAACTGCTGTTAAGGGTTCGGTGTTAGAGGGGGCCCCCTTTAACACCGGTTCTTATACGAACCGGTGTTAAAGGGTGGCGCACGTGGGGCTGACGCAGGGCTCAGCCCCCCCCCCCCTAACACCGGTTCGTAACCGGTGTTAAAGGTTCTCTGCCGCGGCAGGAAAAAGAGATAAATCTCTGCCGCGGCAGGAAAACGGTCTAAATCTCTGTCGCGGTAGAGCTCTGCAGCGGCAGGAAAATGGCCTAAATCTCTGCCGCGGCAGGGTTCTGCCTCTGTCCCGTTCTGGGCGTATTTCTGTGGGAGGGGGGGAATCGATCGGGAACGGTATACACATACATCGTCATCGATACATACGAGTACATGAATAATTAAGCAACTATTATTATACACAAACATCGTCATTGTGTGGTATTCTCCGTAAACGTTGAAGCATCAAGTACAAGACAAACACGTTCAAGCATATATACAACGTTCATTTTGGTGGATATCTAAAGAGTTCTCCGCCAGGCGTGACGACCTCATCAAATATGAACCCCGCCAATTCCTCTTGAATGGCTCGTATGCGGTCAAATGGTAGGAGTTGGTCCCGCATCCGTTCGATCTGAATATATATGAACAATGGGGTCAATATATATATAAGAATAAAACTCAACAAAATTGATGGTAATAAAATAATATTGTGGATTTTGTTTACTTACTCTAAGTTGTTCTAGTGCGGCTTGGCCCGTCGCACATATCGTGTTGCGAATGAACTCGCAAACATAGTATCCACATAAGTTATTGTCGGGTCCCTGATGCGCGCACTTTATGAGAATAGAGAGTTCAATCAAAATAATAATCAAGAAAACATGATATAATGGAATTAGAAGAAGAATCGTAGAGATACGCAGACCTAGCTAGCTAGTATTACTTACATTTTGGTCTACAAATTTTAGTTCTTCTGACCATTCACCCACGGCCCTGCCGTGAACCTTTTCCAAACCCTGTCCGGCAAAGAAAATGGATAAAGGAGTAATTAATTACTTGTTGTCACGAAAGTTGCCGATCTAGTGCGATAATATGATTGAAATTACCTCTGGAGCATCTCTTTAAAGTCTGCCCATAGCTCTTTTTCTTTTCGTAACGAGTCCATGACAAGGAATTTTCCTGAGTCGGGTTGAATGACTAGCAGAATAAAGTGGAACCTACACACGCATAACTCATTATCAGTTACACTTAACATCGAGTAAGCCGAAACAGAATGTGTACAAGAGAGGGTAACAGTACTCACGAGAAGTTGTAAGGCAATAGTATTTCCCTTTTGGTTTGTTGTCTCAGGAAAGACCTTAGCAAGTAATCTTATGTTTGCGGGTTTGGTTCTTACCACTTCTTCATGAACTCTATTTGGGTCAACGAACCCAATGTCAAAAGGGCCTCCTTTCATGCATTCCATAACCTTTTTCCTGCATAATAGTATATACATATATGGTGAGAATATATATACATGCAATTAATGAAGTGAATGAGATGAGATATAAATTACAGAAATAGTACTTACACACAATAAAGGCTGATGGCAGCTTTGTCGAGTTCCTTCTGGTTGAATAGAAAATGCAAGTCTTGAATGTTGAAGTCGATCTCGTCGTCTCCGCACAAGAAAATCTCATCTCTTATATGCGTCGTGATCCATTCTTCCTTTCTCGTCTTGCAGAAATCAAGGTACCACTTGTGCAATCTTCGCATCTTTGTTGGTAGATTCTTGAGCTCCTCTTTCTTGACGAGATTCTTCCCATACTTCCATGGCTGTATGGGGTTGGCATCGCATTTGGGCAAGTTGTCTCCCATGATGTTCAAGTATGCAATGTAAGTCATCCCCATCTCATTGGCCTTTCTTTGTAGCTCTGCCTCGTAATCATTTACGGGAGGAGCGTCCCGTGTGTCGAACACTTGGAGCGGGGCGCATGATTGGTTTTCCTGCTCTCCGAGCATGGGAACTATTTTCTGGAGTGCCGCACGACTGCTATTTTTAGTCTCCCTACGGCCCCTTGCATCCCCTTCAAAATCTGGCGCTCGTAGTCCGGCACAAGTGGGGTTTCAGGTTTCAAAAGATTTTTGTAAAACTTCTCCACCACCGCCGGATCTATTTTCTCCTTTGGCTCGGCCCGTCTAGGTGCAAATAATTTCTTGACCTCTTCTTCCGAGATCCTATTGGTCTCCTCGTCGCTGCGATTCCACGGTAAAACCGGCAATGGCTTGGCGGAAGGCTGCGGGACGTAGTTTTTTGAACTCTTTGGCGTACGGTTTCCTGCGGATTTCTTTGTGGCAGTGCTAGTGATGCTCTTCGTGGCAGTGCTCTTCCGCTTACGCGGAGGAGATGGATGAAGCACCGGAGATGGCTGGCGCGCCGGAGATGGCTGGCGCGCAGGAGATAGCTGAAGCGGCTCAGACTGTTGACGCTGCGGAGACGGCGGGGGTGCCAGTGGCCTCCAATTTGGAAGCACGATGTGTTCCTTCTTCCAAAGAATGGTTGTTTTCACTGCAAATTTGAGTTGAGTTTCCCCTTCACCTGTAGCATGGTCAAGCTGTGCTTCCTCATATTCCTTCACAACCTCATCCACCCCGACAATAGCATAGCCATCTGGAATCGGTCGGCAGTGGTAAGTTCCACCAGCTGTGGAGGTAAGGCATAGCCGACCACCTTAATGGATAAGCCCATTAATCTCACATGCAGCTCAACATGTTCGCTCTCCGTGATCTCATCCACGGGTATCGAGGACCCGCCATTTCAAGCGTGCACGTTCTTCGTGGAAGCCACGCTTTTCCGCCAGAGTCCGGCAGCGATTTCCAATGCAGGCTCTTCGTGCCGCTGAGATGGGCCGTAGATTGATGGTTTCATAGCATTCACTTGCGCGTGCAGCGCCGCAAGTGCATGTTCTATCTGTGTCATCCGCTCTGTACGCTCTTTTTCTTTTCTGCCGCGCCATCTGTAAGAGTCGCTCCACTCGGCAAACTCATCCTTCCACGTCATACCCCCTGTGCCTCGTGCATGTCCAGGGTGTTATTTTTTTACCGATGGCGCGTGTGAGCTGGTCATTCTCTTTGTCGGGATGGAAGGTCCTGGCGGCTGTTTCCTCGTATGCCGTGATGAGTTCAGTGACGGGTTTGGCAAGGAGGGTTGCGAAGATACACAATCATGTTTCTGGGTCCAACCTTGCCCCGATTCCGTAGAACCAAGTCTTTGCACCTAGGTCCCACCCATCTGTATGGGGTGTGATCCCTCTAGCGCGCAGGGCCTTCTCAACTTCCTCCCACTTAGGCCTCTGAGATATGTAGCCACCTGACCCCGTCCTCTGGTGATATTCCTTCTTCTGGGCATTTAGCATATTGGTTTCTGACCTCTTTTTAGCTATAGCACCTTCCTTATATTCCACAAATTCGGGCCAGTGAGGTCTTATCTTCACATAATATGCGTCTTCGAAATTTGGAGTCTCGCGAGCTTTGACAAATTTGTTCAATTTTGTCTTCCAGATTCTGGAAAGCCACCATATTCTTTAGAGTCCACTCTTTGACCTTTTCCTTTATAACCGGATTGTTTTCATCCTCCTCTGGCGGAAGGGTGAAATTTACCAACAACGAATTCCAAAGCGTTTCTTTGGATCTTTCATTGACAAAGGTACCGTCGCCCTTCTTTGGCTTATTCCAATATTCAATTATGATTGGGATTTGGTCCCTAATAAGAACTCCAGCCTGACGTACAAATTTGTCTGCGGCCTTCTTGGGCTCCATCGGCCTGCCATCAACACGGACTGCTTCGATCGTGAACTTTGCACGATCTTTCAACCGATGGCTCGCGTCTCGCTTGCTCTTTTTTCGTAGAAGAAGATGGTTGCTGGCTGGTCGATCCAGAGGGCTAAAAGAAGAAAGAAGCGTTAATTAATACATGTAGAAGAAGATTGTTGGTGGAAGTCAGCAGAGGCTTAATCAATGCATATACCTCGCCGGACTTTGTAATCACTAAATTGCGTTCACCGGAGTCATCATCTTCTCCATGACTACTTGAGTTGTCATCATGTCCCTCCAAGTTAAGATATTGTGAGGTGTCCTCATCAATAATGTTCTCCATTATTTCTTCTTCTTCAAGGTTTCTACTAAGTGGATCCATAGTTTCTACAACAATAATATTTTCTAGAGCAAGAGAGTAAACATTCAAGTGGACTTGGATTCATACACAAATATACATATTATTCATACAAAAATACACAAATAAATACACAAATGAAATTAAAACCCTAAGGATGCTTGATCATTTTAAACGAGTTTCGAGGGGTCCAAACCCTAATTCGGAGAAATCCCGGATGCATATGAGAGGGGCTAGCTACAGTGGATGACCGGAGGCTGGCGGCGTTGGAGAGCGACATAGGGCGCGCGAGGTAGCGTGATACGGCCTACCTAAAACGGCGTTGTTCGAAAGAGGAGGCCGAGGCAAGCATTATAGTGGCGGCGTCGTCTCAGTATGGTCACCGGAGCGACGGCAACGACGGCAAACAACTTGGCAGAACAGATACAATGTGGAGGGGATATCCCTTTTATAAAGCAGATCAAAATAAGCAAGAAAAACCGCGCAGAACCTAAACTTGCCACCGTAGTCAATGAGCCAAGATCAGGATGAGTCAGAGCTCCACAACGACGCCCCCATGAGGGTAACGAACAACGAGACCTATGGTAAAGTGTTTTCACCCGGAGCCCTGTGACGAAGAAGGTAGCAGCATCAGCGGCCCCAGAGACCTATGGTAAAGGGTTTTCCCCGTCTTCTTCTCCGCCCGTTGTCCCCAAGATAGGCCCCAGACCAAGGGGAGAAGCCACGACGCTCGCCAAAGAGCTGCCCGCGCAGTCCACCTTTTAAGGCCGCCACCGACATCCGCGAACTCTAGCCACCACTCCGACGACCAACGACACATCGCATCGCCGAAGAGAGGGACGCCGTGCCGTCGTTGCCAGCGGACACACCTGCAACCCAAGAAGGACCATGCATACACCCCCACATCGCTGGCATACCGCGCGATCTCGCACCCCATATGGCCACCACCGGAGCTCGCACCCCACCTAGGCCGCCTCGCGAGAGGGAGGCGCCCCGTCTCGCTGGGCTGGGCCATCCCCATCGCTCGGCCGCCCGCCGCCCGCACCAGGACCGCTGCGTCGCCGCCACTAAAAACTGCCGGTCGGCGCCACCGCGAGCTCATCGGGACAGCAACGCAAAAGGGAGGAAACAGAGGGGACCAGGAGGTCCGCTAGCTCACCACGAGCATGACGGTGGGCTTCTTGTAGGCGTCGGCGTCGTCGTGGGCTTCGGTGGCACGCGCGGTGGCGGTGTTGGCGCGCGCGAGGGCGACGGCAGCTCCGATCGAGTTGGCGGTGGCGGCCGACGAGGGCGGCGACGGCGAGGGCGAGGCGGCGACGGCGGCTCGCTCTGCTTTTCTCTCTCGCGGGTTTCATCGCTCTGGGAGAAGGAAGGAAGGCGCATTTAATACCCCTCTTTAACACCGGTTCTAGCCACGAACCGGTGTTAAAGTATTCGTTACACAGACTTTTTAACACCGGTTCGAGCCACGAACCGGTGTTAAAGGCAAGATTTCTTTAACACCGGTTCTGGAACCGTGTTAAAGGGGCATTTATTTCATGCATTAAAGGGCATTTTAATTCAAAAATAGGATATGAATTTAGAAAATTCATATCTTTTTCATTTCAACTTAAAAAATATGAATAATATATCATAATTTTCAGAAAAATAATATCTGTCCATTCATGTAAAAACATTTTATATTTACTTTAGATGAAAATTTTCAATATGATTAAAACACTTACATATAAATTTTGATTATTCAATTCAAACAAAAATAAATTGTCAAATCCTAAAACTTTGAACATAAGAAATATTAAGCATCTAAAAAGGAATCTAACCCTATTTTATTAGAGCAAATCATATTTTAATGCCGCACCTTTTGTATTAACATTTTTGAATTGATTGGATATTTAAATGCCGCATATTTTGTATACACTTGAATATGACCAAGCCTCGCTCAAATTGCATTGGATTTTTTATAAAATAGCATATTGTGAACCTAAAAATGATTTTTGTAAAAAATCATGAGCATCGTATCATGTACCTGTAGTTCATATCTGACTCACTTCCTACTGATTCGGCAGGAATTTGTCTTTTTCACCAGAGGTGGACGGAAAGGTTTCAGATCCCCCTGTTGGTACATTGTCCATATAAGGTGGTCTAGTATTTTTGTAAAATGTGTTGGTGGTTTTTTGAATTAGCCATTTGGTGGTTGCTTCACAAAACCGTCCATTTTTTATGCTCGGAAAATGGAAAATGCCTTTTTGGTGCGATAAAAAGGAAAACTTCCTCTTGCAACATTGTTTGCCATGCCATGATGCACATGTATGCACAATATGGCCATATTATCACAAACTATGCCTTTATTCTAGCCATAACATTGGTCATTTGACGCGAAAGCCAAGAAATCTCGAATGAGATAGGTCATTTTGTGAAGGAGATAGAACTGGAATTAAAATACAGAATGCAACTAATGGTAAGTTACATAAAGCACGACTGAAAATTAAGATACATATAAGAACTAAAAATTAAGATACATGGCCAGATTAAGTAACAATCGGCCGAACTTGTTTCGGAATGTTGGAGTGATTCAGTCATGCTCCTGCCTACACCTGCAATACTCGCCACTGTAGTCGTCGTACTCGCTGTCGCCGTCATCGCTGTCATTGTCGGGGTCGCCGTAATTGAACCTTGAAGGCTGAGTACGCGTGGGCTGGACTTGAGGGTAGCGCAGACGGGGGTTAGAGTCGGCGGCAGTGCCATAGGCCATGACGCTCTAGAGAGTCCGACCGCTCCACCATAGCCGACGGCCGGCCTCGTTGAAGTTAGGAGGAGGTGGGCCGTCCTCCTCGTGCCTGGCAAGCGCCCTCTCACGCCGATCCACGAAGAAGGCTTCCCAAGTAGGGAAATAGTCGGGATGCCATCTGGGATTCCTCCGCTGCTCCGGCGTGAGCTCGGTAGTAGTGGTTCGTGATGTCCATCCGCGCCACACCTAGAGGGACAGGAGGAACTGCACCTCCGGCCAAGATCCATCCGACGGGACAAGAGTTCGGGCGGGGGTAGTTCGAGGCGCAGCGCCTCGCCTCCCTGGGGGGTAGTGCTACGGTGGAAGCCATGGGAAAGAGTGATGAGGTTGCAGATATGAGTCTAGAGATGTGTAATGACAATGGAGGCCAACCCTACATATATATATAGTGAAATGGCGGAAGAATCGGAGGAAGAATCAAGGGGAAAATGGCGGGAAGAAAATGGCGGAAAAATGGCGGAAGAAAAATGGAGGAAGAAATAGAAGAAAGAAAAATGGCTCATTTAATACATATCTGTTAATGTAAGAAATATGACATTGTTCTAAAATGGGACGGTTGGAGGGATTTCTGTGCTAGGCAAAGCACTAATGATAGGGGTGAGTGTCGACATTATGTCGTGCGGCGTGTACCTTGTCTCGGATGGTGTCACCAACCGACTAAAGATGAACCTTTAGTCTCGGTTGGAGACACCACCGAACAAAACACAGTCAAGACTAATAATAGGGTGAGTGTCGACATTATTTCGTAAGTGTCGACACTATGCCGAGCTGCTTGTACTATAAATAGGCATCCTTGTGAGTCCAGTCCTCCAGTTTGAGGCATCTCCAAGATGGTTTTCGAGAGCAGGACACCACTACGGCCAGTTTGGGATATGTCGACGGAGCCCAGTCCTCCGGCATCTCCGAGAAACTGGTCATAGAGGCACTCCCTAATATGTGAAATTAGTTAGCTCCCAGGTGTATTGATCTAGTTAGAGAAGTTACAAGCTGCAAGATGGTTTTCGAGAGCAGGGACACCACTACGGCCAGTTTTAGGGAGATGCCGACGGAGCCCAGTCCTCCGGCATCTCCAAGAAACTGGTCATAGAGGCACTCCCTAATATGTGACCGCGCGCGTTTGGAGATCAGATCTTAATGGTAAGTACGAATCGGGACAACTTCTTCTCATAGTCCCGGTCCATCCACAAAACAAGACTAACACTCAAGACATTTATTAATATTAAAAACTGAGACTACAAAACCGGTCCCCCCTATATATAGTCCCGGTCAATCCACAAACCGCGAAAGATATCCTTCGGTCAAGCCACAAACCGCGAAATACATGAACTAGAGTTACATAATATGAGCATGAACTTCTTGGCATATGTCCTTCCTTATGATCGCTTCAGACGTAACCATGGAGCATCTTCTTTACTTAACAGAATGCTTGGGTCAGTTTTCACTGTGAAGGGCGGAATTTCATCAAACTTATTATAATCTTCTGACATGTCTGTCTTGTCCTCGATTCCCACGATGTTTATTTTCCCTGAAAGAACTATGTGACGCTTTGGCTCATCATATGATGTATTCGTTTGCATATTTTTTCTTTTTTTTGGTCTAGAGGACATGTCCTTCACATAGAAAACCCGAGCCACATCATTGGCTAGGACGAATGGTTCGTCTAAGTTCTTGTCTACCTTCATAAGATTGTTGAGATCCACTGTTGTCATGCCATACTTCTTGTCTACCTCAACCCCTCCTCCTGTCAACTTGACCCATTTGCATCGAAACAAGGGGATCTTAAAATTAGGTCCATAGTCAAGTTCCCATATCTCCTCTATGAACCCATAATACGTGGTCTTCTGCCCATTGTCTTCTGCTGCATCGAAGCGGACACCACTATTTTGGTTGGTGCTCTTTTTATCTTGGCCTATCGTGTAAAATGTATTCCCATTTATCTCGTACCCTTGGAAAGTACATACAGTCGAAGATGGTGTCCTGGCCACAAGTACAACTGATCCCCAACAGTGGTGTTATTCGTGAGAAGTCTTTGCAGCCAGCCGCCAGAACTCGCCATGTGTTCACTTATAATCCATTCATCAGACTGCCCCGGGTGTTTGAGGCGTATTAAATTCTTATGTTCATTGATATACGGGGCAACCAAGATAGATCTTTGTAAAACCGTGTAGTGTGCTTGATTGAGAGAATGCCCGTCCCTACATATCATTGTTTTACATCCTAGGGTGCCTTTTCCACGCATTCTCCCCTCATGTCGTGATTCTGGAACACCAATCGCCTTAAGGTCAGGAATAAAATCAACACAGAACTCAATGACCTCCTCTGTTACATAGCCCTTGGAGATGCTTCCTTCTGGCCTAGCACGGTTATGAACATATTTCTTTAAGACTCCCATATACCTCTCAAAGGGGAACATATTGTGTAGAAATACAGGACCGAGAATGGCAATCTCTTCTACTAGGTGAACCAGGAGATGCGTCATAATATTGAAGAAGGATGGTGGGAACACCAACTCAAAGTCGACAAGACATTGGTCCACATATGTTTGTAACCTGGTAGGCTTTCCGGATCGATTACCTTCGAGATATTGCATTGAGGAATGCACATAGCTTCACAATGGGTACTCGAACATTTTCGTAGAAGCCCCTCAATGCAATCGGAGGCAATTGTGTCATAATCACGTGGCATCATGAGACTTCGTGTTTTAGAATTTTTTCTCCGCCATATTTATTATTCCCTTTATATTCGACGAGAAGCCGACGGGACCTTGATACCGCTTTCGACATTCAAAAAGATTTCCTTCTGCTTTGGTAAGAGCGTAGCTGGCAGGAGTTAAGTGGCATCGTTTACCTTCTCATTCTCGGGATGCATAGGCTCTTCAGGGCTTTCAGACGTTCTTGGTCTGCCGTGCTTCGGTGTATCTTTTGTCTTCCATACACTCCTAGAAAGCCTAGCAGGTTCACGCAAACATTCTTCGTCATGCATCACGTCGATTGAAGAGCGGACCTCTAAGACTTTCCAATAGGGTAGGTCCCAAAATATAGATTGCTTCTTCCACATGGGCGCGTGTCCGCATCGTCATTCGAATGATAGACTACTAGGACCTTTTCCAAAGATTACTTCTAGGTCCTTGACCATACCAAATACCTCCTCACCGACGGAGGACAAGGCTTCCTCGGGTTCGCCAGACGCTTGAAATGCTTGCCTTTCTTTCTTCGATGCGTGTTCTAAGAAATCGGCGATACCCTAGGTACACAACCTTCTTACATTTATACAAATATACACTTTCAGTCTCATCTAAACAGTGTGTGCATACATTGTATCCCTTGTTTGTCTACCCTAAAATATTACTAAGAGCAGGCCAATCATTGATGGTTACGAAAAGCAATGCTCGTAGGTCAAATGGCTCCCCTTTGTGCTCATCCCACATACGTACACCTGGTTTGGCCCACAGTAAAAGTTCTTCAACTAATGGCCTTTGGTACACATCAATGTTGCCGGGTTGCCTTGGGCCTTGGATGAGCACCGCATCATAATGAACTTCATCTTCATACACAACCAAGGAGGAAGGTTATAGATACATAGAGTCACAGCCAGTGTTGTGACTGCAGCTCGCTCACCAAAAGGACTCATGCCATTTGTACTTAGACCAAACCTTAAGTTCCTTGCGCGTCACGTCTGAAGTCCGGTACTCGCCGACTTTTCTCCACCGTGACCCATCGGGGGTGTCTCAACATCGCGTCTTTCTTACGGTCTTCCATGTGACATCGCAACAACTTGGCATGCTCTTTATTTCTAAAGAGACGTTTTAACCGTGGTATTATAGGAGCATACCACATAACATTGGCAAGAACCTTCTTCCTAGGGGCCTCGCCCTCAACATCGCCAGGATCGTCTCGATCTTATACATGCAGCAAAGGTGCATACCGGCATGCATACAAATTCTCGTACTTCTCACCGCGGTAGAGGATGCGATCATTAATGCAGCATGTATCTTACGCACGCCTAATCCTAGAGGGCGACAACCTTCTTTGCTTGGTATGTACCGTCGGGCAACTCATTATTTCTTGAAAGAAGATTCTTCATTTTACCAACAACTTTGAAAATGTTTGTCACACACCGTCTTCGCCTTTCATTGCAGCAAATCCATGTGGTACCTAGCTTTTGTGTCCATCTTCGCAAGTTGGATACAACAATGTTTTGTGATCCTTTAACATATGCTCCAGCTTCTCCTTCTCCTTTTCGTTTCACATTCTTCCTTTGCATCAAGAATGGCCCGACCAAGATCGTCATCGGGCCCATCCGCCTCTCTTGATCTTCATTATCTACCGCTGGCGGTATCATCATATTCAGGATACATATTATGATAGTTGTCATCATCCTCTTCTTCTTCGTTGTCTTCCATCACAACCCCTTTTTCTCCGTGCTTGGTCCAACAATTATAGCTGGGCATGAAACCGGATCAAAGCAGGTGGGCGTGAATGGTTCTGGTATTTGAGTAGTCTTTCTTGTTCTGACAGTGAACACACGGACAGCACATAAAACCATTGTGACCACAGTTTGCATTAGCCACAACGATGAAATTTTGGAGGCCCGTAATATACTCATAATTGCGGAGGTCACCGTACATCCATTGCCGGTTCATCTGCATTAATATGTAGTATATATCAAAAATTAATAGGGAGATGACCATTTATATATATAGTACATCAATGACACATGAAAGGATAGTTGCCGACCTCGACCGAGAAGGAAAGAGCAACGAGAAAACTTATTTTGAGCTCTCGGGCATTTCACCGAACACCTCTTGACATATGAAAAAAACACAAACTAGCACTCTTCACACCCTCTTGCTAGGCTCCAAAATGAGATAGTGAAAAAATGGAAGAGTGGGGTGTGAGCTGCGGTGTCTTATATAGCCCCCCCCCTTTAACACCGGTTCAAGGGGGGCTGCGCGGGCCACTGTTGCAGGGTCCTTTAACACCGGTTCATGGGCACGAACCGGTGTTAAAAGGGGGCTTCTTTTTTGCCACACGAGCCACGCTGGTACGGTCCCCCTTTAACACCGGTTCGTAGAAGAACCGGTGTTAAAGCCCTTTTTCAGGATCAACAAAAAGCCTCATTTCCACTAGTGCATGGTCGGTCTTATTGGTCGCACCGACCACGTCTGGGTGCCGATCCACCCACCACGAGCAACTCCTCATGACTGGGATAGTAACCGCGGAGGTACTCCTTTACGCCCTTCAGATCAATGGCACGAAGAGGAGATCTACAAAGGGCGCGGGCACGACCAGGGGGGTCGGCCACCCTTGAGGCGGCCTCCGCCGCGCACTGCGTCTCCTGCCTCATCCGCTCCATCTATGGTCGGTCAATCCACACCACCAGCGAGCGGTACGGGGTTGTGCTCAGGTGCAGTCAGTTCTAGGTAGTGTCACTTGTCACTCACCATGCAAGCAAACCACCGGCAGGTCCAGGGACATTCCCTCCTGACATGCCTGCTGCGACTGTGGCCTCTGGACTATGGTAGTGCAGTCACTTGGGAATGGGAAATGTGTTGCCAAATTACAGCCATAAGCATGTCATGACAAATCAAATCAACTACTCCCTCCATCCACTAATGTAAAACTTTTTAGCTTTTCTTGAAAATATGCATGTATCTAGACATTTCTTTTTTGTTTAGGTCCATCCATTTTAGTGTGAATCTAGTCTACTTTAAAATATGTAGAAAGATATTACTAGATGGAGGGAGTAATGTACATAGCGTGACCCCAATGACGCCATGCTAAGGGTTTCGGAATTATTTTGAACATAACTAGGGTTATTTTGTGTTGAGTTTTCAAAAGAGGTTAATTTTATCATTTTTGCTAGAGTTGTGCATAAACTCAGGTGCAGTCGGTTTCAGAGACCAGCTACTAAGAGCATGTGCAATGGAAGATGTTTAGAGGAGTGTGTCCTAAGGACATGTATCGTTTTCATAGAAGAAGGGTCAAACGGTCGAGCATTACAACACGTCGAGCCACATGCGCCACGAGTACAACCCACGTCGCCCTAAGGACAACACTCACACACTAGACGACTACTCGCGGCTTCACTTGTCCACCTGTCCTAGGTGGTCATGGAAGAGTCTCGTAGCTCTCCACGGCTCTGCCTCAGAAGAGATTTTCCGGATTACCTCCGCCACAGACAGGGCGGACCCCTCGAAAACAATGTCGTTCCGATGACACTAGAGCGTCCAGTAGACAAGCGAGATACCAATCCATAGGTCGCGCTCTCGATCTTTGCCCCGCGTCTCTCAGGCAGCCAATGGCTCTTGCCCCACGAGCTCAAGCAGGTTGCCCACACTTCTCGAGCGAGAACATAGCCCATCAGAAGGTGATCAGCGGTTTCTCCACACTGATCGCAGAAAGGACAGGCAGCCGGATGCTGCAGGCCAGACCTTGCAGCTAGCGGGTGCACGCGAGCATCCGATATGCGGGGATCCTGCCACCAAGGTCTTGCCAGCAAAAAGTGCCTAGTAGCAGGATCTGTTCGTGTAATGGTTGCTAAGGTTTAGCTCGACTTACCCTCTGTTAAGTTCCGACAAAAACAAATTAACCAATTTGCTAAGCATGGGTGCTTATTTCTATAAAAGAGGTGTATAGTTAGTCATGTACCTAGTATAAATAAGCACCGGTGCTTAAGGACAAATCGACTTATTTTTCTAAGCATCATACTAAACACCTTGCATTATACTCCCTCGGTATCAAAATATAAGATGTTTTAGCTTTATAAAAATAATAAAATATAAGATATTTTAGCTTTATAAAAATAATAAATCTAGACGCCTTTTAATGTATAGATTTGAAGTAAACCTCTCTAAACCTATACACTTAAAACGTCTACATATATTAACGGAGGGAGTACATGCTCTAATCATGCCACGAACCACGCCGCAGGTCCATATGGAGATTCCCTCCTGCCCTGCCTCCAACTATGTGCCCGGGTGGTATGTTGTGATGCACCCAAGACACAAAATTATGCCACAACACTCCAGCGTTAAGCATGTAATGACAAAATATTCAACTAGTTCAGTTGTGCTATAGGATTTTTCCAGCCAGGCAAAACTTATACAGTACATGAGCATGTCTAAGCAAGCATCCTGAAGATCAATCTAGAAACTGCTGTTGTTAAGCATAAAAAACAAACTCAAAATAAACAATAATGGCACCAAGACTATGTGTGTGTTTGCGTCGATGCGCCCACTCTAAACCTGTTTTACATCTTTTTCATATGTCAGCAACGCGTGAAGCGAGTCCGGCATCGAATTAGGCAGACAGAAAACTTGTGCCCAGTGTCAGAACAGCCAGTGCTGCCAAACATGTGTCTGTGTTGACTAGAGCTGACAGAGGCTCACTTCGTCTTCTTATCCTCCGTGCTCGTCTCAGCCTCGCCCTCGATCTGTTGGGTTGCCGCTGCTGAATCTGTTCCTTCCAATGTCTGGGGCGCTGACGGTTCGTCTTCCCCTCCGAAGCCAAACTCGTTGACACGTTTCTTGTCAACTGGGTATACCCACCTCTGGTAGAGGTATATCAAGAAGATAACATCTGCACAGCAAGCAGAAATAGTCAGTTAACATCCTAGGAGCACAAACACCTGAATGATATGTCGAAAGACTAGCATAGCATGTTGGGGGGCTACAGCCACTGTTATCAACAACGATAGTATCTTACCATCTCTGAAAACTGAGAGACGATGCAACCATGGCATCTTAATGACAAATGCGAAAAGGTCATCAATTATAGTGTTGAGGAACTTGTAGGTCATTTGTCTCCATGGCATATGAGCCACGGACTGCAGCTTGTAGTTGATAAATAATTGTGGGCACATCATGATAAAACCTGAAAAATGTTAAGGTGTACACATAAGTTCTGCTAACTAGCCTAGGGAATCACAAATAGAACTAGTGAAACAGTGTTGAAGGAATTACTTACCAAACATGTAAACACAACTTGTCAGGGAAGAGAGTACCCATGAGTACCAGCTCTTGTGTTTGTCATACTTGAGTGAATAGACAGCAAAGCCGGCCATAAGGAACAGAAGGACATATGTAAGATACTTCATTGCAATTGCATCATACTCCTTTGTCTTATTTTGTGCATATGATTCACGGTCACGGAACCTCAACATGGGAATCTTTCCACTTCTGTCAATCTGGACACAAGTAAAAAGAGGTTGTGATAAATCATTCCGAGTAGAAAATAACAAGTCATCAGAAAAGGCAACAGATCTCTATATCAGCAACTCATAAGAAAGGATAACTCGTCAAGGACAAATGATGGAATTAGTCCTGAGTTAGCTGAAACAAGCTCATGATTCAGGATCACCAAGACATGGGTTTTACTATATGCTGCTGAGCGAATGTACAAAGTAATTCCAATCCAAGATTGTCAATATACAATTGAATGATGAGGAAAAACTTGATTTAGATACCTCCATTCCATATTAACCGTCGCAGATTTGTCTAGATTCACATGTAGCGTATCTAGACAAATCTGCAACAGTTAATATGGAACGGAGGGAATAGTACATTGTGTATTTCTTCATACATTCATTCATTAGCTTGATTATTTCAATTCCTGTGTCCGGCGATTACTTAGTGTTTATTAAAGTAGTTACCTTTCAGGTGAAGATAGCAAGGATCAGGTAGTTCCATTTAATGCACATATTACATATCGAGCAGACTGGCTCTATTTGTATGCTTGTAACACACTAACAGAACCAGTAATATAATGGCCATGACAGGATAGTGGATAGATAAAAAATATCATAAATGGCTTACCTCAACATGCATTGCTTTCCCGATCTTCCAAAATTCAATGCACACACCAACTCCAGAACTAGCAAGGATCATCCATGAAGTATCATTGTCAAGCAAGTACAGAAATATAATCAGCTGACAAATGAAGTTCAGAACAACAGATTTTGCCGATAGACCTTCCATGGACTTGTTCTTATTCCAAAACTGAATATCTGATCAATGCCAAACATCGTCAAAATATGTGGAGCTGTTGTTGGATTATACTAATATTAACCGCGTAAAAAAACGTGCAATGTACGTACCATTCTTGAAAGCCAGGAAATCAAACAGAGAGTGGAAGAGAGATACAATCATGGTCAATCCCAGGAGATATGGATTTCCTTCAAGGAAAACCCTCTGGATTTTATAAGAAATCAAAGGTCAGTAAGAATCTATAACCAAGAGACTGGCTAACATAGTAGGTTTATGAAAGAAGAAACCGTTTCCAAGGAACTTGAATTAAAACTGCATATACTTATGGCGTCTCACAAAGAATAAAGGGTATGAGAGCCTTCACTTCCAAAAAGAACAAACTAGGGCATGACATATCAAAGGAGAATCTGAAGGGGTAAAGTTGAGAGTATCCATATATACCTTGAGTTCATCAGCCTCGCCTTCAAGCATACTTCCATAGCTACGATGAACTTGGAAAGACTGCTCAATCTGTAGATATAATTGCCACTTGGTCATGCTAATAGGACTAACTTCAAGGTTTAAAGCTAGTTCCTTCACAGTCTCATTGAGTGCTGTCAATTTGTCCCTCAGTAGCCAAAATTCATTGAAGAATACAGTGGGATAGTAGCTGCTTGTAGTTGGATCCACATTCAAATCTGTATCTCTATTGTCAAGGAATACCAATCCTCCCTCAATACAAACAGATGTGGATCTTTTAAAGATAGTATTTTAAACAATAATTAAAGTCCACCAGAAGCTGGCTACTTGCAATGGCATCTTCAAGTGTACAAAAATGATTAAATATAAGATTAGTGACAACAAAGTACTCCCTCAGTCCGGAAAAGGATGTCATAGATCTGTCTACATTCACATGTATCTAGACAGGATGTCACAGATCTGTCTACATTCACATGTATCTAGACACTTTGAATGTAGACAGACCTGCGACATCCTTTTCCAGACGGACGGATTAGTATAAAACACTTGTGCATTCGTGGTAAAATTGTAGCAAAAAATATATATAACGTTATACTATAATTGTTACAGTTTAAGGATACATGGAGCAACAGTGGGAGGAATATTGTTTAGGGGGTACCTGTAAAATATGAAGGAGCAAATATCATTTAAGAAACGTAGAAGCATGAACAGCAATAAATAACTGAAACCATGAAATTACAGACAAAGGGTCGCACAGTAGCTGCATTGTTCAAGTAAAAACATATAATACAAGGGCCGTGGTGAAAGATCATGAAGCTGGAATGAGGATACACATATACTGATATACGAAAACAAATTAAGCAAGATCTAAAACACAGCAAACACATAATGTAGTAGGGCCAGTTTCAGAAGAATCTTTAAAAAACAGAGGACCACATAGCTGTCCGCTTGTTGTGATTAGCATCCACTGAAAGAACAGTTATCACGCATGCATATTGCAGTTCGATATATGGCGAAGCACCTGCCCTTACGCTAAAAAAAGACCTGAAGATTGCACAAAAGTTGTCTCAAATGTTCAAATGCAACAACTATATTGCCTCCCCTTCTCCCTCTTCTTATAGGAGACACTCAAAGTGGATCACAGATTCTCTTAACTCTAAATTGAGGAATTGCATCTACTTTTACCAGTGTTACAAGAATGCACAAAGTGAAGCAATAAATTTTCTTAACCAAGAAGTTAATAACTAATACATTATAAAAAATTGAAGAGGAGGTAAAAGCTAGTAATCATGCCAATGGACTTAACTTTTGAAAACAAACAAAAAATAGTTCCAAACATAGTACACTTGGAACTGATAAGTATATATCGATCTTGTGCATACCGTGTGAAGTCATCGACAAGATTTATTGTCACATTTGGTTTCCAATAAGCAATATATTCGACTGGACCCTCCTCTTTGTCTTCGATTTCTTTGTTATCCTGCAGAAATCAGATATGGCATTTTTTATTCCTGGAGATAACCAATAGTAGAGATTTCTAGTTCATACTGTCTCAACAATAAAGGATGGGGTTGAGAACCTCAGGCGGTGGTTTTTCCTCTGACTCGTTCGAATCTCCAAGCAAGCTCTTCTTATTACCAGTTTTTGATTTCCGCAAATATGCCACAATAGCTGAACATGTGTAATGCAGTGAGCATTTCATACAGACATGCAATCATTAAAAAAGACGGTTGAAATGAAAATAAAGCTTACGGTGTGTCCTTCCGAATGCAGACTTTTCCTCATATTCAGGATCAGTAGGGTCCACAGGGTAACCCGAACGCGCAAAGTAAACATGAGCATACAAAGAGCCATTGTGCTTGAGAGCCTATGCCAGGAACATGCGGACACAAAATTAGGCAAACGAACAAGATATACTTTTAACATAATATGTAAATGACAGCAAGTAATATCCTACCTCTGATGGATAGTATGTCAGTGAGTGCATTCTGGTACTGGTAGGACCCCAGACTGCATATGGTATGTTTGTTTCATGCCACACGAGTGCTTCCTCATTACTGAAGTCGTTAAATTTATCGTTCTCAGATAAATACATCCACATATCCTGCAGCAACATAACAACCATTCAATTTGTGTTTAGGAAAATACAAATGGCTAAGACTAGTGCTTGATGCATGAACCATGCCACATTCATACAGTCAAGAAAATTGGGTGGCACTACTGAGGAGATCATTTTAATCCAGTGACATCCTTTAGTTTGGTCTGATTGGGTGGTACTACATTTAAATCTTAGTAACTTAATTATCAACATTACCACAAGCCACTGACTCATCAATCTGACCAAAAAGGGTTTCAACCTTCTCAATAAAAGATTTGAAGCTATATGATACACCCAGTTATAAGCTCAGTGTGCACACATGAAAACCAGAATTCACCTCCCTGCCCAAAAATAACTTGATAATGTACTAAATAAATTATGCAGCCGCCTTTATTTGGAACACCTAGTGCAGAGTGCAGACAACATTTACCTCACCGAACTCTACACTACAGACCGAGAAAGACACATTATCCATGAGTGCCGCAACGTTTTCAACTCCATACAGAATTACAGTTATTCCATACCATCCATGCATATTGTCATGTCCTCAACTTCATCACAAGCAAACACTTCAAAGACAAATCCCTACCATAGACAGCAAAACAATTCAAACACCAAACATCTTCACATCAACTCAATTGTGAAGCATCCATATGTACCCTACACTACATAACCAAAACTGTCAAGTTTGTTTTTTCCTTTGCATACTCTACTATTGTAGTTCTGAAAAACTATAGACACCCATGGCCTCATGAGATGAGATCCACCCAATTAGAACACCAAACTAACATACCAAAACGCATGACCTTCTTCTCACAGTAAATCAAACTGCACTGCTGCAGAGCACCACTATCTTACACGATCTGCTTGTTTTAGAAGCAAACTTGAGCTACTACTTGTTCGACAGCCACCAACACACACAAAAACAACAGTGTGTTCCCACAATACTGACCAAATCAGCTCCTCGCAACTAATCGGTCCAGAACACGCTATCTTGTTATAGCATCTGCAAGCTATTAACAGAAAAGAAAAGTTCCAGATCACAGTAAAAAACTGATAAAACCCTACACAACTTTTGCGCCGGAGCAAACAGAACACAATTGTTCGCACTGCATAAGCGCGAGGACCCCGCCTTACTGGAACAACAAGAATAAACCGCTCTAAACCGCCAGAGAAACCTAACACGCCTCCTCTACCCAAAATCGAAGTTCCTCGGTGGTGGGTGTGGGGGTGGGGGTGGAAGGCGTTCTCACCATCGGCTCTCCCTTCTGGAAGAGGTTGGACATGAGCATCCCCGGCTCCGTGGGGGCGCGCTTCGGTCCGAAGAACTTGGAGGCGAAGTACCAGAATACCGCCATCCGCACGATGCCGGCGAGGCTCTGGCCTATGCCGCCTCCCTGCCGACCAGCCGGGGCCTGCCCCTGCGGCTGCGCCGCAACGGCGGCAGCAGCCGGCTGCGACATGGCCGCCGGCGAGTTGGATCGGAGCGAGGAGGGGTGAGGGAGCCGCCGAGATGCGAAAAGGAAGAAATTCTTTTGGAGGAGTTCTGTGTGATTGATGCTCTGGGGATTTAAGCGTGAGGTGGTTTTACGATAGATTTTATAGGTTTCTCTTACGGATAGAGACGTGAGTTGTTGTGGAATTGTGTATCGAGTCCATCATCGTGGAGACGCTGGACTGTATTGCCTATCGGTCTCGTGATCTGGAAAGAAACGTAATTACTACAGACTTTGGGGTGTGCGGTCGGTGATAATAAGGCGAATGATGCTGGGATTTGCGCAACGAGGCGAGTTGCCGTCTTCAGAGGAAGCAAACTGCTAGATGCACCTGGGGTCGGCTGAACGTTGGCATCAGAGCAACTCCAACAAAAACTGCAAAACACCGTGCGTAAAAAATAATCATCGATTTAACGCGTGTGCGGCCGATTTTGCTCTTTCAGCAGGCCCTGCATACTTACGCGTTAAAAAAATTCTGCACGCGGCATTTTGCGCTCGGCGACGCAGCAAATTTGCTTCACGCCGACCAGCGCGCGCTATCTCTCGGTGACGTGCGCGAAAACCAATTGCCGTTGAAATATCACCCGTGTCCACGCTGTCCCCATTACTCTCTCACCATTATGTCGGCACCGCCGCGCCTCGGCCATCTCGGAGCTGTCCCGCTGCCCTCGATGACCGTCGTGTCCTCCTTAAGTCGGGACGCTAATTGACGCATGCTACGTGCTCGGCACAATGTCCGTAACAAGGTATGTTTCTTCGCCGCCGGTCGCGCCATATTTTAGTTTCGGTAGACGAAGTGAGTGTATTCTTGTGCTTGTAAAGTATCTCGTATGATTCATCCGACGATGAACTACAGCTTGAGGAAGAGGAGAACATATAGATACTATTAGCTTGGCGAGCGACGAAAGAACCGAAGCGCGGTGGCTCGGTTTTTGGTAGGCGCAAGTTGTGGAGGAAAAGGATTGAAGGGTACGAGAGGTTGATGCGGATGTATTTCAACAACAATGCCACCTTTTCGGAGGGGTATTTACATCGGCGTTTTAGGATGAGCATCGGTTTGTCCAAGCGCATTTGCGAAGAGGTGACCAAGTATGATCGATTCTTTGAGCGAAGGAGGAATGCTGTAACATCCCAGCATTTAGGAACTAACGAAGGGTACATTTAGGAATATAGAATGTTGCATGCATTCATCTGTGAAAATGTGGATAAAATTTTCGCCAAAATAAAAACTTTAAGTGATCAAAGTTTCTTTCCTACTTTGAGATTAGGTTTAGTCTTAAGGGATGATTACTTTAGACTTTGATATGATCTTTGAGGAATTAAGTGTTTAATAAGTGAATTTGAATTTTAAATTTGAGAGAGATTGAATTATAATTCAAATAAATTAGGGATAAATTTTGAATCTTAATTTAATTAAGAAATAAATATTACAACTTAAATTCTATTCAAAGAAAAACAATAATGGATATGAAAACTTATTTCATATCATTAATATATAATCAAATTACAAAATTGTAATTTATTGAAATCATTTCCCACAATTCACAAAAGCAAATATATAAAGAATAAGAATATTATTTATTAATATTAATGGAATCTTTATTACAGAAGAATAAAAGGAAGATTACAAGATAATAAAAATAAAATTACAAAAATATGAAGAAGATTACATTGGACTATTTACTAACTATTCTATAAAAGAAAACCTAATCTAAAAATCTTCATCTTTATATCTGTACCTGCAAAACAAACAGAAAATATATAGAGAAATAAAAGGTTAGAGTTAGTATTGTTTTCTCTCAGACATGTTAGTGAAGTGCACTAGACAAATTCATCATTGAGAAATTTATAAAAAGGGGCAAGTTTCACCAATATGAAAGAATCCATCTTTCATAAATTTAAAGTCAGAAGTCAAATAACAGCCAAGAGGGGCAAATTCACCAGCCAGGTGAAAGTAACCAGATAAAAGTAAGTTTCAAAATTTTGAACATATCCACAAGTGCACAGCAAGCACACAGGCAGGACACACATCAACATGCATGTGGTGTGTTGTCAATCTCACAGTACAGCCCCAAACTCACAAAACCACAAGCACAGCCGTGGAGAGGCACTAGTGCATCTCTCCACTGTTTGCAGACAAGAACAACCAGCTTAGACAGCAGCTTATCAAGCACATCAACCAAACCAAACCACCAAAGATCAACCAAACATCACCAGGATGGTGACATAAGGAGGGGGAAGGATCAGGTGAACAGCAAGGCCAAGTCCAGGAGCTAGGAGGAGAAAGCTAGCTCAAGGTCAAGCATAGTAGTCCAGCAAAACCATATTAAGATCATCACCACCTTACTCCACAAACATCAGATTCTATGGTGAGTTTCATAAAACCTTCACATGATCTAATCATATCATCCAGAGAGAAGCATGTGTTGTTTTATAGAACAAACCCTCAGAAAGCACCCAAGTGGGGTGAATTCATCATAGGGATTTTAAACTCTAAAAGCAAACAGCAAAGTATCAGGATCTAGCCAGAGCTCAGAGCAACATCATTGCTCTGATTGTCAAGCTATATATTACAGTTCAAGCATAAATATAGCTATGATCTAATTTCTAGGCACATCCCTAAAGGAAGGGTAGCACCTTAGAAATAAATCTTTGGGATCCATATAATGATCAAGCTTCCTATCATTTTTTTCCAAGCTTTGATTCAAGAAAGAATAGCTGGTACCACTACCAGGACTATCTATATGAATCAACTAGATAAAATCTGAATCCCTAAGCCTCAGACCAACATCATTGGTCTTAGGGAATTCAGAAAGGAACATTTCCATTTATCTTTCAAAGCCAAGTTTGTTTGAAGCATAAACCAACCCAATCAATGGATTAGAATCAGACTTGTGTGCCATACCATGATGGTGTCACAAGAACAATTTTATATGAATCAGGATAGACATTTGATCATCACAAATTCAGAAAATCAACTTACTAATCATTTTCCTGTTAACACAGGAATCATAACTAGGATATTCCTATGTTAAATGATGATCTCAAACCACACACTAGTTCTAAGCCAACAGCACCAGGACAGTGATTTCATCATATCATAACCATGATCATAAACCCATAAATGACAGTGAAAACTTATCAAGTCACTAACTTAATCAAGCATGGTTTTCCTAAGCAACTATACCATCTGAATCATATGCAATCCAAGCATAAAATCATCTAATAAGCCACCAGAAACATTATAGATCATCTTAAGCAACAAGCCTCAGGCCAATAACCACTTAGCATGTTTACAAATCATCCAAACATGATCCAATTCATCCAGTACATGATCAATCACATGATAGGAACCCTAAATGGATAATCATCCTAATCTGAATCAGACAGTAGCCAGAGAGGACACTACCAGCATCTAGCATCGACTCAGCAAACACAGAGAGCACCAGGGGAGAGGAATCAAACTCACCGTAGGTCCTCGCTGAAGACTAGAAGAGGAAGTAGAGGGGCCGACGACCATGGCGGCACGGGGAGAACCCCAGAGGGGGCGCTGCAACCCGCACGACACCACGACAGCGACCCTGTGAAGGGAATATGCCCGAGAGGCAATAATAAAGTGGTTATTATCGTATTCCTTATTTATGATAAATGTTTATTTTGCATGCTATAATTGTATTAATACGGAAACGTTAATACATGTGTGTTTTATAAACAAATAGAAAGTTCCTAGTTATGCCTCTCTTATAAACTAGCTCGTTGATTAACAAGATGATCAAGGTTTCCTGATCATGGACATTGGATGTTGTTAATAACGGGATCACAACATTAGTGTAATGATGTGATGAACATTCATCCGAAGTATAGCATTACGATCATAGTCATTGAGTTTATATTGCTATAACAACTTACGAAGTGATCCTAATCCTTAGACCATGAGATCATGTCAATCACTAACACCGGAAGAGTTTCTTGATAACATCAAACGTCACACCGTAATAGGGTGATTATAAAGATGGGTTCAGAACTAATAAAGTGTTATGTTGAGGCTCATGGATCGAGAGTGGAATTTGTTCATCCCGATGACGATAGATATACTCTGGGCCCTCTCGGTGATATCACATTGATTAGCTTGCAAGCAAGTGATTTGATCACTAGAATGTTATATCACGAACGAGAAAAGAGTGCATGCTCGTGAGAGATCAAACTAGGTATGGAGATACCGATGATCGAATCTCGGACATGTAATATATCGTGAGACAAAGGGATTAAGATACTAGCGTAAAAGGTTCCGACGATCACAAGAAAGTCATCGTTGAATGTGGGAGTCGATGGGTCTCCGATCCCGCTTCGATTATTGATCCGAGAGGGGTCTCGATCATGTCCGCATTATTCACGAACCGTAGGGTGACACACTTAAGAGACACCGACATCCAATTGGAGCAAAAGTTTCATGCCGAAAGAATAAATAAGCGCGAGAATTTATTTCACTAGATACCAAACAGGTTTTGGTGAAATTGCATAAAGTGGTTATGCATGTGAAATAGAATTCTAGCAAGGGTTATTTGTGAATGTTTGTCATTAAAGTAATTGACAAAATTCTGAATAAAATAAAAGAGTTTTATTTAATGAGAGATTGCATTAAATTTGGTGGAAATTTAATGGGATTTTGAGTGGGTTTTGAGTGGAGAATTTTGAAGGGCCATTTTGTGAGTGGAGTGTCCACCCACATGAATGAGGGAGGTGGGGCACCCTCCATGGCCGGGCGGTCATGCCCTCTTGGGTTGCCCCTCCCCATAAAAGGAGCCCTCCTCTCACTTCTCACTCACACCTCGTGAAGGATCTCTCCTCTAGAATTTATCCCCATGGTCTCGACTAGCGAGATACATGTTCCCGGTGGCTTTTGGCAAGAAAGAGTTGTGCTCACTGCATCACTGGAGCGAGGAGGCGGAGGTTGCCTCGAATGTGTGCGAGCACGGATGCGTCACTGATTTGCGGCGCTAGGACTTCCTCTCGATCTTGAGATCTAAGAGATCGTCTACATCAACCACGAGTTTGGACTCGTTAAACTTTGTCGGTCTTCAAGGGTATGTTCTCTACGGATGTACATCCTCGTTGTTTGTATCTAGTATAAATAGATCTTGGTATATAGTTCACATCGTAGGAAATTTTTGTTTTCTATGTCAACCCTTCAAAGGGTATCGAGCCGGATCTATGCGTAGATACTTTGCGGGTAGTACACATATGAGTATGTGGGCGATGATGATCATTTTATTGCTTCTTAGTTGTACTTTGGATATTGGTGGCATAGTGGGATGAAGCGGCCTGGACAAACTTTACATGTCCTCGCACATGAGACCTGTTCCACGCTTGACATGCAACTAGTTTTGCATAAGTGGCTAGCGGGTGTCTGTCTCTCCTACTATAGTCAATATCTAATTTGCAACGAGTTGTCAACAATTTGGTTATCCTCGTTGTGGTTCATGTTCGTAGGTAAGAACGGTTCTATCTTCGAAAGCCCTAAGCCACGTAAAATTTGCAATGGATAAATTAGAGGCGTCTAGTTTAGATTGTTGCTGGGCTAGTGTTATGATATGGTAGTGTTGTAAGTAGAAGTATAAGATGATACTCTTACAACACACATAACGTGTAATCTCCATAGACCTTGGACTTACACATAAAGGTATGATAGTGATCATACCACGATGCACATGATAGAGATCATCTGCGGGAACCATATAATCTCACTAATAAACATATGATGTTTGATTACATCTTATATTGCTTATTTAGCGCTTTGTTAAGCATAATAAGATGTTCCTCATTTAAATATCAAGATAAGAATGTGTTCTTCCTTTAGTATGCACCGATTATGTTTTCGCTCCAAGACATCACGTGATGATCGGGTGTTCTTGGATCTCGACCATACTGGTGTAAAACAGCTTACACACGCAAAATACTAAGGTTCTAACTTGGCGAGCCTAGCATGTACGCATACGGCCTCGAACACGGACCGAAAGGTTAAGCATGAGTCATATAGTAGATATGATGCCCATTTGATGCTCGCCTTTGAAGCTACAATCACTCACGTGATGATCGGACTTGGTGTAGTGGATTTGGTTCATGTAATCACCAAAAGGCACGAGGGATGTCGTTTTGAGTGGGAGTTCATTTCTAATTTGGATTAGTAGAACTCAATTTATCATAAATTAAATCAAAGTGAATTTGCATAATTTGTTGTAGTCATTGGCATTCGCTCACCACCTTATGCATAGTTGTAATTGAGATAATAGAACTATAGAATTCGGATATTTACTTTACGAACCGGTATCGTATTGTGTTGAGTGTCAATCTAAAGTTTAAAGTCCTATTGCAAACTTTCAAAAATTCTATTTACTCCGTGAAATTTAATAATTGGTATTAAATCGAGAGTAACAATTCCATGTTAGTATCTTAAGTATCATGTTTGCCTCCATGA
Organism: Avena longiglumis; assembly: GCA_030063025.1. Taxonomy (NCBI): domain Eukaryota; kingdom Viridiplantae; phylum Streptophyta; class Magnoliopsida; order Poales; family Poaceae; genus Avena; species Avena longiglumis. Next base: position 535,920,521 of record CP125976.1, read on the forward strand.
TTCTTGATTTAAACATCAAGTTTATCTAGGAGCGAAAGAATTATTTCGTAAACCATCATGTGTGCGATATAACGATATCTCAAACAATGTTTTGGTTGCAATATGATAGAGTATAATATATGTTCTCATATTGGATGAGAATTTACGAAGGTTGGAGATGCTAGACATCCTAATCATCCAAAAGGGTTTTGGAAAGTAATGTTATACTCACGATTCGCCTTTATAAGCTAAAGTAGCTTGATCATGAATGTCGTCATGATAAGGGTGAATAGAATATGTATGTAAAATGTTTACTACACTAAAAGATTACTAAAGAATGGATTTTGAAAGAATACCGATCATTTGATGATGGTGATCTACTTCAAAGTGCAAGTCCAAAGGTATTATTATTTGAATATACACGCTTTGGACTAGGTTTCATGTATATGGCGCCACTTTTGATGTTGATAAATTCTTTTAAAAGGAAAAGGAAATGCTAAAAGAGAATCTATAAAATATATTTGGCAGAAAAGAAAAGATTGGAAATATCCAATTTAGGTATATATATGATATACATGTTATGGTTGTATTCTTTGCTTGTTAAACAATGTGGTTCTTGGGTATTGGATACCGAATTGGTTGGTATGAAATTTCATACGGAATGACGCAATTCATGAACCACAATGTCCTAAGTAACTAGCAAGAGAAAATGTGATGATGTTCATCGAAAACAAACAAACCGTTGTTTGTATTTCTCGTTGACATCAAAGCTTGACTTCAAGATTTGTTTTAATAATTGTTATTTGAATCGGGTATTATAAGAACAAAGGTTGTTCAAATAATTACCGTATTCCATATAAGATGGATGATTTACAAATCTAGTTGAAGAAAGACTTCAAGATTTGTTTTAATAATTGTTATTTGAATCAGTATTATAAGAACAAAGGTTGTTCAAATAATTACCGTATTCCATATAAGATGGATGATTTACAAATCTAGTTGAAGAAATCACATCCATAAATCCTAATGCTAAAATGTTGCAAGACAAATGATTGAAAGATCACTTACGGTGACATCGCTGTTTAAATTATATTGGAAAGAAAACATGAAGAATCTCCATATTCATGGATTTTTGGAGTCTTTGATTTGATCAAGTGACGCTTGTGAGACTTTCCACGTGATAATTAAAACTTCGCTCAAAGGCCAAAGAAGAACGAATGACTAAAATATTGGAATTTATACATATCGATGTATGTATTCCATTATGTGTAGTCGTAGTTTATGGGTTTCAACTTCATATGCTTTCTCCTAAATTTGAGTGAATGTTCACTTAATGAGAAAGAAGTATGAAATATTTGAAAATGTTTCAAAGACTTTCAAGATGAAGTGAAAATCATTGTAACAATAAAAATAAATGAATTATGATTTGATCATAAGGATTTATTTGAGTTACAAGTGTAACAAGAAAATAAATGAATTATGATTTTATCATAAAGAGATTTATTTGAGTTGCAAGTTTAGCAAAACACCTAGATTTACATCTCCCGAAACACCATAGGAGTATGGAGTGTTTGAGATTTGTAATGAAACCTTGTTTGACATGGTTGGATCAAAGGTGTTATTTATAAAACTGCCATTATGTTTTAAAAGATTAAAGCTTTAGAGACTACCGCTTTTACACTGAAAAGAGCTCCATCTTGATCCGTTGAAATGACACCATGGAAGTTATGGTTTGGGGTAAAACCCAAGTTGTCATTTCTTAAATTTTGGTATACTAAACATAAGTAAGATGTTTAAAACCAAAGTCGGATGAGCATGTCTTTGTAGGTTATTTCGAATAACAATTGGTTATTCCTCCTTAACACCGAGGACAAAAGGGTTTGTCGCTTGAAATGTGAAGTTTCTTGAAGAAGGAATTTTTCATAAAAGTTAAGTGGGAGGACAATAGAACTTTGATAAGGTTAACGAACCTTAGCTAAATGTGCTGAGTTGCGCAGCGCCGGAAATTGTTCTGGAGGCTGCCATAATGCTCATAGCTTATGTGCCTCAAAGGTTGTGGTCACGGAGATCTAAGTTCCTATTGAACCAAGTAGGTCGGCTAAACAATCAAATGCAAGATTTGAGAGTAAATCATTATTGTTTGACAATGATGAACCGAATATATGCAAAGAAGCGATGATGGGCCCCGACTCCAAATGGCTTGAAGCCATAAAATCCGTGATAGTTCCATACAGAAATCAAGTTTTGAACTTGGAAGACCCTCCTAAAGGTGTAAAACCTATCGGTCGATTTGGATCTATAAAGAAAGACATGGATGTCTCACATCTATGAAATATTCGACATGTTGTAAAGTATTTTATGACAATGTTCAAAGAGTTGACTATGACAAGATTTGATCTTTCATAGCGATATTTAGTCTGAACGGATTAAAGTAGCAACCACTACATATAATTTGGTATATGGTAGATGAATAAAAAAAACAAAGTTCTTCTAATAGAATGGTTACCTAGGACATGTACATGACATGGTCCAAAGGGTTTTGTTAAATTCAAAGGATGCTAAAAGGGCATGCAAACTTCAATGGTTGAAGTAAGCATCATGAGTTGGAATCTTCACCATGATGAAAAGGAGTTTTTCATCGAGACGATGAAGATGCTTGCATTTGCAAGAAATTAAGTGGAGTCGAGACATATTTCTAATACATTATGTGAAGGACATCTTGTTGATTAGAAATGATGTATATTTTATTGACAATGGTTAAGAATTTCATTTCGATGAAAGACTTAGGCAAAACCCGAATATTCAGCATGAATGTCTATAGTGGATAGACGGTGACGCTAATATGGTTATGCCAAACGTACATATATGAGATATTGAAGGAGTTCAATATAGAAATGACAAGAAACAGTTATTGTCACATGGAAAGGAATTGAATCAAAATTCAAGTGTATCGACACTTGATAAGTGAAACAAGATTCAAGTGCTTTGACACTTGATGAGTGCAATCACGAGAATGTTTTGATCAATCATACCATGATATGTACACATCCAGATATGTCCTATGCTCTAAGTGTTATGAGCATATACCAGAATGAATCATAAAATGATCATTGGACTATAGTAAGGATATTCTTATGATCTTTTGGAACAACTAAGAATATATTTGTGTAGAGGTGACAAACAATTAAAAATAGTTCATTGTAAAGCGTTACATTGATACTAGTTTTGTCACAAGATACAAATTAAGTTTATCTCAATTTAAACTATGGGTGGCACAATGTAATGGAAAGGAGATTCCATGATGGATTTGGAAGAGTTCCAAAGTTAAGACATTGTGACGAATACTACAACAAAAGGCTAAGTATATATCGCTATAGTAGCGACAAGGAGGAATTTGTGTCAAGTAGTTTGTTATCAAACTAAGGTGTGGTTCAGAACGGGCTAACACTAAAGATATATTGTATGACAATAGTATCGACGTTTTAACCCCAAGGAACTAAAGGTCTCACCAAAAGACCAAATTTATACAATGCCATCTCATTGGAGAATGAGTGATGCGTGAAGACGCAAAGACATGTAATACACACGGACCTGAAAGCGTCGGATCCAGAGATTATGTTAACCACTTGCAATTGCGATATGGAACACCGAAAGCCATAGGTGTTCAATATGCAAAGTTCTCAAACTAGATTATTGTCTCTAGTGCAAGTGGGAGATCAAGGAATATGCCCGAGAGGCAATAATAAAGTGGTTATTATCGTATTCTTATTTATGATAAATGTTTATTTTGCATGCTATAATTGTATTAATACTAAACGTTAATACATGTGTGTTTTATAAACAAATAGAAAGTTCCTAGTTATGCCTCTCTTATAAACTAGCTCGTTGATTAACAAGATGATCAAGGTTTCCTGATCATGGACATTGGATGTTGTTAATAACGGGATCACAACATTAGTGTAATGATGTGATGAACATTCATCCAAGTATAGCATTACGATCATAGTCATTGAGTTTATATTGCTATAACAACTTACAGTGATCCTAATCCTTAGACCATGAGATCATGTCAATCACTAACACCTAAGAGTTTCTTGATAACATCAAACGTCACACCGTAATAGGGTGATTATAAAGATGGGTTCGTAACTAATAAAGTGTTATGTTGAGGCTCATGGATCGAGAGTGGAATTTGTTCATCCCGATGACCGGATAGATATACTGGCCTCTCGGTGATATCACATTGATTAGCTTGCAAGCAAGTGATTTGATCACTAGAATGTTATATCACGAACGAGAAAAGAGTGCATGTCAACGAGATCAAACTAGGTATGGAGATACCGATGATCGAATCTCGGACATGTAATATATCGTGAGACAAAGGGATTAAGATACTAGCGTAAAAGGTTCACGATCACAAGAAAGTCATCGTTGAATGTGGGAGTGATGGGTCTCCGATCCCGCTTGATTATTGATCCGAGAGGGTCTCGATCATGTCCGCATTATTCACGAACCGTAGGGTGACACACTTAAGAGACACCGACATCCAATTGGAGCAAAAGTTTCATGCCGAAGAATAAACAAGCGCAGGAATTTATTTCACTAGATACCAAAACAGGTTTTCGGTGAAATTGCATAAAGTGGTTATGCATGTGAAATAGAATTCTAGCAAGGGTTATTTGTGAATGTTTGTCATTAAAGTAATTGACAAAATTCTGAATAAAATAAAAGAGTTTTATTTAATGAGAGATTGCATTAAATTTGGTGGAAATTTAATGGGATTTTGAGTGGGTTTTGAGTGGAGAATTTTGAAGGGCCATTTTGTGAGTGGAGTGTCCACCACATGAATGAGGGAGAGGGGGCACCTCCATGGCCGGCGGTCATGCCCTCTTGGGTTGCCCTCCCCATAAAAGGAGCCCTCCTCTCACTTCTCACTCACACCTCCTCGTGAAGGATCTCTCCCTCTAGAATTTATCCCCATGGTCTCGGACTAGCGAGATACATGTTCCCGTGGCTTTTGGCAAGAAAGAGTTGTGCTTCCGCATCATTTGGAGCGAGGAGGCGAGGTTGCTCGGTGCCTCGAATGTGTGTGCGAGCACGGATGCGCTGCTGATTTGCGGCGCTAGGACTTCCTCTCGATCTTGAGATCGGCAAGAGATCGTCTACATCAACCACGAGTTTGGACTCGTTAAACTTTGTCGGTCTTCAAGGGTATGTTCTCTACGGATGTACATCCGCCCGTTGTTTGTATCTAGTATAAATAGATCTTGGTATATAGTTCACATCGTAGGAAATTTTTTGTTTTCTATGCTGCGAACCCTTCACCCTGATCATGACTGGAGGTGCAGAGCATCACCTCGACACACGATGGCCACGGCAGCACCTGGATCCATGCCAACCCCCAAACTCTAGGGTTCGGGACTGCATCGATCCATTGCAGGAGATTCCCAGGCTCGAATCCAATTGGATAGAATGAACGGGCGTCGTCGACAAACCCCTGTTGCACCACGGTGGCGACCAGGACGGCCTATGGCGGCGGGATCATGGCCGGACGATCACGGCCCAGTGGCTCGAGGAAGGAGAGAGGATGAGCTTGAGAGAGAGAGAGGGCCGAGTTGAAGTTGGGCCAAACCCTTCGGGTGGTCCTTTTGTCTATAACTAATGGGCCACTTGGGCCCAATAAGTATAACTAGCCTGAATCTTTTCAGCTGTTTTAATAAACAGAAAGACCAAAATACCCCTGGACTTAACTAAATTCTAGAAAATAAAATATAAGTCCAAAAATTATAAATAAAATAATTTTGGATTCGCCATAATCCATACTATCCAAATAAAATAAAATATAAAATTTTAGACATTTAAATTTTTATAAGAATTCTGTAATTTATATATTACTTATGGAATTTTACAAAATTGTTGAAAGATGATAAAAATAAATAAAAATCACTTTCATTATATATTAATATTATAGTATTTTTGAAAAATACTAAATAAATATTTAATAACAATTTTTAATGTATAATTGATAATTCCTAAGAGAATAATTAAATCAATAAAAGTCAAATAAAAAGGAAATAAAATAAAATAATTCAATATAGGCTATAAATATTAAAAAGTAATATTTATAAATGATTTATTATTATTAAAAAGGACCTTATACAATAATAGGGTAAATGAATATCAAATTAAATAATGCATTACATTATTTGCATAATCATTTTGCTTCTTTAAATATTGTCCTTACCGGGCAATAATGATGTTTTTGTAGACATAAAAGCTCAAGGTCAATTGCAAGCATCAGACTTCACTACCTTGCCATCACAAGGCAAGTTCATTACTTGCTCATGTCCTTTGAAGAGTCTTTATCAAAGTATTTGCAAATTGTGTGTTATCATATATGCTATAAAGAAAGAATTATTATTTTCACAAATAAAGAAATCATAGATATCATCCTAAGTGATGATATAATGGAGCAATAGAATTTAGGGTTCTAGTTGCAAACAATGATGATCAAGTAGGGACTTAATAACCCCTGACATCAGTGATTCTAGCGTCGTATATTACGCATTAGCCATGAGATTTGGAATGGGACAGAGAAGTCAGCTGCATCTTCTTCCTCTCGCATGAAGCCGGATGTGCAGGTCGTGGATGTTATCCTCGTAGTGTGCATATTAATTGGTAATTCGTAGAGGATATGCAGCATATGGGTGGAAACACTCATCGTACCACGATAGTTCTGGCATCTAACGGTTTATACAAACCATTGCCGTAATTCATTATGTGGGCATGGTGTACACCAAGGAGGCATGCGGAGTCGCGAAGGGGGCAGTGATTAGCTTGGACCAACTACTGGGCCCCACATCATGGAATTGTGTACGGGAAAGTACGTCTGGTTGTGTAACAAGGAGTTGATCTCTCACGGGTAAAGTAACGCACCTCTGCAGAGTGTAAGAACTGTAACTTGTTACTCCCTTTTCTGGGAAGGAGCTACGAACACGGCAGGAAAGGAACTCCATGAAAGTTCTGGTCAACCTGTGAAGTCTGATTGTCATAGTTTTTCAGAATAAAATCAATCTTTGAAGAAAGATTTACAAAAATTGCATAGTGCCAAGGATTTATAATCCGAGGTGGTAGTTAGAGCATCAAACTTCCTACCTTGCATATAATGAACTTGTTGGGTAACGCTGTTACTCATTCTTTCCTTTGATCCCTTGCTTAGATTCTGAGGATCCCGAAGACGTGCCAATGTATGCAACCGAGTGTCAAGAAGATGTGTTCTACGAGGAACCCGATCTGTCCGGAGGTGTTGAAGGAGTGGATTACGAAATCCGCTATGGTGTCGATGATAACGAGTCCAACTAAGTATCCCTAGTTAGTAGTAACCAACGGAGACGAGCAGCATGAACTCTATAGAATAAGCTGTTGAGCTCAACTCCTTGTCGGAGTTGTTACTTTTAAATTCCGCCGAAACACTTTATATTTTGGTTTGTAAGTTGAATCTTTTGGAAGTCTTGAACTTCCGGTATTGTAATAATAATAATGTGTGTACTTTTGTAATATGGACCCGCAATATTTCTATTGTACCACTGAGGATGTGATATTCTGAGCAGTGTTCGTGGATGTCATGTCAACGACTATAGTGTACTACACATGCGGTGGTATCTTTGGGTCACCGCAGCTGATTGTCGAGCAAAGTGCTTTGACCTTAGGTTGGAAACCTAGTAAAGGGTATTACCTGTAGGAAAATTTAGCAATGATAAAGAATTCTCTAAAAGTAATATAATGGGTATTCAAATGAGAATATTCCGTTATATATTTTAGTGCGATAATTCTTTGTTATGATGTAGTATATCATTGGATACTAATCAAAAATTATTTTTCTGATATACAGAGATATGGCACCTGAAAGGGCATTTATTGTCATAATCACTTTTGGTGTTCGTTAACAACAAGTAGATCATTTAACAGTTTGTCATTGTCCACAGGTTGGTATTATGATAGATGAACAGCACCCTCACTCTTGGGAAAAGACCACATTCACATGACGCTGTTCTGGAAACTCCAGACCGGAGTCTCCGGTCTGTCAAGACCGGAGTCTCCGGTGTGGTCCGGAGTTTCCGGTTCTAGCTCCGGTGGTGCCTCCCAGGATCTTGCTGGGAAATTCTGACTAGGGGTCCGGAGCCTGCACCGGAGGTTACTCCGGAGTCTCCGGACTTTGTTCAGTCCAAAGTCTCCGGTGTTGGAAGACCGGAGTCTCGGTTACCTTGGGGAAAGATTGGTGGTGCTGGTCACGGATGGGCCCAAGGCTGGTCCGGAGATTGGCCGGAGTCTCGGTAGACCGAGTCTCCGCCTATGACCGAGTCTCGATCGACTTTTCTACAACGGTCAGAAAACGGTTCGTGGAGGGGGTTGACTATAAAAAGGGACCCTTATCTTCTTCCTCCAGTTGCTCGAGCTGCTCAAGAACACCAACCCCATTAGAGCCACCAAATATACAAGATCTCTTAATCCAACCATCCAAAGTCATTGATCTTTGGAGAATCGAAGGAGGAGGCCTTGATTTACATCTTCACCGAGAGAGATCTTCATTTCCCCCTCATTCACTTGAGGGCCCCCAAGCTCTAGTGTTTCATTGGAAACCCTAACTTTGATTTGGTTCTTACAAGCTTGTATTTGATTTGTCTTGACAGCTTGCTTGTATTTGGGAGCCTCAAATTCAGTTGTGGATGTGTGCCCCGAACTTGTTGTAAAGGTGTCGGCTTCCACCTCGAAGGTTGCCGATATAGTGGAAGGTGAATCGAGCCCGTTGGGGTGAGGTTCATCGGAGAACAAGGGAGGCCTCTCGTGGCGTTGGTGGTTTGAAACCACCCCCTCTCCAAACGTAGATGTACTTCCCCTCAAAAGGAAGGAACTACGGGAAACAAATCCTTGTGTATCCGTGTCCACTCCTTTGGTTACTTCTATCCTTTACCGCACTTTACTTACTTGGTCTTGCTTAGTGTTGTGTTTGCTTGTGCTTGATTGACATATAGGTAAATTCACCATAGTTGCTTATTCTAGAGAATTTACCTTTCTTGTCAAACCCTAATTTGAAAAAGAGTAAAATTTGAAGTAGCACCTATTCACCCCCTCCCCCCTCTAGGTGCCCATACGATCCTTTCAATTGGTATCAGAGCCTCGGCTCTTTATTTGGGCTTTACCGCCTAAGAGAATATTAGTAGCCAAGAAGGGGATGGTGGTAGTGAGCCGACCCCGGTGACCATGGAAGATCTCAGAAACTTGGAAACAAGATTGATCTCTTCTTTGGTCAACGAAGTCAAGAAGATGCTTGAGAAACTTCTTAAAGACAAAGATGGCTCATCACTCCCATCTCCTCAAGAGGATCTACCATCCGTTGTACCTAAAGGGAATACTTTGGTATCCCCCGAGGGTATGATGGTGGGGGGTAAACAAGACAACGCTAATTCCTCCACACACAATGATGGTGGGAAGGGTGAGCACCGTGATTCATGGTACTCTCCCGACCCTCCAGTTCCTCACCCTCATGTGTACAATAGAGGTGACCCACCTAAGCTTGAAGAATCTGCTACTTTTGCCACACTAATGAGAACTCATGTGCGCAGCTCTTGCATTGAACTATGGAACATCATCGAGCATGGACTCTTTATTGGGGATCCAAACAACTTGACAAGAAGAGAGGTTGTCAATAGTCAACTCAATGCCACTGCTTTTCATATGATTCAACAAGGATTGGGAACAAAGGATTACCCACACATTGAGCACCTTAGCATTGCCAAGGAAGCTTGGGATGCTCTCACTGTGTTGTTTGTTGGAAATGATAGTATGAGGAGGAACTGATATGATGCTCTAAGCAATGAAGCCGAAGGCTTCTACATGAAAGAAGGCGAAGATCACGAAGACATGTACCGAAGGCTCAAGACCACCGCCACCGCTTTTAGAAATGCGGGTGCCTCACATGTGGATGATGCATGGATAAAAAGGAAATATGTGAGTGCACTCATGCCTTTTGAGCCCACCGACTTGAAGAGCCTACAAGGAAGACACACTACCATCTCATGACCTCGAATGAAATTATGCAAGAGATGGCCGCTTTCAAGGTTGCCGCCAAGAATGCCAAAGATGCCCGTTCTCGTGCCCTTGGTATGAGCAATGTTGTCAATGTTGCTTTGAAGGCCAAAGTTGTGGATCATGGGGATGAAGATGATAGGGATTAAGGGCCCTCCATGGACAACCCCGATGAAGTCAAGATTGCTCATAGTCAATATATGGCCTTCTATGCAAAGAACTTTCGGAAGAACCCCGCCAAGGCCAAGATGGAAATGCAAAGAAAAAGCAACCTAAATGGGAAAAGAGAAAATACAACGAGATTGAGAACTTGCTTCAATTGTGGTGACCGCTATCACTTTGTAGCAAGTTGTCCCTATGAGAAGAGAGAAGATCATGGGGGTAAGCTTGTGTTGGAAGAAGACTCTCAAGGCACCTTACAAGAAACCTTTCATCAAGAAGAATCCCATTAACAAGAAGTCGGGAGAAATTGTCTTGATCACTCATGAAGAATACTCCTCCGACAATGAAGATGATGAAGATGAGGAAGAGTAAACTTCTCATGGTGTGGCTGCTCTAGCCACCATCTCTACTCCGACATTCTCACTCTTCGATTCTCCAAATGAGAACTCTCCCACCAAGAACGTCACTTGCCTTATGGCAAGAGGAACAGAGGTATCCTCATCATCCCGCTCTACTCCCTTAGATAATGATGAAATTGATGATGAGATGTCTCTTGATGTTAAAAAGGAATTAATTGCCTTTGATGAGTTTATGACTAACCTAGAAGGAGATGCTAAGTTACATTTTGGAAACATCCTAGATCAACTTTCACATACTCAAGAGCTTCTAGATGTAAGATGTAAACTTGGACATGAACACATGATTGAGCTAGAGGATTTAAACAATGCTATAGAAGAATAACAAGAAACTAGGTTGTCACTTGAATCAAAACTTGAAGGGCTTGATGAGGCCAATGACATTATTGTTAAAAAACTCATCAAAGAGCGTGAGCATGCTATTGATAAATACAAACGTGCTAAAAAGGACAAGATTGAGTTTGGTGTGGTTCATGAAAAACTTGTCGAGGACTTTAGGTTGCTTAACAAGGCCCACAAGGCTTTGGAGAGTGAACTCTTATCACTCACAAAGTCCCATGAAACGCTTCAAACTCAATTGGCCAATATTTCTTCACCTAGTAACTTCATTCCATCTAGTAGTACAACTATTCTTGAATAGAATGCTAGGTTGAAGGGGGAGCTTGCTAAGGCCACATTTCCACAAGGCAACAAGTCCATTGATGATCTTTTGAGTAAGCAAAGACCTAGTGGTGATAAAGGGGCATTGGATTTGTCTCCAATTCTAAGAAGAAGAAGAACAACAACAAGAAGAAGGCTAAGCCCACACAAGAAACTAACAAGGCCATTGTGGGTAGTAAGACCACAAGTGGTAAAACTATGTCTCATGATGACTTTGCGGGTAGTGCTAACCCTCACTATGTTCTAATGCGTGATTATTATGGTGATGTGTATGCACAATATGTTGGCCCATATGGTGGTTATATTACTAGGTCTATTTGGGTTCCCAATATCCTTGTTGCTAACAAAAGAGGACCCATTGAAAAATGGGTACCTAAAAATTAGCTTGATCTTTTGTAGACTTATGCTTCCGGAGGGTCAAAGTGGGTGCTTGATAGTGGTTGCACAAGTCATATGACCGGAAGCTCATCTATTGTCAAGGACTTAAAGCCAAATGATGATCAAATATCTGTCACTTATGCCGACAAGTCAAAATCTAAGGTATTGGGTTTTGGCAAAGTTGTGGTTGCTCACGACATTACACTCGTGAACATCATGCTTGCTGAGACCCTTGGGTACAATTTACTTTCAGTCTGTGCTCTTGGAAAGATGGGGTTTTCCGTCTTTTTACATAATGATCTTGTGGTACTCATGTGGAGCAAGTCTCTCATGGTCGTTTTCGTTGGGTATGTCGAACATGACTTGTATGTGGTGGAATTTTCGGGGCAAGCCACTACAAGTGCGATGTGCTTATTCGGAAAGGCCGATGTGGGTTGGTTATGGCATCACCGACTAGCCCATGTCAATATGAGAACTTTGCAAAGTCTCCACAAGGAGGGACATATTGTTGGACTAAAAGAAAATGCTTCCTTTGCCAAAGATCGTGTTTGTAGGGCATGTGTTCTAGGGAAGATGCACGATGCTCCTCACAAGCCTAAGAACCGCATCAAGTCCACCAAGATCTTGGATCTCCTCCACGTGGACCTCTTTGGTCCTCCATCTCATGCAAGTCTTGGTGGGAAGAAATATTGCTTGGTGATTGTTGATGACTTTTCAAGATACTCTTGGGTTTATTTCTTCAAGTTGAAGAGTGAGACTCAAAAGACCTTCATCGACTTCATCAATTTGGTCCAAAGGCAATACAATGTTCCCGTGTTGATCATTAGAAGTGACAACGGCACTGAGTTCAAGAACTACACCTTGAATGATTTTCTTAGTGATGAGGGGATTAAACATCAATATTCCGCTGCATACACCCCTCAACAAAATGGTGTGGCCGAAAGGAAGAACCGGACTCTCATTGAGATGGCTAGGACCATGTTAGTGGAGTTTAAATCTCCATACAACTTTTGGGCCGAAGCCATTTCCACTGCTTTCCATGCTTCAAACCGGCTCTACCTCCGCAAAGAAATCAACAAGACTCCATATGATTCTTACCGGTAAAAAGCCCAACATATCTTACTTCCGGGTGTTTAGTTGTAAGTGTTTATATCTCATAAAAGGTGTTCATTTGTCTAAATTCGAATCTAAAGCATTAGAGGGTATTTTTGTTGGCTATGGTCTCGAATCTCACACTTATAGAATCTATGATAAGCTCTCCGGAGCCGTCATAGAATCTTGTAGTGTGACCTTCGAAGAATATGATGGTCCCCAAGGGGGCGTGTTGATGCTTGTGATGCAGATGATGAAATGCCTCAGGATGCCACATGAAGAATGGGTGTGGGATATATCCGCCCCGTTGAGGAACCCCTTATGGCGGATCGAGAAGAACTATGCTCCACTCAAGTGGAGCCCTCATCTTCACAACCTCAACATGCTCCATCCACCGAAGAGGACATTGACTCAAGCCAAAGACAAGATGTGGACCCTCAACATGATGATCAAAGTGTCAACTCTAGTCAAGGGGAGCTTGATTCATTCGCTAGGATGTCAAGTGGTGCCAAGGCAATTACACAAGGAAGATCCTTACAAACTGCCTTGAGACAAGCTCAAATTGATGCTAGAAGTGCTCTTGATCAATACCAAGGTCAATCCTTGCCTCTAGATGAAGAGGATGATTCCAATGATGATCAAGGTCAAGTTAATGGTCAAGATGAGGATCAAAATGATGTAGAGGGTCCCCCAAGAAACAACACGGAGATCCACGCTCGTCGTGAAGCTAGAAAGGAAAGAATGTTGGAATTAAGAGACCACTCTCTACAAAATGTTGTTGGTGATCTAAGGAAAGGTATTTCCACAAGAGCACAATTGAAGAGTTTCAGTGAACACCAAGCACACATCTCCATGATTGAACCAAATAAAGTGTGGGAAGCCCTTGAAGATTCAGATTGGTTAGAAGATATGCACAAGGAACTCAACAACTTTGAAAGAAACAAAGTATGGAAGTTAGTAGAGAAGCTAAAGGATTGCCGCAATGTTATTGGAACAAAGTGGATATTCAAGAACAAGCAAGATGAGCATGGAATCATAGTAAGAAACAAGGCTAGATTGGTTGCACAAGGGTTCTCTCAAATTGAAGGCATTGACTATGGAGAGACATATGCACCCGTGGCTCGCCTTGAGTACATTCGTATCCTTCTTGCTTATGCGGCACATCATAACTTCAAGTTGCAAAAAATGGATGTAGAAAATGCATTTCTTTATGGTCCACTAAATGAATTGGTATATGTTAAGCAACCCCCGGGATTTGAGGACCCCAACTTTCCAAACCATGTCTACAAACTTGATAAGGCACTCTATGGGCTCAAGCAAGCCCCACACACGTGGTATGAGCACCTTAGAGAGCTATTGTTTGACCGTGGATTTGAGGTTGGGAAAATCGATCCCACTCTTTTTACTAAGAAAGTCAATGAAGAGCTTTTTGTATGCCAAATATATGTTGATGATATTATCTTTGGCTCTTCTAACAAAGCTTTTAATGATGAATTCTCAAAGCTTATGACTAGTAGGTTCCGGATGTCTTTGATGGGGGAGTTGAGAGTATTTCTTGGTTTCGAGATCAAGCAAGTTAGAGGAGGGACATTCTTCAATCAAGCCAAGTATACTTAATATATGCTCAAGAGATTCAAAATGCAAGATTTAAATGGAGCTCCTACTCCCATGGCTACAAAGACTCATCTAGAACAAAATCCAAATGGTAAAGATGTGGATCAAAAGGTATACCAGTCTATGATTGGTTCTTTGCTTTACCTTTGTGCATCTAGACCTGATATTGTGTTGAGTGTAGGTGTGTGTGCAAGATATCAAACGGCTCCTAAATAAAGCCATTTAATGGCGGTCAAGAGAATCTTTCGATATTTGGTTCATACCCCATTATATGGTATTTGGTATCCTCGAGGCTCAACATTTGCTCTTTGTGGATACACGGATTCGGATTGGGCGGGTGACAAGGATGATAGTGACATGGTTATACCCTACGGGTACGTAACTTCAGCATACCTAGTCCAGCCCAAGGAAGGCCCACGGCAGACATACGCTGGCCCATGAAGATTTTCGGGTGGCCAAGGCCCATGACGTCTTCGGATCCTTGGAGAGCAAAACTAGAGGAGATAGGAAATTCAAAGGGGTAAAACCCTAGAACTTGTAACCGACTAGGACTACGCCCGGGACCTGCCTAAGTCTATATAAAGGCCAGGAGGGCACGTCCTAGGGCAACTCGACTCATACTTTCACATACGCATCCACGCCAGATCGAATCTGCGCACCCTGTAACTTTCGGTTCCGCCGTAATCAAAGAGCAGACAAGCAGGAGTAGGGTTTTCCCTCTGGGGGCCTGAACCTGGGTAAATCTCGTGTCCCCAGTTGCTTGCTAATGCAGCCACGATCTCCAACATCCCCATCTTCTCCAAAACCCAAGTCCATAACAATGGGCATTGACGAGATTAAACCTCGTCAGATAGAAAATCAACATCCGGGGCTTGCCAATTCCTTGGTAGGTCCTTGGTATGTTGGTCTTCCAAGAAGCAAAATTGTATATCTCTTTCCACCGCCGAGGCCGAGTATGTGGCAGCTGCTAGTGCTTGCACCCAATTGCTATGGATGTGGCAAACTTTAAAGGAATACGGTGTCCATTGTGACAAAGTGCCTCTTCTATGTGACAATGAAAGTGCCATCAAGATTGCCTACAACCCGGTGGATCACATAAGGACAAAGCATATTGAGATTCCCATCACTTCATTAGAGATCATGTTGCTCGAGGTGACATTGATCTATCATATGTATCAACCAAAGATCAACTTGCCGATATCTTCACGAATCCACTTGATGAAGCAAGGTTTTGCTACTTGAGGAATGAACTAAATGTCGTAGATTCAAGGAGCTTGACTTGATATTCTTGCACTCTCACCTATGTTTCATCTCATATTTGGTTTAGGTGTAGGCATGGATATAGGGGGAGTGCGATCCTAATTGTTTGGATCATCCCTCCCCCCATTATGCCCAAAGCAATCAAAATCATTCCTCTTAATATCATTTAGTGATATGTGAGCTTAATGATGAGTTTTGGTAATGGACCCAAGATATATCTTCGTGGTGCCAAGCCAAGTATACTCAAATATGGTGGACTAGGCCACCGCCCTCTCTCATTTGAGAGGTTGGCACTTACTCATGTTTGTCATTTGCTTGATTCTAGTCTCTTGGAGCTTTTCTGAACATTTTTGAATCCCTATGGCTCTTGTTGGTTCTTCACAGTTTGATTCTCAACCCAAGCCCTATACCTATCTTAAAAACCATCTATCTCTCATATATGTCCCCAAACACTTTTCTTGGAACTTTTGGTCGAGGAGGACTGGAGTCTCCGGTGTACAAACACCGGAGTCTCCGGTCCAGACGGTTTCTGTCACTTAAAGAAGGGGGTCGGGGTGAACTAGGACAGCAGTTCACCATTCTTCATCCCGCCCCCTACCTCCAAACCCGTCGCCCCTCTTCCAAAAATCCTCCCCGGAGGTCAAGAAGCCCCCGGGATCCGCCGTGCCGCCGGCCAACCTTCCCCTCTCCTCCATTGGGTCATTCCCACCAGAGGAATTGATCCCATGGACAGATCTGGTACCTCTCCTCTATTTTTCTCCTAGGGTTCATATCTAGATGTGTTTTTTGAGGATTGTTGCTGATTTGTCCATTGGAATCACTTGTTTGCGTGCACTCTAGTACTTGAGCCTTGTTGCATTGCCCGATCTACTAGATTCACCCTCACCAGCATCTTCCCATCTCATACCCGAGCCCCCTGACCGGAGATTCCGGACTTAGGTCCGGAGACTCCGGTCGAGCCGAGACTCAGATCCTAGGACCGAGACTCGATGCAGCCGAGACTCGGTATAAGGTGCGGAGACTCGTGTTGGGTGAATCAAAATAGTCCGATGCATCAAAGCTCTTGTACTGCATCTTTGGGACATATATACTCATCTCCATGCTATCTCCCTCACTGTTGTTCACATGTGATGGTTCTAGTCGTCCTCGTCGTACCAAGGCCAAGTCCCAAAGGGGCAATCCTCGCTATGATGAAGCTCAGGGTCAGTTTATCGTGCCTCCGTCCAACCGGAAACCGCGGGCACGTGATGCAGCTTACATGAAGAGGGATCAAGAGAGGGCTAAACGAGAGGACCGTGCCAAGAGGGCCAAGTATGACAACCTGCAGACCTTAGCCAAAATGTCTAAAGAGGACTATCGTGAGCTGAGAAAGACAGATTTCTATGCGCTCCCTCGTACCAGTGAGGACCCTCATTACTGGAGGAAAGAACATGTTGTGTTCATGAAGGATGTGTATGGTGTACTCACCAAATCACCTGTCTGCCCTCAGAAGTTCATGAGTGTTGAGCAGATGCGTCAGAGCCCTTACTTCAATGATGCCTTGTGGATCTGTGAGAAGCTAGGTCTCTACAACTTGATGGAGCCGCGTGAAGACTACAATGTCCACCTTGTGCAGCAGTTCTATGCCACAGTTGTGTTTGGGTCTGATCTTGACCGGACCATGGTGTGGATGTCTGGCACCACTCGCTGCACGGCTACATTTCATGACTTTGCCAACGTCATCTTTGAGACCTTCCATGGAGTATCCACTCATGTGAGACTACGCATGCACTCAACTGCTTTGGGTGAGAACAAGTTGAAGTTGGCACCTCTGTATGATGATGGTGTTGTGGGGGGGTTCCAAGGGACTCAAGACCCTCTACAACCTTATGCTGAGGATCTTCCGTCACACTATTGCACCAAGTGCTGGAAATGATGATGCAATTAGGGGTGGGCTTGTCAACCTCCTGTACCATACTCACCGGACCTTCAATGCTGGACCTGAGGCAGATGCTGCACCTATTGACGTGATGGACTTTATTTTCGAGGAGATGTTCCATGCCATTCTCTACAAGAAGTCTCCTCCATATGCACCCTTGGTTATGCGGCTCATCAACTCCCAGGAGCATGATTCTCCATATGGCATACCACCACACCTCACCTAGCACACTCTGGTTTCACTGCAGCAGAAGGGGCATATGGGGCCTGCTCGGAGGCGTCGCTATGGGGATGATAATGAGGAAATTGAGACGGAGAGTTGAGACGGAGAGAGCTCCCTCTCCACCTAGAGTTTGGAGGAAGAATGCCTCCAATGCCCCTATGCCTACTATGACTCGAGACTATGTGCATGAGCGAGTCAAGAAGGCTAGCTTTTGGGAGAGGACCATTTGTTGCATGAATGTCGACATACGCAAGCAGCAGCATGCATCCTACCAAAGCAACCGCCGCATTGAGAAGATCCTCAAAGAGATCAAGGAACAGGGTGCTGAGGATAATGAGGAAGGTGAAGATGAATACAATGATGAGCATGGGGCTCAGCAGTCCACCGAGTCTGACCATACACTCTCATTTGGGGCATGGAATGCCCAACAGGACAGTCTGGTGGACTGGAAGACGCTTGCTGATGTCACCTCAGGGTTTGGGTACCAGGGTACTTCCTCTTCTCGCCCTCACGGCAAAGGGCCTGCTATCCCTGAAGACGATGATGATGACTATGATCAGGATGATGGTGACCAGGAGGAGGATGAGGATGCCGAGGATGACGAGGATGACGATGACTACTGAGCGGTTGGGGGCGCTAGTGTAGGTCTTTTCCCTTTTTTGGCGTTTCGATGCCAAAGGGGGAGAATACATTCTCATCGGTTTGCATGGACTTGGGATTTGGGATTTGTGACTATCTGCCCTTATTTGCCTTTTATTTGTCATTTTCGAACTTGAACTTTATGTGTGTTATCCGTTGTTCATGTGCTTGTGTGACTATGACTACGTGCTTGTGTGCACCATCTATTGTAACTCATGTGAGACTTATGTGTGCTATCGTTGATACTATCTATATCTTGCATGTTTTACTTAATTATCTTGTTGCACATAGTCAGGGGGAGTACCATATATATATTGTATTCCATGCAAATCACTTGTTGTCATCGAACACAAAAAAGGGGGAGATTGAAAGGGCATTTATTGTCATAATCACTTTTGGTGTTCGTTAACAACAAGTGGATCATTTAACAGTTTGTAATTGTCCACAGGTTGGTATTATGATAGATGAACAGCATCCTCACTCTTGGGAAAAGACCACATTCACATGACACTGTTCTGGAAACTCCAGACCGGAGTCTCCGGTGTGGTCCGGAGTTTCCGGTTCTAGCTCCGGTGGTGCCTCCCAGGATCTGGTTGGGACATTCTGACTAGGGGTCCGGGGCCTGCACCGGAGGTTACTCCGGAGTCTCCAGACTTTGTTCAGTCTGGAGCCTGCACCGGAGGTTACTCCGGAGTCTCCGGACTTTGTTCAGTCCGGAGTCTCCGGTGTTGGAAGACCGGAGTCTCCTGTGTTGCTGGGGCAAGATTGGTCAGGTGGTCGGATGGGCGTCGAGGCTGGTCCGGAGATTGGCCAGAGTCTCCGGTCTGACTTTTCTACAACGGTCAGAAAACGGTTCGTGGAGGGGGCTGCCTATAAAAAGGGACCCTTATGTTCTTCCTCCAGTTGCTCGAGCTGCTCAAGAACACCAACCCCATTAGAGCCACCAAATCTACAAGATCTCTTCATCCAACCATCCAAAGTCATTGATCTTTGGAGAATCGAAGGAGGAGGCCTTGATTTACATCTTCACCAAGAGAGATCTTCATTTCCCCTCATTCACTTGAGGGCCCCCAAGCTCTAGTGTTTCATTGGAAACCCTAACTTTGATTTGGTTCTTACAAGCTTGTCTTTGATTTGTCTTGACAACTTGCTTGTATTTGGGAGCCTCCAATTCAGTTGTGGATGTGTGCCCCGAACTTGTTGTAAAGGTGTCGGCTTCCACCTCGAAGGTTGCCGATATAGTGGAAGGTGAATCAAGCCCGTTGGGGTGAGGTTCATCGGAGAACAAGGGAGGCCTATCGTGGCGTTGGTGGTTTGAAACCACCCCCTCTCCAAACGTAGACGTACTTCCCCTCAAAAGGAAGGAACTACGGGAAACAAATCCTTGTGTCTCCGCGTCCACTCCTTTGGTTACTTCTATCCTTTACCGCACTTTACTTACTTGGTCTTGCTTAGTGTTGTGTTTGCTTGTGCTTAATTGACATATAGGTGGATTCACCATAGTTGCATATTCTAGAGAATTTACCTTTCTTGTCAAACCCTAATTTGAAAAAGAGTAAAATTTGAAGTAGCACCTATTCACCCCCCTCTAGGTGCCCATACGATCCTTTCAGCACCAAAGTTTCCAAAACAGACTTTGGTAAGGAAAGAGGAGACTCTTGATGATTATCAAGGATCATTTACAGACCAACTTCGTCAACTTTTAAAGCTCTTTAGTTGTCCAACTAGAATTCCAGTGAACACTATCACTTACCTTGATGGCCGGATGTTATCCAATTATCGTGTGAGTATCCAACTTCCAGAGAAGCTTGGATTATACCATGATCTACCTATAGGAGAAGGTAGGAGTCATTTAGCAGCATATCATGTTGTTGTTGTGGAGGCGATAGCTAATATCCGGGAGCAGAAAACCAAGGAGCTAGAAGGTAGCACATTCTCTATGATACCTCATGATTCTATAGACTCGGATCCTATACCGGATCATCTTACTCTGATTAAGAAGCATCCTAAGTTAGCTTCCAAGTTTATGGATAGATACCGAACACTCGTTGTGTCTTTTTATAAGACCCATCAAGTGATTGTTGAAGACAAAAATGACATGTTAGAAGATCTAACTGATCCGGAAAGGAGGAAGCAGTTAGCATTCGAGTTAGAGAAAGAAGCAAGTAGTAGTGCAACACCTATATTTAAGGATATACCCATAGATCCTAAATCTTTTATACCATATCCTTATTCACCAAGACCTGAACCTATACATGATCCTACTATGGATATGCGGTATGCAGTACCACAGGGCTCAGAGGATGGTTCTGACTCAGAACTACCTATTGAGAATTCGGATGGTTGGAGAATGGGATCATATAATGGATCTCATGAACACCAGATGTCCATAGATGGTTCCGACAGGAATGTTGGACAATCTAGTTGGACGGGTGCAAGAATGAACCCTAATAATAGTAGTAGAAATACCATGTCAGTAGATAATCAGGATGAAGAAGAAGATCCTAAGGAGAGAGTGTTTGAATCATCAACATCTTCTCAAAACCGAGGGAATATACATTATCCACTGTTTAATTATCTTGCCCACGTGAGCACCTGGGAAGCAGCAGGATCTGCGTATCCCGTTGACAACTCAAGAAATGAAGCTCAGGAGATGCAGGCTGGAGATAATGTTGAATATGTTTCTGAAGACTTTTCAGCTGAGTTGGAGGGAGTCAATGCGCTCATGTTGAGTAATGACTCAAGTCCTGACACTTCAGATACAGAGTATATTCCTTCTGGAAGGCCATATGTTCCACAAACTGTGCGACGAACCACACGTCATCACCGTTGGACATCAGGCATGTACGATGAGCGTAGTTACTACTAGAAGGAGACAATTAGTTAGTAGTATCAAGTACCGTGTATTGTACCCCAAGTAATAAGGTAGTTTTGTGATTATACCTATATGGTATATGTTGTAATGACTTTGTATCATTATGATATTATGTAAAATATGTGAACTGCATATTTGGATTTTTCTTTGGATTTTCATTGTGTGACTAGTTCTGTGCGTAAAGTCGAGCTCAGAACACACGTGCATGATGTAATTGTGAGTATTCGCTTTATGTTGCAGGACTAGAGGGTCATGGATACGGGTGTAGGAATGGAAACTGAGCAGCAGCGGATGGAGCGAGAGGCCAAGGAAAAGGCCGATGCAGATGCAGCAAACCAAGAAGCATTACCACCACCACCAATGAGACCGTTAATGGAGCAGAATTTTATGCAATGCATGCAAATGATGCAAGAAACCCAGAACAAGTTCATGGAAGAGATGCTGGGACGAGCAAATCAGAGGGCACCTGAAGGTAGAGGAGTGAGTCTATCTGATTTCCAGAATGCAAGACCGTTACCTTTTGCATCAGCTCCTGAACCAATGGATGCAGAAGACTGGTTAGCAGATACGGAAAGGAAGCTAAAAACTGTAGGTTGCAATGATGAGGAGAAATTGAGGTATACAACTCATCTTCTGACTGGACCTGCAGCATCATGGTGGGAAAATCATTTAGCCATGCAACCACCAGGAAGGGAGTTTACCTAGGAAGAGTTCAAGCAGAGATTCCATGAATATCATGTTCCGGAAAGTTTTATGGATTTGAAGCGGAGAGAATTTGAGGAGCTTCAGCAAGGATATACTAGTGTCATAAAGTACATCCAGGAGTTTAGTAAACTGTCTCGCTATGCTAAGGAGGATGTCAACACTGAAGAGAAGCGGAACAAGCGTTTCCTGCGTGGATTAAATCCATTTGTGAAGATGCAACTAAGGTTAGCCAATAAGCAAACTTATCAGCAGTTGTTGGATGCAGTCATTACTTTTGAAGATGATTATAAGAATGTCCAAGAGGATCAGAGTAAGAGGGCCAAGAAGGAAACCAAGAGAATTCAGGCAAGTAAACCTAAACCCAACCTGGAGTTCAAACCTCGGAATAGGAATTATGGCAACAATAACAATAACAAGGGAAGTGGTGGAAATCAATCCAATCCGAGAAGGAATGTTATTTGTAACAATTGTGGAATTCCAGGGCATTTCCAGAGGGAATGCAAAAAGCCTGTAGTGATCTGTTACGGTTGTGGTCATAAGGGGCATATCAAGCCAGATTATCCGAGTAAACCACCTGGAGGATGGCCTACCAAGAGAGGAGGACAAGCCAGTGGAGGAAATGGACAGCCTAATAAAGGAGGAAATAATGGCAAGAACAACAATGCCAAGAGGAACCGACCTACTGGGAAACTGAATTATGCAACCCTCGAGGAGGTGGATAATTCGGAGCATGCAGTGATAGGTACGCTCAATATCCTTACCAATCCCGGCAAAGTTCTATTTGATACTGGTGCAACTACTTCATTCATTTCTGAAGAATTTTGTGATAAGTTCGGGATTAGAAGGGAAACGTTAGAAAGTCATATGACTGTAGTTACGGCAGGAAGGAATGTGGTTGTACATATTTCACAGACCTTTATGTGATTCCTTTGAAGGGAATTGCAGTAGTGCTGGGGAAGGATTGGATGATGGAACACGGAGCGCAGATAAATTGGGAGGAGAAAACTGACTCAATCAAAACTCCAAGTGGAGCAAGGATAGTTTACCAAGTAGATAAACACAGTCATATCATGGTGGATCTGCAGTTGAACTCAATGAAAGAAGTTAAATTGGAAGAGATTCCTATAGTAAATGAATTTCAAGATGTTTTTCCAGCAGAGCTACCTGGAATGCCACCAGACCGGGAGATAGAGTTCACCATTGACCTAATTCCTGGTACAACAGCAATAGCTCAAGCACCATATAAAATGGGACCCAAAGAGTTGAAAGAACTCAAAGAGCAAATTGATGAGTTAGCTAGAAAAGGATTTATACAGGAAAGTGTATCTCCATGTGGAACACCAATAATCTTTATGGATAAGAGAGATGGTGGAAGACGGATGTGTGGTGATTATAGAAATCTGAACAACGTGACTATCAAGAATAAGTATCCTTTACCAAGAATTCAAGATTTGTTTGATCAAGTGAAAGGAGCTGGAGTATTTTCAAAGATCGATTTAAGATCTGGATACCATCAAATAAAAATCAAATAGGAAGATGTTCCAAAAACATCATTTGTCTCAAGATATGGACACCATGAGTATCTGGTAGTACCATTTGGTTTAACCAATGCACCAGCAATATTCATGAATTTGATGAACAAGATCTTCATGCCATATTTGGACAAGTTCGTCATAGCCTTTATTGATGATATACTGATATATTCCAAGGATAAGGAAGAGCACGCTGATCATTTGAGGATAGCATTGCAGACTTTAAGAGAACACAAGCTTTATGCTAAGTTCAGTAAGTGTGAATTTTGGCTTGATAAGGTAGAATTCCTCAGTCATGTGATCAGTAAGGACGGAATTGCTGTGAATCCATCTAAAGTTCAGTCAGTACTAGAGTGGACTACACCGACCAATGTGAAGCAAATTCGAGGTTTCTTAGGAATGGTTGGTTATTATCGGAGATTCATTGAAGGTTTCTCCAAAATAGCCGGACCAATGACCAAATTATTAAGGAAGAATACACCATTCAAGTGGGATGAGAAATGTGAAGCAAGTTTCCAAGAGTAGAAGACTAGATTAACCACAACTCCAATCTTAGTGGTTCCTGAAACAGGGAAGGACTTCACCGTATACTGTGATGCATCTAAAGAAGGTTTGGGTTGTGTATTAATGCAAGATCAGAAAGTGATTTCTTATGGTTCAATACAACTGAAACCACATGAAGTCAACTATCCAACTCATGATTTAGAGTTAGCAGCAGTAGTTTTTGCACTGAAAGGATGGAGGCATTTTCTTTATGGAGCCAGATGTGAGTTGTACACTGACCATAAAAGTCTCAAATACTTCTTCACTCAAAAGGAATTGAATATGAGACAAAAGTGTTGGTTGGAAGTAATCAAGGATTGTGATTTAACAATCAACTACACCCAGGGAAAGCAAATGTTGTAGCAGATGCTTTAAGCAGAAAGAGTGCAGATATTCAGCCAAGCAATAGGGAGTTACCAAATGGACTTGGAAAGATTAGAGCTTCAATTTATCAGAACAGAGGTTCTTGGAGGATTAGCTACTATGCAGGTACTTGCAGAGCAGGACAGTGATCTTAAGCAAGAAATTTTTAGACATCAAGAAGAAGATCCTTTTATTGCTGAGGAAATTCGGAGGATATCTCAAGGGCAAAAATCTATTTTTCGCCTTGGAGATTATGGGTCTTTATGGTTTCAATACCGTCTTTGTGTTCCAGATGTGACTGAGATTAGAAATGTCATACTCAAAGAAGCACATGATACACCATATTCTATACCCTAGGGAGTACTAAGATGTATATGGATTTGAAAGAACTATTCTAGTGGAATAACATGAAAAGAGATATTGCTAAATATGTATCTGAATGCCATACTTGTCAAAGGGTGAAAGCTGAACATCAAAGTCCAGCAGGACCATTACAACCCTTAGAAATTCCTGAATGGAAATGGGAGGAAATAGGTATGGAATTCATTACAGGATTGCCTACGACACCAAAAAGGAAGGATATGATATGGGAAATTGTGGACAGACTCACTAAGAGTGCACATTTTATTCCGGTGAATCAAAAGGATAATGCCAAGAAGTTAGTTGAAGTATATGTCAAAGAGATAATAAGTAAGCATGGAGTACCCAAAAAGATCATAACTGATAGGGGATCAATGTTTACTTCAGCATTTTGGAAGCAATTGCATGAATCACTTGGTTCAAAGTTAGATTTCAGCACGGCATATCATCCAGAGACAGGGGGTCAAACTGAAAGAACAAACCAAATACTAGAAGACATGTTAAGGGCCTGTGCATTAGATTTTGGAGGAACATGGGAAGATCATCTACCATTGGCAGAATTTTCTTATAATAATAGCTATCAGAGTAGTCTGAAGGCAACTCCATATCAGGTTCTGTATGGAAGGAAGTGTAGATCACCAATATGTTGGTATGAAACTGGAAGAGGCAAAGAATTTGCACCAGATTATATCAAGGAAAGACAAGACATCATTGATAAGATCAGGGATAAACTGAAAATATCCTAGAGTAGGCATAAAAGTTATGCGGATCAAAGTCGAAGATCATGGCATCCGGAAGTGGGAGATATGGTCTATTTGAAAGTAAGTCCCATGAAAGGGGTGAAAAGATTCAGAGTTAAAGGGAAATTGAGTCCAAGATATATCGGACCATTCAACATACTGAGTCAAAACACAACTATAGCTTATGTTTTAGAGTTACCATCAAGATTGGCTCAAGTGCATAATATTTTCCATGTGTCACAACTTCGTAAATGTTTAAAAGTTCCAGATGATGCAATCACACATCAAGAGATAGAACTACAAGCAGACCTAACCTATATTGAAAAGCCTTGTAAGATTCTAGAAGAAAACTGGAAAAGATTAAGGAACAGAGCAATCAAATATTTCAAGGTACAGTGGGAACATCACCCTGAAAGGGAAGCCACATGGGAGAAATAAGAGGATTTAAGAAAAGCCTATCCAGAACTATTCAGGTACATCTCCACAAACTTTGGGACAAAGTTTAATTTAAGGGGGGGAAGTCTGTAACATCCCAACATTTAGGAACTAACGAAGGGTAGATTTAGGAATATGGAATGTTGCATGCATTCATCTGTGAAAATGTGGGTAATTTTTTTGCCAAAATAAAAACTTCAAGTGATCAAAGTTTCTTTCATACTTTGAGATTAGGTTTAGTCTTAAGGGATGATTGCTTTAGACTTTGTTATGATCTTTGAGGAATTAAGTGTTTAAAAAAGTGAGTTTGAATTTTAAATTTGAGAGAGTTTGAATTATAATTCAAATAAATTAGGGATAAGTTTTGAATCTTAATTTAATTAAGAAATAAATATTACAACTTAAATTCTATTCAAAGAAAAACAATAATGGATATGAAAACTTATTTCATATCATTAATATATAATCAAATTACTTGTAATTTATTGAAATCATTCCCCACAATTCACAAAAGCAAATATATAAAGAATAAGAATATTCTTTATTAATATTAATGGAATCTTTATTACAGAAGAATAAAAGGAAGATTACAAGATAATAAAAAGAAAATTACAAAAATATGAAGAAGATTACATTAGACTATATACTAACTATTCTATAAAAGAAAACCTAATCTGAAAATCTTCATCTTTATATCTGTACTTGCAAAACAAACAGAAAATATATAGAGAAATAAAAGGTTACAGTTAGTATTATTTTCTCTCAGACATGTCAGTGAGTGCACTAGACAAATTCATCATTGAGAAATTTATAAAAAGGGGCAAGTTTCACCAATATGAAAGAATCCATCTTTCATAAATTTAAAGCCAGAAGTCAAATGAAAGCCAAGAGGGGCAACTTCACCAGCCAGGTGAAAGTAACCAGATAAAAGTAAGTTCCAAAATTCTGAACATATCCACAAGTGTACAATAAGCACACAGGCAGGACACACATCAACATGCATGTGGTGTGTTTTCAACCTCACAGCACAACCCCAAACTCACAAAACCACAAGCACAACCGTGGAGAGGCACTAGTGCATCTCTCCAGTGTTTGCACACAAGAACAACCAGCTTAGATAGCAACTTATCAAGCACATCAGCCAAACCAAACCACCAAAGATCAACCAAACATCACCAGGATGGTGACATAAGGAGGGGGAAGGATCAGGTGAACAACAAGGCCAAGTCCAGGAGCTAGGAGGAGCAGGCTAGCTCAAGGTCAAGCATAGGAGTCCAGCAAAACCAGATCAAGATCATCACCACCTTACTCCACAAACATCAGATTCTATGGTGAGTTTCATAAAACCTTCACATGATCTAATCATATCATCCAGAGAGAAGCATGTGTTGTTTTATAAAACAAACCCTCAGAAAGCACCCAAGTGGGGTGAATCCATCATAGGGATGATCTAGCCCGAGCTCAGAGCAACATCATTGCTCTGATTGTCAAGCTATATATTACAGTTCAAGCATAAATATAGCTATGATCTAATTTATAGGCACATCCCTAAAGGAAGGGTAACACCTTAGAAATAAATCTTTGGGATCCATAGAATGATCAAGCTTCCTATCATTTTTTTCCAAGCTTTGATTCAAGAAAGAATAGCTGGTACCACTACCAGGACTATCTATATGAATCAACTAGATAAGATCTGAATCCCTAAGCCTCAGACCAACATCATTGGTCTTAGGGAATTCAGAAAGGAACATTTCCATTTATCTTTCAAAGCCAAGTTTGTCTGAAGCATAAACCAACCCAATCAATGGATTAGAATCAGACTTGTGTGCCATACCATGATGGTGTCACAAGAACAATTTTATATGAATCAGGATAGACATTTGATCATCACAAATTCAGACAATCAACTTACTAATCATTTTCATGTTAACATATGAATCATAACTAGGATATTCCTATGTTAAACTTCACTGTTGATGATCTCAAACCACACACTAGTTCTAAGCCAACAACACCAGGACAGTGATTTCATCATATCATAACCATGATCATAAACCCATAAATGACAGTGAAAACTTATCAAGTCACTAACTTAATCAAGCATGGTTTTCCCAAGCAACTATACCATCTGAATCAGATGCAATCCAAGCATAAAATCATCTAATAAGCCACCAGAAACATTATAGATCATCTTAAGCAACAAGCCTCAGGCCAATGACCACTTAGCATGTTTACAAATCATCCAAACATGATCCAATTCATCCAGTACATGATCAATCACATGATAGGAACCCTAAATGGATAATCATCCTAATCTGAATCAAACAGTAGCCAGAGAGGACACAGCCAGCATCTAGCATCGAATCAGCAAACACAGAGAGCACTAGGGAAGAGGAATCGAACTCACCGTAGGTCCTCGCTGAAGACTAGAAGAGGAAGCAGAGGGGCCGACGACCATGGCGGCACGGGGAGCACCCTAGAGGGGGCGCTGCAACCCGCACGACGCCATGGCAGCGACCCTGATCATGCCTGGAGGTGCAGAGCATCACCTCGACACACGACGGCCACGGCAGCACCTGGATCCATGCCAACCCCCAAACCCTAGGGTTCGGGACGGCATCGATCCATTGCAGGAGAGCCCCAGGCTCGAATCCAGTTGGATAGAACAAACACGCATCGTCGACAAACCCCTGTTGCACCACAGCAGCGACCAGGACGGCCTACGGCGGCGAGAATCGCCACTGGCGGCATCGCCGGCCACAGGGTCGGGGTCAGAGGAGGAGAGGATGAGCTCGAGGGAGAGAGAGGTAGTGAGGAGTGGCCCGAGTTGGGCCAAACCCTTCGGGGTGGTCCTTTTGTCTATAACTAATGGGCCACTTGGGCCCAATAAGTATAACTAGCCCAGAAATCTTTTCAGGCCTGTTTTAATAAACAGGAAAAGACCAAAATACCCCTGGACTTAACTAAATTCTAGAAAATAAAATATAAGTCCAAAAATTATAAATAAAATAATTTTGGATTCGCCATAATCCATACTATCCAAATAAAATATAATATAAAATTTTAGACATTTAAATTTTTATAAGAATTTTGTAATTTATATATTCCTTATGAAATTTACAAAATTATTGAAAGATGATAAAAATAAATAAAAATCACTTTCATTATATATTAATATTATAGTATTTTTGAAAAATACTAAATAAATATTTAATAACAATTTTAATGTATAATTGATAATTCCTAAGAGAATTATTAAATCAATAAAAGTCAAATAAAAAGGAAATAAAATAAAATAATTCAATATAGGCTATAAATATTAAAAAGTAATATTTATAAATGCTTTATTATTATTAAAAAGGACCTTATAAAATAATAGGGTAAATGCATATCAAATTAAATAATGCATTACATTATTTGCATAATCATTTTGCTTCTTTAAATATTGTCCTTACCATGCAATAATGATGTTTTTGTAGACATAGAAGCTCAAGGTCCGGTGCAAGCATCAGACTTCACTACCTTGCCATCACAAGGCAAGTTCATCACTTGCTCATGTCCTTTGAAGAGTCTTTATCAAAGTATTTGCAAATTGTGTGTTATCATATATGCTATAAAGAAAGAAATATTATTTTCACAAATAAAGAAATCATAGATATCATCCTAAGTGATGATATAATGGAGCAATAGAACTTAGGGTTCTAGTTGCAAACAATGATGATCAAGTAGGGACTTAATAACCCCTGACATCAGTGATTCTAGCGCCGTATATTACGCGTTAGCCATGAGATTTGGAATGGGACAGAGAAGTCAACTTTATCTTCTTCCTCTCGCATGAAGCCGGATGTGCAGGTCGTGGATGTTATCCTCGTAGTGTGCATATTAATTGGTAATTCGTAGAGGATATGCAGCATATGGGTGGAAACACTCATCGTCCCACGATAGTTCTGGCATCTAACGGTTTGTACAATCCATTGCCGTAATTCATTATGTGGGCATGGTGTACACCAAGGAGGCATGCAGAGTCACGAAGGGGGCAGTGATTGGCTTGGACCAACTACTGGGCCCCACATCATGGAATTGTGGACAGGAAAGTACGCCCGGTTGTGCAACAAGGAGTTGATCTCTCATGGGTAAAGTAACGCACCTCTGCAGAGTGTAAGAACTGTAACTTGTTACTCCCTGTTCCGGGAAGGAGCTATGAACACGACAGGAAAGGAACTCCATGAAAGTTCTCGTCAACCTGTGAAGGCTGATTGTCATAGTTTTTCAGAATAAAATCAATCTTTGAAGAAAGATTTACAAAAATTGCATAGTGTCAAGGATTTATAATCTAAGGTGGTAGTTAGAGCATCAAACTTCCCACCTTGCATATAATGAACTTGTTGGGTAATGTTGTTACTCATTCTTTCCTTTGATCCCTTGCTTAGACTCTGAGGATCCCGAAGACGTGCCAATGTATGCAACCGAGTGTCAAGAAGATGTGTTCT
This sequence comes from Avena longiglumis, assembly GCA_030063025.1. Taxonomy (NCBI): domain Eukaryota; kingdom Viridiplantae; phylum Streptophyta; class Magnoliopsida; order Poales; family Poaceae; genus Avena; species Avena longiglumis. The sequence goes on from CP125976.1 coordinate 535,950,990, forward strand.
ACGAGGAACCCGATCTGTCCGAAGGTGTTAAGGAGTGGGTTACGAAATACGCTATGGTATCGATGATAACGAGTCCAACTAAGTATCCCTAGTTAGTAGTAACCAACGGAGCCGAGCAACATGAACTCTATAGAATAAGCTGTTGAGCTCAACTCCTTGTCGGAGTTGTTACTTTTAAATTTGGCTGAAACACTTTATATTTTGGTTTGTAAGTTGAATATTTTGGAAGTCTTGAACTTCCCGTATTGTAATAATAATAATGTGTGTACTTTTGTAATATGGACCCGCAATGTTTCTGTTGTACCACTTTGAGGGATGTGATATTTACGGAACGGTGTTCTGTGGATGTCATGTCAATGACTATAGTGTACTACACATGCATTGGTATGCTGGGTCACCGTAAATGCTGTCGGAGAGCTTGGGCATAGCACCTACCAGAGGTGACCGCCGCATTGCGTATGATGGCATATGGTATACCGGCGGATCTTGTTGATGACCACTTGGCAATAAGTGAGAGTCAAACCATTGAGTGTGTCAAGCGCTTTGCCATCGTAATTATGCGTGTGTTTGGCACTGTATACTTGAGAGTCCCCAATGCCGAAGATACGGCTAGGCTTTTGGAGGAGAACAAGGCTCGGGGATTCTTGTGCAAGTGCATAGAAGAGAGCACCGGGTGGTGCGTTTCATTGCCTCATATCATGCCATTAAGGATAATGAGATCCATGATAATCTTCAAAAAGATCTAATCGAGGAGTGGTGGGCATGGTTTGGAGCACAACGTTGAGACCTTCTTTTATTTGTTGTTTGTTGTATTGTCAAAACAATTTGTTATTGTGTTGATGAAAAACTTGTTGTATTTGTTGATGAACAATTCTTATATTTTTTGTATTATTCATGTACCATTTAGTTGTGTTGTAATAATAACTAGACAATTTTTGTTGAATTTATTTGGTTTTTGTTTGATCTTCTTGATCCTATAGTTCACTGTGAAACATTTTTGTGCCGGCGTTGCATTTTGTCGCGTCCGCTGGGGGGCGTTTTTGTTCTATTTTTGCGCGTGATACGTTGGAAACGTATCTTTAATTTTTGATGCTTCATGCTTGTTTAGTATCTACTTTGTTTTACTTGTCCACACTTTGAGGTGCTTTTTACATGTTTTTTGGTACTAACCTATTAACAAGTTAAAACAGTGTCAGATGCCTGTTTTTGGTTTCAGAAAAGTTAGTAAAGAAATATTCTCGAAACTAGACGGGACAAAGAACAAAGTCAATTACTTTCCGTGGGGAACAAGAAGTCCAGAGGAGAGCCGGAGGGGCCAGCCAGGGGGGCAGACACACCCAGGTGCGGGTGGGCCTAGCCCCACGCCTGGCTAGGGTTAGGTGGTCCTAGCCGCCTCCTCGGCCTCTCCCTTCGCCTATAAGAAGCCCCCGATGCAGAAACCCTGAGTATCCGATCAAATATCCATGAAACCATCTGTAGCCGCCGCCACCATCGTCCCTAGATCAGAGGGATCTGAAGTTCTTCCCGGCACCCTGCCGAAGAGAAGATCATCCCGGAGGCCTTCTCTCCGGTATGATGCGTAAGTAGTTCCACCTTGAACTATGGGTCCATGTAGTAGCTAGACGGTTGTATCTCCTCCTTATGCTTTCATGTATAGATCTTGTGAGCTCCGTTCATGATCAAGATCTAATCTATTTGTAATCATGCATGTTGTGTTTGCGGGGATCCGATGGATATTGAGATTATTATGTTGGTTTGATTAATGGTTTTGTCTTTATGATTCTATCATGTCTGTGTTGTTTGTGATCTTGTATGCTCTCCGTTGTTAGTAGCTATCTTGGCCAAGTAGTTGCTAGTGACTCCAAGAGAGGGTATTTATGCTCGATAGTGGGTTCATGCCTCTAGTTTTCAAGGGAAGTGACAATAATCTCTTCGGTTGTAGATGTGTTGTTGCTACTAGGGATAAAACAACGCTCTCTTGTTCATAAAACATGTGGACTATTTACCTTACACACTTTGCTTAAAGCAGTTGTCTGTTGCTTCCAACTTAATACTGGAGGGGGTTTGGATGATAATCTGAAGGTGGACTTCTAGTCATAGATGTTGTTGGATGGCGGTCTATGTATCTTGTTGTATTGCTCAATCAACCTCATAGGATCTTTCTGACTAGTAATTGCATTGTTATGCCTTGCCCAGTTCCTGTCAATTGCCTTGCTGTAATTTGTTTACCCTTCATGCCATGTTGTTTATCTAAGAAGAGCACCTCTAGTGAACTATAGACCCCTGTCCAATATTTACCACTGATACATCTTCCACTGTTACTTGTTTACTTGCTGCAAACCATTACCGTCCACACCATACGTTTAATCCTTTGTTACAACAAACCGGTGAGCTTAACAATCTCATCGTTCGTTGGGCAAAGTCTTGAGTTTGTGTTGTGCAGGTATCCGTGTTGCTTGCAACATCTATGTGACGTTTCCTTCCTCCTTCTGGTTCGATAACCTCGGTCTCAACTGAGAGAAAACTTGCTGCTTGCTGCTTCACACCTTGCTCTTGGGGTTTCCAACAGGTTGTGCGTAGACAGCCATCAGCGTGCCGCTTTTAACACTTCCGTCGGAGGAGAAGCACAACGTGCACACTAGATTGCGCGTGCTGCATAGCAATTTTCGCGCGTCGCCTTTTGCAGCTTCTATTGGAGCTGCTCTTAGCTTGCGACACTGCCATGTGCAATTGGGAGCTGAAATAAACCAAAGAGGGTATTTTCTTTGAACAACAGGTTTCTCTCGAAATTTGTTAAAATAAACATACGACCCAAGTTCAAACAAACCAAGATTAAAGTAACCTACTTATCTCAGTTGTTACAAACACGGGACAAAAGTTCAACATCTAAATATCGGTGCCACAACGCTCGAGAGTAGTTCATTCATAACCTGGGGTGGACCCAGAACAAAGTTTGGAGGCAAATATATGAGTCGGGCACTTTTTTTAGCAAATTCACATAATTTGAGTTTTTTAAAATTAGTATTCTAATTCTAAAATTTGGTGGGGTGCATGCCTTCTTGGGTGCGCCCCTATTCACAACACATCTAGAAATCACAGATCATTCATGTCACATTTCCAGCGATGTCTTCGTGTGTATGCCTTCTGAATCACATTTTTGAGCGTCATCGTTTTCAGGGCCAACCCTGAGGGGGGTGGAGGGGCGGCCGCCCCGAACCCTTGAAGCCAAGAGGGCCCCTTCTAGTAGGTATGCATATGCGCGTAGGAGAAGCTCCGAGCTTATGTGACGGTGGCGGGGCGCCATTAGAGGCAGTTTTCGAGCTTTATTGTCCTGTGTTCTGGGATATGATGGAAGGGTTGCATCTTTCTATTAGTCTGGATTGTAGGAGTTTTTTTTAACGCGAATGGACCCAAAGGGCCGAGAATCTGCATTAAAGATGAGGTGGGTACAAGATTACCAAAAGGCCCTTTACCTCTCTTGCCCTATGAAACCAACAATTTGAAGATAAGGCCTTACGATTTTCACAAAGGACCCTGGGACTAAAAAACGAAAAGCAAACGGGCCCTTGGTCCTCTCCACCGCTGATGATCCTCCATCGCTGGACGTCTTGGAGTCGCCGGTGACGAACCACTTGGCGGCTAAAAGACGGGAGCTCCGACGAGAAGCTTCGAGAAGGGCCTCTTCACTGAAGGTTGTGAAGACCACCATCTAGGTGTCTAAATGGGACGTCCTGCCAGGCAAAGATCACGGAGGCATCCAAGGCCACTGCATGATGTGCTCGAAGTTGCAGAAACCACGGATCTCGCACCTCCAGCAGCTTCGTCTGCCTCTCTCCGCCTTGCCGCCAAGACAGAGAAGAGATCCAAAACAACCAACCCTCGTCTCAGGAGGGCATCGCTAACCAGTCAAAGAAGAGGTAGCAGTGCCATGTCGTTGCTATCCCTCGCCGCCACGACCGGCCAAGAACAAAGACACACCACCGCTCGCTGCCTCACGGCCTTCCCCCTTGTCTCCATGGCCGGCCGGTAAGGGAACCCGCTCGCAGCTCCTCTGTTACTCCAGATGGCAGACAACCCCTAATTTATTGAAGGAGACTTTGGCCCTCCCCTCCTCTCCCAACTCCGGCCATCAAAGAAGGAGAACGAGAAGAGAAATCCCTACAGCTCTTCGGATCTGGGCGCCAAGATCCTGACCACGCTCCTACTACTAGGCATGAAGCCCACAACTAGACTACAACTACTAACCCTAACTACACCGGCGCCTCTCCCTGTCCAACTTCGATCGGTTATTCCGGCAAAGTGGACCTAGGAGGGGCCTGGACTCTGGAAGCGCGCACGCAACTAGAGGAAGGCTTGAGAGAGAGAGAGAGTGGTGCCGTCTCGAGAGTTTTCTTTGGTTAGTCTAGGCTTTTTAGCAAACAAGACGACTCGGCTAAAAAAAGGGTGCACGTGGTTGGTAATTCTCAAAAGAAAGTGAATGTGGTATGTGGCACTGGGGGTAGACCAATACCATGGCCACGGTACCGAACTACTGATCCAGAAATTATAGCACACGACACCCAATCGAGACATTTTCTGTTCCATTTCTCTCGTACAAAAAAAATATGTTTTGTCCCAGGCTGTTCGATCTAATCTTCTATATCTAAATATGAGCTCTCTACTACCTTATTTTTTTAAACATGCAGGTTATCCACATCAAAAATCCTCTAATTGGTCCACATCATTTAACCATAAACATTTGGTGATGCCACATAATATTCTGACGCTATTGAATTTTATTCGAGCAAGCCATTCAGTCCGATTTGGTGCGTTCCTCTTGTCTTCCCCGCATAGTGGAGGTCCAAACGAAGCGGTGCTTTCATGTAACTCCCAAATTACTTCTCTAATTATTTATTCCCGTCTCCCTCTTCATCTTCTACTCACTATAATTTTTGCAAAAGAAACCAATTGATTTTACCATCTCATTCGTCTCCCCCATCCAAGAACTGCAGAAGTAATTAATGGAGAATTGCTCTCCAATTTAAATACTGCAGCTTCTCCATTCCGTCTTCCCTACAACTCATGCCTCCCCCTGCTCGAGGGATGCTCAGTACCATCCTCTAGCGAACGAGATTTCATCGATCAAGCTACTACATTGATTCCACTGGATTTCGCCCCAGGATAACACAACACCAAGGATATGGGGGGCATAGGGATCATTTCCTCTCGTCACATGAATGTGGCCCTCATGCTTCGTTGGGTTTGGCGGATCCTAACAGATGACGGGGGCCTGTGGCTAAAGTTGATCAAATCTAAGTATCTGCGCGGGTGCCCACTCCTAGCCTATGATCGTCGGGAGGGCTCTCAGTTTTGGAGAGCCATCCAGGACATCAAGCCAGCGATCCGGAAGGGGCTTGTTATTTCCACTGGGGATGGGAGAAACACCATCTTCTGGCTCGACCCTTGGGTGGGTGGGCGCCCCCTGCGTCTTCTGACGCCCGAGCTGTTCGCGATATGCACAGATCCCTTGCTCTTGGTGGCTGATGCCTTCCAGGACGGAGTCTGGCACGTTGCGTTCCGCCGGAACCTTGGGGGCGCTGAGCGAGCGACCTGGGAGGGACTTCGGGACAGTCTTCCATTGCCCCACTCCCAATCCCCAGATAGTATGTCCTGGCACCTTTCGCCCTCGGGCGTGTTTTCTGTGGGGTCCATGTACCGGGCCCTCTTCGGTGGGCCCTCCACTTCTTGGACGTCCTCTCTGTGGAAGGCCCCCCTCCCTTTGAAGATTAAGATCTTCCTTTGGTAGTTGTTACGTGATCGGCTTCCTTCAGGGGTGGAGGTGGCCAAGCGGCAGGGCCCGGGGAATGGCCTTTGTCCGCTTTGTGCGGTCCCGGAAACGGGGCATCACATTTTCTTTTCCTGTCCCGCAGCTCGCTTCCTTTGGAACTTTACCCATGAGGCCCTGGGGCCGTCGTGGCAGGCCGCGGACCTGGGGGAATTCCTGGATGCCAATGCGAACCAGACCGGTAGGAGGAGGCGCCTCTTCTGGTTCCTGTTCGCAGGGATGACCTGGACATTATGGAACATCCGTAACAAGATGGTCATCGAGCGTGTCTTTCTTCGCAGTGCCTCTGACTCGATCTTCAAATTTCTCGCTTTTTTGCAGCAGTGGTACCCGTTGAGTAGGCAGCGGGACAGGGTGCGGCTGTACGGGATGATTGAGCACCTCATCGTGGCGGCACGCCAACTTGCTTCTCCCTCCGGGTCCTGAGCGCGCCCTTGGGGCGTGTTTGTATCCGTGTGTGCTAGACTGTGTGGGTGTTGAGTGTGTTGCGTGGTCTCTGTGTTTGGTGATGAACTTTGTCGCGTGGTCTGGATATTGTATGGTTATTGATTTGTTTATAAAGCTGGGCGTATGCCTGTTTCGAGGAGGATAACACAACACCATTCTTGATTGGAACTAGGTTTATTTTTTATATTTTCAGATTCTACAGGCCGATTGTACAGTCCAAGTGCGCTCGATGATTTGTTGTCAAATTCAAGGGCTTTTGTGGCATCGTTGCTGTATAGGATTATACTCACATTTGTACGTAAGCTTTCCATTTGGAACCCCAATCTAAATTTAAGTATTTGCATTGGATGTATCTATTACCAGCCTTGGTGGATCGGTGTCCCTGTATTTGATCTCACGATTTTCATGTCTCTATTTTTTGTATGTGACACGTGATATTTTGTCTCTAGAAATCAGTTGCACTTAAGAGTCTTGAAGCATTAAACTATAAACCGCAAATCTTTTATTCCTACTTCTAAAGTGTATTTCACACTTCCTTTTTCTTCTCATAATATAGTACATGAAAAGTAGGACTAAAAAGCCTAACTTAGGGTGGTGCTTTTTGAGAACGAATTGTTTGTATTCTGCTAATCCACTTCTCAAATATATGATCTTGAATCTAGCAGCATACTTAGTTGGGCAAGGCAAGAATTTTTCGAGCATGCGTTATCCATGGTGAGTACCAGATGAAAACTATATGACACCCGCTCTCTTTATAATTGCTGTTTGACTCATCTTTACGTAATCCAAAATGGAATATCACATCCATAAGAGCAAGTACAATAAGTCCTATTTAGCAGACTATAGACAAATACAGATCAGCAAAATCCTAGATGAAAATGAGAGAGAGAAAGAGAGAGAAGAAACGGGCGCTCCATCTATCGCCAACTTCAGCGCATGAACCAAGATAGTACAGGCTGCATGTAGCTAGCGGCAGGTGCTAGACCGTCTCCATGCAATGGATGCGCGTCTCTCTATGTCTTGCATGCAACACAACAACTGATAAGGTAATTATTTAAATATTCGATGAAGCCAATCTTGTAGCTAGACTATTATATAAGTGCTTATTTACAAGGGCTCTAAATGATGTGGCATGGTATACAGCCATCAAGCCGACAATACTATTGTTCTTGCTCTAATGTAGCTTGTTGTTGGCTATAAAAAAGAGTCAATAGTCAGCTTATAGCCGACATGTATAATAGTTAGTTATAAAAGTCTGCTATTTAATTAATATGTGACTCATATTTTTCTCTCACATAGTGCCTTGGAGTACGTGATGTAGCTGACTCTTAACTTACAACCCGCATTCTCTCTCTTCCACGTTATCAAAACTATAGTATTTTATCTCTTATAGCCAGCTCACTGCACCTTATTATACTTGCTCTAAGAGTCTTGCTTGCATGGTCAAGATCGGTATCATCGTTTAATCTGAAGTTGACCACCCTTATCTTAGAAAAACACCTTGGAAGAAAGAGAAAAGATCACTTAGATTGTTGTTAATGACCGAAAAATATGAGCATGTATGATAAACTATAAGGATGATGCATAGAAAATGGAAGGTTTTTTATTCTTGTTTTAGCTATCTCTGATCCATAATAAGAGTTGATGATTAAATATAACTTTATACTAAATCAACGACACATATTATGGATCAGGGTAGGGGTGGGCGTTCAAAAAATTTGGTCTTTGTATTTTAGTTATTTTGAATCCGGTCTTTCAAAAATTTAAACCAAAATTTACTTGTTAGTTTTCTTACAAAAAAAATTGGGTACCTAATAATTCGGGTTTGGTTTCGATTATGATCTAATTGTACTGTAGATATTGACAGTACAATAGTTAGACAATATTTGGTAAAACATATGGTAGCATTTTGGAAAATAAAATCCAATGTACACTTTAATATAAGTTTGGAGGAATAAACATTCAACAATACCGAATTTGGCTCGGTAGAGGAGGATGAATCTACAATGATGGACAACTAGGGCCTTGGACTAGAACACTCTCATGTAAAGTTCCGTTAGTTCGGTCTATTCATTATCAAAAACTGGTAACCGAGTTAACCATAGTAAATCCGGTCTATAAAATTTGCTAACATTTTTTTTTTGATAGGTCTTTTCTGTATCGGTCTATTTAGTTTTGGTCTCAGTCTTTTAGTGTTTGTTGTTCGGTTATCAACTTTTATGCCCACCCCTAGATGAAGAGAATACTTAAGTCTTGTACTATCATCTAATCACATAATTTTCATAGTGAGAGATGCCATGTTATTACCTAGAGATAAAATTACACACACAATCGTTATGAAATGTAGTCTCGTTCGTGCGTGGGGTGCTCATACCAAATTTCTCTTCTTTAGCGGGACCAATTAAAAGGCGAATCTGCGGCTGGGCCGACAGATATTTTTCGAGGCTATCACGCCATGCATGGGCCCCGAACCTACTTTTTTTTAGGGTGGGCCCCGAACCTACTCTATGACGTGGAGAGTGAATGGGACCCATCGGTTTAGTTATTCTGGCAAGGACCCATCGACTTGTGTTCGTCCAAACAAACAGCCGGAGATCCTGACTTTTTTTCGAGGGGAAAACAGAACGGAAATCCTTAATAAGGTGGCTCGAAACATCACTTAACTACTTTAGTCTTTAGGCCCTTTCATCCGAACAGCGTTAGCAAGATCAGGCCCAGTGGTACTAACGCTTTGAATTTCAGTACTACTCTCCCTCCGTCCCGGTTTAAAGCAATTTGCAAACCATGCAATCTCAAAATACTTAGCCACAAAAATATTTAATGTCTGTAATTGAATAAAATGCTTGCATGTACATGTGTAAATAAATGTGAACGCTTTTCTAACTCTTTTTTTTCTCATGCATGTTCTAATTTATACTATTAAATGGACCAATTAGATGACACCTAGAGCCTAGAGAATTGCAAAATGTGTCATTTAAACTAGGACGGAGAGAGTACCTTGCTCCGAAAATAAGTACTCTCTATTTTAAAATATGAAATGCTTTAGATTAGTGAAAAGAGTGTATCTAGATCTATTGTAGTATATATGTTCACTCTGAATCTATACAAGTCTTTTTTTTAGAAATAGGAAATAGTCCCGGCCTCTGCATCATGCACACAGCCTGATTTATTGCATAGTTTCGAAGTCTCCAAATAGAGTATGAAAGTATTAGAATATTACAATCATGGATGAAGCACAATAAACAAAGTTTGCTTAAGCAACATCTAGTCTTCTAGAATGTCGCCACCCAGCCTGGCTGTAGAAAGTATACGCGACTGTTTTCAATCGGGTACACCCGACATCCATAGCCCCCCGCTGGTCCTCTGGGAGGAGATAGGACCACATATGAATCCAGTGAATAGCTCTGCGGATAACCTGCAAAAAATTGATAGTACCGGACCTGTTAAAGACCAAGTTATTTCTAGAGTTCCAAATATACCATAATAAAGCTGAATCTATACAAGTCTACGTAGCAAAAAAAATCTAGATACACTTCTTTTACAAAGCTAAAACATTAAATCTTTAATATGGAGAAAGTAATTTGAATTTATCTAGATTCACATGTATATAAATACATTTTAGTATATAAGTAAATACAAATTTAAATAAATTCAGTTCACTTATTTTTATAATATACGAAGGGAGTACTACTTTTCTCCACATAGAAGTCTGCTGACACGGACGTAATCACACTACGCGAGCCGCCACGAGGCTTCGCGGAACGGCGGAGTCGACCGGGCTGAGCGCCCGGTACCTACCGGATCGTCTCATCCTCGTCCATGGCATCCTCTCCTTTGACACAAGCACACCTTTGTTGTGTAAGTGTGTGAAGAGATCGAAAGCAATTTTTCTCACAGAGCTGTGCCTTACCAATCATGCAAGCATCGTTGACAAGCAAGTGATTTAGGGTTCCATCCTAGCTGCCGCCCATCTACACCATATTCGCTTGGTGGTGTTGTTAGATTTAAGTTAGAGATTGTTTAACCAACAATAACGTTATGATGGCTATGGTGTACGAAACAAAAATAAGAATTGCATGTCTCCTCATTAACCTCTTTGGCGGTAATTTCACCGGTGGCGTTGAGGTGAGTAGGAAATTGTATGGTCACTGCTTCCTTAGAGTGGCTGGTCTCGTTTGGTCATGGGTGTTGGAAGTTTGGTGTCATAAGATTCAGATCAATTCAATGGCCTAATTGCGACGACTTTGGATATGCAATGTTGATCCTTTGGAGGCATAGTGCATAAAGACTTTCCGACATTTATCAACAAAGTTAGGCCGGCAATATGAAGAGAGATGTTGGTGGTGGCTTTCTCTGACATTTGTGGTGCTTTGTACTTATTATGAATTTTATATCTGTTCTAGGTATCTTTGTAATGTTTAACCTAAATCGATTTAATTCATATTTGGGATCTAAATAAAATTGTAACGAAATCTTGTAGAATTTTGTATGAAATGAGATTAACCATAACTTGATTGGAACAAACAAAAACAGTCCAAATATGTGGAACATATTTATGTTATTCTTATGATATAATTAAATTAATTTCGAGCATCCTGAGTCTCGAATAATAAAAGTACAACATATCTTTTTTTGAAACATAGGGAGCCCCCGAAGGGGCTAGAAGCCTTATCATTAAATCATCTAGTGGGTGTACATGATGTAACACCCTTAGATCGGCTCTATGAAAGTCTTAGCGATTCCCGCCAAACCACATAGAAACGATTCAAAGGTGCCCACCAGGCACTTTCGTGCGGGTGGAAACGAAGTAATACCATTACACATTAGTCCATAATGGAACCCACGGAACAAATATATACAACACGACTCCATGAGTGAAGAATACAAATATACAGTACAAAGGTTCAAATCACCTTGAAAACGATACAGTGTCCGAGTACGGACAAGATGCAAATTGGCTAAAAGTCCTGAAGAATAACCAATGGCGTCCATAACCTTGCCCAGACAAGTCGGAAGGGTAACTCGCTAACGACGTCGATCTCAAACCTGCTCAACAAAAGGGATGTCGACAAAGGGCAAAGGAAAAAAGGAAGCGGTCAATACTAATGCCAGTACTCGGCGAGTCTTAGAATTCGGCGGTCCTCGCCTACATAGGTATGGTAGACTGAAGCGGCAGCGCAACAGACACTAAACAACCTATAGAGACTCGATACAACTGACGGCTATCAGAGAGGGATAAGAAATACCTAATCGGATCCAACCCGATACTAACACCAAACATACCCATCCTGATATTTCCCCCTCGAGACCAAACGAGGAAGTCAGATCGAGGAACTCACACAGTTGGAAGTTTTATTCATTCCATTATAGTGGCAACAATTACTAGTCATATATAGATAGCACGAGTCATCCTGATATAATAAGCAGTGAGCAGTTTTAGTTAACCATTCCGTTATAGTTGCAATACTTACTAATCAGATACATATACCATGAGATATTCAAAATCCAGCAGTTGTTGGTACTTTTATTTAGTCATTCCATTGTACTGAAGCTAATTACTAGTCATTTCAAGGTCAAATTTATAGCACTACTTTAGTTATAGTTGTCTATGATCGAGATACTGTGCTCCAAGTCGTCCATAACCGCGGACACGGCTTTCAGAAAGTTTTACCATGCAGGGGCACAAATAGCAACACACGCACGATCAACCTTGAAAAAACCAAATGAAATCCCAACGAGGCATCATGACAAAGAAATTGCAAGATTTATATAATATTTCAGGGGGCCATCCCACCAAGCTACCCGCTACGAAGTTGGCCGGCTCCGAGACGGACCTAGAGGTTTGTGACGATGGCTATAAATGACTGGGAACTCGAAAATGTGACTGAGCTTGTCGATACCGCGAAAACGTGGCACAGGGTTCGAAAATAGTACAAGCGCTCCACACACACAATAGTAAATAAAGCAGTAAAACATGTCATAATCATGGCATAAATACAAGATAGTAATAAAGCTCTAAACTACTTTGTGGCCCCAAGAAATAAGGTATGACTCAAGCTCATGCTAAGGGGATTCATGGTCCTACATGCGGATAGTGCGAATAGTCAAGGAACAGGTATCAAGTACTCGGAGTCCTACGGGACACAAGTTGACGGTTAAAAACCAAATAACATCTATTGTCCACCTGTGCCTCTGTATTATTTACCTACTTTCAATATTAGTTGTTAAACTGTAATTAAATCCATGATCATCTCCAACATTAAACATGAGGCATTACTCCAACAACTGTGGAACATCGACGACGCGAAGCAACACCTGCGCAAGCAACTACGACTCGCAAGGCTGACTATCTACCAAACAATAGGTAATAGGATGTGTCCAAAGCAATATAATGGCTGCAAGGGATATCACGAGTACGGAAACTAGAGCATCGCAACACAAATAGCAATAGATCAACAAGAGGAAATAAAGACTATAAAGATACAATAGGTAGAAAGGGGGAGAATGCTCGCCTCGAAAACACTGTCGAAGGTTTATTCGAAGAACGGACGTCACTCGCATCAACTCATCGGCCTAATTCGTGAAGAAGCAATGCACTAAAATAAACACCGGATGCACTATTTAATACTACGGCAGAAGATCGGGCATGATACATGTATGATGGATGACATGGCAAAGATGCGATGCGATTAGGAAAATTAAGCGGAACCGAGGTCCCGACAATTAATTAGGTGGATCAAGTTGTTTAGATACCCCGTAATTTAAATATTGTCTTAACATGGCAAAATATATCACCGGTTCTCTACACAATTTTAAATGAGACCAATATTAGACTAGAAAAGCCCGCATATGGCCTCCATATTTAATTATGAGGTGAATCAACATAATGCCCCCAAACCCATATGATATGTGTGCAAGCATGATAATTTAAATGCAACAAGGTATTTTATATTTATCAAAATTAGGGGTCTCGGAAAGAGGGGTCACACATGGGGGGCTTTTGGAGATCTTGGGTCTCGCAGAGGTTCGGGATCGAACTTCAGGTTTACGGGAAGGAGTTCGTGAGGATCCATGAAAGAGAACATGGCGTCTGGAATCTTGTCGGTGGTTCTTCGAGTGTCGCCGGGTGCTGCAGGAATCTTCGGCTACCGCGGGTCCTCGGCATGGATCCTGGATGTCAATCTTGTCGATGTCGATCTTGTCGTCACGAAGATCTTGACGGGTCTAGGTACGTGGGCGCGACACCGATTGGGAGGATCTTGAGAGTCTCTAGCAGTTGTCGACACCAAGTGGTAGTACCCGTTCCACCAAAAGGCCACAACTCCGCAGGCTCGCACCGGAGCATCACCACAACAAAGGAACCCATCGGCAGGGGCTCATGGTTAACAAAACAGGGGAATGACTACCAGTAGTAGAGAACCCGGAGTCGGAGGGGAACATGCAGGAGGGTTGACGGCAGACGGTGAGGGACGGTGCCGGCGTAGGGCTCCAGCGGGACGACGGCGCGAAGAGGTTGGGCGGCCGGGATCAGCCAGGAATGGGCGACTATGGAGCAGGATACAAAGTCCACGATGAGGCGGCGCAGGGCGCCGGATCGAGCGGCGGCACATGGAGAAAGTCCGTCGGTGTAGGGCTACTATTGACGCTCAGGGACGGAGGTCCGGGGTCTGGAGGCGCAGAGGGTGTCGGGAAGCTCTGGTGGAGAGGGACGACCCTGGTGGAGGGGCCGACCGAGCAGAGGCAGAGCACCATAGGCAGACGGGGGCGAGAGGCGTAGGGGCGAGGGGAGGCAGCCGGGCGACGGTGACGCCATGGCGACGAAGGACACGGCCGGGGAGATGAGGGAGCCTGGCAGCGTTGTCGAGATGAGGAGGGTTCACGGTCGGAAGCGAGAGGAGCGGGGGTCATGCGCGAGGATGATGCAAGGCCGAGGGGCAGGGCCGCGCGAGTGGGCCAGGGTACGTGAGCGTGTCGGGGAGGGACGGGGTAGGGCCTAGATAGATCGGAAGGTGAGGTTCTAAGTGGGACAGCATGTTGGGACCAGGGGAGATGGGAGCGGGCGATCAGTCACGGCCTGTTATCGTGCGTGCGTGTGCTGGCGATTTGCAGCACATGGTGTGTGGTGGGTTCCTGGCGGCGGCAGGTGGGTGGAAGTGAGGGGTGGGGTTAGGGCTTGAGAAGGGTAGGTCTAGGTTTAGGTTTTATATGGGGTAGGTGGACGGTTGGCCGATTGGGCTTGAGTGTTCCTCCTCGATACAAAATAGTTTTAATTTAATCATTTTGTTTTAAATAGATTTTGTAAATAGTTTTAAGACAAATACACGATCCGGACGGACCGAGAGTTTTGATTTGAAATTAAAGGAGGGATAATTTTGAAAACAACATAGTATTTTGCAAAATAGTTTTAGGAAAAATAATATGCATGATGATGCACAGGTATAAATGACAGCGATTTTCTATTAGGGGTGCTACAATTTGACACCACTAACAATGGATATCGCCCTCGAGATCCGTCTCATGAAGCGGGGAAGAAGGCCAACGATCAGAGTCTTCTCGCTTCATGTTGATCTTCGTGACACCACTAACAAGGATTCGTTCTTCATCTTGAAATCGGCGACACCACCAACAAGGGGTGTTGCTCATGTTCATTGCAAGAACACTCCGGATAAACAAAAGATCAAGGTAGATACATCAAAAGATAAGGCCACCTCTAACTTCCGTGGAAGGAGTAAAATTGCTTGATCCACCAATTCAATGTACAAGAGCGAATGATAAGAGTAGTCGGATGGTGATCAGTCCATCGTACACCCAAAGCATTACTCTACACATGAATAGGAGGATCATGCAGCCAACTCTCGAAATTCAAACTAAAGAGCTTGACAAACGAGGTTCGGAAACAAAAGTATGATGTAGGATCTTCATCAGACCTGATACAGATGACGTCGTAACGAAGGAGAATGCCGGAAGATACAAAGAATTTTTTTAGTGAATCTTTGGTCCACTAAAAGGTACAACAGATGAAAGATTCATTAGATAGCAAGAAGTCCGGATGTCGAAGCACCGTTACAAGAGGACGGAAGAGAAACATTGAAGGTACGACAAAAACCCAACCAGGAGAATTCCTGGACTCGAAGAAAAGCATAAAAGAGCAAATTCAAAACACGCACAGGTAAGAGCAGAATAGCAGAGGGGTAAGGAGTAAAAGCAGACCTAATCAGATCTATCCAACCGATATTTCAAAAATAGTTTTGATACTCTACATCGGCCTTTAGCTAGGTTATCCTACAGGCTGGACCAGTGGGGTATCGCAACTTCTAAGATCTGATACCACTCTATAACACCCTCAGATCGGACCTATGCAAGTCTTAGCGATTCCCGCCAAAACCGCATATAAACGATTCAAAGGTGCCCACCAGGCACTTTCGTGCGGGTGGAAAACGAAGTAATACCATTACAAATTAGTTCATGATGGAACCCACAGAACAGATATATACAATACGACTCCATGAGTCAAGAATACAAATATACAGTACAAAGATCCAAATCACCATGAAAACAATACAGTGTCCGAGTACAGACAAGATGCAAATTAACTAAGATCCCTGAAGAATAACCAATGACGTTCATAACCCTGCCCAGGCCAAGACGGAAGGGTAACCCTGCTAACAACGTCCATCTCAAACCTGCTCAACAAAAGGGGTGCCGATAAAGGGCAAAGGAAAAAAGGGAGCGGTCAGTACTGAGGCCAGTACACGGCGAGTCTTAGAATTCGGCGGTCCTCGCCTACATAGGTATGATGGACTGAAGCGGCAGCGCAGCAGACACTAAACAACCTATAGAGACTCGATACAACTGGCGGCTATCAGAGAGGGATAAGAAAGACCTAATCGGATCCAACCTGATACTAACACCAAACATACCCATCCTGATATTTCCCCCTCGAGACCAAACGAGGAAGTCCAACCGAGGAACTCACACAGTTGACAGTTTTATTCATTCCATTATAGTGGCAAAAATTACTAGTCAGATATAGATAGCATGAGTCATCCTAATACAATAAGCAATGGGCAGTTTTAGTTAACCATTCCGTTGTAGTTGCAATAGTTACTAGTCAGATACATATACCACGAGACATTCAAAACCCAGCAGTTGTTGGTACTTTTATTTAGTCATTCCATTATACTGAAGCTGATTACTAGTCATTTCAAGGTCAAATTTATAGCACTACTTTAGTTATAGTTGTCTATGATCGAGATATTATGCTCCAAGTCGTCCATAACCGCGGACACGGCTTTCAGAAAGTTTTACCCTGCAGGGGGGCACTAATAGGAACACACGCACGATCAACCTCGAAAAAACCAAATAAAAACCCAACGAGGCATCACGACAAAGAAATCACAACATTCATCTAATATTTCAGGGGGCCACCCCACCAAGCTACCCTCTACGAAGTTGGTCGGCTCCGAGACGGACCCAGAGGTTTGTGATGATGGCTGTAAACGACTGAGAACCCAAAAATGTGACTGGTGAAAGGACTATATCTTCCCATGCTGTTTTTGGTGTTAATGACAATCCCATTTGTGTTTTAATTGTGCGCTTGAGTTTCTGGGTAAACGTTGTTGATGTCTCCTTCAATATGTGTGGATGCTCTCTTGGGATCTCATGAAGATGGTGGCCTTTAGTTTTCTCCTAGTTTCTCTCCTGTTGTTGTTTTAGGTCACCGTACTATTAAAAGGGGGTCCATCTCGGAAGGCTGTGGGAAATCACTTGTTCTTGCACAAACCTATATGCACCGCCACAACCATCCTACCATTCCGTGAGAGAGTGAGTTTCTGTTCTGTTGGAGCCTTCTGTGTCTCACCGGAACTTCCGGCCTAGCGCCGGAAGTTCCGCTTAGGCCTTTTTCTACGGGTTGATCTGAGCCTTGTTCCGATCCTAGTTCCGCTCCAAGTTCTACTGGTGGATCAGTATCCTACTGTATGTAGTGTTCTATTTAGGCCAACTTGTGCGTAACTTGCATCGAACTTGCTCGACAGAAGTCTCTGAGCGGAACTTCCGCCTTGCCGAACTTCAATTAGATTCGTCATGACCCGAACTTCCCTAGTTCCGCTCAAGTTCAGAAGGGTCAAGAACCTTCATTTGAAGTGTTCTATTTGCCGGAACTTGGGTCGGAACTTGCATCGGAAGTTCACCGGAACTTCCGGTCTGTTTTGACCGGAACTTCCGGTTGAGCTTTTGGAGCGGGCGTCAACGGTCTGATGACCATTGGATCCAGGCTGGGCGGAACTTCCGGCCTCTCATCGGAACTTCCGGTGAGGTCGCGGGGGCTGAAACGGTTCAGTGCGGGGGGCCCTATTTAAGGCACCCCTCTTCTTCCTCCCACCTACTTCGAATTTTTCTCTCTCCTCCATTAATGCTTGAGCTTCACCTCACTAGATCTCTCTCTCTAGCCACTCAAATGACTTGATCTTTGAGAGGTGAGGGAGGTGACCTAGATCTACACTTCCACCAAAGAAGATTTGATTTCCCCCTCCCATCCTTTGTGGATCTTGTTGCTCTTGGGTTTCTTGAAACCCTAGACGGTGTAGGGCATCCTCAGAGCTAAGGCTTGTGTTGTGAAGCTTCGAGGTGTCGTTGAGGGCCTCCAATTGAGTTATGGAGCCTCCCCCTCAACCTTGGTGTAAAGGTTTCGGTTGGCACCTTCAAGGTCACCGGTTAGTGGATCGTGAGGCCTCCTTTGTGGGGGAGCTCACCGGAGAAAAAGGTGAGGCCTTTGTGGCGCTCGGGTGACCTTGTGTGGCCCCGACACCTCTCCAATGTAGACGTAGCTCCTTGGGAGTGAAATACGGGAATCATATATCCGTGTCCCTGCTCCGGTTACTTTGTTCCCTTCCTTTACTTCTTGCTATTTACCGTTCTTGTGGTTGTTGTAAGTTATCTTGCATTTAGGTTGTTCATTTAGTTGCACATCTAGATATCTTTCTTTCTCGTTGAGCCTAAAAGTGAGAAACAAATTAAAATTGGGTAGACGCCTATTCACCCCCCTCTAGTCGTATCAAGTCGGTACTTTCAATTGGTATTAGAGCCAAGGCTCTTATTTCGGGCTTTACCGCCTAAGAGACTATGGCCGACGAAGGGGGTAGTGAAACCGAAAAATCCAAGAACTTAGCCACTATGGATGACCTCAAGCAATTGGAGTTATCCATGATGTCCAAGTTCGAGGAAATGATGACTATCTTGCAGTCTCTCAAGCCAAACCCCATGGTTGCTCTTGACACACCCCAAACCACCGAGCTACCTCCCACCGTTATGGTGACCGCCCCCGGGGTGACTCCCGTGGCCGTCACCACTCGCTTGCGACTTGGTTTTGTTGCTCAAAACTCTACCAAGGCTCCAAGTGAGAACACCGAGGAGCCCGAGAACCCAACTTCCAAAGAGGAAAATGGAGGAAAGGACTACTCGGCGGTTCCCCCACCGCCTTAGTACTCTCCGGGTCCACACATTCCCATGCCACACATCATTCCTCAAGGAGCACCACCCATGCTAGATACTTCTAATTTCACCAATTGGCAATATCTAATGCACTCACATATTTCCAGCTCTTCTATTGAGTTAATGAGGATTGTGGAGGATGGATTATCTCCATATGACCCAAAGAAGTTGACACGAGGTGAAGTGGTGGACAAGCAACTCAATGCCACAGCTTTGGGGATGATTCAAAAGGCTTTGACTCCAAAGGACTTTGCTCACATTCGCAATTCGACACCGCCAAGGGATCTTGGGATCAACTCACCGAGCTCTTTGTTGGGAATGCAAGCATCCAAAGCTCCAAGTTTGATGAAATCAACAACGAGTGCGATGGTTTTGCAATGCAAGATGATGAGACCCCCGAAGAAATGTATAGGCACCTCAAAGTCCTTTGTTCCACTATGAGGGACCTTGGGTCCCACTATGTTGATGACAAGTTTATGAAGAGGAAGTTCATTCAAGCTCTCCTTCCGTTTGAAGAACAAAAGCTCAACTCAATCAAGGGAAGAACCAACTTTCACCTCATGACCTCCCAAGAAGTCTTGAGCGAAGTAATTGCCATGACTATTGCCAAGAAGAATGCGGAGTCCGCTCGTGCTAGGGCCATTGGGTCAACCAAAGTGAATCTTGCTTTGAAGGCCAAGGCTATTGAAGTTGATGATGATGATACATCAAGTGAGTGGTCTCAAGAGGATCTCAAGTGTGCCTTCAACGAACATCTTGCTCTCGCTTCAAGGGCCTTTTGGAACAAGTACGGGTTGAAGTTAAGATCAAGGGACAACTCAAGATTAAACTCACCCAACAAGTCTCCCAAGGCAAGGTCATGCTACAATTGCAACGACAAGAGTCACTTCATGGCCAAGTGTCCCTTTGAGAACCATGAAGACAATGGTGGTCGTCTCATTCACAAGATCAAGTCAAGACCTCCTCATCCCTTGAACAAGAAGTACGCCGTCAAGAACGTCGCCAACAAGGAACGAGCAATAGTGGTCCATGAAGAATACCTCTTGGGCACGGATGAAGATGATGATGATGAAGTTCACGGTGGAGAGATTGTGGGAGTTGCTGCTATTGCCACTACCTCAATTCCACGTCTATCCCTCTTCGACTCACCAAATGAAAATGACATCTCCTCCAACCAAAAGTGTTTCATGGCCAAGGCCACCGAGGTAACACCGGAACCCACTCCTCAACCTATCTCTAGTGAGCCTTCCTCTCTTGATCTTGTTGGTCTAGAGGTGAAGAAAGAGATGATTGACATGTGTGAATTTGTTGCTACCTTGGATGAAGAAACTAAAACTTGCTTTGAGTCCTTGCTTGCACACCTTGACAATGCTAGGGATGCCTTAGATGAAAAGGAAGAACTTCTTGACTTGCTATGTATAAATGAAAGAGATGCCGCCGATGAAATTGCTTCTCTCACTCAAAGTCTTTAGGATGAACAAAATATGAGAATTAATCTTGAATAAAATGTGTCTAAGCTTGTTGATGATCATAACAACACCTTGTGCTCTATAATTAAAGAACGTGATCATGCTCTTGCTTTGGTTAAGGTGCTTAAGAAAGAAAAAGTTGAGTTTGTGGGTGGTCATGATAGGACTCAAAAGGATCTTGAGAAACTCAAAGAGGAACACAAAGCCTTGGAGAGAAAATTCTCAAATATTTTTGAAGCCCATGAACAGATTCAAACTCAATTAACTTGTGATCATGCTAAGTCTTCCGTTGTGCAAATTATAGACTTGTCTAGCACTCCTAACCCTTGTTCCAAGCATGAGCATCTCATAGAGGAAGTCAAGGTGTTGAAGGATCAACTTGCCAAGACTAAGAAGAAGAGGAAGAACAAGAAGAAGAAAAATAACAAGGGCATGGCTCAAGGAGATTCTAATGGCCTAACCCTCTTGCAAAGTGATAACTTTGCCGGAAAGAACAATCCCTCTTATATTCTTTGCAAATCATATGATGGTCATGTATATGCTAGATATGTGGGAACTTCTTACACGCATGATTATCATTGGGCCATTTGGGTGCCAAAGGCTCTTGTTACTAACAAAAGGGGACCCATTGCAAAATGGGTACCTAAAACCAAATCTTGATTTTCTTGTAGGACTATGCTTCCGGTGGATCAAAATGGGTGCTTGATAGTGGTGCCACGAGTCATATGACCGGAAGCAAGTCTATCATGACCGAGATGAGGCCCAATATTGCCAACACTATGGTCTCCTATGGTGACAAAACAAGCTCTCGGGTTTTGAGTTTTGGCAAAGTGGTGATAACCCCGGATGTATCCTTGGTTGACGTCATGCTTGTCAAAACTCTTGGTTACAACTTACTCTCAGTTTGTGCTCTTGCTCTTATGGGTCTTTCTTCATTCTTTAATGCTCATACCGTGGTCCTCATGTGGAGAAAGTCTCTCAAGGTGGCTTTTGTAGGGTATGTAGAGCATGACTTGTATGTGGTGGACTTCTCAGGGACCACTACACCTCATTCTCTATGTATCTATGCTAAAGCCTACAAGGGCTGGTTGTGGCATCGCCGCCTAGCCCATGTTAACATGAGAACTTTGCAAAGACTTCACTCCGAGGGACACATCCTTGGAATTAACGATGTTTCTTTTGCCAAAGATCGTGTTTGCAGAGCTTGTATTGAAGGTAAGATGCATGAAACTCCTCACAAAGCACTCAATCAAATCACCACCGAGAGGTGTTTGGATCTCTTGCATATGGACCTTTTTGGTCCACCCTCTCATGATAGCCTTGGAGGCAAGAAGTATTGCTTGGTTATTGTGGATGATTTCTCAAGATACACTTGGGTGTTCTTTTTCAAGTACAAGAGTGAGACTCAACAAACCGTCATCGATTTTGCTAATGAGGTTCAACGGAAGCACAATGCAACTATTCTCTCAATTCGAAGTGACAATGGCACCGAGTTCAAAAACTTATACCTTGGATGAGTTTCTTAGTGATGAAGCAATCAAGCATCAATACTCCACTCCCTATACCCCTAAAAAAACGGAGTTGCCGAAAGGAAGAATCGCACTTTGATGGATGCGGCTCGATCTATGCTAGCTGAGTTCAAGTCTCCATACAACTTTTGGGCCGAGGCCATCTCCACCGCTTGCCATGCAACCAACCGGCTTTATATCCGCAAGAAGAAGAACAAGACCCCCTATGAACTCCTCACTGGGAAAAAGCCAAATGTTAGCTACTTTCGGGTGTTTGGTTGCAAGTGCTACATTCTCAAGAAAGGAGTTCGTTTGTCCAAGTTTGAATCCAAGGATCAAGAAGGAATTTTCGTTGGTTACTCAAATCAGTCCCATGCTTATATAGTCTACAAGAAAGCCAATGGAAGAGTTGAAGAGACGAGCAATGTGAAGTTTGATGAAAATCA
This sequence comes from Avena longiglumis, assembly GCA_030063025.1. Lineage (NCBI taxonomy): Eukaryota > Viridiplantae > Streptophyta > Magnoliopsida > Poales > Poaceae > Avena > Avena longiglumis. The sequence goes on from CP125976.1 coordinate 535,973,176, forward strand.
TGAGTCTCTTGTTAGGCAAGATGGTGTTTGTGATCCAAGTGATGAAATTCCTCCTAAGGCCATAAGAAGAATGGGTGTGGGTTTCCACCTCCCCATTGAGGATCCCCTTGTGGACGAAGGAGAAGGACCAAGCTCTACTCAAGTGGAGCCCTCACTTTCACAAGATCATCTTGCCCCTCAAGGACCTACATTTTTGGCACAAGCTTCCTCAAGCTCTTCCGAAGCTTCCCATGCTCATGACTCTCCAAGCTCCAAAGATTAAGCTCTTCATCAACAACATCCACCTCCCCACGATGGGGCTCCTACTCAAGGCACCTCCCACGGACAAGCTCTTCATCAACCTCATCAACTTCCCCAAGATGGGGCTCCTCCTCAAGGTCACGGCTCTCCCCAAGGTCAAGCTCATCAAGATCAAGAGCAAGCCAATGATCCTCAAGGCTCCACTCCAAATGATGACTCCCCCGAAGTGGAAATTGATGAAGATGACCCTCGTGTTCGTGCTTATAGTCAAGGCGGCGGCTCAATTGGTGGCAATGACCAAGTGGTAGCTCAAGAATCTCGTGTTGAAGCACAAGCCCGCCGTCAAGCCTATCGTCTCGCCAAGCTTGTTCGAGATGGCCATATCCTTGATAATGTTTATGGAGATTTCAATAAAGGTTCCACTACTAGGAGGCAACTAGCTTCCTTTAGCTCTCACCATGCGTTTATCTCTCATGTGGAACCACAGAAAGTCTTCGAAGCTCTTGAAGATGATGATTGGCTTGATGCTATGAACGAAGAACTTCACAACTTCAAGAGGAACAATGTTTGGACATTGGTTGAGCGGCCCAAAGATTGTCAAAATGTAATTGGAATCAAGTGGGTCTTCAAGAACAAGTGTGATGCGAATGGAATTGTCATGCGCAACAAGGCAAGGTTAGTTGCCCAAGGATACTCACAAGTTGAGGGCATACACTACAGTGAGACTTATGCCCCCGTTGCTCGCCTTGAATCCATTCGTATGCTTCTTGCTTTTGCTACCCATCATAACTTTAAGTTGCATCAAATGGATGTTAAGAGTGCTTTTCTTAATGGTCATTTGAAATAGTTGGTATACGTCAAACAACCTCCAGGCTTTGAGGATCCACTTTTTCCGAACCATGTCTACAAGCTCAATAAGGCACTCTATGGTCTCAAGCAAGCCCCACGTGCGTGGTATGATTGCCTTAGGGAGCTCTTGTTAGACCGTGGCTTCGAAGTGGGCCTCATTGATCCCACTCTTTTTACTAAGAAAGTTGGAGGCCACTTGTTCGTATGCCAAATCTATGTTGATGACATTATCTTTGGGTCTATTAACAAAAATTTTAATGAGGATTTTCCAAGCTCATGACCGATCGCTTCGAGATGTCCATGATGGGGGAGTTGAAGTTTTTCCTTGGTTTGAAGTCAAGCAATTGAGGAAAGGGACTTTGATCAACCAAGCCAAGTACATCCAAGACATGCTCAAGAAGTTCAAGTTTGATCAAGTCAAAGGTGCCAAGACTCCCATTCCAACTAAGGTTAATCTTGATCTCGATCCCAAGGGTAAGGAGGTGGATCAAAAACTCTATCGTTCTATGATTGGTTCTTTGCTCTATCTTTGTGCATCCCGACCGGATATTATGTTGAGTGTGGGTATGTGTGCAATATTTCAAGCCGCACCAAAGGAAAGTCACATGGTGGTGGTCAAGAGAATCTTTCGATATTTAGTTCATACCCCAAACTTTGGGTTGTGGTACCCCAAGGGAGCCAGCTTTGATCTTATTGGTTACACGGACTCGGACTGGGCGGGTGACAAAGTGGGAAGAAAGTCAACCTCCGGAGCTTGTCAGTTTCTCGGATGATCATTGGTTTGTTGGTCCTCGAAGAAGCAGAACTGTGTGCCTATGTCCACTGCCGAAGCTGAGTACATCTCTGCCGCAAGCTGTTGTGCTCAATTGCTATGGATGAAGCAAACTTTGAAGGATCTTGGACTATCTTTTGACAAGGTGACTCTTCTTTGTGACAATGAGAGTGACATTGCTATTGATCACAATCCCGTGCAACACAACCAGACCAAGCACATTGAGATTCGTCATCATTTCATTCGGGACCATGTTGCTAGAGGAGACATTTCTTTGAAGTATGTTCCCACCAAGGCAAATCTTGCGGATCTTTTCACGAAGCCTCTTGATGAAGCAAGGTTCCAAGAGTTAAGGCATGAGCTAAATATCATTGATTCGAGCAATGTTGCTTGAGTACCTTGCACACCTACCCGCGTCTCAATGTGTATCTTGTTTGGATGTAGGCATGGATTTAGGGGGAGTGTAGTTCCTTTTATGAACAAACACTATCCCTATTATGCGCACATTAAAGTTTTCATACTCTATAGTCTCTAAAGGATACCATTTGAGCTTCATGATGAGTGTTGGTAATGAACCCAAGATATATCTTCGCGGTGTCAAGCCATTTACTCTTATATAAGGTGGCCTCGGCCACCGACCCGTTTTTATTTGTGTCTTTGACCCTTTTGTGTTTTTTCCCTTGTTTTTGTTGGCTTTGGTTCTTCACAGTTTGAGCTCTCTATCCTAAGCCTTTCCTTTCCTCAAGCCCTCTCTATTCCCTGCACAAGTTCTTCCTTGTTATCTTCCAAACCTGAGAAGGTCTTTCTGGCATCACCGGAACTTCCGGTCAGTAGCCGGAACTTCCAGTCAGTAGCCGGAACTTCCGGTCAGCTGGTTGTTCGTTTGAACCACCTGCCGACCTGGAACGTGTTCAGCCTGACCCGGAACTTCCCGTCCCTGACCGGAACTTCCGGTGGTGTTCCTTGTCCTATATAAGGCGGGCCCTGGGGGAAAACGGGATCTTCTTCCTTTTCCCCCCAAGAACCATCTTCTATTTGGAGCAGCCGCCGGCCAAGTCCTCTCCGCGAAGTGCTCCGGCCCCTTCGTCTCCGGCCACTCCTCTGCAGATCTGCTCCATGGGAACCTTCCCCACCTCGATCTCCCACCATGGACTCCGGTATTTGCCCTCAACTCCCTCCATTAATGGAGATCTAGCTCTCTCACATTGCTTGAGTTAGGGCACACCATGTCTAGACTAGTTCTTTGGCTAGAACTTGTTGGGAGATCTTGGTAGGCCTAGGGTATCATGATAGAGTAGATTGGTCCAATACACTCTTGAAAATCTTTGCACTCGTGACTTTTAGATCTAGATCTAGTGAACTGCTGCCTGAACCGCCAGTTCATGGTCTCACCGGAACTTCCGGTGAGCCACGACCGGAACTTCCGGTGGACCATTTTCACCGGAAGTTCCGGCGATTCAGCGGAAGTTCCGGTTACAGTGAAACTTTTTACTGATTGTATTTTTCCAATCTATTTCTTTTGTTTCCTCTTCCGAACTTGTGCACTTACCCCACCTTCCCTCCCTATTCTTGTGCTTTCTTCTCAGGGAAAGGTGGTACCCGCCAAGGCAAGCGTGTTCGTCGACCATCCTCTGACATTCCTCCTGAGATTGATGAAGAAGATGTTGAGGTTGTGCGTGCATCAACTCAGACTAGCCATCAGAAGGCTGCTGCTGCTCGCCATGCTGCTGCTGCTGAAGGAAAGAGGCCTGCTCTTTCGCAAAAGGCCACTGCTGCTGGGCCAGACAAGACCAAGGCCAAAATCTCCAAATGGTCTCAGAAAGCTTACTCTGAATTCAGGCGTACGGATCCCTACCTCGTGCCTCGTGACCATCTTTGCTTGGATCCTCACTTCCACAACTACCGTCAGGAACAAATATTTGCTGAGATCTATGCAACAAAGAAGAAGTTCGTGGTTGCTCCTCAAAAGTACATCAATGTGACTCACATGGAAGAGAAGCATGCATACTTTGGCGAGTCTCTTGATATTTGCCAGAAGTTTGGGCTGATTCCCCTCATGGAGCACCGTCAGAACTTTGATGTGGCTGCTATTGCTCAGTTTTACTCTACTCTGTTTATTCACATGCGGTCCTCTACTAAAGGTGTGTTGAAGTGGATGACTAGGGGAGTGTTTCTTACCGCTACTTGGTCTGAGTTTGCTGAGCTTCTTGGCTATCCCCTTCAGCCTGGCAATGGGGCAAATGGTTGGTGTGTTCACGACCCCGAAGCTGCTGATCCTGAGGTCCTGGAGCCTCTCTACATTGAAGGGTGGGGCTCTGTTGGGTATGTGAATCATCTGCTGCCAGTTTATGACATCATGCGCAGGGTGTACTTGAACACCATCTCTCCCAAGGCTGGCAACTTTGATCAGTTTCATGGCTATCAGGTTGACCTCATGCATCAGACTTATCTCCGCCGTGACTCTGACAGTTCTATGGATGTTATGCACTTCATCTACACTGAGATGTGGCAGGCTATTATTGAAAAGCGTTCCTGCATCTATGCTCCCTACATTCAGACTCTCATCAATCACAAGTGGCTTGAGACGACTGGCACTCGCTTTCCTGAAGACAACATCACCATTCATGAGGAGAAGAAGCTGCGTGTGAGTAAGCACCAAAAGCCTCGTTCTCAAGAAGAAAAGGAAGCTGAACTCCAGAAGGCTCGAGATGAAGCTAGTGGTCCCTCCTCTCCTCCTGGTGGCTCTAGTGCTGGTGGTCCTTCTCTCCAGAGGCAGCCGTCGTGGGCAAAGAAGCTGTTTGGGAAGGTGAAGAAGACTTTCTGCTTTCTCCAGGACCGCGAGTATCAGGCGTATGTAGACCAGCGTCACAATGTTCAGCGCCAGAAGGCCATCATGACAGCTCTCAACATTCCTAGATCACCGGTCACAAGCTTTGTCACTGTTCCCAAGGATGATTGGATTCACGACAACTGCCGCTGGTCTAAGGATGAGTCTGAGGAGGAGGTCACTGGTCCGTCGCCTGAGTGGGGTCCTTGGGTCCCTGAGTCTGATCCTCCTCCTCCCTTTCATGGATGGGACGATTAGATTGATCTTTTCTTCCTTTTTGGTGTCTCGATGCCAAAGGGGGAGAAAGATGTCTATTAGGTTGTCTACGGGATTTGCATGGGTTGAGTCGCGAGCCTGTTCTTGCCTTTGATCTTTTCTAGCTCGCGAACTCTCTAGTTTATTTGTGTGCTTGTGGACCTTTTATGTCTGTGGACTTATGTGTGCTTGTGGACCATGTTATGTTTGAGACTATGTGGTATGTTTGAGACTATGTGGTATCTTTGTGGTATCTTATGCAATGCCGCGTTTGTGGTATTCTTGTTGTCATCTTGTGGACATATGCCATGGTGGTGGAGCCTCATAGCTATTATTGTTATTATTACTCCTTTTGTCTCCACCACATTTGGTTGGTGTATGGTATGATCTCTATCCTTTCTTGTACTTTGCACTTGTGCTATCTTTGCAATTGGAAGGGGGAGCCTCCTTGTACGTGTGCCAGTCTTGACCTTAGAGCTTTTTCTCTACCTTGCACACATACAGGGGGAGCCTGTCCCATACATTGCAAAGATTGCTTCTATACTATGCAAATCTTTGGAATTGTCATCTACCACCAAAAAGGGGGAGATTGAAAGGACTATATCTTCCCATGCTGTTTTTGGTGTTAATGACAATCCCATTTGTGTTTTAATTGTGCGCTTGAGTTTTAGGGTAAACGTTGTTGATGTCTCCTTCAATATGTGTGGATGCTCTCTTGGGATCTCATGAAGACGGTGGCCTTTAGTTTTCTCCTAGTTTCTCTCCTGTTGTTGTTTTAGGTCACCGTACTATTAAAAGGGGGTCCATCTCGGAAGGCTGTGGGAAATCACTTGTTCTTGCACAAACCTATATGCACCGCCACAACCATCCTACCATTCCGTGAGAGAGTGAGTTTCTGTTCTGTTGGAGCCTTCTGTGTCTCACCGGAACTTCCGGCCTGGCGCCGGAAGTTCCGCTCAGGCCTTTTTCTGCGGGTTGATCTGAGCCTTGTTCCGATCCTAGTTTCGCCCCAAGTTCCGCTGGTGGATCAGTATCCTACTGTATGTAGTGTTCTGTTTGCCGGAACTTGTGCCGGAACTTGCTCTGACAGAAAGTCCTGAGCGGAACTTCCGCCCGGACGCCGGAACTTTCGATTAGATTCGGCTCGCGACCCAGAACTTCCGCCCCTAGTTCCGCTCCAAGTTCCGCTGAAGGGTCAGTAACCTTTTGTTTGAAGTGTTCTATTTGCCGGAACTTGGGTCGGAACTTGCTGTTTTGACCGGAACTTCCGGTTGAGCTTTTGGAGCGGGCGTCAACGGTCTGATGACCGTTGGAGCCAGTCTAGGCAGAACTTTCGGCCTCTCACCGGAACTTCCGGTGAGGTCACGGGCTGAAAGCAGTTCAAGTGTGGGGCTATTTCGGCACCTCTTCTTCCTCCCACCTACTTCGAATTTTTCTCTCTCCTCCATTAATGCTTGAGCTTCACCTCACTAGATCTCTCTCTCTAGCCACTCAAATGAATTTATCTTTTGAGATGTGAGGAAGGTGATCTAGATCTACACTTCCACCAAAGAAGATTTGATTTCCCCCATCCATCCTTTGTCGATCTTGTTGCTCTTGGGTTTCTTAAAACCCTAGACGGTGTAGGGCATCCAAAAGCTAAGGCTTGTGTTGTGAAGCTTCGAGGTGTCGTTGAGGGCCTCCAATTGAGTTGTGGAGCCCCCCCTCAACCTTGGTGTAAAGGTTTCAGTTGGGACCTTCAAGGTCACCGGTTAGTGGATCGTGAGGCCTCCTTTGTGGGGGAGCTCACCGGAGAAAAAGGTGAGGCCTTTGTGGCGCTCGGGTGACCTTGTGTGGCCCCGAAACCTCTCCAATGTAGACGTAGCTCCTTGGGAGTGAACTACGGGAATCATATATCCGTGTCCCCGCTCCGGTTACTTCGTTCCCTTCCTTTACTTCTTGCTATTTACCGTTCTTGTGGTTGTTGTAAGTTATCTTACATTTAGGTTGTTCATTTAGTTGCACATCTAGATATCTTTCTTTCTCGTTGAGCCTAAAAGTGAGAAACAAATTAAAATTTGGTAGACGCCTATTCACCCCCTCTAGTCGTATCAAGTCGGTACTTTTAACTGGGCTTGTCGATACCACGAAAACGTGGCACGAGGTTCCAAAACAGTACAGACGCACCACCCGCAATAGTAAATAAAGCAGTAAAGCATGACATAATCATGGCATAAGTACATGATAGTAATAAAGCTCCGAACTACTTTGTGGCCCCAAGAAATACGGTATGACTCAATTGTAGCACCCCGGGTAAAACCACTACTAGAAAATCACATGTTGTTTATATTTTATGCATCATCATGACATCAGCATGCATCGATTTGTCAAACTATTTTGCTAAAAGCATTATTTTATTTTCTACATTAATCCCTTCCCTTTTATTTCAAAACAAAAACCTGATCGATTCAAATATTTGGCTTGTCTAAAATCTAATTGTAAAGTATTTTGTTTTAAATAATTAAATAATAATAATAATAAACTATTTTTTTAATCCAGGGGAGGCAGCCCTCCAGGCCCAAAAGCGCGGCTAGCCAGCCTACTACCCCAAAACCCTAATCTACCCAAACCTAACCCTAACCACCCCAGGACACCACCCGCAGCCGCCGCACTCACCTTGTGCGAGTAGCCGCAACACACTCGCGGTCGCGAACCCACCTTGTCGAGCAGCCCAAACCCAACCCGCTGCTGCCAAACCTCCCTAGACCCACCCGCACAGCGACGTGGTCAACCTATGACTACCCCGACCCCCAGATCCCTCGATGCCCAGGCATCCCCGCTCGCAAACCACGCTCCTGCCGCAAGTCCCGCACGCCTACCCCACCCATCGCGACCCACCCCGCAAACCAGACCCCGGCCCCACCCCGTGAACCCAGCGGCCCGAACCCACCTCCTTCCTCGCGACCTTACTCTCCCCATCGCTCTCCTCACCGCCGCCAGCACACCCTCGCTCGCCCCACACGGGAACCACGTCCCGACCCCAATCCCCTTGCAGGCCTCCTTCGAGTCAAGCCCCGCACGCCAGGAGCCCGCCGCCTCCATCGATCCTTGATGCCCGCCACCGCCATGCCTTCTCCGAGCACCTCCTTGAGCATTCGCCCGAGCTGCCGCCCTCCACTCTCAGCCTCCCGCCCTCCTCCCTGTCAAGGCCGCGCCCTCTCCTCCGCGGTTCTGCCGACCTCCTCGCCGCCTTCTCGTCACCGCTGGGGACCGCCGCCTCCTTCGCCGCCAGCGAGCCCCGCCGCCATCGCGTTCCCATCTCCAACGCCTCCGTGACCTTCTCCTATGTTCGCACCCTGCCGCCATCGTCCGCCTGGGCTCTCCTCTCGCGTTGTGGTTACGCCCGTCTGGCGCCCGTCGCCGCAACCTCGCTTGCGTCGCTGGCCTCCGCCTTCCTTTGGTCGTTTCCACCCGCGTCCTCCCAGCGAGCATCACCTCCCTGGCGCTCTGCTATTGGTGTCCGTTTAAGTGTTCTTCGGCGGCCATCTGTTGGTAGGGCTCGGTCCCTGCTGCTACACGCTGATGTTCCTAGAGTTTCTGTGCATGTGTGCCTTATGTGAAATAGCAGGCCGATGGCCATCTGCCTCCTTCTGTTCAACTACACCCGAGTTCCTTTGCTACACTACCCAAGGTCGTCACCAACCGAGGGGCCTCGATTTTTGTTTGATATCGCCCCTCTAAACCGCATCTCCGCCACCGTTGGTGAACCTACCAAGGACCATACCAACAAGATGTCGACAACCCGAAGATCGGACATGATATCTCATGAAGATCTCGACGCTGATCCAAGTTCGACATAGAAGAGGATTTTTATGGCAAGATCTCCTTCACGGATATGAAGCCCCGACCCTGACCCCGGAGTTCGAAGATCGAGCCCGAACCCCGAACCGAGATCGCCGACCGATGTGTGACCCTTTTTCCGAGACCGCCCCTATTTTTTACAATATATATGACATCCATATTTTTGCATATTAAATTGTTCATACTTGCATACATTGTGTGGTTTGGGGGCATTATGCCGATTCACCTCATAATTAAATATGGAGTCCATATGCAGGCGAATCTAGTCTAATATTGGCCCCGTTTAAATTTGTGTATTAACCGGTGATATATTTTTGCCTTGATAAGACAACATTTAAATTGTGGGGTATCTAAACAACATGAACCATCTATTTAATTGTCGGGACCCCGGTTCCGCTTAATATTGCCTAATTGCATTGCACCTTTGCCATGTCATACATCATACATGCATCATGCCCGATCTTATGTCGTAGTATTAAATAGTGCCTCCGGTGTTTCTTCTAGTGTTTTGCTTCTTCACGTATTAGGCCGATGAGTTGATGCGAGAGTCGACCCAATCTCCGGTGTATCTTCGGCAGTGTTTTCAGGCGAGCATTCTCCCCCTTTCTACCTATTTTACCTTTGTAGTCTTTATTTCTTCCTTTTGATATATTGCTATATGTGTTGCGATGCTCTAGTTTTCGTACCCGTGATATCCCTTGCAGCCTTATTTTGCCTTGGACACATCCTATTACCTGTTGTTTGGTAGATAGTTGGACTTGCGCGTCGTAGTCGCTTGCTCAAGTGCTATGCGTCGCCCAAAGACCACAAATTGTTGGAAGGTTGCCATATGTTTAATGTTGAAGATGATCATGGCTTTAATTATCGTTTAATAATTAAAATTGAAGTAGGTAAATGCAGAGGCACTAGTGGGTAATAGACAATATTTGGTTTTAATCACTTTGGTGTCCCGTGGGACCCGAGTTCTTGACACTGCTCCGAGATCGAGCGCTAACAACGTGTGGGGTGTGTGGGCACCCCATCGATTAGTACCGATTTCAAAATCTTGTCGGGGCCACAAATTAGTTTGGGGATTTATTACTATCCTGTACTTATGCCATGCTTTACTGCTTATTTACGATTGCGCGTGGAGCGCCTGTACTGTTTTGGAACCAATGTGGAATGTTTTCACGCTATCGACAAGCCCAGTCACACTTTCGGGTTCCCAGTCGTTTACAGCCATTGTCACAAACCTCTGGGTCCGTCTCGGAGATGGCCGACTTTGTTGCGGGTAGCTTAGTGGGGTGGCCCCCATGTGCTTGCTTTGGGTCTGGGAAACGTCGTGTCCGAAACCCCGTCGACATACCATTGGGTGTATGTTTTGTGATCTTGTACCTACCTGATCTGACAACAAGGGTGTAGGTGCGTGTGGAAACTTTGGTGCACCCCTTCAGGGTTAAATCTTTTCGAGAAGCCGTGTCTGCGGTTATGGACGACTTGGAGCATAGTTCTCGATCATAGACAACTATAACTAAAGTTTCCTGTTATAATTTGACTTGTATCCGATATGACTAGTAATCAGCTTCACCACAACGGAATGGCTAAATAAAAGTACCAACAACTGCTGGGTTTGGGGATATCTCATGCTAATTGTATCTGACTAGTAAGTGTTGCAACTACAACAGAATGGTTAACTAAAAGTGCCCACTGCTTATTATATCAGGATGACTATCTATACCTGAATAGTAATTGCTGCAATGATAACTGAATAAATAAAACTGCCAACGGTGTGAGTTCCTCGGTTGACTTACTCGTTTGGTCTCGAGGGGGAAATACCAGGATGGGTATGTTTGGTGGTAGTATCAGGTTGGTTCCGAATAGGTCTTTCTTACCCCTCTCTGATAGCCGCGGTTATCTTGAGTCTCTACAGTTGTTTAGTGCATCTTTGTAGCCGCTTAGTCCACCATACCTATGTAGGCGAGGACCGCCAATTCTAGTCTCGCCTGTCTTGGCCTCGATCGAACGTTCTTTTTCCTGTGCCCTTTGTCGGCACCCCTTTTGTTTAAGCAGGTTTTGAGATCGACGTCGTTAGCAGGGTTACCCTTCCGGCTTGGCCTGGGCAGGGTTATGGACGCCATTGGTTATTCTTCAGGGCTCTTAGCCCCATTTGCATCTTGTCCGTAGCCGGACGTTGTATCTTTTTCAAGGTGATTTGGATCTTTGTACTGTATATCTGTATTCTTGACTCATGGAGTCGTTGTTGTATATATCTATTTTGTGGGTTCCATCGAGGACTATTGTGTAATGATATTACTTCGTTTTCCACCCGCACGAAAGTGCCTGGTGGGCACCTTTGAATCGTTTCTATGCGGGTTTGGCGGGAAGCGCTGAAACTTGCATAGGGACGATTCCGAGGGTGTTACATCAATCTCATGCTAAGGGGATTCATGGTCTCACATGCGGATAGTGCGAATAGTCAAGGAACATGTATCAAGTACTCGGGGTCCTACGGGACACAAGTGGACGGTTAAAAACCAAATAACATCTATTGTCCACCTATGCCTCTGCATTATTTACCTACTTTCAATATTAGTTGTTAAACTGTAATTAAAGACATGATCATCTCCAACATTAAACATGAGGCATTACTCCAACAACTGTGAAATATCGACGACAAAACGCAACACCTGCGCAAGCAACTACGACTCGCAAGGCTGACTATCTACCAAACAACATGTAATAGGATGTGTCCAAGGCAATATAATGGCTGCAAGGGATATCAAGGGTACGGAAACTAGAGCATCGCAACACATATAGCAATAGATCAACAGGAGGAAATAAAGACTATAAAGATAAAATAGGTAAAAAGGGGGAGAATGCTCGCCTGGAAAAAACTGTCGAAGGTTTATCCGAAGAACGGGCGTCACTCGCATCAACTCATCGGCCTAATCCATGAAGAAGCAATGCACTAAAATAAACATTGGATGCACTAGTTAATACTCCGACAGAAGATGGGGCATGATGCATGTATGACGGATGACATGGCAAAGATGCGATGCGATTTGGCAAATCAAGTGGAACCGGGGTCCCGACAATTAATTAGGTGGATCAAGTTGTTTAGATACCACATAATTTAAATATTGTCTTAACATGGCAAAATATATCACCGGTTCGATAAAAAAATTTAAATAAGACCAATATTAGACTAAAAAATCCCGCATATGGCCTCCATATTTAATTATGAGGTGAATCAACATAATGCCCCAAAACCCATATGATATGTGTGCAAGCATGATAATTTAAATGCAACAAGGTATTTTTTATTTATCAAAATTAGGGGTCTCGGAAAGAGGGGTCACACGTGGGGGGCTTTCAGATATCTTGGGTCTCGTAGAGTTTCGGGATCGATCTTCGGGTTTCCGGGAAGGAGTTCATGAGGATCCATGAAGGAGAACATGGCGTCTGGAATCTTGGCGGTGGTTCTTCGAGTGTCGCCGGGTGCTGCAGGAAACTTCGGCTACCGCGGGTCCTTGGCATGGATCCTGGATGTCAATCTTGCCGATGTCGATCTTGTCGTCACGAAGATCTTTACGGGTCTAGGTACATGGGCGTGACACCGATTTGGAGGATCTTGAGAGTCTCTAGCGGTTGTCGGCACCAAGTGGCAGTACCCGTTCCACCAAAAGGCCACAACTCCGCGGGCTCGCACCGGAGCATTACCACAACAAAGGAAACCATCGGCAGGGGGTCATGGTCAACAAAATTGGGGCATGACTACCAGTAGTAGAGAACCCGAAGTCGAAGGGGAACATGCAGGACGATTGACGATAGCCGGAGAGGGGCGGCGCCGACGCAGGGCTCCAGCAGGATGACGGTGCGAAGAGGTTGGGCAGCCGGGCTCGGCCAGAAACGGGCGGCTATGGAGCAGGATACAAAGTCCACGAGGAGGCGCCACAGGGCGCCGGATCGAGCGGCGGCGGCACGTGCAACACGTCCATTGGTGTAGGGCGTCCCTTGAGGCTCAGGGACAGAAGTCCGGGGTCTGGAGGCGCAGAGGGTGGCGGGGAGCTCAGGGGGAGAGGGATGACCCTGGTGGCGGGGCCGACTGAATATAGGCAGAGCACCACAGGCAGACGCGGGCCACACGGCGCTAGGCCTGGAGGCGAGCGGAGGAAGGTCGGGAGGCGCAGGGGCGAGGGCAGGCAGGCGAGCGGCGGCGACGCCATGGCGGTGAAGTACGCGGCCGGGGAGATGAGGGATCCTGGCGGCGGTTGTCAAGAGGAAGAGGGTTCGCGCTGGGTTGCAAGAGGAACGGGGGTCATGGGCGAGCGCGTGAGGACGACGCGAGGCCGAGGGGCAGGGCCGCGCGAGTGGGCCAGGGTACGGGAGCATGTCGGGGAGGGACGGGGTTGGGCCTAGATCGATCGGAAGGTGGGGTTCTAAGCGGGACAACATGTTGGGACCAGGGGATATGGGAGCGGGCGATCGATAACGACCTGTTATCGTGCGTGCGCCCGTGTGCTGACGATTTGCGGCAGAGGGTGAGTGGTGGGTTCCTGGCGGCGGCGGGTGGGTCGAAGTGAGGGGTGGGGTTAGGGTTTGAGAAGGGTAGGTCTAGGTTTAGGTTTTATATGGGGTAGTAGGTGGACTCTGGTTGGGCCGATTGGGCTTGACCGGTGTCTGCCTCCCCGATACAAAATAGTTTTAATTTAATCATTTTGTTTTAAAAGATTTTGTAAATAGAATTAAGACAAATACAAGATCCAGACGAACCGAGAGTTTTGATTTGAAATTAAAGGAGGGATAATTTGTAAAACAACATAGTCTTTTGCAAAATAGTTTTAGGAAAAATAATATGCATGATGATGTCATGATGATGCACAGGTACAAATAACACTGATTTTCTATTAGTGGTTTTACCCGGGGTGCTACAATTTGACACTACTAACAATGGATCTTGCCCTCGAGATCCGCCTCATGATGCGGGGAAGAAGGCCAACGATCAGAGTCTTCTCGCTTCATGTTGATCTTCGCGACACCACTAACAAGGATTCTTTCTTCATCTTGAAATCGGCGACACCACCAACAAGGGGTGTTGCTCATGTTCATTGTGAGAACACTCCGAATAAACAAAAGAGGAAGGTAGAGAAATCAAAAGATAAGGCCACCTCTAACTTCCATGGAAGGAGTAAAATTGCTTGATCCACCAATTCAATGTACAAGAGCGAATTATAAGAGTAGTCGGATGGTGATCAGTCCATCGCACACCCAAAGCATTACTCTGCACATGAATAGGAGGATCATACAACCAACTCTCGGAATTCAGACTAAAGATCTTGACAAACGAGGTTTGGAAACAAAAGGATGATGTAGGATCATCATCAGACCTAATACATATGATGTCGTCACGAAGGAGAAAACCGGAAGATACAAAGAAAATTTTTAGTGAATTTTTGGTCCACTAAAAGGTACAACAGATGAAAGATTCATCAGATAGCAAGAAGTCCGGATGTCGAAGCACTGCTACAAGAAGACGAAAGAGAAACACTGAAGGTACGACGGAAACCCAACCACGAGAATTCTTGGACTCGAAGAAAAGGATAAGAGAGCATATTCAAAACACGCACAGGTAAGAGCAGAATAGCAGAGGGGTAAGGAGTAAAAGCAGACATAGTCAGATCTATCCAACCGATATTTCAAAAATAGTGTTGATACTCTACATCGGTCGTTAGCTAGGTTATCCTACAGGATGGACCAGTGGGGTATCGCAACTTCTGAGCTCTGATACCACTATGTAACACCCTCAGATTGGCCCTATGCAAGTCTTAGCGATTCCCGCCAAAACCGCATAGAAAAGATTCAAAGGTGTCCACCAGGCACTTTCGTGTGGGTGGAAAACAAAGTAATACCATTACACATTAGTCCATGATGGAACCCACAGAACAGATATATACAACACGACTCCATGAGTCAAGAATACAAATATACAGTACAAAGATCCAAATCACCTTAAAAATGATACAGTGTCCGAGTACGGACAAGATGCAAATTGGCTAAGATCCCTGAAGAATAACCAATGACGTCCATAACCCTGCCCAGGCCAAGTCGGAAGGGTAACCCTGCTAACGACATCGATCTCAAACCTGCTCAACAAAAGGGGTGCCGACAAAGGGCAAAGGAAAAAAGGGAGCGGTCAGTACTGAGTGCAGTACGCGACAAGTCTTACAATTCGGCGGTCCTCGCCTACATAGGTATGGTGGACTGAAGCGGCATCGCAGCAGGCACTAAACAACCTATAGAGACTCGATACAACTAGCGGCTATCAGAGAGGGATAAGAGATACCTAATCGGATCCAACCTGATACTAACACCAAACATACCCATCCTGATATTTCCCCCTCGAGACCAAACGAGAAAGTCAAACCGAGGAACTCACACAGTTGGCAGTTATATTCATTCCAATATAGTGACAACAATTACTAGTCAGATATAGATAGCATAAGTCATCCTGATATAATAAGCAGTGGGCGGTTTTAGTTAACCATTCCGTTGTAGTTGCAATACTTACTAGTCAGATACATATAGCATGAGACATTCAAAACCCAACAGTTGTTGGTACTTTTATTTAGTCATTCCATTGTACTGAAGCTGATTACTAGTCATTGCAAGGTCAAATTTATAGCACTACTTTAGTTATAGTTGTCTATGATCGAGATATTGTGCTCCAAGTCGTCCATAACCGCGGACACGACTTTCAAAAAGTTTTACCCTGCAGGGGGGCACAATTAGCAACACACGCACGATCAACCTCGAAAAAACCAAATGAAAACCCAACGAGGCATCATGACAAAGAAATCTCAAGATTCATATAATATTTCAGGGACCACCCCACCAAGCTACCCGCTACGAAGTTGGTCGGCTCCGAGACGGACCCAGAGGTTTGTGACGACGGCTGTAAACTAATGGGAACCCGAAAATGTGACTAGGCTTGTCGATACCACGAAAACGTGGCACGGGTTCCAAAACAGTACATGCGCTCCACCCGCAACAGTAAACAAAGCAGTAAATCATGGTATAATCATGGCATAAGTATATGATAGTAATAAAGCCCCAAACTACTTTGTGGCCCCAAGAATTAAGGTATGACTCAAGCTCATGTATCAAGTACTCGGGGTCCTACTGGACACAAGTGGACGGTTAAAAACCAAATAACATGTATTGTCCACATGTGCCTCTGCATTATTTACCTACTTTCAATATTAGTTGTTAAACTGTAATTAAAGCCATGATTATCTCCAACATTAAACATGAGGCATTACTCCAACAACCGTGAAACGTCGACAATAGGACACAACACCTACGCAAGCTACTACGACTCGCAAGGCTGACTATCTACCAAACAACAGGTAATAGGATGTGTCCAAGGCAATATAATGGCTGCAAGGGATATCACGGGTACGGAAACTAGAGCATCGCAACACAAATAGCAATAGATCAACAAGAGGAAATAAAGACTATAAAGATAAAATAGGTAGAAAGGAGGAGAATGCTCGCCTGGAAAACACTGTCGAAGGTTCATCCGAAGAACGGGCGTCACTCGCATCAACTCATCGGCCTAATCCGTGAAGAAGCAATGCACTAAAATAAACACTGGATGCATTATTTAATACTACGGAAGAAGATCGGGCATGATGCATGTATGATGGATGACATGGCAAAGATGAGATGCGATTAGGCAAATCAAGCGGAACCGGGGTCCCGACAATTAATTAGGTGGATCAAGTTGTTTAGATACCCCGTAATTTAAATGTTGTCTTAACATGGCAAAATATATCACCGGTTCGATACACAATTTTAAATGGGACCAATATTAGACTAGAAAATCCCGCATATGGCCTCCATATTTAATTATGATGTGAATCAACATAATGCCCCCAAACCCATATGATATGTGTGCAAGCATGATAATTTAAATGCAACAAGATATTTTATATTTATCAGAATTAGGGGTCTCGAAAAGAGGGGTCACACATGGGGGGCTTTCGGAGATCTTGGGTCTCGCAGAGGTTCGGGATCGATCTTCGGGTTTCCGGGAAGGAGTTCATGAGGATCAATGAAGGAGAACATGGCATCTGGAATCTTTTCGGTGGTTATTCGAGTGTCGCCGGGTGCTGCAGGAATCTTCGGCTACCGCGGGTCCTTGGCATGGATCCTGGATGTCAATCTTGCCGATGTCGATCTTGTCGTCATGAATATCTTGACGGGTCTAGGTACATGGGCGTCACACCGATTGGGAGGATCTTGAGAGTATCTAGTAGTTGTCGGCACCAAGTGGCAGTACCCGTTCCACCAAAAGGCCATAACTCCGCGGGCTCGCACCGGAGCATCACCACAACAAAGGAACCCATCGGCAGGGGGTCATGGTCAACAAAACTGGGGCATGACTACCAGTAGTAGAGAACCTGGAGTCGAAGGGGAACATGCAGGAGGGTTGACGGTAGCCAGTGTGGGGCGGCGCCGACGCAGGGCTCCAACGGGACGACGGTGCGAAGAGGTTGGGCAGCCGGGCTCGGCCAGGAACGGGCGGCTATGGAGCAGGATACAAAGTCCACGAGGAGGCGGCGCAGGGCACTGTAACATCCCAAAAATACTAAACTTAAATCATCAAAATTAGGGTTAACAAAAACTTTTCTAAATAAAATTATGAAAGCATGCATATGTGTATGCATTTAAATTGAAATTCTTTTGTACCACCTTGTTTGTGTGTTTCTTTGCTTGTAAAATGTTTCTGATGTGAAATAAACATCATCTAAACATTTCCCAAAGACAAAAAAATCAAAACAAAGCTAAATGAGTGAATGGTCATTTTGACCAATTTAACTCCCATGCCTACTTTGGCTGTCTCAAACTTTCAAAACCTAACAGAAACTTTTCTGGATCTTTGCACCCCTTGATTGTACTCATAACAAAGTATCAAGGCCCACTTTGTGATCATCCAGAACTTTCAAATGCATAGTTTAAATGACAATTCAAAATTGAATCTTTATCATATGGGAAGATCCCACTTTTTCAAAAACCACTAAAACCAACTCAACTTTCAGAACCCAAGCATCTGCAGACTCATCAGCACCAATCTAGCACACTCACCAAAAATCTTTTCAAAATTCAAAACTTGAATTCAAGCGGCCATTTCATCAAACATATTGCAGACACAAATCAAACAAAATCCAAACACTGTTTTGAGCAGTGAATTGAGCCTAACTTGTTCCCTCTCTGGGCACCACTAGCCTTAGTAGATCATCTAACGAACTTAACTAATCACTAGCACCACTGTGAGCTTGCCAATATCATCAATGGTGAACAGCCGAAGCACACCATGCCACCCCAGTGTAGACAACAAGCTAGGAAGGAAACTAGACGTGCCAACCTTGTCTGGGAGATCACCCATGCCTCACCGCCCCCTCTCGACCAACCCTGCCTCGAAGACACCGACCAGAGCACCCAGGAAAGCCGCACCCGTGCCTCTGCCAATCGTGCCGAGCATGCGCCAGAGCGCCACCCTCGACCGAAGCCCACAGACCACGCGCCGCCCTCGCCGCGCGCATACACGATCGCCACCGACCCAGGAGACCGCCAGACATCCTTGTTCGCCGCCCCATGCCACACAGCCACCGCTCGCCATCGAAGACGCCACCTCTGCCGCGCAGAGCGTCGCATGTTCCAGACCAACCCGCACCGCCCCACGTCTCGCCACCATAGCATTGAGCATCGCCAGGGAACACCGCACCATCCCCTACCTTCGCCCATGCCAATAGCCGTCTGTACCATCGGCTCCGACGAGCTCACCGTGCGCCCCGTCGGTCCCCTCGCTCGACTATAAATAGAGGCCACCCCCAGCCGAACTAAGCACACCATTCTACTCCCCTCTCATCACTGATCGTGCCACACCGTTCCCGGAGCAAGGCGAGCAACACTTCGCCGGAATTTCACCCGCGCCCTGGAGAAGAAGGAGCCAGCGATTGGAGCCGCCAGAGGAGCCACGGTACCAGGAGATTCGCCGTCGTCGACTTCGTTGCTCGCCTCGCCGACCCTCGCACCCGGTGATCCCCAAAGAACCCCATCGGCCGCGCTTAGGTTTCTTTCTCGGCGTTGCCCAACGTCGACGATGACTCCCACCGCTGGATTAGAACCAGATCGAACGTCCCACGTTGCCCGTCAGCACCCCTGTCTCACCGCAGTGGGGACAGCCACTTAAACAGCCTGAAGCGCCACGCTTAGCGTGCGGCCCGTTAACTTTTCCCTTATGCCAGCTTATTTGAATTAAACCTTTTCCATTTTATTTCAAACACACTTCTGTACCCAGTTTTAAAAATCAACCTAGATCGATTTAGTGCACCAAATTGAATGAAACCATTTTTTTTGGAAAGGTCTAGGAATGCTGAATCCAAGCCCGTTGGATTCAAGTCATTTGGATCTATAGATCACCCATGGTAAAAATAACAAGGCAGAAGCTTTTCTGCATTCAAACATTTTTCAAATTTAAACCATAATAGCTTTTGAGTTGATTCCAAATAGGGGTTTACTTGCAGAAATAATGTTCAAGTAATAAAAGAATGCCCCATAGGCATTTCTAGTCACTTTATTTAATTAAAATAAAAGGGTAAAACCTTATTAAATTGTGACACCACTTTAAATCACATTCCCATGGACTAAAATATGTGGTGATGACATGTGTCAACATGATCCCATGTTTGGTTTGGAGAATATTAAATCTTAAGTAGTTTTTCAATGAGTAGAAATTACTTTTCTAAAAATAAAAGGAATTAAACCAAGCTTTAATCTTGTAAGGTTAGTGATGATGCTAGATCATCTATAGAATCCTTGTGTGTGATGATTGCAAGTAGTTAAGTATTGTTTGGTGATTGTGTACATCGTATTTATTTATAGACGCTAGTACCGACCAAGGATACGAGGAGGAAGGAGGATTCTACGAAGAAGAAGCCGAGGAGAACTTCAACCACTGCTCTGCTCAAGGCAAGCTATTAACCTTGCAAGCTAACACTTGCAATTTAGCAAGCTTATATTGATATTGTGCAAGCCAATACTTGCTTGTTACCATGTCAACTATATGACTTATAGCATATATGATCATAACCACTTGATAAACCAATCCTAGTTTTACTTGCAAGCCTCTTACTTTATTTCTTTATCAAAGCTCTTACTTAGAGTTTACTGGAATAAATGGTAGATACTAGAAGAATATGTGAAGGTTGCATAAAGAGCATAAAATTTGGCCTAAGCTAGATAATCTTGATGTCCTCCTAGGGCATGAGATTAAACTTAGTCAAACCCCACTAGTGTACCACCCCTCATTAGTGCTTACCCTCACCTATAGATGCTAGTGCTAAGCAGAAAATTTGATCAACTTTAGATGGGAATACTTGGTGGAAAAATGGTTATGAAAACCTTGGAATGATGGATCATTCTATTGAAATGTTTTGGACATGTGTTTCCGAACACCTGATGATTTTGGTGATGAAAATGTTGAGGCATGAGCCTTAGCCCTTTATAAAACTGATGGTTGTCTGGATGCGATACCATTCCAATTTTATCGTACAACCACAATACCCGAAGATTGGGTAGGGCTTGACTGGAAACTTATATACCTTAGTATCAGTTCCCTCATGGCCAAGGTCTGAGCTGAGGCTACCTTGTGAAGATTGTCCACCTGTGCAGTAAGATGACAATTGGTCATGGTTGGGAGTCCAAACTCACAGGAGAGGTGCTTATACTAGGGCGTGTAATTGAAAGGTTAGGATTGATTATCCGCATACTGAGTATGGTGAATTCAGGATTTGTTCCTGACGGATGTATCGAATGTTGTGGTGAAAGTGTACAATCTTTGCAGAGTGTCAAACTATTCGAATAGCCGCGTCCGCGGTTATGGACAGTTGGAGTGGCCATACTGTTCCCCCGTCAGACTTTTCAAAATGACTTGTGAAATGAATTGAGACTTTGACTTGACCACAACAGGGTTGTGATATGAAATACAAGTTCCCATTTAGGTGTTATAAAACTTTAACTAGTATTCGTTGTTTCCAAACTTAGTAGAGATAAATCTGGCTTTTTGCAAAATAACCCTAGAGCCTAGTGTCCTATTATCAAAACCCCCTTTCACTTGTTAGTATTAGTTTGCGAGTACTTAAAGAGTACTCATAGCTTTGTCCCTGGCTATTCCCATGGCCAGACTATGAAGAGGAGTACCTGGAGGATGGACCCCAGGAAGGTTACAACAACTAGGATCATCTCCCATCGTCAGCATTGCCTGTGACCACGAAGATGGAGCTTCGCCTACGCTACCGTTATTATTACGTATTCCGCTGCTTGAAGTTGTATTAAGAACTGGATCATGAGATCCCTATTTGTGTAAGAACTTATGTACGGTTTGTAATGGATGATGTACTATGGTATCCAATTCTGTTATGTCTTGCAAAAATGGTAATCCTGGGATTGCGATGTATGGCATAACAGGCATCTGGGATTAAAAATCCGGGTGTTGACAGGCACCGGATCAAGTGGCGGCGGCACGTGCAACACGTCCGTTGGTGTAGGGCGACCGTTGACGCTCAGGGACTGAGGTCCAGGGTCTGGAGGCGCAGAGGGTGGCGGGGATCTCGTGGGGAGAGGGACGACCCTGGTGGCGGGGCCGACCGAGCAGATGCAGAGCACCACAGGCAGACAGGGGCCACACGGCGCTAGGACTGGAGGCGAGCGGAGGAAGGCCGGGAGGCGCAGGGGTGAGGGGAGGTAGGCGGGTCGCAGCGATGCCATGGCGACGAAGGACGCGGCCGGGGAGATGAGGGAGCCTGGCGGCGGTTGTCGAGATGAGGAGGACTCACGGTGAGGACGACGCGAGGCCGAGGGGCAGGGCCGCGCGAGTGGGCCAGCGTACGGGAGTGTGTCAAGGAGGACGGGGTAGGGCCTAGATCGATCGGAAGGTGGGGTTATAAGCAGGACGACATGTTGGGACCAGGGGAGATGGGAGCGGGCGATCGGTCATGGCCTTTTATCATGCGTGCTCGCGTGTGCTGGCGATTTGCGGCAGAGGGTGAGTGGTGGGTTCCTGGCGGCGACGGGTGGGTGGAAGTGAGGGGTGGGTTTATGGTTAGGGTTTGAGAAGGGCAGGTCTAGGTTTAGGTTTTATATGGGGTAGTAGGTGGACTCTGGTTGGGCCGGTGTCTGCCTCCCCGATACAAAATAGTTTTAATTTAATCATTTTGTTTTAAAAAGATTTTGTAAATAGTTTTAAGACAAATACAAGATCCGAATGGACCGAGAGTTTTGATTTGAAATTAAAGGAGGGATAATTTGTAAAACAACATAGTCTTTTGCAAAATAGTTTTAGGAAAAATAATATGCATGATGATGTCATGATGATGCACAGGTACAAATAACAGCGATTTTCTATTAGTGGTTTTACCCGGGGTGCTACAATTCGACACCACTAACAATGGACCTCGCCCTCGAGATCCACTTCATGATGCGGGGAAGAAGGCCAACGATCAGAGTCTTCTCGCTTCATGTTGATCTTCACGACACCACTAACAAGGATTCTTTCTTCATCTTGAAATCGGCGACACCACCAACAAGGGGTGTTGCTCATGTTCATTGCGAGAACACTCCGGATAAACAAAAGAGGAAGGTAGAGACATCAAAAGATAAGGCCACCTCTAACTTCCGTGGAAGGAGTAAAATTGCTTGATCCACCAATTCAATGTACAAGAGCGGATGGTGATCAGTCCATCGCACACCCAAAGCATTACTCTGCACATGAATAGGAGGATCATGCAGCTAACTCTCGAAATTCAGACTGAAGATCTTGACAAACGAGGTTCAGAAACAAAAGGATGATGTAGGATCTTCATCAGACCTGATACAGATGACGCCGTCAGGAAGGAGAATAACAGAAGATACAAAGAAATAATTTAGTGAATTTTTGGTCCACTAAAAGGTACAACAGATGAAAGATTCATTAGATAGCAAGAAGTCCGGATGTCGAAGCACCGTTACAAGAGGACGGAAGAAAACCCTGAAGGTACGATGGAAACCCAACCACGAGAATTCCGAGACTCAAAGAAAAGGATAAGAGAGAAGATTCAAAACATGCACAAATAAGAGAAGAATAGTAGAGGGGTAAGGAGTAAAAGCGGACCTAATCAGATCTATGATACCCAATTTGCATCACCTTTCCATATCATAATTTATCTCTATTCATTGGTATTTGTCTTATTATGAGTTATTACTTATGGCTTTTCATTTTTTTTATGCATGTTGGATGATTCTTCGAGGATGGACTGCCGGAGTCTGGATTCTGATGGAAAAGAAGGCATTTCGGTGCAATTTCGCAAAGATTAGAAAAATACCAGAAAAATATGGAAACATATTATTTTACTAGAAGACGAAGGAAGCCAGAAGGAGGGACGAAGAGGGGCCTCAGGGGGCCCACACCCTCCTAGGCACGGGCCCACCTGACCCGCGCCTAGGGTAGGTGTGGCCCACCTGCCCGGCCTCCGACTCCACCCCTTCGCCTATATATTCCATTCGAAACCCCAAGGCTCGGGGAGCAACCACAGATAGATTTCCACCACCTCTGGGGGCGGAAAACACTGAGAGAGAAAGATCTCTCTAGCAGACAGATTTCTGCCTAGGGAATTCCTTCCCAAAGAGGGGAGACCGTCCCCATCAACACCGTTATCAAGCTAGGCTTCATCGGGATCATCATCATCATCCACACCATCATCTCCACCAGCACCATCATCACCACTCCGTCCCGCTGTAACAATTTGGTTGGATATTGCTTTAGTTCATTAGGGGAAACTTTCTCGGTATTGATTACTATTGTAGTTGATGCTTGTGAGTGGAACCATTGGATTATTTTTTATGTTCAGATTGTTATCCATTACCATATCATCTTTGATCTTGATCCATATGATGTCTTGATAGTTGTTCGTTTAGTTCTTGAGGACATGGGAGAAGTCATGTTGTTAGTAGTGAATCTGTGATGAGTTATTATTCAATGGTTTAGTATTTAAGTTGTGGTGCTATTCTTGTAGTGGTGTCATTTGAACGTCGACTACATGATACTTCACCATTTATGGGCCTAGGGGAATGCATTGTGTATTTGGCTACTAATTGTGGGGTTGACGGAGTGATAGAAACCTGAACCCCCGTTAGGACACCTTTGCACAAGGGGGCGTAGGATCTCAGAGTTTAAGGTTGTGGTTAGATTTATATCTTAATTACTTTCCTATAGTTACGGATGTTTGCAGGGGGTTTAATCACAAGTATGTATTAGTCCTAGGAAGTGCGGTATGTTAGCACAGGTTCACCCACACAACACTTACAAACACCAAAGAAGAGTACTCAGCTATTTGAAGCGAAAGCACTTGACAGAATTCCCATGTGTCCTCGAGAATGTTTGGTCCTTATAAGTATTTCCACCGGCTTGTCCTTTGCTAAGAAATGGTTGGGCCACTTGCTCCGTTTGTTCGTTACCTTTGTTACTTGCACTTTGTCTTGTTGCCTTATCAGAAAACCACAAAAATCCGTTTGCTAAGTATTCAGAGGGATTTCCTGCTCCATACCACTGCCCAGCACCTTCTTCTACTTGTTGCGATCGACACTCCTATTTATCGAAAGTACTACGATACACCCACTGTACTTGTGGGTCATCAAGACTATTTTCTGGCGCCGTTACCGGAGAGTGAAGCACTATTGAAGAGTGAAACTGGTAAATGAAACTTTCACTGTGAGTATTGCTCTTTTGACTGCTTGTTACTTTGTTTCCAATATGGATAACCCACTTTGTTTTCTATTTGGGAAAACTACTACCACTGCTAGGGTAGTAGATGAACCACCTCCTGTTGAGATAGATCCTGTTAAGATACCTACAAGTATTGTTAATCGTGTTGTGGATAATTATTATTTTGGGAATGGAACTGTCCATCTCGGTGATCACTTGCTTTTTATCCATGAATTATGTGGGTTGTTTAAGTGTGCAGGTATCACAACTGAATAGGTGAATAAGAAGTTACTCTCCATATCCTTGAAAGGGAGAGCTGAAGAATGGTATAAGCCGCTGAAGAATGGATAATCCATGGAATGGGAGAAGATGGCATCTCTCTTTTACTCCAAATTCTATCCTCCCAGTGAGATTCATAAGGATAGAAATCTTATATATAACTTTTGGCGTCTTGATGGAGAGAGTACAGCTCAAGCTTGGGGGAGATTGAAGTTACTAATGCTTAAATGTCCTATTCATGAACTCCCTAACAATATTATTCTCAATAACTTTTATGCTAGGCTTTCTCTTCATGATAAAGATTTACTAGATGCTTCTTGTGCTGGATCATTCACACGTATGAAGGAAGAATCTAAATGGGATCTTCTAGACCGCATTCAAGAGAACACTGAAGCTTGGGAGAATGACAAAGGAAGAAAGTCAGGTATAAACTATGATTATGATTGCATTAAATCTTTTATGGGAACTAATGACTTCTGTGATATTAGCAATGAGTTTGGTCTTGATTCCCAAAGTATTGCCTAGTGTTTTAAGGCCTTTGCCTCTTACATTGAAATTCACAAGAAGAAGTGGAATAAGTACCATGCTCCTTATAAATATGTTGTTAGTCATGTTCCTGTTAGAAGTACTCAAGTTTGTACTACTAATCATATTGTGCATGAACCTCATGTTGAGAAAATGCCTTTTCCAGCTGAGGTAAAGGAGTATTCTATGATTATTAGTGCAAATAACAAGGGTACAATGAAAACTAAGGAGCCTGGTAAGCATTTGAATGATGAACCCGTGGTAGCTATTGTGAAAGACACTGTCACTAGAAATAGACAGGATGAGCACATTGTCTTCTGTGAAGACGCTTCTAATATTATTTCTCATTCTAGTAAGGCTAGAAAAGCTAGTGTTCATGTGCTTTCTGTTAAAATTGGTGATCATTGCTACTATGGTTTATGTGATATTGGTGCTAGTTATAATGCTATTCCTTATGAGCTTTACATGGAAATTATGCATGAGATTGGTCCTTGTGAGCTTGAGGACATTGATGTGGTTATTCACCTTGCTAACAAGGAGACCATTTGCCCCATTGGCATTGTAAGATATGTGGAGGTTCTTTGTGGTAAGATTAAATATCCTGCTGATTTTCTAGTGCTTAATTCATCAGCTAGCAAAACTTGTCCTATCATTTTTTGTAGACCTTTCTTAAACACTTATGGAGATATTATTGATTGTAAGAAGGAAAAAGTTTTAACTAAGTTTGATGGAGATTCTTATGAGTTTAACTTCTCCAAATTTGCCAAAATTCCTTGTGAAAATAGCTTGCCTAATAAAGATTTCAGGATGGAACAACTTGCTTCTATTGATCCAGTCTATGACCTTGGACCTCTTTTTGGTGACTGTAAGTATGCTTATTCTAATGATAAAGTTGTTTCCAGTGACAGTTATATTGTCAACTTTATTCAAAGTGCTACTGAAAGTTATTATGAGAGAGGGAAACATGGTTTTATGCATCTCAATGATGTTAAGTTTCCCCGTTTTATGTTGAAATCTTTAAAGTTGCATCTGTTTTGTCTTCCTATGCTTGTGGACTTTTGTTTCAAAAATTTGTTTTCTCACGATACCCCCATGCATAGGAAATGGGTTAGGCTCAAGTGTGTTGGTTATTTTATTCTTGATGCTCTCTTTCACTTCAAATATATATATCCTATGTGAGAATCTTTGGAGGTTTCAAACCTAACTTAAAGGCATTAAAGAAAAGTACTTGTTGGGAGATAACCCAAGAGTTTGGTCGAGTCTTGGAATTTATTACCTTAGTAATAACCACTCCTTATCCTTTTTGTTTTGGTTTTTGTGTCAAGTTCAACTACTTTTGTGAAGTAGAGGAGTTGTGAAAAGTGACTGTCCTGGGACAGATTTTTGTGCTGTATGGTAAAGATTTGTGAGGAAGCTCAGTACTTCGGATGGATCTGTAGTTTTCTGACCTTGTTCTCCAAGTTGTTACCCAACTTTCATCAGTTGTGCACTTTTTGATTTGAGCAACAAAAGGTCTTCGAAAAAATCAATATTTACCTACTTGCCTGTTTTGACAGATTTCTGCCATCATTTGCATTTGCCTCTTACGGAAGCTTTTGTTTTGATGGGTTTTCAGTTGAAGTGTGCACCAAAGGTTTACTGTTTTTGCTTACACTAATGTTGTCATTGCGTTTGTGCAAAAGTTTTGTATGAAGGAAATTCGCAGGAGAAAGAGAGAAGGAATCTGGAGAGTTCATCTTTGAATAGGTAAAAGTGGTGAAAACAGAAGGTTCTTGAAACCCCAATCTTTTATATTTTTGATGTTTTTAATACATAAGGGAATTTAAGGGACAAAACTAAAGAGGAAACGAAGTCCGGGGTGGACAAACCCACCCCAGGCGCGGGCCCATCCTGGTCGCGCCTGAGGGGGGTGTTCCCCTCTCGAACTCCGTCTCCGCCTCGTTTCCGTGTCAAAACCTTCCTTATGCATTGAAACTTCATAATATTGTAGGGATTCGTAGCATGGAAAACAAAATTTTCTATCGCATACAAACAAACAAGCCAAGATCTATCTACTAGATTGTAGCAACGAGTCGATGGAATAAGTCACCCTCGAAGATTCCAAAGTGTTTAACGAGAGCGGATTCTCGTGGGTGATGTAGTCGTACTCTTCCCGATCTCAAGATCGCGTAAACTATCCTTCCGGCACTGCGTTCCGGCAGCGCTCCCGCAGTCGGTCACACGTTTGGTACTTGACGAAGACCTTCCTCTCCCTTGTTCCAACAGGCAGCGGAGGTTGTAGCACTCTCCTCGCGATTCTGGCAGCACAACGACGTGGTACCAGAAGTAGAGGGGAGATCTCGCAGGGCTTCGCCTTAAGCCGGAGCGAGTATGGTGGACTATGAGAGAGCCCTCGACGATCTAGGGTTTAGACACACCGAGGAGGGGGCAAGGCCGGCGGCTAGGGTTTGACCTAGGCGGCGGCGAGTGCCCTAGGGCCGGCGACGGCTATGGAGGCGGCGGCAGCTTGGGGCTAGGGTTTAGAGGTAGGGACCTTGTGTCTAGGAGGGGAGCCCTGCCCCTCCTCTTATAGGTGGAGGGAGGCGCGCCAGGGGAGGGGAGTCCCTCCCCAACTCGGACCCAAGGTGGGCTGGCGGTGGAGGTGGAGGGACTCCTCCCCAACTCGGATTCCACCTCCCCTCCACTTCCCAAAACTAGCCGTTTGACTTTCAAATTGGCGTTTGACTTTTCAAACAAGGATTTGATTAAATCCTCTATTTTGTTCAGCGATGACACTTAGTACATGATGCAATCATATCAACTTGATATAACACATTCATGTACCCTTCCCCTCCGGAGTGCCGGACATTCCGGAACCTTCTAGAACATTCCCGATGAAAACACCGGAAACATTCCCCAACTCCGAAACAGGACTTTCCTTATATGAATCTTATTCTCCGGACCATTCAGGATCTCCTCGTGATATTCCGAATCCCATTCGAGACGCCGAACAACATTCAGTCTCTTTCTCATCATTCCATAACTACTCAAACAACGTCGAATCCTTAAGTGTGTCTCCCTATGGTTCGTGAATTATGCGGACATGATCGAGACATTTCTCCGAACAATAACCAATAGAGGAATCTGGAAATTCATATGGCTCCCACATATTTCTATGATTACTTTGCGATCGAATGAACCACTTATATATGATACCAATTTCCCTTTGTCTCACGATAGTTTACTTATCCGAGATTATGATCGTCGGTATCTCTGCATACCTAGTTCAACCTCGTTACCAATAAGTACTCTTTTCTCGTTCCCGTGATATGTGATCCCTTGTGAGCCAGTCACATGCTTGCAAGCTAATTGGATGACATTTCACCGAGAGGGCCCAGAGTATATCTATCCGTCATATGGATGGACAAATCCCACTCTTGATCCATGTGTCTCAACCAATACTTTCCGAACACTCAATGCCACCTTTATAGCCACCCAGTTACGGTGTGGTGTTTGATGTCATCAAAGCATCCATCCGGTAAAGGTGATATGCATGATCTCATGGTCGAAGGAATTAGGTTACTATGTATCAAGCAAGCATAGCAATTGAACTATTAAAATGACTTGATCTTTATGTTACGCTTATCTATAGGAGTATGTCCACCATATCATTCTCCTAACGATATGATCTTGTTGTTAATAACATCTCAATGTTCATGATAGGGAAACCACAATCATTTATTAACCAACAAGCTAGTGATGTATAGAGGCTTTACTAGGGACTTCAATTTAAGTTTACAAATCACACAAGTATTAATGTTTCCTTGTTAATACTATTATAGCATGAATGTAAACATTTATCATAAACACAAAGATATGATAATAACTACATTTATTATTGCCTCTAGGGAATATCTCCAACAGTCTCCCAATTGCACTAGAGTCATCTAATCTAGATTACATGGTAATATACCGAACACCCATGGCAGTTTGGTGCTGGTCATGTTTTGCCCTCGGGAGAGGTTTAGTCAACGGATCCGCCACATTCAGATCTGTGTGTACTTTGCAAATCTTTATGTCCCCATCTTGGACTTGTTCTCGAATAGCATGAAACCGTAGCTTGATGTGCTTCAGCTTCTTGTGTGACTTTGGTTCTTGCGCATTGGCTATGGCACCCATGTTATCACAGTAGATAGACATTGGGTCCAGCGCACTAGGAACCACACCCAGCTCTGTAATGAAATCTTTCATCCATATAGCTTCTTGTGAAGCCTCCGAAGCAGCCATGTATTCCGATTCAGTTGAAGATCTCGCCACAACGCTTTGCTTTGCACTCCTCCTAAGCTTCACACCATTCAAAATAAACACGATCCATTGTGATTTAGAATCATCCGGATCGGTGTTCCAACTAGCATCGATGTAACCATTAACAACGAGCTGTTCATCACCTCCATAAGAAAGAACCATATCCTTAGTTCTTCTCAAGTACTTAAGGATGTTTTGATCACGTCCAATGATCCACTCGATCACTTTGATATCTGCTAGTTAAACTAACAAGATATGCAATGTCGGGTCTAGTACATAGCATGGCATACATTAGAGATCCTATGGCTGAGGCATAGGAGTCTTACTCATCCTTTATCTATCTTCGCCGATGTCGGACTTTGAGTTTTACTCAAGGTCGATAGCAACATGGGCAAGAACCCTTTCTTGCTATCTTCCATTCCAAACCTCTTTAGAACTTTGTCCAAATATGTACTTTGTGACAATGATATTTGGCGTCTTGATCTATCTCTATAAATCTTTATGCCTAATATGTAAGCTGCTTCGCCAAGATCTTTCATTGAAAAACTATTATTCAAATATTCCTTGACACTATTTAGAAGGTCTACATCATTCCCAATCAATAATATGTCATCTACATATAGTATTAGGAATGCTACAGAGCTCCCACTCACTTTCTTGTAAATACAAGCTTCTCCATAAGTTTGTATAAAACCAAAACTTTTGATCACCTTATCAAAATGTTGATTCCAACTTCGGGATACTTGATTCAATCCATAGATGGACCGTTGAAGTTTGCAAACCTTGTTAGCATCTTTAGGATCGACAAAACCTTTGGGTTGCATCATATACAACTCTTCATCAATGTCTCCATTGAGGAATGTTGTTTTGACATCCATATTACATATCTCATAATCATAATATGCAGCGATTGCTAACATAATCCTCACAGACTTTAGCTTCGCTACTGGTGAGAAAGTCTCATCGTAGTCAACTCCTTGAATTTGTCGAAACCCCTTTGCGACAAGTCGAGCTTTATAGACAGTAACATTACCATCAACATCTGTTTTCTTCTTGAAAATCCATTTGTTCTCGACAGCCTTCCGGCCATCCGGTAAGTCCAACAAAGTCCATACTTGGTTTTCGTACATGGATCCAATCTCGGATTTCATGGCTTCTTGCCATTTGTTGGAATCTGGGCTCATCATCGCTTCCTCATATGTCTTAGGGTCATCGGTGTTGTCCACCAACATGACACTCATAACGGGATCATACCAATCTGGAGTGGTACGAGTTCTCTTTGACCTGCGAGGCTCTGTAGCAACTATAACCGAAGTTTCATGATCATCATCATTAGCTTCCTCTCTAATTGGTGCAGGCACCACAGGAACTTCTTCCGGTGCTGCGCTACTCGCAATTTCGAGAGAAGGTTCGACAACCTCGTCGAGTTCTACTTTCCTTCCAGTCACTTATTTCGAGAGAAATTCCTTCTCTAGAAAGGATCCATTCTTGGCAACAAAGATTTTGCCTTCAGATCTATGATAGAAGGTATACCCAATAGTTTCCTTCGGGTATCCTATGAAGACGCATTTTTCCGCTTTGGGTTCAAGCTTGTCCGGCTGTGACTTCTTTACATAGGCTTCGCAACACCAAACTTTAAGGAACGACAATCTAGGTTTCTTCCCAAACCATAATTCATACGGTGTCGTTTCAACGGATTTAGATGGTGCCCTATTTAAAGTGAATGCGGCTGTTTCTAATGCATAACCCCAAAATGATAGCGGTAAATCTGTAAGTGACATCATAGAACAAACCATATCTAAGCGAGTTCGATTGATGTTCGACACACCATTACGCTGTGGTGTTCGGCGGTGTCAATTGTGAAAGTATTCGCATTTCTTCAAATGCTCGCCAAACTCGTAACTTAGATATTCACCTCCACGATCAGAACATAGAAATTTAATCTTCTTGTTACGCTGATTCTCTACCTCACTTTGAAATTCCTTAAACTTCTCGAAAGTTTTGGACTTATGTTTCATGAAATAGATATACCCATATCTACTCAAATCATCCGTGAAGGTAAGAACATAACGATAACCACCGCGCGATGCTACACTCATTGGACCACACACATCGGTATGTATGATTTCCAATAAGTCCGTAGCTCGCTCCATCATACCAGAGAATGGAGTCTTAGTCATTTTACCCATCAGACATGCTTCGCATCTATCAAGTGATTCGAAATCAAGTGATTCAAGAAGTCCATCAGAATGGAGTTTCTTCATACGCTTCACTCCAATGTGACCAAGACGACAGTGCCATATATAGGTCGAGTTATCACTCTATTTCAAACATTTAGCCTCAATGTTATTAATATGTGTATTTCCACTATTGAGATTCAATAAGAATAGACCATCTATCAAAGGTGCATGTGCATAAAAAATATTACTCATATAAATCGAACAACCATTATTCTCAGACTTAAACAAGTAACCGTCTCGCAATAAACAAGATTCCGATATAATGTTCATGCTTAACGCAGGCACCAAATAACAATTATTTAATTATAAAACTAATCCCGATGGTAGATGAAGGGGTAGCGTGTCGACCGCGATCACATCAACCTTTGATCCGTTTCCCACGCGCATCGTCACCTCGTTCTTCGCTAGCTTCCGTTTATTCTGCAGCACATGTTTCGAGTTACAAATATGAGCAACCGACCGAGATCAAATACCGTGCACTACTACGAGTACTAGTGAGATACACATCAATAACATGTATATCGGATATACCTTTCTTCTTGATGTTGCCGTTCTTCAAATCCGCCAAGTACTTTGGGCAATTCCGCTTCGAGGACCTTCTCCCTTGCAGAAAAGCACTCGATGTCGTGCTTAGGTCCATCCTTGGTCTTCTTCGTTGGCGTGGTAACTTTCTTACCACCCTTCTTGAAGTGTCCCTTCGCTTAGACTTGCCTTTCTTGAATTTGGTGGTCTTATTGACCAACAACACTTGGTGCTCTTTCTTGATCTCCACTTCAGATTTCAACATGGCAAAGAGTTACGCAACGTCTTGTTCATGTTTTGCATGTTGTAGTTCATCACAAAGTTCCTTTAACTTGGTGGTAGTGATTGGAGGACGGTAAATCCCAAAGCATTAGGAATCACTATACCCAAGCTTTGAAGTTTGTTTGCATGCCCGCACATCTTAAGCACATGCTCACTTGAGCCAGTTGCCCTCTTCCATCTTGCAGTTAAAGAACTTTTCGTAAGCCTCATAGCTTTCAATTGTCGCATGAGTCTCAAAGATCAATTTGAGATCCTCGACAATATCATATGGGTCTGAATTCTCAAACCTTTTACAAGCTCCGATTCTAAACCATACAAGATAGCACCTGAATCGTGGAGTATTGAGTCTTAGAGTGAGGTAAACATTCTTTACTTCATCGGCGCATCATTGCAGTGGGTCACCAATGGTGCATCCAGACATAGGTTAAATTACCAAATGTGAGGACAATCCTCAAGTTGCGGAACCAATCCGCGAAGTTGCTTCCATTGTTTTTCAACTTTTCTTTCTCTAGGAACGCATTAAAATTGATGGTAGGGGCTACCATTGATCTACAACATATTTGCAATAGTTTAGACTAAGTTTATGACAAATTGAGTTCAAATTAATAATAAAATTAATCTAGGTGAACTCCCACTCAAAACAATATCCCTCACATTGTTTTAGTGATCACACGAACCAAATCCACCACATCAACACCGATCATCACGAGAGTTGATATAGTTTCAATGGCGAACAATCGACATGTTCATCATATCTACTATATGATTCATGCTTTACCTTTCGGTGATCCGTGTTCCGAGACCATGTCTGTAAATGCTAGGCTCGTGAAGATTAAACCTTAGTTTCCGCATGAGCAAATCTGGCTTGCTCACGTTGTATACACTTGCGGAATCTAACACACCCGATCATCACGTGGTGCTTCGAAACAACAAGCTTTAGCAACGGTGCTAACTAAGGGTGAACACTTTATGACTTGACATTCATGTGCATGAGGGATCATCTTATAATGTTACCGTCGTCTACTAAGAAATACAAGATGCATAAAGGATTAACAACACATGAAATTCATAATATGTGATATGATATGGCCTTTTCTTATTTGTGCTTCCGATCTCCATCTTCAAGCACGAACATGATCTCCATCATCACCGGCATTGCATCAAGGTCAATGACGCTTCTTCATGGTTGTCGTCCACCGGCTTCAACTATTACAACTACTTTGAATAGACACGCGGGTCTTAACATAAATTAAAAACAACCATATGGCTCCTGCCGGTTGCCAACTTACAATAAGGAACATTGCATACATCAAATATAATCACAATCATGGCCATATCACATCACTGCACACCCCTGCAAAAAAAGTTAGACGCCTCTACTTTCTTTGGATGTTTTACGTGGTTTTGGGGTTTTCAATAAGTGTCGTTCTAACTTACGAACATGAACCACAACATTGATACTAGTATTGTTAATCACCCGTTATAAATTGGATCTTAACTATGCTAGGAGAAACAAGCACCCGCAAAGCCACTTATGCAATACAAGTTGCATGTCAAGCGTGGAGCAAGTCTCATGAACGATGTCATGTAAGGTTAGCCCGGGCCGCTTCATCCCAACATCCCGCAAGATGCAAAGTACACAAGAAGAAATCGATAATAAAAGCATCAACGCCCACAATGACCATTGTGTTCTACTCGTGCAACAGATCTACATATAGACACGGCTCGATACCCTTTGTGAGGATTCGTAGCATGGAAAACAAAATTTTCTATCGCATACAAACAAACAAGCCAAGATCTATCTACTAGATTGTAGCAACGAGTCGATGGAATAACTCACCTCGAAGATTCCAAAGTGTTTAACGAGGCGGATTCTCTGGGTGATGTAGTCGTACTCTTCCGATCTCAAGATCGCGTAACGATCCTTCCCAGGCTGCGTTAAAGGGCGCTCCCATGATCGGTCACACGTTCGGTACTAGATGAAGACCTTCCTCTCCCTTGTTCCAGCAGGCAGCGGAGGTTGTAGCACTCTCCTCGCGATTCTGGCAGCACAACGACGTGGTACCGGAAGTAGAGGGGAGATCTCGCAGGGCTTCGCCTTAAGCCGGAGCGAGTATGGTGGACTGTGAGAGAGCCCTCGATGATCTAGGATTTAGACACGCCGAGGAGGGGGCAAGGCCGGCGGCTAGGGTTTGACCTAGGCGGCGGCGAGTGCCCTAGGGCTAGCGGAGGCTATGGAGGCAGCGGCGGCTTGGGGCTAGGGTTTAGAGGTAGGGAACTTGTGTCTAGGAGGGGAGCCCTGCCCCTCCTCTTATAGGTGGAGGGAGGCGCGCCAGGGGAGGGGAGTCCCTCCCCAACTCGGACCCAAGGTGGGCCGGCGGTGGAGGTGGAGGGACTCCTCCCCAACTCGGATTCCACCTCCCCTCCACTTCCCAAAACTAGCCGTTTGACTTTCAAATTGGCGTTTGATTTTTCAAACAAGGATTTGATTAAATCCTCTATTTTGTTCAGCGATGACACTTAGTACATGATGCAATCATATCAACTTGATATAACACATTCATGTACCCTTCCCCTCCAGAGTGCCGGACATTCTGGAACCTTCTAGAACATTCCCGATGAAAACACCGAAAACATTCCCCAACTCCGAAACAGGACTTTCCTTGTATGAATCTTATTCTCCGGACCATTCCGGATCTCCTCGTGATATCCCAAATCCCATTCAAGACTCCGAACAACATTCGGTCTCTTTCTCATCATTCCATAACTACTCAAACAACGTCGAATCCTTAAGTGTGTCTCCCTACGGTTCGTGAATTATGCGGACATGATCGAGACATTTCTCCGAACAATAACTAATAGAGGAATCTGGAAATTCATATGGCTCCCACATATTTCTACGATTACTTTGCGATCGAATGAACCACTTACATACGATACCAATTTCCCTTTGTCTCACGATTGTTTACTTATCCGAGGTTATGATCGTCGGTATCTCTGCATACCTAGTTCAACCTCGTTACCGATAAGTACTCTTTTCTCGTTCCCGTGATATGTGATCCCTTGTGAGCCAGTCACATGCTTGCAAGATAATTGGATGACATTTCACCAAGAGGGCCCAGAGTATATCTATCCGTCATATGGATGGACAAATCCCACTCTTGATCCATGTGTCTCAACCAATACTTTACGAACACTCAATGCCACCTTTATAGCCACCCAGTTACGGTGTGGTGTTTGATGTCATCAAAGCATCCATCCGGTAAAGGTGATATGCATGATCTCATGGTCGAAGGAATTAGGTTACTATGTATCAGTAAGCATATAGCAATTGAACTATTAAAATGACTTGATCTTTATGCTATGCTTATCTATAGGAGTATGTCCACCATATCATTCTCCTAACAATATGATCTTGTTGTTAATAACATCTCAATGTTCATGATAGGGAAACCATAATCATTTATTAACCAACAAGCTAGTGATGTATAGAGGCTTTACTAGGGACTTCAATTTAAGTTTACAAATCACACAAGTATTAATGTTTCCTTGTTAATACTATTATAGCATGAATGTAAACATTTATCATAAACACAAAGATATAATAATAACTACATTTATTATTGCCTCTAGGGCATATCTCCAACAAATATATTACCCACCGGATCCCCCGAGGTTCCTGCATCGTGTTCTCGTCGTGTTTTTGTTTCAATCTGTTTCTGTCAGGAAATCTTCTCAAGTTTAGAGCACCATGGCCTCCTCCAATGACAAAGGCAAGAAGCCCGAGGAAGAAGAACCTCAAGTCCCCAAGGAGGAGGAGATTTTAGTAGGGTATGAAGGTGACATGGAGGAGGACAAGCAACCGGACACTCGCGCTACCGTCACAAGCATTGGATTGCTGGCACAACCTACCCAGCTTAGGAGGACAGCACTGGTGTCTACAGGAGGGAGAACCCCGCGTCATATCCTTGCACCGCGCACACTTCCTCCTAGTACCCCTTGTTCTAACTGTGTAGGAAAGAAACACTCTAATTTGGAAGAATGGAGAAAGAGTAACAAGGACTGGGATCCTCGGTCCGAGTTGATCATGGGGTGCATTGAGCATAATTCGTACTCTGACCTTCAATATGGAGGATTTGAAGAAACTTGTTGAGGAGCTTATCAAGAGAACACCACCACCACCGAAGGACTAATTCGTCATCAGGTTTGGCATCCCCTTGGCTTGTTCCAAGCTTGGGGGAGTGCCACGGTATCACCACCATTAAGTTTCATTTTTTACCTTTTTAGTGGATTCATATATGTGGTACAGAGGTTATCTTATAGTTTGGTTTGCATGTGGAAGTATCTCTCCTTTAGTTGATTACCTATGTTCCCTTGGTGTGAGTGCCTCTATTGAATATTAATGAGAAGTCTCATCTTTTTTTTGCACTTCTTATTTTAGTTTGCAATCTCTATTATATGATGGATCTTGTTGATCAGTGTTGGCACCACTTTGGGATCATCAAGTGGATCTAAATTGGTTTTGGCAAACCGAGTTCTGGTCAGTGGCTTTAGTTTGAAAGAAAAACAAAGAAAGAAAAAGCTTACAGGTATTTGGCATCATTTGTTTTCTTTATTGTTGGCTCATAAGCTTAGTATTCTTTATTTAAGATTCTTTTGTGTCTTCAAGGAAGATTGCATGTTTGCCTTTATTACTTATATGTTTGCTTGTTTCTTTCAACTCTCTTTCTTGCTACCCAGCCTTGCTAGCCAAAAACCTGTTTTGAGAAGGCATACTTCTCATGTTTCCAAAATCCTTTGAACCCAAAACTTTTACCACTTGTGTCCACCATATCTACCTAGTAGCTTTTGATATTCCAAGCAAATTCTCAAGCTTCATCTACCTTTCAAATTAAAAGTATTTTGTTATGTGAAAACTAGTTAGTAAAGCTCGCACAAACTTGATGACACACCTTATTTCCTTGCCCCTAATAGACTTGAACCATTGTGAACATCGAAGTTGTATATGCTTGCATCTATACGTTGGAATTAGCAAAACTGTACTATCACGGGGAACGTTTTCAACATTGCACTTGTACTCTGTACATAGTTGATATCGTGCTCTTTTGTCTATGGATGTTAACTGTGTGAAATAAAGAGGGAACTTGTAAGTCCATGGAGTTTGTATCCTGTGTTAGAGAAACGCCTGGGCCGCTAGCCTAAGCCATTCTTAATCATGGTGGAAACTTGTAGCATCACCATAGTGAGTCATCTATGAAGCATCCTCAATAAAAAGTTATACACATAGTAAATAAAAAGATCACTGAGATGCTCATTGTCTGCTTGCCTTGTCATTTTGGTTATGGGAAAGCTCCTGTACCATGTGCAAGGGGTACCCCATTGGCGGTTCTCAATGATATGCAAATACTTACAATGACAAGAACTTACCTGGGCCCAAAGTTGAGTATGCATGAGGAGTGGCCCTCATATTCAAGGGACATGTGATTACCAACTTATATTTCATCAAGTATATACTCCATCTTTGTTCACTTTAACCTTAATCATCTCAAGATGCTTATGATAGGGGCAATGAGGGCTCAAAGCTAGTAAGTACCATAATATTTTGGAAGCTCTTTATGACTTGTAATCCCTGCTACCCTCTAAGAAGGGACCTTTCTCCCACTTCCAAGTTGAGTCAGTAAACCTACTTCCTCTGTATCTCCAGCAAGCTTTTGAGTTGTTGTGTTTCAAGCATTCATATGGTGATTTATTCAATCATGTTCTCTATCTTCCTTCTTTGCACAAAACTCTTATCTATTGAGTATTACTTTGAAAGCCTTCACTTGTGAAAAACCTTTTTGAGCAAAGAGTGTTCCTATTTTGAAACTTCTACATAAAGCTTTTGTGAAACTGTTTGCTAGGTGTTCTCTGTCAAGAACAAGTTTTCCAATTCCAATTATGATTTATCTTTATGCATATCTATTGTGACTGTTGTACTTGGCTGCAAGCTAAGTTATATAATGGTGAGTTGCTTTCTTCTATGAGTTGTGCAATGGTAAGTGTGATGCTTCTTGTTCGTATTCTTTTATCGACACTTCACTCCATAAACCTGTGGACATGTTTACTGAGGTCAGTTTTCGCTTGGGGACAAACGAAGTCTAAGCTTGGGGGTGTTGATACGCCCAATTTGCATCACCTTTCTATATCATAATTTACCTCTATTCATTGATATTTGTCTTATTATGAGGTATTACTTATGGATTTTCATCTGTTTATGCATGTTGGATGATTCTTGGAGGATGGACTGCCGGATTCTGGATTCTGATGGAAAAGAAGGCGTTTCGGTGCAATTTCGCAAAGATCAGAAAAATACCAAAAAAATATGGAAACATATTATTTTACTAGAATACGAAGGAAGCTAGAAGGAGGAACGAAGAGGGGCCTCAGGGCCCCCCTCCTAGGCGTGGGCCCACCTGACCCCGCGCCTAGGGTAGGTGTGGCCCAGCTGCCCGGCCTCCGACTCCACCCCTTCGCCTATATATTCCATTCGAAACCCCAAGGCTCGGGGAGCGACCACACATAGATTTCCGCCGCCTCTAGGGGCGGAAAACACCGAGAGAGAAAGATCTCTCTGGCAGACAGATTTCTGCCTGGGGAATTCCTTCCCGGAGAGGGGAGACCGTCCCCATCAACAATATTATCAAGCTAGGCTTCATCGGGATCATCATCATCATCCACACCATCATCACCACTCCGTCCCGCTGTAACAATTGTGTTGGACATTGATTTAGTTCATTAGGGGAAACTTTCTCGGTATTGATTACTATTGTAGTTGATGCTTGTGAGTGGAACCATTGGATTATTTTTTATGTTCAGATTGTTATCCATTACCATATCATCTTTGATCTTGATCCATATGATGTCTTGTGAGTTGTTCGTTTAGTTCTTGAGGACATGGGAGAAGTCATGTTGTTAGTAGTGAATCTGTGATGAGTTATTATTCAATGATTTAGTGTTTAAGTTGTGGTGCTATTCTTGTAGTGGTGTCATGTGAACGTCGACTACATGATACTTCACCATTTATGGGCCTAGGGGAATGCATTGTGTATTTGGCTACTAATTGTGGGGTTGCCGGAGTGACAGAAACCTGAACCCCCGTTAGGACACCTTTGCACAAGGGGGTGTAGGATCTCAGAGTTTAAGGTTGTGGTTAGATTTATATCTTAATTACTTTCCTATAGTTACGGATATTTGCAGGGGGTTTAATCACAAGTATGTATTAGTCCTAGGAAGGGCGGTATGTTAGAACAGGTTCACCCACACAACACTTACAAACACCAAAGAAGAGTACTCAGCTATTTGAAGTGAAAGCACTTGAAAGAATTCCCATGTGTCCTCGAGAACGTTTGGTCCTTATAAGTATTTCCACCGGCTTGTCCTTTGCTAAGAAAGGATTGGGCCACTTGCTCCTTTTGTTTGTTACCTTTGTTTTTTTAGGGTAAAACGGTAGGGTAAAAAAATCCACTGCAATTTTTATAAATCATAAAGGGTTACAAGTAGTGCATATTTACAAGTTACAGTCCACCTCAATGAGGGATAAGAAACACCATGGCTAACTATCTCCTGTCTAAGTTATTGCTAATCCAGTCTTTGAGGTCCTGATAATACTTTTTCTTAATTCTACACAGGTCCCATCTTAATTCTTGAGAAACAATAGCCCTCCATTCATCCAGGGAAGCATGCTTGTTATTGAAGATTTCATTGTTTCTGCACATCCATATGCCCCAAGCCCCAAGAATAATGATTTCCATTGCAAAGGGGACTTTTAGGCTGCTTTTAATACTAGTCAACGCCTCGAAGAGATTTAGATCATTGTCTCGGACAAGACAAATTCCATACCAGCATGCTTTTGCAAAAGAACAGTCCCAAAATAAGTGAAGTAAAGTT
The DNA here is from genome assembly GCA_030063025.1 of Avena longiglumis. Lineage (NCBI taxonomy): Eukaryota > Viridiplantae > Streptophyta > Magnoliopsida > Poales > Poaceae > Avena > Avena longiglumis. Next base: position 536,013,798 of record CP125976.1, read on the forward strand.
TCCTCACTAGTGCAACCATGGAACACACAATCATATGAGGCCAGAGCGAATCTTTTCCTTTTCAAAAGATTTCTGGTGTTCAGTCTATCAAGGAGCAAAAGCCAGAAGAAGAACTTGTGTTTTTGCTGGCAAGAGGACTTCCACAACCAGGAAAAATGTGGTTGCACTGACTGGTATCCAGATAATGAAGAATAGGCCTTTTTGACTGAGAAAATATCACTGCCGCAAATATAACTCCAGCTGTCTGTTTCTCTCTGCATTCCATCACTGGCAATTTGCTCCAGGCATTGGTATTCAAAGTAAGCTTGTTGTGACAGAGGTAGAAAAAAGTGATCTTTCATGTTGGGTGTCTCTAGGAATTCACAAACAGAAATGTGTGGATTTTTTTGCATAGGAAAGAAGATGAGGAAGCTTGTGCTGTAAGCATTCATCTTTCCACATATCAGTCCAGAGGAGAGTGGATTTTCCATCTCCCACCGAGCACTTAGCCATTCCTTTAAAAATGTCAACTAATTTCAGATGAGCCTTCCACCAAAAGGATCCCTCCAGACTTCGTCCAGGCAATTTACCATTGCATTAATAAGTGTTCCAGACAATATGAACCCATGGAATATCCTTGTGATTGTAGAATTTATCCAAATTTTTCAAAAGAAGTGCTGAGTTTTGAATGTTAATATCAATAACACCCAAACCTCCATGATTCTTTGGTCTACAAACTTTATTCCAGGCCACTAGAGCTTGTCCTCTAGCTTGGACATTAGTGGTTTTCTTCCTCCACAAGCACTTCCTCATATACTTAATCAGCTAATCTTTAATAGAGATAGGAAGTTCAAAAAAACTCATATAATATATGGGAAGGGAGGATAAGACAGATTTAACCAACTGTAATTTTCCCCCATAGTTTAGGAAATCAGCAATCCCACATAGTCTTCTCTCCACCCTCTGAACAATAGGCAGAAAATGCTCCACTGCAGGCTTATTGATGCTTAAAGGCAATCCAAGATATGTGAAGGGTAGTGAACCAGTGAGGCATGAAAGTGTGCTAGCAAAGTGTCTTAGCCTCTCAGAATCCATGTTGATTGGCATCATACTAGACTTAGAGTAATTAATCTTGAGTCTAGTGGAAAGGGCAAAAGTATGAAGTAGATCCTTAAGGCACATTAATTTCTTTGAATCAGCCTTCAGGATTAATAAGGTGTCATTTGCATACTGTACTACAGGGAAGTCAGGACAGAACACACCTTCAAGATGAAGGGAGAGAAGCCCAAGGCTCATTGATTTGTTGAGAATGCATTGGAGAAGATCAGTAGCTAGAACAAACAGGAGTGGGGATAAAGGATCCCCTTGCCTTACACCTCTTCTGCAATAAAAGTTTTTCCCAGGCACTCCATTTAACAAAACAGAGGATGAAGCAGATCCAAAGATCAACTGAATCCAATTAATCCATTTTAACCAAAACCTTTGGCTTTGAGAATATTGATGATTGTTGAATGCTCAATTTTATCTAAAGCCTTTTCAAAATCAAGCTTCAGAATTAAAATTTCTTCTTTGGACTTGTGACATTGATCAAGGAATTCAAAAGCCCATCCTAAGCAGTACTGGATAGATCTTTGTTTTAGGAATCCATACTGATTTTTGTGAACAAGTTTAAGGATAATTTTCTGAAGCCTATTAGCCAGAAGCTTGGTTATAATCTTGAAGACACTATTGAGCAGTGAAATAGGCCTGAAATTAACAGGTGTCAAAGGGGCCTCATTTTTTGGAATGAGGGTGATAAAAGAAGCATTAATGCTTTCCAAAGAAGTCCTGCCTTCATAGAAATCCACAAGGAGTTGTTTAACATCCTCCTTAATAATAGGCCAGCATTGCTTAATGAATTCATTATTAAAGCCATCAGGACCAGTAGATTTGTCATTAGGAAGTTCCTTGATTACACCTTCAATTTCATTATCAGAGAATGGTTCTTCTAAAACATGTCTTTCCTCTTGACTCAAGCATTCCCCTGCAAACTCACAAAGGTTGAAGTGCATTTCAGGCTTATCAGATGTGCCCATTCTATCTTTGAAGGCATTCCAGAGTAGATTAGCTTTACCAGAATGAGCATGAATATCTTCATTAGAGTCATCTTTGAGCATGGAGATGTAGTTATGCCTAAAGCTTATGGTGGCTTTTGAATGAAAGAATTTTGTGTTCTCATCACCCAACTTTGACCCATTTGACTTTTCCTCTTTGCTTCCAATAAGAATTTTGATCTTGAAGAAGTGAGATTATAAGACTTTTCAGTAGATCCCTGAGATTCCATTCCAGAACAGTAAGAGTTCTCATTTCCTCCAAGACATCCAAGATATCAATGGTGGCATTGACATTACTAATTTGAGCTTTCAAACAAGGCAATTTTTTTGCCTAGATCTTGAGCCCCCTTCTGACATTTTTGAATTTAGCATTAATTTTTTTGGCAGAATCAGGGAAACCAACTGGGATGTTCTAGGCATTTTGAACAATTGCTTTAAACTCTCTATGATGCTTCCAGTAATTCTCAAATCTGAAAACCTGGGATTTTGGAATCCTTGTGCCAATAGAGATGACACAAGGTAAATGGTCAGAGGTAGGCTTGGTAAGAGGGACAACAAAAGTTGAAGGATAGCTCTGAGTCCAGGAAGCAGATGTAAAGAACCAGTCTAACCTTTCTAGTAGAGGTTCCTTTTGCATGTTGCTCCAAGTGAACTTTCTACCTTTAAGGGGTAACTCTATGAGTCCCAGATTGCTAATGGCTTCATTAAAAAGTAACATATCATTCACATCACCCCCCTGCCTTTTTCTGTCAGAGGGTTTTCTAATAAAATTGAAATCACCCACAATGAGCCAATCCATATCATTAGGCATGTCAATATTTCCAAACCATTCAAGGAAATCTGCTTTTTTTTAGCTAAGCATGGCCCATAAATGTTGGTGAGAATCCAGGTTTCATTGGACAAGAGTGATGTCAAAGTGATGGAGATGGAGAACTCGTTTTGGAAAGAAAGTTGCCCAGAAAACAGAGAGCTATTCCAAATGATAATCAAACCCCCAGAAGCCCCCTGGAGGGAAGGAATTCAAATTTGGCAAATTTGGGAGGACAAAATTTTCTGATGTAAGAGATATCAAAAACTTCCCTCTTAGTTTCTTGGAGGCAAATAATGTCACAACCAGATTCATCAATTTTATTTCTGAGAGCAACCCATTTTTTCTGAATTAATGCCCCTGATGTTCCAATTCAGAATCTTCCATATTCTTTTATTATCCATTAAAAAACCAATTGGGTATTGAGATAAGAGGTGACACAACCAATGTAATCACCGAACTGAAAAAATCACAACCAAATATACAAACTGCATTCCATACCATAAACCCACTGACAGACTCAACATCCATGATGACATTAGGTAGCAAACACATTAGATAACCACTATTACAGGTTTCAGAACAGGGAACCAACAAGGCTCCATCAAAAGACAAATTGTGATACATTAAACACTTAAGTTGGAGGTTTCTTCTTAGCTTGCTGACCACAGGAACCAGCAGGCCCAGCTTTATTCTTGCCTCCAAGGTTCAAGCTTGAGGATCCATTCCCCTTGATGTTGCCTTTTGGAGGAGCCTTAACTGCCACTTCAGTGGCCTTCCCTTTCTTGAGAAACCTCTTCTCCAGGTCACCATCCTTTACCTTGCAGAAAGAGGCAGCAAGATTTTTAACCACTTTAGGATTTAAACAAGTGGAGCAGCATTGCAAGTCAGACAGTCAGCAATTGAGCAGTTTAAGTGACTTTTAAAACCCCCATTTAATTCAACAATTCTAGGACTTCTTCTCACCTCAGTTTCAACTAGAGGTTCCTTGCCCTTTCTCTTTCTGGAAGGAGTGGAAGGAGAGCAAGAGGACTGCTTGGCCTCAATGCCCAGACAAGGGGGTGCCATCTGTGAAATGCTTTCATTAGGGATGATGAAAGATATTGAATTCTCCTCAGCAATAGGTTCTTTAATAATTTCCCATAATGGAGAAGTAAGAAAGCTTTTGACCCAGTTAAACTTATCAGGAGTAGCAAGCATGAGAGTAATAAAATTGAACCAACTTACAGGAATTTCACACAAGAGTGAGTCCTTTGAAGAAGAATCCTTCTGAATATGGGGAGCAAAGTAGCTTTCCCAGAGCTCTAGACCTTGTTGAGAAAAGCCCTATTTTGCAGCATGAACATCAGGGATGGAGACAAAAGTTCTGACCATTCCAACCTGAAGATGAGCTTCATTAGGGGATAGGAGGTGTTGGTCTTCCATCATCCAATCATTATTCTCATCAGCCTCAGCACCAGTGTCCATGGGGCTCTCCACCATCCCCTCTTCATCAGATTTAGCTTCATCCTCCTCCAAGTAGTTTTGAAGGATGTTCTGCAGGCCCTCTCCAATTCCAACACCCTGAGGCACCTCAAGCCCTACCTGTCCCTCGACAACTGCAGGTTCAACATTCACAGAGTCATCACCATCAGACTCCGAGTCATTAACAAGAATAGCACTAGTAACTCCACTGTTAACATCCTGTGGGGGAAGATTATGATTATCCACTGGCATGTCTTCACCAAGAGCAATCACAGGACCTTGAACAGGAGAAGCAGCAGCTTCCCAAGGGTCCCAACCTTCATTATTATCTCCACCAGGAGCAGGGTCCTGCACTGGAGCCAACCACTGACCCCAACCACCAGCCTCACCCCCAGGAGCAGGTGGGGGAGGTGGAGGAGGGGGATCTAGGGCCCAAAGACAGGTAAAGGATGTGGGTCCTCATTGTCAGCCGGAAGTGGGTCCTCCTCAGGTGCCCCCCCCCCCAAGCAAGTCACTCTGCAACACCTCAACAGAAAAAGTCCAAGATTCAGACTCCACCAAGTCACCTATAGTGAACCTGACACTCTTGGGAATATCCACCAGATCAGTAACACGAATTTTCGCAAGAATCCTTCCTTTATGGTCCTGGTCCCGCTCCCAAATAAGAACCTTCCCAATATCAGCAAAAACTGCGTTCAGATCTTCAGTATGCTAGTGGTCCAAGGGGGGGCCAACTAGCATCACCCAACACTCGTTGTTGAACTGAGCTCTCCTCCAATTTTCCCCCTCATTGTGTTTAACAAAAGAAACATGCACGTCCTGGAAAGGAATAGGGCTGGCCGCAATGAGCCTGTCCTTGTCACTAACATGATGAAATTGCACATAGGCGGCCCCAAAAGGATAGGCTTGAACATCCTGAAAGTGCACGCGAGCCTCATTATTGAGGAAATCAACAAGAACCTCGCGAATATTCAAAAAAGGGACCTGACCAGGGGGAAGGGGATTAATGGTTGCGATAGCATACTGTTCATGGGTCTGCGACCGTCGCGGAACCACCACCCTCTTGACGCGGGTTCTTCTAGCCACTTGCAGCACTTGGAAACCATTTGGCAAGAACGACGCAGGATCAATCGGAATGTTTGCCATTGATACAGTCCTCACCGGCGACGAGCAAGGCGGAGTTGGGGTTTCTGCAGGCGAGGGAGTTCAGGGGACAGTGAATCGAGCAGTTGTTTTTTGCAATGAAATGGAGAACTCTTTAAAACCGTCGTATACAGTGGGCCGAAAATGAGGATTTTTCTGGGCCTTGAACCACCCAATGTAAGATTTGTCGGGCCACAAACATTTTGGGAAGGAAGGAAATTTCAAAAAAAGGAATAATACCAGGGAGCTTAAATGCCGCGCGATTATCGCCCCCATTTGACCTTACCGGCGTTACCACAGGCTTAACAGCGCAATCATCGAGAACCTGCATGTAAGACCTGCAATGATTACTCGATATGATATCACACTTACTGCTCCTAGCAGGAACATGCGAGGAATCCGCAGCAGCAATAGGAAATTTGAGTCGTTGGAAAACAGACAGAACCTTTTTGCCATTCTTCAACGAAGGAGATTTTTTGGGACTTTTATTTTTGTATGTGACAACTTTCCAATCTCCAGTAGATTCTTTGTAAAATTCTTTTTCTTCAAAGATCCAATTTGGGCCGCCATTACCCCAAAGATTAATATGAACCACAAAAGACTCACATGAAAATTTTGAAATATTGTAAATTTCAAATCCCGCCGCTCTTGAAGCAACCGAGAAATAAAAAGTTATATCTTGCAATAATCTCACTTGAAATTTAGAAGCCAGACCACCAAAACAAGCTTGGAGTGCAAGACCAACCGTATGGATATCCAATTTAAAATTTGCTCTTCCAAAATAACAAACCAAATAGAAAGGCTTCGTTCTGAAACCACCAAGGAAATTAACTTGATGCCTGAATTTATCGAAAATCTTCTTCTCAAATTCCTGCCCTAAGGAGAAATCCAGGGCAGGTCGATTCATTGATGCATCCTTATTAGGGAACTCCTTAGGAAAATCCTTGGTGAAATATAGGGTTTTTGGCACCATCTTCTTGGCTTTGAGAGAAATTTTCTTAACCGAAGAGCTGGGCAAGATCTGAGCGCCAACCACAACCCTCTTCACTTGAAGATCAATAGAAACACCAGTGGCTACAACCTCACCTTGGATAAAATATATAGCATCAATGACCACCTCATTGTGGTTGAGGAGGACTAATTTTTTGCACTAGGGAAAAGCCACAAAAAACCTTTAGTAGGCTCCAGATCATCAAATGGCAAGGAGGAGCAAAGAGCATGCCATTTAAAACCAGTGTCCTCGTCTATTCCAGAGATGGTAGGAGATCTACCAAGAAATCCAGATGTAGGCACCAGAGAATCATTGACACGAGAGAGGTGAGAGGGGAACCTCAAAACAGATCCAATAGAAATCTTCTCCCCATTTTCCAAACATCTGCCCTCAAGGGGAGAGCCTTTGGCATTGAGAAGAACCAACCAAGAATCAGCCGAGAGAACGAGTGAACCCTCAAGAAACTTACCACCCGTGGTCACACCAGAGTAGGTGATCTTCCAACAACCCCCTGAGGAGTCCATGCAGATCCCACGCCGGTGAGAAGCCGGCGAAAGCCGGAGGCCGACAAACGGTGTCCTCAGAGGAGCCTCATGCCTTAGAAATCATGCGGGTTGAACTTCCCTTGGTGAAAATGCTGTTTCAGAATGCTACCGTCCCTTTGTTACCTTTGTTACTTGCACTTTGTCTTGTTGCCTTATCAGAAAACCACAAAAATCCGTTTGCTAAGTATTCACAGGGATTTCCTGCTCCATACCACTGTTCAGCACCTTCTGCTCCTCGTTGGGATCGACACTCCTATTTATCGAAAGTACTACTATACACCCCCTATACTTGTGGGTCATCAATCTATCCAACCGATATTTCAAAAATAGTTTTGATACTCTACATCGGCCTTTAGCTAGGTTATCCTACAGGCTGGACCAGTGGGGTATCACAACTTCTGAGCTCTGATACCACTCTATAACACCCTCAGATCGACCCTATGCAAGTCTTAGCGATTCCCACCAAAACCGCATAGAAACGATTCAAAGGTGCCCACCAGGCACTTTCGTGCGGGTGGAAAACAAAGTAATACCATTACACATTAGTCCATGGTGGAACCCACAGAACAGATATATACAACACGACTCCATGAGTTAAGAATACAAATATACAGTATAAAGATCCAAATCACCTTGAAAATGATACAGTGTCTGAGTATGGACAAGATGCAAATTATCTAAGAGCCCTGAAGAATAACCAATGGCGTCCATAACCCTGCCCAGGACAAGTCGGAAGGGTAACCCTGCTAATGACATCGATCTCAAACCTGCTCAACAAAAGGGGTGCCGACAAAGGGCAAAGGAAAAAGGGAGCGGTCAGTACTGAGGCCAGTAGACGACGAGTCTTAGAATTCGGTAGTCCCCGCCTACATAGGTATGGTGGACTGAAGTGGCAGCGCAACAGGCACTAAACAACCTATAGAGATTCAATACAACTGGCGACTATCAGAGAGGGATAAGAAAGACCTAATTGGATCCAACCTGATACTAACACCAAACATACCCATCCTGATATTTCCCCCTCGAGACCAAACAAGGAAGTCAAACCGAGGAACTTACATAGTTGGCAGTTTTATTCATTCCATTATAGTGGCAACAATTACTAGTCAGATATAGATAGCATGCGTCATCCTGATATAATAAGCAGTGGGCGGTTTTAGTTAACCATTCTGTTGTAGTTGCAATACTTACTAGTCAGATACATATACCATGAGACATTAAAAACCCAACAGTTGTTGGTACTTTTATTTAGTCATTCCATTATACTGAAGCTGATTACTAGTCATTTCAAGGTCAAATTTATAGCACTACTTTAGTTATAGTTGTCTATGATCAAGATACTGTGCTCCAAGTCGTCCATAACCGCAGACACGGCTTTCAGAAAGTTTTACCCTACAGGGGGGCACAAATAGAAACACACACGATCAACCTCGAAAAAACCAAATGAAAACCCAACGAGGCATCACGACAAAGAAATCACAAGATTCATATAATATTTCAGGGGGACACCCCACCAAGCTACCCGCTACGAAGTTGGCCGGCTTCGAGACGGACCCAGAGGTTTGTGATGATGGCTGTAAACGACCCGGAACCCGAAAATATGACTGGGCTTGTCGATACCGCGAAAATGTGGCACGGGGTTCCAAAATAGTACAGACGCTCCATGTGCAATAGTAAATAAAGCAGTAAAACATGTCATAATCATGGCATAAGTACATGATAGTAATAAAGCCCCAAACTACTTTGTGGCCCCAAGAAATAAGGTATGACTCAAGCTCATGTTAAGGGGATTCATGGTCCCACATGCGGATAGTGCGAATAGTCAAGGAACATGTATCAAGTACTCAGGGTCCTACGGGACACAAGTGGACGGTTAAAAACCAAATAACATCTATTTTCCACCTATGCCTCTGCATTATTTACCTACTTTCAATATTACTTGTTAAACTATAATTAGAGCCATGATCATATCCAACATTAAACATGAGGCATTACTCCAACAATTGTGGAACATCGACGACGCGAAGCAACACCTGCGCAAGAAACTACGACTTGCAAGGCTGACTATCTACCAAAGAATGAAGGGTTTCACGGCATACTAAATCAAAATTTTCTACGGAAGCGAACAAAGGGAAAGCCAAGATCTTATCTAGGAGATGCAAACAACGAGAGAGATTGTATTAGATCTTCATACCCTTGAAGATTCAGACAATGAACGTTCATCGGAACGTGGGTGATGTAGTCGCATCGCTTCTCCTCGCGATCCGATCCGATCTAGCACCACAAGTGGCGGTGCCTCGTGAGATGCACACGCAAAGCACCTCGGCGTATCCTCCTTCCTCGGACCAGCAAGTATGGTGGAGAGACGGATTGGATCTACAACACGGGCGTGGTGTATATGGTGGAGAGTTTCAGCGAGGCTTCGCACACGCAATGGGAGGGAGAGAGAGAGGGCAGCAGGCGGCTGGCTCTTGGAGGGTAAGGTGGGGGTTGGCGCCCACCCCTCTTTATAGAGAGGGGCAGCCTAGCCCCTCCCCCAAGCCCAAACCGGCGGCCCCAAGGAGGAGGAGTGGGGGGCAAGGAAACCCCCCCTTCTAGAAGGTCTATCTCGAGTTTAAACCTCTCTAGTCAGGCTGGGCCCTATGGGGCCTTGTGCCCCTGGACCAATGCGGCCAGGGCACTCCCTAATAGGCCCATGCCCCCTCCCGGAAGGTGGGGCCACGTTGGTCCCCTTCCGGAAGGTTCTAGAAGCTTCCGGTACAATACCGATTAACCGGAACAATTCCGAACTCCAAAACTGCCGCCTTATATGAATCTTATTCTCCGGACCACTCAAACCTCTCGTGATGTCCCGGATCCCATCCGAGAATCGAACAAAACTCATAAACCAATTATCCAATCTATCCTAGCGTCGAGACACGTTAAGTGTGTGACCTGCGGGTTCGAGAATATGCACATGATCTTCTATCAATAATCAACAGGGTCTGAAACCCATATTGACTCACACATCCATCGATGATCATATCGGATGAACCACGATGCGATTCAATCAATCCCATATATATGTTCCCTTCGTCTCGCGATATTTTACTTTCCGAGATTTGATCGCTTGCACTGGCCATACCTAGTTCAATCTGTTCACAACAAGTACTTTACTCGATATCACTTTGTGATGAACTCCTTAACCACATGCTTGCAAGCGGTGTTGATATCGACACCGTGGGCCCAAGTATATCTCTCCAACTTGGGAGGGACAAATCCCATCTCGATACATACAACCCAACAGTACTTTCCGATCACCGAGAGAAACCTTTATGATCACCCTCTCATAGGATGATGTTTGATGACCTCAAAGCTTTCTTCCGATACCGTGGAGTTGTATTATCTCATGGTCTAAGGAATACAATATTTGACATAAGAAAAGCTTCGCAAAGACGAACACGATGACACGATCTAATTGCTTTGCTTAGTTTGGGTATGTTCATCATATCATTCTCCCAATGATATGATCTCATTATCAATTGACAACTCATGTCTATGGTTAGGAAACCTTAACCATCATCGATCAATGAGCTAGTCCATAGAGGAGTACTAGGGACACGGTGTTGTTCACAAACCACACAAGTATTAAAGTTTCCGCTTAATACAATTCTAGCATGGAATATAAACATTATCATGAACAAGAATTATAATAATAACATCTTTATTATTGCCTCTAGGGCATAATTCCAACAGTCTCCCACTTGCACTAGAGTCAATAATCTAGTTTACATCTGGCAACAATCTCACACCCATGGCACTGAGGTGCTGATCATGTTTTACACGTGGAAGAGGTTTAGTCAATGGATCTGCGACATTCAGATCTATATATACTTTGCTAATCTTCAGATCTCTATCTGATATATAATCTCGGATTATATGAAACTTGCGGTTGATATGCTAGGTCTTTGGATGATATATTGGTTCCTTAGCGAGTGCTATGGCACCAGTGTTGTCACACAATATCTCCAGTGGGTCCAATGCACTTGGAACCACGCCAAGCTCAGTGATGAAGTTTCTGATCCAAACTCCTTCACTTGACGCTTCTGCAGCAGCCATGTATTCCGCTTCTACTATAGATCCCGCGATCACGCTTTGCTTGCAGCTTCTCCAGCTCACAGCTCCTCCATTCAAAATATAAACGTATCCTGTCTGAGATTTAGAATCATCCTTGTCGGTGTCAAAACTAGCATCGACGTAACCTTTTACGACGAGTTGTTCATCACCCCCATAGACTAAGAACATTTCTTTAGTCCTATTTAGGTACTTTAGGATGTTCTTCACGGCTGTCGATGTTCCACTCTGGATCACTCGATATCTGCTCGTCAAACTAAGAGCATTGGACACATCCGTCTAGTACACAGCATGGCATACATGATAGAACCTATGGCCGAGGCATAAGGCACTTTGCTCATAGCTTCCCTATCATTTACCGTAGCTGGACACTGAGCCTTGCTCAATATCTTACCTGACAACATAGGCACTGAACCTTTTCAGAACTTTGTCTAGGTATGTACTCTGGCTTAAAGCTATCAGGCGTCTTTGTCTATCTCTATAGATTTTGATGCCCAATATATAAGCAGCTTCACCTAGGTCTTTCATTGAAAAACACTTGTTCAAATAACTCTTCACATCGTTAAGCATGTTAATGTCATTTCCAATAATCAATATGTCATCCACATATAGTACCAGAAATGTCACCGAGCTCCCACTCACTTTCTTGTAGATGCAAGCTTCATAGCAATTTGGAACAAATCCAAAGCTCTTGATCACTTGATCAAAACGAAGGTTCCAACTCCGAGATGCTTGCTTCAGTCCATAAATGGAACGCTGAAGTTTGCATACTTTATCAGCATCCTTAGGATCGACAAAACATTCCGGTTGCATCATATACAACTCTTCATAAATGTTGCCATTGAGGAACGCAGTCTTGACATCCATCTGCCATATTTCATAATCATGAAACGCAGCAATTGCTAATAAAATCCGAATGGACTTAAACATCGCTACAGGAGAGAAAGTCTCATCGTAGTCAACACCTTGAACTTGTCGAAAACCTTTCGAGACAAGCCGTGCTTTATAGACGGTAATATTACCATCCGCGTCCGTTTTCTTCTTGAAGATCCACTTGCACTCAACGGCCTTTCGGTCGCTAGGAGGGTCCACCAAAGTCCATACTTGGTTTTCGCTCATGGATCCTAGTTCGGATTTCATGGCTTCTAGCCATTTCTCAGAGTCTGGGCTCATCATCGCTTCCTCATAGTTCGTAGGTTCACTGTCTTTTACCAACAAGACAGTCAAGACAGGGTTGCCGTACCACTTAGGAGGGCACGACCTTGTCGACCTGCGACGTTCAAGAGCAAGATCGTCCAAGCTTCATGATCCTTGTCATTAGCTTCCTCTATTGTGCAAAGTGACCTTGGAACAATTTCAGTGTTGCGCTACTCTCCAATTCAAGAGAAGGTTCAATAACCTCATCTAGCTCTACTTTCCTCCCACTCACTTCTTTCGAGAGAAACTCCTTCTCAAGAAAGGAACCGTTCTTCACAAACACTTTGCCTTCGGTTCTATGATAGAAGGTATACCCAATAGTTTCCTTAGGGTATCCTATGAAGACGCATTTCTCCGCTTTGGGTTCGAGCTTGTCCGGCATCAACTTCTTGACGTAAGCTTCGCATCCCCAAACTTTAAGAAACGACAACTTAGGTTTAGCACCAAACCACAGTTCATACGGTGTCGTCTCATAGGATTTAGATGGATCCCTATTTAAAGTGAATGCAGCGGTTTCTAATGCATAACCCCAAAATGATAACGGAAAATCAGTAAGAGACATCATTGATCGGACCATATCTAATAGGGTTCGATTCCGGCGTTCAGACACACCATTGCGTTGTGGTGTTCCGGGTGGCGTGAGTTGCTAAACAATTCCGCTTGCTTTAAGATGCGTGAGAAAATCATAACTCAAATATTCACCTCCATGATCGGATCGTAGAAACTTAATCTTTCTGTTACGATGGTTCTCCACTTCATTCTGAAATTCTTTGAACTTTTCAAACGTTTCAGATTTATGTTTCATTAAATAGATATACCCATATCTACTTAATTCATCGGTAAAAGTGAGAAAATAGCGATATCCACCGGCCGAAACACTCATCGGTCCGCATACATCGGTATGTATGATTTCCAACAAGTCCGCTTTCGCTCCATCATACGGAGAACGGGTTTTGATCATCTTGCCCATGAGGCATGGTTCGCATGTGTCAAATGATTCAAAATCAAGAGACTCCAAAAGTCCATCGAATGGAGTTTCTTCATGCGCTTTACACCAATATGACCTAGACGACAATTACAAATAAGTAGTATTATCACTATTTACTTTGCATCTCTTAGCCTCAATGTTATGGATGTGTGTTTCATCCCTTTCGAGATTTAGAAGAAATAAACCATTCACAAGAGGTGCATGACCATAAAAGATGTTACTCATATAAATAGAACAACCATTATTCTCCGATTTAAATGAATAACCGTCTTGCAATAAAAACGATCCAGAAATAATGTTCATGCTCAATGCAAGCACATAATAACATTTATTAAGGTTTAAAACTAATCCCGAAGGTAAAACTAAGGAGAGCGTGCCGACGGCCATCACATCAACTCTTGACCCGTTGCCAACGCGCATCACCTCATCCTCGCAAGCCGTCTATTCCGTAGCTCTGTTTGAGTTACAAATATTAGCAACCGAACCGTATCAAATACCCGGGCACTACAACGAGGGCTAGTAAGGAAAACATCAATAACATGTATATCAAATATACCTTTGATGGTGCCACCTTCTTGTCCGCTAAGTACTTCGGACGATTCGCCCAAAGTGACCCTTGTCCTTGCAATAGAAGTACTCGAGGTCCGTTTAGGACCGACTTGAGCTTCTTCTCGGTAGGGCAACGCGCTTGTCCGCCTTTCTTGAAGGGCTTCCTTGCACCCTTACCTTTCTTGAAGGTGGGGGCTTGTTGACCATCAACACATGATTATTCTTTTGATGTTCATCTCGCTACTTTCATCTTAGCAAAGAGCTCAGTGATCATATCAGTGGAACCAATCTGATTGTGATCAACTACAAAACTTTTGTAGCTAGGAGTGTCAATCTTGAGCTCCTCTGGAATCTTGCAGTCCAGTTGCTCAAGGCGTTGAGTGTAGCCCATCATCTCAATGGCGTGCTCACTAACGGAACTCCCTTCCTCCATCTTGTAGTTAAAGAATTTCTTAGAGATCTCATATCTCTCAGAACGGGCCTGAGTCTGAAACATAATTTTTAGCTCCTCAAGAATCTCAAAGGGCCCGGCGAACTCCCCAAAACGATTTTGAAGATCCGATTCCATAGCAAACAACATGGCGATCTTAATCAAATCATAATCATCCTTGCGCGACTGATAAACAGCTTTTTCCTCAGCCGGCGCATCTATAGCACGGGCGTCACCTAGCGTTTTCTCAAGGACATAGTCCTTTTGACCGCCAGAGAGAATGATTCTTAGATTGCGGAACCAATTGGTGAAGTTAGACCCATTGTTTCTAAGATTTTCCTTCTCAGCAAAATCGTTGAAGTTGAAGTTGGACTTAGCCATGTGATCTACAGTATTGCAAGTACAATTTAGACTATGTTCATGATAAATAGTTCAACTTAATCAAATTACTAGATGAAATCCCACTAAATTCAACATCCCTCAAGTTGTTTAGTGAACACGATCCAAATTCACCACACCTAATCCGATCTTCACGAGAAGAGATGTGGTTTCAATGGTGGACAACGAAGTGTCGATCATATCATTCATATGACTCATGCTTAACCTTTCGGTTCATTTGTTCCAAGGCCATGTCTGTACATGCTAGGCTCGTCAAGTTAGACCCAAGTATTTCCGCGTGTGCAAAACTGGCTTGCACCCGTTGTATGTGAGCGTAGAGTCTATAGCACCCGATCATCACGTGATGCTTGGACACGACGAACTTTCGCAACGGTGCATACTTGGGGAGAACACGGTTTTATCTTGATCTTTAAGTGAGGAATCATCTTATAATGCTACCGTCGCGATCTAAGCATAATAAGATACATAAAAGGATAAACATCACATGCATATAACTTTATGTGACATGGTATAGCCAATCTTCACGCAATGATCTCCATCTTGTGCGTGCCGGCATGATCTCCATCACTCCACCATGATTGCCTCCACCACGAATAGCAACTACAACTATTGCTAACTACTTAGCGATAAAGTGAAACTATTATATGACGTATAAGAAGTTGACACACAGGTCATACACAATTATAAAGACAACCATATGGCTCCTGTTGGTTGTGTACTCATCGACATGCAAGTCGTGAAACATTACATAACATGATCATCGCATACATTATACACATCACTTCTTGGGCCATACCATATCACAGAAAACACTCCCTGCAAAAACAAGTTAGACGCCTCTACTTTGTTGTTGCATGTTTTACGTGGCTTATGGGAGTAGATGCTAAGAACGATTCTTACCTACGGAAAGCCACAACAATGATATTATGGTTGCCAAACTCCGGTGTTAATCCCATGAAAACTATAGTGAGAGAAACTGACATCCACCAGCCGCATGTGTGGAACAAGCCACACGTCAAGTGCGGAGCCGGTCTCGCGAATGACGTCGCGTAAGGTTGGCCTGGACCGCTTCAATCTCACTATCCCGCGTCATAATAAGAACACAAACAAGAGTCTTGCAACAGAAAACATCAACGCCCGCAACAACCATGTAGCGTTCTACTCGTGAAACACATCTACGCATAGATCTAGCTCTGATACCACTGAAGGGTTTCGCGGCATAGTAAATCAAAATTTTCTACGAAGCGAATGAGGGAAAGCCAAGATCTAATCTAGGAGATGCAAACAACGAGAGATTGGATTAGATCTTCATACCCTTGAAGATTCGACACGAACGTTCGGAACATGGGTGATGTAGTCGCATTTCGCTCCTCCTCGCGATCCGATCCGATCTAGCACCACAAGTGGCGGTGCCTCCGTGAGATGCACACGCAAAGACTCGGCGTCTCCTCCTTCCTCGGACCAGCAAGTATGGTGGAGAGACGGATTGGATCTACAACACGGCGTGGTGTATATGGTGGAGAGTTTCTGCAGGCTTCGCCACACGCAATCGGGAGGAGAGAGAGGGCAGGGCGGCTAGCTCTTGGAGGAAGGTGGGGTGGTGCCCCCACCCTCTTATATAGAGGCGCAGCCTAGCCCCTCCCAATCCCAAACCGGTGGCCCCAAGGAGGAGGTGGGCAAAACCCCTTCTAGAAGGTCTATCTCGAGTTTAAACCTCTCTAGGCCGGTTGGGCCCTATGGGGCCTTGTGCCCTGGCCCAATGCGCCAGGCACTCCTCATAGGCCCATGCCCTCCCGGAAGGTGGGGCCACGTTGGTCCCTTCCGAAGGTTCTAGAAGCTTCCGACAATACCGATTAACCTAACAATTCAACTCCAAAACTGCACTACCTTATATGAATGTTATTCTCCGACCACTCCGAACCTCTCGTGATGTCCCGGATCCCATCCGAGACTCGAACAAAAACTCATAAACCAATTATCCAATCTATCCTAGCATCGAGACACGTTAAGTGTGTGACCCTATGGGTTCGAGAATATGCATATGATCTTCTATCAATAATCAACAGGGTCCGAAACCCATATTGACTCACACATCCATCGATGATCATATCGGATGAACCACGATGCCGGATTCAATCAATCCCATATATATGTTCCTTCGTCTCGCGATATTTTACTTGCCCGAGATTCGATCGTCTTGCATCATACCTAGTTCAATCTCGTTCACAGCAAGTACTTTACTCGTTCAGTAATCCGATATCACTTTGTGATTAACTCCTTAACCACATGCTTTCAAGCGGTGTTGATATCGATTACCGAGTGGGCACGAAGTATATCTCTCCAACTTGGGAGGGACAAATCCCATCTCGATACATACAACCCAACAGGTACTTTCCGATCACCTGAGAGACACCTTTATGATCACCCTATCATAGGATGACGTTTGATGACCTCAAAGATTTCTTCCGATACCAGGGAGTTGTATTATTTCATGGTCTAAGGAATACAATATTTGACATAAGAAAAGCTTCGCAAAGACGAACACGATGACACGATATAATTGTTTCGCTTAGTTTGGGTATGTCCATCATATCATTCTCCCAATGATATGATCTCATTATCAATTGACAACTCATGTCTATGGTTAGGAAACCTTAACCATCATCGATCAATGAGCTAGTCCATAGAAGCGTACTAGGGACACGGTGTTGTTCACAAACCACACAAGTATTAAAGTTTCCGCTTAATACAATTCTAGCATGGAATATAAACATTATCATGAACAAGAATTATAATAATAACATCTTTATTATTGCCTCTAGGGCATAATTCCAACAAAGAATAGGTAATAGGATGTGTCCAAGGCCATATAATGACTGCAAGGGATATCACGAATACGGAAACTAGAGCATCGCAACACAGATAGCAATAGATCAACATGAGGAAATAAAGACTATAAAGATAAAATAGGTAGAAAGGGGGAGAATGCTCAGCTGGAAAACACTGTCGAAGGTTTATCTGAAGAACAGGCGTCATTAGCATCAACTCATCGGCCTAATCCATGAAGAAGCAATGCACTAAAATAAACACCGGATGCACTATTTAATACAAAGGAAGAAGATTGGGCATGATGCATGTATGATGGATGACATGGCAAAGATGCGATGCGATTAGGCAAATTAAGCGAAACCAGGGTCCCGACAATTAATTAGGTGGATCAAGTTGTTTAGATACCCTGTAATTTAAATGTTGTCTTAACATGGTAAAATATATCACTGGTTCGCTACACAATTTTAAATGGGACCAATATTAGACTAGAAAATACCGCATATGGCCTCCATATTTAATTATGAGGTGAATCAACATAATGCCCCCAAACCCATATTATATGTGTGCAAGCATGATAATTTAAATGCAACAGGGTATTTTATATTTATCAAAATTAGGGGTCTCGGAAAGAGGGGTCAAACATGGGGGGCTTTCGGAGATCTTGGGTCTTGCGGAGGTTCGAGATCGATCTTCAAGTTTCCGGGAAGGAGTTCGTGAGGATCCATGAAGGATAACATGTCATATGGAATCTTGTCGGTGGTTCTTTGAGTGTCGCCGGGTGTTGCACGAATCTTCGGCTACCGTGGGTCCTCGGCATGGATCCTGGATGTCAATCTTGACGATGTCGATCTTGTCGGCATGAAGTTCTTGACGGGTCTAGGTACATGGGCGCGACACCGATTGGGAGGATCTTGAGAGTCTCTAGCATTTGTTGGCACCAAGTGGAAGTACCCATTCGACCAAAAGGCCACAACTCCGCGGGCTCGCGCTGGAGCATCACCACAACAAAGGAACCCATCGGCAGGGGGAATGGTCAACAAAACAGGGGCACGACTACTAGTAGTAGAGAACACGGAGTCGAAGGGGAACATGCAGGAGGGTTGACGAAAACTGGTGAGGGGCGGCGCCGGCACAGGGCTCCAGCGGGACGACGGCGCAAAGAGGTTGGGTGGCCGGGCTCGGCCAGGAACGAGCGGCTATGGAGCAGGATACAAACTCCATGAAGAGACAGCGCAGGGCGTCGGATCGAGCGGCGGCGGGACATACATCACGTCCATCGGTGTAGGGAGACCGTTGACGCTGAGGGACGGAGGTCTGGGGTCTAGAGGCGCAGAGGGTGGCAGGAAGCTCGGGGGAAGAGGGACGATCGTGGTGGCGGGGCCGACCGAGCAGAGGCAGAGCACCACAGGCAGACGGGGGCCACGCGGCGCTAGGCCTAGAGGCGAGCGGAGGAAGGACGGGAGGCGCAGGGGCGAGGCGAGGCAACCGGGTGGAGGCGACGCCATGGCGGCGAAGGACGTGGCCGGGGAGATGAGGGAGCCTCGTAGCGGCTGTCGAGAGGAGGAGGGTTCGCGATGGGGAGCGAGAGGAGTGGGGGTCATGGGCGAGCGTGTGAGGACGACGCGAGGCCGAGGGGCAGGACCGCACGAGTGGGCCAGGGTACGGGAGCGTGTCGCGGAGGGACGGGGTAGGGCCTAGATCGATCGGAGGTGGGGTTCTGAGCGGGACGACATGGTGGGACCAAGGGAGATGGGAGCGGGCGATCGGTCACGACCTGTTATCGTGCGTGCACGCGTGTGCTGGGGATTTGCAGCAGAGGGTGAGTGTTGGGTTCCTGGCGGCGGTGGGTGGGTGGAAGTGAGGGGTGGGGTTAGGGTTTGATAAGGGTAGGTCTAGGTTTAGGTTTTATACGGGGTAGTAGGTGGACTCTGGTTGGGCCTATTGGGCCTGACCGGTGTCTGCCTCCCCGATACAAAATAGCTTTAATTTAATCATTTTGTTTTAAAAAGATTTTGTAAATAGTTTTAAGACAAATACAAGATTCGGACGGACCAAGAGTTGTGATTTGAAATTAAAGGAGGGTAATTTGGAAAACAACATAGTCTTTTGCTAAATAGTTTTAGGAAAAATAATATGCATGATGATGTCATGATGATGCACAGGTACAAATAACAGTGATTTTCTATTAGTGGTTTTACCCGGGGTGCTACACATGAATATTACAGAGAATCCCATAGAATAGGTAATAACATATGGGTCCCTGTCAGAGGTAGAAAGGACCTTGCTAAAGGATGGTAAGTTACAATCTAGTCCTTCTCTTTCCCCACCGTCGAGCCGGAAGCCAAACTTGTCGTTGCCAAACACCGCCACAGGGACTTCACCACTTGCTTCGATGTCGACCAGAACCAAAGCAACATCAGACTTTGGAAGGGGCCACCCATTGGATGTTGGATTGGGGATGGAGCAAACCAGCAAATTTTGGAGGTCACCATGGACCAACAAGGATGATCTCGAGCAACTGGCTTCTCTTATCCCAAACCTTCGGCATCCGGATCGAGGTGCAGGAACCCTTGTCATATCCCCAACTCCACCGAAGATAGGGGCAGAGGAGAGAATGGCTTCACCCCGATCTGAGCACCTCCGACAAAAAGCAGGCTTCCAACAACTGCTGCAATGAAAGCCGACCACCCTCAAACTCTAGAGATCTGCCACAATCCAAAGGAGAACAACCAAGAAGGTAGCACTGGAGGGATCCCAGACCAAGGACGTTATTTGGGAAGCCTGTAACGCTACTCCCAGTCGCCGCCATCGGCTCACACCTCCAGAGCATGGCCACGAACAGGAGCAACACCACAACGCATCGAACTAGGCCAGGATAGCTCGATCCTAAGCTCCAAAGGCATGCCTTATTTTGAGGGATGCAAGAGCCTGCCAAAACCATCCGCCTCATCACTTTCCACTGGCTTGAGGAAGAGGGAGATAGCCGAATCGTGTGGTGGTTTCGGCCGCCAAGGACCATCGGTCGACCCTCAGACTCCACATGGAAGAAACGGAATTAACCCAAAGACTAAACCAAATCCTATAATTACTATTGGAGGGAGGTAGCCGAGGTCTTGATATATCTCTATACCTACTGGCGAGGCCACTGGCGGTGGGAGGGACCGGATCCGGTCAGTCAAAGCTGACTCTCAAAACGGAAGGAGGAGGCTTCAGGAGAGAGGAAGAAGAGAGAGGTTTGCCCACATGGCACGTCCTACATGTGGATACAGAAGTGATAATAAAGTACAACACATCATTGTAGTTTCCATCTAATATCCAGTTGACATGGTTATACCCTACGGGTACACGACCTTAGCATACCTGGTCCAGCCCAAGGAAGGCCCATGACAAATATACGCTGGCCCATGAAGACTTTCGGGTGGCCAGGGCCCATGACGCCTTCGGATCCTTGGAGAGCAAGACTAGGGTAGATAGAAAATTCAAAGGGTCAAACCCTAAAATCTGTAACCGACTCGATCTGTGCCTGGGACCTGCCTGCCTCTATACAAAGGCCAGGAGGGCACGACGATGAGGCTCTCTTACAATCGCTCGCATACCACCGCATACACACCACCACGCCAGATTGCATCTGCGCACCCTTGTAACCTTCGGTTCCACCATAATCAGAGCAGACGAGCAGGAGTAGGGTTTTCCCTCCGGGGGCCTGAACCTGGGTAAACCTCGGGTCCCCGTGTTTCTTGTTTGCTAACCGTTCCGCGATTTCCAGCATCCCCATCTTCTCCAAAACCCAAGTCCATAACAATGGGCATTGACGAGATTAAACCTCGTCAATTGGCGCCGTCTGTGGGAACTGGGGCTGATTGTCGATCGTGTGGCCCCAACCAAAGCGATCTACAACTCCGCGGTGGAGTCATCTCCTCTTGGTGCCTTGACTTCACCGCCCACTCACGGCCACCATGAAGGACTTGAGCCCGTTGGCGGACTCGAGATCTGGGAGCTCTGCTTCCGGTGGGTAGACCGGCACTCTCCGCCTTCTAGAGCAGGTACCCCTGCCATCGATCAGGCCCGCTTCATAGGCTCCACACCCTGTGCTACACACATCACCATCGACAGACGAGTCCTATGACAGCAGCAGCTGCAACTCCGATCTGTGTGATCCATCATCGGACGAAGGGACCTACGGTTCCGGATCCAAAAGCCGCGCAGCAAGAAGTCGATCTCTGCGCTACCAAGGTCTTGCGGTCATCCAGGATCAGGAACACAATCCACCACCCAACCCGCAGGGTAGAAACGTTGGAAACAGAAGAAGCCAATCCCCCCACCCAACAGAGACAACAATGATCGGGTCATCCACCTCAACGAGGAGGGATGGGCTCAAGAACGCGAGGCCGTAGCAGGCAACAAGATCCTGCTCGCTGATGCCTCACGAGATCTGCTGATGGCATACCACATGATCCTCATCGAGGAGCACAAGAAGCAGATCAAGATGCATGAAGTGCTTGACAAGCGCAAGCAAGCAGCTTCGGAGTCCAGTGCGCGACGAGATGCACTCTCCGCCATGGGCATTGGCTCCAGCTCGCACGGCAACAACGGCAACAAGCACCGTTTTGAATGGAGAACATGGACCCCAAAGAGCGTCGCAAGGTGACCCGAGCCCTCAACGCGTCCTTCATGGAGATGGACGCCGACGGCAACATCATCCCGAAGACGCCGCAAGCTGCGATCATGGCAGCCACCGCGTACCTCATGTCCCACCCACCTTCGGAGGGGGACCCGAAGAGGGACATGCACAAGTTCGTGCTTACCGGACTCGGACTCGTTGTAGCTGCGCTCCACGGAGAAGCTCTTGCGGAGCCAAAGAAGAAGGCTGCGGTCAGATTCAACCGCAGTCCCACGCCTTCATCCGAAGACGAAGAGCACGACCTTCCTCGAAGGCACAAGAGCTCGCGCCATCGCAGCCGCGATTACGACGCCCGAAGCGAGCTCACCCAGTGCAAAATCAACAAGGCGCGCGCCAAGCGCACATGCTCGTCTGAATCCGAGATGGATGAAGACGAAGGAGAACTCTGCGGAGCCCGATGCTTCAGCAGATCTGTTCGATAGACAAGGATGCCGCGAAACTTCAAGCTTCCTTCGGACACTCCGAAGTTTGATGGCACACAGGACCCCAAGGCGTGGCTCATCGACCACTTGTCGTCCGTTAAGCTGCACGGCAGAAGTAGGGAAACTGTCATGCAATGCCTTCAGCTGTAGCTGACAGGTGCAGCTCGGATCCGGCTGAGCAGCCTATCCTTAGGATCAATCCGAAGCTGGGAGGAGCTGGCGTACAGTTTCATCTGAAACTTCAAAGGCACCAGCAAGAGGCCTGCCTCGATCGAGGAGTTGCGGGCCTGCACTAAACGAACGGGCGAATCCATTCGCTCATACATACTGCGTTGGTCCAACACCAAGAACTCCGCAGCGCACATCTCCGAAGAGAGGGCTATCGACGCCTTCAAGGACGGCGTAAAGCGCCAGGACTTCAAAGAAGAACTTGGGCACGTTAATCCTAAGACACTCGACCACCTCATGGACATCGCCAACAGGTGGGCCGACGGTGAGGACTCCGTCCACCGAGCACACTCGACGGAAGAAGATGAATATGGCCAGCGACGTGAACGCCGTAGCAAGAGAATATTGCGTGTCTACGATGATAGCGATGGACCCGACATGGTCGCGGCTGGCTATGCCGACCGCCGCAGCGACGGCAACCGCAACAGCGGCGGATACCGCGGAAGCAATTTCCGCGATGGAGGACGCCCAACATAGTCGTGGCAGCGTCGCGGTCGCGACGACGGACCCTCAGCATACGAAAAACGGTTAGGTCCATGCACCATCCACTTCTACATCGACAAGCGGGATGGTAAGAAGAAAGCAAGCCACATGCTCAAGGACTGTCGTGAGTTCTAGAAACTCAGCGAAAGCATGGATCAGATGAGGCAGCAAGCCCCGAACCCTGGATTCGGGAACGCACCCACACCAGGCGAGATCGCGCATGGAGCTCCTCCACCGCCACCTGTAGGAGGCCCGAACCACCCAATCGCACCCACACAGAATAACGGTAGGCACATGTATCCCCTGCCGAAAGGAGCACTGATGATCCAAAAAGGGCGCCCAACTAATAGGGTGCAGAAGAAAATCACCCGTCAGATCAACCTGGCTGTGACAGCTCCACCCGCAATCCCTGAGTACCTCAGCGGAAGTCCTGCATCACGTTCAGCCGTTCGGATCACCCTTGCCAGGTCCCTCGCCCAGGTCATGCTGCCCTGGTGCTTGAGGCGCAGATCGGAGGGTTCGAGATGAGCCGCGTCTTCATGGACGGTGGCAGCGGCATCAACCTGATGTTCACCAGCACCCTAGCAGCAATGCGGATCCTTATGCGACTGGAGCATCGGACACAACGTTCCATGGCATCATCCGAGGAAAGGAATATTTCCCACAGGAAAGATATGGCTCGACGTCATCTTGACAAGCGGATAACTTCCGTCGCGGCTCGAGTTTGAAGTGGTGGGTAGCCATCACAATACCACGCCATCCTCGGTGTAGCATTATAAAGGTTCTGGCGATGCCCTTCGCCGTACGCTACTCAAGATGCCAGGACCCAGGGGCGTCATCACGGTCCATGGGAGCTTCACCCGATCAGACCACTGCGACATGGACTTCAACAGAATCTCCCAGTCATTCGGCATGCAAGAGGATCTCGTAAGGCTCCGCGAGGTGACGGACAACGAGGCACCCCCAGTCGCACGGCAGAACGCACCAAATATGTCCTTCAACTCCACCGTCAACACAAAGAAGGTGTAGGTCCACCCGACAGATGCCTCCAAGACGGCGCTGATCGCCAAAGATCTCAGCTCTGCATAGAAAAGCGCGCCCATCGAGTTCCTTCGTGAGCGCCAGGAAATCTTCGCCTGGTGTCCCGCGGACATGCCAGGAGTTCCCAAGGAATTCGCCGAGCACGCATTCAATGTCTTTCCAGACGCCAAGCCCGTCAAGCAGTCCATCCGACGACTGTCCGAACCACGGGCCGAAGCAATCGGATTCAAAGTCAATAGACTACTCGACGCAAACTTCATCAGGGAGATCAAGGAGAGCGAGTGGCTTGCCAACACCGTAATGGTACCCAAAAAGGACACGGACATCCTGCGGATGTGCATGGACTTCACATGGCTAAACAAGCACTGCCTGAAGGATCATTTACCTCTCCCTCGGATCGACCAGATCATCGATTCGATGGCAGGATGCGAGAAGCTCCCCTTCCTTGATGCCTACTCAGGCTACAACACATCGAGGTTAACCCGGGTAGGTCGAGGCAGGGAAAGACAGTACTGTCCCGTCGATTGCCAAGCTTCTGACCTAGGTCGGCGAATCATGTATATGTCGGTCGATGAACGAGGCAAGAAGCTTACGTATAGGTATAAAGTGGTAACTGGCGAGTTAATGAGAAACTCAGCGGGTTACACAAATGATCTTCGTGCGGTGAGAGCAGGCGAATAACACAAATAAGGCCGAGTTATCTGAAGCTTTCAGGAGAAGGAGAAGCTTGGGGTCAAACCATAGCTGCGGGCTAAAGGAATCAAAGGGCCAAGCATAGCGACAAGCGAGGAAGGGAGGAGAGGCGAAGGAGGTCACGGAGGTGACAGTGCTGGAGCCCGAGGCGTGCAGAAGGGGGGCAGCTGGAGCTTTGCCGTCGTTGGAAGGGAGACAGGGAAAGGAGGCCTCCGAATTACCACTTTGGGACAAGCATATTCCTCGAATATGCTTGCCCCGTCAGCCCTAAGGGCACCCAAGGGACCCCTTTATAAGGGGGGGTTTGGGCCCTGAGGAAGAGGAGAGTCTTTTGAGCAACGTTAGGCTGGGGAAATTCACATAGTTCCCCTGTAAACAGCTCTAGGAGCACTTGTAACACGTCGAGAGACAAATAAAGTTCATCACTTTGGCAGCTTGAGTGTAAAGACAGTTGCATCTTCCCTCCCCAGATCCCACTAGCATCCATTGGCCCCATACTTTAGCCTACCCATGGCATCTGCCGTGCCACCACCACGACAGTTGGCTCCTCCGTGGGGCCAGCAGCGGTGCTAGCTGGAGTTGTGATCCGGACGGAAACTTCATCAACACCGCCGCGTTGTTTCTGGTGTGGTCAGATTTGGTCTGTGACTATGTCGAGACAATGCAGGAGCTTCGAAAAAATTCCCAGCGCAGGATCTTCATCGGCGGGCGAGCACGGGGTCTACGTCGGCGTCGACGTCTCCGGCGTTATCCTCACCAAGTTGTTGTTGCAGAACCACCTCGAAGCGCGTGAGCGTCCATCGAGAGAGCGTCGGCCGGCGTCGAGGTGATGGTCGCGAGGGCACCAGGGGCAGACCTTGGCGGTCAAGCAGAGCCGCCGCGGAAATGCATGGTGCCAAGCAGATTACCAAACCGAGGTAATTCCGCGGTGGCAAACCGGCGAACTACGACACCACCCCAAAGGCACCAAGAGTGAGAGGACCGCCTGGAGAGACGAGAGAACATTCTCGAGCAACTATAGATAACTTAACTACACTGTAGCGCCGATACTTGATCCGCAAATGCTCGTGCAGAGTTAGAGGAGACCGAGCAAAAGTGCTGGTAGAGGCCCAAAAGTATCGACCTATGAGTCCTTGAACAGACCACGAGAGAATATGTAAAGCTAATAAGCGATATCGCACTTTGCGGGTGGACGAACCGAGATTAAGAGGAAAGAACCTCATGAGTGACATTAACAAAGAGCATGAAGCTCACGAGCCGAATCAAGGCGATTTGGGTTTGCCAGGTATAGTACCCGGCGAAAAACCTAAGAGCGGCGAATCTGCAAGATTGAACTAGAGGGTTAACGAAGCTCGGCGAAGCAACAAGAAAGAGTGAATGAGCTGGTGCGCATCGCGAACCAGCAAAATGAAATGCTCGAGCTAACCCGGCAAGACCGGGGCTTCACGAATGGTTCATTCGGCAGGCAAAGACTTTATCTCAAGGCGGCATCTTCACCGAAACAACGCTAGAAAAAGCGATAACCTCGGGGAAAAGGAACAAACAAATTGTTCCATACGACCGACAATAGTGGAAAGGCAAACGAGAATAGAGGCAATGCAGCCGAGGTAATAGTGGGAGAGAAACCACGGCCGTGTGGAAAGGGACGGCGGCGAGGTAATGGGGAACACGGCGGAAAGAACGCAAGAGATAATCATGAAAACCAAACCCGGCCGAAATAAGGAGAGAAGTGCCGCTCAACCCACAACGAGGACTGAGCCTCGGCAAGAAAGAGAAGTGAGGCCAGCTCGCTACAATCGGTGAATGAAAGGTATAATGATGGATATTCCGAGCTAGAATCGTAAACCAAGGTGGAGACAATCACTATGGGATGCGTGATAGAATCTGTCAGAGACTTGACAAGTGATGCAAGAGTAAAATTGGATCGGTTATACCGGTCCGAGCTATTGGAAGAGCAAGGTCCACCAGGTCCGCATGTTTTGGGCCACGGATCATGGGCGAACCACCGATTGCCAAATTTTCAATTGGCAAGAGGCACAAAACTTACAACGAAGTACCAAGCCACAAGATAGTTGTCGATTATGCCACCCTTGAAGAAAATAGCGGTGGCAACCTAAGATGGGTTATGCGGTATGTCCCACAGATGTTGGAAGGACCAGCAGTATGGTTGAATAATCAACCAGCGATATCAACTGCTGGTTAGATTTCAAGAGATGTTCACAAGAACTTTACCGGCACATACAAGAGGCCGAATAGACCACAAAGAATCGCCATGTGCAAGCAAAGGCGAATGAAACAGATAGAGTTTTTAACTCGATGGTGTAACGAGAAACTCGTGTGAAGGAGTTATTGAATCGCATAGCGATCGCTTGGTTCGCGCAAGGCTGCCGTTACGGTGTGTTGTAACGCTGCAGAGAGATATGCCAACCACACTAGCGTAAACTATCGAATAGCGGACTCCTATGCTTTGGGTGACCCAACCCAACCGTAATTAATGTCGGCAGATCATCGTGAGCAAAGAAGACCAATACACGAGAATTGGCGGGTCATCTAGGCGTGATTTGAGGAAGAAGAAGAAGAAGAGAGGCGGATTATAGGTATAATTCGGCCCAGTGGCTTGTGGCCCAAGATCAGCCGAGTCACGGAGTAACTCAACGGCGAAAAATGGACCTCAACGTGGACCGCAAGAAATGATGGAAAAAGGCAATGGACCCCGAGCAAAAGAAGCAATGGCAAGAGAAGCGAAGTATACATTTGAATCCATGTTGGATCAGCGTGTAAATTTCACATCAAACCCATCTAGACCAGCCAATCACACAACCCGGCAATGTGCTTGGATGAAAAATGCGATAGGTAACCGGCAGGAGTTCGGGCTCCCCATCGGATGCAACAGCAACATCACCAGCGATTAAGCGGAGCAAATGCACAACAATCGATCTTGCCCCTCCTCAAGGTATGATAACTGGATCGGAGGGATGCGGCATCAAGTAATGAACCAAGGCGGGGCGGAAGGATAAATCCGCAAATGCTGGACGCAATGATTACGGGGAACATCGCGATCTTCTTTGCGTGTTCACGGAAGCAGGACAAACAGAGTGTGCGGCCAGACATATGGAAGTGAATGCGGTTGTACCAGCGGTGCCAAGATATCAGCCATGGTCGATCAAGATATAACTTGGAGCATAAAAGATCATCCCGTGATAATGCCGAGTCCGGATCATACGCACTTGTGTTGGACCCGACATTTGTGGGACCAAGCATCAATGTGAAATTCTCAAAAGTACTCATTGATAATGGAAGCGATATTAACATCATGTACAAAGATACCATGCACAAACTCGGTATATCACGAACATGCTGCGATCCACAAGGACAACTTTCCATGGGATAGTGCGTGGCTTTCATGTGAGCCCATTGGTAAAGTCCGAGTGGACGTCTTATTCGCATAAGAGATAAGCTGCGAGCGAAAATTTGGAATTTGAGGTGGTTGATCTGGAAAGCTGTTATCATGCTCTACTCGGACGACCCTTGGCCAAATTCATGAGCGATTGTCATATAGGTTATCTAAAGATGAAATTACCCGGACCACAAGGGGTGATAACATTCTGAGGGGATTACAAGAAGTCAATGGAGTGTGCCTCGGCGGGTCAAATTTGGCGAATCGTTGGTCATAGCGAGAGAAAGAAAAGGATTCAAGAGGTAGCCTCGCCGGTCGGCCTAATTAAGCATGCGGCATTGGCCAACCCTCATGGCGTTTCTTTCCAACCAACCAAAGAGACGAAGAAAGTTGATTGATGAGCAATTCCCAGGCCTTGTCACTATTGGTGCAGGTCTTGGCCAAATAGGAAGGCGAGCTCACCAACTTCCTCCGTGAGAATCGGGACATATTTGCATGGTCTACTCAAGATCGCAAGGTGTGCGAGGAGTTGGTGAGCACTCTTTAAACGTCGGGCCGAGCACGGCCGGTGAAGCAACCTCTCCGCTTAGAAGACAGGAGAAAAGTGATAGGAGATGAGATAGCTCGGCTTCTCGCCCGGGTTTATCATGGAGGTGCTTTATCCGGATTGGTTATCAAATCCGGTGCTAGTAGAAAAGAAGAAAGATGACCCTAATGTAGCCATTGTGTGGCGAATGTGTATCGACTACACTAACCTAAACAAGGCGTGTCCGAAGATCCTTTTCCATTGCCTAGAATAGACCAAGTCATTGACTATTTCGTGAGTTGTTATCATTTGTGAGACGCGTATTCGTTTCCACGGATACCGTTAAATCCGCCGATCAAATAAAGATCAGCATTTATTACCCCGACGGGCTTATTGTTATCGCACGATGCCATTCGCCCGAGAAATGCGGAGCGACGATCAAAGGTGCATGCAAAAATGTTTACATGATCGATAGGGAAAAATGTACAAGTATATGGATGATGTAGTCATCAAAACTAAGGAAAGCGTAACCTACTAGAAGATATACGGCAAACTTTCGCGAACACGAGAAGGTTCCAATGAAACTCAACCCGGAGAAATGCACGTTTACGTGGTTACGGAAAACTTTCGGTTCCTTGTGTCCAGCCGAGGTATCGAGGCTAATCCGACGAAGATAAGAGCAATAGAGAAAATGGAATTGCCGAGATGTCTGAATGATGTACAAAAATTCACGGGCTGCCTCGCCTCGCTTAGTCGGTTTGTATGTAGGCTAGGAGAAAAGGCACTGCCACTCTATCAGCTGATGAGAAAGTCGGACAAATTCGGCTGGACTCCCCAGGCCGACCTCGTGTTTCACGAGTTGAAAAAGATGCTAGTTACGGCACCCATTTTAGCTTCTCCATTATCGAAAGAACCTATGCTACTTTATATAGCGGCTACCAATCGAGTAGTTAGTACTGTGGTTGTAGTAGAACGGCTTGAAGAGGGTAAGCCGTGAGGCCATATATTATTTAAGTGAAGTATTATCCACTTCAAAGCGTAATTATCCGCATTATCGTAAGATGGCCTATGGAGTATATATGTCGGCAAAAAGCTTAAGCATTACTTTGAAGAGCATCCAATCGTAGTAATATGTGAGGCACCCATAGCCGACATATTGAACAACAAAGACGCAAGTGGTAGTAGCAAAATGGGCGATCGAGTTATCACCGTATGCTCCACAATTTGATAGAAGAGATGCAATCAAATCTCAGTCATCGACTTTCTCGTAGATTGGGCGAGGTGCAATATGAGCCACCCTTGCGGATCCAAATTATTGGACAATGCACTTTGATGGTTCCAAACTAAGGAACGGTTTGGTAGCAGGAATAGTCTTGACCTCTAAAAAGATCAATTGAAGTATGTCGCAAATACATTTTGCCATTCAACAATGTAGATGAATATGAAGCACTAGTCCATGGATTAAAAGTGGCAAAAGAAATGGGAATATCAATCCTATGCTACGGTGACTGGATCGGTAGTACAAAATTGGCACTTGGGACGCATTAGATGCTAATATGTCTTTATCTGATTCCATGTGCGTAAGATCGGTGGATATTTTGAAGGATGTGAATTCCACCACATACCACGAAAGCGAAATGACGCCGACACATTGTCAAAATTAGGATCAACCCGAATCGATTCCGCTGTATAGCCCTTGAGCACCTCAGAAACCGTCAATAAACCCATCACCGAGTCGAATCAATCTTTATCCCGAAAGTTCTGCAGAGAATCATACACCAATGGAGATAGATCCGAGAAGATTCGGAACCCCTAAAGAGGACAACCGAGGTAATAGCGATCATGGAAAGGGCCGAGGTATGTATGTCAGAGAGCATGGAGATAGACGGTGAAATCACTGCAAAAAGAGTAACGCCGACATGCAACCCATATTTTCGTACCTAAAAGACGCGATCGCCGAGTAATGAAGTATTAGCCGACAAACCGAAGAGCAAAGGCCTATACAATCATAAACAATGAGTTATATAAGAGAAGCGTAAAACATATTGCGTATGTGAGTCCCAGAAGGTCGAGATCCTTCTAGATATACACCAAGGAGAATGTGGGCACCATGCCTCATCTCGCTTTAGTAGCCAAGGCATTCGTGCATGGATTTTACCACAACGGCGTTAAAAGAGGCGTAAGAGTTAGTTAAGAAGCGCAACGGATGTCGAGATATGCAACGAATACATATGCCGGTACGAGTTAAAACAATACCCATTACTTGGCCATTTTCGTGTGGGGTTTAGACATGGTAGGACCTTTTAAGCCGCAAGAGGAGGAATGACCCACATCTTGGTCATGGTCGACAAGTTCACAAAATGGATTGAAGTGAAACCAATCAAAAGTGTGATGGGCACAACGGGTGAGATTCCTCAAGGATATCATCTTGAGATACGGACACAGATTATTACGGATAATGGGACGAACTTTGCGAAGGAGCTTTGCTAGATTTTGCCAAGAGAAACACATAAGACTAGATGTTGCCTCGGGCTCACCCAAAGATCCAATGGGCAAGTTGAAAGATCTAATGGACTGGTTTTATCAGAATAAAACCACGGCTAGTCGAACCATTGCAAAGGTCGGCAGGATGTTGGATTGAGGAATTACCGGCAGTATTATGGAGCCTCGTGACCACTCCGAACAGATCAACAAAGTTACACACCATTCTTTTTTAGTATATGGGCAGTAGTGCTTCCAACCGACATAATACATGACTCGCCAAGAGTTACTCAATATACATCTTGTGAGGTAAATGAGGTAGCTCGGCAAGATGCCGAGACTGTTGGAAGAAGCCGAGAATTGACATTATCACGATCGGCCATTTATCAATGTAACTTACGGCGGTATCACAGGAAAGTGAATCCAAGAGTATTCAAAGAAGGAGATTTGGTACTCCTTTGGTGCAACGCACGCGGCATGCACAAATTGTCACCTCCATGGGAAGGACCATTTATCGTGAGCAAAGCATTGCACAACGATGCATACTATCCGATTGACGCCAATCACCGGAGAAGGCAAGGCAAACAAAGTGGAAGAAACGGCGCCTCGAATGTGGCTTTACTTGCCATTTTACTCGTAGGGTTATGTCTCAAGGTCACCAATGATGTATTTGCACCTCGACACCCGCAGCGGTGACTCGGGACCGAATGTTATATTTATTTCATGTATTTAAACCTCGGCACCTGGCGGTTGCTCGGGACCGCCATATGATGTTATCTCATGTTTGATATTTAAACCTCGGCACCGAAAGCATTTGCTCGGGACCCATATATGTGGTGTTATCTCATATTTGATTTTTTGGACCTCGGCACCTGCAGGCGGTTGCTGGGACTGCCATATGTGATGTTATCTCATGTTTAATATTTAAACCTCGGCACCCGGGCGATTACTCGGGGACCATATGTGATGTTATTTCATATTTGATTTTTGGACCTCGGCACCCAGGCGATTACTGGGACCGCCATATGCAATGATTATTAAGTGTTATATGTTTAGGCCTTGGCATCGAGCAATAGCTCGGGACTGCCATATCGTATACTTATCTCTTTCATACACACTTGAACATTGGCGATCGAGCAGAATCGGAGAGTGCCACATGTTATTTTCTTTTCATGTTACGAATATGCATCTTGGTGCCCAAAGCATTGACTCAGGAATTATCATAGGATTGTCAAATTCATGGACACATAAACTTTAGCACCTAAACCAACGACTCGGAAACTATGAGCCAACAAGGCAAAAAAGGTAAATCCTGAAAGATGAAGAAATTATGAGCCAACAAGGCAAGAATTCGGACGAGCATCCACTTAACTAAGAGTCTCAAAAGCACATAGCAAAAGAACATCGAATCATACGAGTTGACAAATTTTTCGTCTACATTGAACACCCGCATACCGAGGATCACGAATAACCTAGGTATCGTTTTGGAGGAGGAACCACTTGATCAGTGCAGGGCACTCCAGTAGGAGGAACTTGGTGAGGTTGCCTCGCCTCACGCCGACCAGAGTAACTTCGCGGTATCACGGGTTGTTCAGAGCGTCAAGACTGCGGTAGAATGCCGGTGCCTTTGGAGGAAGATCGTGCATCACCATTGCTATCCGAGCTTGAGCTAGAGCTATTGGATGTGGCGAATCATCTTCACCTTCCCGTGCTCGTGAGAATCATCACCCAAAGCATCTTCACCGCGGCCTCTTCATCCGGATCCGGGAGAAAACTCGGCCCTTCATTCCAAGCGCACATCGGCATACTCGCAAGCTTGGAAAGCCCGAGCTTGCCGAAGAGCAACAAAGGTGGGATCTTCAACCCACCGAGCGATCTGTGATTCATCGAATGTCAAGAGATATCTTCATACCATGACATGATTACGGTAAGGGCCATGTCGGCACCAAAGACGCAGCAGATTCTCCAAAGACTCAATCGTCTCGGATGCCTTGACTGGTCACCAATAACTTGACCTCGTCAATATCGGGAGACCACGAGGTATTGACCAGAGTGCATGGTAAGCTTTGATAGCGGCTGCACCAAGTCCCCCATGATTTTCATCGGACCAACTGCAGACCAACGGCAACCAAGAAATCCTCCATCGAGTATTCAAAGTCAACAAGATTAGCTTCACCTCGACGAACGCGAGCTGAAGAACAGCTAGTACTCACGGGTTTGGCCTCGGGAAGTGACCTACGCAAAACATGGACATGTCAAAGGATAGTAGCAGCGACAAAGAAAATATTCGCCGTGCCAAATAACTTACGATGGATATAGTTCATCATTATTTGAAGATCCTTAGCCCAAGTAGCTTTACTCTTCTCGAACGAGCAATTTCCTCGCTCAAACCGCGAGTTTTAAGTTCGCAGCTTTGAGGAGTTCTTTGTTCTTCTCATCCAGAGTCACCGCTCTTTTCCAAAGAGAATTCTTGATCAACCTTTTCTAGCTCGGATTGAGAGAGCTTGAGTGTATTCACCTCGGATCTCAAAGTAGTTATCTCATCATCCTTCTCTTGTAGTTGCTTGAATGAACTGCGCTTTGTTCTAAAAATGAAGCATCACGTCGGGCATGGGCACGCAATCTTGTTGCGACAGCTGCAAAGTCTTGCAACTCGGCTTTACCACAACCCAACAATAAGGAAACTCAGCATAAATACTAAAAGAAGAAGGAGCAAGGGGAAAGGAAACTAACCTTCCAAGGACTTGACCTTCTTTTCAAGGCGATATTGAGATTATTGATATTACCTATTCAAAGAAGAAGTAAGCGGCGCTCAGCGACAAGTATATAAGAAAGTTGGGAATAAGGAAAAGAAACTATCAACTTACCACTTTCTTCTTCGACGCGCGAGAACTTTCTCATACTTCTCTTCCAACTTGCGGTGCAAGAAGAGCAACCTCTGGAACTCGGCAGTCCGTCGATCATGTGCAACCTGAGAAATGGAGCAAAATGATAAAATAAAAGTTAGAAGCTATAACAGACCCGAATCAAGCAAAGCTTAATTCGGCTCTAGGTGGCTGGATATTCAAAGCTATACCAGATCCGAATCAAGTGAGACTTAATTCAGATCTAAGTGGCTGGATATTCAAAGCTATAACAGATCCAAATCAAGTCAGACTTAATTCGGCTCTAGGTGGCTGGATATTCAAAGCTATACCAGATCCGAATCAAGCAAAGCTTAATTCGGCTCTAGGTGGCTGGATATTCAAAGCTATACCAGATCCGAATCAAGCAAAGCTTAATTCGGCTCTAGGTGGCTGGATATTCAAAGCTATACCAGATCCGAATCAAGTGAGACTTAATTCAGATCTAGATGGCTGGATATTCAAAGCTATAACAGATCCGAATCAAGCAAAGCTTAATTCAGATCTAGGTGGCTGGATATTCAAAGCTATACCAGATCCGAATCAAGTGAGACTTAATTCAGATCTAAGTGGCTGGATATTCAAAGCTATAACAGATCCAAATCAAGTCAGACTTAATTCGCTCTAGGTGGTGGATATTCAAAGCTATACGGATCCGAATCAAGCAAAGCTTAATTCGGCTCTAGGTGGCTGGATATTCAAAGCTATACCGATCCGAATCAAGCAAAGCTTAATTCAGCTCTAGGTGGTGGATATTCAAAGCTATACCGATCCGAATCAAGTGAGACTTAATTCAGATCTAGATGGTCGATATTCAAAGCTATACAGATCCGAATCAAGCAAAGCTTAATTCAGATCTAGGTGGTCGGATATTCAAAGCTATAACAGATCCGAATCAAAAGCTTAATTCGCTCTAGGTGGTTGGATATTCAAAGCTAAACTAGATCGAGAATCAAGCAAGACAATTCGGATCTCGGTAGTCAGGATTCAAAACTACGGATCCGAGTCAAAAAGGACTTAACTCGGCTCTATGAGAATGGAAATGCAAAGCTACGTCACAACTAAATAAACTATGAACTAGGTGGCCGAACTAATGAAACCTTAGAAATAAAAATACGTAAAACTTCCAAGCATACAACAAGTTATTTCCTTGCAAGTTTCGGGACTAGAGAGTATGATAACATGTGGAAAATAATTTAAGACCGAGATAAAACAATTACCGCATTCATCTTGTTCATTATCAATGATAAACTGGCGGCTTGGTCGAGCGGCCACGATGTCGGAAAATTTGGAAGGGTTGATTGATGGATTCCCTCAAACCGATCAGTGACATTCCGATTATTGGCGAATTCAACGCTCCGAGGTCATCGCTAATTGTCCGGGTTAAAACTTTACCCCGGCAGCGGTCCAACCACGTCGCCGCAGGACTCTTATGAAGAGCAAGTCGATCGCCGGGCCGAGGTAATGCCTTTGGCGAATCTGATTCCTTCTTGCGATGCCTCGCAATACTTGGTGAGAGGTGCCGGCAAGACTTTTCCGAGAAGAGGTCTTGGCGGCAATAACACATTCTCCTTAGAAGAGGCACCGCGAAGTTGCGCCTCGAGGTAGGGACGGAATCCTTAGGGTCGATGAGGTTAAGCTCAGAGGGCGGGTAGCGATCTTCTTGGCAGAGGTCGGAGTGACCGTGAGCTGCCGAGTAGATGGAAGCTCAATTATGTGGCTGGGGCCCATAGAGGGGCAGCTGGCTCAACGAAAACATCGGAGGGCGGATCGGATCCGGATCAATGGGAGAGATCTCGGGCATCACGGCGAGCAGGCGAATTATCGAGCGGGGAGAAGGGGCCGAATAGGACTAGGAACTCTCGCGTCATCAGCGGGAGGAGGAGATGGCGGCGAATCGGACTAGTCATACTAGGACCGCCGGTTTAACAGACAGGCAATGCTGCAAAATAAGAAAGAAGATTCGTCGAATGAGAAATGAAGAAGAAACGAGAAATATAGGCAAAAGAACTTACCCAAGAACCCGGCATAGTCTTGCGCTGGGAGGATTCAGAGCGATTTTTACTCGCTTAGGAACCGCATCCGAGGCTGGCGGAGCCCAGCTTCCCGAGGTAACAGAGGCCGAAGCAATAGGTTGGCGTCATGAATCTGGCGGCGGATTAGGCTGGGAAAGAAGCCGAAATGCATAAGAAATAGGCATGGCGGCAACTACCTCAAGAATTTGGACCTCGTCCGAATCACCTTCCTCCTCCTCTGCTGTTGAGGTTTTGCCGCGTGCTCGAGGGAGGGATCTGACTTAGGGACGAACTCCTGAGTCCGGCCACAAGATCCGGTACTCCTATCTGCCGGGCTGGAGCTGCAGAACTTGCATCCTCGTCTTTTTGTTCAAATGAACCTCTGCATGACAAGAAGAAAATCATGAAAACCAGACTAAAAGCGAGGAAAAATAGAGTGATGAAGTTTGGGCTTACCTCGGGAGGCGGATTGTCGCGGTGAACGGTTTCAACCCCAGGTCCAATCATCGTGCATCTCCGTCTTGAAAATAGCTCAACGCTTACGGATAAGGTAGTTGTCCAACTCCACGGTCGAGACTCGGTTAGGGTCCAGGGACCACTCATGTAGCACAGCTTGGGTCCTTTGTTGGAAGGCAGATCCGGCTACTAATAAAAGTTGCCATCGTCTTCTCCGCATAACCCGGCCCGAATCAACTCCTTCACCGAATCTCAAGGCCTCGGCCAGGGCATGAGTCTTCTTCGGATTATAGAGCAGTTCACTTTGGAAGGTGGGCCAATTGAGAATGGGGAGCCGAATCTTGTCTTCCGCCTCTGTTCTTGGCGTAGAAGAACTTGTGCCATTTCTTACACGACTCCAACCCGGTAACACGGGGAACACGGATTGCCTCCGAGGTGTGATGGATGCCGCCCACATTGGGTGGCGACTTCTCGGAAGGATGCAGAGATTTATCGAACGACGTTGGAGCGAATCTGGAAGAATTTCGACCAGACATGTACCGATGGCCACGGGCAAGTAACCCTCCGGGAGATGAAAGCGGAGAGAGAAGCTATGGCGTTCGCGGTAAGGTGATGCGGCTGAAGGCCGAAGTAATCAAGAAACTCTCTAGCAAAATCGCTAAGAGGGAGACCAAAGCCATGCGAAGTGGGACATGAAAACCACGATTCGCCTTCTCGAGACTGGAGGATTCGCCGGGTGAGACAGGAAACCTCGGCGAGAATCCGACGAGTTCGAGGAGCCACTCAATCTCGCGGCGTGTAATCAAGAGCCCCGCCACGATCCACGCTTCCGGGCCAGCGTCATCGTCCTCAACTAGAGCACCGGAACGAACTAGACATAGGTCCGGAGAGATCGCCGAGGAAAAGCTGGCGGCGGAGGGAGCTTAGAGCTACAGGGCCGTCGGAACTTAGCACGAGAACAATGGCGAAGAGGAGAAACCGTCGAAGGAGCGCGAAACAGTCGGATCGATCTAGGCGAGATGGCGAGAGAACTCACCGGCGGGGCAACGGCCGTAGAACGGCAAGGAAAGGCCGAAAGGCGCGGTAGAATCTCGGCGGAAACTGGCTGGTGAGCGGAGCGGCAAGGAGGCACAGCGAAAAGGAAGAAGGGAAGCGACAAGAATGGGAAAGATGAGCCCGTAGGCGTTTCCCACTTTATAGACAGAGCAATGAACAAGGGAGTAGGATCGTGGGTGTGGCGATTACCCGTAGATCGTGGAGTAGCAACGCTGACGTGAATGGAGCCACACCATAGGCCACGTAAATGTAAAAGTTGTTACAATCCCAAGCGAACGCTCACGAGGCGTCGTGGCCTTGAGCAGGTATAGGGTTCATGTAGCTTGTCAAGAATATTATAAGAGGACCTAAAAACTAGGAAAGCAATGATAGGGTGACACGTGGGACTTAGCGTATGATGGAAGGAGCGAGAGAACCTCGAGGCGTAGTTCGGAAACAAGATTATTAAAGAGGTGTTGAAGCCGATATAACCCGCCAAAGTAATTGAGGCCACACCAGCCGGGGACTAATGTCGGGGTTAACCGGTAGGTCGAGACGGGAAAGAGAGGTACTGTCCCGTCGATTGCTCTTACGCCTAGGTCGGCCGAATCATGTATATGTCGGCCGATGAACGGAGGCAAGAAGCTTACGATAGGTATAAAGTGGTAACATGGCCGAGTTAATGAGAAACTCGGCGGGTTACACAAATGATCTTCGTAAGTGAGGAACGAGCCGAATAACACAAGGTAAGGCCGAGTTATAATGAAGCTTGCAGGAGAAGGAGAAGCTTGGGGTCAAACCATAGCTGCAGGCTAAAGGAATCTGAACAGGCCAAGCAAGAGACAAGGAAGCCTTGGGAGGAGGGAGCGAAGGAGGTCACGGAGGTGATCAGTCTTTGGAGCCCGAGGCGTGAAGGGGGGGCACTGGAGCTTTGTCAGCGTCGTTGGAAGGGAGACAGGGAAAGGAGGCCGCCGAATTACCACTTTGGGACAAGCATATTCCTCGAATATGCTTGCCCCGTCAGCCCTAAGGGCACCCAAGGGACCCCTTTATAAGGGGGGGTTTGGGCCCTGAGGAAGAGGAGAGTCTTTTGAGCAACGTTAGGCTGGGGAAATTCACATAGTTCCCCTGTAAACAGCTCTAGGAGCACTTGTAACACGTCGAGAGAGAAATAAAGTTCATCACTTTGGCAGCTTGAGTGTAAAGACAGTTGCATCTTCCCTCCCCAGATCCCACTAGCATCCATTGGCCCCATACTTTAGCCTACCCATGGCATCTGCCGTGCCACCACCACGACACAACCAGATTCAACTAAAGGTCGAAGATCAGGAAAAAACGGCGTTCATCACGCCGTTCGAAGTGTTCTGCTACAACACAATGCCCTTCGGGCTAAAGAACGCAGGTGCCACGTACCAACGGTGCATGCAGGCATGCCTGAAGGACCAGATCGGTCGCAATATCCAAGTCTATATCGACGACATAGTCATCAAAACCAGGGAGGCGAGAACACTCATCGACGATCTCCGCGATACGTTCGATAATATCAACCGCTACAGGATCAAGCTTAACCCTGAAAAGTGCGCCTTCGGCGTCCCATCTGGCCAGCTGCTTGGTTACTTCATCTCCCAGCGAGGGATCGAGGCGAACCCAAAGAAAATCCGGGCCATAATGGCCATGGAGAAGCCGAAGAACCTCAAGGGTGTCCAGCAGCTTGCAGGACAAATCGCGGCATTGAGAAGGTTCATCAGCCGCATGGGCGAGAAAGCCCTGCCATTCTATCATCTGTTGCGCTAGGCAGACAAATTCGAGTGGACGCCTGAGACGGATGATACATTCGAAGATCTAAAGCGGCTGCTCTCTACCTCGCCTGTCTTGGTTACGCCAA
The DNA here is from genome assembly GCA_030063025.1 of Avena longiglumis. NCBI lineage: Eukaryota > Viridiplantae > Streptophyta > Magnoliopsida > Poales > Poaceae > Avena > Avena longiglumis. The sequence continues at coordinate 536,053,572 of CP125976.1, forward strand.
AGGAGCATGAGCCTCTACTGTTGTACATAGCAGCTACACACCAGGTGGTGAGCACCGTACTGGTGGTCGAGCGACCCGAAGAGGGCAAGACCCATGGGGTCCAACGCCCAATCTACTACCTCAGCGAGGTATTGACGCCGATAAAGCAGAGGTACCTCACTACTGTAAACCGCCACTACGTGTTCATGACGGCTCGTCGGTGAGCCACTACTTCCGAGAGCACCGGTGATGGTCGTCAGCAGGGGCACCATTAACAAAGATCTGAACAACCCGGAGGCCACAGACGCGTGTCCCTATGGGGCATTGAGCTATCACCTTTAGACATCGCTTCACGAAGCGACTCGCGATCAAGTCTCAGTCCTCCTGACTTCCTCGCCCAGGATGGAACTGCAGCTGCCAGACACGCCAGACATGACACAGTCATGGACGATGCACTTCGACGGCTCCAAACGCGAGGCTGGAGCAGGAGTCGGGGTCATACTGACCTCCCCGCAGGGCGACATGATGAAGTACGTCCTCCAGATGAAATTCCGAGCTTCCAACAACGAGGCCGAATACGAAGCCCTCATCCACGGCATGAGGATGGCAAAGATCTGCGGCGCAACGCGCCTCGTCATCTACGGAGACTCGAACCTCGTCGTCCAGCAGACGATGAATGAGTGCGACGCACACGCCGAAAACATGATCGCGTACCGCGCACTCTACAACTCACTCGAGGGAGAATTTGAAGGCTGCGAACTTCGTCACGTTGGGAGAGAAAGCAATGAGGAGGCCGACAGACTAGCCAACATCGGCTCCACCTATGCACGAGTGCCACCAGGCGTGTTCCTCTAACAGATCTGCGTGCCATCCATCAAGCGGAAATTCCCAAAGGGATCACCCGAAGAAGCAGAGCACTCGGGGGCCACGCTACCCGAAGGGCAGGAAGGACCCGAAAAGCTCGACACAAAGGTCGCTGTGGTCAACCTGATGCAGGTCATGGCAGTCGAAGAAACTTGGACGCAACCATACCTCAAGTACCTGATAGACGGCGAGCTGCCTGATAGCCCAACAGATGCTCGACGCATATCTCGTCGGTAAAAGGCCTTCACCATCATCAATGGCAAGCTGTACAAGCGCAGCATTTCGGGTGTACTCCAAAGGTGTGTCACCATCGGTGACGGCAAAACCATCCTCCAAGACATCCACGAGGGCATCTACGGCCACCACGCGGGCAGCCGCGCCCTTGTCGCCAAAGCTCTATGAGCCGGATTCTAATGGCCAACGGCCATGAACGACGCCAAGGACATCGTTCGAAGATGCAACGGGTGCCAAAGGTTCACTGATAAACCGCACGCACCCGGATCAGAGCTCAGGCCCATACCTTTGGCCTGGCCCTTCGCTCAATGGGGCCTTGACATGATCGTCAAACTGCCAAGGTCCTCAAAAGAAGGTCACGTTTACCTCCTGGTCGCAGTCGACAAATTCACCAAGTGGATTGAGGCCATGCCCGTAACTAACCAAAATGGCAAAACTGCCGTCAAGTTCTTTGAGTCCATTGTCTACAGGTTTGGCGTGACGCATAGCATCATCATGGACAATGGGTCAAACTTCATCTCCAAAGAATTCCAGGACTTCTGCGAAGACCTCGGAATCAACATCACATATGCCTCCGTGGCACACCCGCAAACGAATGGGCAGGTCGAGAAAGCCAACGGCCTCATCGGTGCTGGCATCAAGAAGCGCTTAACGAGCCCACTCGAGCGACTTGCATGTGCCTGGACACAAGATCTACCTTTGGTCCTGTGGAGCCTGCGCACAACGCCAAACAGTTCAACCGGCTACACGCCTTTCTTCATGGTGCACGGAGCCGAAGTCGTGCTGCCAGCAGAGGTACGCCACAAGGCCCCGTGGGTCATCGCTTACAGCGAAGCCGAATCAACGGCCGCACTCGAAGACGCCGTCGACACACTCGACGAGGCGCGTGACATAGCAGCAGCTCGATCAGCGGTGTACCAACAGAGTCTCCGCAACTACCACAGCCGACGGCTACGCCCAAGGTCCTTCGTCGAAGGAGACCTAGTCTTGCGACTCAAGCAAGAGCGACCGAAGAAATTCGAGTCACCATGGGAAGGACCCTACATTATCACTGAAGTCATCCCAGGTGGCGCCTATCGCCTCAAGCACGTGGAGTCTGGAGTCGCATACTCCAACCCATGGAACGTCACGCAGCTACGATGATTATACCCCTAGCTCCCCCCCCCCCCCCTCTTTTACTTTCAATAAGGCTATTCAGCCCAGGCTACTCAGCCGAACTATGTACATCTTCCTTATGATATGAATAAAGCTAAGTGTCTCACCCCAAACTTTTCCGTTCAACATCTACATTTTACTCCATATTACAAACACACTCGGGGGCTCCCCCTACCTCACGACTTCGTCGACTAAGAATAACACGTGAATCCTGAGTAGCTGACCACGTCAGGCTAACGAAAATGACACGTAAACAAACAGAGCACCACGTGCTACACAACAATAAACCTTTACAATACTAAAGGGCACAACACGCCCAGTTGAATATATACAGATTTTACATCTACCTTTTTTACAGGTTCTACCTATTCTGCTTAATAGCCTGCGTACGCTGCTCAAACAGGTCTACAATCTGTTCGGCATACTGCCTTACAGCCGCATAATGTGGACGCATATCCCACTCACCACCATCCGGACGAAGAGGCGGCCCATCCGATACGGCAGAAATATCTACATCGGGACGATGGAAGCGCACAAGGGAAAGTGCGGCCTTCACCCCCGCAACAAGCTGATGCTGCACTAGTTCCTTGACATGGAGAACGTCTCGAAACTTCGTCAGTAGGCCAGAGAGAGTCGACGGTGCCCCATCCAGCGGAAACATCACATGCAAAACTGACGCCAACGAAGACTGCACCTGATGAAGCACCCGCGATACCTGGTGGACACGATCCTGCATTGTCGCGAGGACCATGGCACGGTCACGGTCCATCTAGAAGAACCCGCCGGCCTCCATGTCCTGCTGGGTCAAGCAGTTAATCCAAACAGCAACACGATCCTTTTCCTCCTTCGGAGAAAGGTTAGCACCTGCAATACTTGCAAAGGTAAGATGCAAGGCCAACAGGCGCATCCGAAACAATGAGCTGCAGCTCGAAAAACTCACATTCAAGCTGTTCGGCCAGACGATGCAACTCCCCCATCAAAAATTCCTCTCGGGCAGCGCCTCGCTCCGCCTTCGACTTCCAAACATCATAATGGCCACGCACTCCAAGAAATTCCCTCTCAAGACTACAAATGCGGTCTCGAAGAAACACCAGCTACGATGCACCATCCAAGGATGTCCACAGCTGTGGTGCAGATGAAGTGTCAGCGGGGTCATCACCCGAAGGATCCTAGAGTAAAAGAAGACAAGGATATGACCAAACAGACGAATGAACTCAGAACTCGGAAATTCATTATGTACAGCAAAAAGCCACTACATGGCGCAGGAATTGTTCATAAACATAGTTACACAAGCTAGAAACAAAAGCTATCCTACGACTAGAAGATCTAAGAGGCTGCATCCTGAGTAGCCTCATATCCGTACTGTCTCCCCTTGGCCTCTCCCTGCTGCTTCAACGCGTACTCAGCCATCAAGTCAATTAACTTCGTCCCATAATGTTTACAGCGAGCGGCATAGATGGCAAAGGCTACCTCGGATCCGTCCGCAGCAGTTGGCATCCGAGAGGTGACCTGAGGAAGATCCAGCTCCGCTCCAGAATCCAGGGCCATCGCCAGCCCGACGGACGCACCAATGCCTTTCTGCTTGCACTTGTACGCCGCAGGTGCTTCGGCTGACAATGCCTCCGCCAAGGAATCGACATCTTCAAGGGCGACGCCCTTGGGGACGAGCTCCTTGTAGAAGCGCCCGAGAACTTCCTTGGCCTTGGCAAGCGAGCCGACCACGGTACCGCAATGGTCTTCGACCGCCGCAGCAGCATCATCCAGAGCACTCCCGTGCTCCAGAGCACCGCAATCAAACTCGATGCCCGCGGCATCTAAAAAAACAAAGGAAGCAGCATAAAAAAAGCACTGCAAGGAAAGGCAAGGAAGCTGAAAAGAGAAGACAGAGAAACCCACCCGAAACAGCCTTGCCAGCCGCCATCAGCCTGCCGGCTACCTCTCTCTCGCGCGAAGCCGTGGCGGTGGCGAGATGCTCCTCTCATGATCGCAGCTTCTGCTGCGGCTCCTTGGCCTCGGCCGCGTTGGCCAGCTCCAGCTCGAGACGCTCCTTCGCACTAACGGCGACCGCGGTTTTCTTCTCCACTTGCCCAAGGCTCTTTTTGAGAGCATCAAGCTCATAGAGAGAGGTATTGTGGTCCTCTGCAGTAAGAAACACACCTATCAGATCGAAAGACAAAAATACAAGAAGAAGCACAAAGACCAAGTCGTAAACATACCTTGAAGCTGTTTGAAGCTGGCCTCCAATACCAGGTGCTGCTGCACCAGTTGGTTGGCACCTTGCACAAAAGGCTGCAAAAAGAACTACCGGTCAAAAGAACGGCTCGGGGGCTACACCCAAAAGAACGCGCAAAAAAAGGTACACATGCGAAAAACGCTCGGGGGCTACCCCCGAGACTCGAGGGAAAAACGAACAACAAAATACCCTACAGATGCTTGGGGGCTCCCCCCGAGGTGGGAAGAAAAGAATGATCAACAGATCATCCGAAAAGGCTCGGGGGCTCGCCCTGTGGCAGAAAACGGAATTACTTACATGGATAGACGGTGACTCCGAAGGTTCGCCTGCAGTCTTCTGAGGGAACACCACCAAAGCCTCCTGCGGAGAAGACCTCGGAGCAGCGCCCTTAGAGGTAGCCACCGTCTGAGGAGGAGGAGGAGAAGCAATCTTCGACTCCCCCACCATCTCTCGAGCGCCATCGCTGGAGGAGCTGTCAGAGGAGTGGCTGCAAAAGAAAAAAGTCAGCCAAGAACAATCAAGCGAAATCAAGAGACAGCAAAAACGAACTGAGGAAGCTTATGAGTCAAGGTCGCTAAGGTCAAAAATAGGAGGGGTCTTCTTGCCCTTCTTCTCTTCCTTCTTTTCTTCCTTCTTCTCTTCCTTCTTCCGCTTCGCCGGAGGGTGCGGTGCCACAGCCCACACGGGAACGGCAGGAATCGGAGAAGAAGAGCCCCCATGCCCATCACTGTGATGCTCAAGGCACAGCGGGTTCCTAGGCGTCAGCGGAGTCGAGGCATCCGATGATTCGCTGGAGCTCCTCGTCCGCTTGCGAGTGTGATCCTCGCTCGACTCGTTCGCCTCTTCAGCCGGAGATCGCGCCGGCGGCAGCTCGGACATGGAGTCCACCACCTCATTGTCCAGAGAATCCGGGAATACTTCGGGCAATGGAGGCGACATGCCTGGCACCTTGAATTCCTGCACAAAAAGACAGCAAAAATTTCAGCACAAAGGTGGAAAACCAACGCAGTCGAAAATAGCGCTACGCGCACATCATAGCTCTACACTTGCGGAACCAGACGGGAAGCAGAGAACGGAGAAGTCAGCGACTTCCCCAGAAGATCCTCTCCAGCCTTGAATTTCAGCAGCGGACGAAGGACCCAGTCGAGATCCCCCTTGGAGAATTCCTCAGCCGAAACCCTCGTCGGATCACGGCGACCCAAATAAAGAAACATCGGGTGCGCCCAAGCCTGGAGCGGCTGCACCCAACGTTTGAGAAAAGTGCGGATGATATCCACACCGTTCACCTCCTTATCTGGAATCAGCTGGAGATCCTCCACCCGAGGATAGAGCCCCTCTATCTCCGCCACCTCGCCATCCAAGATCTGGTTCTTCGGGACCTCTTGACTCGATCTTTTGGGAGGGTCAAAAGGAGACCAAAATCCTGCCCACCGTGGAGTCGCGGATGTAAAACCATCGCCTCCAAGATCTTGACAGATTCGGACATAGAAAAGGAGAAGAAAAGAAGATTGGATCGAAGGAAATGATGCAACCCCAATGGGATAGACACCATCGAAAGGTGCCTCTTCACGAAATAGAGTTTCGAAGAGGCCAAAGTCTGACTCGATCTGAGCCAAGACTGCAGAAAGTGACGAAACAAGCAATATGAAGAAGAGAGTTGGGGAAAGATGATGCAATGGATGTCAGAAAAAAGCGATCCACGAAGGAAATTGTGGATGGAAAAAAGCCCGAAGAACAAAAGCGAGGAACATAACCCAAATCCAGGGGGCGGAATTACCTCGTTGTGAGGGAGTTTGACGGCCTCCCTATCCTGCGGGATCAAGCCCCGCTCACGGAGCTTGCGAAGATCACTCTCCCGCGTCTCCGATCGCCGCCAGCCACCGTCGGTGACACGGGCAGCGGTAGAACCTTTCTTGCCACCGGCAGCGCTGGTGCCAACTGCAGAAGAGGACTTCTTAGGATTCCCCATCGTGGTGCGGCGGCGCGGATGGAGAGAACGTAGGATCAACAAAGTAAATGCTCGAGAATATTCCAGCGCAGCAAGAAATCTCAGAGCAGATTGGAGAAGTGAAACAAGAATGGCTGCGGTGAAAATAAATTAACTCTTCCCCAATGATTATAAGGACGAAGACGACGCACAATGACCGTCCATCGGGAAGACCTAGAGCCAACAGCAAGATCTAGCCGTCCACATGTAAGCACAGCAGCGAACCGTCGCTCACACGCCGTCCACTACGCGCGGAAATCGAGGCGACGCCGTAATTATCTCCACGTCGCGCGTGACCAGTCAACTCAAGGTCAGAAGGTGGGACCCATGTTCGTCCAGTCAAGTCACCTCTGGCGCCGCAGACGCGTATGGTCACCAATCATCAGCACTGATGTCATCAAAAGCTATACTAGCAACGGTTACAATTCTTCGGCTACACAGCTAAGAGTACTCACTCGAATCTACGATTCGCTTAATTACTCGGGGGCTACTCCTATCAGGAGCGTTGTCCGCGCACCCGAAGCATAATCAAGATATCACACTGCAAAGTTATTCTTTGAGTTCTACGTCGAGTCTACGACTCCATTACGGACTCGGGGGGCTACTCCCATAGGGAGGATGGATTCAAGCATCCGAAAAATTTGTGTCCTATGGACCTGGAGTCAAACAACGGCTAAGTTAAAGTCTCTGCTCGAGTCTATGACTCGAACAGACACTCGGGGGCTACTCCCATAGGGAGCGCTGGTCACGCACCCTATGAATTCTTCGACTGCAATCCTTCGGATCAGAATGCAAAAACTTTTCGGCAACTTTGCCCCGATTAACGCTAAGTGAAAAGCATCCTCCTTGGTCACCCGAAACGCCTTCACGGCGATAAAATTCGGATGTTGTGTCTACGACACAAAGATAAGACCTACAGATATCATCTGATGGCCTCTCAACGCACACGACTGCGCTCTGCTAGTGGAAACCCGTGCCAGCAGGCACGATGAAAATCCCGACGGACGCGTTGGGTACATCATTTAAATTGGAATTCCAGTCCTGTAAGTCCTCCGTCGCCTGAGTCGAATTACGCCAGCATCTGTTCCGAATTCGAGTCGAGGGACTCGAATCTGAAGAAGATCGTGTTGTTTTGTCCTAAGATAGTTAACTGACCCTGATCCATCGGAAGAGTCAGGCACACGCATCAACAATCCATACGCACTCAAATCATTCTCTAGCAAACAGAGATAGCCGCACCCGAAAGAATGAAGAGTCCTCAGCCGAATCTACGATTCGACTGAACACTCGGGGGCTACTGACATGGTTATACCCTACGGGTACACGACCTTAGCATACCTGGTCCAGCCCAAGGAAGGCAAATGACAAATATACGCTGGCCCATGAAGACTTTCGGGTGGCCAGGGCCCATGACGCCTTCGGATCCTTGGAGAGCAAGACTAGGGTAGATAGAAAATTCAAAGGGTCAAACCCTAAAATCTGTAACCGACTCGATTTGTGCATGGGACCTGCCTGCCTCTATATAAAGGCCAGGAGGGCACGGCGAGGAGGCTCTCTTACAATCGCTCGCATACCGCACCACACACCTAGCAGATTGCATCTGCGCATTCCTGTAACCTTCGGTTCTACCATAATCAGAGCAGACAAGCAGGAGTAGGGTTTTCCCTCCGAGAGCCTGAACCTGGGTAAACCTCGTGTCCCCTTGTTGCTTGTTTGCTAACCGTTCCGCGATCTCCAACATCCCCATCTTCTTCAAAACCCAAGTCCATAACAATGGGCATTGACGAGATTAAACCTCGTCACCAGTGGATCAAAAAAAAGGGGTCAGATATCACAAAGCAAGACGGCACAAATCATAAGGCACATGCAGATATCTGGTAAGACACGGCTCCATTAGAACTGTGTTTTTGGTATATACCCCCAAGTTAGACGCGTTGAGCGCCCCATACTAGTATACCTAGAGTTCCAATACAAATAACACGAGATTACTCCTTACACCCTCAAATAAACTACTCTCTCTAATCTACATTCGTAGTCGTTATTCATTGAATGTAGATAGATTTAGACATCTTTTGTCTAAATCTGCAAAAATTAGTTTTGATTAGAGTCCGTAGCTGATTAGCTGCGATGGCTCTTGTTGCAGAGTAGCTTCTCAACGTCAATAATTTTGAGCTGATTGGCTAGTTTTGTACTTTTTTTTGAGAAACACAGTATAAACACATGCGCTCACAATACATACATACATTTATCCCTATGAATACATGCACGTACACCCTACCCCTATGAGCACCTTCGAGAGACTGAACCAGCGGGTCTTGAAATTGTCTAGTTTTATACTATTTCTGTTCTAAATTATAAGATATTTTAGCGATTTTCTATAATGTTTATATATATAGTTATCTTTTAGCGTGTGAGTTTAGAGCAAAATGAGTGGATCTAAACAATAATAAATGTCTAAATACATGTATTTTAAAAGAAAAAACATCTATATACACTGAGTCGATGTCTCTGCTCTCACCCGTGTTGTAGAGGAAAGAATGGAACATTTCCTGTTCTTGCTTCTCCCTGAAAAATAAAAACAAGAAAGAATGATCGGTTCCTCCCTCCCCAAAACGTTGCTAGAGAGCCTAAAGCCCAACAAGTCAGTAGACTGCAGCTCAGATACAAGTGGTCCAACACACACGTGACAAAACGAAACTACGGAATTTTGATTCGAGGGAATAGCTGCTTTTCTCCTTAATAACTGATTGGCTCGCATACCCGGTAGATCGGTTTCTTTTTCCCCGCACGTGGTCTCTCTCACCTAGCCTCCGTCTCCACCTCCGTCTCCTTCATAGATCGGTTCCTCCTCCTCTGGCCGGCCTAGCCGGTAAGAGGGGTGGGAAATCCGATCTATGGGTGGAGTTTTCAATAGAAGTAGTATTTTCTGAAGATTTGATTAGGGTTTGGTAGTTATCTTCTTGTTGGCATCTGTGTCAATGATGATTGCATTGTTCATAATAAGAGATCTTCGGCCTTTCCTGCGACGACGAGATCTTTTTCCTGGCGTTAATGATGGTGCTATAAGATTCAAGTTCTATAGGTACGGTCTTTTAGATCTTGCTTCGTCAGATCGGTTTTGGAGCTTTTTTTAAGGTTGTCGCGAGGATGATTATCCTCGCAATATTTGTCCCGGCTGCTACGTCTTCGATAATGGTGATTCGTACTCTCGGCTCCCCGGCGACGTCGACTAGGCTGTTCGGTTTATTTTCCTAAAATACTCGTGTTGGTACTCTTGCCGATATTGGTTGATTACTTTAATGGTTGTGTGCGTGCACGTGACCTTGACACTGTGGCTTAAATTAAAATTATGGGAGAACCATCATTGGTATTTACAGGTCTGTTCATGTTTCTTCGGCTACCTTCAGAAAAGTATAAGATCGTGTTATGGAATAAGAAGAATTTGAAGACCTCGAAAAGTTGCTTATTTTCTTTTAGACTTTATTTTGTAAACTGAAGTCGACATGTATCTCTACCATGTACTATTTGTCAGTATATATATATATATATATATATATATATATATATATATATATATATATATGATATTGATTGTCAAAAAAAAAACCCTGATTGGCTTGCATCATCTTTGTCTTTAGGCTTGCTTTGAAATCGTGTAATTTTCTTTACCCAAGAACAAACAACACACTGTTATGATTCTGTTGTGGTACCGGTGGTCTACTCGAAATAAACTGAACTCTGAAGGAAAGCACCGCACAACTGATGAGGTTTGTCACATTATTCAGAGGCATGGCCTGGATTTTCAGGGGGTAAGCTATGCTCCTATGTGAGAACCTGTAGAGATTGTGGTACCAAAAATAGAAGGCTTAGAATAAACCTGAAGTTGATCATGTCAAAGTAAATTTCGATGCGGCGATTATTGCTAAAATGGGTGTAGGTGCTTGGGGATTTGTGGCACGATCAGATGCAGGTGAGTTCATTGGAGCAGCAGCCGAAAAGCTACACTATCTATATGATGCACTCCAGGCTAAAACGGAAGCAGGCTTGGCTGCTTCAAAGGGAGCGACCGCACTCGGTTTAAACTGACTGATTTTTTAGTTTGATTCCCAGACTTTGGTCTAAGCTCTAAAGACGCAAAACTATGACATGTCCTCTATTGGTGTGCTCCTGAAGGAAATTCGGTCCAATTGCATTGGTTCGTTTGATTTTATGTTCGCTCCAAGGAGCTGTAATAAGGTAGCCCGCTCGCTTGCTCAATACAGCCTGCGCACCGATGATGCATATACTGGTTGGGAGGGGAATGCCTCTGAATTTGTCTCTGTACTGGTTGCCAGCAACAATGATGTGCCCCATGGTTAATGGTAAATATGTTTCCACGTCAAAAAGAAACAATTAGAGCAATACCAACAGATTTTGTTAAAAAGTAGCCACTCAAATGGTTCTATACGCACCACTACAAGAATAGAGGTTCCGGAGAACGCCGACTACTCCGCTCGGGCAGTTTTCCTTTAGGCCTTGTTCGGTTACATGGGGTTTCAACGGGATTGGCATGAATCGAAAAGGATTAAATCACATCTAAGGCCTCGTTCGTTTAAACCACACAAAGCTGGGATTGAGTTGGATTGTGCCTCGATCCTGGTTTTCTACCCAGATCAGACAAATTATCCAGCCTAGAAAATATTTGGTCTTCGGTTAGGGCCCCAGGGGATTTTAGCCTAGCTTATCCAGTCCATGTTCCACTCAGTTGGGCTGGAAAAAAATATTACCACCTCACGTGTGGAAAATTTTCCATACATGAGAGAGAGCATGAGGGAAGACAACAACGCTCACAACACCATCCAACTGAGCAACTGAACTGCTGAAAATATGCAAGGGATTAGGGAGAGAGATTGACATGGATTATTGGGGTTTGCGTGGATGGTTGGGATTCACCCAATCCATTCCTAGATGCATTCCATGTTTGGATTCGGTCCAAGAAAAACGAACGAGGCCTATATATACTCCAAACCCCTACAAAACACTCCAATCCACTGGGGAGGTGGATTAAACGAACAAGGCCTTATGTAAGGCATCACACTTGTGAGATTTTTTTTAGTTCGGGGGTGTTGCCAATGGAGGTGTTTGTTTTCTGCTCTTCGCGGTCATTTTTTGTGTGGTCATGTTTTTTCTGTTTTGCTTTCTTGGATTGTGTCCTGCACGTTATCAAAGATGCAAAATAGATCATACGAGAACAAACAAACATAACAAAACCTTGAGGTTTGGTACCGCGGTTCAACGATATATGCCTATGTTCATGGGATATGATTAACGGACGCTCTTTCCATGTACTACTTTCTCCGTTTCAAAATATAAGATGTTTTAGCTTTTGTGAAACGAATGATCCATACATCTTTAGGTGTGTAGATTCAGAGTGAACTTACACACTAAAAGAATAGATATATTCGTTTCACAAATGCTAAAACATCTGATGTCATGGAATAGAGGGAGTATAACATAGTACCATCTACGACAATTCCGCCAAGGTCCACAAACACATCTACAACGCCACGCCGGTCCGACAAACCGTTCCACGTGTGTCGAACCGTCCCCAAAATCAATCTTGTGTCTAACCTATAACTTGCATTTAGTCTATTTTAACTACTCCTGATGACTTTATATATTACACCAAGTTATAAGTGTTCGACTCCAACACGATAATATTATGTTAATTACAAGTTCAACTATAGGGCAACTCGTACACATATCTCAACTAACTCCATTTTGCCTATATGGCATTCACCGTCTTGAAGCCTTCGTGCATGAACCTCTGTGTACCCGGACTTGAACTATTAATCATGAGCTCCGCTGCTACTCCCTTAACTTCACACGACTCCAACTGCAACTTTAGTCTCGTCTTTTCTTCATCACAATCAACTGTCCCACGAAAATTATGTTCAACCACACTCTTGTTCTGTGTTCCTAACTTTCCAAAATATCTTCTCAATGTCATCACACATTAATCAGTGAACAACTCACATATTAGGTGTCACATATAAGAATTACTGAACTCATCATATCGCTATTGTCAACTGCTCATCCGAAAACTTGAAGGAATTCCGTCGCCTTCCTAAGTTATCTCATGTTAAATTTACAGTTTGCTCATCCAGTTAGGCAGATTATTCTTAGCAAATCCTCATCCATCTCCCGCGGCACTCGATAGATAGTCACTAACATGAACCTATTACTCATCAACACTACTCACCCACCACACTTGGTTGACCACATGTCTAACCACTAGTGTCCTGGTTTGTCGTTGTGTTTGTCTATAGTCTCACCGAGTTTCTTGGATCGTGAACCCACGCCACTTCATCTCCATTGTAGAACAACATCGATCATACCTCGACGGATGACAAGTTCACGTACCCCTCGAACCTCTAGGTGCCCAACCAAACATCACTTTTCTGCTGAAATAATCTTAGACTCTCTGCATGCTACATCGTAGTCCCTCCATCAGTCAAATGGAATCTTTCATCAGAAACATCTCCACCTTCAACACAACTCCATGTAACGAGCTATGCTACCTCACGCTCGTCAGCTCCAAGCTCTCTAGTGTGTAGTATTAAATAGACCTTGCGCTGGCATGTTGAAGCATGCACAATACGCCGCGTGTTGCCATGCCACAAAATTCAGACACATCAGCATCATGCTCGCCGGTCTCATTAGTCATGTTCTGTTCCAACCAACATTTGTGCTGATCCGCCATATTGTCGAGGCGATCGCCTTATATGTTAGAACACAGCCGAACATGTCCAACTCTAACCATGCTCCACCTTGTGTCGTATCAGCCCAACACCTGTGTGCATTGTTCGACGCCTTTTGGTGCACGATCCTTCACGAGGGACTCTAGGATGCTCCAAACCTTGTAAGTATATGTCACCCTCCGTTTTCGCGTAATAGACCTGAAGTCCTGAAGTTTTCCACCTAATGAAGGGGTACATTTGGTTGCCCTTATCTTCCTGACATTTACTGTAAATATGTTACTGTGGTGATTTATCCCTGCGCAGAGGGTATTGCAACACAAATCTTACCTCGCGTACAAAATATATACACTATTACAACAAAAAATATACATTATGTTCAACACATATCCGACACACATTTCGTACATTATGTTGGACACAACAAAAATCCAACTATTGCATAACTCGTACACATATCCAACATACATCTCAACATGACATTGTGTTGTTGCAGAGACTAGATGAGGTATCGTCTTGATATTAATACTCTCTTTGTTTTTATTTACTTCACGTTCTACATTTACTTAGTCAATTTTTTTTCAAGATTGACTAATAATATGAGAAAAAATTATCCACTTTCATAATACCAAATTCATATAATACGAAAATATACTTTATAGCAGTTCCAAAACTGTAGATTTATATTGTATGTGTTGTTATTTTTCCTAAATATTTAGTTGGACCTTATAAAGTTTGACTTTGAGTAAGCCCGGAACGCAGAGTAATTTGTAGATGGAGGAAAATGTTCATATAGAAGAAAAGACGACTAGCTGCCTAGCAATCATGCACTGTTATTAATGTTAGATAATGCATATCTATATGGAATTATCTATGCCATTTCCCCTTAGCTTATATGCAAAGCAAGTTCATGTTTAACTAAAATATAAATGGTCGATGCCATTGTTGCGCTGGTGAAGCATAGAATCTTATCCTACACAGTTGTTTAACCGCATGAGCGGTCGTGCCAGTTGTTTTCTTGTCGATGCTTACAAACTACATTGACTAGGATATCATACCTAGCACTGACATACACACTAACACAGTAATATAATATATCCTTGGAGTTCTTTACCTTTTCCTTTCCTTGATTTCCATAGATATGACCGAGTACCCCGCTCATTATTCAATTCCTTAGTTTCAACAACCTATCATCCAGGGAATAATAGGAAGGCAGTGAAGAAGAAGATATGATGCGCCAGCTCGATCTCCTTGTTATGCTCCTCAGGAGAGGGAGGGATAAAACAATGAGGTTCAGTACCTAACTTGTATACAGATGCACTACTCAGAATAATGGAAGTGTTCAAAATTTTATTACCTCTCGTGTATTTCTCGGCCAAATATATATAGAAAGCCCATGCACTTCCGAATGGCGACCTTAGTTAAGTGGAGCGTTGTTGTTTAGGGAATGTCGATATTGTGATATGAAGAAAGAGGTTTGTTTCGGTGTACTCCTCCTTACAACTCACAAAACTGAAAACACATGGACGACCAGGATTTGTCGATACCTGTAATTTGGGAGGAGAGATACATCGAAGAAAAAGTGCTGAAGAAATACCGTGCCACAAGTTCATACAAGAAAAGTCACACTATATGATATGTTCAAGAACTTTGAATGGCATTCTTTTGTGCACTAGCTTCGGCTTAACTTCATCGTTGTTTGGATCCTAAAGTCTAAACAGATCGTCACGATCGATAACTAATGCGTGGAAGCCCGAAACCCGTTACCGCTAATGAGCAACTTGTGATTATCCTAATCCGCAAGCTTTGTGTGTTGATTATATTATAAGCACAGAATCAAGGAGGAATAAACTGGAATCTTGGCCCTAGGCCATTGCCAGGAGACAGCCGGCATGCATTATCATAGTTTATGTTCTTGGCATCGATTAACTAACATTGTTTGGTTAGTGGAGCACGGTATTGGTACGACGCTTGCGGCACAATCTGCCAATCGTCTTGCCGGCAGGGGGTTGCTTGCTTGGTGTCGCTGCAATATACAAATCTCCGTCTGTTCCTCTGCGCCCTTTTCCTCTCCCTTGCTCCCCTAGCTTCCCCACCAGCAACCACGCAGATGATGGAAGGGAGGGGGACCAGTAGGATAGTTTACTTATAGTGCAATAATGCAGCATCAAAGTAATCCATCCTTGACGCTGCCTTTGGTTATCTAGTCGCGAGAAGGCAGGATTAGAAAACTAGCTAGGTGGTCGTTAGTACGTAATTGGCGTGGTTTAGTTTAGCTTTCGCCTAAGACTTGTGACCAGGATTCACGTTCTTCAACTGAGACTTCGATGTAAAGCGTGATAACACGGCCTACTCCTCCTTTACAACCTGTCTAATCGTCGGTTCTATCACTATATAATTGCTAGGAAATAATATAATCGCTTGATTAAGCTATGTTTGGTCTGTGACTGGGTTTCGTTTGTGCTTGACACCAGACTAGATCTGTGACGGAGGACAAATAGAATTTGAGGTAGGATGAACTCTAAAAAGAATGGAAAGATCAAAATAGTCCCGAGACATTCGTATTATGTATGATCTATTGTAATCACTTAGTACAATAGAAATAAAAACATGATACAATATAAGTAGAAGCTAAAATCATATAGTATCAATAATGAAGCTTTTTAATGACGTATAAAAATCCTATCCAATGACAAAGCTCTATCTTTTTTCTCTTTCTGAAATCCTCTATGATTCCCCTCAGAAAAAATCCTCTATGATCAATCAGAACTATTTAATATCCCTCCCTCAAGATGACACGCCATCAAGAAGCCATGGTGGAAATCTTGTTGCATAAATCAGTCTTGATGATCTTTTCACCAGAAAGCCCTTACAAATGTTCTTGTCACCGCCGGTGAAAGCAATTCCATCTTACTGAAGGGATAAACTGCAGGAAACACGATGCATGTTTCAAAATCAAGATTTTTTTGAAGTTTTCACTTGTCCATGTATGAATAATGAATACCTCAAGGTTATCTTGTATTTTCTCATGCTCGTAATAAATATAAATCTTCATGATAAATCTCTAGAAGGTGGGCAATCTTGTCCACGTTGAACTAGAAAATGAGTTTTTGAGTCAAGACAAGAGAAGTCCTGAAGCAACTATGAAGATAACTCATTAAAGCGATGGTCAAAATATGTGGGGGTAGTCTATAAAAACATAGAAAGTGTTCACACCATAAAAATGATCCATGGTGACCTAGTGCCTTCCCCCTTTTCTTGATCTCCCCCGTTTTGTTGTCATTTTATCCAGAATTAGGATTATGATGCTATTTCCTGCACAAATTGACACCTTTCAGATGCTCCCATCCATCATTTCTCCAACTGAGCAAACATATCCTCACATCCCTATCCAAATATTTTGACATAACTAAATAAATATAATTTTAGATCCAAATTTTTTACAAAGTCAAAGTTTAACCATAAAAACGTAATCCATTGCAGATCTAGAGTTATGTTCGCTTACACCCCATAAGCTAGCCAAAATACCCTCAACCATCATTTCTCTAATTGGGAAAATATGTCCTCATATCCTTAACCAAATACATTGATAGAACTAAACAACTAGAATTTTAGATCCAGAAAATATACAAAGTCAGAGCGGAACCATAAAAATGTAATCCACTGCAGACCTGGAGTTGTTTTCGGTCACACCCCATAAGCTAGACAAAATACTCTCAAGTCCTTAAATACCACATCTTGGATATTGTTTAGAGTCGGGTTTTGTTAGACTGAGAATTAGCTATTGCAAAGGAAATAGTTGGTTTTCGACTAGACTAACTCTAGTCCATGTTTTCGGTTCGAAATCGGTTTTCGCATTGTTCACTAAAACAAGCATAACTTTCTCATATGTAGTTTGTTTTCGATGTATAACCATTTAGATAGTTTATAAAATACATGCTCATTTGGAAGCTTTTGTCAAAACTAAAGGTAGAACAGTTGCCATGCCCCTGCACAAGATGCATCTATCATTTCATACAATTTCAGATGCAAATTTCATGCAACACACTAAGAAATAAAATAGTATCCTGTGTCATAAAATTTAAAAATACAAATCTCACACACAAATGGGAAAAATGGGAGAGACTTTCACGTGAATAGGAACAGAACCACGTTGGTATACTTCACACTATTTTGTAAAGACTTAGTTTGCGGTTGCTGAACTGTGTTGTATTGTATTGCTTATTTCACAATTTACTGTTAAAAGAGAGCCATGAAAGCAGGTGAATATGGGTCAAAAACACAAAGTAGGTAAATACAGGGTCAAAAACATCAAATAATGCAAGAACCGATTAAGCCAACGTGAATAACTGAGCTCGTATTGTATGGGCAAGGTAGTCAGAACTCAGAAGACACATGAAGTTACGGGTTACTTGCTGATCCATCACTACAGTAAGGTGTGCTTCAGTGTCTCTCCTTCCCTCAAATTTAAGTTTCCATATGACAGTTTTTTTGACCCGTCGAAACACATATCTAGGCCCTGTATGCCTCCCTATAGTTGTACTCGTCGAGCTGGTATACTCCATATCCCCTCCGGTCGATCCCACCACCCTCATCATGATCTATGTCTTTTGATGCCACATTTTGAATTTTGTTGTTACTGTTATTTATCTCTCAATTTCCGTCTCGACATATGTATACAGTGAGCATACGTCTAAACGGATTACGAGTTTCTGTTGGTGGGGAACACAGAAACAAAAGTGCACTACGTTTTTTCTTTGAGCAGACTAACAGAGCTTTGGCTGCAAAGACGGTATGGCGATCACTTGTTGTGATCCACGCGCGCGCACACATACCCAACCACGAATCAATCTTTGTTCGTAACTTCAGATCGGTGTGTTCTTCCGAAGGCAAATATCGGTTGGCTGTCTATCCCTTGTCCGTGCACGGGCTCACGCGACGAACGTGCCCGATTGTTCGGGCCGTATCCCGCGCATCGCATCAGGTTCTCCAAAATGGCGCGACGAACGGTCAAACGAACCCACGAGAGTACAGAGCTTTGCTAGAAGAGCAGCAGGCATTCGGAGCGAGAATCAATGGGGTCCGGCAGGGAGACAGCTACCAAAACCGGACGTCGTTCTCGCTTTTCCTTTTCGTTTTTTCCGATCTCGGGGGATCAATGAGAATGGACGGGACGAGACGTACGCAAAGACACCGAGAGACAGGCAGATAGACCGTGGGATTCCACGGACAACGACGCAGCCACTACTTCCCCTGGCGCTATCGATCTCCATTTATCTCCCATTTGTCGTTCGTTTTTCCACACGTATCAGGTCCACTTCACTGTTGGAGAGCAGCACGCATGGCCAGATTACTGCTGTGCACAGTGCCGACTTGCCGACTTGGCCCTCAATTGTTTGATTTGCCTCCGAGTAAAGAAAAGCTTTTTTCCAAAGTGAAAATCTGTGGAATGAAATTACCAGGTCAACACACAAGTCCGTCAAATCAGGAATGAAATTACCAGGTCAAATTTGTGGAATGAAAATCTGTGATGTCATTGACGCCTTCAATTCGCTCTCTTGGCGCGACTGTCGGGGATTTGCTGCGGTCAATGGTGCCCTGATCTCGCTCCTTCCCAAGAAGGCGGACGCGGAAGACCGCCCGATCAGCCTGATCCATGGGATTGCCAAGTGGGTGGCCAAGGTGATCGTGAACAGGGTGGCGCCGGTTCTCCCGCAGTTGGTAGGGGTACATCAGAGTGCATTCATGCATGGACGGTGCCTACATGACAACTTCATGATGGTACAAGGGACTGCCCGTAAGCTCCATTCTAGCAAGACCCCAGTCGTGCTCCTCAAGCTGGACATTACAAAGGCCTTCGATACAGTGGACTGGGCCTTTCTCTTGGAAATCCTAAAGAAGCTGGGCTTCGGAGAGCGTCTCCTGTCGTGCATATGTGCCCTGCTCTCCACGACCACGACGCGAGTCCTGATGAATGGTTGCCCTGGGGCAAAGGTGGCGAACAGACGTGGTCTCCGGCAAGGGGATCCCCTCTCCCCGCAGTTGTTCATCCTAATCATGGAGGTTTTTCACCTGTTGATCGTGAAAGCAGAAAGTTTGGGCCTTCTCACCAGGCTCGCCACCATAGGACTCCGACATCGGACCTCGATCTATGCAGATGACGTGGTCACGTTCCCGTGGCCATCGAGTGTGGACTTTCGGGTGATCTCCGGGATCATCGAGGACTTCGACGCAGCGTTAGGTCTACGGACCAACTTTGACAAGTGCTCGGCTAGCCTGATCAGGTGCTCCACCGAAGACAGGGAACTCGTCTCCCGAGAACTACAATGCCCGATCACACCTTTCCCGCTCGCATTGCCGCGCTGCCTTCTCCCTGCGGAAGCCTACCGTGGCGCAGCTTCGATCCCTTGTTGACCTGGTGGCAGCGAAACTGCCATCGTGGAAGGCCGCCATGCTCAACCGAGGAGGGCGTCTCAAATTGATAAAGACAACGCTTTCGGCCATCCCAATCTTCACCATGATGTCCCTCGATATTCCCATTGAGACCATCGTCGCCATTAAGAAGATAATGAGGGGTTTCCTCTGGAAAGGGAGGAAAAACATCCATGGTGGCCACTGCCTTGTGGCGTGGGATAGGGTGTGCATGCCCAAGGAGCTAGGAGGGCTCGGCATACCTAACTTGCGGCTCATGAACGTCCGCGCCAGGCCGATGGTCGTGGTTGAAGCGAATGGAGGTCGGGCCTTGGCATGGTCTCGACATCCGGTCAGTAATTGGCCTCTTCACTTGACGCCGCGACTGCCTCGGTGCTGGGGGATGGAGCTACTACTCTCTTCTGGTCGGATAAATGGCTGCCATGTGGACGGATCAAGGACGTGGCGCCTAACCTCTTCGCGGCAGTCCCAACAAATGCGATCTCGACTCGTCGGGGTGTGTGAGGGCCTGGACGGGGCCTGGTTGCATGATGTCCCCTCCCGACCTGAGCGCGGTGGCCATTAGAGAGCTCCTCGAGGTAGCAGACCAGCTGGAGGAGATTACCCTGACAGAAGGTTCACAGGATGTTTTCAAGTGGGAGGATCCCACAGTCGCTACTCGCAAGGTCCTGCTACAATGCCATGTTTGTGGGTATGCGTCGATGGCGGGGCCTTCTGAGATATGGCGCTCTCGAGCCCTGCCACCGCAAGATCTCGCTCACTGGTCTGCGGAATAGATCTTGGGCGGCGAGATAGGTTGCGGCCTGGGGCTACAATACGTGGCGTGCTTCGTGACGGTGTGGTGAAACTATTGACCATCTCCTTATGGGATGTGTCCTGGCTCGAGAGGTGTGGTCTTCTTGCCTCGGCTGGTGGGGCAAAGGTCAGTGGACGCCAGAGCACGACACGAAGCTTGTCGCCTGGCTCCAGGGCAGGCGCGGCGGTAAGGGTCGCGAGCGCGATATCTGGACTGGTATCTCACTGGTCTGCTGGATGCTCTGGCGCCACCGGAACAATGTCGTCTTTGAGGGCGCCACCCCATCTTCTGCTTTGGTCATTCAGAGGATCTCCACAGAGGCCGAGCTTTGGAGAGGTGCGCGGCTCTTCCGTGATTGCCTGAGCCGAGCGGACATGTGGAGATGCCGCGAGTAGTTCGTTAGTGTGTGTGTGCTGCCACCCTCTGGGCAGTGTGGGGTTGCGTTCGTGATGTCTATGCCACGCCGCGTTGTATAACTCTGGCCTCTTAGCCCTCCTTCTATAAAAACGATACGTCTCACGTGACGTATTCTTGAAAACAAGAAAACACAGCGCACCGTGTTGCATAGTACCCATCAAACGCCAAGCCACTTTTTTTCAAAACACTAGCTGCAAGTTGCAAGAGTCCACACCACCAAGTTGGTACCCTGCTGCACTAAATTTGGCAGCACACAAGACTAGTACTACTACTAGTCAGTCAGTGTGGAATTAGATCACATAATAATAATAAAACTAAAACTGACCTACTCTCTCCTGTGTACCCACGCTCGAGCGTCCAAGTCCATCGACCGATCGACCGCCATGCGTCAACGAAGCTAGCTAGTACTGCTACCACGTAGGGGTGTTGGAGCCGACGGGAGCGAGCACTGGTCCAGCCGCGTTGCTGGACTTTGCGTTGCAACCGCTCGTCCGGATCACATTCACATGGCTGGCTGTACAGCACGCACGCACGCATCGGCATCGCTGTGACAGCTTGTTGGGGGCTGCGTACGTAGCTAGAGAAAGAAAAGAAGGAGACGTACGTACGTACGTGAGGTGCTGTGCTTTCGTCGCCGCGACATGACTGGGTCCGTGGTGGGTGCGGTTGCATGCCGGTCGGTGAGGGACATGCTAACGGGGGCTAGCTGCTAGGGGCAGCTAGGCTAGGCCTTGGTGCCCGGAGCGCGCTGATCTCACCACGGCTGTCCATCATGGCGCCGGGCGAGGCGCACGGTGTTTGGAGGACGTTCTTGTACTGCAACAGTAATGTCTTTCTGCAATCTCAGCGGAATTGCAAAATACGCGACGATACCAGCAGGCAGAAAAAGAAGTCCACTCACCCCGCATGTGGGACTGCCCGTGGGAAGCCCGTATACGCCCGCACAGTTACATACAATTTAAATTTAAGTGGGTGTCTTACAGGAGTCTGTGAAATTATGCGGGTGTCCACTATCCCGCGTATATCCATATATATCCGTAAATATGTTACTATAATTATTGCTTGTATAATGTTTATAAAAATATTTTAGTATATATAATACAATCAATATTTAGCACTTCAATGTATAAATTATTTTTTTCACTTTTTGAGTGTTCACCATTCTTTCTACCAGACATAATATTTGCTTGATTGAGAAATTCCTACTCCTTCCTATCCAAATTAATGTTCTTATATTTGGCTAGATTCGGATGTATCTAGCACTAAATATGTCTAGATATATTCAAATCTAGACAAATATAAAAATATTAATTTAAATCGAAATAGTTTTTTTAATGTTACATTTCGATCGCGACTTCCACTTAAAACCCACTATTTTTCTTTGTTCTGCATGATCCCACATAGCCTTTTATGTGGGCTTGGGTAGTGGGCTCCGCCGCGGGCAGTCCACTCCCACCTACACCCTGTGAACCCCGCATGCCGATCCTGACCCAGAGGCCGGGGCTGGAGACTGGAGAGAGTGTCGGCGTCGGGTGGGACTTGGGAGTGGAGTGGCCTCGTTCCGCCAACAGGATCCCGCGGTCGACCCCGCGTCGGCGTGCAGCGAGCGTGGGCGAGATGGCGGAGTACGCCGCACCCATCATCGATCACGGGAAAGAAAAAGATTCGCCCTCGCGTCGCGCGCGCCGTGGCGGAGCACAGCAGCGCGCGGGGGTGCAAACGTATGTACGTAGAGCGCGATAGATACGGCAGGCCCTGTGGATCCCCTGTCACTGTGCCTCGGATCAATGCCAGTATCATTATGTCGCCTCCTCCTCCTCCAGCAAGGCATGTTTCTCGTGCGAGAACAAGGAGTGTACCTCCATGCCGTAACGGAGAAAGGAAAGCCGTACCGTGCGTGCCGGCATCCCACGATCCAACCACTGCACGCAGCGGCAGCAGCAGCCACTGATCCGTCCCCGTCACCAGAAAAACACACGGGCGAAACAGGGGAAACTCCGCTGAAGAAAGAAACCAAAGCGGCGCACGGGAGGACGGGCGTCCAGTCCTATCCACCCAGAGTCCCGGACCCAGTCAGTCAGTGGACTGTCGAGTGCCGACCCACCCGTACCGGGCGCCCACCCACCCGTGATCCGCCTGTCTCCTCCCCCACCCGCCCTGGCCCTGCCTCCTCGGCCTCCTGCACCTCCCCTCCTCCTTCGACCGCGACCGCGACCGCCGCTCGCTGTCAAAACCCAAACCAAAGAGACCAGTCGACAGACTCGAGAGCAGCCAAATCCCAAGCAGAGCTCACCCTCACCCTCACCCTCACCCTCACACCCCCTCCTCCTCCTCCTCCTCCTCCTCCTCACCACACACGCTACACGCCACCTCCTCCCCGCCTCCCCCTCGCCCCGCCCGGCCCCGCTCTGCCTCCTTCCTTCCACGACAGCCGGCCTCAACCCGGATCCGGCCGCCACCGGGTTCGTCAAGCGAGGCCCCCGCCCGCCGTAATTCGCGGGAATTCCGTGGATTTTCTCGAGGCCCGGCTGCCTGCACGCAAGACTTGTGCGAGCAAAATCAGCTCTACTACTGCTACTACATCGCGAGGAGCTCTCGGTTTCGTCGTCCACAGAGAATTCTCTCCTCTGGGCTCGGTCCCCGGACTTTGGCCGCAGCGATGGAGACTGGGAACCCTCCCGCGGCTGCTGGCACAGGTTCGATCTCGCGCCCCCCTGTCCTTGTAATTTTTCGTTCATGCGAATTTTGCCTTTTGGGGACCTGGTTTGGTGAAAAGCTGGTCTGGTTTCACATGATAAGTTTGGCTTCGCCTAATTCAGTTGAGACGGTGGTTGATGAAGTGGACTTAACTAGTTGACTGTCTGCGTAGAAATAGTAGAGGAATTTCTTCTAATTTCAGTCGGGCCTATTTATTGTGGCCAGTATATACAGAAATAGTGAACAGAATAGTATTAGGCCAACCTGGCCATTTTGTTGCAGTAGTTGGGTGGCAGTCGCTCTTGTTGATCCGATCCGTATATATAGCCCTCCGTCTATTCAGAGTATATTCACCATGTTTTGTGCAATTCTCTCTATTTTGTACCACCAGTCCACCACCACGTCTTATGGGTTGCTCCCCTACAGATGCATCTCATGTACTGATGCGAATTGTGATCCACTTTATTTTTTTCTCTTCCGTAGCATGATCCATTCAATTGGAAACACAAAAAAGTATGAATTATTCTTGTGGCCAGTATATGTTTCTTCTTATAATATTAATATCTTCGATCTGTGTTGAATTCTTATGGTGCCAAGTTTAGCAAGTAATATCGGACACTTCAGGTTGGTAAACTTTTGTGCGCCATATTAGTTGGAGTTGTCCAAATTCAGGATAAATGATTCAATCTCGCCAATGTTAAAACGACCAGTGTTGTTCCATATATATTGTAAATCTTCTCCTCTGAACTTCTGATGACCTCATATTGTATATCAAATTCTAAAATGTAGGAAACTGTAGCGATGCACTATTCAGGGAGCTATGGCATGCTTGTGCCGGTCCGCTTATCACGGTGCCTAGACAAGACGAACTAGTTTATTACCTTCCCCAGGGTCATATGGAGCAGGTACTCAACGATCTACGAGTTCTCTGCCTATCTCGCTTGATTATTTTTGATATATATATATATATATATATATATATATATATATATATATATATATATATATATATGTAATTCCCCTCAAACTAATCACGATTTACTCTATAGCTTGAGGCAACTACGAACCAGCAGCTTGACCAGTACCTGCCGATGTTTAATCTTCCACCCAAAATCCTATGCCGCGTGGTCAATGTAGAACTCCGGGTCAGTGTTTTTTCCATCTATCTGCTGTAATCTCCTTACCTGCGAGTTTCCAGGAAATAGTTAGTAGCTGGAAATGTTGTACTTAGCTGACCGGCTGAACTCTGTAATGCAGACAGAAGCTGATTCGGATGAAGTTTACGCACAAATTATGCTGCAACCAGAAGCTGACGTGAGTCTTTCTTTTTAAACCATTGCCAACATGCAAAGAGTGTGTATTATTTTGCAATGCACAAACTTATGCCATATTCTCTTTTCATGTTGCAGCTTACTTTGTTAGTTCTGTTTCATGTTCTTCTTTATATGCACATTCATTAATTTTCCCCATTGAATTCTCTTAATTAGCAAAGTGAGCTCACAAGCTCAGGTCCTGAGCCACAAGAACTTGAGAAAGGCACAATACATTCCTTTTGCAAGACACTAACAGCTTCAGATACGAGTACCCATGGTGGTTTTTCTGTTCTTAGGAGACATGCTGAAGAGTGTCTTCCTCCGCTGGTTAGCATCGAAAGCATTTTTTTACTCCAGTTGATGTCTACACCATCTCTGGCTTATTGGAAGGTTTGTTGCTTTGCAGGACATGTCTCAGAATCCGCCATGTCAAGAACTGGTTGCCAAAGATCTCCATGGAACTGAGTGGCATTTTCGTCACATATTTCGTGGTGAGTTCACAATTTCAGCATTCAGCTTGAAGCCCCTATAAACTTCCTGTCACTATTTTCTGATTGTTTTGGTGTAGCAATTCATGCCACAATTGAATGCTGAATTGTTACCATTGTAGAAACATGCAGCATCTACTGTTCTGTTTGTTCATGAGTATGTGTGTGATCTCTCTCTTTGGTTCTATCTCATGTCTTCCTGTGTTCTTTTTTCAGGACAACCTAGGCGTCATCTACTTACAACTGGCTGGAGTGTCTTTGTTAGCTCAAAAAGATTGGTTGCTGGTGATGCATTTATTTTTCTGAGGTACACGAGTCATTTTTTATGCATTTGCACCTCTCTCCTGGTACGGTTTAATCTTGGTGAATGGTACTAAGTATTATTTGTATAATTCACAGAGGTGAAAACGGTGAATTACGGGTTGGAGTAAGGAGGCATATGAGGCAAGTAAATAGCATGCCGTCATCTGTCATATCAAGCCACAGCATGCATCTCGGAGTTCTTGCAACAGCCTCCCATGCTATCTCCACTGGGACCCTCTTTTCTGTTTTCTACAAACCCAGGTAAGGCTGAACCAGTTTTCCTTTTAGTTCTGCCCTTTTTGCATAAGCATCATCATTAATGCAAGAAAATAAAGTGTACTTCGTTGCAGATTTTAGTTAATTCAAATGGTAATTCCCTGTATTGTTGTACGCTTAGGTGTGAGATATAATTATTGCTCCTTAAGGCATTTAAGCTTAATGCTTATACTTACTGTGAATTTACTTCCGAGAATTATTTTTGCTGAAGTGGGATAACCATTATGGTTATCATTATTATGATTATGAAATTGGCGAATTTTATTTTCTCTATACAATCTTGTCTAAAAGACCTAATGCATGTCTCTGATTCTGTTGACAGAACAAGTCAATCTGAGTTTGTCGTGAGCGTTAACAAGTACCTTGAAGCGAAGAAGCAGAATATTTCGGTTGGAATGAGATTTAAGATGAAATTTGAAGGCGATGAAGCTCTTGAAAGAAGGTAATTTGGGATTGCTTTAGACAAGATGCTGGTTTACTCCAACCATCTAGATGGATATGAAAAATATTTCTGTGATTGCAGGTTCAGTGGAACAATTACTGGTATTGGGAGCACAACAACAATGCCAACATCTCTATGGGCAAATTCTGATTGGAAATCTCTGAAGGTATGGAGATACTGAGTTTTGAGGGTCCAACTAGAAGAACTATGTGTTCCTCTTGAGTGCCTGTAGTCGTTCTTTGTCATGTTTCCATGTTTGCTTTTTCACATCTAATGCTGTCCTGTAATTACTGCCAGGTACAATGGGACGAACCTTCATCCATTCTTCGACCAGATCGAGTTTCACCATGGGAGTTGGAACCACTGGATGCAGCTAATCCGCAACCCCCTCAACCACCATTGAGGAATAAGCGTGCACGACCGCCAGCTTCAGCTTCTGTGGTTCCAGAACTTCCTCCAAAATTTGGTAAGATATATAACTCTTAGCACCTGTTACAAGTAATGATCTCGTTTTACGGATACAATGCTCAGCTCATAGTCATGAATATCACATTCTGAAATAACTTCGTGCCTTCTTCAGTATTCTCGTGCTTTACATATCTAAGCTGGTGCTATTTATATCAGGACTATGGAAGTCCCCAGCTGAACCAAGCCAAACCCTCTCATTTTCGGAACCACAACGTGCTCAGGAGTTATTTCCTACTTCAATCTTCTCGTCATCATCAAATGTTGCATTCAATCAGTTCTACTGGCCAGCAAGAGAATCGAGAGAAGACTCTTATGCTGCAAGCACTAACACAGTCACAGCTGAAAGAAAGCTTGAACCAACTAGTGGTGGTTGCAGATTATTTGGGATTGAGATAAGATCTGCTGTGGAAGAAACACGGCCCGTGGTTACTGTTTCAAGCGATGGTTATGACCAAATGGCTGCATCTGTAGACGTGGACTCTGGCGAGCTCTCGCAGCCATCCAATGTTAACAACTCCAATGCCCCAGCTGGAAGCAGTGAACGTGCTCTTCTTGAGACCCAAAGTCGCCAAGTTAGAAGCTGCACAAAGGTGATAGTTCGTCACATTTTAAAGATGCTCGACTTTGAATTCTTGTAACTTGGCAGAGTGTTTCTCCTGTAGGTTTTCTTGACAGTTTTTTTTGTTCCTTCTCTAGGTAATTATGAAAGGAATGGCAGTTGGAAGAGCAGTGGACTTAACAAAGCTAGATGGGTATGGCGATCTTCACCGCAAGTTGGAGGAAATGTTTGATATACAGGGGGAGCTCTGTTCCATGCTCAAGAAATGGCAGGTTGTTTACGCCGATGATGAGGATGATATGATGCTTGTTGGGGACGATCCTTGGGAGTAAGTACCCTTATATCACTCTGTCAATTAAATGGATGCCAATTTCTGTATGCAAGTCTTAATCCCACTGATTCATGTTATTGCAGAGAGTTTTGCAGCATGGTGAAAAGAATTTACATTTATTCGTATGAGGAGGCCAAACAGTTGGCACCTAAGGCTAAGTCACCAGTCATCGATGACACCAGTAAGCTCAGTGGTGTGAATTCATCACATGAATCAGTCACTGCGCGGAGTGGCTTAGACTATGCGGCCTCATTTACCAACACAGACTGCTGAATGCTAACTTTGCTCTAATTCTGTTCTTTCTTCATTGATCAACCTGGGAAGTGCCCAGGATCCTTCACTCTGCTGGGGAGTGCTACTCATAATTGGTTCACAGACTAAAGGCATTTTCTCCCTTTTGTCATGAACTGTGGTGGCCTTTGGTCCCGTGTCAGCAAGAAATGCCGAGAAGAGTTGTCCTGGCATCATGCCGTTTCGTTACCAGTTGCTTGGTTTTAGGCGAGAACTGGGT
Organism: Avena longiglumis; assembly: GCA_030063025.1. Classification (NCBI taxonomy): domain Eukaryota; kingdom Viridiplantae; phylum Streptophyta; class Magnoliopsida; order Poales; family Poaceae; genus Avena; species Avena longiglumis. The sequence goes on from CP125976.1 coordinate 536,081,794, forward strand.
GAGCCGCAGAATGCAATATTGGCCTAGCCCCCGCCTTCATTGCTTGCTAGTACTAGTAAATATGCGTATGTATATGTATATATCTATGTTTGGATATCAGTATGAATTGATCCAATTCACCAAGTGCTACTTTTAGCAGCAGCGACCTTTTGGGTGGTGGTGGTGGTGGTGGTGCTAGTAGTATGTTTCTTGCGGCATGTAACTTATTTCTCCGTGGAAGCTATCCGTATATATCTAAGAAGAAACTTTGTGCTTTCTGCTCTTTGGCCTTTGTTCCTTCGGTCCAGTGTGATTTTTATTTTTATTTTTTTGAGGTGTCCAATGTGACTAATGACCTGCAGTACGTAAGCAGATTAGTTTATGTTCGCCCTCCCACTTGAGCCTGTTTTGAAACGTACTTTTTTTACGGTAGCTGAACCGTACTCATCGTCGGAGATGTAGATGATGATCTCCTCGTTTACAATGGTAACATTGCCGGACTCCAGCAACATTCCTTTGCTGCGTGCTCTTTGTCTTTCTCGATTTTTGTTGCGAAGGACTAGTATCTCTTCCTCCTCGGTCTATTGCTCAGCCTCAGCCTCCTACCATTTGAGTTAAGCCTCCCACCATTTGAGTTATAGTAAATAATCTTCGAGCTAGGGATGTAAATGGATCGGATCTTACCATATTTTTTTGGTGGATTCGGATCGGATAATCTTCGAGCTAGGGATGTAAACGGATCGGATCTTTACCATATTTTTTTGGTGAATTGGGATCGGAGCGGATAATGGCCGGATACGGATTCAAATGCGGATTATATCGGATTGTGGATATGGAGCGGATTGGGAACGGGCTCGTATTGGAAAAGGATAATTGAACAAATACACATAGAAAAATAAAATTTTATATACTTTACGCAAAAGAGTGGACAAGAAAGCGTGCAACACTAGATATCAGCAGTATAAAAGTGCAAGATTGGTAATGGCATAGTACAATATGCATATGTAGCATGTATAGCTAGCCGGTAAACTAACTAAATTGTCTATATATTGTGGTTATGTGGTTATGTTAAATATATCAGATTATCCTATTTGAGTATCTCGGATAGTCCGTATAAAATGTCGGATTATCCTTATCCGTCGGATATCATCAATACCATATCCGCTACCATATCCGTCGGATATCCGCTCGATAAATATCCGCATCCATATCCGCCGGATATCTAAAAACGCATACAATATCCTAAAAAACGGATGCGGATACGGATTCAGAGCGGAAATTATCCATACCAATTGCATCCCTACGCAGAGCTAGTGTTTTCCAAGAGGGCGACAACGCCTCCCATCATTCGAGTTGTAGTGAATAATCTTGTGACTATAAGCCATATCTAAGCGTGTCCACCGCGGGGCTAGTGTTTGCCAAGAGGGCGGTAGCGCGGGGCTTTATGGCGCGCGGCCACGTGGCACACAAACGAAGGAGAAGAGGCTATACACGCGTTGAACGAAATACGCGAAGGAATCGGGCATCTCTTCCTCCTCCTTGTTCTGTCGCTCAACCTCCTCCCACCATTCGAGCTGTAATGAAGTATCCTGACTGTGAGCCTTATCTAAGTGTGTCAACCACAGAGCTAGTGTTTGCCAAGAGGGGCTGCATCACAGGGCTTTATGGCACGATGCCGCGTGGCACACGAACGAAAGAGAAGAGGCTACGCACACGTCGAACAAAATACTAGGAGAGGTGACCTTGAGAACTCGCTACACACTATGATTCATGTCTCATTGTGTGAGAAGGGGTACAAAAAACAAACGGTGAAAACTAGACAAAACGTCACAAGAATTAGGGACAGAGTGGTTGGATAGGAATCGTGTGGATGTGATCCCGCTAAGCAGATGATTTTCATAGGATAAGTCGTGTGTGATGTATTAGTTATGGTTCCAGCGATCTTTCACACCACACACGAAAAGGGTCTTCATATGCGCAAGGGATCTTAATAGGACCGATCCGATCTGTACTAGTGTTTTCTTTAGTTCATACATGCATGCTATCTCATTTGGATGAGTTTGTATGGTTAGAGGATGATTTCAGGTCCTCGAAGACTGTTAAGAGCAATGGTAATATATCCCATAAAAATTGGCTCTTAAAACACGTATAAGGGACATGTAAAATTGGTTGTACACTTGTCGTCATGCGGAGATCTACTTCATCATCACTACGAGAGCGCTGATGGATTTCTACAACCAGTTAGATCTAATCTATCCTCGATCACTGAAGCACTGCCAGATCTTTTTGACATGTTCCTACTTTGATCGTGTGTTTGATCACACCTAGACACGGTGTTGCTGATCTCGTACGTATGGATAGCGTGGAAGTGTTGTGTGCAAGTGGGAGACTGTTGGAGATATGCCCAATAGACAATAATAAAATAGTTATTATTATATCTTTGTGTTTATGATAAATGTTTACATCCCATGCTATAATTGTATTAACCGAAAACATTAATACTTGTGTGTTTTGCAAACATAAAAGAAGTCCCTAGTAAGCCTCTTGTCGAACTAGCTTGTTGATTAATATATGATCATGGTTTTCTGATCATGGATATTAGATATTATTAATAACAAGATCATGGCATTAGGAAAATGATATGATGGACACACTCCTATAATAAGTGTAGCGTAATATCGAGTCATTTAGAGTTTGTTTGCTACAAGCTTTCAAATACATAGTAACCTAATCATTCGACCATGAGATCATGTTAACCACCATCACCGGATGAATACTTTGATGACATCAAACACCACTTCCGTAACTGGGTGGTTATAAAGGTGACATTAGGTATTCTGAAAGTATGTGTTGAGGCACATGGATTAAGAGTGGGATTTGTCCATCCATATGACGGATAAATATACTCTGGGCCCTCTTGGTGAAATGTCATCCAATTGGCCTGGAAGTATGTAACTAGGTCACAAGGGATGTCATATCACAGAACGAGTAAAGAGTACTTATCGGTAACAAGGTTGAACTAGGTATAGAGATACCGACGATCAAACCTCGGATAAGTAGAGTATCGCGCGACAAAGGGAATCAGTATCGTATATAAATGGTTCATTCGATCATGAAGTAATCGTAGAAATATGTGGGATCCATATGAATTTCCATATTCTTCTATTGGTTATTGATCAGAGAAGTGTCTCGATCATGTCTGCATAATTCACGAACCGTAGGCACACTTAAGGATTCGATGTTGTTTAGTACATATGTAAATGAGTTGGAGACCGAATGTTGTTCGGAGTCTCAGATTGGATCCAGGACATCGCGAGGAGATCCGTAATGGTCCGGAGAATAAGATTCATATAAGGAAAGTCCAATTCGGGATTTAGAAATGTTTTCGGTGTTTTCACCGGAATCTTCTAGAAGGTTCTAGAAGGTCCACCACCCCGGAGGGGGCCCATGGATGCACCATGCCCTAGTGGGGCATGCGGCATGGTTCCCTAGGTCAAGTCGGCCAAGGCTAGGAAGTGGAATCAAACTCTAATTTAAATAGTCAAACTCTAATTTAAAAGTCAAATCCCAATTTGGAAAGTCAAAATCCTAGTGGAGGAGGGAAAGGATTAAGGAAACCCACAAGGAGAGGTTTCCTCCTCTCCCAAGCCGACCACAAGAGGTGTTGAGGACACGGCCTCCCCCTTGCCGCCTCTCCCACCCATAAAAGGAGGGGAGGGGGTGCCACACCCCTCCACCCCCAAAAACCCTAGGCCGCCGCTTGCCCTCAAGCCGCCGGTGCCCTAGACCTATCTCCCAAGTTGCCGCCGCCTTGCCCAAGTCACTGGTGACGAGGGTTCGACTCGTCAATGCCCATTGTTATGGACTTGGGTTTCGAGAAGATGGGGATGCTAGAAGTCGTCGAACAGTTAACAGGCAAGCAACACGGGGACACGAGGTTTACCCAGGTTCAGTCCCTCGGAGGGAAAACCCTACTCCTGCTTGTCTGTTCTTGATTACGGCAGAACTGAAGGTTACATGGTACACAAATGCGTTCTGGCGTGGAGCTGTGTGTATGAGGTGTTGAGGATCCTTCTCGCCGTACCCTCCTGGCCTTTATATAGATAAGCCAGGTCTCATGATAGGTCGAGTCGGTTACAAATTAGGGTTGATACCCTTTGAAATTCTATCTAATCTAGACTTGTCCTCCAAGGATTCGAATTCTCCACGGGCTTAGGCCACCCGAAAACTTCCTGGGCTGTAAATCCTCGTGTGGGCCTTCCTTGGACTGGACCGGGTATACCAATGTTGTGCACCCGTAGGGTATATCCATGTCAGTAGCCCCCAAGTGTTCAGTTGAATCATAGATTCGACTGGAGACTCCATAATCTTTCGGGTGCTCTGCATTTGGTTCTGTCTAGGAATAAACAAGTTAGTTCATAGGGATTGTTGATGCGTGTTCCTGACTCACCCGACGGATCGGGGCCAGTTAACCGTCATAGGACAAAACAACACGATCTTCATCAGACTCGAGTCCCTGGACTCGAATCCGGAACGAATGCTGGCGTAATTCGACTCAGGCTGTTGAGGTCTTATAGGAGTCGAATCCCAGTGATTTTAAGTGGTGTACCCAACGCATCCGTCGGGACTTTCATCGCGCCTGTTGACACGGAAGTTTTCTGGCAGAGCGCCATCAGGTGCGTTACCAGGCCATCAGATGATATCTGTAGGACTTATCTTTGCATCGTATACACAACATCCGAAATTTTATCACCGGGGAGGTGTTTCGGGTGGCCAAGGAGACTGTTTTTAACTTAGCTTTAGTTTGGGCAAAGTTGCCAAAAGATTTTTGTCTTATTTGATACGAAGGATCTCAGTCGAATAATTCATAGGGTGCGTGACCAGCGCTCCTATGGGAGTAGCCCTCGAGTGTCTGTTCGAGTCGTAGACTCGATCAGAGACTTTAGTTTAGTCGTTTACATTATTAGTCCGAAGGACACATTTTTTCGAATGCGCGACCAGCGCTTCCTATGGGAGTAGAACCCGAGTCCATAGTGGAGTCACAGACTCAACCTAGGACACAAAGAAGTTTTTTCGAGGTGACGTTACCTTTGTTACTTTTCTCAGGTGCGCGACCAACTCTCCTGATAGGAGTAGCCCTCGAGTAGTTGGTTGAGTCGTAGACTCGAGTAAGTACTTTTGTGATCAGTCGAAATCGTCGAGTCGTTGCTGGCTTTGCTTTTGTGACGTCATTGCTGACGATTGGTAAGCTCAATCGTCTATGGCAGCAGAGACGATGCGATGGGACGATCATGGGTCCCACTGCCTGACTTGATATTGACTAGTCACATGTAGGCGTGGTGAAAGTTATGGCGTCTCCTCGGTTTTCGTGCGTAGTGGACGGCGTGCTGGCGACAGTTTAGTTTGATGATGACACGTGGATGGTGAGATCTGAGGCGCGCGTTAGGGATTCTCAATCGACGGTTATATGGCATCGTCCTCGGCCTTTTATACCGTGGGGGAAAACAGTAAGTTTCACCCTTCGCCATTTGCTTCTGCATCATCGCCATTGCCACCATTCCTTGAGCTCTCTGCTCTCATCATGCACTGGACGCCTTCCGCACTTTTCCTTCTTCTTTCCTTCCCTCACACCGCCGCACTCGCCACGCCAAGATGGGCAAGCCAAACAAGTCATCGTCTCATCGCAATGGTCGAAGCGCCGACGCTAGGAAGAAAGCCACGGGCGGCCCGCACCTACGGTGGCGTGGCGCCTGAGATCTTGCGAGTCGGATTTGCGCAAATTGCGTGATAACGGATTGATCTCCAAGGACAAGGAAGACGCCATCCTCCCAAGCCAAGAGGTAGTTCCTTGCCCACCCGAAGGGTTTTGGGTAATATTTTATGCCTTTGTTATTAGGGGTCTTTCTTTGCCTCCCCACGAATTCCTTTGTGGGCTTCTCTTCTTGTACGGGATTCCGTTGCATCATCTGTCTCCCAATTCTCTCCTTCACATTGCTCACTTCATCACCCTTTGCGAGTGCTGGCACATAATTGAGCCGCACTTTGGCCTCTTCCGGAGACTCTACTCTGTGAAGAGGCAATCTGGCATCGGTGGTGTTTATCCACTTGATGGTTGAATCATCTCTATCCACTCCACCGTTCAATTCTTTTCTTTCTCCATTTGCAAGTCCTTCCAGTACTAGCGCAGGAAGTGGTTCTACATCCGCGATGTCAAACCGTACAGTCAGCATTTTGGTCTTGCTCCTTTCGACTCCAAACAAGAGATCATCCGAAAGAGGTCGTGGGGGAACGACATCTTGAAGGGTGAATCTGCGGAGGTGGAGAAGATCTACAAGCGGGTGGAGGCTATCCAGTTGGTGGCCGGCAAGGCGGTCAACAACGTCGACATCATCCGTACCTTCCTGAAGCATCGGGTGAAGCCGCTCCAAGCGAGGGCGCACCAATGTTTTTGTATGCTGGCCACAGCGATCCTACAAGGGTTTCGCCTGAGGGGTTGTGTTCGGGTGACCTTGATAAAGTGCTTCGGCCTCTTCTGAAGTACAAGGCCGACGGTGACCTCCCAAGGAAATATTTGACTACCCCTTTCAGCGCCAAGAAAGTCCCCAGGTGAAAACTTTTAGTTGCGCGTAGCGCTATTTCTAATGCGAGCTATTTGCTATTGGTACTAATACTTGTACATCTTTCTTGTCTTCAATTTGCAAGACCTCAAGGTAGCAGGGATGATGCCCCCGCTTCCTGAGAAGTATACGGATGTGCCGGATAACAAAGCGGCGGAGTCCGAGTTCGAGCTTCCCCCGGCGCAATCTCCTTCCGCGGAAGCCCCAAGATGAGCGAAGGGCAGACCCAAAAGCGGTCCCGAAGTGAAACTTCGGGTGGGGTGACGCCACCAACTCCGAAGGGTCCGTCCTTCCTCGAGCAACATGGTGGGGATGAGGGTGCAACGTCCACACCCTTTTCTGCTATGCCTATTCGGGCGGTGGCCCCCCAGTTTCCAGCCAAGAAGAAGAAGGAGAAGGAGGCTCCTGTCTTCAACCTGTCAGACATATCGTCGTAAGTTCTGCTTGACCAAACTTTTGTAGTTGTGCTGACGTTCTAAGTATTAGCCTGATGTTGATTTGATTTCTTGCAAGTGCTAGCAGTAATCACTTGAAGGAGTACCTTAATGAGGACACCGAAGAGATGATCGTGAAATCGAAGCCGACGTATTCGTTTCCCAAGATAGTGGCCAACTCCAAAGATGAGGGTTCGAGCTCCGCGAGGCGGGAGAATCATGCACTCGTGACTCGGAAGACGATATCCAAACCTTCGGAGTCCATGCCAGACCACGTAAGTGTATTTATTTCATTGCATAGGGGGAACCCCCAAGTCCTTTTACTCATCAGACATGCTGGCCTTTTTTGCAGCCTTTTGTCCACGGCGCCAATCTCCTCATCCAGCAGCATTTGTCGCTGGAGGGTGAACTCAAGCAAATCCAAGGTGCGTAGGTTTCTTCTTTACTATTTTTCGAGTCATTAAGTTTGTTTTTGTATTCATCCAATGTTTCTCCATGCTGCAGATGAGAACAATGCTGCTCTCCGTAGGCTGAACGCTCTCTAAATGAGCCTCGGCCAAGCGGAGAAGAGGGCAATGATGCGTGTTGACGCCCCATTGGGAAACCCCAAGAGCAAGGTATGATGCAGCACAGCAGCAAGTTTTCCCTCAGTAAGAAACCGAGGTTATCGAACCAGTAGGAGGAAGGAAACGCCTCAAAGGTGTTGCAAGCAATGTGGAAACCTGCACAACACAAACTCAAGACTTTGCCCCAACTAACAGTGAGGTTGTTAATCTCATCGATTGCTGTAACAAGGGATTAACTGTATGGTGTGGAAGGTGATGATGGTTTGCAGCAAGTAAACAGTAACAGTGGAAGATGTATCAATGGTAAAGATTGGACCGGGGTCCATAGTTCACTGGAGGTGTTCTCCTTAGATAAACAAACATGGCATGTTGGGTAAACGAATTACAGCAGGGCAATTGACAGGACTGATCAAGGCATAACAATGCAGTACTAGACAAAAAGATCCTATGATATTCGATTGGGCAATACAACAATATACATAGACCTCCATCCAACTGCATCTATGACTTGAAGTCCACCTTTGGGTTATCATCCGAACCCCCTCAGTATTAAGTTGCAAGCAACAGACAACTGCTTTAAGCAAAGTGTGTAAGGTAAATAATCCACTTGTTCCATGAACAAGAGACCTTTGTTTTCTCCCTAGTGGCAATAACACATCTACAACCGTAGAGATTTCTGTCACTTCCCTTGATTAAGTAGAGGCATGAACCCACTATCGAGCATAAATACCCTCTCTTGGAGTCACTAGAAACTACTTGGCCAAGATAGCTACTAACAACGGAGAGCATGCAAGATCACAAACAACACAGACATTATAGAATCAAATAGACAAAACCATTAACCAATCTGACATAGTAATCTCAATATTCATCGGATCCCCGCAAACACAACATTCATGATTACAAATAGATTAGATCTTGATCATGAACGGAGCTCACAAGATCTAGACATGAATGCACAAGGAGGAGATACAACCATCTAGCTACTAAATGGACATGTAGTCCAAGGTGGAACTACTCACGCTTCGTACCGAAGGCTGGCATGATGAAGAAGAAGGCCTCCGGGATGATCTCCCCTCCGGTAGGGTGCCGTGAAGAGCTTCAGATCCCCCTGATCTAGGGACGATGGTGGCGGCGGCTATAGAAGGTTTCGTGGAATTTTTATCGGGTGCCTAGGGTTTCTGCATCGGGGGCTTCTTATAGGCGAAGAGGCGAGGCAAGGGGGCCACCAGGGCGGCTACACCCCCCAGGTGTGGGGTGGGACCACTCGTGCGGCCAGGGAGTGTGGCCCGCTGGTGGGTATTGTGGCATCCCGCAAAACCACTACTAGAAAATCGCGTTGAATTTGTGCATTGCATCGTCATCATCATGCATTGTTTGCCAAAAACTATTTTCGCAAAGTCCGTTTGTTTTCTAAAACGCCCCATCTTTATTCGAACGCCAAACCCCGGTCTCCGGATTATTTTTATTTGAGTGCTATCGGTTTGCAAACGGGGTTATTAAAACAAATAAAAAGTATATTATTTTTAGTGGGGCAGTCGAACGGGCCGATTGACCCGAACGACCACCCTAGAAAAATACAAACGGTCCACCTCCTAAATTCCTAAAGCTACCCACTATCCTACCCACACCCCTGGCCACCTCACTCCCTCCAATAGCCTCTCGCCACCTCAGCTCCCCTCTCCCCTCTACCCAATCCCCACCTGCCACTTGTCCTAGCCCTCTCCCTGTCCTCACCCACCAACCCCAGCTGTCCCCACCCAGGGCCACGCACACCCAACACACAGCACACACGCCTGGCCACTTTCCCACCAACCCCTGCCTGGCCACAGCTCCCTGCCCTGGGCCCAGTCAACCCCACCTCCCAGCATGGCACCTCCCTGAAACCCCTCCCCCAGGCCGAACCTTCCCCTGGCCCCGTCCCCACCTGGGCCCACCGCCCAACTCCCCCGTCTCCCACCTCGCGTCTACCTCCTCCCTCCTCTGCTAGCCGCTCCTCTCGATCGCCGCCTCTACCCAACCAGCCCCCTCGCCTCACCGCAGAACCGCCTCGCCTCCGGCCACTGCCCGCCGCCGCCGCTCCGCCCTGCAGCCCGAGCCCCCTCGCCCTTCGCCTCCCCCATGAGCCCTCACTGCGTCTTGAGCACGCCTCCGCCTCCGCTCACGGCCGCCTCAAGCCCGTCCTTGCCTGACCGCTCCCCTCCTACCGCCAAGCACCCCTGCGTTCGAGCTCCGGCCCCGCCTCCTCCCGCACCGAGCCCGCCCGGCGCGCCTCACCTCTCCTCGCCTCGCCAGCCGCGCCAGGCCTTCCCGCCGCCGCGCGCCTGCCCAGCCGCCTCCCGGAGCTCACCCTGACCACAGCCCACTCGCCGGAGCCCGCGCCGCCCGCTACCACCGTCGCCAGGCTCGCCCTGCCGTCGCTGCGCGTCCTCGGCCTCACGCCACGGTCGCCCGCTGAACTGTCCCGTCCGCGCCAGCTCCTCCCAGCGCCCAGCCACGCCGGACTCGGCCGCCCCCGAGCGGGCCCTCTCCCCCTCCTCTCCGGCAGCACGACCCCGCAGCGCCTCTGCTCGCCTCCCGCGTGTAGCCGCGATCGCCGTCCCTGCGTCCACCCTAGCACCATCGCGCGTGTCCTGGGAGGGTCATCGAGAGAGACCTCGGCACAAAGCCCAAGGCATGCGGGCGTTGTCGCTGACCTTGCGGCGGACTGCGTCGCCCTGCGGCCGTTACGTGACACCGCGTCACGCGAACCTCCACCGAGCCACCGCACACCGCCTGCCCTCGCCTCGGTCGTGCCCGTGTGTGCGAGTGAGAAACACCAAGTTGTGCAAGAACCACGCCTCCCACAAAATACGGACGAACAAGTACTTCGTCATGGTACGTCAAGAACCCCGGACACGGATGCCAAGATCATCGGCATGAGATCGAGACCCGGACCCGAAGACCACATGCGACAAGACCTTCGCCCCGAATGCGGAATCGAGTACCCGAACGCCAAGATCACCGTCACGGGACGACATGATCTTCACCCCGAACGCCAAGACCGACCCGACTCGTGGAACCCGACAAGAGCTTCACAACGACAAGAACGGCGTCGACCCGAAAGCACCCGATGCGCCCCGACACCGAACCAAGTACCCCTTTTCGGACGCCGAGACCGCCGAGAACCCGGATACGACAAGAACTACCCCCGATATCCGAGAACGACCCCGGAGTCCGAGAACGATCCGTCGAACCCTGGACCCCGAGACCGGACCCCGGACCCTGTCGAACCCCGAACCCCGGAACCCAAGATCGTCGAGACCCCTAACGTGTGAACCCCTTCCCGAAACCCTATTTTATCACATAATAACAACTTGTTGCATATTGAATTGTCATACTCGCATGCATATCTGTGGTTTGGGGGCCTTATGCCGATTCACCTAGTAATTAAATATGGGGCCCATATGCGGGCAAATCTAGTCTCATATCGGCCTCATTTAACTTGTGTAGAGAATCGGTACCATATCTTGCCATGTTAAACAACATTTAAATTGCGGGGTTTCTAAATAACATGAACCACCTAATTAATTGTCGGGACCCCGGTTCCGCTTAATATGACCTAATTGCATCGCACCTTGCCATGTCATTCATCCTACATGCATCATGCCGATCTTCTGCCGTTGTATTTAATAGTGCATCCGGTGTTTCTTCTAGTGTTTTGCTTCTTCGCGGATAAGGCCAATGAGTGGATGTGAGCTTCGCCCCGATCTTCGGTTGAACGTTTGACAATGTTTTCCAGGCGAGCATCTCCCCCTTTCTACCTATCTTACTTTTATAGTCTTTATTCCCTCCTGTTGATCTATTGCTATCTGTGTTGCGATGCTTTAGTTTCCGTACCTGTGATATACCGTGCAGCCCTATATTGCCTTGGACACACCCTATTACCTGTTGTTTGGTAGATAGTTGGACTTGCGCGTCGTAGTTGCTTGCTCAAGTGCTGTTGTGTGTCGTCATATGCCACAGTTGCTGATGTATTGCCGCATGTTGATGTTGGAGATGATTCTAGTTTTACTTATCGTCACTTTAATTTCTGTTTAACAACTAAAATTGAAATAAGCAGAGGCATCGGTGGGTGATAGAAAATATTTGGTTTCCGAACGCCCACTTGTGTCCCGTAAGACCCCGAGTACTTGATACCTGTTCCTTGATTTATCGCGCTATCCACATCCGGGAGGTATATGGGACCCCCAGCGAGCTTGATTCGTCTTATTTCTTGGGGCCACAAACTAGTTTGAGGTTTTATTTACGATCCTGTACTTATGCCATGCTACTTTCAGTATTTAAATTGTGCGAGGAGCACCTTTGTCGCTTAGGTAAGCGGAGTGATTACGCTGTATCGACAAGCCCAGCCACACTTTCGGTTCCCGCTACATTACCATTGACGCAAACCTTGAGTCCGTCTCGAGCTTGCTTACTCCGTTATGGATCTACTCAATGGGGTGGCCCCAAATATTCTGAATCCTGTGATTGTTCGACCGTGAAAGCCTCGTTGGGTTTTGATTTGGTTTTCGAGGTTGATCGAGCGTGTGTTGCTATTGGTGCACCCGGCCGGTAAAACTTTCAAAGCCGTGTCCGCGGATATGGACGACTTGGAGCACAGTATCTCGATCATAGACAAGCATAACTAAAGTTTACTGCTATCAATTTGACTTATAATGACTAGTAATCAGCTTCAATAAAATGGAATGGCTAATTAATATTGCCCACAATTGCTTGTTTGGTTGTCGCTTGCGACAATTGTACCTGACTAGTAAATCTTGCAACTACAACGGAATGGCTGAATAAAAGTATCAACAACTGCTGGGTTTTCGGGTTTATCTCATGCTAATTGCATCTGACTAGTAAGTGTTGCCACTATAACAGAATGATTAACTAAAAGTGCCCACTGCTTATTTTATCAAGATGATTATCTACACCTGACTAGTAATTGCCGCCACGATAACTGAATAACTAAAACTGCCAACTGTGTGAGTTCCTCGGTTGACTTCCTCGTTTGGTCTCGAGGGGGAAACACTAGGATGGGTTTGTTTGGTGATAGCTTCAGGTTGGCTCCGGTTAGGTCAATCTTATCCCTCTCTGATAACCGCCAGTTGTATCGAGTCTCTATAGGTTGTTTAGTGCATGTCGCACGCTCGATCCACCATACCTATGTAGGCGAGGACCGATTCTAGCCTCGCTGCATCGGCCTCGATCGACGCTCCTTCTTTTCTTTTGCCCTTTGTCGGCACCTTTTGTTCAAGCAGGTTTTGAGATCGACGCCGTTAGCGGTTACCCTTCCGCTTGGACCAAGTGGTTATGGACGCCATTGGTTATTCTTGAGGCTCTTAGCCCCATTTGCTTCTTGTCCGTAGTCGGACGCCTACCGCTTTCAAGGTGATTTGGATCTTTGTACCGTATATCGTATTCTTGACTCTTTGGGTCGCTGTTATATATATCTGCGTGGGTCCCATCGAGGACTGTTGTGTAATATTACTTCGTTTTCCACCCGCACGAAAGTGCCTGGTGGGCACCTTTGAATCGTTTCTATGCGGGTTTGGCGAATTTTGCTCAAACTTGCATAGGTCCGATTCTGAGGGTGTTACAGGTATCCTCCGTCTCGTACTCTAGCTTCGTGTTCCCCACGGTAAAATATTGACTTCGGCTTTTGTCCCGTCCAATTCCGAGAATATTAATTTTCTGCCTTTCTAGAACCAAAAGCAGAAGAAAACAAGCAACTTGCACTGTGGCAACTTGTTAATAGGTTAGTACCAGAAAACATATAAAAACATCTCAAAGTGTGGACAAAGCAAAGTAAAGTAGATAGTAAACAAGCATGGAACATTAAAAATTATAGATACGTTTCCGACGTATCAGGCAACGGATAAGTAAAGTATCGCGCGACAAAAGGGAATCGGTATCATATATAAATGGTCCATTCGATCATGAAGTAATCATAGAAATATGTGGGAGCCATATGAATTTCCATATTCCTCTATTGGTTGTTGATCAGAGAAGTGTCTCGATCATGTCTGCATAATTCACGAACCATAGGCACACTTAAGGATTCAATGTTGTTTAGTACATATGTAAATGAGTTGGAGACTGAATGTTGTTCGGAGTTTCAGATTGGATCCAGGACATCACGAGGAGATCTGTAATGTTCCAAAGAATAAGATTCATATAAGGAAATTCCAATTCCGGGATTCGGAAATGTTTTTGGTGTTTTCACCAGAATCTTCTAGAAGGTTCTAGAAGGCACACCACCCCGGAGGGGGTCCCATGGATGCACCATGCCCTAGTGGGGCATGCGGCATGGTTCCCTAGGTCAAGTCGGCCAAGGCTAGGAAGTGGGAATCAAACTCTAGTTTAAATAGTCAAACTCTAATTTAGAAAAAGTCAAATCCCAATTTGGAAAGTCAAAATCCTAGTGGAGGAGGGAAAGGAAACCCACAAGGTCGAGGTTTCCCTCTCCCTCCCCAAGCCGCCGACCTTCTTACACAAGAGGTGTTGGGGTAGGACACGGCCTCCCCCTTGCCGCCTCTCCCACCCATAAAAGGAGGGGAGGGGGCGCCACACCCCTCCACCCCCAAAAACCCTAGGCCGCCGCCTGCCCTCAAGCCTCCAGCGCCCTAGACCTATCTCCCAAGTCTCCGCCGCCTTTCCCAAGTCGCTGGTGACGAGGGTTCGACTTGTCAATGCCCATTGCTATGGACTTGGGTTTCGAGAAGATGGGGATGCTAGAAGTCGTGGAACAGTTAACAAACAAGCAACACGGGGACACGAGGTTTACCAGTTCGTCCCCGGAGGAAAACCCTACTCCTGCTTGTATGTTCTTGATTACGGCAGAACTGAAGGTTACAGGGTGCGCAAATGCGATCTGGCGTGTAGGTATGTGTATGAGGTGTTGATGATCCTTCTCACCGTACCCTCCTGGCCTTTATATAGATAAGCCAGGTCTCAGGATAGGTCGAGTTGGTTACAGATTAGGGTTGATACCCTTTGAAGTTCTATCTAATCTAAACTTGTCCTCCAAGGATTCGAATTCTCCACGGGCTTGGGCCACCCGAAAACTTCCTAGGCTGCAAATCCTCGTGTGGTCCTTCCTTGGGCTGGACCGGGTACCAATGTTGTGCACCCATAGGGTATATCCATGTCAGTAGCCCCCGAGTGTTCATTTGAATCATAGATTCGACTAGAGATTCCACAATCTTTCGGGTGCTCTGCATTTGGTTATGTCTTTTAGGTATAAACAAGTTAGTTCATAGGGATTGTTGATGCGTGTTCCTGACTCACCCGACGGATCGGGGCCAGTTAACTGTCATAGGACAAAACAACAAGATCTTCATCAGACTCGAGTCCCTGGACTCGAATCCGGAACGAATGCTGGCGTTATTCGACTCAGGATGTTGAGATCTTATAGGAGTTGAATCCTAGTGATTTTAAGTGGTGTACCCAACGCATCCGTCGGGATTTTCATCGCGCCTGTTGACACGGAAGTTTTCTAGCAAAGCGTCGTCAGGTGCGTTACCAGGCCATCAGATGATATCTGTAGGACTTGTCTTTGCATCTTAGACACATCATCCGAAATTTTATCACCGCGGAGGTGTTTTGGGTGGCCAAGGAGACTGTTTTTAACTTAGCGTTAGTTTGGGCAAAGTTGCCAAAAGATTTTTTTCGTATTTGATCCTAAGGATCTTGTAAGATCCCAAAAATACTGATCATGCTTATCAACCTCTAATCACTAAAATTAGGGTTAACAAAAACTTGGATTAAATAAAAACCAAATGAATGCATGTGTGTAGGTGATGATTGAATGAATGCATAAATGGACTTGTGTGATTAACCTAAATAGCAAGGAATGGTTTAAATATGAAAATAACATCATCTAAAACATTTCCAAGCATAAACAAATTAAGAGAAAATCAAAAACAATACAAATAAAGCAAATGGTCATTTTTGCCAATCTTGCTCAGTAGGCCACTTTGAGTGTTTCTAGTCCAAGATTTCAAACAGAAACTTTTCCATTTCTTTTCACCCCTTGCGAGACCAAGTAAAAGTGAATCAAAGCCCGCCTTTCCAACTTACAGAAACATTTGGCAACTTGATTCAAAGGATAATTGAAAATTGAATCTATAACATATGTGAAGATCCCACATGTTCAAAACCCAACTAAACCAGTGCCCCTTGACCAATCCAACTAACCAGAGACTCCCTAGTATGTACCTAGCAAACCCACCAAGTTTGAATCCAAAATTCAAATTTGAATTTCTTTCGGCCATTTCATCAAACACCTTGTGATCAGCAAACAACAAAACATCAAACACTATTAGTAGAAATAATTTTAGCCAACCTTGTCCCCTATCTAGCTCACTCTACACTCTCAGTAGATGATGAAACAAATCTAACTAGCCTTAGCACCATTGTGAGCAAGCATAGCCATCAATGGTGACCATGCCGAGAGCACCATTGCCACCCCCATGTCACCAGCAAGCTAGAGGAAGCACAAGCCTTGCCAACCTTGTCTAGGACACGCAACACCGTCCACCGCCACCCCCTGTCCAAGCCCCGATCCTTGCCAGCCCCTGGACCACACGTCAAGCTCATGCCTAGTCTCTCTGTGTGCGACCCGAGAGCACGCCAGAGCGCCGCACGTGACACCAGCCCACAGACCGCGTGTCGTCCTCGCCGCTTGCATAAGTGAGAGCCAGCACCCCAGCACCCCTCCAGACAACCTTGTTCGCCGCCGCGCGGACCACGCACGATGTGCGCCATTAAACTTGCCGTTAGACCCGCTCAGAGCGCCATGACGTTCCGATCGTTCCTTACCGCCCCACGCCGCGCCATCAAGCTGTTGAGCTTCGCCAGGAGACAACGCACCGCCCCTATCTTCGCCCATGCCATTAGCACTCTGTGCCGACGACCACGATGAGCTCCACCCGTGCCCATCGGTCCCCTTCAGGCACTATAAATAGAGGCCTTCCCAGCTCAAACCCTTCACACCATCTCACTCCCCACCTCTCACTGATTACACACACTCACCCCCGGAGCAAGGCGAGCACCAGGTGGCCGGAATTGCACCGGAGTTCGCCACTACAGAGGAGGAGAGGTGCCGTCGATTGGAGCCTCCCTAGGAGGAGCTGCCGGTACCATGATAATCGCCGTCGTCGACTTCGTTGTTCGCCCCCATCGCCGACCATCGCCGGAGCCCCGGTGAGCCTCCCACGACCCCCACTGGCCGCGCTAGGGTTCTGTCTCACCGTCGTTGCCCGACGTGGACGATGAACCACTGCCGTAGGATTAGAACTCGATCGCATGGCCTAGATTCACCCATACCGCTTCGTCACCGTACATCGACGCAGTGGGGTCGCCACTTAACCAGCCCCATGCTGCGTGGGCCAGCCCAGTTAAACCTCCCCCGCGACCCAACAATTCAAACTTAGGTTTATTCATTTAATTCCAAACTTAGTTCTATACCTAGATTCAAAAATCAATCCAGCTGGATTCACTAAACCAAAATGCATGAAACCAATTTTGTTAGAAAGGTACTAGAGTGCTTAATCCAAGACCGTTGGATTCAAACCATTTAGAGTTGTAGATCACCCATGGTAAAAATAACAAGGCAGAAGCTTTTATGCATTCAAACATTTTTCAAAATTCAACCATGAAAGCTTTTGAGTTGATTCCAACTCTAAAAAATCACATTTAACCATACCTTTCAGAATATATAAAAATATATAGGGTTACTTGCATAAATAACGATCAAGTAATAAAACAATGCCTCACAGGCCATTCTAGTCATTTTATTTAATTAAAATAAAAAGGTTAAACCTTATTAAATTGTGACACCACTTTAAATCACATTCCCATGTACTGAAATATGTGGTGATGACATGTGTCAACATGCTCCCATGTTTAAGTTGGAGAATATTAAATCTTAAGTAGTTTTTCAATGAGTAGAAATTACTTTTCTAAAATAAAATAAATAAGATAAGTGATTTAATCTTTGTGATAATAGTGATGATGCTAGATCATCTAGTGTGAACCTTTGTGTGATAAATAGAAATAGTTAAGTATTGTTTGGTAATTGTGTACCTCGTATTTATTCATGGACGCTAGTACCGACCAAGGATACGAGGAGGAAGGAGGATACTACGAGGAAGAAGCCGAGGAAAACTTTAACCACTACTCTGCACAAGGAAAGCTAACACTTGCAACTATGAATGTTAGATAACCTATGCAATGCATTAAGCATGCTTGGTTAGATACATTTGATCATACCCAATCCTAGTTTTACTTGCAAGCTTAGTATTTTATTTCTTTATCAAGGCTTTCTATCAAAAAGTTTACTTAGTGACTTGTAGATATTAGAAAGATATTTAAAGGTAGCATAAAGAGCATAAAACTTGGCCTAAGTTAGATAAATATTGATGTCATCCTGAGGCATGAGATTGAACTTAGTTAAGAGCCAATTTCTTATCACCCCTCATTAGTATTTACCCCCACTTGTAGATGCTAGTGCTAAGCATAAAACTTGATCAACTTTAGGTGGGAATACTTGGTGAAAATGGTTATGAAAACCTTGGAATGATTGAGTCATTCTATTGAAATATTTTGACATGCGTTCTTGAACACCAGATGATTTTGATGATGAAAATGATAAGGCATGAGCCTTAGCCCTTTATAAAACGGATGGTTGTCTGGATGCGATACTATTCCAATTTTACCGTACAACCATAATACCTGAAATTTGGGTAGGGCTTGACTGTAAATTTATATACCTTAGTATGGGTTCCCTTGCAGCCAAAGTTTGAGCTGAGGCTACCTTGTGAAGATTGTCCACCTGTGCAGTACCCAAGATGACAGTTGGTCATGGTTGGGAGGCCAAACTCATAGGAGAGGTGCCTATACTAGGGCGTGTAATTGAAAGGTTAGGATTGATTATCCGCATACCGAGTATGGTGAATTCAGATTGTTCTACGGATGTATCGAATGTTGTGGTGAAAGTGTACAATCTCTGCAGAGTGTCAAACTATTTGAATAGTCGCATCATGATTATGGACAGTTGGAGTGGCCATACTGTTCTGTTTGTCAAATGTTTTCAAAATGACTTGTGAAATGATTCATGACTTTGACTTGACAACAATAGGGGTGTGATATGAAATTCAAGTTCCCACTTAGGTGTTATAAAACTTTCAAATAGCTTCTTTGCTTCTGAACTCAGTAGAGATAGATCTGGATTTTTGCAAAACAACCTAGAGCTTAGTACTTCCTATTCCAAAACCACTTCACTTGTTAGTATTAGTTTGCGAGTACTTAAAAAGTACTCATGGCTTTGTCCTCAGCTATTCCGTGGCGGACTATGAAGAGGAGTATCGGAAGACGTCGAGAGGTTACAACAACTAGGATCATCTCCCATCATCAGCATTGCCTGTGACCATGAAGATGGAGCCTTGCCTACGCTATCGTTATTATTACGTTATTCCACTGCTTGAATTGTATTAATACTGGATCATGAGATCCTTATTTGTGTAAGACCTTATGTATGGTTTGTAATGGATGATGTACTGTGTTATCCAATCTTTTATGTCTCGCAAAACGGTAATCCTGGGATTGTGGTGTATGGCATAACAGGCATCTGTGATTAAAAATCCGGGTGTTGACAAATCTCAGTCGAATAATTCATAGGGTGCGCGACCAGCGCTCCCTATGGGAGTAGCCCTCGAGTGTCTGTTCGAGTCATAGACTCGAGTAGAGACTTTAGTTCAGTCGTTTACATCATTAGTCCGAAGGACACATTTTTCGAATGCGCGACCAGCGCTCCCTATGGGAGTAGACCACGAGTCCGTAGTGGAGTTGCAGACTCGACGTAGGACTCGAAGAAGTTTTTTCGAGGTGACGTTACCTTTCTATTTTTTCTTAGGTGCGCGGCCAACGCTCCTGATAGGAGTAGCCCCCGAGTAGTTGGTTGAGTTGTAGACTCGAGTAAGTACTTTTGTGATCAGTCGAAATCGTCGAGCCATTGCTGGCTTTGCTTTTGTGACATCATTGCTGACGATTGGTGAGCTCAACCGTCTGTGGCAGTAGAGACTATTCGACGGGACGATCATGGGTCCCACTGCCTGACTTGACGTTGACTAGTCACGCATAGGCGTGGCGAAAGTTACGATGTCTCCTCGGTTTCCATGCGTAGTGGACGGCGTGCTGGCGACGGTTCAGTTTGATGCTGACACATGGATGGTGAGATCTGAGGCGCGTGTTAGGGATTATCAATCGACGGTTATACGGCATCGTCCTCGGACTTTTATACTGTGGGGAAAACAGTAAGTTTCACCCTTCGCCATTTGCTTCTGCATCATCGCCATTGCCACCATTCCTTGAGCTCTCTACTCTCATCGCGCACTGGACGCTTCCGCAATTTTCCTTCTTCTTTCCTTCACTCACACCGCCGCACTTGCCACGCCAAGATGGGCAAGCCAAAGAAGTCATCGTCCGCTGCAGCGGGGTCGAGTGCCTCCGACGCTAGGAAGAAAGCCGCCGCTCTGGCCCGCACCACCAACGACGGGTGGCGGTGCACGGAGATGCGCGACTCGGATTTGCGCAAATTGCGTGATGTCGGATTGATCTGCAAGGACAAGGAATACGCCATCCTCCCAAGCCAAGAGGTAGTTCCTCGCCCACCCGAAGGGTTTTGGGTAATGTTTTATGCCTTTGTGATCAGGGTTCTTTCTTTGCCTGCCCACGAATTCCTTTGTGGGCTTCTCTTCTTGTACGGGATTCAGTTGCATCATCTGTCTCCCAATTCTCTCCTTCACATTGCTTGCTTCATCACCCTTTGCGAGTGCTGGATCGGCATCGAGCCGCACTTTGGCCTCTTCCGGAGACTCTACTCCGTGAAGAGGCAATCTGGCATCGGTGGTGTTTATCCACTTGATGGTTGCATCATCTCTATCCACTCCACTGTTCAATTCTTTTCTTTCTTCATTTGCGAGTCCGTCCAGTACTGGCGCAGGAAGTGGTTCTACATATGCGATGTCAAACTGGACGGTCAGCATTTTGGTCTTGCTCCTTTCGACTCCAAACAAGAGAACATCCGAAAGAGGTCGTGGGGGAATGACATCTTGAAGGGTGAATCTATGGAGGTGGAGAAGCTCTACAAGCGGGTGGAGGCTCTCCAGCGGGCGGCCGGCAAGGAGGTCAATAGAGGCGACATCATCTATACCTTCCTCAAGCATTGGGTGCAGCCGCTCCAAGCGAGGGCGCACCCGATGTTTCTATTTGTTGGCCACAGCGATCCTATAAGGGTTTCGCCTGAGGGGTTGTCTTCGGGTGACCTTGATAAAGTGCTTCGGCCTCTGCTGAAGTACAAGGCCGACGAGGACCTCTCAAGGAAATCTTTGACTACCCCTTTCAACGCCAAGAAAGTCCCCAGATCAAAACTTGTAGTTGCGCGTAGCGCTATTTCTAATGCGAGCTATTTGCTATTGGTACTAATACTTTTACATCTTTCTTGTCTTCAATTTGCAAGACCTCAAGGTAGCGGGAAGATTCCCCCGCTTCCTAAGAAGTATACGGATGCGCCGGATAACGAGGCGGCGGGGTCCGAGTTCGAGCTTCCCCCGGCACAATCTCCTTTCGCGGAAACCCCCGAGCTGAGCGAAGGGCAGACCCAAAAGCGGTCCCGATGTGAAACCTCCGAAGGGTCCGTCCTATCTCGAGCAACATGGTGGGGATGAGGGTGCAACGTCCGCACCCTTTCCTGCTATGCCTATTCGGTTGGTGGCCCCTCAGTTGCCATCCAACAACAACAACAACAACAACAACAACAACAAGAAGAAGAAGAAGGAGGCTCCTGTCTTCAACCTATTAGACATATCGTCGTAAGTTGCACTTGACCGAACTTTTGTAGTTGTGCTGACGTTCTAAGTATTAGCCTGATGTTGATTTGATTTCTTGCAAGTGCTAGTAGTAATCACTCGAAGGAGTCGCTTAATGAGGACACTGAAGAGATGATCGTGAAATCGAAGCCGACGTCTTTGTTTCCCAAGATGGTGGCCAACTCTGAAGATGAGGCTTCAAGCTCCGCGAGGCGGGAGGCTCGTGCACTCGTGACTCGGAAGACGATATCCAAACCTTCAGAGTCCACGCCAGACCACGTAAGTGTATTTCTTTCATTGCATAGGGGGAGCCCCCGAGTCCTTTTACTAATCAGACATGCTGGCCTTTTTTGCAGCCTTTTGTCCACGGCGCCAATCTCCTCATCCAGCAGCATCTGTCGCTGGAGGGTGAACTCAAGCGGCTCCAAGGTGCGTAGGTTTCTTCTTGACTATTTTTCGAGTCATCAAGTTTGTTTTTGTATTCATCCAATGTTTCTCCATGCTACAGATGAGAACAATGCTGCTCTCTGTAGGCTGAACGCTCTCGAAATGAGCCTCGGCTAGGTGGAGAAGAGGGCAATGATGCGTGTTGACGCCCCGTTGGGAAACCCCAAGAGCAAGGTATGATGCAGCACAACAGCAAGTTTTCCCTCAGTAAGAAATCGAGGTTATCGAACCAGTAGGAGGAAGGAAACACCTCAAAGGTGTTGCAAGCAACGTGGAAACCTGCACAACACAAACTCAAGACTTTGTCCCAACTAACAGTGAGGTTGTCAATCTCACCGGTTGTTGTAACAAAGGATTAACTGTATGGTGTGGAAGGTGATGATGGTTTGCAGAAAGTAAACAGTAATAGTGGAAGATGTATCAATGGTAAAGATTGGACCGGGGTCCATAGTTCACTAGAGGTGTTCTCCTTAAATAAACAAACATGGCATGCTGGGTAAACAAATTACAGCAGGGCAATTGATAGGACTGAGCAAGGCATAACAATGCAATACTAGACAAAAAGATCCTATGAGATTCGATTGGGCAATACAATAGTATACATAGAACACCATCCAACTGCATCTATGACTAGAAGTGCACCTTTGGGTTATCATCCGAACCCCCTCCAGTATTAAGTTGCAAGCAACAGACAACTACTTTGAGCAAAGTGTGTAAGGTAAACAATCCACTTGTTCCATGAGCAAGAGACCGTTGTTTTCTCCCTAGTGGTAATAACACATCTACAACCGTAGAGATTTCTATCACTTCCCTTGATTAAGTAGAGGCATGAACCCACTATCGAGCATAAATACCCCCTCTTGGAGTCACTAGCAACTACTTGGCAAAGATAGATGCTAACAACATAGAGCATGCAAGATCACAAACAACACATACATGATAGAATCAAATAGACAAAACCATTAACCAATCTGACATAGTAATCTCAATATCCATCGGATTCCCGCAAACACAACATGCATGATTACAAATACATTAGATCTTGATCATGAACGGAGCTCACAAGATCTAGACATGAAAGCACAAGGAGGAGATACAACCATCTAGCTAGTACATGGACCCATAGTCCAAGGTGGAACTACTCACGCTTCATCTGAGGTGGCATGATGAAGAAGAAGCCTCGGGATGATCTCCCAGGTGCCGGAAGAGCTTCAGATCCCCCATGATCTAGGGACGATGGTGGCGGCGGCTACAGACGGTTTCGTGGAATTTTTATCGGGTGCCTAGGGTTTCTGCATCGGGGGCTTCTTATAGGCGAAGAGGCGAGGCAGGGGGGGCCACAAGGGCGGCTGCACCCCCAGGCGCAGGGCGGCCCCACCCGCGTGGCTAGGGTGTGTGGCCCCCTGGTGGGCCTTCTCCGTCTCGTACTCCGACTTCATGTTCCCCACGGTAAAATATTGACTTTGGCTTTTGTCCCGTCCAATTCCGAGAATATTGATTTTCTGCCCTTCTGGAACCAAAAACAGAAGAAAACAAGCAACTGGCACTGTGGCAACTTGTTAATATCTTAGTACCAGAAAACATATAAAAACACCTCAAAGTGTGGACAAAGCAAAGCAAAGTAGATAATAAACAAGCATCAAACATAAAAAATTATAGATACATTTCCGACGTATCAAGCATCCCCAAGCTTAACTCCTGCTCGTCCTCGAGTAGGTAAGTGATAAAAGAATAATTTTTGAGGTGACATGCACCATCAAAACCAAGATCAAACCATTTGCAAGCATTGAAAGCTGGGATCAAAGAACTCTAAACATGTGCATGAAAGATGGAGTTATAACAATATGACAAAGTAACTATGGATGCAACATGAAAGGCTACACACAAATATCATGAATAACATGCATTGAAAAATGTTTGTTTGTTTCACATACAGAAAACATGGCATAGTGGCATTCAACTTGTCCCTCATGGAGTAGCAAATAGATGCATAGGACACTTTCAAAGTTCATAAGAGTGACTAGATACAAATAGCACAAGATCAAGCAATATCAACAATATGCATCAATCAATAAGTTTTGGGACACTGCACATAGAACTAAGAATGGCAACTATGCTCTCTTAACTGGTGCCTAAAGGTAGAAGGTGGAGACTCAATATAATAGTGGAAGAAAGGCCCTTCATAAAGGGAAGCAGGGATTTCAAGTTTCAAAAGAGCTTCCGAAAATTATGGTACTTCTTAGCTTGCATCCCTCATTGCCCCTATCATAAGCATCTTGAAGTGATTAAGGTTAAAGTGAGCAAACTATGGAGTATATGCTTGACAAAGTATAAGTTGGCTATCTCATGTCCCTTGAATACGAGGGCCGCACCGCATTCTACTCAACTTTGGTCACTTGTAAGTTCTTGTCATAGTAAGTACATGTGTATCATAGAGAACCGCCAATGGGTACCCCTTGCACATGGTACAGGAGCTATCCCATAACCAAAATGACAAGGCAAGCAGACAATGAGCATCTCATCGATCTTTTTATTTACTATTTGCATATATTTTTATTGAGGATGCTTCACAGATTTCTCATTATTGTGATGCTGCAAGTTTCCACCATGATTAGGCATGGCTTAGGCTAGCGGCCCAGGCGTTTCTCTAACACAAAATTCATAACTCCATGGACTTACAAGCTCCCTCTTTATTTCACACCGGCGACATCCATAGACAGAAGAGCATGATATCAACTATGTACAAAGTACAAGTGCAATGTTGAAAATGTTCCCCATGACAGCATGGTTCTGCTAATTGCAACGTATAAGTGCAAGCATATACAACATAGATGACACAATGGTTCAAGTTTATTGGGGGCAAGGAATATAAAGTGTGCCATCAAGTTTGTGAGGGCTTTAATCACTAAGTTTTCACATAACAAAATACTTTTTAATTGGAAGATAGATGAAAACAAGAATATACTTGGAATGGTGTAACACACCATGCATATGAATTTATAGTGGACACTTTGGAATAACTTGGTTTCTTGGGAGTTGGAAGCATGAGTAGAGCTTACTCATACAAGTGGAGGCTAGCAAAAGATTGGGAGCAACCAACTAAGAGAGCAATAATGGCCATAATCATGCAGAGCGACAAAACATTACTTATCAAAGCATAGAGTGGTACTACAATTCAAGTACTAAATGATCATAGAGGCTATGGTGACTTGTTCATAGTCATAACATGGTGTGATCATGTGCCAAGTCAACCCAAACAAAGCATCAAAGGAGAATACCACAATACTATTCTTTTGCATGCTAAAACAACGCATAATTAGTTCAAGGCACACTAAGCAATCCCAATTGTTTGGAACAAGTCATGATACTTCAATAATCACTAAGCATAATGTCAAAACAACACCTACCATGTCATGCTAAAGTCTAAGTCATAGTCAATGCAAGCTCCTCTTGCACTATCAAGCAATAACTTTCTACTCCTTTCCAACACCAATTGACTTATTTGAAACAACACAACAAGAACGGGGTCCAAACTACTTTATTCAAGCAAACTAAACAAACTAAGTAAACCAAACGAAAACTAAGACGCTCCAAGAACAACACAATAGTGAATGAAATAATAAAAACGAAGTGTCTAGAAAGACCTAAGATTTTTATCATCCCCAAGCTTTGACGCTTGTACATCTTAGATATTTCTTGGGGTGACACCGGGGTGGCATCCCCAAGCTTGAGATTTTGTCCATTCTTCATCTCATTACATCATTCTCTCTCTACACCTGAAATTTTTCGTTCATACAAAACTTCACACAATCTTCATTAGCAACATTCATGTATTCAAAAGATAATAGACCTTAAGGCTAAGCTTTAGAATAGCAAAATTTTCCATTAAAAACACAAGCTATTGTAGCAACTCCTTCAAAAATCTCAGTTTCCCCAAAAAGGAATCAATAAGAAGCAAATGCAAATAATGGTAGAAATCTGTCAAAACAGACCAGTAGGTAGAAATTGTTTTTTTCAAAAATCTTTTGTTGCTCAAATTAAAAATTGTTGAACTAACTAAAGTTAGCTAACATACTGGGGGATTTATGCGTAAATTGTCATCTCAATCCGACTTACAGAGACTCTGTCGTGGTATTGCCGACGAGTACGCCATGGAGGGGTCCTCACAGTGCGTGTTTAGAGACGTGGGGGAAGGCGGACGGTTGACGGGTACGAGGTAACACAGCTTACCCATGTTCAGATCCCACGACGGTGGCGGAATCCTACTCTTGCTATAAATCACTATAAGGGAAATACGCCGAGTTATAGGTTCGCTGTGCGAGATTGTAAATTATCGTCTGAAGGTGTGCCCTAAAGACTCCCATAAGCCCGACTTATATAGTCGCCAAGTCCTAGGGTTACAGGGAAAAGTCCTAGCCTGACAGGTTACAGAGTCCTACACCGTCTATTACTAGTCTTGTGTATCTTGCACTCCAAGGCTCCGGGTACGTCGGTGGCTCCAACCGTAGCCTTCCTTTATTCGGCATGGGCCTCCCTTATGGATCCATCTAACTGGGCCGCCTAGCAGGCCATAGGCCATGCTACCAACTGTGGGCCACCCGGGTTATCTCGATAGGAGACATGCTATAAGGATACCCATATAGCATATCCCCAACAGTATCCTCCGGAGAACTCCGAGATCTTGCGTTGTCTTGCCTCTTCGTGTGGAATGCTCCGTCTAGATGGATGTCGGCAAATCTTCAAGCAATATCTTGTACTCCTCCCAAAGAACCCTGCAAGGTTTTCTCCGTCTTCAACACGTAAGTCAGAGAAATGCTGAATCTTCCATCGTACTCTTCCGTAGCCGGACTGGATCCGTCCATGCCGGAATCTTCCGATGTGACGGCTCATCTTCCTATGTCAGCTAGGGCGACGTAGGCTTAGGTGAGCGACGCCTCGTAACTCACACATGCAGAGAACGCAATCATGTACGATTTTCCCGTGCGAGCGATATGAATCGTTGCCAGGGACGGTTGGAGACGTGGCGAAATTTACGCGCATGTTCGCAAACACGTCGTCTACGCTGCAACCGTCTAATCAAGCTGCACGAATCTTGACGCTAGATATTATAAATAGTAACTTTGGTGGAATTTTTACCTTTTACCTCATTCTGTCCTCGCATCGTCTTCTTCCTCCAGTGCGTGCCTCCTCGAGCTCTCCGCGCAAAACTCACGAAAAACCCTAGCCCCAATCTGCGCCAGTCACCTCTAACCTCTCTCCATGGCTAGCAGCAGCACTTCCCCTTCCATGGCGGCGTCGAGCGAAGCCGCGACGAAGCCGGCGAGCTTTATCGTCATGCCCCCAGAGGGTTTGGTCATCCCTGCCTCGGTGGTGATTGAGTCCACCAGCGGCGACCATAATCCAGTGACGCTGGAGCCGTTGGAGGAGGAACTTGATTCTCACAACGGTGACTGGCATGGATCATACATCACCAACCGTGATATCCAGGAGCTGATCGCCGAGGGCTACCTCCTGTGGACGGAGGGGTTTCGCCCGGCCGGCCACCGTGAGGTGACACCTTCTCCTCAAGCCGGAGAAAAAGTATACCTCAAAGCCCAACTGGTACGCGGCGTCTCCCTGACCATCTCCAACTTCTTCCTCTCCGTCTTGAACCACTATAGAGTCCAGCCCCAGAACCTTTCTCCCAACAGTATCTTAGCGCTTAGCAACTACGCGGCGCTCTGCGAGGGTTACTTAGGGATAAAGCCTAGGCTAGATCTCTTCGTGTACTTCTTCACCGTCAAGCGTGAAGCCGGAGCCAGTAAGGAAGAACTTAGGAATTGCGACACCATAAACTTCAAGATCCGTCCTGGCCGGCGGTTCCCCGACATCGTCGGTCATGAGTCCTGCAAAAACTGGCAGCTTACTTACTTCTACGGCCCAGATATCCCTCTGGCTGGCCAACAAGTAACGTACCCGGACTTCGTTGACGGAGCCACCGCTGAAGCCTCGTCATGGATCCCAGGCCTACCTTCCCTCCGACTTCGATGCTTCCCGCGCCATAAGGCGAATAGAATGGTTCGTAGAGACGGGTTTGCTGGCCGGTTTGGACCTAGGCATGTGCTGGTTCATCAGGCAAATCCAACCTCTGCAGCACCGCGCGAAGCTCATGCACGAGTATACCAATTATAGAAGAGATAGCCTACGCATCTCCGTGGACAACTTCTAGAGCGACTTTGTCAAGCTCCGCCTTAAGGACATCGTCAAGGTGAAGGACAAGAAGCGTGGCTTCACCATCACCTATGAAATGTTCGTAAACAGCAAGTTCCCAAAGGTAGTTATTTAATTTTCATGTGTGACATATACTCCAGTTCTTCCGTCTTGCAAATGTCATCTCATATAACACGGTGACATCTCACTTAACAGCTTAGCAATCTAGAGGAGGACAGCCTTGCTGCCCAAATCTACGATCCAAAGATGAAGGAAGTCACGGTCGTGTCCAACGACGATGCTCCATTAGCGCGAAAGCGGAAGAGCTCCACCTCTGACGCTGCCGACGGAGGCAAGAAGAATAAGACGGAGGGTGGAGCCTCCAAGAAGACTACTACCGCCCTAGAGGCGGAGAAGAGAAAAGTTACCGGGATCCCCTTTGCCAAAGCACCCCCACTTGTGTAAGCTTCTTTCTTTCCGACATTGTCTATTTATCTGCCTTGATCCTGTACTTATGCATTTTGCGGCACCGACATCTACGACGTGCAGTCTAGAGGAGCTCCGCCGACAAACAGAAATCTTGCAAGGAAACAGCGAATCCTTTGGCAAGCTGCTGGCCGAGAGTGCTACAAACCTCATGTCATGGTGGTATCACGGCATATGCCATGGGTAGGCTAAAGTTGGGGCCGATGGACGTGGAGGAATCCGGGGAGGGATGATGCAGTGAAGACCGCACTCGTTTGAACACAGAGAAATACAATGAATATAGGATTGATACTCTCAAGAGGAGATAACACCTCATTCTATACATCTAATCTCTTATAATCTTGCCATACTTGTGGCTACAATCATGCTCCTTGAGCTGTATCTCCTATACCTCTATCTAGATATCTCTATGAGATTGGAGGAGGAAGAAGAAGGGATCCTATTCAGCAGAGAGGGGAAGAGCCCTTCGGGGCCTCTTTGAGAACGACCCCCTAGTGCTCCTTATAAAGGGGAGCCCAGGGGACAAAGATTGTTCCCCACACTTGGCATCTATGTAGCATATTCCTGGGATCTTCTTTGATGCTCAGCATATGCCTTGGCATCTTTGGAGATGCCAGGGCATATTCTCTAGCATCTTCTTGATGCCAAGAGAATATTCCATGTGCCCATGTGCTAGTCTGAGCGATGGGTCCCAAGACTGACATGGTCCTTATGAAGTCTGTCTGGCTCAATGGCATGCTCCTATGGAGTTTGGGGTGCATCTGGAGACAAATAAGAAGGCGTATGGTGTGATATACCTCGGCCCAGCCCAAAGAGAAGAGAAATGTCGGCCCAAGCATTGGCTGATTCGGCCTAGGAGAAGAAAAGGCCCAAGTGGAGAGATGCCAGCCCAGCCGGGTCATGGCTTGAGTCGGCCTAGACCGGCGAAGCGCATCCCAGATCCCTGCGGATGATGGTGGCGATGACTTCGTGGGCCGACATAGCCTGTATCAGCCCACCCGGGGTGTCTTGGTGGCCTGTGGATGTATGCTGCCGACCGAATCAGGTCAAGAAGGCCGTGGTGGGCCGTGATTGCCCGCCGCCCTCGCGGGAGGAGCTTGGGCGATGGGAAACTTCGGCTCGTGGCGGGCACGAATGAGGCTGGCCCAGCGGGTTCACAACAGGGACGGGCTTGGCGACGAGGTGTCGAGGTGGAGCCTGGGAAGGCGGGAAGGAGGTGACGGCGGGAGATGTCTTTGGTGCCGCGGGCAGGATGGAGGGAGACTGTTTGGTGGGTTGACTCGGCAGGAGCAAAGCGAGGGAGCCCTTCTCCAATGGTAACGGGATTGACCCCGGCTAAGTGGCAATCCGCCAGAGGGGGCAAATCAGTTAGTATTATCGCGAATTATATTTAATTCGGCCCAGGGATGTTTTTTCCCTTTCTCTATTATTTCATTCTCTTCGTGTCTTGTTTTTCTATTCATATATGTATTTTTATCCCCTTATGCCTTTCATCAAATCCTTTATTCCTTCATGGATATCTCTTTATACCTCAACTCTGGGGGTACCCGGGGTCATATCCTCGACATTAGTCCCCGAGGCTATGTGGGACTCGTAGAGTCGTGCATAGGCTTCATATTAAATATTGCTAGAGTTATCTTCTGAGTTATAACCTCTTGGTTATACAGTTCTTTGTCAGATAACCTTTCTGGGTAAGTTTATGACATCTGGCCATTTTAGGCACTGGTCTTTTAACCCCTTTACGCCAGTTTTGAGTTCTGGCCTTCTTGGCACTGCTCTTTTAACCCCTTTGGGTAATTTATGAGTTCTGGCCTTCTCGGGCACCGCTCTTTTAACCCCTTTGGGAAAGTTATGACTTCTGGTGATGGGGATATGCCTACCGGGGTATACCCAGCAGGACGTTTCCTACTGGCCCAGGTGCCAGCGAGTGGGCCTGCAGGACGGCGACTGGATCAAGATCTGGCGTGGACTCAAGCGACTGGAAGCTTAAGGCAAAGAAGTGTAGATAGGACCAGTCGGATTAGGTTAAAGAATCGCTGAAACCTTAACTGATTTGGTTGAGATCTGTAAACCCTAGGGAGGTGAGTCTATATAAACCTCCCTGGAGGACGCATAGAGGATACATTCCATCATACACCCAAGCGACTCGCTGCCTAGCCGCCGAGCTCGCCCCATTGTACTCTTACCATAATACAATCTAGCAGGATGTGGCATCCCGCAAAACCACTACTAGAAAATCGCGTTGAATTTGTGCATTGCATCGTCATCATCATGCATTGTTTGCCAAAACTATTTTCGCAACGCCCGTTCTGTTTTATAAAAAGCCCCAACTTTAATCAAATATCAAACCCGGGTCACCGGACTATTTTTGTTTTTGTCTGTTATCGGGTTGCAAAAGACTTGTTCGAAAATAAATAAAAATTATAATTATTTTAATGGGGCAGTCGAACGGGCCGAAGCGACCCGAACGACCGCCCCAGAATTAAATCGGTCCATTCAATCCAACCCCACCTAAATCCTATTCCCACCTAAAACTCTACCCACCCCTTGCCTCCACCTCATCCCGGCCAATCGCCACCCGACACATCAGCCCACCCCAAACCCCCCACCTCTAAGAAACTGCCACCTCACCCCACCTAATCTCTCTCCCCCTCTCCTCAATCACCCACCCAGCCCCACACACAAACACCTGACGCACACAAGACACACAGAGCACTGTGCGACCACCAGCCCCAACCCACTGACCGCTGGGGCCCCCACCTTCCTCGGGGCCACCCGCAGCCTAGCCCGCACCTTCCACCACGCTCCCACCTCTGGGCCCCACCTGTCCCCCTGACCCCACCACGACGCGCTCCTTCCCGTCTCTGCCTCCTCCTCCCCTCGTGGCTCTCTCTTCCTCTGCAGCCCTCTCTGCTCCCTCCTCCTTCCGCCCCACCTCCTCTCCACCGCCGCCTCTCCCGGACCTCCGCCCCCGCTCCCCCCTCGCCTCGCCCTCCTCCTCGCCTCCACTTGAAACCTCCTCCACCACCCCAACCTCCCTCTCGCCGCAGAACCTCGCCTCACAGCATGTCGTCCACCGAGCCCCGCCTCCGGCCTCTCCATAAGCGCCGCCCGAAGAGCTACCCGGCCTTGGCCAGCCCCGCCGGTGGACCCTCTCCCTCCGCTCGTGCCCCGCGCTCAAGGCTCTCGCCCGCCCCTCCCGCCCGCCCGTCGCTGACGCGCTCGGCCGGGCCTTCTTCCTCCGCTCCGCCGGGCTAGCCCCGCCTCGCGTTCGCCTCGCCCCGCCTCCACCGAGCTCCAGCCAGCCATGACGACCTCACCGGCCAGCGCCCCGCTGGCCAGCCCTGCCTCACACCCGCCCCCGCCGCCAAGTCAGGCCGAGCCCGCGCCTCCCGGGCCTCCGCGGCGAGCTCCTTGCCGGCCCGCCTCGATTACCACGCCGGCCCATCGCTTCTTCGCCGTCACGGCCTAATCCCGCAGGCCTTGGCGTCGCCGACGCCTCGCTGCCTCGCCGAGCTCGTCACCGGAGATGCACCGTCGATCCGCCTAGTTCGACCAACAAGACGCTGCAATTCGAACCGATGACCGAAGAGAACCTTCCGAACTCCATGAGCTACGACCACAAGCGGAACTCCAAGCACGCTTTCGAACGCGAGAACTGAAGACCGAACCGGATGTCGATACCGAAGCCGACCTGCCGAACCGAGAACTCCGCCGGTAACCGGAGTTCCCATTGGACCGGAGACACTCGAAGGGCATCTACAAGGACTTATACACGGAAGGAACGACCGATCTTCGTGGACCGATGGAAGTTGCGCGACCGAGACCCGACAAGATCTTCTCGAAGCGGAGTAACAAGAACCCTCTCGGCACCCCAAGACCGCGGAACCCCAAGACCTTCGACATGGAACCGTAGGCCGCGCCTCGACACGGCAAGCTCGACCCCGTGGAACCCGACAAGATCTGCATGCGACAAGAACGCCCGAGCCGGACCCAATGCGCCCGGCCGAACCAAGTACTCCCTCGTGAACGCCAAGGTCTACCTCACGGACAACGAGAACTTCCCCACGACGCCCGACCGTCGATGACCGAGACCCCGATGCGACAAGACCTACCTGAGTCCGAGCGACCCGTGAACCCGGACCACAGACCGAACCCCGTCGAACCCTAACCAAGACCGTCGAGAACTCTAATGTGTGACCCTTTTTCCTCGATACCCTATTTTTATAAATGATATCAACTCGATGCATATTTAATTGTCATCTCGCATGCATATCATGTGGTTTGGGGGCCTTATGCCGATTCACCTAATAATTAAATATGGGGCCCATATGCGGGCAAATCTAGTCTCATATTGGCCTCATTTAAACTTGTGTAGCGAACCGGTGATATATTCTGCCGTGTTAAACAACATTTAAATTATGGGCTTATAAATAACGAACCCCTAACTAATTGTCGGGACCCGGTTCCGCTTAATATGACCTAATTGCAGACGCCGCTTTTGCCATGCCATGCATCATACATGCATCATGCCGATCTTCCGCCGTGTATTAAATACTACATCCGGTGTTTCTTCTAGTGTTTTGGTTCTTCGGATAAGGCCGTTGAGTTGATGTGAGCTTAGCCCGATCTTGGTTGAACCCTTCGACAATGTTTTCAAAGCGAGCATCTCCCTTTTCTACCTATCTTACTTTTATAGTCTTTACTCCCTCCTGTTGATCTATTGCTATACGTATGCGATGCTCTAGATTCCGTACCCTTGATATCCTTGCAGCCATATATTGCCTTGGACACATCCTATTACCTGTTGTTTGGTAGATAGTTGGACTTATGGCGTCGTAGTTGCTTGCTCAAGTCTGATGTGTCGTCATGTGCCACGATTCTTTGATGTATTGCCGCATGTTGATGTTGGAGATGATTCTAGTTTTACTTATCGTCACTTTAATTTCGTTTAACAACTAAAATTGAAATAAGCGAGAGGCATCGGTGGGTGACAGAAAATATTTGGTTTCGAGCCCACTTGTGTCCGTAAGACCCAGTACTTGATACATTCCTTGATTTATCGCGCTATCCACATCCGGGAGGTATATGGGACCCCCAGGCGAGCTTGATTCAGTCTTATTTCTTGGGGCCACAACTAGTTTGAGGTTTTATTTACGATCTGTACTTATGCCATGCTACTTTACGTATTTAAATTGTCAGATAGCACCTTTGTACTTTGTTTAGGATGGGACACGATTCCGCTGTGTCGACAAGCCCAGTTTTGGGTTCCGATCGTTCCTGACCGTCACCCAAACCTTGGGTCCGTCTGAGCTTGCTTACCGTTCTTGGTGTACTTCAAGGGTGGCCCCTGAAATATTTCTGAATCTGTGATTGTTCGATCGCGAAAGCCTCGTTGGGTTTTGATTTGGTTTTCAGGTTGATCGGCGTGTGTTGCTATTGGTGCACCAGCCGGTAAAACTTTCCAAAGCCGTGTCCGGATATGGACGACTTGGAGCACTGATATCTCGATCATAGACAAGCATAACTAAAGTTCATCGCTATAAATTTGACTTATAATGACTAGTAATCAGCTTCACTATAATGGAATGGCTAATTAATACTGCCCACAATTGCTTGTTTGGTTGTCGCGACAATTGTATCGACTAGTAAGTATTGCAACTACAACGAAATGGCTGAATAAAAGTACCAACAACTGCTGGGTTTTGGGTTTATCTCATGCTATAGATGTCGATTAGTAAGTGCTGCCACTATACGGAATGGTTAACTAAATGTGCCCACTGCTTACTTTATCGCGATTATCTAACGACTAGTAAAGCGCCGCAACTATAATCGAATAAGTAAAAGCGCCATGTGTGAGTTCCTCGGTTGACTTCCTCGTTGGTCTCGAGGGGGAAACACCAGGATTGGTTTGTTTGGTGATAGCTGCAGGTTGGATCCGGTTATGGGATTCTTATCCCTCTCTGATATCCGCCATTTGTGTCGAGTCTTTAGAGGTTGTTTAGTGCATCTTTGCGCTCGATCCACCATACCTATGTAGGCGAGGACCGCCGAATTCTAGCCTCGCCGTGTACTGGCCTCAGTACTGACGCTCCTTCTTTTTCCTTTTGCCCTTTGTCGGCACCCCCTTTTGTTTAAGCAGGTTTTGAGATCAACGCCGTTAGCAGGGTTACCCTTCCGGCTTGGCCTGGGGGGGGTTAGGGGCGCCATTGGTTATTCTTCGTGGCTCTTAGCCCCATTTGCATCTTGTCGTAATGGGACGCTATGTCGCTTCAAGGTGATTTGGATCTTTGTATATTATATTTGTATTCTTGACTCATTGAGTCGCCGTTATATATATCTGCTCATGGGTCCCATCGAGGACTGTTGTGTAATGTTACTTACTTTTCTACCCACGAAAGTGCTGGTGGGCACCTTTGAATCATTTCTATGGGTTTGGCGAATTTTGCTCAAACTTGCATAGGCCCGATTCGAGGGTGTTACAGTGGTATCGAGCTCAGCGATTGATACCCCACAAGTCCAGCTGTAGGATAACCTAGCTAACTACCAAGTAGAGTGTCAAACTATTTTTGAAAACCGTTGGATAGTTCCGATTAGGTCTGATTTTACTCCTTACCCTCTGCTGCTCTCCTCTCACCTCTCGTGTTTTGAATCCGCTCTTCTCTCTCTTGAGTCCAGGATTTCTCGTGGTTGGGTTTCCGTCGTACCTTGTGGTTTCGCTTTCTTCCTTTTATGTGGAGGTGCTACGATCATCAATCTGCAACTTGTCGCTGTAACCTTTCCTCCAATCTTTTGTTCTTGAGCTCTTTATCCATATGTGTTCCTTGCTGGATATCAGTGTCGTTGAAAAACATATGAGAAGGACGAGCATTGGTGAAGTTGGAGTATACCTTGAGCATGTGTTGTTCATGCCAATGGAACCATCGCGGAACCTAATCATTGTGTCTTCAGACGATTTCTGCTGGCATCATCCCTTTGTTCCGGATACCTCCTATGAAGATCTTCAGTCTAAATCTCGAGAGTTGAGTTGCCTGATTCTCCTACTCATGTATAGAGTTGATGGTGTGGGTACGGGATGGACTGATCACCCTACCCGACTCTTACTGTTCGCTCTGTACATCGAACTGCTGGATCAATGTAATTTTTCCCTCTTCTAATGAAAGTTAGAGGTGGCCTTATCGTTTGATACCTCTACCTTCGTCCTTTGTTTCTCCGGAGTGTTTCCTCGACGATTAGGGACAACGACCCTTTTGTTGGTGGTGTCGCCGATTTCAAGATGAAGAAGGAATCCTTGTTGGTGGTGTCGCGAGGATCTACATGAAGCGAGAAGACGCAGATCACCGACCTCCTTTCCGGTACCATGAGGCGGATCTCGAGGGCGAGATCCATTGTTAGTGGTGTCGAATTGTGGCATCCCGCAAAACCACTACTAGAAAATCGCGTTGAATTTGTGCATTGCATCGTCATCATCATGCATTGTTTGCCAAAACTATTTTCTCAACGCCCGTTCTGTTTTATAAAAAGCCCCAACTTTAATCAAATATCAAACCCGGGTCACCGGACTATTTTTGTTTTTGTCTGTTATCGGGTTGCAAAAGACTTGTTCGAAAATAAATAAAAATTATAATTATTTTAATGGGGCAGTTGAACGGCCGAAGCGACCCGAACGACCGCCCCAGAATTAAATCGGTCCATTCAATCCAACCCCACCTAAATCCTATTCCCACCTAAAACTCTACCCACCCCTTGCCTCCACCTCATCCCGGCCAATCGCCACCCGACACATCAGCCCACCCAAACCCCCACCTCTAAGAAACCCACCTCACCCCAC
The DNA here is from genome assembly GCA_030063025.1 of Avena longiglumis. Lineage (NCBI taxonomy): Eukaryota > Viridiplantae > Streptophyta > Magnoliopsida > Poales > Poaceae > Avena > Avena longiglumis. The sequence continues at coordinate 536,118,238 of CP125976.1, forward strand.
CTAATCTCTCCCTCTCCTCAATCACCCACCCAGCCCTGGCACACACACACGCACCGCGACACGTTATCATTAAGACACCGCCTTGACGCAAATGCCACAAGACCCCACCCCAAACCACTAACCACCGGGGCCCCTTCCTCCTGGGCCACCCGCAGCCCTACACACCTTCCACCCAGGCTCCACGCGCCTCCAGGCCCCACTGTCCCTGACCCCACCAAGACGCGCTCCTTCCCCCGTCCTCTGCCTCCCTCCTCCCCCGCGTGGCTCTCTTCCTCGCGCGCGGCAGCCCCCTCTGCTCCCCTCCTCCTTCCACCGCCCCAAACCTCCTCTCCACCGCCGCCGCTCACCTCCCCCGGACCTCCGCCCCCGCCGCTCGAGCCCCTCGCCCTCCTCCCGGTGCCTTGAGCCCTCCTCCGCCCACCGCTTCCCCTCCTCTCGCCCTTGAAACCTCGCCTCACCGCTGCGCCCACTCGTCCTCCCCAGGCCTCTCCCAGCGCCTAAACATAGCTACCCCGACGCGCCGCCCGCACCGAGCCCGCCGGTGGACCCTCTCCCCTCCCGCTCAAATGCGCGCCCAGCAGCCTGGCGTCCTCGCATCCCCTGCCTCACACCCGCGCCTCGCCCGTCGCGCCGCCGGCGAGCCCTCTTCCTCCGCTCCGCCGGGCTAGCCCCGCCTCGCGTTCGCCTCGCCCCGCCTCCACTCCAGCCCGCGCATGTGACCTCACCGGCCGCCCGCCCGTCGCCGCCCGGGCCGTCCGCCCTACCTCCCCGCCCGCCAAGCTAAGTCCGCGAGCCACGCCTCCGCCTCGTGGCGAGCTCCCGCCCGCCTCGATCAGTACCGCCCGCCCGGCCCGCCCGCCCGTTCCCCGCCGCTGCGGCCTCCTCCCGGCAGCGTCCGTTGACGTCGACGCCTCGCCGGCCTCGCCTCGAGCTCATCACCGTCGGGAGATGCACCGTCGATCCGCCTAGTTCGACCAACAAGACGCGCAATTCCGAACCGATGACCGAAGAGAACCTTTTCGGAACTCCATGAGATACCCCGACCACCGAAGACGGAACTCAAGCACGCTTTGACGCCGAGAGCGAGACCGAACCGGATGTTGATACCAAGGCCGACCTCGCTAAACCGAGAACTCCGCCGAGGTAACGGGAGTTCCTACATTGGACCGGAGACACTCGAAGGGCATCTACAAGGACTTCTACACGGAAGGCGACTGATCTTCGTGGACCGCTGGAAGTTGCGCGACCCGCCGAGACCAACGACAAGATCTTCTCGGCCGGAGCAACAAGAACCTCTCGAACCCCAAGACCGCGAACCCCAAGACCTTCGACATGGAACCGTAGGCGAGCATCGACACGGCAAGCTCGACCCGTGGAACCCGACAAGATCACGCATGCGACAAGAACGCCCGACCAGGTCGGACCAATGCGCCCGAACCAAGTACTCCTAAATGAACGCCAAGGTCTACCTCACGGACACGAGAACTTCCCCACAACGCCACGACATGACCGAGACCGATGCGACAAGACCTACCTCGAGTCCGAGAACCCCCGTCGAACCTCGGACCACGAGGCCGACCCGAACCCGTCGAACCTAACCAAGACCGCCGAGAACTCTAATGTGTGACCCTTTTCCTCGATAATTTATTTTTATAAATGATATCAACTCGATGCATATTTAATTGTCATCTCGCATGCATATCATGTGGTTTGGGGGCCTTATGCCGATTCACCTAATAATTAAATATGGGGCCCATATGCGGGCAAATCTAGTCTCATATTGGCCTCATTTAAACTTGTGTAGCGAACCGGTGATATATTCTGCCGTGTTAAACAACATTTAAATTGCGGGGCTTATAAATAACAGGAACCCCCTAACTAATTGTCGGGACCCCGGTTCCGCTTAATATGACCTAATTGCATCGCACTTTTGCCATGCCATGCATCATACATGCATCATGCCGATCTTCTGCCGTTGTATTAAATACTACATCCGGTGTTTCTTCTAGTGTTTTGGTTCTTCGCGGATAAGGCCGTTGAGTTGATGTGAGCTTACCGATCTTCGGTTGAACCCTTCGACAATGTTTTCGGTAGCATCTCCCCTTTCTACCTATCTTACTTTTATAGTCTTTACTCCTCCTGTTGATCTATTGCTATACGTGTTGCGATGCTCTAGATTCCGTACTTTGATATCCCTTGCAGCCATATATTGCCTTGGACATCCTATTACGTTGTTTGGTAGATAGTTGACTTGCTGTCGAAGTTGCTTGCTCAAGTCTTTGATGTGTGTATCATGTGCTATTTGTGTGTGTTGCTATTTGTGCACCCCGGGTAAAACTTTCTCAAAGCCGTGTCATGGATATGGACGACTTGGACAATGTCTCGATCATAGACAAGCATAACTAAAGTTTACTGCTATAAATTTGACTTATAATGACTAGTAATCAGCTTCACTATAATGGAATGGCTAATTAATACCCACAATTGCTTGTTTGGTTGTCGCCGCGACAATTGTATCGACTAGTAAGTATTGCAACCACTACGAAATGGCTGAATAAAAGTACCAACAATTTCCGGGTTTTGGGTTTATCTCATGCTATCATGTCCGATTAGTAAGTGCCACTATAACGGAATGGTTAACAATGTAATGCGCTTGCTTTATCGTGATGATTATCTAAACTGACTAGTAAAAGCGCCGCAACTATAATCGAATAAGTAAAGCGCCAACTGTGTGAGTTCCTCGGTTGACTTCCTCGTTGGTCTCGAGGGGAAACACTGTGATGGGTTTGTTTGGTGATAGCTGGTTGGATCCGTTAGGTCATTCTTATCCTCTCGATATCCGCCATTGTATCGAGTCTTTATAGGTTGTTTAGTGCATCTTTGCCGCCACGCGATCCACCATACCTATGTAGCGCGGACCGAATTCTAGCCTCGCTGCATCTTGGCCTCGTCTTGACGCTCCTTATTTTTCCTTTTGCCCTTTGTCGGCACCCCATTTTGTTTAAGCAGGTTTTGAGATCGACGCCGTTAGCAGGGTTACCCTTCCGGCTTGGTGTGGCATCCCGCAAAAACCACTACTAGAAAATCGCGTTGAATTTGTGCATTGCATCGTCATCATCATGCATTGTTCGCATAAAACTATGTTCGCAAAGCCCGTTTTGTTTTCTAAATGTCCCGTCTTTTATTCAAACGCCAAACCCCGGTTGTTCCGGATATTTTGTTTGTCTAAAACTAGTTACAAAAGATAATTGAAAATAAATAAAATATTAAATCTTTTTCGGAGAGGCGGTCAGGCAGCCGATTAGACCCGAACGACTACCCTGTGAATTAAATCGCCCGCCCTTATTCCTACGGCTACCTAGAAACCTACCCAGCCCACACCTCCACATCACCCCACCCTATCCCCATCCGCCACCTCACCTTCTCTCCTCCCTCCAGCCACTAGGCTGCTGCCACCTCAGCCAAACCAGCCTACACACCAACCACGCCGGCCACACTCACCACCCACGTCCCCAGTCCACTATCCGCTGCGCCTGGCCCCCCCGCCTGTCCTGAACCTCACGCCCACCCCTGATCCACCCCTGATGGCCTCAAGGCCCACCCACCACCCCACCACTGTCTTGCTGTTCCTCTTCTTCCTCCCCCTTCTCTCCTCGCTCGCTCGCCTCCCGACCCTCTCTCCTTCATGTCCCTCAGACGCCACGCCGCTCCCTCTCCGTTTCCTCCGCGCCTCTGGCCGCCTCTTCTCCGCGCTCACGCTCCGCCTCGCCCGCCTTACCCGCCTCCATGGAGACGCTATTTACCGCCCCATCCGCCCAGCTCGCTCCTCTCTCCTCCCTCTGAGCTGCCCGAACCGTCTCACACGCACCTCAAGCTCCGCCTCCCAAGCGGCCTCCGCCCGGCCCGCGTCGCGCTTCTCTGCATCCGCCACCGCCCGTCCCCGACCACCGCTCGCCTCCGTCTGCAAGGCTCGGCGCCCCAGACGTCGCTGCCGGGCCCACTTCCGCTCCCACGGGCCAGCCGCCGCCCGCTCTCCCGTCGCCGCCCGCTCAAGACCTTCAGGCGCCGACCCGCCTCTCGCTCCCGCCCGAGCCTCAATCCGCACGGCGCTTCGGTCTCACCTTGCCCCGCCAGATCGCCCGACCGATGTTGTCCGCCTTCACGCCTCTGCGTGCTTTTGAGCCCGTGCCGTCGTCATCCCTTTGTTGCTGCCGAGTTGTTTGGTACAAGTGCAGATCTCTAGTACCGATGGGTTGCCCCAAGTCGTGTTTTGGTGATGTTCGGAAAGTGGGGCGAGAAGTTGTTGTTTGCATGGCGACCCGTGAGATGGATCGTTATGCACCCTCGGTTTCAATGACCTCCACCCAACAAGTCCGACGAGTACCTCCCAGAACCTCGGGCGACAAATCTACCGATGACCGAGGGCCGGTTGCCAAGATCCGCGGCTCGAGATACGGAACACCAAGTACGTCGAGACCCTGAAGACCCGTTCCCGGGGGCGAAGTCTGGACCCGATGACCGCCAATAACGCCACCGGTTCAACAAGCACTTCGCCGCGGAGCGCCAAGTTCTCCCTCCCGGATACCAAGACCGCCTCGATGGCGGACCCGACAAGACCCTCAACGGCAGCAGACCAGACCCGTGGACCGACAAGACCCACGCGACGATAAACGGCTCCGACCGGAAGAATCCGACGCGCCCGACACCGACCCAAGCTCGCTTCCGGGCTGCAAGACCTACCTGTTATCCGAGAATGTTCCGTCGAGACCGATCCGTCGAACCCTGACCACTGGACCCGAGACCAACCCAGGACCCCGGAACCCCAAGTTCGTCGAACCCTAACAAGATCTGCCGAACCCTAAAATGTGTGACCCTTTTCCTCAAACCCTATTTTATAACATAACAACTTGTTGCATGTTTAATTGTCATCTCGCATGCATATCTGTGGTTTGGGGGCCTTATGCCGATTCACCCTATAATTAAATATGGGGCCCATATGCGGGCAAATCTAGTCTCATATTGGCCTCATTTAAATTTGTGTAGCGAACCGGTACTATCTTTTGTCTTGATAAAACAACAATTAATTTGCGGGGTAGATATATAACATGAACCACCTAACTAATTGTCGGGACCCCGGTTCCACTTAATATGACCTAATTGCATCGCACCTTTGCCATGTCATACATCATGCATGCATCATGCCGAGCTTCTGCCGTTGTATTAAATATCGCATCCGGTGTTTCTTCTAGTGTTTTGCTTCTTCGCGGATAAGGCCGTTGAGTTGATGTGAGCTTCCCGATCTTGGATGAACCTTGGCAATGTTTTGGCGAGCATCTCCCTTTCTACCTATCTTACTTTTATAGTATTTACTTCCTCGTTGATCTATTGCTATCGTTGCGATGCTCTAGATTTCGTCTGGTGATATCCTTGTACATATAGCCTTGGACACATCCTATTTACGTTGTTTGGTAGATAGTTGGACCGTGTCGTGATCGCTCAAGTGTTTTGCTTGTCGTCGAGTACCACCTTTGTTGGAGGATGGCGCATGTTGTTGGAGATGATCGTGGTTTACTTATTGTTCACTTTAATTCCTGTTTAACAACTAAAATTGAATTAAGCAGGCATCGGTGGGTGATAGGTAAGATTTGGTTTCCGACCACTTGTGTCCGTGGACCGAGTTCTTGTCACTGTTCCGAGATCGAGCGCGCTAACCACGGTGGAGATATGGCCCCCATTGATAATTACGATTTCAAAGTATTGTCTTGGGGCCACAACTAGTTTGAGGTTTTATTTACTATCCTGTACTTATGCCATGCTACTTATGTATTTACGTTTGTGCGAGGAGCACACTGTCTGTTAGGAGCTGGGCCACGATTCCATGTGTCGGCATCCCGTTTGGGGCGTCTTTGTGTTCGATAGCCTTCCAAACCCAAGTCCGTCTCAAGACCGGCCGATTTTAATTCTGGTGTCGACTTGGTGGGTGGCCCCACGCATTTGCTTTTAGGTTCGGAACGTCGTGGCGTAGGCCCCGACATACCGATGGGTGTATGTTAACCGATCGGCAAAAGGGTCAAGTGCTGTGGATACTTTGGTGCACCCCTGCGGTTAAATCTTTTCGAAGCCGTGTCCGGTTATGGACGACTTGGAGCAGTGCTTGATCATAGACAACTATAACTAAAGTTTATTGTTTTAAATTGACTTGTTTCGATATGATTAGTACTCGACTTCACTACAACGGAATGGCTAAGTAAAAGTACCAACAACTGCTGGGTTTTGGGTTTTATCTCATGCTAAATGTCGACTAGTAAGTCTTGCAAGCGTCACGGAATGGTCAACTAAAAGTGCCATTGCTTAATTCTATCGAGATGATTATCTAAACGACTAGTAAAGTGCCGCTATAACCGAATAAGTAAAGCGCCAGTGTGAGTTCCTCGGTTGACTTCCTCGATTGGTCTCGAGGGAAAGCCAGATGGGTTTGTTTGATGATAGTATCGAGTTGGATCCGGATAGGTCATTCTTACCCCTCTGTTAACCGCCATTGTATCGAGTCTCTATAGGTTGTTTAGTGCATCTTTGCTGCCCTTTCGATCCACCATACCTATGTAGGCGAGGACCGAATTCTAGCCTCGCTGTATCGCCTCGATCTTGACGCTCCTTCTTTTCCTTTGCCCTTTGTCGGCACCCTTTTGTTTAAGCAGGTTTTGAGATCGGCCCGTTAGCAGGGTTACCCTTCCGGCTTGGCACAGGTGGTTATGGACACCATTGGTTATTCTTGTGGCTCTTAGCCCCATTTGCATCTTGTCCGTAGTGACGCCCATCGCTTTCAAGGTGATTTGGATCTTTGTGCATGTATTTGTATTCTTGACTCTTTGAGTCGCTGTTGTATATATATCTATTACATGGGTCCCATCGAGGACTGTTGTGTAATGTTATTACTTTGCTTTCCACATGCGAAAGTGCTGGTGCACCTTGAATCGTTTCTATGCGGGTTTGGCGAGTTTCGCTAAAACTTGCATAGGCGATTCTCGGGTGTTACACTTAGCTGGCGGTTATGGGCCATTGGTTATTCTTGAGCTCTTAGCCCCATTTGCATCTGTCGTAGCTGGGCTATGTCGCTTCAAGGTGATTTGGATCTTTGTATATTATATTTGTATTCTTGACTCATTGAGTCGCCCGTTATATATCTCTGGTGGGTCCCATCGAGGACTGTTGTGTAATGTTATTACTTGCTTCCACCTGCGAAGTGCTGGTGCACTGCTGTCGTTTCTATGCGGGTTTGGGCGAATTTTGCTCAAACTTGCATAGGCCCGATTCTGAGGGTGTTACACAGGAGTAGGTCTTTACCCTCCGGGGGGCGAACCTGGGTAAATCCTTGTGTCTCAGCCCTCATCTCGCACCTCAGATGGCTGGCCACCCTTGCCCCATGTTCTACTACTCGCTGCCGATTGCAGCATCTGCCGTGGTCATTCCCACGACGGTGGCGCCCACCGTGGGGCCTGGCCGGTCAGGCAGGTGTTCTGCGGCGAGATCCAATCTACCCATCAACGAGACGATCGCCACTGGCCGCATGATTGCGATCGGCGAGATGCTCCAGATCTTGCCGAGCAGCTACGTCCCGGCGGCACGACCCATCACGCGCAGCATGATCCTGCCGGTCGGCACGATCAGCCTCTTCGTCGGCCTCACCGACGTCATCGTCTCGGAGGACTCGGCTCGCATCCGCGAGTCGCCGCCATGCGACCGGCTCTCTGAGAGCCAGGCCCGCATGATCCACCGCCTCGCCTCCGAGTACGACTCGGGCCACAGCGACGCGGCCGAAACCACCGCGGCCGCGGAAGATGCGGCCCTCAACGACGACGTCGATTCGGCGACCCCGGCGTCACTCGTCGGGTCCATTGTTGCCGCGTCACCCGCGGGCTCCATCACCCAGGTCTCCAATGTCGAAGACTTCGAGGATCCCTCTATCCTTGGGATATTCGACTTCGACTCCTGGTAGGAGAACTCCGCCGACCTCCGCGATAGAACCGGCCGCCACGCCGTGACCTACATGGCGACTGGCGCCGACCCGCCGGAAGATCCATTCTCCACGCCGATCCCCCAACACGACGGCAACGGAGGTGAGAACTCACTTTGGCGGAAGCGATCGCGAGAACAAGCGCGAAAAATTTCGCCTCGGCGGTAACAGCCTTGAGGCGCGCTACCACCAGCTCCGAATCAGGTCGCGCTGAACCCCCTTATCGGTAGCCACGAGTTTCGACGACGAAACGACCGGCCCAGCGACCGAAAGCGCGATCTATGAACGCGCCACCAGGAGGAAGCACTCGGCCCCCACTAGGGTCAACGGCCAATGGCGCCCTGCCACCACCCAACCGCGCACCCCCAGGGACCAGCCACGGATCGTGGTCTCCTCACGGGAGCGAGACGCGAACGGCCTACCGCTGTTCTCCACTCCAATGGACAACCTCGTCGCAGGCCGAGCAGCAGTCGACAACATCGCAGCCACTGGTGAAGGCGCCCTGCAGATCCGATACGCAAGGCCACCTTTGCAAAGCGATCGAAAGCGAAACACAGGCGTCGACTCACAGGGTCGGATGTACTCGCGCTCATCGGGCAGCACAGCGGCCTCAAGCGGCCGCCCCATGGCGGCTAACACCCTCAACTACCCGCCACCCGAACCACTACAGCTCCAACACCGACCCGCGAACGCGACACTCTCCACCAACGACCCTCGGCCGGCGACCAACTTCGTCGCTGCCAACGGTCAACCCGTCGACGCCCGCACCCACATCATCAACAACCAAAGCTGGCGCACACGCTAGCCCGATGACCTGCGACATACCCTCACCAACCGCCGCGACGGTGAGCCGAGGGGGTCACTAAGCCGACTCGCGCCTCGGTGCTTCGGACTGATGATCCGAGGCGAGAGATACCCGCGAACTCAAGCGCGAAGGAAATGAAATCACGACCCTCGCGATCCCTTCGTGTGGCTGGATACCTACCTCATGGTGATGGGAATCGTCGGCCACACCGATCTACTAGCCGCCCGCTACCTTCCCCTGATGATGGAGGGAGCGTGCATGCAGTGGATCAACACTCTTCCCGCGGATAGCATCGACTCCTAGAAAGAGATGCGGCGCCTTCGTCGAACTTCGAGGTTCATACACCGCGCCACCACCATCGAGGACCTGGAGCGATGCATCCAGGGACCTGCGGTCGACCAACTGGGTCCAACGGGCAGGCAAGCGTAATGGTACAACGTGAAGGGTTTGGCGGCATAGTAAATCAAAATTTTCTACGGATGCGAGCAGAGGGAAAGCCAAGATCTAATCTAGGAGATGCAATCAGCGAGAGATTGGATTAGATCTTCATACCCTTGAAGATTCGCGATGAACGCCTGAGCGTTAAATCCGTGGGTGATGTAGTCGTACTACTTCTCTTCTCCTCGCGATCCGATCCGATCTAGCACCACAAGTGGCGGTGCCTCCGTGAGATGCACACGCAGCACCTCGGCGTCTCCTCCTTCCTCGGACCAGCGAGTATGGGAGAGATAGATTGGATCTACAACATGACGGCGTGGTATATGGTGGAGAATTTCTTCGCAGGCTTCGCCTACAAACAGTCGGGAGGGAGAGGAAGGTAGCAAGGCTGCTAGGGCTTGGAGGAAGGTGTGTAGGGGAGGGGCGCACCACCCTCTATATAGAGGGGCGGCAAGCCCTTGACCCTCCAAGCCTATCTCTAGTTTAAACAATTTAAACTCTCCTTATCTAGAAATCCTATCTCTAGTTTAAGCGATTTAAACTCTCCCTTATCTAGAAATTCTATCCGAGATTTAAGCAGTCAAATCTCTCTAGAATCGGCTGGGCCCTATGGGGCCTTGTGCCCCTATTTAATGCGAGGACACTCCCTCATAGGCCCATGCCCCTCCCGGAAGGTGGGGCCACGTTGGTCCCCTTCCGGAAGGTTCTAGAAGCTTCGGTACAATACCGATTAACGGAACAATTCCGAACTCCAAAACTGCACTTTGCCTTATATGAATCTTATTCTCCGGACCATTCGGAACCTCTCGTGATGTCCGGATCCCATCGAGACTCGAACAAAATTCATAAACCAATTATCCAATCTATCCTAGCGTCGAGACACGTTAAGTGTGTGACCTGCGGGTTCGAGAATATCTGAGACATGATCTTCTATCAATAATCAACAGCGGAGTGCAGGCACCCATATTGACTCCCACATTCATCGATGATCATATCGGATGAACCACGATGCGAGATTCAATCAATACCATATATATATTCCCTTCGTCTCGCGATATTTTACTTGCGAGATTCGATCGTCGGTACCGTCATACCTAGTTCAATCTCGTTCACGGCAAAGTACTTTACTCATTCCGTAATCGATATCACTTTGTGATTAACTCCTTAACCACATGCTTGCAAGCGGTGTTGATATCGATTACCGAGTGGGACGAAGTATATCTCTCCGACTTGGGAGGGACAAATTCCATCTCGATACATACAACCGCAGATACTTTCCGATCACGAGAGACACCTTTATGATCACCCTCTCATAGGATGACGTTTGATGACCTCAAAGCTTTCTTCCGATACCAGGGAGTTGTATTATCTCATGGTCTAAGGAATACAATATTTGACATAGGAAAAGCTTCGCAAAGATGAACACGATGATACGATCTAATTGCTTCGCTTAGTTTGGGTCTGTCCATCATATCATTCTCCCAATGATATGATATCATTATCAATTGACAACTCATGTCTATGGTTAGGAAACCTTAACCATCATTGATCAATGAGCTAGTCCATAGAGGCGTACTAGGGACACGGTGTTGTTCACAAACCACACAAGTATTAATGTTTCCGCTTAATACAATTCTAGCATGGAATATATAAACTTTATCATGAACAAGAATTATAATAATAACATCTGTATTATTGCCTCTAGGGCATAATTCCAACAGCCTCCCACTTGCACTAGAGTCAATAATCTAGTTTACATCTGGCAACAATCTCACACCCATGGCACTGAGGTGTTGATCATGTTTTACACGTGGAAGAGGTTTAGTCAATGGATCTGCGACATTCATATCCGTATGTACTTTGCTAATCTTGGATCTCCATACGCTATATAATCTCGGATTATATGAAACTTGCGGTTGATATGCTTGGTCTTTGGATGATATCTTGGTTCCTTAGCGAGTGCTATGGCGCCCGTGTTGTCACACAATATCTCCATGGGTCCAATGCACTTGGAACCACGCCAAGCTTCGATGATGAAGTTTGATCCAAACTCCTTCACTTGGCGCTTCTGCGGCTGACCATGTATTCCGCTTCTCGTAGATCCCCGATCACGCTTTGCTTGCGGCTTCTCGATCCACTCCTCCATTCAAAATATAAGCGTATCACATGCGAGATTTGGAATCATCCTTGTCGATTGTCGAAACTAGCATCGACGTAACCTTTTACGACAAAGTTGTTCATCACCCCATAGACTAAGAACATTTCTTTAGTTCTATTTAGGTACTTTAGGATGTTCTTCACGGCTGTCGATGTTCCACTCTGGATCACTTTGATATCTTTCGTCAAACTAAGAGCATTGGACACATCCGGTCTAGTACACATGGCATACATGATGGAACCTATGGCGAGGCATAAGGCACTTTGCTCATAGCTTCCTATCATTTCAGTAGCTGGACAGAGCCTTGCTCAATATCTTACGACAACATGACCTTTGAACCTTTCTTTGCCTTATCCATTCTGAACCATTTCAGAACTTTGTCTAGGTATGTACTCTAGCTTAAAGCTATTAGGCTTCTTTGTCTATCTCTATAGATCTTGATGCCCAATATATAAGCAGCTTCACCTAGATCTTTCATTGAAAAACACTTGTTCAAATAACTCTTCACATCGTTAAGCATGTTGATGTCATTTCCGATAATCAATATGTCATCCACATATAGTACCAGAAACGTCACCGAGCTCCCACTCACTTTCTTGTAGATACAAGCTTCGTAGCAATTTGGAACAAATCCAAAGCTCTTGATCACTTGATCAAAACGAAGGTTCCAACTCCGAGATGCTTGCTTCATCCATAAATGGAGCGCTGAAGTTTGCATACTTTACTAGCATCCTTAGGATCGACAAAACCTTCGGGTTGCATCATATACAACTCTTCATCAATGTTTCCATTGAGGAAAGCGATCTTGACATCCATCGCCATATTTCATAATCATGAAAGCAACAATTGCTAATAAAATCCGAATGGACTTAAACATCGCTACGGAGAGAAAGTCTCATCGTAGTCAACACCTTGAACTTGTCGAAAACCTTTTGCGACAATCCGTGCTTTATAAACGGTAACATTACCATCGCGTCCGTTTTCTTCTTGAAGATCCATTTGCACTCAACGGCCTTTCGGTCGCTAGGAGGGTCCACCAAAGTCCATACTTGGTTTCGCTCATGGATCCCAATTCGGTTCATGGCTTCTAGCCATTTCTCAGTCTGGGCTCATCATCGGCTTCCTCATAGTTCGTAGGTTCACCGTCTTCTACTAATAAGGCAGTCAAGACAAGTTGCCGTACCACTCGGGGAGGGCATGCGACCTTGTCGACTGCGACGTTCGATGGCAACATCGTCCGAGCTTCATGATCCTTGTCATTAGCTTCCTCTATTGTTGGTGCGGTGACGCTGGAACAATTTCAGGTCTTGCGCTACTCTCAATTCAAGAGAAGGTTCAATAACCTCGTCAAGCTCTACTTTCCTCCCACTCACTTCTTTCGAGAAAACTCCTTCTCAAGAAAGGAACCGTTCTTCGACAAACACTTTGCCTTGATTCTGTGATAGAAGGTATACCCAATAGTTTCCTTAGGGTATCCTATGAAGGCATTTCTCCTTTGGGTTCGAGCTTGTCCGGGCATCAACTTCTTGGCGTAAGCTTCGCATCCCCAAACTTTAAGAAACGACAACTTAGGTTTAGCACCAAACCACAGTTCATACGGTGTCGTCTCAGCAGTTTAGATGGAGCCCTATTTAAAGTGAATGCAGCGGTTTCTAATGCATAACCCCAAAATGATAACGGCAAATCGAAGAGACATCATTGATCGGACCATATCTAATAGGGTTCGATTCGGTGATCGAGACACACCATTGCTGTGGTGTTACGGGTGGCGTGAGTTGTGAAACGATTCCACTTGCTTTAAGATGCGTGAGAAAATCATAACTCAAATATTCACCTCCACGATCGGATCGTAGAAACTTAATCTTTACATTACGATGGTTCTCCACTTCATTACGAAATTCTTTGAACTTTTCAAACGTTTGATTTATGTTTCATTAAATAGATATACCCATATCTACTTAAGTCATCGGTAAAAGTGAGAAAATAGCGATATCCACCGCGCGTCGAAACACTCATCGGTCCGCATACATCGGTATGTATGATTTCCAACAAGTCCGTTGCTCGCTCCATCATACCAGAGAATGGGGTTTTGATCATCTTGCCCATGAGGCATGGTTCGCATGTGTGATTCAAAATCAAGAGACTCCAAAAGTCCATCAGAATGGAGTTTCTTCATGCGCTTTACACCAATATGACCTAGACGACAGTGCCACAAATAAGTAGTATTATCACTATCTACTTTGCATCTCTTAGCCTCAATGTTATGGATGTGTGTTTCATCCCTTTCAAGATTTAGAAGAAATAAACCATTCACAAGAGGTGCATGACCATAAAAGATGTTACTCATATAAATAGAACAACCATTATTCTCTGATTTAAATGAATAACCGTCTTGCAATAAACATGATCCGGAAATAATGTTCATGCTCAACGCAGGCACATAATAACACTTATTAAGGTTTAAAACTAATCCCGAAGGTAAAACTAGGGAGAGCGTGCCGATGGCCATCACATCAACTCTTGATCCGTTGCCAACGCGCATCGTCACCTCATCCCTCGCAAGCCGCCTTCTATTCCGTAGCTCCTGTTTCGAGTTACAAATATTAGCAACTGAACCAGTATCAAATACCCAGGCACTACAACGAGGGCTAGTAAGGAAAACATCAATAACATGTATATCAAATATACCTTTGATGGTGCCATCCTTCTTGTCCGCCAAGTACTTCGGACAGTTACGCTTCTAGTGACCCTTGTCCTTGCAATAGAAGCACTCAGTGTCCGGCTTGGGACCAGACTTGAGCTTCTTCTCAGCAGGGGCAACGCGCCGCCTTTCTTGAAGGGCTTCCTTGCTCCTTACCTTTCTTAAAGGTGGGGGATTGTTGACCATGAACACATGATTATTCTTTTTGATGTTCACCTCGCTACTTTCATCTTAGCAAAGTTTAGTGATCATATCGGTGGAACCAATATGATTGTGATCAACTACAAAACTTTTGTATCTAGGAGTGTCAATCTTGAGCTCCTCGGAATCTTGCAGTCCGGTTGCTCAAAGGCGTTGAGTGTAGCCCGACATCTTAATGGCGTGCTCACTATGACCTCCCTTCCTCCATCTTGTAGTTAAAGAATTTCTTAGAGATCTCATATCTCTCGAGCGGGCTTGAGTCTGAAACATGTTTTCAGCTACTCGAGAATCTCAAAGGGCGTGAACTCCTCAAAGCGATTTTGAAGATCCGATTCCATAGCATACAACATGGCGATCTTAATCAAATCATAATCATCCTTGCCTTGTTGATAAACAGCTTTTTCATCGGTAGCATCTATAGCGGCGTCACCTAGCGCTTTCTCAAGGACATAGTCCTTTTGTCCGCCAATGAGAATGATTCTCGAATGGAACCATTTGGTGAAGTTAGACCCATTGTTTCTAAGCTTTTCTATCTCAGCAAATACGTTGAAGTTGAAGTTGGACTTGGCCATGTGATCTCTGATTTGCAAGTACAATTTAGACTATGTTCATGATAAATAGTTCAACTTAATCAAATTACTAGATGAACTCCCACTAAATTCAACATCCCTCAAGTTGTTTAGTGAACACGATCCAAATTCACCACACCTAATCCGATCATCACGAGAAGAGATGTGGTTTCAATGGTGGACAACACAGTGTCGATCATATCATCCATATGACTCATGCTTAACCTTTCGGTTCTTGTGTTCCGAGGCCATATGCGTACATGCTAGGCTCGTCAAGTTAGACCCAAGTATTTCGCGTGTGCAAAAGCTTGCACCCGTTGTATGTGGCGTAGAGTCTATAGCACCCGATCATCACGTGATGCTTGGACGACGAACTTTATAGCGGTGCATACTTGGGAGAACACGGTTTTATCTTGATCTTTAAGTGAAGAATCATCTTATAATGCTACCGTGTGATCTAAGCATAATAAGATACATAAAGGATAAACATCACATGCATATAACTTTATGTGACATGGTATAGCCAATCTTCGCAATGATCTCCATCTTGTGCGTTCGGCATGATCTCCATCACTCCACCATGATTGCCTCCACCACGAATAGCAACTACAACTATTGCTAACTACTTAGCGATAAAGTAAAGCTATTACATGGCGTATAAGAAGTTGACTCATGGTCATACACAATTATAAAGACAACCATATGGCTCCGGTTGTGTACTCATCGACATGCAAGTCGTGAAACATTACAAAACATGATCATCGCATACATTATACACATCATATCTTGGGCCATACCATATCACGAAAACACTCCTGCAAAAACAAGTTAGACGCCTCTACTTTGTTGTTGCATGTTTTTCGTGGCTTATGGGAGTAGATGCTAAGAACGATTCTTACCTACGGAAAGCCACAACGGTGATATTATGGTTTCCAAACTCGGTGTTAATCCCATGAAAACTATAGTGAGAGAAACGGCATCCACCGCGCATGTGTGGTACAAGCCACACGTCAAGTGCGAGCGGTCTCATGACGACATCGCGTAAGGTTGGCTGGACCTTCAATCTCACTATCAGCGTCATAAGAAGAACACAAACAAGAGGCTTGCAACAGAAAACATCAACGCCCACAACAACCATGTTGCGTTCTACTCGTGAAACACATCTACGCATAGATCTAGCTCGATACCTTTGAAGGGTTTCGGCATAGTAAATCAAAATTTTCTACGGATGCGAGCAGAGGAAAGCCAAGATCTAATCTAGGAGATGCAATCAACGAGAGATTGGATTAGATCTTCATAACCTTGAAGATTCGACAGCGGAACGTTAAATCGGAATGTGGGTGATGTAGTCGTACTCGCTTCTCCTCCTCGCGATCCGATCCGATCTAGCACCACAAGTGGCGGTGCCTCGTGAGATGCACACGCACCTCGGCGTCTCCTCCTTCCTCGGACCAGCGAGTATGGTGGAGAGATAGATTGGATCTATAACACGACGGCGTGGTGTATATGGTGGAGAATTTCTGCTGCGGGCTTCACTACAAGCAGTCGGGAGGAGAGAGGAAGGTAGCAAGGCTGCTGGGGCTTGGAGGAAGGTGTGTGGGGGCGCACCACCCTCTATATATAGAGGCGGCCATCCCTGCCCCTCCTCCAAGCCTATCTCTAGTTTAAACAATTTAAACTCTCCTTATCTAGAAATCCTATCTCTAGTTTAAACGATTTAAACTCTCCTTATCTAGAAATTCTATCCAGATTTAAGCAGTCAAATCTCTCTAGAATCGGCTGGGCCCTATGGGGCCTTGTGCCCCTGGCCCAATGCGACCAGGACACTCCCTCATCGGCCCATGCACCCTCCCGGAAGGTGGGGCCACGTTGGTCCCCTTCCGGAAGGTTCTAGAAGCTTCCGGTACAATACCGATTAACCCGGAACAATTCCGAACTCCAAAAACTGCGCTGCCTTATATGAATCTTATTCTCCGGACCATTCCGGAACCTCTCGTGATGTCCCGGATCCCATCCGAGACTCCGAACAAAAATTCATAAACCAATTATCCAATCTATCCTAGCGTCGAGACACGTTAAGTGTGTGACCCTGCGGTTCGAGAATATGCACATGATCTTCTATCAATAATCAACAACGGGTCAGGCACCCATATTGACTCCACACATTCATCGATGATCATATCGGATGAACCACGATGCCAGGATTCAATCAATCCCATATATATATTCCTTCAGATATTGCGATATTTTACTTGCGAGATTCGATCGTGGTGCCGTCATACCTAGTTCAATCTCGTTCACGCAAAGTACTTTACTGGCTCCGTAATCCGATATCACTTTGTGATTAACTCCTTAACCACATGCTTGCAAGCGGTGTTGATATCGATTACCGAGTGGGCCCAAGTATATCTCTCCGACTTGGGAGGGACAAATTCCATCTCGATACATACAACCCAACAGATACTTTCCGATCACACGAGACACCTTTATGATTACCCTCTCATAGGATGACGTTTGATGACCTCAAAGCTTTCTTACGATACCGGGGAGTTGTATTATCTCATGGTCTAAGGAATACAATATTTGACATAGGAAAAGCTTCAAAGATGAACACGATGATACGATCTAATTGCTTCGCTTAGTTTGGTCATCCATCATATCATTCTCCCAATGATATGATCTCATTATCAATTGACAACTCATGTCTATGGTTAGGAAACCTTAACCATCATTGATCAATGAGCTAGTCCATAGAGGCGTACTAGGGACACGGTGTTGTTCACAAACCACACAAGTATTAATGTTTCCGCTTAATACAATTCTAGCATGGAATATATAAAATTTATCATGAACAAGAATTATAATAATAACATCTGTATTATTGCCTCTAGGGCATAATTCCAACAACGCGGTCAGTATCCACCTAGACACCGTGATCCACTGCTTCAAGACCTCGTGTCGCTACGAGCCCCTGGTCGCCAAGCTCAAACGAGCGTACCGCACACTCGACAACATACCGGATCTCCTGGAGATCGCCAAAAGGTACGCGGAGGAAGACCCAAACCAAGAAACCAACGACGAGTCGGGAGGAAAACGCCGCATGAGAGGCAACGACAACGGAAGACGATCCGATCTACGCTACAGCAACACTCGCCTCACCGTCAAGCACCGCAGTGACGGGCGAGTCGACTTTGTCGCCAATGCTGGATATGCGCAGCGCAAGACCAAGAGCTTCCGCCGCGACGGGGGGCAACGCCGCGACGGTGCCAACTACAAGGCGAAGCCGAGGTTCGACCCCGTGGCCCTTCTTAACCAACCTTGTGTATTTCACAGCAGGGAAGGAAAGCCCGCTACGCACACGACCGCCGACTGCCATTCTCTCAAGGAGATAGAGAAGGCACGATTCGCCGACCCGATCACTGTAACAGTGACTGAGTATTCGCCGACCCGTTTGCCGAGCTGCGACCCAATTGGTCGCCGTTATTGCGACTAGGATAACTAGTTTTTCCTTTATTCAGGAGTCGACCGCCGATTCAACTGGGCGTCCGCATTGGACCCGTATACTCTGACCGCCAGCGAATGCCTGCGACCAATCAACGACGGCCTCGGGGACTACTGATGGGGATATGCCTATCGGGGTATACCCAAAGAGGGCGTTTTCTTGGCCCAGTGCCGGCGAATGGGCCTGCAGGACGACGACTGGATCAAGATCTAGCGTGGACTCAAGCGAATGGAAGCTGAAGGCCCAGAAGCGTAGATAGGCCCAGTCGGATTAGGTTAAAGAATCGCTAAAACCTTAACTGATTCGGTTGAGATCTGTAAACCCTAGGGAGGTGAGTCTATATAAACCTCACTGGGGGACGCATAGAGGATACGTTCCATCATACACCCAAGTGACTCGCTGCCTAGCCGCCGAGCTCGCCCCATTGTACTCTCACCATAATACAATCTAGCAGGAGTAGGTATTTACCCTCCGGAGGGGCCGAACCTGGGTAAATCCTTGTGTCTCAGCCCTCATCTCGCACCGCAGATGGCTGGCCGCCCTTGCCCCATGTTCTACTACTCGCTGCCGATTGCCGCATCTGCCGTGGTCATTCCCACGACATCTGGCCTTCTTGGGCACTGGTCTTATAACCCCTTTGGGTAAGTTATGACTTCTGGCCTTTTAGGGCACTGGTCTTTTAATCCCTTTGGGAAAGTTATGACTTCTGGCCTTCTTGGGCACCGGTCTTATAACCCCTTTGGGTAAGTTATGACTTCTGGCCTTTTAGGGCACTGGTCCTATAACCCCTTTGGGTAAGTTATGACTTCTGGCCTTTTAGGGCACTGGTCTTATAATCCCTTTGGGAAAGTTATACTCCGAGTTATCTCGTTTGGGTTGCATATTTCTAACTCGTCTGATGCTTCAAATCCTACTCAAAGTTCCAGTTATATGACTCAAATTTGTGTCGTCTGTTTCCAAATCTGAGTTATATGACTCAAATCCGAGTTATCTGATTTCAAATCCGAGTTACTTTACTCAAATTCGTTTTATGTCTCGGATATGAGTTACCTGGCTCAAAATCCGAGTTATATGACTCAAATCCGAGTTGCATGACTCAAATCCGAGTTACTTTACTCATATTTGACTTACGCCTCAAATCTGAGTTACCTGGCTCAAAGTCCGAGTTACATGACTCAAATCCGAGTTACTTTACTCATATTTAACTTATGTCTCGAATCTAAGTTACCTGGCTCAAAATCCGAGTTATATGACTCAAATCCGAGTTACTTTACTCATATTTAACTTATGTCTCGAATCTGAGTTACCTGGCTCAAAATCCGAGTTATATGACTCAAATCCGAGTTACTTTACTCATATTTAACTTATGTCTCGAATCTGAGTTACCTGGCTCAAAATCCGAGTTATATGACTCAAATCCGAGTTACATGACTCAAATCTGAGTTACTTTACTCGTATTTGACTTACACCTCAA
The DNA here is from genome assembly GCA_030063025.1 of Avena longiglumis. Classification (NCBI taxonomy): domain Eukaryota; kingdom Viridiplantae; phylum Streptophyta; class Magnoliopsida; order Poales; family Poaceae; genus Avena; species Avena longiglumis. The sequence goes on from CP125976.1 coordinate 536,138,100, forward strand.
ATCTGAGTTACCTGGCTCAAAATCCGAGTTATATGACTCAAATCCGAGTTACATGACTCAAATCCGAGTCATCTGTTTGCCAAGATAATTTGATCCGATGAGATGATGTCAATTTGCCTCTGATATGGATCCGAGATTAAGTTTTGGGATATGATAATAGGGCTAATCGCTGAGAGATCTGATTCGAGATGTTGATATGAGATATAGATTCGAGATATGATAAGCTGGCAAATAGTCATCCGAGATACGAGATAACCTGGCAAGATAGTGAAATATCAATCCGAGATACAACCTAACCGAGTTGAGTCAAACTTTAGTCCAAATCAGAGATGAGCTAGTACGCCAAGTCCGAATACAAATCCGAATTATAATATACCCTGGCAAGCTGAATCAAATGTTAGTCCGAATCAGAGATAAGGTACTGAGCTGAGTTAAAGGTTAATCCAAAGCATAAATAAACTGACTCAAATTCTATCTGAATCATCAATAAGCTTGTGAGCTGAATTAAAGGTTAATCCAAAGCATAAATAAACTGACTCAAATTCTATCTGAATCATCAAAAAGCTTGTGAGCTGAATTAAAGATTAATCCAAAGCATAAATAAACTGACTCCATTTCTATCCGGATCATCAATAAGCTGGTTGGTGAGCTGAGTTAAGGGTCAATCCAGAGCATAAATAAACTGACTCAAATTCTATCTGAGTCATTAATAAGCTGGCTGGTGAGCTGAGTTAAGGGTCAATCTAAAGCATAAATAAACTGACTCAAATTCTATCTGAATTATAAATAAGCTGACTCAAATTCTGTCTGAATTATAAATAAGCTGACTCAAATTCTGTCCAAATTATAAATAAGCTGACTCAAACTATCCGAATTATAAATAAGCTGACTCAAATTCTATCCGAATTATAAATAAGCTGACTTAAATACTGATCTAAATCAACATAATGTTCTCTCAATCTAAAGGTGACTCTACGGATACGTTGGCTAGTCCCCGGGTTAAGTTATTTTCTCCCCGGGGTGAAGGATCAAGTGTTGGTGGCTGAGTTATTTGGTACTTACAATATATTTGGAGAAGTGTTTGAGTGATTCTCGCTAAGTCATACCTGCCCTGCTGAGTTATCTGGTACTTACAGTATGCTTGGAGAAGAGTTTGAGTCCTTCTTGCTGAGTCTTACCTTCCTTGATGAGTCAGACTTGGAGAGCCTCTGCGCTTACCTCTCTGTTCTCTTTTCGCTTGGGGGAGCTGAATGAGCTCTATGAGGAAAAAGTTGATGAAGATGCTCCCGCCCGGATGGAAACCCAACCAACTCCACTAAGAGGCCCCACGGTGGGCGCCAAATGTTGTGGTGGTATCACGGCATATGCCATGGGTAGGCTAAAGTTGGGGCCGATGGACGTGGAGGAATCCGGGGAGGGATGATGCAGTGAAGACCGCACTCGTATGAACACAGAAAAAATACAATGAATATAGGATTGAGACTCTCAAGTGGAGATAACACCTCATTCTATACATCTAATCTCTTATAATCGTGCCATACTTGTGGCTACAATCATGCTCCTTGAGCTGTATCTCCTATACCTCTATCTAGATATCTCTGTGAGATTGGAGGAGGAAGAAGAAGAAGGGCTCCTATTGAGCAGAGAGGGGAAGAGCCCTTCGGGGCCTCTTTGAGAACGATCCCCCTGGTGCTCCTTATAAAGGGGAGCCCAGGGGACAAAGCTTTTTCCCCACGCTTGGCATCTATGTAGCATATTCCTGGGATCTTCTTTGATGCTCAGCATATGCCTTGGCATCTTTGGAGATGCCATGGCATATTCTCTAGCATCTTCTTGATGCCAAGAGAATATTCCATGTGCCCATGTGCTAGTCTGAGCGATGGGTCCCATGACTGACATGGTCCTTATGAAGTCTGTCTGGCTCAATGGCATGCTCCTGTGGAGTTTGGGGTGCATCTGGAGACAAATAAGAAGGCGTATGGTGTGATATACCCGGCCCAAGTGCCCAAAGAGAAGAGAAATGTCGGCCCATGCATTGGCTGATTCGGCCTAGGAGAAGAAAAGGCCCAAGTGGAGAGATGCTAGCCCAGCCGGGTCCTGGCTTGAGTCGGCCCAGAACGGGCCGAACTGCAGCCGAGCCGGGTCTGCCGGATGGTTCGGTGGCAGTGACTTCGTGGTGGGCCGACATAGCCTGTATTAGCCCACCTGGGGTGTCTTGGTGGCCTGTGGATGTATGCCGATGCCGGACTGGTGCTGAAGAAGGCCCCGTGGTGGGCCGCATTGCCCCTGCCGGCCCACTCGCGGGAGGAGCTTGCGGGCGATGGGAAACTCAGCTTGTGGCGGGCCGCTACGGATGAGGCTGGCCCACGCGGGGTTCTGTGTCTACGGGACATTGGCTTGGCGATGAGGGGTGGCGAGGTAGCGCGGGAGTCGGGGGAAGGAGGTGACGCTGGCGGGAGATGTGCTGGTCGACGCTGGCGGGATGGAGGGAGACTGTTTGGTAGGTTGACTCGGCAGAAGCAAAGCGAGGGAGCCCTTCTCCTGTGGGCCGACGCGCTGGGATTCGGCCCAGCCGGGCTAAGTGGCAATTCGGCCCAGAGGGGGGAAAATCTGGTCTGTTAGTATTAGTATCAGGCCGAATTATATTTAATTCGGCCCAGGGATGTTTTTTCCCTTTCTTTATTATTTCATTCTCTTCGTGTCTTGTTTTTCTATTCATATATGTATTTTTATCCCCTTATGTCTTTCATCAAATCCTTTATTCCTTCATGGATATCTCTTTATACCTCAACTCTGGGGTACCCGGGGTCATATCCCCGACACCTCAAGATCATTGCACTTGTAAGTTTTATTTGCCTTTTGTATTTCATATGAGTATCCCACTGTAGCCCCCGAGGATGAAGACGGAAAACCATAGGTCTTTGCATCTATATGCTCTAAGAGTGACTAAGTTAGAAAACCTCTCACTGTAGCCCCCAAGCATGTAGGTGGAATAAATTATTCCGACTAGATGCTCGTAAGAGTAGCATACGTAGTGTTCTATAAATTTCAATACTGTAGCCCCCAAGCCTCTAGTTGTAACTGAATTAGTTCCGACTATATGCTTAAAGAAAAGCTAAGCATATATCCGAGTTAAAAAACTTTATACTGTAGCCCCCAAGCTTCTAATCGAAAACTGAATTAGTTCCGACTAGATGCTTAAAGAAAAGCTAAGCATAATGCTTAAATAAAAATTTCTCGTTGTAGTCCCCGAGCGTCTAGGTGGAAAATTTCCGGCTAGATGCTCCAAGAAAACCAAACAACGTTTTAACTTTGACCTTTTTTCCACAAAACGAGAGTGCTCGGAGGGGCATGGCAAATGACAAGTACCAGAAATGCGCGCAGACTTGGAAGCTAAAAAGGGTAAAACTGCCTTCTTGAAGAAACAGATCACCAAGAGCAAGCATATGTTTTCTTTTTCGCATTCCGACTTGGTTTTGTGCCCATATTCTCCGATTACTCACTGTGTACTTTTCTTTCTCCGACTTGCAGAAACCATTGCCAAGGCCAAGAATGTTGTCGAGCAATCCAAGCACATTCAAGAGCTGGATAGCGAGAACAAAATTCTTAAGCAGGAGAGGAAGGACATGCTGAAAATGCATGAGGACTCAATGAAGGCCCTGCAGGACTCCTCCACCGAGGAAATTAATCGCTTGAAGGAGGAGATCTCTATCCTAAGAGATCAGAAGAAAGCTGCCGATGAGCAGAATCAACGCCATACTGAGGCGTATAAACTCCTCCAACAAGAGAAAGAATCCTTGGCAGACACCCTCCGCAAGGAGGCCAACATCTTGATAAGTTTTCTCCGTCTTGGATTTCTGTAGTCTAGATACTCTGAATTGTTGAACTCATGTGTTCCTTGTCGGAATTTGCAGCTCCTATGGGTTTAACCCGATCGCCTCCTCCATCCAAGGAATGCATGGTTCTAGCCGGCAACTTCATCAACACCGCCATCACGCAAGCTAAGGAGATTGCCAAGCCCCTCCAGATCAACATCAAGGCATCAGACTCCGTGGCGAAGTAATCGGAGATTCTGCGCCGAGCCCCCGAGCGTATCACAAGTTGGAAATCTTCATATGCATGGGCTGGCGCAAGGATGGCGCTGTCAATGGTGAAGGCACACTATGAATATGCCGACATCGACACGGTGACCTCTGGCATTCCCGACGCAGATGGCGATGGCAAGGAGATTAACCACGAATCCATCTTGTCGCGGGTTATGACACCAAAGTTGCCGACTTGGTCGATATCAACGTCTTCGTGTCGATGAACACCATTGATGGCGGCAACCAAAGATCCTCCGAGTCTCTTCACACCGCCGACTTCGAGGGTGTCTCTCTTGCTGGTGATGACGCTGCTTCTAAGTCACCTGCACCAAAGGAATGAAGAACAACTTTGTAATATTTGTTTCACCTTTGGTGCATATGCAGAAAAAACTTATTGATGTAACTTAAGGCAGAAAACAATGTTGCATGTCCTGCTACATAAGAATCATTTTCTAGCATGTATATATTTTTTAAGCAAGTGCTAGCTTATCCATTACTTTGGTTCTTATGCTTGACCTTTCGTGAGTCGGAAGACTGGTTTCGAACCATCTTTCGGGTGATGATGCCCAATGGCACCATCAATAACCTAAGAACAAAATCACCTACAATAAGTGCCAAAAGTCACTACTCCAGAATCCACATAAAAACGACAAAGAACGTGTAGACCATAAAACTTAAGCTAACACCCGTAGGCGGAATTTTTACAAGTGCAACCGCAAAACTTGTGCATAAAGGTTTTACATGATCCAAAAATGAACACTAAAGGAGGTAAAAGACTCAGAAATATGAGTGAACCAAAGAGCTTTATTTCATTGATCATATAAAAGGTACACAATTAGATAAAAATGCTAAGTGTAAAAAGGATGTAATTGTGCTATGTTCCATGGTCGATCAAGCTCCGGGTAGTCATCATCCGGGTCACGTCGCTTACGCTTATGATCCTCGTTGGGTCTATCCTTAAGTTCACGATTGTCAACAAGGTAGTAAGTCCCACAGAGCAGCGCCTTGCTTATGATGAACGGTCCTTCCCATGGCGGGGATAATTTGTGTGACTTCTTACCTTAAGTCAGACACCAAATCCCTCTTTAAACGAAGCGATGCCAAACGCGCGACTATGGTAGCCGTAGCTTCTGCTGGTAGATGGCGGATCTTTGGCATGCCAAACACGCCTCCTCGAGAAGGTCCACATCTAGGCGTCCCATTCTTCTTCATCTTTCTTTCGCGGCAACTCTTGGTGCATCGTGAAGTATGTCGTAAGGCGGGATGGCTTCGCTCCATATACCATGAAGTAAGGGTGTAGCGGTTGATCATTGGGTGTAGTTCAGAACTCCACAACAGATGGCAATTCTTCCAGGCTCCAGCTGCTCTATGTAGCGGTGCCTCAAGACGTGGCTTGATTCCCTGAAGAATTAATCCATTGGCTCGCTCAACCTGACCATTGGATTGTGGGTGTGCCACAGATGCAAGGTCAAGTCGGATGCCTTTCTCCCAACAATAAGCCTCCACTTCTCTGAGTGACAAATTGCTGCCGTTGTCGGTGATAATGCTATGTGGGAGACCAAATCTCACCACTAGATCCCGGACAAACCTGAGGGCAGTTGCCCCATCAAGCTTTCTAATGGGTTTAGCTTCTATCCATTTAGTGAATTTATCAACTGCTACAAGCAGATGCGTAAACCCACATGGTGCCGTCTGTAACGGTCACACCATGTCTAGCCCCCAGACTGCAAACGGCCAAGTTATTGGTATTGTTCGTAATTCTTCAGTAGGAACATGTGGTTGTCGGGCATAATACTGGCATCCCATGCATGCCTCAACCAGATTGTCGGTGTTCGCCTTCGCGGTTAGCCAGTAGAATCCTTGCCGGAAGGCTTTCGCGACCAACGATCGAGGAGCGGCGTGATGCCTGCAATCTCCGAGATGGATTTCGCGTAGGATTTCCATACCTTCTAGATCGGAAACACACTTTAGGTATACACCAGTAGTGCTCCTTTTGTAGAGTTGTCCATTGATTATGGTATAACCCTTTGCTCGTCGTACTATTTGCCGTCTTTCGACCTCATCGTCGGGCAAAGTTTCGTGTTTGAGATATTCCATGAATGGTTTTGTCCAAGCCGGAGGGACCTTGGTCACCATGTTGACGAAATAGTCAGCTCTATCCGGGTTGTCGATGTCGTCTCCCTTCACGGATGGTGTGCGCAGGTGCTCTAGGAAAACTCCTGGCGGAATTTGCTTGCGCCCTGATCCAAGCTTAGACACAGATCAGCCGCCTGGTTTTGCTCCCTAGGTACGTACTTGACTCCGTAGCCCAAGAAGCTCTTGGCTATCTTGTCCATTTCGTCTCGATATGCCGCCACCATAGGGTTCCACGCATAGAGGTATCCAACAGCAAGTTTAGAGACGTGGGGGAAGGCGAAGAGTGTCCGGGTCGGCTTGACACAGTTTACCCAGGTTCAGATCTCACGATGGTGGCGAGATCCTACTCCTGCTATAAATCACTATAATGGCAATACGCCGAGTTACAGGATTGGGGGTTTGCTGTGTGCGGGTAGTGCTATGCACTTGTTGTTCTTGTGCCCTAAAGGCTCCCGTAGGCCGGCTTATATGAGCGCCAGGACCTAGGGTTACATGGAGAGTCCCAGCCAGATACGGTTACAGAGTCCTAGACTAACACTAACTAGTCTCCGTGTCCTCCAAGGCTCCGGCTTCCATCTATGGCAGTGGCACATCGCCTTCCTTCATCCCTGCTGGACCTCAGTCTTGTCTATCAGCAACTGGGCCGCCCGGTTATGCTATCGGCCTAACCACCAACTGTGAGCCACCCGGGCTTGCCGGTATGAGACTATGTCGTAGGTATACCCATTTGGTATATCCACAACAGTAGCCCCTGGAGTTCTTCAAGATCCCCGCGTTCCTCCGTCTAGCTTTGAGCGTAAGTATCGGGTCGTCTTCAATTTGTAGGCGTGCTTCGCGAAGAATCTTGGAGAGCTCCCATATCATATTCTCATCCGACTAAGACTATCCAGAGAGTTGCTTGTATGCTTCTGCGAACGAATCCAAGGCATAGAATCCTAACGAATTGTTAGAGATTCTTCCAAGCTCTAGGAATGCTTAAATATCATCATCCATGCTGGATGGTTTGCAAGCTGGAAAAAATCACGGCTACTGGGCCACGGTCGTAAAGGCTGCCAAACTGCCGACTTAGAGCCAGCAAAGTCACATACATAAGAGCTTGCCGAATTAAGGTCTTAGAGCCTCTCATATCACGGACGTTTAGGCCATCGAGCCATGTAACCCAGGAAACTTCCGGGAAGGGTGAAAGAACATGTTGGGCCCCCATGTGTGGTTTTGGTAATTAATGACAATCTTTATGGACTAATGTGTGTATTAAGTTATACTTGTAGGATTTGTCTATTGGCATCGCTTGGAGCACGTGTTGGCTTCAAGGTCGACGAAATGCAAAGAAGATATGTTGTGCAAGCTCAATATGCAAGGTCGATGATGAGGAATTAAGAAAGGCGTTCCATCTTGAGAAGGGCAAGATCGTCTACATTGAGCTCAAGTGGAATGCTCAAGGCAAAGGTATAATCTTGATAGGCTTTCACTTTTGCCGGTCTCACGTTGTGTATGTGAGACCGGGTTTAGGATAGATAACCGTACTATCAAGAGGGGCTCTCGTATGAGTAATTCGGTTACATCGTTCGGAGAGAGCTCAAACCTTTGCGTACTTGCATCATCGTATTTGGTTGTTATTTGGTCTTATCCATGTGAGGATATAGAGCTTGCGGTAATCTCCATAACAAGCTCTTGTTCATCAAAATCGGATCTCCCATATGTATCTTGTTGCGATTTTGATTTATGCGGCTTTTCGATTTCTCACCAAGTGAGGTATATCACATTATTCTACTTGATACTTTCTCACTTGGTGATAATCAATATTTCCAGTCAAAAGTTATTGTAGTTTGAATATTTGCCTGTCAATCTATTTTCTGGGCCGAGCGGTAGTACCGCCCGGGCGGGCCGGTACTACCGCCCGGGCCTGAAAATGGCCCGTTTTCTTTCTGTCTCGCTAGGTACCTTTTTGCGGTAGTACCGGCCGGCCCGGTAGTACCGCCAGGGCGGGCCGGTACTACCGTCCGGCCCAGTTTTTATTTCCCAGATTCATTTCCGATCCAGATCTAGATTTCCTGGCCCGTTGACCTCGTGCCTGGCGCCGCGCGTGTCCTGCCCACCACTGCCATTGCCACGCTGCCGCAGCCGTCCTTCAGCTTGCTGCGCCTCAGCGACACCGCGGCCAGGCCACTGCTCATGACTAGCGTGCCATTGCTACTCTGGCCGCCTGCATGATGTGCATGCCGATGGCCCCATGGTGGCTCCACGCTTCTACACACGCTTGCTGCGTCATTGCCATCTTGTCTCCTCCGGGCCCGCGGCTTGCTCCCGCCTTCTTTGCTCACCCCTGCTGCCTAGCTGCTTGTCTTGATGTGGTATTTCTGGGTTGGGTCCGGTACTACCGGACCGTCAAGAAAAATACCCCAACGGCTATATTTTGGCTAGCCCTATATAAGTCTTTTGTCCATTTTCATTTAGGGCTACTTCTTCCTCCTCCTATTGTCCAAGCTTTGCCCCCATTTGCTTTACTCTTTGAGCTTGATTTCTACACATCCCTCCATTGATTCTTGCATATATTTGAGGGTTTGTTGGAGGTGATCTAGATCTATGTTTTGACCAAACCAAAACATCTCTTTGTGAGTGTATCTTTGGGGATCTAGATTTTGGGAGATTTTGTGTCTCTCTTTGATTCCTCCTCTCTTGTTCCCCCAATAGCTTTAGTAGCTTTGTTGGAACTTGAGAGTGAGGGATTTGATCATCTTTGTGGTGTTCTTGCCATTTGCATTTGGTGCATCGGTTTGAGTTCTCCTCGGAGGATTTGGTTTGAATTGCTCATTGGAGCTCGTCCCTCTTGGGTTTTTGGAACCCTAGACGGTTTTGTGGCCTTGGTGGCATTTGTTGAGGCCTTTTGTGGCGTTTGTTGGGAGCCTCCAATTAAGTTGTGGAGTTGTGCCCCAACCTTGTGAGAGGTTCCGGTTGCCACCGACAAGTGCACCGATAGTGGAAGCATGGATCAATCCCATTGGGGTGAGATTCACCGGAGAATAAGGGAGGCCTTTTGTGGCGTTGGTGGTTTGATACCACCCGCTCTCCAAACGAGACGTACTCCATGTTGGGAGGAACTCGGTAAAATATTGGTGTCCCCGCGTGCCTCGGTTATCTCTATACCCGAGCTCTTTACTTATGCACTTTACATTGTGATAGCCTTCGTGCTTGAAGTAATATATATCTTGCTATCACTTTGTTGCTTGTATTGCTTAGCATAAGTTGTTGGTGCACATAGGTGAACCTTAGTTGTTCTAGGTTGTGCTTAACAAAGTAAACACTAGTTTTATTCCGCCTTTGTTGAGCCATTCTAGGAAAAGTTTTAATCGCCTATTCACCCCCCTCTAGGCGACATCCGGTATCCTTTCAATTGGTATCAGAGCCCGGTCTCTCATTTTAGGCTTCACCGCCTTGAGAGTAAAGATGTCGGCTAGGGGATTAGTACACAAGGACACACTCACATTCGATGGCACAAATTATGATGTTTGGAAAATTCGCATGCTTAATTTATTTTGGGAAATTCACCCAATTATTGAGGGCTATCTATATGTGGGTTTCTCTTCTCCTATGGATACCCAAAACGAATCTTTAGAGGAGAAGTTGAACTCTCATATAGATGCTCTAGCTACTAAAATTCTTTTGCATGTTGTGAGCAATGTAGTTCTTTCTTCTATCATGCTTTATTCAAGCGCTCGTGAGATATGGACCAAGCTTCAAGATAAATATAGCAAGTCAAACATTATTGAGGATGATTGTGTTGCTTCCACTTCTGGTCGAGATGAGTTCTCATCGTCTACCACTTCACCAACATGTGATTTTTCACAAGGTAATGATATGGTGAGTGGTGATAGAAATTGCAATATGGATAGTGTGTTCACTATTTGTAATCCCTCATATCTATCTAGTTGCAATGATCTATCTTTGGACCTTAACACTTCTAGCACTCAAAATTCCTCACATGCTTGTGTTAATAGTCCTTGCATATCATGTAGAAATGACTTGAACAAATCTCATGATGATATGCTCATGTTGTCTTGTTGCCATGATAAAAAATGCTTTTATTTCCTCTAGTGCTTGTGTTGCTAACCATGTAGAGGAAAATGAAGATTCTATGGGCCAATACAAGGTCTTTAAGAGAGCTACAAGTGCAATCTCATCATCACCTTCCTCCGGTTCTCACATGTGCCTTATGGCTAAGGGAACAAAGGTAACCTCTTTGAATCCCATTGTATCTCATGATGATGATGAAGTTGAGAATGATAATGATGATTATAGAGGTAAGTATGATATTAACTATATTAAGAAAATGGGAGAGGTTGTCTATAGTGCTCTCTACAAAAAATAAAATTGCTTCCTCCAACCTTCTTGAAATCTTGAATTATGCTATAGAAGGCAATGATCTTATTGAGGAGCAAGAAAACATAATTGATGAAAAGTTTGCACTTGAGCGTGAATATGCTAATGAACTTGCTCAAGTAAAGGACTCCCTTGAAGAAGAACAAACCACCAAAGAATCTCTTGAGGATACTTTTACTCTAGAATTATCTAGAGTAAAGGAATACCATGATAGAGAACTTGCGGTGGCTAACTCCTTCAAGATTAAAAATTATGAACTTGAAGTTGCTTATGCTAAACTTGTTGAGGATTTTAAGCACCTCGAAAATGTCTCTCGGGTCGTTAAGAGGGAGCTCATCAAACTCACCGAGTCACATGAGCAACTTAAAGCTTCATATTTAAAAGAGCTTGACAAGTTGCCCTCACCTCTTGCTAATAATAATGATGCTTGTGCTACTAACTCTATTTCTTGCGAAGCATCTATTTTGAGGGAGAATGTTGAGCTAAAGGCTCAACTTGCTTTGCTAACTAGCAACTGTGGGAAATTAGAAGAAAGTCATGTTAAGCTCTCGAGCTCGCATGAGGATCTTCTAGTCTCCCATAGTAGGATAAAGTTAGCTCATGAGGCCATCATATCAAATGTAACATCTAGTGGGCCTCATGTGGACATTAGCACTACATCTACTCAAAATGTTATATTGCCATGTGCTAGTCCTTGTAATTCATCCTCTCACAACCATGCTATATCTCGTGATGAATTAAATTCCGTGCCTTGTTGATCTAACAATGTAGCTTCTACTTCCTCTAGTGCTTTTGTTGAAACTAACGATGTAGAGGAAATAAAAGAGCTCAAGGCTCAAGTCACTTCTTTGAAGAATGACTTGAAAAAGGGTCATCAAGGAAAGACCACACTCAACAAAATCTTGAGTGTGCAAAAATCCCCCAATGACAAGAGTGGGCTTGGATTCAACTCCAATGTAAAGAACAAGTCCACTATCAAGTTGAAGCACAAGGACAACAAGAAGAATGGCCAAGATCAAGTCAAGAATCCAGCCAACATTGTTTGCTTCAAGTGCAAGGAAGAAGGGCACCATGTTAGATCTTGCCCATTGAAGAAAAAGCCTCTTAGTGTGAAGCATCAAGGGAAGCGGCCTCAAGTTCCACCTCAAGTCATTAATGGACCACTTCCCAAGATGACTACTCGAGCTCTTCCTCGAGTCGTGGTTTCACCTACGAAGAAAGATGGCAAGAGTAGAACTTGCTACATATGTCATGAGAAGGGGCACATTTCTTCCTCATGCACTATCGGTATCTCCTCATCCAACCCTATCATAATTGATGATGCTTATTCTCTTTGTAAGGATGAGGTTGGCAATGTGTTTGCCAAGTTTGTTGGTGGCTAATGTGGTGTCAAGAAAAGATCCATTTGGGTTGCCAAGCCTATTGTGACTAACCTCTTAGGACCCAACTTGGTTGGGGACCAACAAGCCAAAACTTGATCAATAGGTGTTTGTTGGATGGCATTGGAGACTTGGCTACATTATGAAGAAGTGAGGGATCTTCATCAATCATTATTGTCAAGCCAAGCCATTTGTATTATCATGAGTATATTATATTTCCAATATTCCTCCTTGCGGTAACATATGCTTAACTCATTACATTGAAAGTTACTCGCCCCTTATGCATGTGTTGGTTTTGTATCTTCCATGATTTTGTACATATTGTGCTTTCCACTTAATTATCTTGAGATATCAATCATATCTGTGTATGATTAAGTGGCACAACATGTATGTGTGTTTCTTGTGCTTGAGCCTTACTTGTTTATATTTGGTATCTTATTTGGCTCTTGTGAGAGATTAATGGACTATCCCATTTTGGGGGAGTGTTATGCTTAGGCATTCCACAATCCTAAAAATGTGTGTACATGAGGAATACCACCAAGCATTTATATTGGGATATTATCTAGTCTCTATGTGGTACAATTATCATGATAAATGTAAGTTTTATAATGTCCATTAATTATCTCTATTTGTATTATTTTGCCTCGTGTTGGTTTTTATGGTAGTGTCACATCATGGGGAGTCATATGCTTAGTGCATATTACAATCCTAGAAAATGTGAATATTCGAGGTTGTGTCACTTAGAATTGATATTGATAATTATCTAGCACCTATGTGACACATTTTCTCATACAAGTTCCAATTTGCCTGAATGCCTTTATTGATATTATTTTGGATCTTGTATATGATAATTATTCTTGGTATGTGTTTACTCATATTTAGATATATATATTCGCATGGAAACCATTTGCTTCAAGTTACTCTAATCACTAGTGATTGTGTGACTATTGGAAGATACCAAGAATCTTGCTTGAAGTATCATGCTCAATTCTTATATTTAGTTATATGCTTCTTGTTGTGACTATGATCTTGGATATCCATGCAAGCTACCTTGGGAAAATTATTCCCAATATTTCTTGTCCTTGGACAATGAGTACTAAAGTTATGGTAGAATCTATTGATCATAGTCACTTTGGCCTTTGCTTAATCATATCCTATCTTTGGCCAAGTAAATGTTTTGTGTGCTCCCACTCCTTCCTTGCCTCTGATGAATCTTCTTATTTTATTGGCATTCTCGTGTGTTTTATTTAATATAGGTAGTGGTGATGATCTCATTTGTGTGCATTTTGCATTCAAAAGCAAAATTCTATATAATGTACTACTTATGGGTGAGCTCTCCTATATTATCTAGAATAATCCTTTTATGCTTCCTTGTTTGATCCATATCAGGTTTTATGTGCTTGGAAGTTCGATCTTCTCATTTTGGTATTTTGTGCCATCATGAAAAGTTTGGAGAGTTTGGTTTACTTGTTGGAACCTTACTCTTTTTGGGAGTTGGTTTTGTCACATTCCTTGTTTCACACTTTGACCATTTTAGAATGAGATAAATCCTTGAGCATTTGTATTTTTATATATCTTTTGATCTTTGGCTTTTGCCTAGTTCATTTTTGAACTTATGCTCTTTCATGTGTTCAATTGGTTATTTGATACAATTTGGACACCTCTCGTCTTGTCACACTCTTGTGTGTGCCAACTCGGTTTACTTGGTGTTTTTGTTCAAATTGTATCTCATTTTTGGTTCTTGAAATCTTTATGCATGCATGTTTACTATATGTTTATGTTAAGGCATGTTTGCTTTCTTTGATCCAATATATAGGGGAAACTCCACCGATTCCCATCGGCTAAGTTGTGCATGAAATTCAATTTCATATCAATATGCACATAATTATGTGGAGTCTCTCCTATGTATTATAGTTGCACTAACTACTTTGGACCCAATATGTTTGGGGACCATTTTGTACTTAAATGTGTTTTAGTTACATTGGAGATATATCGGACGCTTGTCTCTCAATTTTGAAGAAGTGATGCTTAGAAGAAAATTTGAGGCAAGCTATAGGATGATCAATGAATTCATATCATCTACATCCTACCAATTATATCTCGGTAACAAGTATATCTCTCTCATGCTCACATATCTTGATTCCAACCATTTGTCGGTTGCCTTCTAGCATGAATTAATGTATTTGTAAATGTTGTAGTTCTAGCCATGGTTTTAAGAGGACTCTCTATTGTATATGTGCTTAAGTTGAGATGAGTGCATATAATTGGGACTATACAAAATCATGCATATGATCCTCCAATCCCAAATATGTCAATCTAGCAATTTTATTGCCTATCATTTCATCAAATTCTCTCATGTGCAATAGTGAGATTTTTGCTAGTATATTCTATCTTATGATACTTGTTGCCTTTCTCCATATATTCCAACTTTCTCCTTTTCCCGTGGTGATAGTTGTAATATATGTAGTGTGTTCGTGTTTGAAGCTCATTAATGTACAATAAGATATATTTGAGCCTTTGGTCGTGCTTTGAAGCAAAAAATATTATTGGTATATGTTAAGACTTCATTTTTGCTTTCATGTGATTTCTTGTATATCTTATTTATGGGTGCATATGTCTTTGTTGGCATATGTCTTTGTGATGTTTTCCACTTAGAGACATATGCACATATGAGAAGATAATTTTAGTTGAATCTTATTCCTTGGATACCACCTTTTATTCATTTTGATTTTTCGGTGGCTTTCAAATTTATTTTCCTATGAGTGCTTGTTCCTCTTGTTTGCATCTTCGGGCACTCATACTTGTTCTCTCATGCCTTGTATTGTTAAAAGAATTTGGATGAGTGAGGATTCCATGATTATGCACCTTGTTCCCAAATATAATTATCATAATTGGTGCATTATTTTTGGGGAGCTCATCTAATTCATTTAATAATGCTCATTTGTCTTCTTTCTCATTTGTTGTGCTTTAAATGCTTATGGGGGAGCAAGGATTCCATATTTGTGCTTTATGTATTCCAATGCATTTATTTTACAATTGTGCCCAAATCTTGGAGAGCTTCTCTATTTGTTATTTGAAGCACTCTTTTGCTCATATCATAACATCTTATTGTTTCCATTTGGACTCATTTGTTGTTTTCAAATTGGTTTGTCGGCTCTTGTGATTCCTTGCATCATTTGTGATGCGTCGTTTTATTTTATTCCTTTGGCAATCTTCGGATCCTCGATATAGTTTTACTCCCTCCCAAGTATTCATCATTGGATATGTGCGAAGGCACAACTTTGGAGGAATTATTACTATATTTGCCTTCTAGAACTTGTCACCCATTTCGGCAATCGATGCCAATGGGGGATAAGTTTTAGAGGGTTTAAGGGAAGTTGGTTTATGCATTGAGTTTGTTCTTGTGCATTTGCCTCTCATGCTCTTGCATCTTTGTTGTTGCTTTGCATGTGGTATATATAGAGGAAACTCCACCAATGATAATGATTGGCAATATATGCAATGAAATTCAAGTTCATCACACATGCATAGATTGTGGGGGAGTTTTCTCTATATATGATGATGGTACCAATATCACATACTTTTGGAGTATTTGATATTGGTATTACTATTTTATTCATTAATATTCCTTATATAAACCCTCTTAAAGGGATTATCATCAATTACCAAAATGGGGGAGATTGAAAGAACATGTTGGGCCCCCATGTGTGGTTTTGGTAATTAATGACAATCTTTATGGACTAATGTGTGTATTAAGTTATACTTGTAGGATTTGTCCATTGGCATCGCTTGGAGCATGTGTTGGCTTCAAGGTCGACGAAATGCAAAGAAGATATATTGTGCAAGCTCAATATGTGAGGTCAATGATGAGGAATTAAGAAAGGCGTTCCATCTTGAGAAGGGCAAGATCGTCTACATTGAGCTCAAGTGGAATGCTCAAGGAAAAGGTATAATCTTGATAGGTTTTCCCTTTTGCCGGTCTCACGTTGTGTATGTGATACCGGGTTTAGGATAGATAACCGTACTATCAAGAGGGGCTCTCATATGAGTAATTCGGTCACATCGTTCGGAGAGAGCTCAAACCTTTGCATACTTGCATCATCATATTTGGTTGTTATTTGGTCTTATCCATGTGAGGATATAGAGCTTGTGGTAATCTCCATAACAAGCTCTTGTTCATCAAAATCGGATCTCCCATATGTATCTTGTTGCAATTTTGATTTATGCGGCTTTTCGGTTTCTCACCAAGTGAGTTATATCACATTATTCTACTTGATACTTTCTCACTTGGTGATATCCAATATTTCATCCAACGCAATTTGAATCGGGTCAATCGGAGCTTCTAGTCAAGAGTTATTGCAGTTTGAATATTTGCCTGTCAATCATTTTCGGGCGAAGCGGTACCGCCTTGGTATTACCTCGCCTGAAAACGGCCCGTTTTCTTTCTGTCTCGCTAGGTACCTTTTTGCGGTACCGCCAGCCGATAGTACCGCCGGTACTACCGGCCCAGTTTTCTTTCAATTCATTTCCGATCCATCTAGATTTCTGGCCCGTTGACCTCGTTCTGGCGCCACAGCGCATCCTCCACCTTCGTTCGCTGCCGTTGGGGCGCTGGGCCCATCCCTCCTCCGCTGCGCGCTTGCGCAGCCGCTCATCCACTGCAGGCCACTGCGTTCTTGCGGCGTGCCTAGCTGCTACTCTTCCCACGCGCGCTGGCTGCCCGCATGCATGATACTGGCCCCATGTGGCCCAGACGCTGCAGCTTGCTCTGCTCACGCCACAGAGCTGCTCTGCTGCCTCTTTGCCGGGCCCGCGCTTGCTGCCTTCACTGCTCACCCCTCACGCTTTGCCTTTATTCTTGATGTGGTATTTCTGGGTTGGGTCCGGTACTACCGGTTAAATCCGGTACTACCGGACCGTCCAGAAAAATACCCCAACATCCATATTTGGCTAGCCCTATATAAGTCTTTTATCCATTTTCATTTAGGGCTACTTCTTCCTCCTCCTCTTGTCCAAGCTTTGCCCCCATTTTCTTTACTCTTTGAGCTTGATTTCTACACACCCCTCCATTGATTCTTGCATATATTTGAGGGGTTGTTGGAGGTGATGTAGATCTATGTTTTGACCAAACCAAAACATCTCTTTATGAGTGTATCTTTGGGGATCTAGATTTTGGGGGATTTTGTGTCTCTCTTTGATTCCTCCTCTCTTGTTCCCCCAATAGCTTTAGTAGCTTTGTTGGAACTTGAGAGTGAGGGATTTGAGCATCTTTGTGGTGTTCTTGCCATTTGCATTTGGTGCATCGGTTTGAGTTCTCCTCAGAGGATTTGGTTTGAATTGCTCATTGGAGCTTGTCCCTCTTGGGTTCTTAGAACCCTAGACGGTTTTGTGGCCTTGGTGGCATTGTGGCCTTGGTGGCATTTGTTGAGGTCTTTTGTGGCATTTGTTGGGAGCCTCCAATTAAGTTATGGAGTTGTGCCCCAACCTTGTGAGAGGTTCTGGTTGCCACCGACAAGTGCACCGATAGTGGAAGCGTGGATCGATCCCATTGGGGTGAGATTCACCGGAGAATAAGGGAGGCCTTTTGTGGCGTTGGTGGTTTGATACCACCCCCTCTCCAAACGAGACGTACTCCATGTTGGGAGGAACTCGGTAAAATATCGGTGTCCCCGCATGCCTCGGTTATCTCTATACCCGAGCTCTTTACTTATGCACTTTACATTGTGATAGCCTTCGTGCTTGAAGTAATATATATCTTACTATCACTTTGTTGATTGTATTGCTTAGCATAAGTTGTTGGTGCACATAGGTGAACCTTAGTTTTTCTAGGTTGTGCTTAACAAAGTAAATACTAGTTTTATTCCGCCTTTGTTGAGCCACTCTAGGAAAAGTTTTAATCGCCTATTCACCCCCTCTCTAGGAGACATCCGTATCCTTTCAAAGGGAAAATTGATGCCAATACTCCGGGTTTCGCTAGCCGGATTCTTCACTGTCTTGAAAGTTTCTTGACTTAACCATATGTAGCCCCCGAGCATTGAGTCGGCTTCATCGAAGGCGGCTTGATGCTCAAAAGAACATGCATAATTGTACATCAAACGATTGTAGCCCCCGAGCGCCAAGTCGGAGTTTCAAATGAAAATCGTCTTGGTGCTCTTAGAGTATCCTTAGCAAAAATACAAATAGTGTAGCCCCCGAGCGTCATTTCGGAATTATTTCGACTTGATGCTCTAGAGAGAACTTCACAAAAATTCAATATCGGTATAGCCCCCGAGCGTCAAGGTGGAATTCACATAAATTTTACGGCTTGATGCTCAAAGAGAACTAAACCATATCTTGGAGATCATCGCACTGTAGCTCCCGAGGTTTGTTCCGTCTTGGACGCAAGGCGGGACAAAGCTCTTAAATTTAGAGATGTCAAATCCCCAAGCTGTTGGGGATATGCTATATGGGTATCCTTATAGCATGTCTCTTATCCGGCTAACCCGGGTGGCCCATAGTCGGTAGCATGGCCTATGGCCTGCTAGGCGGCCCAGTTAGGTGGATCCAGAAGGGAGGTCCATGCCGGATAAAGTAAGGCTACGGTGGATTCACCAACGTACCCGTAGCCTTGGAGAGCAAGATACACAAGACTAGTAATAGACGGTGTAGGACTCTGTAACCTGTCCGGCTAGGAATTTTCCCTGTAACCCTAGGACCTGGCGACTATATAAGTCGGGCCTATGGTAGCCTTTAGGGCAGACAACTTCAGACCATAACTTAGACTTTCTAGTCACCTCGCACAGCGAACCAATCCCTGTAACTCGGCGTATTTCCCTTATAGTGATTTATAGCAGGAGTAGGATTCCGCCACCGTTGTGGGATCTCAACAGGTAAGCTGTTACCTCGTGCCGTCAACCATCCGCCTTACCCCACGTCTCTAAACACGCACCGTGAGGACCCTCCATGGCGTGCCGGCAATACCACGACAGTTGGCGCCCACCGTGGGGCAAGAGGCGCTTCAGGCTCTTCAGCGGGCGAGGACCAAGATCTTCGCGGGAATCAGCGAAACCGTAGCCATCGGTCGCGTTCTCTTCTGATTGTCCCTCCTGACGAGTTCTGGATCCCGGTGAAGACGAACCTACGCGGTGTTCAATCGTTCCTATCGGAGGCATCCACCTCTTCATCGGCAAAACCGACTCGGGCACTAGTTCCCTGGGAGTCGGAGGAGCATCAATACCCGCACGGACCGCCTACGGTCAGGATACGTTCGCAGAAGGATCGATGTTGGATCTCTCTTTGGAGTTTGCCGGCAAAGATCGGAAAGCATCAAGGCCCGCACGGACCGCCTATGGGCAGGATACGTTCGCGGAAGGATCAATGTCGGATCTCTCCTCGGAGTTTGCCGGCAAAGATCGGAAAAATTCAAGGCCCACCCAAACCGCCCCTGTGCAGGATATAAAGGTGGAAGATCGCTGCGAATCCGCCGGCTTCGTCTGTGCATCTGGACAACAGAGATCCAAGTTCGTCGGCATGGTTACCATCTTCGATCTGGCGCGCTGCATTCAGAGAGAGGGCGAAAACCCCCGCGATTACCTGTCCAGGTGGCTCCGTATACGAGCCGATCTGGCCCACTACCCCAATGATGATGCTATTTATCACTTTGTGGAAGGACTGGACCATGGCACGCTTCTCCGACATTCTCTAAGACGTAAACAGGCGTCAGCACGCCTTACCTTCGAAGTCATGGTGAACACCATCATCAACTACTGGAGGCGGCGGCAATGGCTTGCGCTCATTGACGGAGCCCCTCCGATTCAGCCACCACCACCACCGCCTCCGGCCGCCATCATCGCAGCAGCACCACCACCTCCAGTCATCGTCGAGGTCGTTTCACCTCCATTCATCGTCGAGGTCGTTTCACCTCCACCGCCCGTCATCGAGGAAGTCCTGGCACCCTCCGACTCTGTCATTGATGCGCTTTATGCTGATTTCAGTGCAGATTCATAGGAGATAGACTTCAGTCCCGAAGAGCTAGACTATGCTATGCAGGAGATGGAGGAGGAGTACTCGCTCGACGAGCAAGCCAACAACGCCGTCACGTCCCGAGGGGTGTTCGTCACCATTGGGACGACGATGGATGAAGATCAACCCGGACGAGCTCCGCCTACGACGCTGGAAAAGGGGAAGGGGCCGCTTATTGCTGCTGACGATGATCGCGCAAAAGCCATGCCTCCTCCGTCTAACCCAGTGCAGCAGCCGCAGGAACTTGGCACCGGCCCGAGCAACAACAACACCGCAAACTTGCCGCCTCCAGCATCTACGTCGGCAGCAGCCCAAGTTACTCCAGCTGATAGAGTGATGTATGGCAATCTCCTCGTCGAGCCACTGACCGTTGCGCATATCTGGAACGTGACCCAGCTTGACGAGAAGCGCCAGCAGCTGCTGGAGGAAGCGCAAGCCATCGCGGAGCAAGGCGCTCAACTAGATCGAGATATAGTCAACGCACAGAAGTCCATAGAGAAAGCTAAGCAATGAAGGCCGAGTACAAGACTTTGCTACTGCAGCAGAAGGCTAAGAAAGCTCACTCTCATGTCATCAATGATCCTGGCGTATGGAGCAACCTAGGATGGGCTCCCTCGAAGCCGGCACAGACCAAACCATACATTGACAGTGAAGGCAAGCAGGTGATGCCCACCCCACTCCTTAACCTCGCCGTCGCCAAGACCCTTCTAGAGCAGGATAGATCACCTGAGGCAGTGGAACAGATCTATGACCTAGTGGCCAAGGCGGTGAAGCAGCAGGAAAAGGCTACCTCTCAGAGGCTTGAGTCTAACCCAGCGCTAGCGATCTAGCCAAGACAAGCCAAGGAACAGATCTCCTCTTGATGTCGGATCCCAGACAGGTTCATCAGAACAAAGACGGCGGGATGCGCACAACAGGAAGGATGCCATCCCCATATCCTCCGACCACAGAGAAAAGGCCCGACCTCGTCGCCCATCGCCACCACCCCGATCTCCCCGACATCACGAAGATTACAAGGCTCACCATCGTACGAATATGCCCCCACCAAAGTAGTGCGGCATCGTCATCTGCGACAACACGGAGCAGACCCGTCATGACAGAGAACGCAACCATGGACACAAGAGCAGGTCACGCCATGACCCTCCGCGTCCGACAAGCAACTGTGACAGGCGTGAGGCGTCGCAGGAGGGTAATAGCAAGAAGGCTAACCCACCGCCACCTCCGCCTCCATCACCACCAAGCAGTCACCATGGCGGAGGAGGCCCGCGTCGTTCACGCAGCCCATCCCCTGTTGACAAAAAGAAGAAGAACCCGGAGCCATACGATGCACGTTCGCGGATCGATAAGATCCACGAGGCCCGGGAAGGACCATACCTGGGACCACGTTGCTTTGGACGTACAATACGGTCCGCAACTTACCCCAAAGGTTTTCGGATTGACAAGACCATCAAGTCCTATGACGGCACTGCCAAGCCAGCCACATGGTTGCAGGACTACGGCAACGTGGTGGAGATTGCCGGAGGCAACCCCAACGTCGCCGTCAAGTACCTCCCATTAATGTTGGTAGGCACGGCCCGTCAATGGATCGACGACTTGCCGAAAAAATCTATCTACAACTGGCTGGACATGCAATAAGCGTTCACCAAGAACTTTGAGGGTACATACAAGCGTCCCTGCACCGTAGGCGGTCTACAGCGGTGCATGCAAGAGAAAGACGAGACATCTCGCGCCTACCTCTCCCGCTGGCTGGATATGAAGAATTCCTGCACAGGAGTGCACGCTCAGACCGCCATGGCCGCCTTCATCGATGGGTTGGAAAGGGGCACGCTGCTCTGACATAAGCTGAAGCGCTTGCAGGCCAATCACCAGCTTGACTTGAACCAGATGATTCAGTTGGCTAGTGAGTTCGCAATGCCGACGACGGCCGCGGCTCCACCGGCAACGGCCGTTCCAACTCAAGCTCGGAGGAACAGCAGTACAAAGCGAAAAACCGCTCCAGAAGAAAAGCAATCTACCGACATGGTCGCTATGACTTTTGCAGGACGAGGAGAAGGCGGACAACGTAGCCAAGGAAGGGGAGCTGGTCGTGGGCAGCAGCGAGGAAGTGAAACCACCTCGGCGTCGCTCCGCGTTCCCCAAACCTACGAGGAGTACCACGATATGTCGTGCCTCGTACACCTCAACGCCAACGGCAAGGCCACTGTAACACCCTCAGAATCGTCCCTATGCAAGTTTTAGCGAAACCCCGCGCAAAGCGATTCAACGGTGCCGAGCACTTTCGTGCGGTGGAAAGCGGTAATAACATTACAACAGTCCTCGATGGGACCCACGTAACAGATATATATACGACCACGACTCCATGAGTCAAGAATACAGATATAATATACAAAGATCCAAATCACCTTGAAAATGATAGGCGTCCGACGGACAAGATGCAAATGGGGCTAAGAGCCCGAAGAATAACCAATGGCGTCCAAACCCTTGAGCCAAGCGGAAGGGTAACCCGCTAACGACGTCGATCTCAAAACCTGCTTAAACAAAGGGGTGCCGACAAAGGGCAAAGGAAAAGAGGATCGTCCAGATCTTGAGGCCGATTACCGCGAGACTAGAATTCGCGGTCCTCGCCTACATAGGTATGGTGGATGGCGGCGGCAAAGATGCACTGAACAACCTATAGAGACTCGATACAACTGGCGGCTATCAGAGAGGGGTAAGAAAGACCTATTCGGAACCAACCTGATTCTACCATCAAACAAACCCATCCTGGTATTTCCCCCTCGAAACCAAACGAGGAAGTCAACTGAGGAACTCACACCGTTGGCAGTTTTATTTATTCAGTTATCGTGGTAGTAATTACTAGTCAGGTGTAGATAGTCATCCTGATAAAGATAAGCAGTGGGCACCTTTATTTAACCGTTCCTTTATAGTTGCAACACTTACTAGTCAGATACAATTAGCTTGATATATCCCAAAACCCAGCAGTTGTTGGTACTTTTATTTAGCCATTCCGTTGTAGTTGCAATACTTACTAGTCAGGTACAGTTGTCGCAAGCGACAAACCAAACAAGCAATTGTGGGCAGTTTTATGTAGCCATTCCATTATAGTGAAGCTGATTACTAGTCATTACAAAGTCAAATTTATAGCACTACTTTAGTTATAGTTGTCTATGATCGAGATACTGTGCTCCAAGTCGTCCATAACCGCGGACACGGCTTTCAGAAAGTTTTACCCGGCCGGGGTGCACAAATAGCAACACACACTCGATCAACCTCGGAAAAACCAAATCAAAACCCAACGAGGCCTTCACGACAAAGCAATCACAGGATTCAGAAATATTTCAGGGGTCACCCTTAGAGTACCATAGCAACGGTGCTAAACGACTCGAGACGGACCCGAGGTTTGGGTGGACGGCTGTGAACGACTGGGGACCCAAAACTGGGCTTGTCGACACCGCGAAAATGTGTCTCGATCCTAAACAGTATAGTGTGCTCCTCGCACAATCGTAAATACAGTAGTAGCATGGCATAAGTACAGGATAGTAAATAAAACCTCAAACTAGTTTGTGGCCCCAAGAAATAAGAATGAATCAAGCTCTGGCTCAGGGGGGTCCCATAATCCTCCCGGATGTGGATAGCGTGATAAATCAAGGAACAGGTATCAAGTACTCGGGGTCCTACGGGACACAAGTGGACGGTTAACAACCAAATAACATCTATTGCCCACCTGTGCCTCTGCTTACTTACTTCAATTTTAGTTGTTAAACTGGAATTAAAGTGAACGATAAGTAAAGCCATGATCATCTCCAACATCAACATGCGGCAATACTCCAACAACTGTGGCGCTTGACGACACGCAACAGCACTTGAGCAAGCGACTACGACGCGCAAGTCCAACTATCTACCAAACAACGGGTAATAGGATGTGTCCAAGGCAATATAAGGCTACGAGGGATATCACGGGTACGAAAACTAGAGCATCGCAACACAGATAGCAATAGATCAACAGGAGGGAATAAATGCTATAAAAGTAAGATAGGTAGAAAGGGGGAGATGCTCGCCTGAAAACATTGCCGAAGGTTCAACCGAAGATCGGGTCGACACTCGCATCAACTCAACGGCCTTATCCGCGAAGAAGCAAAACACTAGAACAAACACCGGATGCACTATTTAATACTACGGTAGAAAATCGGGCATGATGCATGACATGGAAAAGGTGCGATGCAATTAGGCAAGATTAAGCGGAACCGTGGTCCCGACAATTAATTAAACGGTTCAAGTTATTTAACTACCCCGCAATTTAAATGTTGTCTTAACAAGGAGAAAGATAGCACCGGTTCGCTACAC
Organism: Avena longiglumis; assembly: GCA_030063025.1. Lineage (NCBI taxonomy): Eukaryota > Viridiplantae > Streptophyta > Magnoliopsida > Poales > Poaceae > Avena > Avena longiglumis. The sequence goes on from CP125976.1 coordinate 536,162,422, forward strand.
AAATTTAAATGAGGCCAATATAAGACTAGATTTGCCCGCATATGGGCCCCATATTTAATTATTAGGTGAATCGGCATAAGGCCCCCAAATCACATGACAATATGCATGCATGAACAATTAAGATGCGACAAGTTGTATTACATTATAAAATAGGGTCTCGGGAAGGGGTTCACACATTAGGGGGTCTCGACGAACTTGGGGTTCCGGGGTTCGGGGTCGGTCTCAGGGTTCGGATCTGGGGTTCGGCGGAGCGTTCGGGTAGCGGGTAGATCTTGGCGCATTCGCGGTGGTCGGGCCATGTTGTCGGCGGTCATGGCGTTCCGAGGAGAAGATCTTGGAGTGCCGAGGTTTCGAGAGGAAGAACTTGGCGTGCCGGGACGAAGAACTTGACGTCATACGGCTCCATGTCGACGGTCTTGGTGTCCTTGATGGAGGACTCGGTGTATCCGTGTCAGCGGTCTTGGCCGTTATCGGGTTCGGTCTTCGGGGATCAGGCTTCCCGGCGTCCATGAGGGAGATCATGTCGAGCCGTGGAAACTGGTCCGGTCTCCGACGGACTTGGCGTTGGATGATCACCGGAGCGAGAGCAACAAACCCCCAAAGTATGGGAGATGAAGCCGACAACTTAGCACGGAACAACATGAAGTCAACCTCTGAGATGGTGCTTTAGGTCTTCAGAAGATCGCGTTGGAAAAACCTAGTCAACAAACATAGATACGGGGTTCGCTTACAGGCATTTGCCACATCTTAAACATCTGTCTGATAAACCAAAGTAACCGGTTGCTCCTTGTCTAGACAGGACCTGGTGGATTTGTCTGCGGGCGCGTCTTGTAACGACATGGACCTTCAGCGATGAGCACAAAGCGGCGTGGACGCCAGCGCGGCAGCGATGGCGTCGAGACGGCCACCGACGGCGTTGACTCTGCTCGGGGAGAGGGGGTCGCGGCAGGGGCGGCGGAGCCTGGGGCCGAGCGACGGAGGGGCGACGCAGGAGGCAGGAACGGAGGAGGCGGCGGCGGGGGGCCAGCTCGGGCGAGAGGCCGGGGGAGAGGGCGCCGTGGCGAGCCCAGCGGAAGGAGGGCCGTCGACGAGGCAAGGGCGGCCGGGAAGGAGGGGGAAGGCGAGGAGAGCGGCGGGGCTCGGGCCGGAGGTCAGAGGGGCCGCGGCGAGGCGGGTGCAGGAGGCGGTTCCAGGGAAGAGGTGTGCCAGGGGGAGCGGGGTCGTGTGGGTCGGCGGAGAGGAGAAGAGGGAGGACGCCGGGGCGCGGGAGGAGCGGCGAACGGCGGGGCTCGGGGAGCGGAGCTTGAGGGAGGCGGCGAGCGGGCAAGAGAGGGAGAGGGAGGCGAGGCGGAGAAGAGGGAGATGCGGGGAGAGAGGAGGGAGCATGCGGCGCGGGGGCTGGGACTGGGTCGGGGTGGGGAGAGAGGTGAGTGGAGAGTGGGGGCAGGTGGGGCCGGTGGCAGGTTGGGCTGTGGGGTGTGTGCTCTGTGTGCGTCGTGTTGAGTCTGGGTGAGAGAGGCGGGGGAAGGGAGGGAGTGGTCAGCTTGGTGAGGTGGCAGGATGAGTGGAGGGGGAATGGCCAAGGCTGATGTGGCGAGACCCGATTGGAGGGAGTGATGTGGTTGGGGGTGGGTAGACTAGGTCTGGGTGCAAAAGGGTTTTAGGGTGGACCGATATGTTTTGTACGGGGGTGGTCGACTGGGTCGGTTCGGCCCGGTTTGGCTGCCCCCATTAAAAATAATTAATATTTTATTTGTTTAAAACAAGGCTTATGCAAACCGATAGCAGACAAAACAAAATAATCCGGAGACCCGGGTTTTGCGTTTGAACAAAGACGGGGCGTTTTGGAAAACACAAAATAGGTTTTTCTGCAATTAGTTTTATGCAAGCAAATGCAAGATGATGACGATGCTCAACTGCAATGTGGCATGATGACATGAGCATGCGGTCATGATGATGCAATGCACAAAAACAACGCGATTTTCTAGTAGTGGTTTTGCGGGATGCCACAATTCGACACCACTAACAATGGATCTCGCCCTCGAGATCCGCCTCATGGTCTTGGAAGAAGGTCGGATCTGCATCTTTCGCGCTTGTAGATCCTCGCGACACCACTAACAAGAGGTCGTTGATCCTTACGTCAAGAGAACACTCCGAAAACAGACGAAGTTAAAGGTAAGGCCACCTCTAACTTCCATGGAAGGAGTAGAATTGCATCGATCCACCATTCAATATACAAAGCAAATGATAAGAGTAGTGGTATGGTCGCGACTCCATCCCGCACTCAAAGCATTACTATGTACACGAATAGACGGATTATGCAACCAACTCTCGGAATTAGACTGAAGATCTCGACAAACGAGGGTCGGAACAAAGGAGTGATGCAGACTCTGCATCGGATCTTGCGTAGATGATGTCGTCGCGTCGGAAAACACCGGAAGGCACAAACAAGGAACCAAGAATGGTACCACAGTAGGCGGATTCCTCAGGCAGCATGAACACCGGATGGTAGAACACCGTTATCAAAGGAGGAAGCGAAACCCTGAAGGTACGATGGAACCCAACCACGAGATATCCTGGACTCGAAGAGAGAGAAGAGAGCGGATTCAAAACACGTTGAGATAAGAGGAGAATAGCAAAGGGGTAAGAAGTAAAATCAGACCTAATCAGAACTGTCCAACCGATTTTGCAAAATAGTTTTGGACACTCTACTTCGGCCGTTAGCTAGGTTATCCTACAGGCTGGACTTGTGGGGTATCGCAACTACTGAGCTCTGATACCACTCTGTAACACCCTCAGAATCGGCCCTATGCTAGTTTTAGCGAAACCCGCCAAACCCGCATAGAAACGATTCAAAGGTGCCCCAGCACTTCGTGCGGGTGGAAAGCGGTAATAACATTACACAGGTCCTCGATGGGACCCACAGGCAGATATATATACGACACGACTCCATGAGTCAAGAATACGAATATAATATACAAAGATCCAAATCACCTTGAAAATGATAGAGCGTCCGACTACGGACAAGATGCAAATGGGGCTAAGAGCCACGAAGAATAACCAATGCGTCCATAACCCCGAGCCAAGCCGGAAGGGTAACCCGCTAACGACGTCGATCTCAAAACCTGCTTAAACAAAGGGGTGCCGACAAAGGGCAAAGGAAAAAGCGGCGTCGATCACGAGCGATGCAGCGAGACTAGAATTCGGTCCTCGCCTACATAGGTATGGTGGATCGGAGCGGCGAGATGCACTGAACAACCTATAGAGACTCGATACAACTGGCGGCTATCAGAGAGGGGTAAGAAAGACCTATTCGGAACCAACCTGATTCTACCATCAAACAAACCCATCCTGGTATTTCCCCCTCGAAACCAAACGAGGAATTCAACCGAGGAACTCACACCGTTGGCAGTTTTATTTATTCAGTTATCGTGGCAGTAATTACTAGTCAGGTGTAGATAGTCATCCTGATAAAGATAAGCAGTGGGCACCTTTATTTAACCGTTCCGTTATAGTTGCAACACTTACTAGTCAGATACAATTAGCTTGAGATATCCCAAAACCCAGCAGTTGTTGGTACTTTTATTTAGCCATTCCGTTGAAGTTGCAATACTTACTAGTCAGGTACAGTTGTCGCAAGCGACAAACCAAACAAGCAATTGTGGGCAGTTTTATGTAGCCATTCCATTATAGTGAAGCTGATTACTAGTCATTACAAAGTCAAATTTATAGCACTACTTTAGTTATAGTTGTCTATGATCGAGAATCGTGCTCCAAGTCGTCCATAACCGCGGACACGGCTTTAAAGTTTTACCGGCAGGTGCACAAATAGCAACACACACTCGATCAACCTCGGAAAAACCAAATCAAAACCCAACGAGGCCTTCACGACAAAGCAATCACAGGATTCAGAAATATTTGGGGCCACCCTTGGAGTACACCTTAACGGTTAGCTGACTCCGAGACGGACCCGAGGTTTGGGTGGACGGCTGTGAACGACTGGGGACCCAAAATTGGGCTTGTCGACACCGTGAAAATGTGTCCTGATCCTAAACAGTACAGTGTGCTCCTCGCACAATCGTAAATACAGTAGTAGCATGGCATAAGTACAGGATAGTAAATAAAACCTCAAACTAGTTTGTGGCCCCAAGAAATAAGAATGAATCAAGCTCGCTCGAGGGGTCCCATAATCCTCCGGATGTGGATAGCGTGATAAATCAAGGAATGTATCAAGTACTCGGGGTCCCACGGGACACAAGTGGATTAACAACCAAATAACATCTATTGCCCACCATTGCCTCGCTACTTACTTAAATTTTAGTTGTTAAACTGGAATTAAAGTGAGCGATAAGTAAAGCCATGATCATCTCCAACATCAACATGCGGCAATACTCCAACAATCGGTGGCGCTTGACGACACGCAACAGCACTTGAGCAAGCGACTACGACGCGCAAGTCCAACTATCTACCAAACAACGGGTAATAGGATGTGTCCAAGGCAATATAAGGCTACGAGGGATATCACGGGTACGAAAACTAGAGCATCGCAACACAGATAGCAATAGATCAACAGGAGGGAATAAATGCTATAAAAGTAAGATAGGTAGAAAGGGGGAGATGCTCGCCTGAAAACATTGCCGAAGGTTCAACCGAAGATCGGGTCGACACTCGCATCAACTCAACGGCCTTATCCGCGAAGAAGCAAAACACTAGAACAAACACCGGATGCACTATTTAATACTACGGTAGAAAATCGGGCATGATGCATGTATGATGCATGACATGGAAAAGGTGCGATGCAATTAGGCAAGATTAAGCGGAACCGTGGTCCCGACAATTAATTAAACGGTTCAAGTTATTTAACTACCCCGCAATTTAAATGTTGTCTTAACAAGGAGAAAGATAGCACCGGTTCGCTACACAAATTTAAATGAGGCCAATATAAGACTAGATTTGCCCGCATATGGGCCCCATATTTAATTATTAGGTGAATCGGCATAAGGCCCCCAAACCACATGACAATATGCATGCATGAACAATTAAGATGCGACAAGTTGTATTACATTATAAAATAGGGTCTCGGGAAGGGGTTCACACATTAGGGGGTCTCGACGAACTTGGGGTTCCGGGGTTCGGGGTCGGTCTCAGGGTTCGGATCTGGGGTTCGGTCTCGGCGGGAGCGTTCTCGGGTAGCGGGGTAGATCTTGGCGCATTCGCGGTGGTCGGGCCATGTTGTCGGCGGTCATGGCGTTCCGAGGAGAAGATCTTGGAGTGCCGAGGTTTCGAGAGGAAGAACTTGGCGTGCCGGGACGAAGAACTTGACGTCATACGGCTCCATGTCGACGGTCTTGGTGTCCTTTATGGAGGACTCGGTGTATCCGTGTCAGCGGTCTTGGCCGTTATCGGGTTCGGTCTTGAGATCAGCTTCCTGGCGTCCATGAGGAGATCATGTCGAGCCGTGGAAACTGGTCCGTCCGACGGACTTGGCGTTGGATGATCACGGAGCGAGCAACAAACCCCAAAGTATGGGAGATGAAGCCGACAACTTAGCACGAAACAACATGAAGTCAACCTCTGAGATGGTGCTTTAGGTCTTCAGAAGATCGCGTTGGAAAAACCTAGTCAACAAACATAGATACGGGGTTCGCTTACAGGCATTTTCCACATCTTAAACATCTGTCTGATAAACCAAAGTAACCGGTTGCTCCTTGTCTAGACAGGACCTGGTGGATTTGTCTGCGGGCGCGTGCTGGCCAACGACAGGACCTTCCCAAGCGATGAGCACAAGGCGGCGTGGACGCCAAGACGAAGCGTGGCGTCGACGGCCACCGACGGCGTTGACTCGCTCGGGAGAGGGGCATGGCAGCGAGCACAGGGCCGAGCAGCGAGGCGGCGCGAGAGAGGCACGGAGGCGGCAGCGTTGCAGAGGCCTTCCGGGCAGGAGGCCGACGGGGAGGGCGCCCGTGGCCAAGGCGAGCCCGAGCGGCGGGAGGAGGGCCGTCGACGAGGCAAGGGCGGCCGGGAAGGAGGAGAGCGGCGGGGCTCGGGCCGGAGGTCAGAGGGGCCGCGGCGAGGCGGGTGCATGAGGCGGTTCCAGGGAAGAGGTGTGCCAGGGGGAGCGGGGTCGTGTGGGTCGGCGGAGAGGAGAAGAGGGAGGACGCCGGGGCGCGGGAGGAGCGGCGAACGGCGGGGCTCGGGGAGCGGAGCTTGAGGGAGGCGGCGAGCGGGCAAGAGAGGAGAGGAGGCGAGGCGGAGGGAGATCTGGGAGGAGAGAGGAGGGAGCATCTGTGCGCTGGGACTGGGTCGGGGTGGGGAGAGAGGTGAGTGGAGAGTGGGGCCGGGGTGGGGCCCGGGGGCGGGTTGGGGTGTGTGCTCTGTGTGCGTGCGTGTTGAGTGCGGGTGAGAGGCAGGGAAAGAGGGAGGGAGTGGTCAGCTTGGTGAGGTGGCAGGATGAGTGGAGGGGGAATGGCCAAGGCTGATGTGGCGAGACCGGATTGGAGGGAGTGATGTGGTGTAACACCCTCAGAATCGGACCTATGCAAGTTTTAGCGAAACCCGCCAAACCCGCATAGAAACGATTCAAAGGTGCCCACCAGGCACTTTCGTGCGGGTGGAAAACGAACTAATAACATTACACAACAGTCCTCGATGGGACCCACAGAACAGATATATATACAACAGCGACTCAAAGAGTCAAGAATACAGATATAATATACAAAGATCAAAATCACCTTGAAAATGACAGAGCGTCCGACTACGGACAAGATGCAAATGGGGCTAAGAGCCCTGAAGAATAACCAATGGCGTCCATAACCCCTGAGCCAAGCGGAAGGGTAACCACCGCTAACGTCGATCTCAAAACCTGCTTAAACAAAGGGGTGCCGACAAAGGGCAAAGGAAAAAGAGGAGCATCGATCTGAGGCCGATTGCAGCGAGGCTAGAATTCGGCGGTCCTCGCCTACATAGGTATGGTGGACTGAAGCGGCAGCATGCACTAAACAACCTATAGAGACTCGATACAACTGGCGACTATTAGAGAGGGGTAAGAAAGACCTATTCGGATCCAACCTGATTCTAACATCAAACAAACCCATCCTGGCGTTTCCCCCTCGAGACCAACGAGGAAGTCAACCGAGGAACTCACACAGTTGGCAGTTTTATTTATTCAGTTATCGTTGCGGCACTTTACTAGTCAGGTTTAGATAATCGTCCTGATAAAGTAAGCAGTGGGCACTTTTAGTTAACCATTCCATTATAGTGACAGCACTTACTAGTCAGATACAATTAGCATGACATAATCCAAAACCCTGCAGTTGTTGGTACTTTTATTTAGCCATTCCGTTGTAGTTGCAATACTTACTAGTCAGGTACAATGGTCGCAAGCGACAAACCAAACAAGCAATTGTGGGCAGTATTATTTAGCCATTCCATTATAGTGAAGCTGATTACTAGTCATTATAAAGTCAAATTTATAGCAATAAACTTTAGTTATGCTTGTCTATGGTCGAGATACTGTGCTCCAAGTCGTCCATAACCATGAGCTTTGAAAGTTTTACCCAGGGGTGCACCAATAGCAACACACGCCGATCAACCTCGGAAAAACCAAATCAAAACCCAACGAGGCTTTCACGACTAAGCAATCACAGGATTCAGAAATATTTCGGGGCCACCCCATTAAGCTACCATAGCAAGTAAGCAAGCTCGAGACGGACTCAAGGTTTGGGTATCTGACGTGAGCGGGAACCCAAACTGGGCTTGTCGACACCAGCGAATCGTGTCCCGATCCTAAACAAGACAGGTGCTATCCGCACAATTTAAATAAAAATAAAGCATGGCATAAGTAATCTGGATCGTAAATAAAACCTCAAACTAGTTTTTGGCCCCAAGAAATAAGATCAATCAAGCTCGCTCGGGGTCCCATATACCTCCCGGATGTGGATAGCGCAATAAATCAAGGAACAGGTATCAAGTACTCGGGGTCCTACGGGACACAAGTGGGCGTTCGGAAACCAAATATTTTCTATCACCCACCGATGCCTCTGCTTATTTCAATTTTAGTTGTTAAAACAGGAATTAAAGTGAACGGTAAGTAAAGCTATGATCATCTCCAACATCAACATGCGGCAATACATCAATAACTGTGGCACTTGATGACACGCAACGGCACTTGAGCAAGCGACTACGACGCGCAAGTCCAGCTATCTACCAAACAACAGGTAATAGGAGGTGTCCAAGGCAATATAGGTCTGCAAGGGATATCACGGGTACGGAAACTAGAGCATCGCAACACAGATAGCAATAGATCAACAGGAGGGAATAAATACTATAAAAGTAAGATAGGTGGAAAGGGGGAGATGCTTGCCTGAAAACATTGCCGAAGGTTCAACCGAAGAACGGGGCGAAGCTCACATCAACTCAACGGCCTTATCCGCGAAGAAGCAAAACACTAGAATAAACATCGGATGCAATATTTAATGCTACGGCAAAAGATCGGGCATGGTGATGATATGATGCATGGCATGGCAAGGTGCAATGCAATTGGGCCATATTAAGCGGAACCGGGGTCCCGACATTTAATTAGGTGGTTCATGTTATTTAGGTACCCCGCAAATTAAATGTTGTTTGAACATGGCAAAAGATAGTATCGGTTCGATGCACAAATTTAAATGAGGCCAATATGAGACTAGATTTTCCCGCATATGGGCCCCATATTTAATTATTAGGTGAATCGGCATAAGGCCCCCAAACCAATGATATGCATGCGAGAATGACAATTAAATATGCAACAATTCATATAGTTGACCATTTATAAAATAGGGTTCTCGGAAAAGGGTTCACACATAGAGGTTTGGCAGATCTTGGGGTTCCGGGGTTCGGGGTTGGTCTCAGGGTCCAGGGTTTGACGGGTTCGGTCTCGGCGGAAGCGTTCTCGGATCACTGGGGTAGATCTTGGCGTTCCACGAGGAAGCAGGACTTGGTCGTGTCGGGCGCCGGATTCTTCCGGTCGGTGTCGTCCTTGTCGTCGTGAAGAACTTGTCGCCCCTTGTCGGGTCTCGGCGTCTCGGGCGACCGTGGCGTTCAGGGGATGTTTCCGGGGTCCCGAGGAGAAGATCTTGGCGTCCGAGGGTTCGGGTTCCGGATCCATGTCGGTGCACTCGGTGTTCCGGGTAGGCGATCTTGTCGTTACGGAGATCTTGTCGGTTCGCGTTTCGGATCCCGTGAGACGATCTTGACGCTTGATGTCCGTGAGGAGTCTTTGGAGTCGGATGGAGATCTTAAGCGTCTCGAGAAATACTTGGCGTGCCTAGGTTTAGAGACATCGATTCCGTGAGGGTACTAGTTGCTCGCCTTTTCGCCGTCGCACTTCATCCGTCAGCCGATTCTTTTGGTAGCAAGACACACGGGGCATACCGCAGAACGTGTGGTCTTGGCGTTGAATCAACGAGGCGGCTACTATCAAAACCTTGCTCGGGGTCGTTCGCGCTCCACGGCTCCAGCAGCGTCGGCTTGACACGGGCGGCCAACGGTGGCGGATGATGAGGGCGGCGCTGCTTGAATGACGGGAGGCCGGGTTGAAAAAGCGGCAGGCGGCCCGAGCGGAGGAGACGACGGAGGGGGGCGATTGAGGGCGTGGTCGGGCTCGCGGGTGGAAACGGTAGAGGCGGAGCTTAGGCGGAGGCCGGCGACGAGCTCGGGGTGAGGAAACCGGCGGCGAGGGCTTGGGGCGGCACTACGCGGAGTGGAGCGGGCCAGAGGAGGATCTCTGGCGGTGGCGCCGGGAGAGGAAGGAGGCTTGGGTCCAGCGAGGCGGAGGGAAGGGCCGGGGACCTGGCTGGGCGGGTCGCGCCGAGATGGACGGGAAGGAAGCGGACGTGGGCGGCTAGTAGAGGAGGCGAAAGGCGCCAGCGGGCATGCGAGGCTGGCTGGTGGTGAAGCTTCAGAGGAGGAGGAGGTGGCGAGGAGCTAAGCGGCTGCGCCAAGGGAGGGAGAGGGCGTCGCGAGAAGGGGAAAGCGAGCGGGCGCGGCAGCGCCAGGGAGAAGCGAGGCGCCCAGAGGGCAAGGCACTCCAGGTGAGGAGGAGGCGGGAGCACGCCCTGACGGCGAGGATGGCCGGCGGCGAGGCATGGAGGAGGAGGAGGCGGAGCGGCGAGAGAGGAGGGAGGAGGAAGAAGGACGGGGTGGGGAGGCCTGTCGCTGGGAGTCCGGGGTGGCGTGGGGACAGAGGCCAGGGTGGGGCCCAGGCAACGTGGGGATCGAGGCAGGGGGCGGCTGGCGTGGGCGTGTGGGGTGTGTGTGTGTTGCTGTGTGTGTGTCCAGGGGGGGCTGCTGGGAGTTGGGGTGGGACCCGGGGCAGAGAGAGAGAGGAGAGGGAGGGTAGATAGGAGCTAGGGTGAGAAAAGGAGAGGGGGAAAAAGGTAAGGATTGCTGAGGTGGCAGAGTGGGTAGGAAGAAGGGGAAGGGGTGAGGTGGCAGCCAGGGATTGGTGGGTAGATTAGGACTGGGTGGTTTTAGGATTTAGGTGGGGCTGTTTTAGTTTGTGTGCTTGTTTTGTCCTGTCTAATTTAAAACAAGGCCATTTTACAAACAGTTTTTAGACAAATAAAATCTCCGATGCGATCGGGGTTTTGTGTTTGAAAATAAGAGGGGTATTTGTATAAACCAAAACTAGGCTTTTCAAAATAATACAGACAAACAATGCATGATGATGACGATGCAATGCACAAAAACAACGCGATTTTCTAGTAGTGGTTTTGCGGGATGCCACATGTGGCTGGGGGTGGGTAGACTAGGTCTGGGTGCAAAAGGGTTTTAGGGTGGACCGATCTATTTTGTACGGGGGTGGTCGACTGGGTCGGTTCGGCCCGGTTTGGCTGCCCCCATTAAAAATAATTAATATTTTATTTGTTTAAAACAAGGCTTATGCAAACTGATAGCAGACAAAACAAAATAATCCGGAGACCCGGGTTTTGCGTTTGAACAAAGACGGGGCGTTTGGAAAACACAAAATAGGTTTTTCTGCAATTAGTTTTATGCAAGCAAATGCAAGATGATGACGATGCTCAACTGCAATGTGGCATGATGACATGAGCATGCGGTCATGATGATGCAATGCACAAAAACAACGCGATTTTCTAGTAGTGGTTTTGCGGGATGCCACAGCCACCCTTACCAATCGACACTTCAAGTTCGTCAACGACCTCAAGGAAGACCCGGAGTCCGGCTACAAGCGAAGTCGGAAGAACAGACCACGAGGCAAGGGCAAGGGGAAGAAGAAGGAGGAGGAGTCCAAGGATTCAAGTGACATGGACGAAGACGTTGACCCCAAGCACGCCGCCAAGGGCGACGACAAGGGCAAGAACCCCTTCGCAAAGAAGGCTCCAGTCTACCACACTTTCCTTGGCACCCCCACCGTCCGACAACAGAAGACCTCTCTGAGGATCCTGATGGCCACTCTCCCTCCAGTCCCCCAGTACCTGCGCTGGTCGGAAGTTCCAATAACTTGGGACATGACGGACCAACCAGACCTTGTGCCCATGGAGAACCAGTACGTCATGGTCATCAACCCATTGATTGACGGCGTGGAGTTCACCAAGTGCATGGTGGATAGTGGAAGCAGCATCAACATCATGTACCTGGATACACTGCAGAAGATGAACTTGACGGAGGCAAACCTAAGGCGGACCAACACCGTCTTCCACGGCGTAGTTCCTGGTCGGGAGGTTCGGTTCCTTGGGTGCGTTACATTTCAGGTTGCCTTTGGCGATGTTAATAATTACCGCCAAGAGCGCATGACCTTCGAGGTGGTCCCCTTCAAGAGCGTGTACCACGTCATATTCGGCCGCGACATATTCCACACATTCATGGCCAAGCCATGCTTTGTCTACAACAAACTCAAGATACCCGGACCAAACGGTGTTATCACCGTATCCGGAAGCTTTACCAAGGCAAGGGACTGCAAGATCAATGAAGCAGCCATTGCAGAAGCTGTCCTCTACAGCGAAGAATTCAAAGAGATCCAAAGCAAGGTCAATGACTCAGAGATGCCCGCGTCGAAGAAGCAGATCTCCGACTCCGCTCCTGCGTTCAAGGTCTCCATCGAGACCAAGCCGATGGAACTTGGTCTCCAAAGTGTCGTAGAGGTTGTTTCACTTGTGGTAGGCGATGACTCCAAGACCGTCGCCATTGGGACGAACCTGGATCCCAAATAGGAAAGCGCGCTCGTCGAGTTCCTCCGTGAGAATAGGGGCATCTTTGCCTGGCAACCTAACGACATGAAAGGTGTACCTAGGGAACTTGTCGAGCACAGCGTAAACATTGATCCAAAATGCAAACCAGTGAAACAACCTCTATGACGCTTTGGAGATTAGAAGAGACGCGCCATTGGCAAAGAGATAGCTAGGTTACTTAAGGCTAGATTTATCCAAGAAGTCCTTCACACCCAATGGGTGGCCAATCCTGTACTTGTACCCAAAAAGGGAACCACTGAATTAAGAATGTGCGTTGCTTACACCGGCTTGAACAAAGCATGTCCCAAAGATCCGTTTGCTTTGCCTTGCATTGACCAAGTCATGGACTCGACGGCTGGCTGAGAACTTTTGTGTTTTATCAATGCATACTCAGGATACCACCATATCAAGATGAGGAAGTTGGACCAATTGTCCACTTCGTTCACTACCCCATACGGCACATTTTTCTATGTCACGATGCCCTTTGGGCTGAAAAACGCAGGTGCTACCTACCAGCGGACAATGCAACGTTGCCTTCACGACCAAATTGGTCGGAACGTTCACGCCTATGTGGACGATATCGCGGTGATGTCTAAAAAGTCAAACGACTTAATCTCCGACTTAAAAGAAACCTTTGATAATCTACAGAAATACAACATGATGCTCAACCCTAAGAAGTGCGTCTTCGGGGTTCCAGCCAGCAAATTGTTGGGCTTCATCGTTTCCCAGCGTGGAATCGAGGTCAACCCGGAGAAAATCAAGGCCATCTTAAACATAAACTGTCCGACATGCCTAAAGGACATTAAACGACTAACAGGTTGTGTTGCAGCAGTTAGTCGGTTCGTCAGTCGACTTGGAGAGAAGGTTCTGCCGCTGTACAAGTTGCTGAAGAAGGCGGAAAAATTCACTAGGACGGACGAAGCAGATGCAGCATTGAAGCAGCTCAAGGAGATTCTTTCCTCAGCGCCCATCCTTGCAGCACCCGAGCCTGGAGAGCCCCTGTTAGTCTACATGGCGGCAACCAACCGGGTAATCAGCATCGTCGTCGTGGTAGAGTGGAATGAACCAGGCTATGAGCACGGAGTTCAACGACCAGTTTACTACATGAGCAAGGTCTTGACGGAGTCCAAGCAGCGTTACCCGCACTACCAAAAGATAGCTTATGGAGTATTCCTTGCTTCTCGGAAGCTGAGGAATTACTTTCAGGAGCACCCAATCACAGTGGTGAGCAAGACTCCACTGTCCGACATCATCAATAAAAGCGACGCTACAGGAAGGGTCACGAAGTGGGGCATTGAACTTCCCGCCTTCGAGATCACCTACAAGAGACGCGACGCTATCAAGTCACAAGCCTTGGCGGATTTTGTTGGACGGAGATGCCAGAACCAGAGTACTGGGTGATGCAGAACCAGCCGTGATGCAAAACCAACGCGACGCTACTCCGTTGCCAGAACCAGAGTACTGGGTGATGCACTTTGACGGATCAAAGCTGCTCAACGGCTCGGGGGCTGGTGTATTGCTACAGTCACCAACAGGATACAAGCTACACTACGCTCTGTAGATCCACTTCGAGGCTACAAACAACATGGCGGAGTATGAAGCACTCATTCACGGACTACGTGTAGCCAAGGATATTGGCATCAAGCGCATAGTTTGCTGTGGAGATTCCGACTTGGTTGCCTAGCAGGTGGCTGGCACCTGGAATGCGCAGAACCCTATGATGGCGGCATATCGAGACGAAATGGACGAGATAGACAAGAGATTCTTGGGATACGAAGTCAAGTATGTGACTAGGGAGCAAAACGAGGCGAATGATCTGCTGTCTAAGCTTGGATCAAGGCGCAAGCGAATTCCTCCAGGAGTTTTCCTAGAACACCTGCACACACCATCCGTGAAGGGAGCCGACATCGACAGCTCGGATAGAGTTGACTCTTTCGTCAACATGGTGACCAAGGTCCCTCTGGCTTGGACAAAACCATTCATGGAATACCTCGAACACGGAACTTTGCCCGACGACGAAGTCGAAAGACGGCAAGTAGTACGACGAGCAAAGGGTTATACCATAATCAATGAGCAACTCTACAAAAGGAGCACTACTGGTGTATACCTAAAGTGTGTTTCCCAGCTAGAAGGTATGGAAATCCTACGCGAAATCCATCTCGGAGATTGCGGGCATCACGCCGCTCCTCGATCGTTGGTCACGAAAGCCTTCCGGCAAGGATTCTACTGGCTGACCGCGAAGGCGGACACCGACAAGCTGGTTGAGACATGCATGGGATGCCAGTATTATGCCCGACAACCACATGTTCCTGCTGAAGAATTGCGAACAATACCAATAACTTGTCCGTTTGCAGTCTGGGGGCTAGACATGGTGGGACCGTTACAGACGGCACTTTGTGGGTTTACGCATCTGCTGGTAGCAGTTGATAAATTCACCAAATGGATAGAAGTTAAACCCATTAGAAATCTTGATGGGGCAACTGCCCTCAGGTTTGTCTGAGATTTAGTGGTGAGATTTGGTCTCCCACATAGCATTATCACCGACAACGGAAGCAACTTGTCACTTGGAGAAGTGGAGGCTTATTGCTGGGAGAAAGGCATCCGACTTGACCTTGCATCCGTGGCACACCCATAATCCAATGGTCAGGTTGAGCGAGCCAATGGATTAATTCTACAGGGAATCAAGCCACGTCTTGAGGCGCCGCTACATAGAGCAGCTGGAGCCTGGGCGGAAGAATTGCCATCTGTGCTGTGGAGTTTACGAACTACACCCAACAGATCCACAGGCTACACCCCTTACTTCATGGTATATGGAGCAGAAGCCATCTTGCCTTCCGACATCCTCCACGATGCACCAAGAGTTGCCACCTATGACGAGGATGACGCTGAAGAATCCAGACGCCTAGATGTGGACCTTCTCGAGGAAGAGCGCGTTTTGGCATGCCAAAGATCCGCCATCTACCAGCAGAAACTATGCAGCTACCATAGTCGCCGCGTTCGGCATCGCTCGTTTAAAGAGGAGGATTTGGTGCTCTGACTTAAGCAGAAGAAGTCACACAAATTATCCCCGCCATGGGAAGGACCGTTCATCATAATCAAGGCGCTGCTCAATAGGTCTTACTACCTTGTTGACAATCGTGAACTAAAGGATAGACCCAACGAGGATCATAAGCGTAAGCGACGTGACCCGGATGATGAATACCCGGAGCTTGATCGGCCATGGAACATAGCATAGCTACGTCCTTTTTACACTTAGCATTTTTTATCTAATTGTGTACCTCTTATATGATCAATGAAATAAAGCTCTTTGGTTCACTCATATTTCAGATTCTTTTACCTCCTTTAGTGTTCATTTTTGGATCATGTAAAAACCTTTATGCACAAGTATTGCGTTTGCACTTGTGAAAATTCCGCCTACGGGCGTTAGCTTAAGTTTTCTGCTCTACACGTTCTTTGTCGTTCTTATGTGGATTCTGGAGTAGTGAATTTTGGCACTTGTTGCCGGCGATTTTGTGCTCGGGTTATTGACGGTGCCATTGGGCATCATCACCTAAGCGCATGCTTCCGACAACGAGTCTTCCGACTCACGAAAAGTCAAGCATAAGAACCAAAGTAATGGATAAGCCAGCACTTGCTAAAAATATATACATGCTGGAAATTAGTTTTTAAGTAGCAGGACATAACAACCATTGTTTTCCGCCTTAAGTTACATCACCAAGTTTTTTTGCGCATACACCAAAGGTGAAACAAATATTACATAGTGTTTTTCATTCCTTGGGCGCAGGAGACTTGGAAGCAGCATCGTCCAAGGATCAGACCGGTTCAACGTCTATGATGAGACTCGGAGGAATCTTGGTTGACGTTGTCGATGGTGTTCATGGGCACGAAGATGTCGATGTCCACCAACTCGGCAACTCGGAAACTTACTGAAGATGCTGGCCTTAGCCTGCCAGAGGGTGTCCGCCAGGGATTCTTTCTCTTGTTGGAGGAGCTTAAACGCCTCGCTGTGGCGTTGGTTTTGCTCATCAGTAGCTTGCTTCTTATCTTTTAAGATCGCAAGCTCCTCCTTCAAGTGATTGATTTCCGTGGAGGCGGAGTCCTGCAGGGCCTTCATAGAATCTTCATGCATTTTCAGCATTTCCTTCCTCTCCTCCTTAAGGATCTTGTTCTCGCCGTCCAGCTGTTGGATGTTATTGGACTGCTCGACAATGTCCTTGGCCTTGGCGACATGTTCTGCAAGTCGGAGAAAACAAAGTACACAGTGAGTACTCGGAGAATGTGGGCACAAAAACAAGACGGAATGCGCAAAAAGAAAATAGACTCTTGTTTTTGATGATATGTTCCTTCAAGATGGCAGTTTTACCCTTTTCGGCTTCAAGATCTGCGCGCATCTTCTGGTACTTGTCATTGGCCATGCCCCTCCGAGCATTCTCGTTCTGTGGAAAAAATAAAAAAGGTAAACCGTTTTTTAGTCTACTTGGAAGCATCTAGTCGTAAATTTTCCACCTAGACGCTCGGGGGCTACAGCGAGAGATTTTTACTTAGCAATCTGCTTAGCTTTTCTTTAAGCATCTAGTCAGAGCTAATTCAGTTCTCGATTAGAAGCTTGGGGGATACAGTATAAAGTTTTTAACTCGGAATCTGCTTAGCTTTTCTTTAAGCATCTAGTCGGAACTAATTCAGTTACAACTAGAGGCTTGGGGGCTACAGTATTGAAAATTATAAACACTGCGTATGCTACTCTTAAAGCATCTAGTCAGAATAGTTTGTTCCATCTAAATGCTTGGGGGCTACAGTGAGAGTTTTTTCTAACTTAGTCACTCTTAGAGCATATAGAAGCAAAACCTATGGTTTTCCGTCTACATCCTCGGGGGCTACAGTGGGATACTCATATGAAATGCAAAAGGCAAAGTAAACTTACAAGTGCGATGATCTTGAGGTTTGTAGTGCTCTCGGCTAGCAGCTTGCCAAAGGAAACGCTATTTCCTCACAATATTTCTGCTTGTCGGAGGAGCTCCTCAAGACTGCATGTCGGAGATGACGGTACTCCTATAGGAACCAGTGTTGTGTTACTCGGCGTAAGCACCGGGTAAACTATCTTTGGAAGCTCAAAGGGTTTCTGGGGAGAAAGGGCACCGCCTTAGGCAGAAGTACCAGCTTCCACCACCGCCTTGCCGCCACCGATGGCATCCTTAGCCGGAGCTTCAGCCATTTGGTGAGCGGTGCTCTCCTGCGTCGCCTGCTCGCCGACAACAGCGAGTTAGGTGGAGGCGCGGGAGTCCACTTCCATGGCGGAAAGGCCTGGTGCCTCCTGCGCTTGTGAGCTTGTCGGGGCAGACGAAGGCTTGACGGCAGGAATAGCAGGGGCGATGGCGGGGGAGGCGTCGCGATGCAGCATGTCTTTGATATTTCGAGAAGCCCCCAAAGTTTTGGAGGTCTTCTTGAGGCTGGTCGTGGCTTTCTTTCTGAAACGTGCAAATGCATAAGTACAGGAACAAGACAGACAGATAGACAATGTCGGAGAATGAGAAGCTTACACTAGGGGGGCGCTTTGGCAAAAATCCCGGTGGATTTTCTCTTTTCCGCCTCCAGGGCGGCGGTAGTCTTTTTGGAGGCTCCACCCTCCGTCTTCTTCTTCTTGCCTCCGTCGACAGCGTTAGAGGTGGAGCTCTTCCGCTTTTGCGCCAACGGAACTTCGTCGTCGGACACGACCGTGACTTTATTCATCTTTGGATCATAGATTTGAGGAGCCATGCTCATCTCATCTATGTCGCTAAGCTGTTAAGTAAGAAATCACCGTGTTAGATAAGATGTTATTTGCAAGACGGAAGAACTGGAGTATATGTCGTACACGGAAAATAAAAACCTACCTTTGGGCACTTGCCGTCTACGAACATGTCGTAGGTGATGGTGAAGCCACGCTTCTTATACTTCACCTTGACGATGTCTTTTAGGCGAAGCTTGACGGAGTCGCTCGAGAAGTTATCCACGGAGATTTGGAGGCTATCCCTTCGATCACTGGTATACTCATGCATATACTTCACGCGGTGCTGCAGAGGTTGGATTCGCCTGATGAACCAGCACATGGCTAGGTCCAAGCCGGATAAACCCGTCTCTACGAACCATTCGATCCGCCTTATAACGCGGGAAGCGTCAAGGTCGGAAGGAACGGAGGCTTGGGATCTCCATGTGGAAACTTCAGTGGTGGCTCCATCCGCGAAGTCCGGGTACGTCACTTCTCGGCCCGCCAGAGGAATGTCGGGGCCATAGAAGTACGTCCGCTGCCAATTCTTGTAGGACTCGTGGCCGACGATATCGGGGAACCGCCGGCCAGGTCGAATCTTGAAGCTTATGGTGCCGCAGTTCCTAAGCTCCTCCTTGCTATGTCCGGCTTCATGTTTGACGGTGAAGAAGTACACGAACAAGTCTAACCTAGGCCTTATCCCTAGATAACCCTCGCAAAGTGTCGTGAAGTTGCTAAGCACTAAGATACTATTGGGGGAGAGGTTATGGGGCTGGACCTTGTAGTGGTTTAAGACGGAGAGGAAGAAGTTGGAGATGGGCAGAGAAACGCCGCGTACCAGTTGAGCCTTAAGGTACATCTTTTCTCCTACTTGGGGAGAATGTGTCACCTCGCCGGTCGGCGCCGCCCGCCAGGCGAGCCCCTCCATCGCGGGGAGGTAACCTTCGGCGACCATCTCTTGGATGTCGCGGTCGGTGATGTTCGAGCCGCACCAGTCGCCCTTATGCGAGTCTGGCTCTTCCTCCAGTGGCTCTAGCGCCGCCAGATTTTGGTCGCCGCCGGTGGACTCGATCATCGCCGATGCGGGGATGACCAAGCCCTCTGGGGGCACGACGACAGAGCTCGCCGGCTTCGCCGCGGCTTCGCTCGACTCCGCCATGGATGGGGATGTGCTGCTGCTCGCCATGGAGTGAAGGATGGATGCGATTGGTGCAGATGGAAGCTAGGGTTTTCTCGAGGTTTCTCGCAGAGAGCTCGAGGAGGCGCACGGCTGGAGGAAGACGATGATGCGAGGAGAATGAGGTAAAAAGTGGAAAATTCCCCACGGTTACTATTTATCATCCTTAGTGTCAAGATTCGTGCAGCTTAATCGGACGGTTTCCACGTAGACGACGTGTTCGCGAACGTGAGCAGAAATTTCGCCACGTCTCCAACCGTCGCTAACGTTAAATCGCTCATGGCGGGAAAATCGGATATGATTGTGTTCTCTGCATGTGTGAGTTACGAGGCGTCGCTGACCTAATCCTACATCGTCCTAGCTGACATGGGTAGATGAGTCGTCACATCGAAGATTCCGGCATAGACGGATTTAATCTGACTATGGAAAAGTACAATAGAAGATTCAGCATTTCTCCGGCTTACAAGTCAAAGACGGAGAAAAGCCTTGCAGGGTTCTTTGGGAGGACTACAAGATGTTGCTTGACGATTTGCCGACATCCATCTAGATGGAGCATTCCACGTGAAGAGGCAAGATGGCGCAAGATCTCGGAGTTCTCCAGGGGCTACTGTTGGGGATATGCTATATGGGTATCCTTATAGCATGTCTCTTATCCGGCTAACCCGGGTGGCCCATAGTCGGTAGCATGGCCTATGGCCTGCTGGGCAGATTAGGTGGATCGAAGGAGGCCATCTTGGGATAAAGGAAGGCTATGGTGGAGTCACCAGCGTGCGAGCCTTGGAGTGCAAGATACACAAGACTAGTAATAGGCGGTGTGGGACTCGTAATGTCGGCTAGGAATTTTCCACCTGTAACCCTAGGACACAGCGGCTATATAAGTCGGGCCTATGGGAGACTTTAGGGCGAACAACCAGGGCGATAACTTAGACTTTCTAGTCACCTCGCATAGCGAACCAATCCCTATCACTCGACGTATTGCCCTTATAGTGATTTATAGCAGGAGTAGGATTCCGCCACCATTGTGGGATCACGAACAGGTAAGTTGTGTTACCTCGTGCCCGTCAACCGTCACGCTTACCACGTCTCTAAACACGCCTTGTGAGGACCCTCCATGGCATGGGGAAGGGCGGTTGGCAGTGCAGGGTAACACATCCTCAAAGTGCTGAAGATAGGTTCATTGTGCGAGATGATGTCGTCTAAAGTTGTTCCTAAAGGCTCCCATAGGCTGACATAGTCGCAAGTCCTAGGGTTGCAGGAAAAGTCTGGCAGGATGGGCTACCAACTGTGGGCCATCCGGGTTATCTGGATAGGAGACATGCTATAAGGATACCCATATAGAATATCCCCAACAGAATCCTCACGAATGTTTATGGTGGAGGACAGAAATCTATTTTGGGACATCAACTCCCCATATCTTACTTCCCTCTCATTAGAGGTCATTCTTGGTACAAAAAGAAAACAAAAAGGATAAGGAGAGGTCATTACTAAAGTAATAACTTCCAAGACTCAAGGAAACTCTTGGGTTATCTCCCAACAACTACTTTTTTTAACGCCTTCAACTTAGGCACAAGAAGCAAGAAATCAAGTATTTTCAAATGAGGAATTAAGATCAATACTTGCAAAGTCTTCAACTATGAAATGTATCTCATCCAAATGAGTTTTGGAGGATCCCTTCTCATCTCTCTTTGGTTTACTACTTTCATCAAAAGGATTTTCAGGAACAATCCAATCAAAATTATTTTCAAAGGCCGCATGCATCCCAACAAGCTTAAAGGGTATGGGTATCTTAAATTCCTCTCTAGGCTTGGTTTTATCTGAAGTACCCACAACATCTACACAAGAGCCTAACATATTAAAATGCTCAAAGACCTTTTTAGCTTCCTTAGCAACATCATGGAACTCTTTGAGTAAATTTCAAGGATAAATTCTCTCTTTTCAGCATCCTTTTCTTCCTTTAGTTTGAGAAACAAAATTTGATTCATGGGGTTAAGGCTAAAAAACCTAGACTCCAACATATGAACTAAATAAGCTGTAGCAATTTCATAATTAGGAGCAAGTTCTGCTATAGATTTATCCTCAATATCCTCATGCTTGCTAACATGATTGAAGAATTCTTCAATATTTTCTTTCCCAATTATATAGCCCACCACTACCTATCGAAAGGTCCTTCTGGGCGAACTTGGGGAACAACACGGTGAGCTAAAGCAAGGTGGCAACTAGAGTAGGAACTAATTTTTTTGTGTTTTTGATAAGAGAAAGCAAACCAAACTAAACTAATTTTTTTTGGAGTTTTTGATAAAAAGAGGCAAACAAAACCAAGCAAAAGAAACTAAGCAAACTAAAAACAAAGTAAAGATAGAGGTTGAGGAGGACTCCCCTTGTGAAGACATCCTTAGCCTCCCCGGTAAGGGCGCCAGAAAGTCTTGATGCGGGGTGACGCCCCGTTGGGAAACCCCAAGAGCAAGGTATGATGCAACCAAGCAAGTTTTCCTCGATGAAACCGAGGTTATCGAACCCGGTGGGAGGAAACGCCTCAAAGGTGTTGCAAGCAACGTGGAAACCTGCACAACACAAACTCAAGACTTTGCCCCAACTAACAGTGAGGTTGTCAATCTCACCGGTTGCTGTAACAAAGGATTAACTATATGGTGTGGAAGGTGATGATGGTTTGCAACAAGTAAACAGTAATAGTGGAAGATGTATCGATGGTAAAGATTGGACCGAGTTCAATAGTTCACTGGAGGTGTTCTCCTTAGATAAACAAACATGACATGCTGGGTAAACAAATTACAGCAGGGCAATTGACAGGACTGAGCAAGGCATAACAATGCAATACTAGACAAAAAGATCCTATGAGATTCGATTAGGAAATACAACAATATACATATACCGCCATCCAACTTCATCTATGACTTGAATTCCACCTTTGGGTTATCATTTGAACCCCCTCCAGTATTAAGTTGCAAGCAACAGACAACTGCTTTAAGCAAAGTGTGTAAGGTAAACAATCCACTTGTTCCATGAACAAGAGGCCATTATTTTCTCCCTAGTGGCAATAACACATCTACAACCGTAGAGATTTCTATCACTTCCCTTGATTAAGTAGAGGCATGAACCCACTATCGAGCATAAATACCCCCTCTTGGAGTCACTAGCAACTACTTGGCCAAGATAGCTACTAACAACAGAGAGCATTCAAGATCACAAACAACACAGACATGATAGAATCAAATAGACAAAACCATTAACCAATCTGACATAGTAATCTCAATATTCATTGGATCCCCGCAAACACAACATGCATGATTACAAATAGATTAGATCTTGATCATGAACGGAGCTCACAAGATCTAGACATGAAAGCACAAGGAGGAGATACAACCATCTAGCTAGTACACGGACCCGTAGTCCAAGGTGGAACTACTCACGCTTCATACCGGAGGCTGGCATGATGAAGAAGAAGGCCTCCAGAATGATCTCCCCTCCGGAAGGGTGCCGGGAAGAGCTTCAGATCCCCCCCCATCTAGGGACCATGGTGGCGGTGGCTACAGACGGTTTCGTGGAATTTTTATCGGGTGCCTAGGGTTTCTGCATCGAGGGCTTCTTATAGGCGAAGAGGCGAGGCAGGGAGACCACCAGGGCGGTTGCACCCCCCCCCCCAAGCGCGGGGTGGGCCCACCCGCGTGACCAGGGAGTATGGCCCCTTGGTGGGTCTCCTCTGTCTCGTACTCCGGCTTCGTGTTCCCCACGGTAAAATATTGACTTTGGCTTTTGTCCCGTCCAATTCCAAGAATATTGATTTTGTGCCTTTCTGGAACCGAAAACAGAAGAAAATAGTCAACTAGCACTATGGCAACTTTTTAATAGGTTAGTACCAAAAAACATATAAAAACACCTCAAAGTGTGGACAAAGCAAAGCAAATTAGATAGTAAACAAGCATGGAACATCAAAAATTATAGATACATTTCCGACGTATCAGGTAACGGATGCTGCGGAGGCCCTTGAACGCCAGGAGAAGGAGGCCGAAGATCGTGAGCAACAGCTCGCGGGCGTTGCAGCCACTCGGGAGAAGGCCATGGTTGACAAGCTTGTGGCTGCTGCCAAGGCTATTGCTGGTAAGCTGCCCTTGTATCCTTTTTGAGCATTCTGTTTTGTGAGGGTGTTTTCTCCTTCTTCAGTCGAATGTTCTATTGCTTTTCTTGCCAGATTCTTCTGGCATCGAGTTCGAGTGCAGCACGCTGGAGCACGGGGATCTGCTGGTAGATGCCGTTGCAGCGATCGAGGATCACTGCACTTCTGTTGCAGGCTCTCTTGACAAGGGCAAGAAGGTGCTTACACGCTTCTATAAGGAGGTCAATCCCAAGGGTGTTGCCCTTGAGGACGTCAGCTCGCTGGCGGATGCTTTGTCAGGCGATGCCCCGACAGAGTACAAACGCAAGAAGAAGGGGGTTGGTGCTGCCATGGGGTTGGCCATGGCAATGGCGTCCGGAGCTGAGCTGGATCTGACGCATGTCACTTCCCGGATGCTGACGGAAGAGGATGGATCTGAGGTAGATTTTGCCACCTTTGCCTCCCGCTGTAAGCATTTCAGGGCTAAGCTCATTGATCTCCTGGTCGATTATTCGGCAGAGCGGCAACGAGCGGCCAAGAGTAGGCACTCTGGCTTCGAAGATGCTCCGGGTGCTGGCGCTTAGGCCCTTCTGTCTTGTATTTAGTCTAGCTTTCTTCCTGTTGTTGTAACACCTTTTGGATGAACAAGCTTCAATTTGCCATGAAATGGCCTTATTTATGTATATGTATGAATCTGTCTTTCAACTGTTGTCAAAAGTGTTTGTGATGTTTATTTTTGCCTGTTTACACTTAGGGTCCTTCGGGTGAGGCTCCACTGATCACACCTTCTCCTTCTCCTGGTACTCGCCCGTCGTTGAGCGAGTCATCACACTTGCCTTTCTTGCATGACCGTTTCCGAAGTTTGGAGAAGAACATCCTCAGCATCCGCGGTCATGCGAATGTGTGGAAGTCGAAGGCTGAGCGAGCCATTGCCAGGGAAGAGTTCTTTCTTGAAGAATTTTGGCAGATGGGTGAGCAAATCCAATGTGAGTCCTCGTGAACCGATGCTCTTTCGAGTGCGCCTTATTTTTATGTTTGCTCACCCAACGTTTGTGCAGTTGTGAATCTGATTCCGAAGGAAGAGAAGGAGCGCGTCGCAATTCGGATGAATTTCCTGACGCAACAAGACTTGGAGGCCGGAGGCTTCTTATGAATGAATCATGATCGAATGATCGTCCTTGCGATGGTGCAAGATCGCGTACACCAAGTTCTTTGGGTACTGAAGCGGGCGAGATCATCTCTTGCGACTATTTGGGCCACCATGTTTCCTTTGGACGCTGCACCTTCTAGCTTTCTAGGCTTGCTCGAGAAGTTTCGAGATGCAGGTCACGTGAAGGAGCTGATGCGCCATCAGCTGATTGCGGGCATGAAGGCGTCCCTATCTCTTGTTCGACTGCATCGTCGTGATGTTGATCTTGCGGAGATAGCGGCTGGGACGACCCCTCCTCGAGATGGCATGGCATGGTATATGCGTCCACATTATGCAGTTGTGGCGCAATACGCCGAAGAGATTGTAGACGTGTTTGAGGAGCAGACAAACGTTCTGCTGCAGCGTGGTTAAGTCCTGTAAAGGAAAAAAAGATAATGTAAAGTCTATATTTATTAGAGTGGGCTTGTAATGCCCTTTGTAAAGTTTGTATGTATTGGCATGTGGTGCGTTGTGTGATTATGTAATGTGCATATCCTTTTCGTTAGCCCGACATGGTCGGCTACTCAGGTTGTATGCGTTGTTGCCAGTCGACGAAGTCGTAAGGTGAGGCGCAGCCCCGGGGCATGTTTAGCGATAAATAATGCAAGGAGAAAAAGATATTTGGGCCAAGGAACTTAGCTTTTATTCATTGTAAATGAGGAGGTACATTGTTCGGCAGAGTATCCTGGCTGAATAACCTTATTGAAAGTAAAGGGTAACTAGGGGTAGAAGCGTCACAGTCGTGCGACGTTCCAAGGGTTGGAGTATTCGAATCCTGATGCGACGTCCATGAGGCGGTAGGAGCCACCTGGGATGACTTCGGTGATGATGTAGGGTCCTTCTCAGGGTGACTCGAGCTTCTTGTGCCTTTCTTGCTTGAGTCGCAGAATGAGGTCTCCTTCGACGAAGGACCTTGGGCGCAGCCGACGGCTGTGGTAGTTACGGAGGCTCTGCTGGTACACCACTGAGCGAGCTGCGGCGATGTCACGTGCCTCGTCGAGCGTGTCTACAGCTTCTTCGAGTGCGGCCGGTGATTTGGCTTCGCTATAAGCGATGACCCATGGGGCCTTGTGGCGTACCTCAGCAGGTAGCACAGCTTCGGCTCCATGCACCATGAAGAAGGGTGTATAGCCAGTTGAGCTATTTGGAGTTGTGCACAGGCTCCAGAGGACCGAAGGTAGCTCATCTGCCCAGGATCCCACAAGCCTTTCGAGTGGACATAGTAGGCGCTTCTTGATGCTATTGCCTATGAGGCCGTTGGCCTTTTCGACTTGTCCATTTGTTTGCGGGTGCGCCACAGAGGTGTATGATATGTTGATTCCGAGATTCCCGCAGAATTCTCGGAATTATTTCGAGATGAAGTTCGAGTCGTTGTCCGTTATGATGCTATGGGGCACGCCGAACCTGTAGACAATGGACTCAAACAACTTGACAGCAGTTTTGCCACTTTGGTTGGTGACGGGCATGGACTCGATCCACTTAGTGAATTTGTCGACTACGACCAGGAGGAAGATGTGCCCTCCTAGCGAGGGTTTTGGCAGTTTTGCCGATCATGTCGAGGACCCACTGGGCAAAGGGACAAGCCACTGGTATAGGCCTCGACTCGGATCATGGTGCGTGTGGTTTGTCTGCATACCTCTGACAGGCGTTGCACCTTTCGACTATCTCCTTGGCGTCGTTCATTGCGGTTGGCCAGTAGAACCCAGCTCGTAGAGCTTTGGCAACTAGGGCGCGGCTGCCTGCGTGATGGCCACAGATACCCTCATGGATGTCTTGGAGGATGTTTTTGCCGTCACCGATGGTGACGCATCATTGGAGCACACCCGAAATGTTGCGCTTGTACAGCTCGCCATTGATGATGCTGAAGGCCTTTGAATGACGAGATTTGCGTCGGGCATCTGTCGGGTCCTCAGACAGCTGATTGTTTATCAGGTAGCGGAGGTACGGTTGCGTCCATGTTTCGTCAACCGCCATGACCTGCATCAGGCTGACCAACTCGACCTCCGTGTCAAGCTTTTTGGGTCCTTCTTGTCCTTCGGGTAGCGCATCCCCCGAGTGCTCTGCTTCTTCGCTTGAGCCTTTTGGGAATTTTCTCTTAATGGAGGGTACGTAGATTTGTTTGAGGAACACTCCTGGTGGCACCGGGCGAAGGTGGATCCAATGTTGGCGAGCTTGTCGGCTTCGTCGTTGCTCTCTCTGCCTACATGCCGAAGTTCACAGCCGTCAAAGTCCCCTTCGAGTGAGTTGTAGAGCACACGGTATGCGATCATGTTGGCGCTATGGGCGTCGCACTCGTTCATCGTCTACTGCATGATGAGGTTCGAATCGTTGTAGATGACAAGGCGTGTCGTGTCGCACACCTTAGCCATCCTCATGTCGTGGATGAGGGCCTCGTATTTGGCCTCATTGTTGGAGGTGCGGAATTTCATCCGAAGGACATATTTCATCTTGTCGCCTTGAGGGGACGTCAGTATGACGCCAGCCCTTGCTCCGGCCTCGCGCTTGGAGCCATCAAGTGCATCAACCAGGACTGCGACATGTCCAGAGTGTCCGGCAACTGGAGCTCCATCCAGTGGACGAGGAAGTCAGGCAGGACCTGGGATTTGATGGTGGTGCGCCGCTCGTAGATGATGTCTCGAGGAGACAACTGGATGCCCCACAGGGCTACGCGCCCCGTGGCTTTGGGGCTGTTCAAGATGTTCGACAGCGGGGCATCGTTGACGACCATGATCTAGTGCTCCTAGAAGTAGTGTCTTAGCCGACACGCCGTCATGAATACGCCGTAGGCGAGCTTCTGGTAATGAGGGTACCTCTTCTTTGTCGGGGTCAGTACCTCGCTGAGGTAGTAGATTGGGTGTTGGACCCCGTGGGTCTTGCCATCTTCGGGTCGCTCGACCATGAGTACGTTGCTGACCACCTGATGTGTGGCTACTATGTACAGCAACAAAGGTTCCCACTCCTTCGGCGTCACCAGGACGGGTGATGTGGAGATAAGCCGCTTGAGGTCCTCGAACGCATCGTCTGCTTCGGGTGTCCATTCGAATTTGTCCGTCTTGCGCAGTAGCTGGTAAAAGGGGAGGGCCTTCTCGCCCATTCGACTGATGAATCTTCTCAGAGCCGCTATTCGCCCGGCTAGATGCTGGACCCCCTTGAGGTTCTTTGGCTTCTCCATGGCTAGTATGGCCCTGATTTTCTTCGGGTTCGCCTCGATGCCTCATTGGGAGATGAAGTACCCGAGCAACTAACCAGACGGGACGCCGAAGGCACACTTGTATGGGTTCAGCTTGATCTTGTAGCGATCAAGGTTATCGAACGTCTCACGGAGATCGTCAATGAGCATCCTGGCCTCCTTGGTATTGATTACTATGTCGTCGACATAGACCTAGATGTTGCAGCAGATCTGGTCCTTCAGACATGCTTGCATGCACCTCTAGTATGTGGCACCTGCGTTCTTCATACCAAAGGGCATGGTGTTGTAGCAGAACACCCCAAACGGCGTGATGAAAGCCGTTTTCTCCTGATCTTCGACCTTCCGCCGAATTTGGTTGTAGCCTGAGTAGGATTCGAGGAAGGAGAGCTTCTCGCATCCTGTAGTGGAGTCAATGATTTTGTTGATCCTTGGTAGGGGAAGTGGTCCTTGGGACATTGCTTGTTGAGTGATGTGAAGTCCACGCACATCCGCAGGATGCCCCTGTCCTTTTTGGGGACCAGCACGACGTTGGCCAGCCACTTGATTTCTTTGATTTCCCTAATGAAGTTGGCATCGAGGAGTCTATTGACTTTTATTCCAACGGCTTTAGCTCCTGGCTCAGATAGTCGACACATCGACTGCTTGACTGGCTTCGCATCTGGAAACACATTGAGTGCGTACTCGGCGAATTCTCTCGCAACTCCTGGCATGTCCGCAGGACACCAGGCGAAAATTTCCCAGCGCTCACGGAGGAATTCGATGAGCGCGCTTTCCTATGTGGGACACAGGTCATTGCTGATCAACGCCGTCTTGGAGGCTTCCGTTGGGTGGATCTGCACCTTCTTTGTGTTGACTGTGGGGTCGAATGACATATCGGGTGTGTTTTGCCTGGTGACTGGGGGTGACCCGTTGTTTGTCACCTCCCTCAGTCTCGTGATCTCCTCCTGCATGCCGAACGACTGAGAGATTCTGTTGAAGTCTCTGTCGCAGCTGTCTGACCTTGGGAAGCTTCCTAGGATGGTGATGTCGAGCACCAGGGCAGAGTTACCTGGGCGAGGGATCTAGCGTGGGTGATCCGAACGGTCGAACATGATGCAGGACTCCGAGCCGCTGAGGTACTCAGGTATGGATGGTGGGGAGGTCACGGCCAGGTTGACTTGGCGGGTGATCTTCTTCTGCACCCTGTTGGTTGGACGCCCCTTCTGGATCATCCGGGCCCCTTTCGGTGGGGGGTACCCATATGCACCGTTATTCGGTGTTAGTGCGACCGGCAGCTGCGATGGTCCACCAGGTGGTGTTGGAGGAGCTCCGTGGGTGATAGCACCTGGAGCAGGTGTGAATCCTAGGTTCACCACCTGGCACCGCATTTGGGTAAGGCCCTCGCTGAGCTTCTGGAACTCTCGGTGGTCCTTGAGCATGTGGCTGGCCTTCTTCTTACCATCTTGTTTGTCGCTGTAGAAGTGGATGGTGCAAGGACCGGACAGCTTGTCATATGCCAAAGTCTTGCCATCATGGTTGCAACGTTGACATGTTTGCGTGAGTCGTCCGCCGTCGCGGTAATTGCTTCTGCGGTATCCGCTGTTGTGGTTGTCGTCATCACAACGATCGGTGTATCCAGCCGCAACCATGTCGACTCCATCGCGATCGTCGTAGATGCGTGATCTTCTCTTGCTGCAGCGCTCGCGCCGACGGCCGAAGTCATATTCGTCATCCGAATGCGTTCAGTTGACGGAATCCTCGCCATCTGCCCAGCGGTTGGCGATGTCCATGAGGTGA
Source organism: Avena longiglumis (assembly GCA_030063025.1). NCBI lineage: Eukaryota > Viridiplantae > Streptophyta > Magnoliopsida > Poales > Poaceae > Avena > Avena longiglumis. The sequence continues at coordinate 536,191,835 of CP125976.1, forward strand.
TCAAGGGTTTTGGCTTGACACGCCCGAGCTCCTCCTTGAAGTCTGGGCGACTGGCACCGTCTTTGAAGGCGTAGATTGCTCTTTCTTCAGAGATATTTGCAGCAGAGTTCTTGATGTGGGACTAGCGTAGTATGTACGAGCGGATGGACTCGTTGGTCCGCTGGGTGCAGGCCCGTAGCTCTTCGATTGAGGCTAGCCTCTTGCTGGTGCCCTTGAAGTTTCGGATGAAGCTGTACGCCAGCTCTTCCCAGCTTCGGATGGAGCCGGAGGGTAGGCTGCTGAGCCAAACCCTGGCTGCGCATGTCAGCGACAGCCGAAGGCACTGTAAGGCGGTTCTCCTGTTCCCGCCGTGGAGCTTGACGGATGACAAATGATCGTCGAGCCAAGCTTTTGGATCCTGCATACCGTCGAACTTCGGGTTGTCCAAACATAGCTTGAAGTTTCTCGGCATCTGCGATTGCCGAACGGATCTGCTGAAGCATCTGGCTCCACACAGTTCTCCGTTGTCCTCCTCCTCGGACTTAGTCGAGCATGCACTCTTGGCATGTGATTTATCGATCTTTCGCTGGGTAAGCTCACTACGGGCATCGTAGTTGCTGCTGTGACGCCGTGGGCTCCGATGGTGTCGGGGCAGGTCATGCTCCTCCTCGTTATATGAGGGTGTGCGATTTTGAGTGAACTTGACCGCGACCTTCTTCTTCGGCTCCGCAGGAGTTTTGTCGTGGAGCGCAGCTCCGACGAGTCCGAGGCCCGCTAGCGCAGACTTGTGCATTGCATTCTTCTGGTCACCCACCGGAGACGGAATGGACGTGAGGTAGGTGGTGGCCGCCATGATTGCAGCCTGCGGCGTTTTCAGCATGACGTTGCCTTGTGAGTCCATCGTCATGAAGGACGTGTCGAGGGCCTTCGTGACCTCGCGCCACGCGGCAGGGTCCATGCGCTCCATGCGGGAGCGGTACTTGTTGGCGTTGTTGCCATGTGAAGAGGAGCCGCCAGCGGTGGAGAGCGCAGCTCGCCGCACGCTGGACTCTGCGGCTACCTTCTTACACTTTTCGAGCTCCTCATGTAGCTTGACCTGTCGATTGTGCTCGTCGATCACGAGCAGGTGGTAGGCCATCAGCAAATCACATGAGGCATCCACATGTAAGATTTTATTGCCTTGCACGGCCTCGCATGCGGATTCCCAGCCTTCCTCGTTGAGGTTGATCTGGTTGTGGACGCGATTGTCGCCTTCAGTGGCTCTAGCCGCCCTGTTAGCTGGCTTTCCCCCGTTCTCAACCTGAGGGTTGGGAGGGGGATTGGGTGGGATGGCACTCAAATCCAGCAGTGGATCGGTTCCATTATTAACGTCGCCATTATGGATGACGGCGCACAGGTAGCGCTCGTGGAGCGGGTCGCTGTTGTCGCAGCTCTCAGATCCAGAACCGTAGGTTCCTTCATCCGAAGGGGGATCGCACAGATCAGAACTGCAGCTATTGTTGTCATCTGAATCGTCTGTCGGCGTTAACGTACACAGGGCGTTGATGGGTGGGACCCATGAAGCGTGCCAGATGGATGGAAGTGGCACCCGTTTGGCAAGGCGGAGGGTGCCAGTCTGCCCCACTTGGAAGCAGAAGCTCCCGGACAGCATCTCGAGCCCGTCGCCAACGGATTCGAAATCCTTCAGGGTGGACGGTGAGTGGGCGGTGAAGTCGAAAGCAACGAAGAGGAGGTGACTCTCCGTCGCTGAGGAATTGTAGATCTCTCTGGATGGAACCGTCACGGCCACACGATCATCGTCCCCATATCCCACAAACAGTGCCAATTGACGAGGGTTCGACTCGTCAATGCCCATTGTTATGGACTTGGGTTTTGAGAAGTTGGGAACGCTAGAAGTCGTGGAACGGTTAACAGGCAAGCAACATGGGGACATGATGTTTACCCAGGTTTAGGCCCCCGAAGGGAAAACCCTACTCCTGCTTGTCTGTTCTTGATTACGGCGGAATCGAAGGTTACATGGTGTGTAGATGCGATCTGGCGTGGATGTGTGTGTATGAGGTGTTGATGATCCTTCTCTTCGTACCCTCCTAGCCTTTATATAGATAAGCCAGGTCTCAGGATAGGTCGAGTCAGTTACATATTAGGGTTGATACCCTTTGAAATTCTATCTAATCTAGACTTGTCCTCCAAGGAGTCGAATTCGCCACGGGCTTGGGCCACCCGAAAACCTCCTAGGCTGCAAATCCTCGTGTGGGCCTTCCTTGGGCTGGACCAGGTAATACCAATGCTGTGCACCTGTAGGGTATATCCATGTCAGTCGGCGCTTCCTCCTCCCCTCGGTGTCTAAACCCTAGCCGTTGAGGCTCTCTCTAATCCACCATACCTGCTCCAACTTACGCGAAGCCCTGCAGGATCTACTCATCCACCACCACACCATCATGCTGCTAGATTCGCGAGGAGATCTACAACCTCTGATGTCTGCTGTAACAAGGGAGAGGAAGGTCTTCATCGAGTACCGAACATGTGACCGACTGCAGAAGCGCTGCCGGAATGCGGTGCCTGAAGGACCGTCTTCGCGATCTTGAGATCAGCAATGACTACATCAACCACGGGAATATGATCTCGTTAAACGCTTTGGATCTTCCAGGGTTAGTACTCTATAAACTCGTTGCATCAATCTCATAGATTAGATCTTAGCTTTTATGTGTTCATGCAATAGAATTTTTTTGTTTTCCGTGCTACAAAACCCTACATGAAGGAGTTCCATATACACCTAAATACATGTTGAACTTCAGAGCATCAATTCAAGTTGAAGATACATTTATGTACTTTGATGAGATGAAGCAGCGAGATAATTTTTTATTACAGATTCACGCTTGATGATGAAAACAGAGTTGAGAACCTAATTTGTGTAGATGGAGCTGCTAGAAGAGCATACAAATACTCTAATGATTGCATATCTTTTGATACAACATACTGCACCAATTAGTATAAGATGCCTTTCACTCCATTTATAGGAATAAACAACCATGGACAGTCTATCCAGCTTGGATGTGGGTACTTAAGGAATGAGCTCAGTTCTAGTTTTGACTTGATATTTGAGACTTTCCTAATTGCCATGGATGGTCTAGCTCTAATAAATATCATTACATATCAGGATTTTGGAATGAGTCCAGGAATACATAACAAGTTGCCAAACACTAGGCATAGGAACTACCGTTGGCATACATATGACAAGGCAATAGAAGAGATTGGGCCATTAGTTGCAAGAATTCCTGGTCTATGATAAGTGATCAACGATTTCCTAAATTGCAGCTTGTCACTAGAGGAATTTGAAGAGAGGTGGAATGACATGATACAAAAGTTTGGCTTGCAAGGACATGCTAAGTTTCTGGCACTGTATGAGAAAAGAAGTTAGAGGGTCCCGGCATACTTTATGCACTCCTTCTACCCATTCCTGCAGACAACCCAATGCAGTGAAGGCTTTAATGCAGTGCTGAAACAATATATCAGTCCTTCAAACTCAGTCCTTGAGTTTGTTTGTTAATATGCTAATATACAAGAAAAGATAATGAAAGCACAAAACAAAGAAGAAGCAGAATCATCCCTAACTATAGCTTAGACATGGTGTTGGCACCGAATCGAACATCACTTGTCAACGGTGTACACGCGTGGCATATACAACCGTTTTCAGAAAGAAATGCTATAAACAATGTGTAGGGGTTCGTAGCATGGAAAACAAAAAAATTCTATCGCATGAACACACACAAGCCAAGATCTATCTATTAGATTGTAGCAACGAGTCAATAGAGTACTAACCCTCGAATATCCAAAGCGGTTAACGAGAGCAGATTCTCGTGCTGATGTGGTCGTACACTTGTCGATCTTAAGATCGCATAGACGATCCTTCTAGCGTCGCGTTCTGGCAGCGCTCCCGCAGTCGTTCACATGTTCGGTACTTGATGAAGACCTTCCTCTCCCTTGTTCCATCAGGCAGCAGAGGTTGTAGTTCTCTCCTCGCGATTCCGGCAGCACGACAGCGTGGTGTCGGAGTTAGAGGGGAAATCCCGCAGGGATTTGCCTTAAGCCAGAGCGGGTTATGGTGGAGTAGTAGGGTTCCCCGACGTCTAGCGTTTAGAAGCCAGAGAGGAGGAGGTGGATCTGGCGGTGACTAGGGCGGCGACGGTGAGCCGGCGGCGGCTTGGAGGGGTGGTACTAGTTGTGCTCTTGGGGGCACCCCTTCCCCTCTATTTATGAGAGGGAGGGGCAGCTTGGGGAGGGGAGTTTGAATCCTACCCCAACTCCCTCCCCTACTAGGCGCGTGGTGGATGGAGAGAAGAATTCTCTCCTTCCTCCACCAGGAAACATTGTCCTAGTTTGACTTTTCAAACTTGCCTTTTGACTTTCAATTTTGGAGTTTAATTTCTTTCTTTTAAATGCCTAGCCAAGTGACCTAGGACATGATGCAATAATTCCATTTAGTCATGACACATTCATGTACCCTTCCCCTGAACCTTCTAGACCCTTCTAGATCATTCCGGTGAAAACACCGGAATCATTCCCGAACTTTGAAATTGGACTTTCCTTATATGAATCTTATTCTCTGGACCATTCCGGTTCTCCTAGTGATATCCCGGATCCCATACGAGACCCTGAACAACATTTGGTCTCCCTACTTACATTCCATATCTACTAAACAGCATCGAATCCTTAAGTGTGTCTCCCTACGGTTCGTGAATTATGCAGACATGATCGAGACTCTTCTCCGATCAATAACCAATAGAGGAATCTGGAAATTCATACGTCTCTCACATATTTCTATGATTACTTTGCGATCAAATGAACCATTTACATATGATACCAATTTCCCTTTGTCTCACGATACTTATCCGAGGTCTGATCGTCGGTATCTCTACATACCTAGTTCAACCTCGTTACCGATAAGTACTCTTTACTCGTTCATGTGATATGTGATCCCTTGTGAGCCAGTCACATGCTTGCAAGCTAATTGTATGACATTCCACCAAGAGGGCCCAGAGTATATCTATCCGTCATATGGATGGACAAATCCCACTCTTGATCCATGTGCCTCAACACATACTTTCCGAATACTCAATGCCACCTTTATAACCACCTAGTTACGAAGTGGTGTTTGATGTCATCAAAGCATCCATTCGGTGATGGTGATTAGCATGATATCATGGTCGAAGGAATTAGGTTACTATGTATCTGAAAGCTTATAGCAAACAAACTATTGAAATGACTTGATCTTTATGCTACGCTTATCTATAGGAGTATGTCCATCACATCATTCTCTGTAGAGGTCCCAACCTGATAAGGTAGAGATCCCTGTGTTTACAATGCTAGTCCCTAGATCAATAGCTAGCATCCATAGTTTAAGATGTAATATTAAGAAACAAAGGTCATAGTACAGCTTTATAACCAGGAATAAAATAATTTATTACATCTTACATAGCTCATTTGGCTATCACATTACAATGCAGCAGAATATCTATATAGCATGGAGTCCTTCATCTTCAAAGTGCCACAGTCAATCATGTTGGTTGTAGACTTGTAATCATATTCAACACACTTCACTAACATCAAACAAACCTGCAACATAATAAGTTATAGCCACAAGGGTCAATACATTTGAATTGTATTGGCAAGTGATACTATGGTAGATTAGTGGTATCTATCATCTATATGCAATTTGGCTAAGTGGAGCTTAGGCTTGCTTTGCCCAAAATAGGTTTTCCTTATCATTTGAAAACACTAAGTTTTTGTTTGTCAAAATCACCCAAAGCATCTACCAATAGACATTGGTGATCCTTTACCCTTGTTCAACCACAAGCTTTTAACTTAGAAATTGGGATGAGGAGATCCTTGATAGCTTCCATGTCTTGATGCTCAAATTGTCCATTGTCGGGGACATGACTAAGTACTTAGATTTTACTCTCTTGAGAGGTGGTGCACTTTCCCCACAAGACTCGACATGCATCGAGACAAGATCTTTCAGAAGCCTTCCCTTAGACCAAAATGGACGCGTTCCAAACCTATCACCCCCTACCACCTTATGTCCATCTGGCTAAGTTATTGCAACCTATATGATCCAGGCAGAGCCCATATTGCCATTTGGCTGCACTTGAAGCTTCTCAACATTTGACATCTCAAATCTCTTTGTTCCTGGGTGGCTTTCCTCAAGTGATATACACTAGGGTAGGCCATAAATATGGGGCCCTGTGTAACCACTCAACATAACCCATTCACACCATTCCACCCAGGTGATTCATTCACATAGTTGTTTTATTAAACAAAACACAAGTCATTGACTTAGAAATATTTCATAGCATGAATATAATCCACCCTTGTTTTCTACTAGCTAGGCTAAGAATGATAGTAGCAAGAACCTTAACTTAGGGAAAATCTATTAAGGCATCATCTACTAGGATTTCCCAAGGCATAGTTTATACTTAGAAAATTCCATGCAAGTCCTACTCAAAAATATCACTAATGCATAGTGAAAATAATTGGACAAAAATATGAAGCACCACTTGCCTTTTTAGTAGAGAATATAGGTTCACTCCTTGATCTTGCAATTGTCACACTCTTCAAAGTTCACTACAATTCAATCAAGGCACAAATTCAATCTAGCATTCAAACAATTCACCACATAGAATAAAGAAAAGAAAACAATGCATGCAAGCATGCAAAAGATTGTTTTATTGGAAAAGTGGTTTCTAACAAGTTATAAACATTTCAAAACACCTATTGGTCATTTATAAAAGTGGAAAAACCATTTAAAATCAAGTTAGTGAAAATGGGTTGTTTAAATTATTTTTGTTTTGCTAGAAATGATTTAAATCAAAGTAACAATTTCTAGTGTTTGTTAAATATATTTTTAAACACAAATGTTAGTGTTTTAAGGTCAAAGTGTTTAAATCAAATTCATTTTCAAAAGGTTTCACTCAAAACCATTTTTGAATCAAAGCAACATTTAATTTTTTACTAGAAATTCCTTTAATCAAAGTAATAATTTTCTAGGGTTAATCAAATACATTTTTAAATCCAAAACTTGGTTTTTAGGGTCAGAGAGTTTAAATCAAACCATTTGTAAAAGGTTTTACTCAAAATTATTTTTAAAACATAATCAACAATTTTTGTTTTACTCAAAATGCTTTTATTCAAGGAATAATTCCTTAGTGTCAAAAAATATACTTTTAAATCCAAAAGTTGGTTATGGTCAGTAGGTTCAAAACAAACCATTTGCAAAAGATTTTACCCTAAAAACATTTTTAGAATAAATTTTATAACCAAAATAGACCTAATAATGTTTCTGCATAAACATCTACTTTTATAGAAGCAAAACACTAAACAAAGGGCATGGTTGAAAAGTTTTCATTTTTCTGAATCCAGTGATATAAAATATGCAAAATTTGGACGTGTAGATCTAAAGTTATGAATTTTTCAATTTTTATCATCTAATAGATCAAATTTCTATTTAAATCAGCAGGCAGGGCCACGTGTCTTAATCCTATTGGTGCATACCGTTTCGGTTGGATCGACTAACATAGGTTGTCGGATCTATTTAAATCGCACGGCACAGAAGCGAACATATTGTTTAGTTTAATGATTCTATCGTGGCTCTACGATCTGCATCTAACGGCTATCACCATCTCGACCGAGAACTGGTGGTGTTGCGACGGTGGACGGCGGTATGCATAGGAATGGTGTAACACACCATGCATAGGAATTTATAGTGGACACTTTGGAATTACTTTGTTTCTTGGGAGTTGGATGCATGAGTAGATCTTACTCATACAAGTGGAGGCTAGCAAAAGACTGGGAGCGACCAACTAAGAGATCAATAATGGCCATAATCATGCAGAGCGATAAAACATTACTGGTCAAAGCATAAAGTGGTACTACAAGTCAAGGAATAAATGATCATAGAGGCTATGGTGACTTGTTCATAGTCATAACATGGTATGACCATGTGCCAAGTCAACCCAAACAAAGCATCAAACGAGAATACCATAATACTATGCTTTTGTATGCTAAAACAACACATAATTCTTTCAAGGCACACTAAGAAATCACAATTGTTTGGAACAAGACATGCTATAGCAATAAACACTAAGCATAAGGTCAAAACAAAACCTAGCATGTCATGCTAAATTCTAAGTCACAGTCAATGCAAGCTCCTCTTTGTACCACTATAAGCATGAAACTTCCTACTCTTTTCCAACACCAATCAACTTATTTGAAACAACTCACAAAGATAATAATCAATAAAGATCAGTGAGCTTGTCTCACAAATACACAAAGAATAACTAAAAAAGTTATAAGAAAAAAGAACAAGAAAACTAAGGCTAAACACAGTGCTAGCAAAAGAGAACACTCACAAGACAATAAGAATGAGAACTAGAGTGTTCTAGGCAATAAAAATGGAGCGTGTCTCTCTCCAAAAGAAGTGTGCTATTATCAACCAACTTTATTCAAGAAAAATAAGCAAATGAAAATCAAAAACAAAACAAAAACTAAGACGCTCCAAGAACAACACAACAGTGCATGAAACAATAAAAACGAAGTGTCTAGAAAGACCTGAGATTTTTATTGATGAAGAAGGGGGTGCCTTGGACATCCCCAAGCATTGATGCTTCTACCTCTTGAATATTTCTTGGGGTGACACGGGGTGGCATCCCAAAGCTTGAGATTTTGTCCATTCTTCATCTCATTACATCATTCTTTCTCTACACCTAAAAAATTTTCTTCATACAAAACTTCACACAATATTCATTAGCAACATTAGTGTATTCAAAAGATAATAGACCTTTGGGCTTAGCTTTAGAACATCAAAACTTTCACTAAAAACACAAGCTACTGTAGCAATTCCCTCAGAAAGCTCAATTTCCCAAAAAGAACCCAAAAATGAATCAATAAGAAACAAATGCAAATAATGGCAGAAATCTGTCAAAACAGACCAGCAGGTAGAAACCGATTTTTTCGAAGACCTTCTGTTGCTCAAATAAAAAAGTGTTGAACTAACTAAAGTTATCTAACATACTGGGGGATTTATTCAGAAAATATTAGCTCAATCCGACTAACATAGATTCCTCACGAATTTTTACACTTGAGAACAAAAATCTATTTTGGGACAGCAACTCCCCAAATCTTACTTCCCTCTCATTAGAGGTCATTCTTGGCACAAAAACCAAACAAAAAGGATAAGGAGAGGTCACTACTGAAGAAATAACTTCCAAGACTCAAGAAAACTCTTGGGTTATCTCCCAACAAGTACTTTTCTTTAACGCCTTTAAGTTAGGCAAGATAGTTTGAGAAGATGCTCACATAAGAAATATGAATTGAAGTAAAAGAGAGCATCAAGAAGCAAATTCAAAACACATTTGAGTCTAACCCACTTCCTATTAAAAATAATCTTGTAAAGAAACAAGTCATGAAAGCACAAAGCAACAAGCATAGGAAAGCAAATCAAGTGCAGCTTCAAAAATTTCAACATAAAGAGGGGAAACTTAATATTTTTTAGATGCATAAAACCATGTTTCCCTCTCTCATAATAACTTTCAGTAGCATCATGAATAAAATTAACAATATAACTATCACATAAAACATTCTTATCATGAGCCACATGCATAAAATGATTATTACTCTCCACATAAGCATAGCCATTCTTATTAATCATAGTGGGAGCAAATTCAACAAAATAGCTATCATTACTATTATCATCACCATAATCATCAAATATAGGAGGCATATTGTAATCACAATTAATTTCCTCCTCAATAGTAGGTGGACTGAAAATATCATAATCATCATTGTAATCATCATATATTGGAGTTATAGTATCATCATAAGCAATAGAATAGCTATCTTCCCAAGTGTGTTCATTTGTAAACATATCATCATTGGAAGGAACATGGATAGCACTAATAGCACAACAAATATAAATATCATCATTTTCAGAATTGGTACCAAAGATATTTTCAATATCAAAAGTAGTCTGCTTTTCCCAATCATGGTCACTACTATAGGTAACAGGCATAGGAACATCATCTAGTTTAGACTCATCAGCAAAAACTATGATAGGAGCAACATGCTTAGAGGAAGATACTGTTTCCTCTCTCCTTTTACTCCTCTTCTTCTTCTTCTTCTCCTCTTTAGGAGGGAGAGGCTTGATAGGAAGCTTCTATTGGAGATATGCCCTAGAGGCAATAATAAATGTAGTTATTATTATATCTTTGTGTTTATGATAAATGTTTACATTCATGCTATAATAGTATTAACAAGGAAACATTAATACTTGTGTGATTTGTAAACTTAATTTGAAGTCCCTAGTAAAGCCTCTATATAATACTAGCTTGTTGGGTAATAGATGATTGTGGTTTCCCTATCATGAACATTGAGATGTTATTAACAACAAGATCATATCGTTAGGAGAATGATATGGTGGACATACTCCTATAGATAAGCGTAGCATAAAGATCAAGTCATTTTAATAGTTCAATTGCTATATGCTTTCTGATACATAGTAATCTAATTCCTTCGACCATGAGATCATGCATATCACCTTTACCGGATGGATTCTTTGATGACATCAAACACCACACCGTAACTGGGTGGCTATAAAGGTGGCATTGAGTGTTCGGAAAGTATTGGTTGAAACACATGGATCAAGAATGGGATTTTTCCATCCACATGACGGATAGATATACTCTGGGCCCTCTCGGTGAAATGTCATCCAATTAGCTTGCAAGGATGTGACTAGCTCACAAGGGATCACATATCACGGGAACGAGAAAAGAGTACTTATCGGTAACGAGGTTGAACTAGGTATGCAGAGATACCAACGATCATAACCTCGGATAAGTAAACTATCGTGAGACAAAGGGAAATTGATATCGTATGTAAGTGGTTCATTCGATCGCAAAGTAATCGTAGAAATATGTGGAAGCCATATGAATTTCCAGATTCCTCTATTGGTTATTGTTCGGAGAAGTGTCTCGATCATGTCCGCATAATTCACGAACCGAAGGAGACACATAAGGATTCGATGTTGTTTGAGTAGTTATGGAATGATGAGAAAGAGTGAATGTTGTTGAGTCTCGAATGGGATTCGGGATATCACGAGGAGATCCGGAATGGTCCGAAGAATAAGATTCATATAAGGAAAGTCCGTTTGAGTTGGAGAATGATTTTGGTGTTTTCATCGGGAATGTTCTAGAAGGTTCGGAATGTCCCAGACTCAGGAGGAAGGGTACATGAATGTGTTATATCAAGTTGGTATGATTGCATCATGTACTAAGTGTCATCGCTGAACAAAATAAAGGATTAAATCAAATCCTAGTTTGAAAAGTCAAGCGGCTAGTTTGAAAGTCAAGCTAATTTTGGAAAGAGGAAAGGAGGAGAAACCGAGTTGGGAGGAGTCCCTCCTCCCACCGCGCACCACCAAGGCCGAGTTGGGGAGGACTCCTCTCCTCCCTTGGCCGGACCCTCCACCTATATAAGGAGGGGCAGGGCTCCCTCCTAGAGACACACAAGATCCTCTCCTCCAAACCCTAGTACCAAGCCGCCGCCGCCTCCATAGCCGCCGCCGACCCTAGGGCACTCGCCGCCACCGCCTAGGTGAAACCCTAGCCGTCGGTCTTGCCCCCTCCTCGGCGTGTCTAAACCCTAGATCGTCGAGGGACTCTCTCATACTCCACCATACTCGCTCCGTCTTAAGGCGAAGCCCTGCGAGATCTCCCCTCTACTTCCGGTACCACGCCGTTGTGCTGCCGGAATCGCGAGGAGAGTGCTACAACCTCATTTTCTTTGGAACAAGGAGAGGAAGGTCTTCATTAGTACCGAATGTGTGACCGATTGCGGGGCTTGCAAACGCAGCCAGAAGGATCGTCTACGCGATCTTGAGATCGGGAAGAGTACGACTACATCACCCACGAGAATCCGCTCTCGTTAAACACTTTGGAATCTTCGAGTGTGAGTTATTCCATCGACTCGTTGCTACAATCTAGTAGATATATCTTGGCTTGTTTGTTTGTATGCGGTATAAATTTTTTGTTTTCCATGATACGAAACCCTACAGTGGTATCAGAGCCGTGTCTATATGTAGATCTGTTGCACGAGTAGAACACAATGGTCATTGTGGGCGTTGATGCTTTTATTGTCGATTGCTTCTTGTGTACTTTGCATCTTGCGGTATGTTGGGATGAAGCGGCCCGGGCTAACCTTACATGACATCGTTCATGAGACTTGCTCCACGCTTGACATGCAACTTGTATTGCATAAGTGGCTTTATGGTGCTGTTTCTCCTAGCATAGTTAAGATCCAATTTACAACGGGTGATTAACAATACTAGTATCGATGTTGTGGTTCATGTTCGTAAGTTAGAACGACACTTATTGAAAGCCCCAAACCACGTAAAATATGCAAAGGAAGTAGAGGCGTCTAACTTTGTTTTGCAGGGGTGTGCTGTGATGTGATATGGCCATGATTGTGATTATATTTGATGTATGCAATGTTCCTTATTGTAAGTTGGCAACCAGCAGGAGCCATATGGTTGTCTTTAATTTATGTTAAGACCCGCGTGTCTATTCAAAGTAGTTGTAATAGTTGAAGCTGGTGGACGACAACCATGGAGAAGCATCATTGACCTTGATGCAATGCCGATGATGATGGAGATCATGTTCGTTCTAGAAGATGGAGATCGGAAGCGCAAAGAAGAAAGGCCATATCATATCACATATTATGAATTGCATGTGATGTTAATCCTTAATGCATCTTGTATTGCTTAGTAGACGACGGTAGCATTATAATATGATCCCTCATGGACATGAATTTCAAGTCATAAAGTGTTCACCCTTAGTTAGCACCGTTGCTAAAGCTTGTTGTTTCGAAGCACCACGTGATGATCGGGTGTGTTAGATTCCGCAAGTGTATACAACGTGAGCAAGCCAGATTTTCTCATGCGGAAACTAAGGTTTGATATTGTGAGCCTAGCATGTAGACATGGTCTCGGAACACGGATCACCGAAGGTAAAGCATGAATCATATAGTAGATATGATGAACATGACGATTGTTCGCCATTGAAACTATATCAACTCTCGTGATGATCGGTGTTGATGTGGTGGATTTGGTTCGTGTGATCACTAAAACAATGTGAGGATATTGTTTTGAGTGGGAGTTCACCTAGATTAATTTTATTATTAATTTGAACTCAATTTGTCATAAACTTAGTCTAAACTATTGCAAATATGTTGTAGATCAATGGCAGCCCCTACCATCAATTTTAATGCGTTCCTAGAGAAAGAAAAGTTGAAAAACAATGGAAGCAACTTCAGGATTGGTTCCATAATTTGAGGATTGTCCTCACGGTGTAATTTGACCTATGTGCTGGATGCACCGCTGGGTGACCCACCTGCAGCTGATGCTTCCGATGAAGTAAAGAATGTTTACCTCACTCGGAAGACTCAGTACTCCACAGTTCAGTGTGCTATCTTGTATGGTTTAGAATCGGAGCTTCAGAAAAGGTTTGAGAATTCAGACCCATATGATATTGTCAAGGATCTCAAATTGATCTTTGAGACTCATGCGGCAATTGAAAGCTATGAGGCTTCTGAAAAGTTCTTTAACTGCAAGATGGAAGAGGCAGCTCAAGTCGGTGAGCATGTGCTTAAGATGTGCAGCACATAAACAAACTTCAAAGCTTGGGTATTGTGATTCCTAATGCTTTGGGGATTTACGTGTCCTCAATCACTACCACCAAGTTACAAGAACTTTGTGATGAACTACAACATGCAAAACATGAACAAGACGTTGCGAACTCTTTGCATGTTGAAATCTGAAGTGGAGATCAAGAAAGAGCACCAAGTGTTGTTGGTCAATAAGACCACCAAATTCAAGAAAGGCAAGTCTAAGCGGAAGGACACTTCAAGAAGGGTGGTAAGAAAGTTACCACGCCGAAGAAGACCAAGGCTGGACCTAAGCACGATATTGAGTGCTTTTACGCAAGGGAGAAGGTCCTTTGGGCGGAATTGCCCAAAGTACTTGGCGGATTTGAAGAACGGCAACATCAAGAAGAAAGGTATATTTGATATACATATTATTGATGTGTATCTCACTAGTACTCGTAGTAGTGTATGGGTATTTGATACTGGTTCGGTTGCTCATATTTGTAACTCGAAACAGGTGTTGTAGAATAAACGGAAGCTAGCGAAGAACAAGGTGACGATGCGCGTGGGAAACAGATCAAAGGTTGATGTGATCGCGGTCGATACGCTACCCCTTCATCTACCATCGGGATTAGTTTTATACTTAAATAATTGTTATTTGGTGCCTGCGTTAAGCATGAACATTATATCGGGATCTTGTTTATTGCGAGACGGTTACTTGTTTAAGTCCGGGAATAATGGTTGTTCGATTTATATGAGTAATATGTTTTATGCACATGCACCTTTGATAGATGGTCTATTCTTGTTGAATATCGATAGTGGAAATACACATATTAATAACATTGAGGCTAAACGTTTGAAATCGAGCGATAACTCGACCTATATGTGCAATCGTCTTGGTCACATTGGAGTGAAGCGTATGAAGAAACTCCATTCGATGGACTTCTTGAATCACTTGATTTTGAATCACTTGAAAGATGTGAAGCATGTCGATGGGTAAAATGACTAAGACTCCATTCTACGGTATGATGGAGCGAGCTACGGACTTATTGGAAATCATACATACCGATGTGTGTGGTCCAATGAGTGTAGCATCATGATGGTTATCGTTATGTTCTTACCTTCACGGATGACTTGAGTAGATATGGGTATATCTATTTCATGAAACATAAGTCCGAAACTTTCGAGAAGTTTAAGGAATTTCAAAGTGAGGTAGAGAATCAACGTAACAAGAAGATTAAATTTCTACGTTACGATCGTGGAGGTGAATATCTAATTACGAGTTTGGCGAGCATTTGAAGAAATGCGGAATACTTTCACAATTGACACCGCCGGAACACCACAACGTAATGGTGTATCCGAGCGTCGTGTCGAACTCTCTTAGATATGGTTCGTTCTATGATGTCACTTACTGATTTACCGCTATCATTTTGGGGTTATGCATTAGAAACAACCGCATTCACTTTAAATAGGGCACCATCTAAATCCGTTGAAAGCGACACCGTATGAATTATGGTTTGGGAAGAAACCTAGATTGTCGTTCCTTAAAGTTTGGGGATCTGAAGCCTATGTAAAGAAGTTACAACCGGACAAGCTTGAACCCAAAGCGGAAAAATGCGACTTCATTGGATACGAAGGAAACTATTGGGTATACCTTCTATCATAGATCCGAAGGCAAAATCTTCGTTGCCAAGAATGGATCCTTTCTAGAGAAGGAATTTCTCTCGAAAGAAGTGACTGGAAGGAAAGTAGAACTCGACGAGGTTGTCGAACCTTCTCTCGAAATTGCGAGTAGCGCAACGGAAGAAGTTCCTGTGGTGCACCAGTTAGAGAGGAAGCTAATGATGATGATCATGAAACTTCGGTTGAAGTTGCTACAGAGCCTCGCAGGTCAACGAGAACTTGTACCACTCCAGATTGGTATGATCCCGTTATGAGTGTCATGTTGGTGGACAACATCGATGACCCTGAGACATATGAGGAAGCGATGATGATCCCATATTCCAATAAATGGCAAGAAGCCATGAAATCCGAGATTGGATCCATGTACGAAAACCAAGTATGGACTTTGGTGGACTTACCAGATGGCCGGAAGGCTATCGAGAACAAATGGATCTTCAAGAAGAAAACAGACGCTGATGGTAATGTTACTGTCTATAAAGCTCAACTTGTCGCAAAAGGGTTTCGACAAATTCAAGGAGTTGACTACGATGAGACTTTCCCACCAGTAGCGAAGCTAAAGTCTGTGAGGATTATGTTAGCAATCGCTGCATATTATGATTATGAGATATGGCAGATGGATGTCAAAACAGCATTCCTCAATGGAGACATTGATGAAGAGTTGTATATGATGCAACCCAAAGGTTTTGTCGATCCTAAAGATGCTAACAAGGTATGCAAACTTCAATGGTCCATTTATGGATTGAAGCAAGCATCCCGAATTTGGAATCAACGTTTTGATAAGGTGATCAAAAGTTTTGGTTTTATACAAACTTATGGAGAAGCTTGTATTTACAAGAAAGTGAGTGGGAGCTCTGTAGCATTCTTAATACTATATGTGGATGACATATTGTTGATTGGGAATGATGTAGACCTTCTTAATAGTGTCAAGGAATATTTGAATAATAGTTTTTCAATGAAGGATCTTGGCGAAGCAGCTTACATATTAGGCATAAAGATTTATAGAGATGGATCGAAGCATGAAATATCATTGTCACAAAGTACATATTTGGACAAAGTTCTAAAGAGGTTTGGAATGGAAGATAGCAAGAAAGGGTTCTTGCCCATGTTGCTATCTGAACTTGAGTAAAACTCAAAGTCCGACATCGGCGAAGATAGAGAAAGGATGAGTAAGACTCCCTATGCCTCGACCATAGGATCTCTAATGTATGCCATGCTATGTACTAGACCCGACATTGCATATGTTGTTAGTTTAACTAGCAGATATCAAAGTGATCCGAGTGGATCATTGGACGTGATCAAAAACATCCTTAAGTACTTGAGAAGAACTAAGGATATGGTTCTTTCTTATGGAGGTGATGAGCAGCTCGTTGTTAATGGTTACACCGATGCTAGTTGGAACACCGATCCGGATGATTCTAAATCACAATGGATACGTATTTATTTTGAATGGTGCAAAGATTAGTGGAGGAGTGCAAAGCAAAGCGTTGTGGCGAGATCTTCAACTGAATCGGAATACATGGTCGCCGGAGGCTTCACAAGAAGCGATATGGATGAAAGAGTTCATTCTGAGCTAGGTGTGGTTCCTAGTCGTTGGACCCAATGTCTATCTTTGTGATAACATGGGCGCCATAGCCAATCTTGCAAGAACCAAGGTCACACAAGAAGCTAAAGCACATCAAGCTATGTTTTCACGCTATTCGAGAACATATCCAAGATGGGGATATAAAGATTTGCAAAGTACACACACATCCGAATGTGGCGGATCCGTTGACTAAACCTCTCAGGGCAAAACATGACCAGCACCAAACGCCATGGGTGTTCGGTATATTACCATGTAATCTAGATTAGATGACTCTAGTGCAAGTGGGAGGCTGTTGGAGATATGCCCTAGAGGCAATAATAAATGTAGTTATTATTATATCTTTGTGTTTATGATAAATGTTTACATTCATGCTATAATAGTATTAACAAGGAAACATTAATACTTGTGTGATTTGTAAACTTAATTTGAAGTCCCTAGTAAAGCCTCTATATAATACTAGCTTGTTGGTTAATAGATGATTGTGGTTTCCCTATCATGAACATTGAGATGTTATTAACAACAAGATCATATCGTTAGGAGAATGATATGGTGGACATACTCCTATAGATAAGCGTAGCATAAAGATCAAGTCATTTTAATAGTTCAATTGCTATATGCTTTATGATACATAGTAATCTAATTCCTTCGACCATGAGATCATGCATATCATGGATGCTTTGATGACATCAAACACCACACCGTAAATGGGGTGGCTATAAAAGGTGCATTGAGTGTTTCTAAGTATTGTTGAAACAACATGATCAAAGAGGGGATTTTGTTATTGGTAACGAGGTTGAACGGTAGGTATGTAGAGATGCGATCATAACCTCGGATAAGTAAACTATCGTGAGACAAAGGGAAATTGATATCGTATGTAAGTGGTTCATTCGATCATAAGTAATCGTAGAAATATGTGCGAGCCATATGAATTTCAGATTCCTCTATTGGTTATTGTTAGAAGTGTCTCGATCATGTCGCATAATTCACGAACCGTAGGGAGACACACTTAAGGATTCGACGTTGTTTGAGTAGTTATGGAATGATGAGAAAGAGTCCGAATGTTGTTCGGAGTCTCGAATGGGATTCGGGATATCCCGAGGAGATCCGGAATGGTCCGGAGAATAAGATTCATATAAGGAAAGTCTCGTTTCGGAGTTGGAGAATGATTCTGGTGTTTTCATCGGGAATGTTCTAGAAGGTTCCGGAATGCCCGGCACTCCAGAGGGGAAGGGTACATGAATGTATTATATCAAGTTGGTATGATTGCATCATGTACTAAGTATAAAACGGCTAGTTTGAAAGTCAAACGGCTAATTTTGGAAAGAGGAAAGGAGGAGGAAACCGAGTTGGGGAGGAGTCCCTCCTCCCCACCGCCGGCGCACCACCCAAGCCGAGTTGGGGAGGGACTCCTCTCCCTCCCCTTGGCCGGCCGGCCCCTCCACCTATATAAGGAGGGGCAGGGCTCCCTCCTAGAGACACACAAGATCCTCTCCTCCAAACCCTAGTACCAAGCCGCCGCCTCCATAGCCGCCGCCGGCCCTAGGGCACTCGCCGCCGCCGCCTAGGTGAAACCCTAGCCGCCGGCCTTGCCCCCTCCTCGGCGTGTCTAAACCCTAGATCGTCGAGGGACTCTCTCATACTCCACCATACTCGCTCCGGCTTAAGGCGAAGCCCTGCGAGATCTCCCCTCTACTTCCGGTACCACGCCGTTGTGCTGCCGGAATCGTGAGGAGAGTGCTATAACCTCCGCTTTCTTTGGAACAAGGAGAGGAAGGTCTTCGTCAGTCTGAGCGTGTGACCGACTGCGGGAGCGCTGCCGGAACGCAGCGCCGGAAGGATCGTCTACGCGATCTTGAGATCGGGAAGAGTACGACTACATCACCCACGAGAATCCGCTCTCATTAAACACTTTGGAATCTTCGAGGGTGAGTTATTCCATCGACTCGTTGCTACAATCTAGTAGATAGATCTTGGCTTGTTTGTTTGTATGCGGTAGAAAATTTTTGTTTTCCATGCTACGAAACCCTGCAACTTCTCTACATACCCTGGTTTATTGTTAGAGACAATAGAAGAAACTTTAGAGGATTCCTCCTTTTCATTAATAAGAACAAAACTCATATCAGTCCTGTCATATTTTGGTAAATTATCATATTTTATAAGATTTTGTATGTAAGTATTCGCGTGGCAATTATCAACACAATAAAGATGACACCCATGCAGGACGCGATTCATACCAAAAGCACTCATGTCTACCAAAGAAGTTTTTCTTGATAACTCTTCACACCCCAAAAACAATGTAAGTTCATCATGTTGATTATCAGTGATCGCGTTATCACAATACAAGCTTGCAGTACTCATTGTATTAGAAAGGTTATTATTATGGCCCGAGCATTCGAAATTGTAATGACCCACTTCATAGCAAAGTTCACAAATAAAAGGGTAGAGGGCACAATTTTTTTACCAAGATCATTTAGAGCCTTATACCATGTTCTAGTTTTTTCATTCCAGTGTGTGATACAATATTCTTCTTCTATTTGATTCTTCTCACAAGGTCTATGCATACCACAAAAATTAACATGCTTATAATAAATAGTATTTTCAAATGTTTGAGCATGTTTATTGCAATCATTAATAACATTTTCATTTTCCATGCAAGTGTCTTTAAAAGGTTCATGATACATGTCCCATTTTTAGGAGCATTAATATGGGAAGCAAAGGCTCTATGATATCTAATAAGAATTTGAGGATCAAGACCATATTTAGCACTAAGCTCTTGAAAATCAGTAGTTTCAGCGAAAGACTTAATGCAATCATACTCATAGTTTATACCTGGTTCTTTACCTTTATCATTATCCCAATCTTCGGTATTGCTTTGAATTGTTTCAAGAAGATCACACTTGGCTTTGACCTCCTTACTTGTGAAGGATCCCTCTAAACAGGTATCTAGATAGTCCTTGTAATGTCTTGAAAGCCTTGCATAAAAATTATTGATAATAATATTATTGGGGATCTCATGGATGGGACATTTGAGAATTAGTGACTTCAATCTCCCCCAAGTTTGGGAAATACTTCCTCCCTCACGAGGATGAAAATTATAAATATAATTCCTATCTTTATGAATTTCATGAGGAGGATAAAATTTAGAGTAAAAGAGAGATTCAAGTTCCTTCCACTCCAAATGATGAGGATCATCTAGTATATAATACCACTCCCTTGCTTTGTCCCTAAGTGAGAAAGGGAATAGCTTCCTCTTAACTTGGTCCATTGAAATACCTGTACACTTGAACAACTCACATAATTCATGTATAAAGAGTAAATGATCACCATGATGGACAGTTCCATCTCCAAAATAGCAGTTATTCGTAACATGTTCAACAATTTCAATAGGTATTTTAAAAGGGACACTTTCAGTATGTGGGTTTAAAATATCACAAGTATCATTAGAATTACCACATATGGGAGATAAAGTATCATAAGAACAAACTTTCTTCCCTAAAGCTGGGGAACTAAAAAGATCTTTTTCATAAAAAATAGCTTCCCCAAGCTTAGACATTTCCATAGCATTAGGGACAATGGTGTTCAAAAAATTCATACTAATAACATTGGTATTAGCATGCAAAGAAGGTTCCATAGGTTTTTTGATTTTCTTTTCAAACCACTCAAGTTCTAACTTAGGAAAAATACTAAAAAGCTCTCTAATTTTGTTGTTGTTTTCAATTAAGCCTAACTAGTGAAAACAAGAAATAAAAAGACAACATTGCATAATCTAAAGGAAATAACTTCGAGCACTCACACCGGAGGATGTGAGTACCTTTTACCTTACCTCCCCGGCAACAGCGCCATAAAATAGCTTGATGTCTACGCACTTCTATTCTTGTAGACAGTTGTTGGGCCTCCAAGTGCACAGGTTTGTAGAATAGCAGCAAGTTTCCCTTAAGTGGATTACCCAAGGTTTATCGAACTCAGGGAGGAAGTGGTCAAAGGTATTCTCTCTCAAGCAATCCTGCAATCAAGATACAAGAAGTCTCTTGTGTCCCCAACACAACCAATACACTTGTCAGGTGTATAGGTGCACTAGTTCGGCGAAGAGATAGTGAAATACAAGTGGTAACGGTGCCAGAAAATAGCTTCTGACTGTGAGGAAAAGACTAAAGGAAAAACGATGGAAGCAATCAAACATGCAACAGATCTAGATGCAAACAGTGTTTCAATGCTTAGGAACAAGGCCTAGGGATCATACTTTCACTAGTGAACACTCTCTCATATAAATATCTTCTCTTCATGATACTACTCTTAACTACTCTCCGGTTGAACACTCTAATCCATGGTAGGCCTACAAAAGCACACCTCAAAGTCCGCCTTCCCCATCTAGATAACCCCACACTGTCACCTTGAGCGCTAGATGGTTCCAACAAACACCACAATTTCATAAAGACATCCAAATCCAAATATAACTCATGAATATATATGTAATCTAGCTTAAGTGCCACACACGGCACGCACGATGTCACTGTCACACACGTGGGGAAAAACATAGATCTATTAAAGCACGATGAATATTTATGTAACCTCTAGCCTAAGTGCCACCACGGTATGCACGCTGTCACTTACACACACGTGGGGAGAGCTAGAGATATATTAAAGCACTTTAGTAGCAAGGTAGATCTACTTGATTACAAAGCTCATGACCGCAACAAGATCATGCATAGAGATAGATGAACACATAGCTACCGGTAGAGCCCTTAGCCTCGAGGAAGAACTACTCCCTCCTCATCATGGGAATCAGCAACGGCGATGGAGATGGTGGTGGAGATCGGTGGAGATGGCTCCGGGGGCACTTCCCCGTCCTGGCAGGGTGCCGGAATAGAGACTTTCTGTCCCCCGAATCTCCCCTTCGGTGGCGGTGGCGCTGTGGAACTTTTCGTGGCTTTCTGGTCTATCCTCTAGGGTTTCTGAGTCGGGGGCTTCTTATAGGCGAAGAAGGCAAGGTTGGTGGAGGACCAGGGGTCCCACACCCCCTGTGGGCACGGCCTAGGGTGGGCCCACGCCCACCTAGGGTGTGGCCACCCTGGTGTCCTCCTCCGTCTCGTCTTCAATTTTCCGTATCGCTCAGGAAAAAATATGAACTTTGGCTTTTATCCCATCCAATTCCGAGAATATTCATTTTTAGCTTTCTGAAACCAAAAACAGCAGAAAACAGGCAACTTGCACCGTGGCATCTTGTCAATAGGTTACTTCTAGAAAATGTATAAAAATACCTCAAAGTGTAGACAAAACATAACAAAATTGATACAAAACAAGCATGGAGCATCAAAAATTATAGATACGTTTCCGACGTATTAGTTCTACATTTTGTCGTTGTTTCATGTTGTAAAGATAGTGCAATGTATGACCTATTTACTTCCATCTATATTCATATATGCTCAAGAATTTCGCGAAAAAATGAAGAAACAAACAACTATAGTTTTATCGTATCACATTGTTGTTCAAATTCCACCTCCAGATCTCCTTTCCCTCATTAAAATCAGCAGTTATCCACTTGTATGGTATGATCCTCCTCAGTTTATAAGCATCACCTTTACCAATTTGTGGGATATTTTGCCCATTCGAATTCTCGATGTTGTAGAGCACATGAAAACCATAGTTGAATCTGCAAGGGGAAAAATAAAGAAGACATCAATAAAAATTGCAGTATAAAAAGTCAGAAATCATTTTCTAGAGATAAAAAAGACAGATAAAAAGTCGACATACATATTTTCCTGCACTGGCACATTAACAATTGCGAGTTCCCAATCATGTACCTGGACCTTCGAGCTGGCATAATAAATTTGCCATATAGCCTTGATCTTACTTATTAGGGCGTTTGCGTGATTAGAGAAACTTTCACTCCCTTCTCCATGCATGGAGTAAAGTTCTTCGAACCTTTCAGCTTGAAAGTTCATAGACAAGCAATACCAGTGATTGCCTTGCTTAGTTCCTCTGCTAACCTTTTCAAGATCTAGGGAAAAATCTGGATAAAAAATAGACAAGAAAAATAGGTAACTACTCTGAATAAACATACAACTTAGCACTACTAATATGGTAATTAACCTGCTGAAAAACAGACAAGAAAAACATATAACTACTCTGAATTAAACAGGCAACTTAGCACTGCTAATATGGTGAATAACCTGTTGGTATTAGGTAACTAAAAAAATACATTCACGGTTGGAAGTTGCTAACCTGTTTCATTACACCGAGGGAGTAATCTGATCTTCTTTTAAAATACGAAACAACAACCTTCTTCTCAAACCGTCCACTAATTAAAATGCTAGAGAGCTGATATGGCATTATCATCTTGCCCTCTACTTTGTTTGTATGACACAGGTAATCGATACCAACTTCCATGCAGTGATTGGGAAATTCACCCCTAACACATATAGAATAAACCAAGTCACCTGTTACAACCCAGTTGTCCATGTATTTTACAATCTAGTGCCTAGTTTAAAAGAAGGAATGAAAACGATTAAGCATGAATAACCACCAGGATAAAAAAGAAAAAATATCAACAACTACCAGATTAAAATAAACAACTACCACATTAAAAAAAGGAACAACTACTAGATTAAGTTTGAATAGCTACCAGGTTAAAAAAATATGAAGAAAAACCTACAAGACTAAGTATGGGAAGATCAGTATAAAAATCCATCAACAAATTACATATATGACCAAAAAACATATTTAGTGGAATAGCTACTAGATAAATTTGAACAACTACTGTGAAAAATACCTACCAGATATATTTGAACAACTATCAGATTATATAAGAAAAACTACCAGAAAACATAAATGATGTTTAACTTTTCAAGTTGGATATGCTTGGCCTTACATGTTTCCTGCTCAACATTATCTTATGGTATACATTCTCCTGATCTGAACTGACTTTCATCAAGCTATCAAAAGGAGACACTAGAAAACGGGACACATTTTTTACCCTCACTTTGTGAGCTTGCACCTTCGGTGTTATGAATAGCGGTGCCATACATGGTGCTTGCCGGTGCTGTAGCTTCTACCAACTCTCTCCTCATTTTTTAGAATGCTTTACTATACTCCTCATACTTATTACGCTATATCGCAGCTTCGTCACTAAGGAAATCGGTTTTATTGAGGATACAATCTTCCAGCTTCTTTGAGAGTTTGAATTCTTCGAAATCAGAGTCAGTGCATGTTTTTTCAACAGGTTTGCTTGCTCCTGCTATGGTCAGCAAAAGAAAATTTATCAAAAACAGTTATCCTATATACACTTGGCTGCCATGTTAAAAAAAACTTGTTTTACAGAGCACAAAAATCATGGCAGCGATATTAACTAAACTTGCTTCCTTGTGTAAAAACAAAAATGTGGCTGCCTAATTAAATAATAGTGGATTTTAGATTAATTGCACTAGGTTGACATATAATTAAACTTTATTCCTTTGTTTTACCAAAAGGTTCTCACTACCAGGTTTTCAACACATAGTTATCATATGCAATTAGAGAGACAAACAAAATTACCAGGTTTATATTACTCAATATTAGCATAATATTTTTCATAGAAGAGTATGCATGTTTATTAGCATACTAGCAAAGTTCCATAGGTGAAAAAACTGCCTGATACAAACAAGAGGTTACCTTGTGGGTCTGCCCAAGCTATTTTAGCAACATCTTGCGCAAATACAGGCATCGAATCCCTAGGGGTAGCGGTCCATTAGAGAATCATCACCAAAATCGTCATGTGAACTAAAACCCAGGTTGAAAGGTGGTGATGTAAACATTTCCAGACGGTTATATCCGTTTGAACCAGTAGATGGACCTCCTACATTCATATATTTCCTTTTACGAGAAGTCCCTTTTGTTTCGCTTGTCGGTCCTTCATGAACCCTAGGCAACCCTCCTTCTTTGTTACTGATTCAGACAACCCTCTAACAAGTTCTTGAATTTTTTGGTGGAACTGTAACTAGTTGCCCACTCAGAAAACCAGGAATCCCCATTTGAGCACCAACAAGAGGGGATAACTTTCATGTCTTGTAATAGCTACTGCTACCCCTAGGGAATGTCCCTTGTGCTACTGGTGATACCACCATGGTTATCCACATGTTCTCACTTGGTGCATCTGTTTTTGATTGCAAGTTGTCAACAATTGGTGATATTTGGATTGTATTGGCCTTGTTTTTTCCATCGCTTGAACTGGGTTTTTTGGCTGCCACTAGAAATTTTTGTAGCATTGCTAGCTGATGGCATATTTGTGGCAGTAAGGGAAACTGGAATAGCAGTGATCATTGACTTTCCATCACCGATCCTCGTAGTGGGGACATCTTTTTGATTATTGGTAACCGTCGGGGACACCAGAAAAGCTGAATTTGAACTCTTCCCATCCTTGAGGGTTGGTTACAAGCTAATAGACTTGCACTTGGCATCACTTACATGGTCAGTGCTAAGGTTTATACCAACTTGAATCCGAGCAAGCCTGGGAGATTTCCTTGAAGGTGTGCTGCTTAACAAACTACGCCATTTCCTACAGGCACAAAAAAAGGAAAAGGGGAAAAAGGATGTTAGACCCAAAAAAACCTATATATGCTACATACTATATGCAAAAAAGTTGATTGCAAAAAACTTCCATAACAGTCAAAATAGTACACCTTTGATATGTATTCACACTCTTAGATACAGGAGATTTTTCAGCCATCATTGGTTTTTTATTCCCAGAAGTATTGCTACCCCTGGACTACTCGTGAACCTTCTCTACATTAGTGTCGTAGTATAAAAATAAAAATAAAATAAAGTTTAATTGCCAGATTCATTATGAACAATTATCATGTAAGTTATACTTGACTACTAGGCTTTAACAAACATGGAGTTGTTGAAAAAAGAAAAAAAGTGTAAACATTTACTTGCCATATTAAATAGTTGTTACTGCCAAAAAAACTACATTGGATTATCAGGTTATGTTAGAGGTAAAAATTGTTAACAAAAATTGTAAAAGAAGATTTAATTGCCAGATTTATTATGAACAATTATTATGTAAGTTATACTTGACTACCAGGTTTTAACGAACTTGGAGTTGTCGAAAAAATAAAATAATATAAACATTTACTTGCCATATTAAATAGTTATTACTGCTAGAAAAATACATTGGCTTATCAGGCTATGGCAAAGGTAAAAATTTGTTAACAAAAAATGTAACATAAGGTTTAACTACCATATTCATTATGAACAATTATCATGTAAGTTATACTTGACTACCAGGTTTTAACATACATGGAGTTGAAAAAAAGAGGACATACTTGCCAAATTACCTAGATATGACTGCCATGCAATTTACACTAGGTTGCCAGGATAAAAACAAGACTATGATAACTTACCTCCTTTGTGTATTCTTCAAAACATTCTCTTCAATTTCAGTTGTAGAATTGTCTATGTCAATGGGGTGTACTGCTATAGGGACCCCGAGCTCTTTTGCAACTATACACTTGATCTTGTTATGCATATTCAATTCACTTGATCTTGATTTAAGTGGCTGCTCTTTCATGGTACTTAGCCTTGCTACAAGACTTGCTGCATCTCCCTTTATTTCCTCTTCAGCTTTTTGGGTACAATCCACCGAGGAATCAGTAGTGAAATAACCATATACTTCACTCCCGTCGAAAGCATCAGGGGGTGTTTGTTTGGGCTTTTGGTGGCTTTCCACTAAAAAAAGCCAGAAAAACTAGCCA
Organism: Avena longiglumis; assembly: GCA_030063025.1. Lineage (NCBI taxonomy): Eukaryota > Viridiplantae > Streptophyta > Magnoliopsida > Poales > Poaceae > Avena > Avena longiglumis. Next base: position 536,218,496 of record CP125976.1, read on the forward strand.
AACGGCACAACTGTGCTGTGGGCTTTGGCAGAAGTGGTGCCCGAAATAGGCCATTCTGGGAAGCACGTCCGGAGCTGCTTCCCACGGCTTCCCACGGAGTAGCGAATCGATCGTTTTGTCCTTCGTCATAATTCACAGCCCAATTTCCACCAGAGCTAGCGATCATCTAAAAAAGAAAAAAACCCGTCCCGCCCCCACCTGACCCCGACGCCCACACCGTGTCTCCTCCCAGTCGACCCCGACGCCCACCCCTGTACAAGGTTCGACCTCCCCCACCGCCAGACCTCCTCCGCGCGACGCCAGATCTCCCCCGCTGGCGCCATACCTTCCCCCGCCGGTGCCTTACCTTCCCCCTTTGCCCTACCTTCCCTGCTCGACCTCCTCCCCGCCTCCAAACCTTCCGTCGCTACCAAGGTCGGCCGTCGTTCTCCTCCCCGCTGGCGCCTTGCCTTCCCCTGTCGGCGCCTTGCCTCCCCCCTCGCTCCCACCTTGTTCGAGCTCGTCATCGTCTGTCCTCCTCCCCAACCTCCTCCTCCCCAGCCGATTTCTGTCATAGAGGTACTGCCTTGATGATGTTTTGTTGTGTGGTAATGCTAGTAGCTTTGTTTGCTTGACCACTAGAAAATTCAAAGACAGCACCCATCTTTAGGATATTATATTATGGACAGAGAGGAATAATATTCGATTGTCCAAGAGATTATACATAGCCAGCGGTCGGATCTTTGAAGATAAGGATGTCACTTTATTTGTTGTCCATGCATATGCCCATGGCACATTGATATCACCATAGATCATTACATATATATCCCTTACGGATCAATAATAATATACAGGAACACCGAAGCTTCCGTTTTAATTCTCTCCAAATCTCCATATATGGAGTAACCAGATTTGCTCATGCGCATGTGGATCGACAGAGCAGAAAGAGAGGAATAGGATCATGCTTGGAACCTATGTACGAAGATGATCGGTTTGATCGGTGTGGATGTATCTTATTTTGTGTAATGGTCGGATATGTATTTTGGACAAACTACTATGTGACATATGATATTTTAATAATGACATATACGTTTATGCACTTTAGTAGTCAAAATATACATGTTATATGAATTACAGAGATATTACAGATTCTTAACATACATCCAGACAGCTAGCCAAATTACCAAACTCGAGAAGTAGCTTTCCTGACAAAGAAGACTGACCAATTACCATAGCCCAAACAAACAGGCCCTCAGTGTCACTAAATGATGGAACCTTGATTTGAGAGTACATAGCAGGAGGAGATGCACTTCTGGTAGCCCCTGATTGGGATTTTGTTGGTGTTCCATGTGTAGCAGTAATGATTTTAGTGCTTGCGCGGTGACTAGGTTCTGCATCATCTTCATTTCTCTCCTTTTCCTCATCTGAATCTGATGAAGAAGAACCATTTTCTTCATCTCCATTCGGTTGTTGAGCATCACCATGTGCAGGTCCTTCATTTACTTCTGTTTCATCTGACTCAATCAAACCTTTAATAATGTTGCACAAAAGACTATTAAGCCCAGATGCAAAAGTCTGCATGAGATTGAATGCTTTGATCTTTTGCGGCAAAAAATGATAAGCTAATAAGTTAGACAACAGAAAATAGTTTCATACTATGTATTTAATTAGCTAGTAGGTAAAAGAGAAGAATATAAAAAGATCAACACCTTCTCCTTGCATGTAGCATGAATGTTAATATTCATCCAAGCATCAAAACCACTGGCCCGCTAAAAAAGACCAATTTCCCTAGCAAAATCAATCTTTGAACTCATCCCTTAGCTACAAAAATTGGGGGGGAGAGGGGGAAGGTTATGTAAACACATGAAAAACACAGGAGGGTGTAAAAAAAGCACAAAAAGGAATGAACAAAAAGAAAAACAAGAATTCCTAACCTTCATGGAGCCAAAAAATGGTTGAATCAAACTCTTGGGCATCCATTTCACCAAGGACATCGATTGCATCCTTAGTCTAACAATTAATAACAAATTGTGTATGCTCAAAACCAAGATCCATATGGTCGGCATCGAGAGCAGAAAAGTATCGCAACTGAAATTTGACACTGCAATAATGAGCATGTATATAATGTAAATAAAGGCGTTCACATAGACAAAAACAAACAAAATCCATTTTAAAAAGTGATAAGGCTATGTGGCTACCAGATAAAATTGCCTTGGCTACCAGGAAAAAAACACATGGCTGCCACAAAAAGTACACTTGGATGCCAGGTAAAAAGTAAAAAAGGCCAATGGATATAAACACATGGTCGGTTGTACCAGGTATTATTCATGTAGATGCTAGATTTAAAAACATCTCCCAACAACTAAATAAATTTACTTTTGCAACAAAAATGATAGAAAGCACAAAAAGGAAAATTGAAAAAAAACCACCACAAAAACCATGTAGAAAAATAAAGAAGCTCTCAGCATGCAATACAACAAACACCCTTTTGCGTATTTTCTGTTTGATAGGTGTTTCTGTAGTTCATCGGCAATAAACTTGCACATATTTATTTCTTGTGCTTGCCCTACATCTCCCTAAGAAAAAACATTACCATCACAGATTAAAAAGAGGAACATGTATATACAGATGTATACAACTGAAAAGGAATTTAAGAGGAGATGTAAAATATAACGAGTAGTCACATACGCATTAGGTAACATTTGTTACTCACTCTAGTATCAGTAGTAGGAGCAACAACTGTCGAGGTAATGTACAACATCCAAAATTCCCTGAATGTTTCATCCACCTCCTTGTATTAAGCTATCTTATTGCCAATTTCAGAAACTTTTGGCCTACTACTTTCATCATAAAAATCCTTTCTGCAATCACATCTTTCAAATCATAATGTTCATAGTATTTCACAACCAGTTGTCCACGTGGGAGCCCAATCATCTCATGGACAGACTCCTCTGTCAAAGGGATCACTCCACGACGAGGGATTACAAAAGATCGTCTAGCCGAATCGTAACACTGTGCAAACCCGTAAATGACTAGATCGTGCAACTGCTCACACTTGATATCAAGAAAACTACCATGCCCCATGGCTACTATGGCATTGCGTTGATCGTTAGTTAAACTCTTGTACAACTTTCAGATAGGTGCTACCGAGGCCCTGTTCCAATCTCTGATACCACTCTGTAACACCCTCAGAATCGGACCTATGGAAGTTTCAGCGAAATCCGCCAAACCAGCATAGAAACGATTCAAAGGTGCCCACCAGGCACTTTCGTGCGGGTGGAAAACGAAGTAATAACATTACACAACAGTCCTCGATGGGACCCACAGAACAGATCTATAACAGCGACTCCATGAGTCAAGAATACAGATATAATATACAAAGATCCAAATCACCTTGAAAACGATAGAGCGTCCGACTACGGACAAGATGCAAATGGGGCTAAGAGCCCTGAAGAATAACCAATGGCGTCCATAACTGCCCGCCAAGCGGAAGGGTAACCACGCTAACGGCGTCGATCTCAAAACCCGCTTAAACAAAAGGGGTGCGAAAAGGGCAAAGGAAAAAGAGTGTCGATCGAGGCCGACTGCAGCGAGGCTAGAATTCGGCGGTCCTCGCCTACAAAGGTATGGTGGACTGAAGCGGCAGCGGCAGCATGCACTAAACAACCTATAGAGACTCGATACAACTGGCGACAATCAGAGAGGGGTAAGAAAAACCTATTCGGATCCAACCTGAAACTAACACCAAACAAACCCATCCTGGTATTTCCCCCTCGAGACCAAACGAGGAAGTCAACCGAGGAACTCACACGGTTGGCAATTTTATTTATTCTGTTATCGTTGCAGCAATTACTAGTCAGGTTTAGATAATCATCCTGATAAAGTAAGCAGTGGGCACTTTTAGTTGACCATTCCGTTATAGTTGCAACAATTACTATTCAGATACAGATAGCATGAGATAAACCCAAAACCCAGCAGTTGTTGGTACTTTTATTCAGCCATTCCGTTGTAGTTGCAATACTTACTAGTCAGGTACAATGGTCGCAAGCGACAATTCAAACAAGCAGTTGTGGGCAGTATTAATTAGCCATTCCATTATAGTGAAGCTGATTACTAGTCATTATAAAGTCAAATTTATAGCAATAAACTTTAGTTATGATTGTCTATGATCGAGATACTGTGCTCCAAGTCGTCCATATCCGCGGACACGGCTTTCAGAAAGTTTTACCCGGTCGGGGTGCACCAATAGCAACACACGCTCGATCAACCTCGGAAAAACCAACTCAAAACCCAACGAGGCTTTCACGGTGAACAATCAGGATTCGAGAAATATTTCGGGGGCACCCTTAAAGTAGAACCATAGCAGTTAGTGACTTGACGGCCTTAAGGTTTGTGGGGGCGTGATGCATTGGGAACCCGAAGTGTGGCTGGGCTTGTCGATACCACGTAAACGGGTCACAATTCCTAACAAGATGCAGTGTGCTCCTCGCACAATTTAAATACGTAAAGTAGCATGGCATAAGTGCAGGATCGTAAATAAAACCTCAAACTAGTTTGTGGCCCCTAAATATGGTGAATCAAGCTCGCTCGGGGTCCCATATACCTCCGGATGTGGATAGCGATAAATCAAGGAACATGTATCAAGTACTGGTCTCACGGGACACAAGTGGGCGTTCGGAAACCAAATATTTTCTATCACCCACCGATGCCTGCTTATTTCAATTTTAGTTGTTAACAGAAATTAAAGTGAACGATAAGTAAAACTATGATCATCTCCATCATCAACATGCGGCAATACATCAACAAGCGTGGCATATGACAACACACAACAAAGACGAGCAAGCAGCGACCACGACGCAAGTCCAACTATCTACCAAACAACGGGTAATAGGATGTGTCCGAGGCAATATAGGGCTGCAAGGGATATCACGGTGCGGAAACTAGAGCATCGCAACACGAGATAGCAATAGATCAACAGAGGGAATAAATACTATAAAAGTAAGATAGGTAGAAAGGGAGATGCTCACTGAAAACATTGTCGAAGGTTCAACCAAGATCGGTGCTCACATCAACTCAACGGCCCTTTCCGCGAAGAAGCAAAACACTAGAATAAACACCGGGTGCAATATTTAATACAACGGCAGAAGATCGGCATGATGCATGCATGATGCATGGCATGGCAAGGGTGCGATGCAATTAGGTCATATTAAGCGGAACCGGGGTCCCGACAATTATTTAGGTGGTTCATGTTATTTAGATACCCCGCAAATTAAATGTTGTTAACAAGGCAAGATTGCAACATCGGTTCGCTACACAAATTTAAATGAGGCTGATATAAGGCTAGACTTGCCCGCATATGGGCCCCATATTTATTTATTAGGTGAATCGGCATAAGGCCCCCAAACCACATGATTATGCATGCAAGGATGGCAAATTAATATGCGACAAGGTTATATTTCATTTATAAAATAGGGTTTGCGGGAAGGGGTTCACACATTAGGGGTCTCGACGGTCTTGGGGTTCCGGGCTTCGGGGCCGCTCTCAGGGATCGACGGATCTGGGGTTCAGGGTCCGACGGAAGCGTTCTCGGATAACAGAGGTAGGTCTTAGCGTTCCGCGAGGATGGGCTTGGTGGTTCTGACTTCACTTGTCGGTGTCGAACTCGGTTGCGGTAGATCTTGGCGTGTTGGCGTCACCGGATCCATGTCGGCGCACTCGGGTCCTGGCGCCCTCGAGGAAGTACTTGGCATATCCGGGTTCTCGGGCAGCAGATCCGGGAAGGAGAACTTGTCGCGTCGAGGTTCGGTTTCGGTTCGGCCGTGGTCTTGCCGAGTTTCCCGGGTCTCGACTCGTGGCGTCGGTCCTGTGGTCCGAGAGGGAGGGGGGCGTCGTGATCGGTCTTCAAGGGCCCGAAAGGCGACCTTGGCGTTCCGGGCATCTGTCCTGCTTGTGCTTCCCGTTGTCGATCTTGTCGCCTGGTCCCGGTACATCTCCGAATCATGTACTCCTCGACAAAGGGCCAAACCTCGCATCCTTGTCTTCGGGAGAACTTGTCGAGTCTTGTCGCATGCGGGCACACCGGTACTAGGCAGTTCGTCTAGCAGGAGCACAGCAGCCTCGACCAAGCGCCAGGGGTCTGGAGCGAGCTTGGCGGAGGTCGACGCGGAGGCCGCTGGAGGGAGGACGGGCGATGGCCGGAGCGCGGCTCGGCGACACGTAAACGCAGCGGGCGGCGGCCTGCGAAGCGCGCGGGTCGGCAGATGGAGGCTGCGGCAGCGAGCCGCGCGTAGGCAGCGGCGAGGTTGGCGGAAGATGCCGGGCTCGTGGCGGCGGGACTCGCGGCCGCGACGGAGGAAGCGGCGGGTCGGCGGCAGGCGGCGCGAGGCGCTCCGGAGCGGCGGCTCCGGCGGGCGGGCGGCCCGGCGAGGAGGACGCAGCGGCGACGCGAGCGAGGGGCGAGGAGACGGAGGCGCGGCCGAGCGCGAGGTCGGCCGGTCCGGCGCGGGCGGAGGGAGCAGCGAGCAGCGGGGAGCTGGGAGGAGCAGGCGGGGCGGGCGAAAGTCGATGGCCATGCGGGAGAAGAGGCGGCCGGCGGAGTGCGGCTGCCGATGGAGGTGGGAGGAGGTCTTGAGCTGCGGGCGGCGCGGGGCTCGGGCCGGGCGGTTACGGAGGCGGGGAGATCTTGCAGTGGCGGAGCGGAGGAGGCGCCGGCGGGCTTGGCCGACGGAGGGGCAGCGCGTCGCGAGGCACGATGAATGGCGAGGGTGGGCTGGCGGGGGCTGCGAGCAGGCGGGTGGGCAGCGGCGCATGGGGAGGCGGGCTTGGCGGCGGCGAGGTGAGGCTCGGGCGCGAGAGGTCGTCGAGGTGGGCTCATGGCATGGCCGGGGCAGGCCGACGAGACGAGGTCGGGGCGGCAGTTGCTTCACGCAGGCGACGGGTGGATGGCGAGTGGGAGGAAGAAGGCGGGGAAGGAGAGGCGTGGGTGGAGGGGCGACAGTGGGACCAGTGGGGTCGGCGTGGGGAAGGCGGTGGTGGTGGTTGGGGCCCAGGCGTGTGTGCGTGTAGTGTGTGCGTTTGGGGTGGGGCCAGCTGGGGGTTGGTGGGTGTGCGGGGCTGGGTTGAGAGGAGAGAGAGGGGAGTGGGTGAGGTGGCGGTTGTCTATTGGTGGGGATTAGGGGAGAGGGAGGGGAGAGGTGAGGTGTCAAACAGGGATTGGAGGGGGTGAGGTGGCCAGGGGGTGTGGGTAAGTTAGTTGGTAGGTTTAGAAAATAAGGGGTGGACCGATTAGTTTCTGGGGGTGGTCGTTCGGGTCGATTTGGCCCGTTCGACTGCCCCCACTAAAAACAATATAAATTTTATTTGTTTTGATAACACCGTTTGCAAAACATATTTAGTCAAAACAAAATATTCCGGCTATCCGGGTTTGGCGTTTGAATAAAAGACGGGGCGTTTTATAAAACAACCCGGGTTACCCGAAAATAGTTTTATGCGAACGGATGCAAGACGATGACGATGCTCAAATGCAATGTGGCATGATGACATGAGCATGCTGTCATGATGATGCAATGCACAAAAACAACGCGATTTTCTAGTAGTGGTTTTGCGGGATGCCACACAATCTCCGGTGAAAACCTATGAACAAAACATGAGAACAAAATGGATGAAACACAGAAAAAAGTTCCTATTACCAGGATATCAATGCTTTCAATGCCAGATTAACTAAATGCATCTACCATGTTAATAAAAAGTAGCTTAACAAAAAGGTTCCTATTACCACAAATCCAACTTACATTACTCTCTTTCTTGCACCTTTTCCCTGCCGAGCAATAATGCCATTCATTTATTGTTCCATCCTTCGAGCCATCACATCAAGCCCCGCAGTTGTATTAGAAAACACAAAACAGAAAAAACAAAAAATAAAACATAAAAAGAAAAATATTTATTAGTATATAGAAATATTAGTATATAGAAAAACACAAAAGAAAAACATAAAAACAGAATTATTAGTATACATAAATATTCTAAACTAAAAATAATGACAACATCCCAAAAAACAAAGGCACAAAATAAAACAGCTAAGTCCTAATAAATTAACTACCAGGTTATCTAGAAAAAATAAGCTACTAGATTATATACAAAAAACTTTCAGGTTATATACAAAAAAAACTTCCAAATTATATACAAAATAACTTTCAGATTATATCAAAACAACTAGCAGGTTGCTTATAAAAAATAACTACTAAATTATACAGGAGTGTCCTACCAGGTTATACACAAATAACTATCATATTATATACAAATGACTTCCAGATTATATAAAAAACCTATCAGGTTACTTAAAAAAACATACTTACCAGATTATATACAAACAACTAGCCAATTATTTAAACAAGTTTACTTATAAAACAACTATCAGATTATATACAAATAACTACCAGCTTATTTTTAAATGACTACCAGATTATATGAAAATAACTAATGGGAGAAAGTCAAGACACACTTGGGTACTATATTTCTAGTTCATCATCTCTACATACAAAATAAAAATTATTTTGCATTATATTCCTAGATCCTAAATCTATACTTAGTATGCCAGAAGTGAAGAATTAACTTGCCAAAAAGTTTTGCACTAGAGACATAGCCATACATGATCACAAACAAAAGGATTTACTCATACTTGATGAAAAAGTACTAAAAAAGGCATGACTGATAGCTGGTCGAGTACACAACAACGAAATAAAACACGTGTGTGGGTAATGTGATGAAAGGTAATGTACAATAATGTAGTTGTAATATAGAGTATAGATCATTACTGTTTGATTACACAAGATATCAAAATGCATCCAAAAAAGTAGACATGTACGTGACCGCGGCACAGAAAAAACACGGCAAATGCCGCGTCTACAGGGTAGATTTTCCCCAAAATGGTATGGTATAAATTCTATGACATTGCAAAAAAGATGCGAAAACTGCACGCGGCTGCAGGCTCTTGCACCATCCCATTGTGTTAACACGTGAATGCGAATAACATAAAACTCCTATGGCTCTTGCATATTCACACATGTAAGCAAAACCACAAAATTGCTCATCCACTCCTCACCAACACACTCATTTTAACCACCTAGAAAAACAACATGAATTGAATCCCCCTATAGCTGTTTTCACGTGGCTTACCATTTGCATTTAACATACTCCTTACGCCCACCAAGAGAACAATAAAGCAATCTCCCTCAAAAAATTCACAATCAAGTAAAATATGCATTTACATCGATGGATCCCATCTAACCAGAACCAAAAATCGAGCACCCACCCCACCCCACCCCACCCACCGGACAACATAGCTACCATGCAGGGACGGGAGTTGAGCGAGCCAACGAAAATCGACCAACTACAAGCAATAACGACACAAAATCATGCGGACGCGAACTCAAACCCAGATCTCGGCTACCCTTGAAGATCCACCATCGCCCCCCCAAATATAACCGAGCACCACCACCAGAAAGGGGAGGGAAGAGGGGGAGCGGGGAAAACACACCGACGAGCTACCCCCTTTGTCGCATGTCACAAAATCGCCACCAACACCACCGCATACAGCGGTGCCCACTTCACAGATGACTGATCGCTTCGTCAGTGGGCGGAGAGGGCGTTAGCGGCGGAAAGCACTCGCGAAAACAACTGCTATTCGTCGGTCCGCGAGGGTAAAGAGGGAGGATATACTCACCACCGCGAGGGGATGCGCCGAATCCGTCGGTCGACGGCGAGGAAGACGTCCTTCGCTGGCCACCGCGTGAGGGAGAGGCATCGCTGGCCGAATTACCTGGATAGAGGGGAGAAACCGCTGAGAGCGAACGTGCGGACAAAAAACACCTGGATTAATTTCATCGACAGCACATCCCCAAAATTCAAAAATAGTCTCAGACAGGTTGGCCTCACTTTTGTGCCATGTAGGCCACAACCGGGAAGACAAAACCACACAAGCGAGGGCGTGGAAAAATCAACACAACTCAGCGTGACGTCACCCGCCGCACGAATACAATGACACAGCTGCTGCGCCTTTCCTTAGATTTTTCTAAAAAAATAACCAAACATCCCGAATTTGCATCCCGCTGGCCTCGTTGGGCTGTGCAAGCTCACACTCACTGGATGCGTCCACGCAGGCCGCCCGTTCCGCGTTAGCTCCGGAACACCGGCCCGTTTCCTCTCGGCCCCATTTCTTCCCTTCCGGGAGCACCTGGGCGCGGGCCCGCCTCTACGTCTCTTTGCCGCAGCAAGCAATTCAAGGATTTCAACGAGAGCCTCCAATGCCCACGCCCCACTCTACCCTCGCTCGACTTTCCCCCGAGCTACTCTCATATGCTCCTCTTCACAAGGCTGCGCAAACCCCGGTGCTGCTCTCCCACAGCATCTCCCCGTATCGCCCATGCCGCTCTCTGCTGGAACCGGTTCCACACCGGCGATGCGCACAACGTGTTCGACGCGGTGCCTGCACCAGACCACAGGCAGTGCAGCGCGCTTCTCAGGACGCGTACCGCGAGCGGGGATCACTCCGGGTCAGCCTCCCTCCTCCGCGGCATGCTCGGGCGGGGCCTCCGGCCAGACAGGCTCGCGCTCGCCGCGGTGGTCAAGTCGGCGTCGGTGCTTTCTGACGGCGGCGCCCTTGGGAGTTGCCTCCACGGGTTTGTCGTCAGGGCCGGGTACGCCACAGGTGTGGCGGTGGCGAAGGCGATCATGGACATGTATGGGAAGCGTGGGGCTCTTGCGTACGCCCGCCTGGTGTTTGATGAAATGAGCTGCCCTGACGCGGTGTGCTGGAACATCCTGATCACCGGGTCCTCCCGCGCCGGGTTGTTTGACGACGTGTTTGGCTTGTTCCGGTCAATGCTTGCTTGTGGTGTGGATGAGAGCATGCCGACTGCGGTGACTGTGGCTGTCGTCATTCCGGTGTGCGCAAAGTTGAGAGATTTGAGGGCTGGGAGGAGTGTACATGGCTATGTCGTCAAGACTGGGCTGGAGTCTGATACCTTGTGTGGGAACGCATTGGTATCGATGTATGCAAAATGCGGTGGTGGAAGCGGAATCACGAGTGATGTGCGCAGAGCGTTTTCTTCAATTCGTTGCAAGGATGTTGTTTCATGGAATTCAATTATCGCAGGGTACTCTGAGAATGGGTTGTTCGAAGAAGCACTCACACTATTTGGTCAGATGATCTCAGATGAATGTCTTCCGAATTATTCAACGGTAGCTAATATTCTTCCTGTATGCTCATTCATGGAGCACGGTAGGTACTATGGCAAAGAAGTACATGGTTTTGTGTTCCGGTCTGGCTTATATATGAACGTATCTGTTTGCAATGCACTGATGACACATTATTCCAAGGTGTGTGAAATGAGGGTTGTGGAATCAATATTCAGAAGTATGGATTCAAGAGATATAGTTACATGGAACACAATAATTGCTGGGTATGTGATGAACGGGTACCACTCTAGGGTGCTAGACCTGTTCCATAAGCTTCTGTCTACAGGAATGGCCCCTGATTCAGTTTCTTTCATCAGTCTGCTCACTGCTTGTGCTCAAGTAGGTGACGTGAAAGAAGGGATGGGGGTTCATGGTTATATTTTCCGACGGCCAGCACTTCATCAGGAAACACCCTTAATGAATGCTCTTATTAGTTTTTATAGCCAGTGTGACAGGTTTGATGATGCTCTTCATTCTTTTTCTGATATTTTGGTCAAGGATTCAGTATCATGGAATGCAATTCTATCCGCCTGTGCTAACAGAGGACAGCATATTAAGGAGTTCGTCAGAATCTTCAGTGAAATGTGCCGCAAGGTAACTCATTGGGACTCGGTCACTATCTTGAATGTTATCCGTGTGAGTACCTCCTGTGGCATTAAGATGGTTCAGGGAGCTCATGGATATTCCTTGCGAGTTGGTTATATTGGTGAAATTTCAGTTGCAAATGCTATTCTTGATGCATATGCAAAGTGTGGCCACCCACGGGATGCAGATATACTTTTCAGAAACCTTGCAGGTCGGAACATTGTGACAGACAATACTATGATTTCTTGCTACCTGAAAAATAACAGTGTAGAGGAAGCTGAGGTAATCTTCCACCAGATGTCTGAGAAAGATCAGACAACATGGAATCTCATGATCCAGTTGTATGCACGTAATAATATGTGTGATCAAGCTTTTAGTCTGTTTCGTCAGTTGCAGTGTCCTGATACTGTCAGCATTACAAATATTCTCCTGGCTTGCATCCATCTGAGTTCGGTACAACTTGTGAGACAATGCCATGGCTACATGCTTAGAGCATCCCTAGAAGACATTCATCTTGAAGGATCTCTTCTTGATGCGTACTCGAAGTGCGGGAATATAACCAATGCATTCAACTTATTTCAAGTCAGCCCTAACAAGGACATTGTCACATTCACTGCCATGATAGGAGGTTATGCAATGCATGGAATGGCAGAAGAGGCAGTAGAGCTGTTCTCTGAAATGCTTACACTTAACATCAAACCAGACCATGTAGTTCTAACTACTCTGCTATCAGCCTGCAGTCATGGTGCGCTTGTTGATGCAGGTATCAATATTTTCAAGTTCGCCAGAGAGCTTTACAGAGTTGAACTGACAGCAGAGCACTACACATGCATGGTTGACCTTCTTGGCCGTGGTGGGCGTCTAGAAGATGCATACAATATTGCGCTGGATATGCCGCCTCACTTGGTCAATGCCAATGCATGGGGCTCTCTGCTAGGGGCATGCAAGGTCCATGGAGAGGCCAGAATCGGCCAGCTCGCAGCTAAACACTTGTTCTCCATGGAGGTTGGGGACATTGGGAACTATATTAGTGTGTCAAACATATACGCAGCTGATGAGAAATGGGACGGTGTTGAGCATGTCAGGAAACTGATGAAATCCAAGGATATGAAGAAACCTGCAGGATACAGCCAGGCACTTGCTTATAGCCAGTGATGTTAAACACCAAGATAGGTCTTCCATCTACGACATGTTAGGAAGTTTGTATCAGCAAATGAGAGATACACAGGCAAGCACAGAACATTCAGTTATGGGTTTCAACATTGGTGCAACCGAACTGGTCGCAGGTCGCAGAAACTTGAATACCCGAGTTCTCTTGCCAAGCATGTCTTTGATAGCTTTCTTGCCATCCATAGTATTTATCTTCCTTAGGTATGCAAAGACGCAATTACCTAAGCACATTACTTGATTGTGTTTTATGCATTCTCGCCTGTCTCCTCACATCTGGACATCTGGTGTAGTTGTATTATGTATTACTGCTTAATTATACTAACAAATTCATCCTATAGGAAGATTTGAGGCAAACAAGTAACATTCCGCCATGCACCGGACCACAGCATGCATCTAGAAATTGAAGCAAGCAGCACCTACATCATGTGCCATCTCCATTGGAACTCTCCTTTTAGTTTTCTACAAAGCCAGGTTGGATAACATCTCGTTTTGTTCATGACTTTCATCACAGCATGTGGTTTGTTTCTGACATCTTGTTAATCTTATTATGATGCTGAACTAGTGTAAGATAAGGAGTCCTGCTGATTTATTTTGGCTCCAAAGGAAGCTCAACTATGTATTGCCTTGGATGTGACTTGCTAAAAAGCATTTTATTTTCATCTGGGCCGCGGCCTCGTCTTTAATAGTACTTGTACCGAAATATGCACGCCTTGCAATTTACATTTCCAATAGTCATCCTTAGGTAAACTAATTTTTTTTTATGGCGACCATAGAAGGCAATTACATTGTTGTCTTGTGATTCTGACTGATTGCAGTATAACTCTATGTTAACAAGCTATAATATCTCACGAGTCAAACTAACCAAGGAGCCCAATGTGACGAAGCTCCTGAAAGAAGTTGTAAACTTTGCTTCTTGATGACAGGTTTTACTCTGGACTTCTTGGCAACAGTTTCTGGCATTAGGAGTGTCAGCAATGCCGTCTCCTTGGGCAAATCTGATTTTAGCTCTGTTAACGGTGTTAGTCTGGCTGATGAAACACCACAAGCAGCAGGAATCAGAGTCAGAGCTCTTGTTCCACTCGCTCGCTGTTGATGGTATCTTTCGGTAGGTAACTCCCTTTCCTTGCATATAAATAAATGAAGATTTTGCATATGTATTGTATGTACCTCCATACTGTTTTCACAACGCAGAGCTCTTCTGCTGGATCTCCAGGTACACCATCAGGCATCATCAGGTATTCAGGTGGCTGAAGGAAAGAGAAAAGTTTACGTAGACATCGCTGCAAATGCAGCCCAGCCTAGATCGGCCCGGCCCAGAAGATCTGGTCCCATCAGCATTCGGAGAGCCTACCACTTGCCGGGAACGGGCCGTGGAAACTTGGCTGTAACGGAAACGGATACCGAGTCCAGCACGAACTTTACCTCACGAGAACGCTGCTGGCACGCGTGTTTTATGTCCACCGTCCGTATCGGAAGACGCCACCTACCAGCCTACGACGGCCATATAATAACGGCCTTCCCCTCCCCACCCACGAATTTGTTCCCCTTCGCGACCGCGCGGACAGAGAAAGACAAGAGTCCTGCACGTTTGCTCGCCGGAATCCTCCGCCCGCCGCCGCCACAGCAGTTGATGGATTTCGGAAGAAACGCTGCAATCCGGACGTCTGAAGCGAAGAACAGTCTCTCCCACCGCCCGTCCGGTCTGCCGTTCTCAACGGCCTCCTTCACGCCGTGGTTCAGGGAGCTCTGGGTCAACGCCTCCAAATAACAGCTTTTACAAAGGTACGTACCTGTGTCTCGGTTCTATTTGAATGATGGATTAATTATGCAGTTTATGCTCTGTGCTGTCTCAGCTTCCACGGTTTGTATGTGCTGTTTGTGTAAATCTTGTGGGATGGCTGTTAATTTTGTAAGGGCGAGGTATTCGGGATTAGCCAAAGGATCGGGCAACTAGAAAACTTGATTCTAATAAAAACGAAGTGAACTGTATTCGTCTCTCTCCCTATTTCTTAACGAGTTGCTGTAAAAAGAAAGAGAGCTCTAAATTGATAAAGAGCGACTCTACATATCAACACCAAGCCCCTTGGGGAACGGCTGTGGTTTCTGCAGTGTTTAGGCATTATCACAAAAACATGGGCCAGTTCACCAACGAGGGACTTTTCCCCGATTCCCTATGAAGTTCATTTGTTCCAAATGGGGCCTAAAATGGTCGAACAATAAAGCGCTGGAAACAAGAAATACCAACTGTAACACTGAAAATAATTTCAAGGTTTTTAACTCAAATTTAATTTATGTGGCAATGATTTTATTTTGCAGTGTGACCGTTCATACCTTAAATAACAGGCACATACATAAGTAGTATCTTATTTGTTTCTAAATCTGGCCCAGTGCAAGCTGTGCATCAGCCTTTTGAAATAAATGTATGTCAGACATTCACAATTTAAAGTTTAAGGTCAAAGTTTATTATGATACATTTAAATTATTGTATCATAATTTTTTCATGTCAAAGTTTATTTCATTGATATCTTAAATAACGGGACAGTTATGTGCCTGGAGGTAATGCCACACATTCAAGTCAAAGTTTAAAATATTGTACTCCCTCTGAGCCAATTTAATTGTTGCAGGTTTAAGCAAAGTTTTGCCTAAACCTGCGACAATTAAATCGGAACGGTGGTTGTATCATAATTTTTTTCTGCAACTAGTACAAAGACTCATTCCTACAACTAGACTAGTGTCGACTACTACTTTTCTACTTTAACACTTCTGGTACTAGTATGATGTAATGTGAAAACATTTTAGGCTCTGAAAAGCCTTGTTATAAATATTTAAATGAGGCTTAAAAGTGGATTGTTTGAATTGGATTTATTTATTGTTAGAGATATGTTCTGTTCCACCCTTTTCCCACTTCTAAAATGTCTTATGAAAAATGTTGCATTAGATTAAGTAAGTTGACATATTTGCCCACATTATAGGAAAGATTTGGTGCAATTTTTGATTGATTGAAGTAAAGCGAAGGCAACCCAGCATCCTTTCAGCGAGCATTGGGGTCTTATCTAGTCTTGAATAAGACCGTTACAAGAAGGCTGTCAATTGTAAACATGTATAGACAGAAGATCTCAAATTCTGGGTGGGCTGCTTTTGATCGCAAGTTGCGTGGCACAGCTGATGGAGGGGGTGATGTTGATGCCAACTCATTTCCTGCTCTCCGGGGTTCAGGACGCTCCAGTTCTGCTAGCAGCTCAGTTACAGAAAGTAATAATATGCCAAAGGCAAAGCCTTTTGCATCAGTGATTCGCCACCCTGTTGAATTGGGAGCTGTTGGTAATGGAAACAGAAATAAGCATTTGATTGATCACATGGAGAAAACAAATTTTGTTGTAAACTCTGCATCTGACAACAAAATTAAGCTCCTGAAGGATGCTCATAGTTGGGCCGACAGTAATTTAATTGAGGACATATTGGCTGGTGTGAATAATGATGTAGGCCAAGCATCTGTTTTGCTGAAAGCTATGGTCTCTCCTGACTTGCCACCAGGAGGGGGTAGAACAACTGGTCAACCTTCTTTTGAGATGAATAAAACACACCATTTAGCGGCTACAGCGGAGAATAAATATCCAAATGAATCACAGTTGTTACCACTGCAAAGTGGTGTCTCTATACCCCTGGAACCTGAATTAGAAGAGTTCGATGATGATTACTTAAACCATCGGAAAGATGCACTGAAGATTATGAGGTATACTCCGGATTCTTGTTTATGTTGTGGGTTTAACTAGGTTATGCTTATCAGAGTCTAATACAAAGACAACTACAGATCAAAACTAACTTCTTCCTCTTAGTATGCATTGACATCTTAAGTAAGATCTCATGGGATTGGGTGGTGCATTCATGCAAGCTCAGACAAATTTAGTTCTAATGAATGCAGACTTTGTGTACGGACTTGCTTTTTGTAATTTATATCTTGTCGTCGATGTCAGCAGCATTTTATAGAATTTAGAAGCAAGAAGAGCTATGTTCCTAAATATAAGATAATTTGACTTGCCAAAACATCTTATATTGGGGAGTATAATACTACCTCTGTTCTGTAAAAGAAGGCGTATAATTTTTTTTTTTTTGAAGTCAAATGATGTGAAGTTTGACCAAGCTTACAGAAAAATCTATTGAGAACTATGATACTATATAGACATAATACGAAAATGAATTTCATGATGTAGATAATGACTTTGATTTGGCATTAGTGAAAAGCTTACATTGGTTGACTTTTGAAAAAATTATACGCCTTATTTTATGGAACAGAGGTAGTACATTTGTAAAGTTAATGTTGCAACTAAACATTGTGCATATCATTTGACGATAAAAGATTCAGTGATATGACCAAAACAGGCAGCCTTGTCTGTGTAACTGACACGTTGTTTTTCCTTTTGGTATAGGGCTGCCACAAAGCATTCTCAGGCTGCCAGCAACGCATTCTTGAGAGGTGATCATGCTGCTGCCAAGGAGCTCTCCCTCCGAGCTCAAGAAGAGCGGTCCACCGCTGAAAAGTTGAATAATAAGGCAGCAGAAGAAATATTTCACCTCAGGAACAGCAACAACGGCATCTGGAAGATAGACATGCATGGTCTACATGCATCAGAGGCTGTAGCTGCATTGGAGAGGCATCTGCACATGTTAGAGTTTCAGCCACCAGGAAATAGTCCAGCTTCATCTAATGACTTAGATAAGTCTGAACCCAAAGTTACTGGCTCAAATGAGATCCCTGTGGAGAAGGTGGTGGTGTTTCTTCGTCCTAGACAGTCTGTCTTAGAGGTGATCACAGGTAAGATAACGTCTCTATTCTTTATGTATTTATTATCAAGCTTTTCCGTTTATATTCATAATTTCTTGTTACCGCTGTCTTTGGCAAATAAGGACACCCCCCTACTCTTTTTGAGCCCTACCGTTTGTAAGCAACACCAAATTAGCGAGAACTTATTTGCTTTGCATTTTACAGGTATTGGCAAGCACAGCAAGGGGCAGGCTTCACTGCCTGTCGCGGTTAGGGGCTTCCTTATTGAAAATGGGTATCGATTTGAGGAGCCGAGGCCCGGTGTTTTCAATGTTCGTCCTAAATTCCGCCGCCATTGAACCCGTTATTGAAATGGGTATCGATTTGAGGAGCTGAGGCCCGGTGTTTTCAATGTTCGTCCTAAATTCCGCCGCCATTGTACCTGTGGAAAGACTGAACAGTTCGGCCAAGTTGTATTAGTTCAGTAAATAAATATCTGTGAAGTAAGCTGTCGGCAAAACAAAATGGGAAAAATAATGATTTGGATTACTCATAGTTCATGCATCTTGAATGTAACAAATTTCTACAGATGCTCATATAATTGTGTAGCTGCCTGGGACAGATACATAACTGCATGTAACTGTACAGAATGACAATAATGGCCACATTGTATTATTATTTGCTTACTGCTGGACCATGATTTATGGTCTCTCTAGTGTCTGGATGCCTCAGAATTTCACTTGTGTTTTTTCCTATCTTCGGATTCATGCAAAACATTGCATTAGCAGTGTAACACCGGATGCAGCTGTCAAACCCTATCCTCAATTATAATGCACTTTTGTTTTGTACTCCAACTCTCGAAACATTGAGCTACTAGAAGAAAACTAAATCAAGACTACGAAAAAATTACAGTGCATCGAGATCGAAATTTGAGACTAGGTTTTGTTATGGTGAAATTTGTGACTAGGTTGAAGTAGTAATCTTTCTGGCAAAAAAAGAAGTAGTAATCTTTACAAAATAAATTAAAACGGAAGAGAAGATAAAATGGGAAGCAGCGGTTCATTGTTCAGGAATTTGCCACGTGGCTGCTGTATGTACGACAAGCTCCGTGGCCGCAGATGGCTTTGATAGTTTGATGCCCGGGCCATAGTCCTGTGTACTGGGTCCCAGGAGTCAGTCTCCCACTGGTCTCTCCCTCCCCCTCTCCACTCTCCACGGAGCTCCGAGCCCCATATTAGTCGGAGGCGATGGCCTCGCCGGCGGTGGCGACGCGGCGCCCGTTCCCCACCTTCCTGGTCTCCGGCCCTCACCATCGTCTCCGCCGTCACGTGAGTGCCCACTCTCGTCTATCCCGTGGCTCCCTCCCGCTGAAATTGTCTTAGCCCTTATGAATTGGTGTCTCGGCCTAATTTCTACGCTTTTATGCCGGAATTCTGTATTCTGATTGTGGAATGTGGAGTCCACGTGGTACTCGATCCAGCTAGTTTAGCCAGTGCTGCAGAGGTTGACTACCGCACTCTAGGCCGAAAATAATTTTTATTAGGGGAATCCTTTGCCCTTGGATAAGCATTAGGTCTAGGATTGAGGTTGGCATGATTTGGTTTGTGTCACGAAATGACGGTGCGTCGAGAGTTGTGTTTGTAAAAATTTATACATAGGCAGACACCAATATGATGCAGCTCAGAAAATTTAAGACCGGTGCCAATTCGTCTTTCGATAACGGGGTGCTGTTTCCTGCAGTTAAGTATCTATACGACACATAGAACACGGGATTCATAAAACGTGGGATAAATGAATCATATACACCCTGAGATCTGTCATTACACTAACTTCCTGCCTGTGTCTACAAATGGTGGCCATTCTGGAATTTGTGTAACTTCATTTCTGTGTTTTCTGTCTGTTTATGTTCCTATGTAATGTTTCTTATCTTGGTGCTAACTTCTGTTCTCAATACATTGCTTATTCGTTCCATCCACAATGATTTGCAGGAGTACTCACCATCCAAATTGGGTTCCCTAAGCTCGGCCTCACGTTTAAAAGTTACTGCTCTTTTTGGGTGGATTAAGGGAGACAGAGTTGCGAGGACTCGTGAGTTGATCCCTTCTGCTGAATCATACACTCTCACAGGGTCAGCCTCAGAGGTGTTTTTGTGTTTCTTGAGTGAACTTCTTTTCCAGGACATATGTGCCTGATTCATGACATTCTTAACCATTTCTTGATTTTAGGTGGACATGAAGCCACGTGAGGTATCAATTTCTGTTGTATCTTCGATCATGGACATACCTCCAGCAGAGTGGGATGCCTGTGCAGTTGACTCAGCTGAACCCGAAAAGCTAAATCCTTTTCTTACCCATGCATTTCTCTCAAGCTTAGAAGAATCAGGTTCTGCAGTGAAGGTGAGCATATAAAGCACCATTTCTTGATTCCTTACCCCCATTATCAGACTCTATACTTATTGCATGGTTTTGAATGCCTAGTAGCACCAACCTTTGTTCTGTCCTGATAAGCACATGTGCTACAATCTAAAACCATCATGAACCTCCTGATAATGTCATGTTCTGGGCCGATTTCAGGAAACAGGATGGTTACCTCTGCATGTTGTTGCACGTGACGAAAACGGGGATATTGTAGGTGTTGTTCCGCTTTACCTTAAAAGGTTTAACATCATCAACACAATATCATCTACTGTTTGCCTACTTGCTGTAAACTTCCTTTTATTGGCTGAATATCTGCAATGTGCATTTCAGCCATTCTAGGGGCGAGTTTGTATTTGATCAGTCATGGGCAGAAGCTTACCACAGTTATGGACTTGAATATTATCCAAAGTTGCAGTCTTGTGTGCCTTTTACTCCAGTAACTGGTCAAAGAATATTACTTCGAGATACATCCTACCGGGATCAAGTTTTTGATGCTTTAGTAAAAGCTTTGAAGAATTTGGCTACCAAGGTATTCTAATCAGAGTACTAGCAATACTTTTTAAAGTTAACAATCTCTTGGCTAACAAATAATGTGGTTGTACGTTTGTGCTGTTAGTCATTGATTCTGCATTTGCAAGTGTTTCCTTTCATATGAAAGTGGCAATATGGCATTGCGATATTCGATAGGAATCATCATTAATCACTTGGATGTTTTATTACTTTATAGTTCTGTTGGCATTTCCAAAGAATATAGCAGGGCACCAAGTTTATTTCCTTGAATTGGAAGAACTCTGTTGTCTGCTTGCAGCTAATGTTTTCACATCAATGCTACGCCTTTAGTGAATTGTGTAACAGCGATAGGTAATGTGAAAAGTAATAAGAGTCTTATAGTCTGACCTCTTTAGATCTTCTATATCTTCGTGTTGTTTGCTAATTTTGAGTTTGGGGTATCACGATGTAATAATAGCATGTAAGTTGTCTATTCATTGTTGGTTTCATTGATAGTTTCTGTGACAGTTAAATAGGTGGACATCCTTCAGATCTACTGAACAAATTGACAATATTATGCTTTCTGCTGCATTTCAGCTGAACGTGTCATCACTGCATATAACTTTTCCATCTGAAGGTGAATTCAGCAATTTGAAGGATAAGGGTTTGTTGCAAAGAATTGGGTTGCAATACCATTGGAGAAACCGGAACTACAAAAGGTGTGCTAACATGGAATTTATAGTACTTGTGGATTTTAGTGCTTTAAAGTGCGCTTCTGACCGTATAAGACTATAACTCAGGGCTCACATTTAGTCATATGAACGGTCTGGTTGACATATTTACATCACAAACAAGCTCACATACTGGGGGCACCTACAATTTTAATCAGAATAATGTAGACTCCAGGATTTTCCTTACAACACCTTCCACACTTCTTCACATATCACGATGCCAGGTTGGTTATGCCTTTTTGCTTCCTTTTATCTGGGGGACTTTATTTGGACAGTGGTGAACAAGCTAGTAATACAATCTTTTTAGACTTCCTTTCTGGTTTTTCTCTCTGTTTTGATTTTACTTCTTCATGAGCATCCCAATAGAAAAGCTGCTGCAGGCAGATAATTGTAGATAAAGGAACCTATTACATCTAATATTGTTGACAATAGCCAGAAACAGTCACCACGCGAAAAGCGTAAACATTCTACCTTCGGACTTTATGATGGAGCCATTGCCCTCATGTGCTTCTTTTGATAAAATTATGAGCTTACATGCTATCTTTATGTGATTGTGATATGTCAATATTTACTGATATCTCTTTGTCCCACCCTTCAGCTTTGATGATTTTTTGATGGATTTGAAGCAGCCCAAACGGAAGAATATCAGACAAGAACGCAAAAAGGTTTTCCTTAGTTCTGGAACTTAAAAAAAATCTTGGCTGTAAATAATATTTCTATTTTTATCCTGTTTCCAGATTCCTGCTCAGAATTTAAAAATGAAGCGGCTCCGTGGAGATGAAATTAAGGTACTTACAACCGTCAACTGCTTATTTGTACTTGATATTTGTTTCCTTGACATCGTCAAATACTTTCATTAATACCTTCTCAGCCTCCTTTCTAAGTATACTTTTAAGTATATTTCACGAAATAATTACATATATCATTAATTTATAATTATTTCCCTTGAATTGCAGAGCACCCACTGGGACACCTTCTATAAATTCTACCGTAACACAACTGATAATCAGTTTGGTCCAACACTCTTCCCTTGTAACTTACTTTCTGTATTTTTTTTCATAATAAACAATTCCCAAGTGGTTCTGTCATAAAAAAATCTAAAGGGCTTTTTGAAATAGTTGTATGTTCTGTGGACATTATATTAAACTAAACTTTGCTAAATGAGTAACACATATTTATCAATACATTTTTCAGTGTGCAATAAGAACTCAAAACTAATTAAATCAAGAATAGCTGGTAAAATGCCTTCAACTGGTAAATGCTATTGCATATACTTGTACTTCTCTTTTCAGTTCTTCTCTTTTCTTTTTCGTATTGTATTTTCCTAGAAGTTAGATTTATCTTATTTTTTTAGTTTTATCAATACATATTTCAGTTATTTATTTATTTGTGTTTTCTACTTTCTTATATATGATTTATTATAATGTTGTGTATTCTGTAATCATTTAATTAACTTGCTAAATAGTTTTCAAAAAATATGTTTTCTCACCAATGCTTCTCTTATTCTAGTGGTGAACTTTAATAGTCTCAATAAAACATTAGAAAATCAACACCTAGTAAATCTAACAGGTTTCCATCATTTAGGTGAACATTTTTTTCCTGAAGACATGAACATTTCTTTCAAGCACATGAACAGTACCTTTGAGATGTAGGGATTTTTTGCAGTGAAAGTTGGTAAACTGGTTGGTACAAAATGTTTGTATGATCTACTGGTTGAAAGATTCCCAAATTGTCTGACCACATTACATGTATATATAAGCAAATCGCATAAGCTGTATCAGCAACTTAGAAAAGGATATGTTTAATATTTATAAAACATAGTTAATCCCTAAATGGGCCGGCACATTTGTTGACGGCTTGGGGTGGTGCCCTGGTAAGCCTCACTGAGAGGGGAATAGGTGTTCTCATGAGATGGCGCGAGAATCGCAGAGAGAACACGGTGGGCCGTCCCTAGCTGACATATAAGCTCACACGGCATATACGGGTCCTTCCATCAGACACGGGTTCACTAGGATGGGGTAGCAAGTGAGGGCCTGCATGTTGGTGCTAACACGAAGTTGCAAACATTCTCGTGATCTTGTCCTTGTATATTCCAGCGGTAAAAGACGGCAAGGACTAGTAGAATAGCAGTAGAGGCGAGTTTGTCATGTTAATGTGCCAATGACATGCACAATGTGGAGGATAAAATTGGATGCTGAGATTTTTGAATGTAAATGGAGTGAAAATTTCCATGACAGATACACATATGAAACATCACAAACTTTTATTGATATCTTATTGAGATGAACAAGGGTACACAATTTGTTGATCTCTTAATTTTACTCTGCTAGCTTGTCGTCCCATTAGCTCATTCACTGTGAGGCCTTATCAATCTTAGACAGCTCATATCTGTCTTGAGGATAACTCTGGAAGACACTCTGAGAAAACTTAGGAGTGAATGCGCCCAACTCCTCTCCTCTATTGTATTTGAGGTTTCTGGCTTCTTGCCTGGAGATGCGGTACGCATTGACAATGACATCAACAGGCAGGGCACGGAGGATTGAGTTCTTTCCTGCGATTTGACTAACCATGGGGTTTGCGTTGGTCTTGAATGAAATGTACTGGCATCCTTCGCGTTGTGCCTTCTTTAGGACAACATAGTTTTGTGGTATGATTAATAGTTGCCCCGGGCGAAGAATGCCATTGAACACATTTTGACCATGATTATTAACAACCTGAACCGAGGCATGACCTTGGATCATGTACACCACACTGTGAGCATTAATGTTCCAGAATGGTGAAAGAATAGCATTCTGCAATTAATCACAATGATGGGTTAATAAATGAAAAATATTAGAGTTCTATTTTGAAGCCTATAAAATATAACAATAATAATGGGTCAAAATGTAACATCATAAGTACCTGATAGAGGTTTACTCTCATAGCACTCATTTGCACGGTGTTAAGGATTGGGAACTTTTGGCTGTTGAGATGCGTTATCCTACCAGCACGGGGGTTGTATGTGTCAGCGCGACTGGGATTCTCAATGTTTTGTGTTGGCTTATGATCACAAAAGTTTTCCTCCAAACCATTCCAACGGCTACAAGTTGATTGCCCAACCTGAGATTGCCATATCTGAGGCTGCCCTATCTGAGATTGCCCTACCTGAGATTGCACTGCCTCGGGTTGCTCTCCCTGATACTGAATATGCGGGTAGGACTCCTGCTCTTGTTGTTGCCTCACAATTGGTTGCAGAAATTGAAGGGCACGATTCACACGGATTATCTCACCTCTTTGGTCATTTTGATTCGAAAGTCTTTGCGATGTGTGTTCACTTATACCAAGGGCCTCACCAAGCAACTGGAAATTGAATCCACGGAATATGTTTTGACTAACGAATTGTTGCAGTGTCCTACTGCCACCAGCCAACAAAAATTCCTACAGTTTGAACAAGTAAAAAATATCAAACAATATTTCACTGCACGAACTACACTAAACCTAGATACTCATAGTTACCTTTTGTCTGGGTTCAAGCTGATTGGCATTGCTGTTTATGTCGAAAACATAGACTGCTACAATAGGCACTTGACCATGATTGTAGAACCAATGTGCGATGCCAGCTGGCAGTGCTACAACATCTCCTTGTCTAATAAGATTAACTTTTTGGTGCTCATCTCTGAACTTTTGGCTTTGACCCTGGGAAGATTGCGCTTGATCAAATTGTCCAAACTGTTGTTCGAAGGTCTCTGGGCATCCAGGGAATGTCAGGCCTGCAAAACCACTACCTACAAGAAAGAAATTTTAATTTGATGTTAAGAACTATAGATATTGTTGTAACATTTTTCACATGCAAAATCCTAAGTATATACTCTAAGGATGCAACCACTATATTTAATTTATACACCAACCTTGGAGGATGTAGACTAAGCCGGGAGTGTTGTGATATCGAGGTAATAAGAGGCCTTGAGGCTCAATAACACGACGGATGACAGATAGACCGGCGCAGCGGAATTGCTCATTCTGCTCCTCAAAATACTCAGTGAGGCCCGCTTCTGAACTCACTTGTCGAAGTGGTTCAAATGCTTGTAACCTATCAAATCTGCATCCCTGGACACCTCCTTGCCGAGAGCTTTGCCACGGATTATAGCTCTGGCCAAATAGTTGAGCCATGGATCCATGGCACAGCAAGAAAAGGCAAAAGTAAAATAAAAGCGATGGAAAACTAATAGTTGCCATAATTGTTTTGAGATATTGGAGAAGCTTGGTTGATGGAAGTGGTGTGGTATGTAAAGGGATTTTATAGCCAGGAAAAGTAGCCTAGAGTTCATGTAAGGACAGAGTTTGTTAAGATAAATGAGTAGTGACATGGTCATTTGGACGTCATAGAAAAGCCGGATTGGTATAACCAACTCTCAAAAGTTAGATGCATAATTTGAGGCACATCCAGAAGATGCTACAATAAGTCCATATTGTCTCGGACAATCCTATGTGTCCTTTATTTACGAAAAGATATCTGTGCACACTTGGTTAAATGTTCCTTTTTGACATACAGCTCCAAACTTCTCAAAGAAGGCTGCACAGCTTTTGTCTACAGACCTTTGCTTATTATGACAAGTAATTATGTTTTTTTGACACGTTAAGCAATTATGTTGCTTGAGTTTTCTTATAATCTCTTGTATCTTCTGTGATGTGATCGGTGGTACTTGTTATGTTTCTTGTTTCTTGTTTGTTTGTTTACTACACCACTAACTGACAATATCTTTTTAGCTGTTGCATAACAATATATTTGGATAGTTTTGCTCGCATGATTTGGAGTTTTTGCTGATTTCTATCTACACACATCACAAAGTGTAAATTGGATGACACATATCCATGTAGGCATTCACAAATACATATCAAGATAAGAAAATAGTTATTTACAATAATGCAGGCATAGAGATGAAAATTAATTAAAACTTAGAGTAAATAACTTCATGAGCAAACAAAGCACACTTTTTTTGTCACTATCTCGGGAGAAACAAGGACCCTTCTCTGATCTTTGCCATGAGACCTACGAAATAACCGGGCCAACATGTCATACTAGCAAGGTTTCCTTTCTTGCGAGCTGGAGTCGTTAACAAGAATGATCACAAATTCGAATATCCTTGTACTTTGATAGAATTTTCCCATAGAATATTTGTTCGTAGGTTCTATTTGAATCTGGGGTACTGCATAGAATTTGTTGTGCCATGATTTTTTCACTTATCGGATATTTCTGTTTGCAGCTGGGGCAGAGCGTACTTGACACGGGAGTTCTTTCACCTTTTGGGAGAAAAGATGGGTGACAAGGTAATGCTTATTGTTGCTGAACATGATGATAAACTAGTCGCTGGAGCTCTTAATCTTATTGGAGGCGATACATTATATGGCCGCTTATGGGGATGTCTACCAGATATTCATTTCCCCAATTTGCATTTTGAAGCTTGCTATTACCAGGTAACTCACACATCTTTGTACCAGAATGTGTACTGCATTGAACGAGAACTAATCCGTCATTACAAAACTGTTCCCAAATTTTATTGGACATGCTGACTCGACCATCCTGCAAAAAGTAGAGCTGTTACAAATTGTGGTCTGACCAGTTTGCCATTAATTGCACTCATGCTTCTCATCCGTGCATAAGAATCGACCTTCTGTACAGTTTGAGTTCAGAAGTATCTTATATTTGTTAGTAGTCATATTGTATATGACTGGTACTCTGAACAATGTGGTCATATGGTTCTTATAGAATATTTACATGTTCAGGCAATTGAAGCAGCCATAGAACTAAACCTGAGTAGGGTGGAAGCAGGTGCTCAGGGAGAGCACAAGATCCAGCGTGGTTACCTCCCAGTGACCACATACAGCTGCCACTACTTCTTAGAACCTGGTTTTGCGACTGCTATAGGAAATTTTCTTGTGCATGAGACAGCTCAGGTATTCCACATGAATACTCAATTAATTTGTATGGATAATCAAAAATATATTCTCGTAAATGTGGAAGAGCCATCTTTTTCTGTTCGCTTCAGTATGTGCCTCATATGGATCTTATGTAATCTGCCTTAAATATATTGCATCCGCAATTGCTACTCAACCATTTTCATTCATAGTATCTGCTAGTGCGATGTTGTCATCCAAGAGCCAAACTCATAGCCGAAGACTAAATGCTCCAGTGTTATGGCTGTTAAAAGTTTGCATATATGTCATATATAGGTCTAGTCCTCATACTCATATATAAACACTCTTGACAATGGCCTCATGTTATGACAGCTGATACGCTGCTACTGCAGATTCAGTGCTCGAGTTTGCACTGTGTAGAGCATGCATCACCATTAAACCTCATATAACTTTTTGGCCCACAGTTTTTGTATTTTACTCCCTCTCTCACGTTGTACGTTGAGTTATGTACATATGGCCAAGGAATTTATTGTTTCTGTTCATGAGCCTCACCTTCCGGAGCTAAATGCTAAACAATAGCGGCTAGTGCTCATCCATAGGAGTGTATGCTTTCTTGCACACTGAAAAAAGGTGTATGTTAATATACTAACTAGTAGAATATTTCATTTCATCTCTAACTTACCGCTGATGCGCAAAAGCAAACTGAACTAGTAAACACTTACCAGCTTATCTACCTGGTTCTATTACTCACAATTCTAACTAATGCTCATTTCTGCGTTTGTATCAGGTTAAGCATGTCATCAATGTCTTGCGCGATTCAGGTCCATACAAGGAAGACATAATGAAAGAATTTGCACCTCAACTAGACAATGAAATGTAAAAACAAGAAAGCAACTCGCAGCTATGCATATGACCATACTACATGAATCAGAAGTAGCAGTAGGATTCCATGTCCAAAAAAAAGTAGCAGTAGGAATACGGATGATCCCTTGCCCCCCAGGAGGCGATATTGTCATTTCAAAGACTCGGATCTCCACCTTTGTACATTATTAGGCATGTATGTAAATAGCAAATATTCTACTAATTACTGTATTCCATTTTAAATACTCCCACCGACCTATAATAAGTGTCCCTGATTTTGTTCTAAATCAACGATACTTATTATGGATTGGAGGGAGTAGAAAATATTTAATCTGAAGTCGTCCATGTGAAAGGTCGTGTCTGAAAGCAAACATTCTATCACGCAACTTTCGCTATCTGAACTGCTGTACAGGTGCAATTACGACTCAGGAGTCAGTAGTGCGCTAAAGTTTGAGGCGAATCGTTCAATAGCGTCTGCATTTTTGTTTTCCCATCAGAAGGCATCTGATGCTACACTTTAAGGTCAACTTGTGCTGTTATTTTCTCACGAGATCTGATCTGAAACTATGAAACAGGTGAGGCGTCGCCGTCGACCAAGCGAAAGGCGAAGAAAAGTTCCCTGAACGTAAACATCAGCTGATCGGCGAGGATCCAAAACCAAAAGGGACATCAGGTACTGCCTGCCTCATTCATCGTGCGTTTTGTACAAGGATACAAAGGGATTCTTCTTCCTCAACTCACTCGTAAGTCAGCCGAAGGCCAGGAACCAACGCCCGGTTAGAAACATCATCTTAAAGCAAACAAATCTACTACTCCTAAAAGCCCCCATCCATGGCTGTTGAAACATGGAGGGTTCGCTGCCCACTGCAGAAGAAGCTACAGAAGAGCTTAGTGCTCCTCCCCAGAGCTGCGGCGTGTCGTTTTGGATCCATCATCACCACAGGGAGAGGAAGGAGCCGTTGGACCATCTGTGCAGGAGCTCGCCCAGGCACAGGATGGCGTACACCAGCAGGATGAACTTGAAGAGGAATGGGAAGTAGTGCGAGAGGCCGGCGCTGGACGAATGCAGAACCTGAAATACCACCAGCAGCAAAGAGAAGCCGATGAGTTCTGGAACATCTCAGATGGTTAGATGATGAATGTTGCTGTATAAATAAAATGTGG
Source organism: Avena longiglumis (assembly GCA_030063025.1). Classification (NCBI taxonomy): domain Eukaryota; kingdom Viridiplantae; phylum Streptophyta; class Magnoliopsida; order Poales; family Poaceae; genus Avena; species Avena longiglumis. The sequence continues at coordinate 536,247,784 of CP125976.1, forward strand.
CGGGAGCGGGTAACATGCCATGGCGATCTCGGTGAGGTGCGCTCGCCGCCCCGGCAACGACGTGCCCTCGACGACGACATGGTCCGCAGGCAGCTTCCTGCCGCTGACGGCGTCCTCGCACGAGGGGTCCTTGGGCTTGGCGTTGGAGCAGCTCCTGAGGCGTGGCACGTCCTTGGTCTGAAGAGGCTTCACGATGTAATCCTCAGCACCGGCTTTCATGCATCTGCTCCCAGCAAAACGTTAAAACCGGGTTACTATCAGAAGGTATCAGCCGCAGGATTCTATAGTACTACTACGACTCAAAAGATTATTACGAAGACACAATGAATGCTCCGGGAAAAAGCGAGATCTCCATCAGAGTACCACCTCTCGGTTCAAACAGAGTTCGCTTGGGACGATCAAATCAAGAGGCGCCCATACATAATTGTGAGGAAAAGTACAGGCAGCATGATGAAGTGTCTGTCTGTCTGTCTGACAGAGAGTATTTACTGAAGCAAAGAAAGCACTGTGGTCGCGAACGAATCCATGTTTTTAACCGGCTTTAATCCCCATGGCATGAATGATGGTGTACTACGGCCTACTGTTCTTTTGCCCGCGTCAGCTTTGCACAAAAATGGGTGCTCGACTCGAAGAGAGGGAAAAGGGAAGGGGCAAAGGCCCAGGCTCACCTGCTGATCCTCTGGGGCTCGTTCTCCGACGACATGACGATCACCGGGATCGGCTTCAGGGAACTCATCGCCTGAAAACATCCAATGGAAATTATGGAAGTTCAGACTATGCACTCATCATCACAAGTCAGAACACAAATGTGAAAAAAAGAAGGTTATGAGATGTACCTTGATGGCCTTGAGAAGGTCGTAGCCGGTCATCTCGGGCATGCAGTAGTCGGTGAGCACCATGTCGATGGCCTGCTCCTGCGCACAGACACCACGGGTGAGGATGAGCACCACTAATTAAGTTAATAAGCTGCCCTAATCCAAGGAACAGCTTTTCCTAACCATGCTTTAAACTACAGGTCCGGTGTCATGTTGCCAGCAGACAGCCTCGGCAGGCCGCTGTAAAAAGCGGCGAGAACTTTTCCGTGCACCTCCCAAGAACACAAAACCCTCACGCGCGCATGCATGCGCGAGCCCCCACCCCGCCGTACGGTAGGGGGGCCGGCGTGCCGCCGACAGGTGGCGCACCGCCGTGGGTTCCAACGGCGAAAGGCAGAGCGAGAAGGGAAAAAAAAGAAGAGCAAGTCTTGCTTTGCAGTTGAGCTGATGAATGATGATTGCTGTGCGCTGAATGCGAGGGGATCCCATGGAAAGCAGAGATAGCTAGCGGATGAAGTTTTTTTTATTTTTTACCTTGCCGTCCTTGAGGCCGAGGAACTCCATGGCCTTCTTGGCGCTGTCGACGGCGATAACTGGATGGAAACAAGAATACAAGATGGTGATGTTAAGGTTCCGGTACGAGCTCAGATACCATGGTGGTGGAAGTCCAGAAAAACATAAGGAAATGAGGGAAACAGGGAGGGACGAAGAAACAGAGCAGAGGCATACAGTACGACATGGGCTAGCAGGGAGCAGAGGGAAATTGACCGAACAGCAGCTAGGCATGAAATGAAGAAAGAAAGAATAAAGGAACGAATGGAAGGGGGAGGTGATAGCTGACCGTGGAAGGAGCCGGCGAAGGTGTTGCTGCCGAGCACGAGCTGCACGACCTTCCTGTCCACCGGGGAGTCGTCCACCAGCAGCACCCTCATCACCCCCTCCTCCGCAGCTCCTCCTGCTCCGCCTTCCATTCTCGTCAAACAGCAGTCGGGCAGCAGCTCCTCCTCCTACTAGTGGTAAGATGCTAGAATTGTTACTGCGAGCTGTTGTTGTTGCACCGAAGTGAGGTCACCGGGTAGGCAGTGGCCTTTTAAGCAGAGCCGGGAAGAAGGAGGAGGTGGGCGGGAGGGAGGGAGGACAAGCGCGCATTTGATGACCCCGGTGCACCTGCAGGCAGGCCAGTGATGAAGGCTCCTCCTCCTCTTCCTCTTCTTCAGGGGGAGAGAGAGAGAGAGGCAGTGACCGCGAGAGCGTGGGAGAAGAGAGAGAGATAGATAGAGAGAAGGCGCCGCGCGCGTGCGGGTCCCGCCCGGCGGTGGCCAGCTCGTGGGGCACGGGGGGGAGGGCGGGAATGCTTTCTTTCCCCTCTCCCCCTCCCTCTAGATTTTGCTGTCGGGGAATCTCTCCACACTCTCCCATCCTCTCTCCTCCCCTTTTCTCTCTCTCTTTTTTTTTCTTTCTCCCCGGTTCTTTTCGGCACGGAAGGATTTGCCAGTAGTACGAGTACGACGACGACGATCGGCCCCGTCGTGGCAGATCATCATCATCAGATAAATAAATCTCGCTTACTATTAATTATCATCGGCGTCCTCTTGTAAGTTGTAATTATGCTCACCTCACCGGTGGTGCGCCGAGATTAGAAAACCATTTGACCTGCCCCGGGTCCGATCGAGTCCGATCCTTTTGATCGCGTCGCGAGCATGACAACGCCAAGCGACTTATTAGAAAAGTCAGCACGTGGATCCGGTGCAGGATAGTACGCCCCCAACCGTCTCCAAGAGTCTTCTTAACCCGGATATGTTTATTCGCATGTCTGTGCCAACTAAATCATGCTCTCCTGGACGCGTATCTCGATCCATTATTATGTATTCTGGCGCTCGAGTGCCGCCTGGCCGCGGATATGATTTGATATTGCAGTTGAGCTGATAGTGGCGAGAAAGAGATAAGACAATATTCGCTTCTCCACACCACATGCTCTTCGATCTCCTGGTTGCCGCCATGTTTCATGCTGATGCAAACCAATACAACCTCCGTCTCAGCTTTAAGGCTTTTTTTTTTTTTGAAAAATCAAACCATATACAATTTAACCAAGTTTACAGAAAAATATATTAATATTTACAATCTAAAATACATACACTTTGATAGATCATAAAACACATATTCACGTGGTATCTATATAATATTATAGTTTTTGATAGTTTTTTCTAAAAATTTAGTCAAATACTTCGTAGAATAGGGACGGATGGAGTATGCACCGCTCGAGTGCTCCACTCTCCACCTTTACAGAACATGTACGTATAGTATTGATCTTTTGAGGATGATTTCGACCAAGTGATTAATCCTCCTTGAAGTGAGTGTAGTATAGTAAACAGCCAATCAAGTGGATACAGTTGAGTCGTTAAGTTGCAAACTTGACAGCAACGTCGACAATAACAACATTTCCACAACTTTGAGTAGCTTTCTCAATGTAAGGCTTGTTTGATTCATAGGATAGGAAAAATACAGGAATAGAAAAAATATAGGATTAAGATGTCATGCCAATTTGATTTCTAGGATAGAGGATTTCGGTTTGATGTAGCAAAATAATTCTTTTAATTAGGTCTGATCTAATGTTTCTTTTCTATAGAAATTGCACTATAAAATTCCTATAGGACTAATTTCTATAAAGTATGTTCCTATGAATCAAACAATAACATATTCCATCCAATTTAAATTAATTGACTTAGATTTGTCTAAATTCAGATATAGCTAGTATTAAAACAAGTTTAGATACATCTAAATCTAAACAAATCAAAGTCAATTAATTCGAACCGAAGAGAGTAGGAAAAATTCCAATAAGAGCCCGTATAGTACCGACGGGTTGCGAGGAAATTGAAAGGGTGCCCTTCATATTGTACGCTAAACGAGGATCGTCGTGTTACTGTCATGGATTACGTGACTAAATGTGATCGTGCGTACGGTGCTCCGGGGCAACCAGCTATTGGCAACTGTCTGTGACTACGGCTTTTAGTATTTCAGAGAATCTTTGACTCCGTAGATAAGAAAAGCATAACACTGTGGGTATGCAGTTTTAGTCAATGCGATCCCTCTATTATCGTAAAAATTCTATTTTGCTCCAACAACTTAAATAGATTTCCGTGGAGAGAAACTGCGCTTGACAAAAGCTTGTAGAAACTATCGTGAAAGTTTTTTGGGGCTTATTTTTTTTAGCTTATTTGCTGCGATAAGTTATGAGTTGTTATGCCCTGGATTTGATCTGGCCACTTAATAAAATGATATTATATAGTATACAAGTACAAAAAGAGCTAGAAATAAAATAAAAAACATGGTGTTGTAGTATAATTTAGGACATGTCAAAATAATAGAAAACGCCATATGATTTTGAAATTACAATAAAAAGAACTTCTCAAGCTACTATTCATTCAGCGATGCTCTGTCGTAGTGCACTCATGACGCTATCAAATGAAGAGGGAGTGGTTGCACCAGTATACGATCGTAAATATATTGGCATCACTCAAAGTTGTGGAAATGTTGATCGTATAGCTGGTGGTCGAGCGGCTGGCGGCGGCACCGGGCATGCGCGTTCGAGCAAAGCGAGTGGGATCGCGGGCGAGGCATGTCAGGGCGGGGTAGGGTCGACAGCGGTATTTCTTTTTTTCGTTTCAGTCGTTCACTGAACTGTATCGGCGGTTGCAATCTAGGGTAATATTTGACAATGACATGTCTTTTGGGGGGGAACGGTCCGCCATCCGACCGTAGAAGCTCGGGAATCTGCTCTCAAACTGCCCTCGACCAGTTTCTCTTCACTGCATGTACGTGGGCTTCTAGAATGTTTTTCGGTGGGAGAAACTGGACACTTTTTTTCTGTTTATGCGGTGGAGGGTGTATAAGCCACAATAGAAGCCAAAAAAAAAGTCACCCTTAGTCGATCGCTAGTCGACATTATTCAATTTTGGTCATTTTCGTCGCTAAAACAGCCTCCTGAGAAGGACATGGCGGCAATTTCTCACACACATGGAAACCTAGTCAAAATAAATTATTATAAAAAGTATAACATAAAAAGTGAAATAGAAACTATAGAAAAGCGATAATATGACTGGCAGGTCAATGAAGATTTTTGGAATTTTAAAAACACATGGCATTCATATATACATGTCATGGAATAAAATTTTCTAGCAAATCTAGACATTTCTTTTTCTAAAGGATTTCGAAAAACTTTTTTTGGAATATTTTCCTCTTTTCTTAATTTTGTGAGCTTTATGTATTTTATTTTTCCTATTACTTCATATCTTTTTTTATAGTTTCATTTTGTGTTTTAAATTACAACTTCAAGATTCGACATTGTATATGGACATCGGTCATATATTTTCTCCAAATGTCATGGTATTGCTGATGAGTACGCCATGGAGGGGTCCTCATAAAGCGTGCTTAGAGAGTGGAGGAAGGCGGCGAGTTGACGGGTATGAGATAACACAACTTAACCAGGTTTAGATCCCATGACGATGGCGAAATCCTATGTTTGCTATAAATTACTATAATGGCAATACGCTGATTTACAGGGATTGGTTCGTTCTGCAAGGTTATAAGTTGTGCCCTAAAAGCTCCCGCAGGTCTGACTTATAAAGGCGCCAGAACCTAGGGTTACAGGAAGAAGTCCACACCGGATAGGTTACAAAGTCCTACACTAATACTAACAATCTTCCGTGTCTTGCACTCCAAGGATTCAGATATGTCTATGGCGGTGTCATAGCCTTCCATCTTCTGGCATGAGCCTCCCTTCTGGATCTGTCTAACTAGGCCGCCCAACAGGACATAGGGCTTACTACCAACTATGGGGCGTCCGGGTTAGCCGGATTAGAGACGTGTTATGGTGATATCCATTAAGCATATCCCAACACCAAACTTAATATTTGTCTTTTTTTCTACCATTTTTTAGGCTTAGATATTTCTTCCCTTAAAATGTTCAATATTACTGTTAACTTCATAAATCAGAGACAACAAGAAAATAATGTGTAGAGTTTAGGGTTATTTTAAACTTTAAAAATACTTTAGGGACCAAAAGTTACTTTTTCTAACCTATAAGTCACACCAGCCTCCTTATCTTTGGCTAGAATAAACCATCGTTCGATGAGCGTGATCTCATCGGAGTATCGGACAGGTCCAATTGTGGTTTTTTATTGGCAAGGGCTTGAACCTTGTGATCTCATCGGAGTATCGGACGGGTCCAATTGTGGGTTTTTATTGGCAAGGGCTTGAACCATGTGATCTCATCGGAGTATCGGACGGGTCCAATTGTGGTTTTTTTATTGGCAAGGGCTTGAACCCCGTGATCTCATCAGGCCATGCATAAATTTTGGAAAAATGTTGCAATTTTAAAAAATTGATAGCAATTTGGAAGACCCATGGCGTGACATGGTGTCAGGGCAGAGCGGAGCTACACAGTTGTGCCGTGTCATCGCGTGGATTGTGTACTCCACAGACAACACTAATTCTACAACTGTTTTTTTTCTTTTTGCAGTTTTGACCACCTCTGCGTCTATCTGTTGCACATTCCACTAGTTCTTCGTTAATCACAACTTAACTCAGTTAATCCATTTATTTTATTATATATCAATGTCTAATTAAACATGCTACATTATCCTAGATCCAATTTGTTTATAAATTTTATCTACGGTTCGTCAGATATGGTTTTTTAGTGCTCCCTTCACTAATGACCTTTTAGATTTTTCAAAATAACTAGATACACTCCAAAATAGGTGAACCTACGCACTAAAACATGTCTACATACATGTATTTAAAAAAAAAGGCAAAAATAGCTTGCATTAGTGAACGAAGGGGGTAGTACATTTTAAAATTGTTGGATCGAATACGTCTGTCGCAACCTGGCAAACATACGATATCATTATGTTTTGAAGTCTTTTATTTTCCTATGATTTATTTAGTGTGCCGTTGTTATTTGTATTGCAAAAATGAAGATACAAAATATTTCATATAAATTTGATCTAGTATAGCCTAGAGCGTGCACACATATCATTTTTGGATGGATAAACATTAGTATTTATAAAATTTAAGTGTTTTACGAATTTTGTGCATAAATCTGGAGTTGTCAACTGAGATAAGCAATATATTACTCGCCCGGTCCAGAAATAACAACTGACTTGGTTAGTAAATAACTAGTAAAACTGCAAAAAGTTGTAGATGGGGTGATCCTTGCAAAAAGCTTGCAGAGAAGGTGGTGGAAACTGCAATTTCCTAGAGGTTGAAATACATGGGAATGATATGTCATGACATGTGAAATCCTACAGGAATGAAAAATGCAGGAATTAGCTGCAGAAGTCGTTTGATTGCGCCATAGGAAAAACGCAGAAAATTTGCATATAGATTGAAAGATACGTAGTTATGTCATAGACACATAGGAAATTTTCCAAGAGGTCTAACCTCTTGTTAGAAATCCTATGGGAATGTAGTATAGGAAAGGAGTCCATAGAAATTTTGAAGGGTTCAATCCTTTGAATCAAATGGCCTCTATAGAAAAAAATCCTATAGGTAAGAATCCTACAAAATTTCTTTGTGAATCCTTTGAATCAAACATGCCCGTAGTAGGTCTGATCGGTTGGCGTGGCGCAGGGGCAAAATCCTGGACCAGCAATGACCATATGCTAGCAGTAGAGTATTCCAGTCTACCGCCGCTAGCGTTACAGGTCAGAGGAAGATTTCCGACATGACTAGGCGGGCAGACAGGCGGTCTCCGTGGATGTACGCACACGCCTACTAGTTGCACCGAATCAGAGGCCCAGACTCAGAGGATCTCGTGACGCGACCGCCCGGACCGCGACGGAACGGAGGAAAGGTCGCAACACGCATGAAATCTCTCTCTCTCTCTCTCTCTCTCTCTCTCTCTCTCTCGGTAGCTGGTCTACCATTGACCGCAATCCGAATCCGTGATTAAATTACTACTCCGATCCTGCACCGTGCACGTACTAATCAGGACGAACAAGATCCGCCTCGAACAAACACACACGCAATAAACCGCTGGCCAACACGATCGCGGAACACAGCAATCTTCTGGTCTGGCATTAACAGTAGTAGTAGTAGTACTACTACTAATGCAGGCTATCGATACGATATCTCAAATCCGATCTCCTCGGTGTAGGACGTACTTAACGCCGTTGATCAAATCTGGCTCGCGCGTGGGCGTGTGATCTCATGCTCCTCGTCAGGCCAGCTAGCGCCGTATCCCGAAATCAATACGATCGGCGACCCGGCCGGCCGGCATCAAATCAAATGGCCGGCTGGCTGGAGGGGATTGAATGCGCGATTCAGGTTGGTCTGGGCGACGTCCGGCGAAGATAGAGAGAGCGGCAGGGGTGCGGTGCGGCGGGGAGCTTGGCGACACGCGCGTGTCCGCTTGCGGGCGGCGGGAATACCGCGGAGGCCCGGACCGGACTGGTTGGTTTGGCAAGACGTACCGCTGCTAGCTTCTGCTGGTATGGTGCAGGACTGTGGTGAGTGCGTGTGTGCGTAGCGCTGGGCAGACAAAAAATCTGGCTCTGATGCATGGTTGTCTTGAATGGGAGAGCGCGCAGAGGGGGGAAGATCCGGCCGCAGCGGCGAGATACTAGCCGTAGCCAATTTATTTGTTGACGCAGACATTCTTAACTGCCATATGCATGCGTGGGGAACCGGGAATGTATCGCACTTCCCCGCCTTTCACCGCCACTCTTTTCTCTCTTTCACAAGATCAGACAGACGTGGGCCACGGATGTCCGCTTTATTTACCAATTTATTTATGTATACGACCTCCATCCACAAATGCATGCTGTTCTGGTTGTTCATGCTGCTAGGCCCAATTCTGAACAATGATTACATGAAACAAATACCATCAAAGTTGGTATTTCTTTTCGCGTAAAGAATTTTGAAGATAACCGTTCTTACTAAGTCTCGTTTGGTATCTATCATTTGGGTCTGCAATCCTGAAATTCATTTTGCAATTCTATCCATATGTTGTTTGGTTGGTACAGAATTGGACTGTCGTTTCATTTGACAAATCCATTAAAATATCTCCATGTGTAAACCTGATTCATATCTCTGACATGTCATTTCCAAATTCCGTGGCAGCCAAACATGTGGATGTTTTTAGAATCATAATATAAATGAAATGAATCTATGTATTTCATTTTATTTCTACTAAATGAAATGAATACCTGGATGCCGAAGACCTCTAAGACGAAAGACCCCTTTCATATGTCCAAGAGCAATGCCCCATAGCTATAAATAATGCTAGAGCAAGTGCTTAATTAAGAATTGTGTTCTATTCGAAAAATAGTTGGAGATGCGCTAGACGTCGTTGAAGTCTCCACTCAAAATGACAAGAAATTAGTAACGAAAATGTGTACTCTAATCAATTGTCAAATACTACCATGTTGGTTATGCTATGATTGCTATATTCAAGTGTCGCCCTTCCTAGGATCAAAGGTCTTTGCTGATGACGCATGCATGCAAAGGAGGGGAGGTTCTTTAGCAAAGCAGATCTTCTTCTCCCACTTTGCTGGTATCGTACCTACTTACTTTCTCTCACTTGGTACTAAATTATTTTAAAAGGATCATGAATGTTTGCAATGCTACTATAAAATTTATACTATTTACAAAAGTTGGCATGATATATACATGCATCTTTACAAGCTAACAATATGTGGTTAGTTTGATGTTCCGACACACTGTCGTATGTTTGCATCAAAATTTTGCGAGTTTATAAGTTATTCTTTTGTTTTTTCAAATCACAACTTCGTAGGGTGAGCAAAGATGAGAGAGAACATAGGCATGCGATTCAAGATATAAGCATTTACCAGTTTTATTAGGGTTAAGACAAGTGGCGTTTCTCCTGCTAGGAGTAGTAAGTGTTTGGGTAATGACGCATGCATGCATGCAAAGGAGAGCCTCCCTTTAAACCTTTCTGTTGATGCTGTTCCTCGAAAGGGCAATGATGGATTGATGGCACATGTCGAGCCTGCATGAGGAAGGAATGATGGAGAGGCAGAGGAACTAGAAAAGGCTGTGATAAAGTCAATTGAGGGCAAGATGCGCCATCAAACGATGCTTTAAGATCTCCCCTGTTTTGACCTAAGCAACACTTTAAAGATTTCCAACTGACCCTCTTTTGACCGATCAATTGATTGTGAATCAATAACAACAGAGTACATATCCACAGTGATTGTGGATCTCTCTCTCTCTCTCATATGTTGCTTGCATATCACCCTATAGATCTTTTAGCTTTATTAGAAAGAGTGGTACAATGGAGTCGAGCATGGGGCACATAACATGGCCTACCAACTCAATGGTAAAGTGGGATGTAGATGACACATGGATGGATGGGTTTGAACTTTTGAGTGGCCCTGCCAAGTTTTGAGGCACCCCACAGGGGGGGCCAACCACAGATTACAACAAGATTGGTGGTACAGATTCTGAAAACAAAAGGGCATTGCCAAAAAATAATGGCCCTGTTAGTTGGCCAATAACCATTTTATTTTCTCTCACAATTAACCAGCCCGGCCATCTCCATCTACTAACCCCAAAAGGATTCTTCGCTGAGTAGCAAGAGCATTTCCACTAAAATCGGACCTTTTTAAGTTTTCTAGCTAATGAGTTCTCACGTTCGGCTAAATTTTATTAAAGATGTGCGAATATAGGTACATCGAATTTAAACTAAAGTAGTACATGATAAACTAAAAAAAGGTCGCTGCCGCCATGGCCTTCGTCGGTGCCGTCATCGTTCATGTAGAACGGATCACCATCATCCTCGGTAGGAAGGACCGAACAATGCTCGACCATTCGCTCCTAGTCCTTCCTAGACGATTCCAGGATGTCCGGCAATGTCCTGCTGCTGCAGGCGGAGCGACTGCTCCTCTAGGGGTTCGTAGCATGGAAAACAAAAAAAATTCTACCGTATGCAAACAAACAAGCCAAGATTTATCTACTAGATTGTAGCAACGAGACGATAGAGGAACTCACCCTTGAAGATTTCAAAGCGGTTAACGAGAGCAGATTCTCGTGGGTGATGTAGTCATACTCTTGCCGATCTCAAGTCGCATAGACGATCCTTATGAATACCTTCCTCTCCCTTGTTCCGAGGTTGTAGCCCTCTCTCGCGATTTGAGATCTCGTATGGTGGACTATGAGAGCGCCTTGGCGATCTAGGGTTTAGAGGCACCAAGGAAGGAAGCTTGGCGGCTGAGGAAACCCTAGGCGGCGACTTGTGGTGGCCAAGGCTAGGGTTTGGGTGGTGTTGGGTGTAGGGAAGAGGCGACCCTACTTTTATAGGTGGAGGCCTCCTTGGTGGAGGAGAGGAACTCCTCCCCAAGTAGGTTTTCTACTCTCCACCAAGCAAAGCTGCTTGACTTTTCAAATTGGCGTTTGACTTTTCAAACTAGGATTTGATTTCTCCCTTTATTTTTCCCAGCCATGATACCTAGTACATGATGCAACCATTCCACATTGTCATGACACATTCATGTACCCTTCCCCTCCGGAGTGCCGGACCTTCCGGAACCTTCTAGAACATTCCCAATGAAAACACCGGAATCATTCCCCAACTCCGAAACAGGACTTTCCTTATATGAATCTTATTCTCCGGATCATTCTAGATCTCCTCGTGATATCCCGGATCCCATCCAAGACTCCAAACAACATTCAGTCTCTTACTCATTATTCCATAACTACTCAACAACATTGAATCCTTAAGTGTGTCTCCCTACGGTTCGTGAATTATGCGGACATGATCGAGACACTTCTCCGAAAAATAACCAATAGAGGAATCTGAAAATTCATATGGCTCCCACATATTTCTTCGAATGAACCACTTACATACGATACCAATTTCCCTTTGTCTCACGATAGTTTACTTATCCGAGGTTTTGATCGGTATCTGCATACCTAGTTCAACCTCGATAAGTACTATTTTCTCGCTCCCATGATATGTGATCACTTGTGAGCCACATGATTGCAAGCTAATTGGATGACATTCCACCGAGAGGAGTATATCTATCCATCATATGGATGGACAAATCCCACTCTTGATCCATGTGTCTCAACCCATACTTTCCAACACTCAATGCCACCTTTATAGCCACCCGATTCGGTGTGGTGTTTGATGTCATCAAAGCATCCTTCCGGTGATGGTGATAAGCATGATCTCATGGTCGAAGGAATTAGGTTACTATGTATCAGAAAGCTTATAGCAATTAAACTATTTAAAATGACTTGATCTTTATGCTATGCTTATCTATAGGAGTATGTCCACCATACCATTCTCCTAATGATATGATCTTGTTATTAACAACATCTCAAATGTTCATGATCAAGAAACCATGATCATCTATTAATCAACATGCTAGTATTATGAAGAGGCTTTACTAGGGACTCTAATTTAGTTTACAAATCACATAAGTATTAATGTTTTATAGCATGAATGTAAACATTTATCATAAACACAAAGATATAATAATAACTACATTTATTATTGTCTCTAGGGCATATCTCCAACCATCCTCACGGCCGCTATCGTCTTCAATCTTGAGCGGCCGAAGGCGCGGGTGAGATGGGTGGCCGTCTCGTGGCTCGCCGGAGTAGCGCGAGCCATGTGGCGTCGCGTCAGGCGCGTAAGCCCGCAACAAGCGACTACTGAGCCGGCGAAAGCGCGCGGCCGGCGTCGGCGGTCGGCGCCGGGCGTGGCCGCGGTGGGCCGGTTGGTGCCCGTGCGTGCGTGGCCGCGCCGATGGCGATGAAGTTCGTAAGTTGCGTCAGGCCGCGAGCGCACACCCGCCCGCCGGCGCTCCCGCACAGGCGCAGGCGCGCAGAGCGGCGCGCGCGTCGCGGCGGTACCGGAATGGGAGGCTAAGGCGGAGGAGGAGCCATCCTCGGCATCCGATTCAGCCGGAGGGCCCCGTGCACAAACGGCGTCGGGAAGCGGAAGGCCGAGGCGTGGCGTGTTCCGCGTTGAGAGTGTTCGCCGAGTTCGGGTGGGTTGGGGAGAGAGTGTGAAGAACTCCGTGAGGGGTGTCTTATATATAGGCGAGGAATGGCGGGGGGGATGGGAAGTTAGTGCCGGTCGGTCGATCCCAGAGGGCCAGGTGAGGCGCGCGGGCGCCATAAATTGGCGACCATAGGGGACGACGATTAATGTCGTGACGCACTAACGTGAACGGAGTTCGAGGATGAAGTTTCGCTTATAGTCGAGTGGAGATGAGTAAGTAAGAGGCACCGGACGTAGCTGTACACGTAGTGGAAAGAGCAAATAATTGTATTGTACACACATGATCGAGCTGGATCTTGTTGAATTGACCTGAAATAAAGTAGTAGTAGTTCGCTCCAGAAAATCCACGAGAAAATGAAGTGCACCTGTCACATATCTTGAAGAGTTGATGATGACCGGTATTGTCCTCCGTTTTCTTGCATGTACTACTAGCTCGTTTTGACTGGATTTCTCTTGAAAGATCATACGGGATCCAACTTTCTAGGCATGCAGTACCTTGTCTCGTGGATTCACAAATTACGGTTACGGTATTTATGTTTTTCTTCCCGAATTAATTAATCCATGTCATGTAGGCATAGTATATCCAGATGATATCCTTGACGTGACACATTACCCACCGAATCACTTGTAGTAGTAATAGTGTCATGGATCCTGGATCCTGGAGGGGGCAGATTAAATGCTCCCCTTCGCTGTCTTGGCTAGTACGTTGTTCCGCGGGTGCCGTCGCTTGCAGACGGGAGATGGAGTGAGCGAAGGTTTGAGCGAGAAGAGAACAAAAACCAAATCTCCGGACAGCAGGCCGTTGCCGGCTGGCTTAGCTGAGGTAGCGTGTGTCAGAATGCTAATAAGTGGGGTTAATAGGCTAAGCTCCAACGCGCCAGGGGCAGGGCAGTGCAGGGCCTAGGAGATCCGAGAGAGATCCTCGTCCTTGACGACCCCACTCCTGCCATGCAGGCTGTGCCACGCCTGTCTATAGTAGTAGTACGCACGTCACATGGATCCATGATTTGTTCTCACCTGCAACCACCAGCTAAGCTAAGCTAGGTTATCTACAAACATACATGGATCATGTGACAGGCTAGACTCGGTTCCGTACGATGCAGAAAGGAGGAGGGGGCTAGCTGTTGGATTTGTCCGTCTAACACATGGATGGATGGATGTATGTTTGTGTATACTTTTTTTTTTAGAATTAGCCACTTTATTGATCAAATATAGTCAATACAAAGTTTGTCCTGGATAAAATCCGGAGCAACAACACGAAAGCAGCAACTATCAAAACGTTGCCAAGCAATGCGCTGAATTATTACAGAGACGATTAACATGACGAAAAGTCACCGAAGAAGTAGATGCCACAATGGATTTAATATCCTCAATGACGACACCAACCAGCGATCTATCTCGTGAGGAGGAGCCAATGCGCTGAAGAACAGAGAGACAATCTAAAACCAAGATGAAGTTGTCCAAGTTTTCTTCCCGAGCGAGGATGACTGCACTTCTAACAGCAAGTGCTTCATCAATTTCCGGCTCCGTGACCGATCAGCTAACTCACTGCGTGCAGCAAGAAAATCATCATTGTGGCTCCTGATCACGATGGCTATCCCTATTCTGGACGAAGACGCGAACAAAGCTGCATCAACATTAACGAAAACCGTTCCAATTGGCGGCGGAGACCATTGTCGAGAAGGAGAGTTCTCACACCTTTGGGTGGACGGTGGCTTGAGTAGATGCAACAGAATCATCTCGATGTATGCCTTTATCTACTCAGAAAGGTTGTTAGGGTATTTTCTCGCTTCTCCATTTCTAACGCCATTTCGCGCCTCCCAGATATGCCACACTGTAACAGTCAGAGTGATCGCCTCGCGATCAGTAGCTCTCTCAAGGAAGATCAGAACCCAGGATTTTGGATCAGTGAACTACTCCCGTTTGAGATGAACAGGGAAAGCCTTCTTCACGGCTCTCCAAACCTCCACCGCGTAAGAATAGAAGAGGATAACGTGCGCCGCCTGTTCCTCCCTCTGACAGAAGTTGCAGTCATCCATGGCCGGTATATTGTGAAGTCGAAGTTGGGTACCACTCGGTAGACAGTCATGAGCTAATCTCCATAATGTAATTCTCATCTTCCCCGAGGCTTTAATATTCCACAACTTCTTCCATACTTTTGTCTCTTTGTTCAAATCAGACTACATGCCTCGGTTAGACAGGCTACAACGCAAAACAAACTCTTGCAAAATTATACGCAGACTTAACAGAGTACGTACCATGTTTCTTGAGAGTCCAGGAGGAAAAATCTGCACCTCCATATCTACTAAGGGGAATCTGGAGAATTTTGGATGTAGTAGCCTCGTCAAAGAAATAACTGATCACTTCTTCATCCCAGCAGCCATTATCGGCAATCGGCATACTAGCACATGCATCCTGGGGTAGAGCATGCAAGGGCTGGATTCTCTCTGGTGGCAAGCCCGGGATCGAGCTATCTCTGAGAATATGAGTAGTCTCACCATTGCCGATGCCCCATCTTATCCCCTGTTGTAACAGCTCCCTCCCAAACAGAATGCTTTGCCAAGTATAAGATGATGAGTGAGGGCGAGGCGCAGTCCAGAAGCTACCATCAGGATAGTAACGTCCCTTCAGCACTCAGGCACAAAGGGGATCTGGCTTTGTCAGTAACCTCCAACACTGACGACACAACATAGCTTTGTTGAACAGGAGGAGGTCACGAAAGCCCATCCCCCCAAAGATTTTGGAGTCGAGAGCCATTCCCACGATCTCCAATGCAATTTTTTATGTCCATCTTCGACTCCCCACCAAAAGTCAGCCATCGATCTCCGAAGTGATGTACAAGTGGCCACAGGAAGAATGAAACAGCTCATAACATATGTGGCTATTGCATGCACAACAGCTTTGAGGAACACTTCTTTACCGGCTCGAGAGTGTGGTCTATCTGAGCAAGAATTAATGCTCTTCCAAGATCTATCAGGAAGAAATTGGAAACACCCGATTGGAGACCACCCCACATCAGTCGGCAACCCAAGATATGACTCTTGTAGGGCTTCATTGTGAACCCCAAGCCGGTACATGAAACAGTTCTTCAGTAGCAGCTCGCAGCTGTTTCCAAAGAAAATAGTGGATTTTTCATGGTTAATATTTTGCCCCGACCCATCACAATAAACCTTCAGGGTAGAAACCAAAGCATCCACACTACTCTGATCACTCTTGGCGAAAAAATGCTATCATCTACAAAGAGTAGGTGTGATATCGGAGGGCCAAGGCGGCCATTGCGTATGCATTGCAGCTATCCAGACACCTCTCGTTTGAACAATAAGCAAGACAAGCCCTCTATATATAACAGGAACATGTAGGGGCTAATGGGGTCCCCTTGTCGAATGCCTCTGGTAGGGATCACTGGCTGTGTCAGTTCACCATTTACCTTGACCGCATAGCGTACTCGGCTGACACACCTCATCACCGACTCAATCCAGGGGGCTGCAAAACCCAGCTTCAGCAGACATCCCTGGATATGACTCCATTCAACTCTATCGTATGCTTTCATCATATCGATCTTCAGAGCAAAAAAGGGTTTCTTCATCCGTTGCTTTCGGATAGTATGAAGGCATTCGTGAGCAATCAATGCATTATCCGTAATAAGCCTCCCAGGAACGAACGCACTCTGGTGTTCCGAGATGATACTTGGAAGAAAAACTTTCAGCCGGTTAGCAAGCACCTTAGAAGCAAGCCTGTAAAGAACATTGCATAGACTTATAGAACGGAAGTTCTTGAGGTTTTCAGGATTTTTTACCTTCGGAATTAGGACAACAAAAGATTCACAAAGCCCCTCGGGAATAACCTCCCCGTTGAGAAAACCTCCAACCGCCATACTGATCTCCATTTTAACGAGATCCCAATGAGTCTGATAGAAGAGCGTCGGGAAACCACCAGGACCCGGTGCCTTGGTAGGACCCATCTGAAAGAGTAATGTTCTGATCTCATCATCCGTGTAGGGCTTACACAAGTCAGCGTTTGTAACACCCTCAGAATCGGACCTATGCAAGTTTGAGCAAAATTCGCCAAACCCGCATAGAAACGATTCAAAGGTGCCCACCAGGCACTTTCGTGCGGGTGGAAAACGAAGTAATAACATTACACAACAGTCCTCGATGGGACCCACGAGCGAGATATATATAATGACTCCATGAGTCAAGAATACGATATAATATACAAGATCCAAATCACCTTGAAAGCGGTAGAGCGTCCGACTACGGACAAGAAGCAAATGGCGCTAAGAGCCTCGAAGAATAACCAATGGCGTCCATAACCTGCCGGCCAAGCCGAAGGGTAACCACGCTAACGCGTCGATCTCAAAACCTGCTTAAACAAAAGGGTGCCAAAAGGCAAAGGAAAAAGAAGGAGCGTCGATCGAGGCCATTACACTGCGAGGCTAGAATTGGCGGTCCGCCTACATAGGTATGGTGGATCGGCGGCAACATGCACTAAACAACCTATAGAGACTCGATACAATGGCGGTTATCGAGAGAGGATAAGAGTGACCTATCCGGATCCAACTGAAGCTAACACCAAACAAACCCATCTGGTGTTTCCCCGAGACCAAACGAGGAAGTCAACCGAGGAACCCACACGCTTGGCTTTACTTATTCGATTATCGTTGCAGAATTACTAGTCGTTTAGTTAATCGTCCTGATAAAATAAGCAGTGGGCCCTTTTAATTAACCATTCCGTTATAGTTGTATCACTTACTAATCAGGTATGAATAGCATGAGATAAACCCAACACCCAACAGTTGTTGGTACTTTTATTCAGCCATTTCGCTAGAAGTTGCAATACTTACTAGTCAGTACAATGGTATGGCGACACTCCAAACAAGTTGTGGGCGTATTAATTAGCCATTCCATTATAGTGAAGCTGATTACTAGTCATTATAAGTCAAATTTATAGCAATAAACTTTAGTTATGCTTGTCTATGATCGAGATATCATGCTCCAAGTCGTCCATATCCGCGACACGGCTTTGAAAGTTTTACCCGCGGGGTGCACCAATAGCAACACACGCCGATCAACCTCGGAAAACCAAATCAAAACCCAACGAGGCTTTCACGATGAACAATCACAGATTCAAATATTTGGGGCCACCCTTAAGTAGATCCCGCAACGGCCACCGACTCGAGACGGGCTCAAGGTTTGGGTATCTGTGAACGATCGGGAACCCGAAAGTGTGGCTGGGCTTGTCGACACATGAATCGTGTCCCGATCCTAACAAGACAGTGTGCTCGCACAATTTAAATACTGAAAGTAGCATGGCATAAGTACAGATTGTAAATAAAACCTCAAACTAGTTTGTGGCCCCAAGAAATAAGATGAATCAAGCTCGCCTGGGGTCCCATATACCTCCCGGATGTGGATAGCGCGATAAATCAAGGAACAGGTATCAAGTACTCGGGGTCTTACGGGACACAAGTGGGCGTTCGGAAACCAAATATTATCTATCACCCACCGATGCCTCTGCTTATTTCAATTTTAGTTGTTAAACAGGAATTAAAGTGAACGGTAAGTAAAACTAGAATCATCTCCAACATCGACATGCGGCAATACATCAGCAACTGTGGTATATGACGACACACATCAGCACTTGAGCAAGCAACTACGACGCGCAAGTCCAACTATCTACCAAACAACAGGTAATAGGATGTGTCCAAGGCAATATAGGGTTGCACGGTATATCACAGGTACGGAAACTAAAGTATCGCAACACAGATAGCAATAGATCAACAGGAGGGAAATAAAGACTATAAAAGTAAGATAGGTAGAAAGGGGGAGATGCTCGCCTGAAAACATTGTCGAAGGTTTATCCGAAGATCGGGTCGACACTCGCATCAACTCAACGGCCTTATCCGCGAAGAAGCAAAACACTAGAAGAAACACCGGATGCACTATTTAATACAACGGCAGAAGATCGGCATGATGCATGTATGATGGATGACATGGCAAGGTGCGATGCAATTAGGTCAATATTAAGCGGAACCGGGGTCCCGACAATTATTTAGATGGTTCAAGTTGTTTAGAACCCCCGCAATTTAAATGTTGTTTAACAATGCGAATATATCACCTGCGTTACACAAGTTTAAATGAAGCCTATATGAGACTAGATTTGCCCGCATATGGGCCCCATATTTAATTATTAGGTGAATCGGCATAAGGCCCCCAAACCACATGAATGTATGCATGCAAGAAAATTAAATATGCAACAAGTTGTTATTACAATTATAAAATAGGGCTCGAAAGGGTCACACTTTAGGGTTCGAGATCTTGGTTTCGGGGTTGAGTCGGTCTCGAGGTCGAGGTTCGACGGTCGGTCTCGGCGTCCGGGGTTAGGGTCTTGGATGTGAAGTAGACCTTGTCGCATGGTGTCCGGTGAGCGAACTTGGCGTACTGAGGAGGTACTTGTCGATCCGTGAAGAAGCTCATGTCGGTCCACGGGGTTCGGTCTTGAGGTTCGACCATGTCTTGGCGTCACATGAAGGAGAGCTTGGCGTATCCGGGAGATCTTGATTCGGCTTCGAAGTGTTCGAGCGGATCTTGGTGTAGAACGGTACTTGTCGGCGATTCTTGGGTTCGGGTGTCGAGGTACCAAGAAGAAGGTCTTATTGATCTGCGACGGAGAGCTTAGCATCGGGTCCGAGAAGGAGATCTTGGGTAATGCGTCGATGGTCTTGAAATATTTGCACTCGATTACACATGCGATAGCACATCACTGTTGGAGCGAGATGTGCACCATCACGATGAAACTTACACGGAACAACACGGCTCGACAGATAAACCCACAAGAAAGAAAACGGGCCGTGCGCGACGCAGCGTGGCAAAGGGGTAAGCAGCGGCTGCGAAGATGGTGATGGCCGGCGGAGCGTGCACGGCGAGGGAACGCGGCGAAGGCTCGAGGCGGGAGGTCGGCAGACGGGCGGCGCAGGCAGAGGCGGCGGGGCTCGGGGCGGGACGGGCGCGGGAGGAGGCCCGACGGAGCGGCAGCGAGCTCGAGGCGTGGCCGACGGGCAGCGGCATGTGGCGGGTCGCGAGGGAGCGAGGCCCGGCTTGAGGCGGCGCGGGCTGGCGGGGTCGCGGAGAGGTTGGGGACGGGCGAGCTCGGGCGCAGGGCGGGCGGGCGGCGGGTCACGCGAGCTCGGCGAGCCCCTGGTCAGCGGAGGCGGCGAGGGCAGCCGACGGAGGGCGGAGGAGAAACGCAGTGGGCGGAGAGCGTCGCGGGAGCCGAGGGCGGACGGCTGGGCGCGGCTCGGGAGGGAGGCGAGGCCGGAGGAGCACCTGGCGGAGGCGGGCGCGCAGGACGTCTGGGCGAGCCGGAGAGGAGAGAGTGGTGGCCGAGAGAGAGGAGGAGGCGTAGCGAGGCGCGTGTGGGCGCGGAGGCGGAGGCGGAGGGCGAGGCGGGAAGAGGGTCGGGGAAGGACGGGGTTGGGGCAATGGGCGAGGAAGATGAGGGAGGAGAGGGAGGAGAGGTGGGGCGGGCGCGTGCAGGGGTTGGCGGTAGGACCGGTGGGGGCCCAGGGGGGTTGTGGGGTGACCGTGGGCGTGGGGCAGGGGTGGGTCGGGTAGAAGGGTGGACGGGTCTGGGGAGGGGCCAGGTGGGGCGGGGTGGGTTTGTGTGGTTGAGAGAGAGGTGGAGAGAGGGAGTGAGTTAGGATTAGGTGGCAGGTTTTGATAGGCTAGAGGGGCGAGGTGGCGTGGCGTCTTTGCGATTGGGTGGGATGATGTGGTGGGGTTGTGGGTAGATAGGGTGGGTAACTTTAGGATTTAGGGTGGGATTGGTTGGACCGATTTAAAAATCACGGGTGGTCGTTGGTCAATCGGCCTCGATCGCCTCCACTAAAATAATATAATTCTTTTATTTAATTTAAATGCAACTTTTGCAGACCGATATCATTCAAACAAAAATAATCCGGAGACCGGGCTTTGCATTTGAATTAAGATGGGGCGTTTGGAAAACAAATCTGGCTTTGCGAAATAGTTTTTGACAAACAACATATGATGATGACGATGCAATGCACAAATTCAACACGATTTTCTAGTAGTGGTTTTGCGGGATGCCACAATTCGACACCACTAACAATGGATCTCGCCCTCGAGATCCGCCTCATGGTACCGGAAAGAAGGCCTGCGATCTGCGTCTTCTCGCTTCGCGTAGATCCTCGCGACACCACTAACGAGGGTTCATCCTCCATCTTGAAATCGGCGACACCACCAACAAAGGTTCGTTGTTCTTGATCGTCGGGAGAACACTCCGGGGAAACAAAGGACGAAGTTGAAGGTAAGGCCACCTCTAACTTCCATGGACGGAGTAAAACTGCTGGATCCGCTGATCCGACGTACAAGAGCGAATGATAAGAGCAGTGGTAGGGTAGCTACTCCATCCCGCACTCAAACCATTACTCTGCACGCGAATAGACGGATTATGCAACCAACTCTCGGAATTAGACTGAAGATCTCGACAAGCGAGGTTCGGAAACAAGGGAGTGATGCAGACTCTGCATCGGATCTGGCGTAGATGATGTCATCACATCGGGAAGCACCGGAAGATACAACAGGAATCGTATGAAAGACACACTGATTAGGTTTCGCGATGGTTCCATTGGCATGAACAACACATGCTCAAGGTATACTCCAACTTCACCAAAGCTCGTCCTTCTCATATGTTTTTCAACGACACTGATATCCAGCAAGGAACACATATGGATAAGGAGCTCAAGATCAAAAGATTGGAGGAAGGGTACAACAGACAAGTTGCAGATTGATGATCGTAGCACCTCCGTTACAAAAGGGGCGAAAAAGAAACCCTGAAGGTACGACGGAAACCTAACCACGAGAAATCCTGGACTCGAAGAAAGAGAAGAGAGCGGATTCAAAACACGTAGGGGTAAGAGGAGAATAGCAGAGGGTAAGGAGAAAAATCAGACCTAACCAGAACTATCCAACCGATTTTGCAAAAATAGTTTTGACACTCTACTTCGGCCGTTAGCTAGGTTATCCTACAGGCTGGACTTGTGGGGTATCGAATGGCGATGAGCTCTGATACCACTCTGTAACACCCTCAGAATCGGACCTATGCAAGTTTGAGCAAAATTCGCCAAACCCGCATAGAAACGATTCAAAGGTGCCCACCAGGCACTTTCGTGCGGGTGGAAAACGAAGTAATAACATTACACAACAGTCCTCGATGGGACCCACAGAACAGATATATATAACAGCGACTCCATGAGTCAAGAATACAGATATAATATACAAGATCCAAATCACCTTGAAAACGGTAGAGCGTCCGACTACGGACAAGAAGCAAATGGGGCTAAGAGCCCTGAAGAATAACCAATGGCGTCCATAACCCTGCCCAGGCCAAGCCGGAAGGGTAACCTTGCTAACGACGTCGATCTCAAAACCTGCTTAAACAAAAGGGGTGCCGACAAAGGCCAAGGAAAAAGAAGGAGCGTCGATCTTGAGGCCAAGACACTACGAGGCTAGAATTCGCGGTCCTCGCCTACATAGGTATGGTGGATGGCGCAAAGATGCACTAAACAACCTATAGAGACTCGATACAACCGGCGGATATCAGAGAGGGGTAAGAATGACCTATCCGGATCCAACCTGAAGCTAACACCAAACAAACCCATCCTGATGTTTCCCCTCGAGACCAAACGAGGAAGTCAACCGAGGAACCCACACAGTTGGCAGTTTTACTTATTCAGTTATCGTTGCAGCAATTACTAGTCGGGTTTAGTTAATCGTCCTGATAAAATAAGCAGTGGGCCCTTTTAATTAACCATTCCGTTATAGTTGTATCACTTACTAATCAGGTATGAATAGCATGAGATAAACCCAAAACCCAGCAGTTGTTGGTACTTTTATTCAGCCATTTCGTTGTAGTTGCAATACTTACTAGTCAGGTACAATGGTCGCAAGCGACACTCCAAACAAGCAGTTGTGGGCGATTAATTAGCCATTCCATTATAGTGAAGCTGATTACTAGTCATTATAAGTCAAATTTATAGCAATAAACTTTAGTTATGCTTGTCTATGATCGAGATCTTGCTCCAAGTCGTCCATATCCGCGGACACGGCTTTTGAGAAAGTTTTACCCCGGGTGCACCAATAGCAACACACGCCGATCAACCTCGAAAACCAAATCAAAACCCAACGAGGCTTTCACGGTGAACAATCACAGATTGAGAAATATTTTGGGGCCACCCTTAAGTAGATCCAACGAAGCCGGTGACTCGAGACGGGCTCAAGGTTTGGGTATCTGTTTGTGAACGGCATTGGGAACCCGAAAGTGTGGCTGGGCTTGTCGACACCGCGGAATCGTGTCCCGATCCTAACAGATCAGTGTGCTCCTCGCACAATTTAAATACGTAAAGTAGCATGGCATAAGTACAGATTGTAAATAAAACCTCAAACTAGTTTGTGGCCCCAAGAAATAAGATGAATCAAGCTCGGCTCGGGGGTCCCATATACCTCCGGATGTGGATAGCGATAAATCAAGGAACAGTATCAAGTACTCGGGTCTTACGGGACACAAGTGGCTCGAAACCAAATATTATCTATCACCCACCGATGCCTCTGCTTATTTCAATTTTAGTTGTTAAACAGGAATTAAAGTGAACGGTAAGTAAAACTAGAATCATCTCCAACATCGACATGCGGCAATACATCAAGAATCGGTATATGACGACACACATCAGCACTTGAGCAAGCAACTACGACGCGCAAGTCCAACTATCTACCAAACAACAGGTAATAGGATGTGTCCAAGGCAATATAGGGTTGCACGGTATATCACAGGTACGGAAACTAAAGTATCGCAACACAGATAGCAATAGATCAACAGAGGGAAATAAAGACTATAAAAGTAAGATAGGTAGAAAGGGAGATGCTGCTTTGAAAACATTATCGAAGGTTTATCCGAAGATCGGGTCGACACTCGCATCAACTCAACGGCCTTATCCGCGAAGAAGCAAAACACTAGAAGAAACACCGGATGCACTATTTAATACAACGGCAGAAGATCGGCATGATGCATGTATGATGGATGACATGGCAAGGTGCGATGCAATTAGGTCAATATTAAGCGGAACCGGGGTCCCGACAATTATTTAGATGGTTCAAGTTGTTTAGAACCCCCGCAATTTAAATGTTGTTTAACAATGCAGAATATATCACCGGTGCGTTACACAAGTTTAAATGAAGCCTATATGAGACTAGATTTGCCCGCATATGGGCCCCATATTTAATTATTAGGTGAATCGGCATAAGGCCCCCAAACCACATGAATGTATGCATGCAAGAAAATTAAATATGCAACAAGTTGTTATTACAATTATAAAATAGGGCTCGAGAAAAGGGGTCACACTTTAGGGTTCGGCAGATCTTGGTTTCCGGGGTTCGGGGTCGGTCTCAGGGTCCAGGGTTCGACGGGTCGGTCTCGACGTCCGGGGTTAGGGTCTTCGGATCTGTGAAGTAGACCTTGTCGCATGGTGTCCGGGGTAGACGAACTGGCGTGCAGGAGGTACTTGTCGTATCCGTGAAGAAGCTCATGTCGGTCCACGGGTTCGGTCTTGAGGTTCGACCATGTCTTAGCGTCACATGAAGGAGAGCATGGCGTGTCCGGGAGATCTTGATCTTGATTCGGTCGAAGTGTTCAAGCGGATCTTGGTGTAGGAACGACTTGTCGGCGATTCTTGGGTTCGGGTGTCGAGGTACCAAGAAGAAGGTCTTATTGATCTGCGACGAGAGCTTAGCGGCATCGGGTCAGAAGGAGATCTTGGGGTACGCGTCGATGGTCTTGAAATATTTGCACTCGATTACACATGCGATAGCACACCGTTATCCTGTTGGAGCGAGATGTGCACCATCACAAACACATACGGAACAACACGGCTCGACAGATAAACCCACAAGAAAACGGTCGTTCGTGCGCGGCGTGGGTAAGCAAAGCATGGCCTTTGCGAAGATGGTGATGGCGGCGAGCGTGCAACGAGGGGGAAACGGCGAAGGCTCGGCGGGGAGGTCCGCAGAGCAGGCGGCGCGCAGGAGGCGACAGTGGGGCTCGAAGGCGGCGCGGGGTCGGGGACGGCGCATGGAGGAGGCCAGACGGGCCGCGAGCTCGAGAGGCGGCGAAGCGGGCGCATGGCGCGAGGCAGGCTTGCAGAGGGCGGCGGGCTGGCGAAATGTCGCGAGAGGTTGGGGACGCAGCGAGCTCGGGGCGGCTGGCGGGGCGTGGCGGGCGGCCACATGAGCTTGACGAGCCACAGTCGGCGAGGCGGCAGGCTGAGGGAGGAGGAGAAAACGCGGGTGAGGCGTCATGGAGACGAGGGAGGCGGTTGGCGGCCTCGGAGAGCGGGAGGCCTTGCCGGAGGGGCGGGAGGCGCAGGAGGGAGCACGGCCTGGAGGCGCCTAGACGCTTAGGACGTGGCGGGAGAGGGAGGTGAGGAGTGGGCCGAGAGAGGGAGGAGGCGGCGTGAGGCGCGTGTGAGGGGTCAAGTGAGGCGGAGGGGCGAGGCGAGGGAAGAGGGTCGGGGAAGGACGGGGTTGGGGCAGGGCGGGGAAGATGAACAGGAGAGAGGAGGTTGGGAGGAGCGGTGGGGCGGGCGCGTCTGAGGTTGGCGGTGGGACCGATGGGGCCCAGGGGGGTTGTGGGGTGACCGCGTGGGCAGGCGGTGGGTGGTCCAGTAGAAGGTGGACCGGGTCTGAGGAGGGGCCGTGGGGCGGGGTGTGGGTTTGTGTGGTTGAGAGAGAGAGGAGAGGAGTGAGTTAGGATTAGGTGGCAGGTTTTGATAGGCTAGAGGGAGGCGAGGTGGCGTGGCGTCTTTGCGATTGGGTGGGATGATGTGGCTGGTTGTGGGTAGATAGGGATGGGTAACTTTAGGATTTAGGGTGGGATTGGTTGGACCGATTTAAAAATCTGGGGTGGTCGTTCGGGTCAATCGGCCCGTTCGACTGCCTCCACTAAAATAATATAATTCTTTTATTTAATTTAAATGCAACTTTTGCAGACCGATATCATTCAAACAAAAATAATCCGGAGACCGGGCTTTGCATTTGAATTAAGATGGGGCGTTTGGAAAACAAATCTGGCTTTGCGAAATAGTTTTTAACAAACAACATATGATGATGACGATGCAATGCACAAATTCAACACGATTTTCTAGTAGTGGTTTTGCGGGATGCCACAACGTTCATATCATTTGTGACTTTGCCCTTGATCGCATCCAATACCAGATCAGTACCAACACAAGGTTCAGCTGAGAAAAGACCGTCATAGAATTTCTGAACTCTGACCTTAATCCCAGCAATATCTGAACATCTCGAGCCATCCTCTCGGATCAGCCCTTTGATTTTTTTAGTTCGCCTCCGAGCCGAGGCACGTGCATGAAAAAAAGGAGGTGTTGCGATCCCCTTCCTTCAGCCAATCAACACGGGGTCTTTGTCTCGCCATGAGCTCTTCTCTTTCGAACATCTCACACAAGTTGCGTTCAATGTCCTTAATCTCCTCCGCATCATGGCCCCATGGTGACAACCGGAGAAATTTCAGCCGACTTTCTAATCGTTTTATTTCCTTACGAACCGAGCCAAATGAGTCCACACTCCACTAGGAAAGAGATACTCCGACCCTTTGAAGCTTGGTACACGTGTTCTGTAGCGAAAAACTCTCCAGCGAGTTGTCCGTCCAGGCCCGCTCCAGCATCTGTTTGTAATCAGGTGACCTCAACCAGGCCGCCTCGTACCGGAAGCCCACCTTCATAGGTCGATCAGATCTCTCGTCCGAACTTTTCTTCAGATCGATGAAGACATCAAAGTGGTCAGAGGTGGTGGTAATGACATTCTCCACATTTAAATCATCAAAGAGTTGCACAAACTCTCCATTCGCCACCCCTCTATCAAGACGAACACGAACGTTACTATCCTTCTCCTGCTTGTTAGTCCATCTGAACGCTGGGCTAGATAAGCCCATGTCGGAGAAGTCGAAATCATCCAAACACTCTCTGAACATACGCATCTGAGTGTCAGACCGATTACTAGAGCCAATGTGCTCATCTTAAGAGAGAACCTCGTTGAAATCCCCGCAGCAGATCCAAGGACCCGTCCACATATTACTCATGTTACGCATAAGCTGCCAGAACTCATGACTTTTTTCCCTCCGAGGTTCTCCATACACACAGGATACACGCCATGATTGGCCAGATTCAGCAGGTACGATCACATCAATGCAGTTTTTGTTTGATCCTCTCAACGAAACTGAATAAGGTTGCATCCAGAACAGAACGAGGCCTCCTCTCTGGCCCTCTCTACTAACGCCCACACAACTAGTATAGCCCAACGACCACATAAACCTCTGGGCACGAGTCTCCTTCATCTTCGTTTCATAAAGAAAAAGGAGCTTAGGTCTATACTTCTTGACGAGCCAGCATAGCTTGCCCACCGCCACGTCCGACCCAAGACCGCGACAGTTCCACACAAGGATACTCATTGCGTTTGGTGTGGCTGCTCGACGACCTTCGCCCGATCCGCCGATCGATCAACAGATTCAGAACTCCTCTGTTTTTTTTACAGGAACCATTATTTCTCAAAGCACCTCGCTATTATCATAGTGGAAGAGTTGTTTTATGACGGGACTTTTTTTGTCTTCTGATGGAAACAACTACGAGTGGCAAGACGGACATCTGCGACGACGATTTGCGAGTCCATCAGAGTAGTGCCGACAGTCCGAGTGCGTCCGTTCGTATGGACGTGCGGTATATGTGTGGCCTTCTAGCTGCACGATCGATATATGCGTTCGGCTTGATTTATTCGTGTATTAAATTTGGGCAATGGTTGTGTTTGTCTAGACAGCGCGTATGGGTATTTCCAGTCGGCAACTCGGTCCTATATGTAAGTGAAATATTAGTACTTAAACTTGTGTTTTATTAGGCCCTCTTAATTACACATTTGAACAAAAAATGACTACTACTACCGGAGGAGGCCGTTCCTACGGCTACTCGCCGATGTTACTACGGCCACCGTTGCCGTGGCTATCGTTGATGTTTCCACTGCCGTTGGCCCCATCGATTGTCGTGCTAGCTGTCCAGATGGCCTGCTGCTGGAGGCGTTCGTCGTGACGGTCGCGCGTTCGGCCACGAGCAACCGTCTTGTCTGTCGCCTTCATGCGTTCTCCGCCGCCCGGTTTGTCGGGGCCTTCTCCATCTCGGCGGTGTAGTGGTACCTTGTCTCCTGATCGGCCAGATCCGCCTCCAGGCTCGACACCGCCGTAGCTGCCAAGGCCTCCGTCTTGTGGACGCGTTCTTTTGACATACAGATGAGTTGGACCGCTAACCGCAGTTGGCCAACATACCGAATCACGACCCAAAAATAATTATGGACCGACTCAAACGAACAGAAAACGAATATTTTAAGTCGTTCGTTTAGATCGGACTGGTGAAAATGCCCTTGGCTCGCCGTGCACGGTGGGCGGAGGGGATCCGCATCCCGCGCGTCCCGGCGCTTGACCAGCGAGACCAGACCGCGATCCGCACGGGCTTCACCACCAACGTCAGCACCCAGCTGCCAGCATGACCCGGCGCACACGCACGGGCACGCATCGGGGAGTACACACACCGCGCCGCTTCCACCCAAACCGAAGCCGCGCGTACGTACGGTGGGCGCATCCGCCGTGCGGTCGATCCGTCTCGCATTCAAGCGCCGAAAGGAGGTGCGCTAGTACCACTACTCCTGTCCTGCGCGCGATCCTGCCTCGCGTACGGGCAACGCTTCAGTCACCGGCCGCCCGGGATCTCCCCGTATCTCTCGCCCGTCCGTCCGCAAGTCAGTCTACGCTTTGATTCGACCCGTACTATGTGTACTCCTCCACCGGGGAAGGGCACGGAAGCGGAGGTTGGCCCGTCCCCGTCGGCCTCGCCGGATCCCCGCGAGATGGTGGTGGCGGAGTACGTACGTACGTCGCCGATCCGTCGTGCATCGCGTCGGCCGTGGTTAATGCGGGGCGAGATGCTAGTCGTCGTAGCTTTTGGCTGTCGATTTCCTTCCGGTCCGGTCAGTGTGTGTCTAGTCTATTTGGCAGCAGGCAGCTGCTCCTTTTTTTGGTTTCGGCGTTTGGCGAATCTTTTGATGGATTTTCCGGCGATCAATGAAGGTCCTACTACGGAGTAGTGCTAGGCTAGGCAGGTACTAGTACTAGCTCTGCGGGTTGATGTGACGGAGGTGCTGAATGCTGACCTGCTAAGGGGTAGCCATGAACTGCCACCATAGCAAAATAGGGTACCACTACTTGAATGGAAATCAGATCCCGAAAAGAAAAAGGAATGTTAAAACAGTACTCCTACCCCAGTTATAACAGTTTGGCCGTGGTTTGACACTCACGTTGCAACCCAAAACCCCAGGAAATTTAACGCACGAAGCCCAATAAATTTTTAAAGAGTTCGAAAATATAAGATGTTTTAGTTTAGTAAAACTAACGTATCTTGACATCTTTTAGTGTGTAGGTTTAAATGAATTTATCTCTAAAAGATTTCTAGATACATTTATTTTATAAACCTAAAATATCCTATATTTCTAAACGTTTCAGGCATAAAAGGGTTAAGACAGAGAGATCTATTATCACCAATGCTATTTAATATAGTGGCTAATATATTTATGTCATGATTGAGCGTGCAAAGTCTGTGGGTCAAATTAAAGGTATGATTTCTTATTTGTTAGATAAAGGCTTATCCATCCTTCAATATACCGACGATATAATTCTGTTTATGGAACACGACCTTGAAAAGGAAAAAAAAAATCTGAAACTGATACTCTTAGCTTTTGAGCACCTTTCATGTTTAAAAATTAATTTTTATAAAAGGTGAACTGTTTTGTTTTGGCGAGGCATTGGATGCAACTGCCATGTACGCTGAGCTTTTTGGTTGTAGTCATGGTGTTTTTTCGATTAGGTATTTGGATATTCTGGTTTACTACCGGAGGTTCACAAATACTGAATGGAAGATCGTCGAGAAAAGACTACAGCTAAGATTGAGCAGTTGGAAAGGTAAACTACTCCCCCTAGGAGAAAGTTTGGTGCTTATTAATTCAGTATAATTAATATGATACCTAATGTGATATCATTCTTCCAACTTCTAAAAGGAGTTTAAAAATGTTGGATTATTTCTGATCATGATTTTTTTGGCAGGGAGACCGTGAGAAAAGAAATATCAGCTGGCTAAATAGAGTGTACTATGTAGACCTAAGGATCATGATGGGTTGGGTATTCATGATCTGGAGATTAAGAATACAGCCTTACTCGGTAAATGACTTTTCAAGTTAATAAATTAAGAGGGGGTATGACAAACACTTCCCAAAAGAAAATATATCGGTTCAAAAGCATTGTCCTAGGTGGTTTGGAAAGCCGGTGATTCTTACTTTTAGGACGATCTGATGGCAACAAAGAAAATTCTCTTCCGCTTCGGATCATTTTTATTAAGGACGTGTCACATATACGGTTTTGGGAGGATAAGTGGTTGGGTAATGCTACCCTCTGTGAATAATATCTTGTTGTATTCTATTATTCGTTATAAGGATGAAATAATTGCCATAGTGTTGGAATCCTTTCCTCCAAACATGACTTTTAGAAAAAATCTAACTGAAACCAGACTTGACTCTTGGATCGTATTGATGCATCGCTTAGCAAACGTCTAACTTTCACCTGGACTGATGAAATTTAAGTAAGAATGGTTCATGTTTAGTGAGTTTCTTATACAATGCACTAGTCCAGTCAGTCATACCAGTTTTGGATAATATGATGATCTTGAAAACAAAAAATTGCTTAGTATCTTTGTCGAGGGGTCATCCTTACTAAAGATAATCTTATTAGATGGAATTGGCATATGAATTCTTCATGTGTGTTATGTCATTATAAAAAAAATCAGACACATATTTTTTCAATGCAATTTCGCTAGGTCTATATAGTCAGTTGCCCAAGTAGCTTCAAACTTCTATCCACCACGTAGTATTACCAACATTTTTGAGAATTGGTTATGTGGTATAGATATCAAGTATAAGTTACTACTCTGGGTTGGAGCGATTGTCATTATATAGTCGATATGGCTATACAGAAATGATAAAGTGTTTAACAATTTAAATTATTCTTTTTTGCAGGTTATTTATCGGTGTACCAATATCATACGTTCTTGGTCGGTTCTATATCGTGGGGAGTATCACGACCTTTTTATGGAGGTGTGTACCCCGCTGGAGGATATGGTGCATGATTTATTTACCCGCCATGGATGGCAGCATAACCTCCGAATCGTCCCTCAGCATCTTAGGCGTTTCTATAATTCCTCATTATGATATGTAATTCACATTTTTATTATTTTTTTTCGATCTGTGGACTTTTTTGGCTGTGGTGCATCCTAGATATGTAGAGGCCGTAAGTAATGTTTAAAACTTTTAAATAATAAAGTTCTTTTATAAAAAATGCTTCTTAACTAGTCTGGAGATAATTAATAAAATGTTCCATAATACTCACATATCTACTTAAAATTATGGAAGCATGGGAAATACAGGAGAATTTTAGGAAATTAATTCGTGAATAGCCATACTTCCTGATCGTCACTAACTTTTATGTTAACTTCTTTTATCCTTTTATGTATTTCATTTGAAATTTATGGGTTATGTACAATTTTTTTACTTTGCGCATAATTTTTCATAAAAATATTTCTACATTTTTTATTTTTTTATTTTCTCTCTTTATATGTATTAGGTGGTCAGGTGTGTGAAACCACTCCTACCTCATCCTTCAAACCACTTTAACTTCAGGGACCAAATTTATCTGCGTTTTTAAGTTGATTATCAAGGTAGTCTAGTGACATGGGTTGTCTTATTGGGTTCCCGTGATTGGTATACCATGTGCGTATACTACAAGAAAATTTGACTTTTTATAACGGACGATTTTCATG
Source organism: Avena longiglumis (assembly GCA_030063025.1). Classification (NCBI taxonomy): domain Eukaryota; kingdom Viridiplantae; phylum Streptophyta; class Magnoliopsida; order Poales; family Poaceae; genus Avena; species Avena longiglumis. The sequence continues at coordinate 536,279,612 of CP125976.1, forward strand.
GTTGAAGGCCCATTTTTATGGTTAAAAAATTTTATACGATGATGGATTCCATGGTAAAAGACCCGTCACCAAAGAATCTACCATGATTTTTTTTGCCATGGTGGATCGCACCCTTCAACCATGAAATACGGACATCACCAGCGCTCTCTTTCCCCTGAAACCATAAATCCATATCCATGGGCATTGCCCACCGGTGCCTCTTCCCTTCTTTTCCTCTGCCGGCCTCGCCCTTGTGGAGTAGTCTAGGTCATGTTGTTTTCCCCCTTGTGGAGTCCGGATTTATGCTGATGGGTGGTTTCTTCTTGATGTATGCGAGCTATGTTGGGTGGAAGGCGGTGGATATCTTGACGGTAGAGGCGGCGTGGTGCCTACAACTGTCGCTCAAGCTTGCCATGGCCCAGCCCTTGAATAAGCTCAAGGTCGTGGTCATCCACCTGGATCCATATCTCAGCGTGGTGGTTGGTTCTATCTGCGGGGTGGCGGTTGGAGTTCAAGGTTAGTTCATCCTGCTTGCTTATCGTCATGGTGGCGACAAGAAGGAGGTGTGGTTGTTCTTCTCCGTCCAGCGGCCGCAGCTAAGGAAAGAGAGCATTGAAGCGACTCTTGGGAGTGCATCCACGGTGGTTCTTGGTTGGCTGCCGTCCAAGATGGTCGAAAGGCGACTACTCCGTCCCTCTTTGTCGACGACGGTCTTTTTTAGCCGGCGATAGTAGGTATTAGTCAACCACCTGACCAAGATGCCAAGTCGAGGGCCCCTTTGCTCTGGTCCAGAAGGCTCTCGGTGCCCCACCCCAAGTGGTCTCGTCCCCGGCGGTGCGACGCTCGTCTGTACTGCGAGCTACAGAAGTAGTGGTGATGGATCTGGACTAGATTGCATTTTCATTTTTCCATCCAGGGTCCTTGGTGCTAATATTGTGGACTTTCTTATAATTTCTTATCTTTCTACAATCCCTTGTGTAATTGTTCTACCACCTCTTAATGAAAGCTTCTAGGTCCATTTGGGGCCAACCCCTGTTCAAACAAAAAACTTGGATGATGACTTGCATAGTGAACAACAATATTTTGTTATAAGGTGCGCATACGCACCCCTACGTGTTTAATATCCCCCACCTCACCATTGATTCTACGATGACAACACTTCATTTGCCTCATTGGAGCGCGTTGTTGTCCTACATTAGTAAGGCGTTTATGGGGACTAAGTGTGTGTTCGGTTCTGAAATCAAGTGGAATGGAATGGAATCGTTCCGCACCTAGATCCCATTCATGTGTTTAGTTGTAGAGGAGGAACATAACCAAATCATTCCTCAAAATGGAGTATCCCCCTAATATGCATTGAAATGGTTCCACCGAATGGTGGAACTATGTGAAATGCCTTGTTAACCATCACTGAATCGACCAAAAAACAACTATCACATCCTCATCCCTGCATGACCCAAACCCTTGTCGTTTCATTCTCTTGTCTCTCCAACTGGTGATGCAGCGAACTGAGATAGGGAGGTGTCTCTCACGCGACCTAGCTCGGGGGGGGGGGGACAAGAGGCACGGGCGGTGGCTCATGATGGCTGTGAAAATACAACCATTTTTCTTTACGTTTAAACTACATATTAGTCAAGTGATTCAATAAATATCTCTCTAATCTTGTCACTATTGGCTAATTATTTCATAGATGTGCAAATCCTTTCTTTGATTTTTCTCTTTACAGAAAAGAACACTTTTATGGAAAATTACGGACTAATTAATGAGGAATCATGAGTTGTTAATCTCCCCAAATCAAAGAGGCCACGAAGGAGGCGTCTAGAAGTTTTAATGAGCAGTGGTATGGGTAGAGCCCCCCTGTATGATGCACCCATACCATGTGCCACCATCTTCGCCTAGGCAAACCGACCAACTTTCATGAAGACACATATATATTATTCAAAACACAACCACGAGAAACCCTAACACATCACCACAACACATAACATCTGAAGTCGTTCGCATCTAAGAAAAGGAGATCCACCGTAGAGCCGCCAACCTAGACATTAGCATAGTCATCCCTTCTATCCATAACCATTACCGTACCATGCATAGCAATACTATTGTTTTCTTATTGCGATTGGAGACACTTTAAGACTATTTGGTATTTGTCTTAAAACAATTTATACAATGTTTATTATTGTATGATCTAATCATGAGTGAGTAGTCCTCACGAGCCGTAGGCTAAGGCATAGCCTCACAGCGGTATGTGCATCCTCTAACATGGAGTATTGTGTTGTGATATATTAGATTTATCCTTTGTATTCTTCTCTCATACTTCGATCCAAGGACTTTTCAGGTACCCAAGAACCCGAGGATTGATACACATATTGAGGTGAGATAAATGGTAATCGGTTTCAACACTTGAAACCCAATGAAAGTAAGGGGGTATATTAGTTGTTTAAAGATCCGTTTGTGAATAATGGTAACGTCATATATTATAATAGTATCCATTTGAGTCCATATGGATATCAACCATCCATGTCCGCATCCACGTGGGAGAGTGAGCATGATGATGTGAAAAACACACAAGATCTACATGCTGGGTGGATGAGTATCTTTCAGACTTCTCCACCATTCCACATAGAGGATACAAAATACCACGAAAAAGGGTCACAGATTCCTCCTCGTAACGTTAGGCCACCCTACAGGTATGGCTAGACTACACCATCCGATCTGCCACCTCCACGTTGAGGCAGAGAACGAGGTTGATACCTCTCTCCATGACCTATATGAAAGAACATTTCATGATCTCTAGTGTTTTGTGTGTTAGATAACAATATCAAGGAATATTTAATGCGTGTTGAAGTGCCGTGGGTCTTAGCAAATTCAAAAGAAGCACAAAGGTGTGTTTGTGGGGCGGATAATCTGCCCATGCCAAGGGCCAGATAATCCGCCCCTCCCCAATATACAAAGCAAGCCAGGGCGCGGCGTACTGTGTGGGGTCGGATATTCCCCCGGATTGTCCGACTTGGACCAGAGTTTTTGCCCAAGCCGGATAATCCGCCCCCCAGAAGTTTTTGCAAAGGGTGCCATGACGCGGCACACTGCATGGGGGGCGGAGAATCCCCCGGATTTTCCGGCCCTAGGGCTGACTTTTCCCTATGGCAGATAATCCGCCCCTTGGGCGGCCGGATAATCCACCCCTCGAGGAATTTCATGAAGGCAAACACGAAGCGACGTACTGGATGGTGGTGGAAATTCCCCCCCGATTTCCCGACCTTGGGGCGGACTTTTCCCCCAGGTAGGATAATCCACCCCTAGTGGGGGGTGGATAATCCGCCCCCAAACTTCTCCAACGTCCTATTATGGGTAGGGGGTATTTAAACCCATCTCTCCCCTCCTGCCAGAACTCTTGATTCATTTCAAAAAACACTAGACCTATTCTTCAAGTTCCAACAAAGAGATCTCCACCTTCACCCACCCAAAGGCATTGATCTTTGGGGAACCGAAGGAGGAGGGCTCGATCTTCATCAACAGCAATCAAGCGCTTCACTTCCCCTCAATTCACTTGGAGAATTCTTGATCTAGTATTTCTTGCAAATATCTAGATCCTTGTTTGGTTATTTGATAATCCTTGTTCTTGTGGCAGATTGTTGTCATCACGGGAGCCTCTAATTCGGTTGTGGATGTGTGCCCTGCTAGAGTTGTAAAGGCACGGTTCCTTCCTCGAAGGGTACCAATAATGGAGAGGTGGATCAGGCCTTTGGTGGCGAAATCCATCGGAGAATAGGGTGAGGCCTTCTGTGGCGTGGTGGTCTTAGAACCGCCCACCCCTCCAACACAGACGTATTTCCCTTAACACAGAAGGAATTGTGGTAAAACAAATCCATGTGTCTCCACGTGCTCCACTACGATTTTCTCATTCCGCACTTTACGTGTTTAGTAGATAGGTTTGCATATAGGGAAACTCTCGTAGTTACATATCTAGATAATTTACGTTGTGTCAAGCCTAAAATTGAAAAAGAACTAAAAATTGAGTAGCACCTATTCACCCCCTCTCTAGGGGCCTATATGATCCATTTCAATTGGTATGAGAGCCCCGACTCTTTATTCAGGGTTAACCACCTAAGAGAAGTATGGGTACCAAGGGAGATGGGAGTGATGATGCAGAAGTAGTCACCATGAACGATCTCAATACGTTGGAAACAACCTTGATTAGTTCTATGGAGACTAAGATGGAGGAGATGCGTCAAATTCTAATGTGTCTCTCCGCACCCGCAGCACCACCTCCATCCGCCTCTGAGGCCGCCACTCTGCAATCTAAGGAAAAGGGTAACGCCAATTCTAAAGAGGACGAGATTGTTGGTGATGGCACTAGTAAGAGCTCCTCCTCGAAAAAGGATAGTGGTAAGGAGGGATATAATGAGGTCTCTCATGTGTATTCACCTGATCCACATATCCCACACCCTCATATAAACAATAAGGGTGATCCACCCAAGCTTTCTGCGTCTACTTTTAATCAATGACAATTTTTGATGAAGTCTCATGTGTGCAGCTCGTCCATTGAGTTATGGAAAATCATAGAGAATAGTCTTCATGTTGGAGATCCAAACAAGCTAACAAGAAGAGAGGTTGTGGACAGCCAACTCAATGCAACGGCTCTACACATGATCCATCTTGGTGTGGGTGCTAAGGACATGCCCCACATATAACATCTCAACATAGCGAAGGAAGCTTGGGATGCCCTCACCGAGCTCTTTATTGGAAACGAAAGCATGATAAGGAATAAGTATGATGCTTTGAGTAACCAAGCTGAAGGGTTTTATATAATAGATGTCGAAGATCACAAGGATATGTATAGATGGATCAAGTCAATAGCCACCACACTCAGAAATCATGGTGCTTCCCACGTTAATGACGCGTGGATCAAGAGAAAGTATGTCAGTGCCCTTATGCCATTTGAGCCCACAGATTTGAAGAGTCTCCAAGGAAGGCATAACTACCTGATGACCCACAAGTATAGGGGATCGCAATAGTCTTCGAGGGTAGTATTACCCAATTTATTGATTCGACACAAGGGGAGACAAAGAATACTTATAAGCCTTAACAACAGAGTTGTCAATTCATCTGAACCTGTAAATAATCTTGCTCACAGAAGTTTATCAATAGCAACAGTTTTGTAGTAGCAATAGCAAAGTAACAGCAGCAGTAGAACAAAAGAAATAGTAACAATAGTAGCAAACAGTAGGATATGAGTGCGGTAGGCATAGGTATGGATGGACGGGCATTGCATGGACAAGTTTAAACATGTAACTTCAAGATCTAGGGAAATTGCAGATAAATAAGATAAAGCATCCAAGTACTAAACAATCATAGGCATGTGCTCCATATATAGTCATACGTGCTCGCAATGAGAACTTGCACATCATCTTTTGTCCTGCCAGCCCGTTGCAGCGGGGACTCAAGGGAATCTACTGGCAATTAAGGTACTCCATTTAATAGAGCACCGGAGCAAAGCATTAACACTCCGTTAACTCACATCACAGCCATCCCCTTCGGCTGTCCCAATTTCTGTCACTTTGGGGCCTTTGGTTTCGGACAATGATATGTGTACACAACTTGCAGATAAGATCACAAACAATACTATCATCATGAATCAATAATAAGTTCATATCTAAGATCATGGCACTCGGGCCCTAGTGACAAGCATTAAGCACAACAAGTTGCAACAAAGTCAAATAGCACTAATAGAGATACTAGGCACCATGCCCTAACAATCTTATTTGATTACATGATAGAACTCATCCAATCCCTACCATCCCCATAGCCTACAGCGGGGATTACTCACTCATGGATGAGGGTAACATGGATGGTTGATGGAGAGGCGTTGTTGATGATGATGGCGATGATCCTCTCCAAATTCCCCGTCCCGGCAGAGTGCTAGAACGGAGTTTCTGGTTCTGAATCGCAGTTTCTGGTGCTGGCGGCGCAACAGAACTCTCTCTAGAAATACGTCGACCCCCCCCCTGAGTTTTTAGGTCAGAAGGCAACGTATAGGCAAAGAGGGAGGCCGAGGGGGTGCCTGAGGCGGCCACACCCCCTATAGGTGCGGCCAAGCCTGGCTCGCGCGACAGGGTGTGTGGGCCCCTTAGAGCCCCACTCCATCTAGTCTTCTGGCTCCGTGAGTCTTCTGGTGAAATAGGATTTTTGGCATATTTTCCGGGATTTTTCCTGATAGTTGATTTTCTGCCCAAAAACTAAACATTAAGGTAATTCTGCTGAAAATAGCGTCAGTCCATGTTAGTTGTATCCAAATCACACAAGTTTAGAGGAGAAACAATAGCAAAAGTGTTTAGGAAAGTAGATATGTTTTGGAAATATCAACTCCCCCAAGCTTAGCTTATTGCTTGTCCTCAAGCAATTCAGTTGAAAACTGAGTGCGATAAAAGAACTTTCACGAATACATTTGCTTCATATGATGTAAATATTCTCAACACATGAGTAGATACTCAGACAATTCATAACAAGGAGTATGCAACTAAGTCTACTCAATAGTCATTGCAAGCTATAAAGAGATTCCAACTCAATAATAATAAGTAGCATGAAACATAAACATAAGCAACATTGCAATGCTCATAAGAAGGTATGATAGTGTGGTATCTCACTTGCCTGTGTTTGTAGAGCACAAAATAAATGCCAAGGCACCTCTGAAGTTCAAGTGAAGACTAGAAGTAAATATATCAGAGATACAAGCATCAAAGTCATGACATAATTAACCAAGTCATTACACTAATAATGACAACTATGTTCTCAAGAAGATTCTCATAGAATAAGTGGTGACTCAACAAGGAAGTGAAAAGGTTTTGAAAGGCTTCCAAATGCTGAAAATAGGGTACTCATTAGCTTTGAGCTCTCATTGCCCCTATCATAGGCATATTTAGATGGTTAATGGTGAAAGTGAGGTCCAATATGAGTTATATGCTTGACAGACCATAAACTAAAAATCTCATGTCCCTTGAATACGAGGGTCGCTCCTCATGCTACTCAATTTTAGTTACCGGAAAGTTCTTTTCATAGTAAATACATGTGTATCATAGAGAACCGCCAACGGGGTACCCCTTGCACATGATACAGGAGCTATCCCATAATCAAAATGACAAGGCAAGCAGACAATGCGCATCTCAACGATATTTTTATTTGCTATTTGCATAGGTTTTTATTGAGGATGCTTCACAGATTGCTCATTATGGTTATGCTGCAAGTTTCCACCATGATTAGGTATGGCTTAGGCTAGCGGCCTAGGCGTTTCTCTAACACATATATATAACACCATGAACTTACAAGCTCCCATATTATTTCACACCGACGACATCCGTAAACAAAAGAGCATGATATCAACTGGGTACAAAGTACAGGTGCAATGTTGAAAGCGTTCCCCGTGACAACACGATTCTGCTAACTCCCAGCCTATAATTTGCAAGCATATAACTTTCATGGACAGTCGCAATGGTTCAGGTTTATTAAGTACACGAAATAAAGTGTGCCATCAAGTTCATGAGAGCTTTACTAACTAACTTCCTCAAAACAAGCAAACATTTTATTTGGAAGAAAACAAGGCATAATGAATATGCACGAAATAGCAAATGATTGGTAGTAGGTAGGTATGGTGGACACTTTTGGCAATGTTGGTTTTGGGGAGTTGGAAAGACGAGAGAGCAATAACTGTCATAATCATGCTTGCAACAAAATAGGACTAACTATGGCATGCAGATGATACAAGAACTCTGAGGTAAAATAAATCATCGAGGCTTACTGACTATTGTTCAGTCATATGCATGCGTGAGAATGTGCCAAGTTGATTCAAATGAAACATTTAGAGGAGGATACCACAATATCATACCAAGTTATGAATAGAACAATGGAAGCAAACATTCACATGACATGCTACAAACTATTAGAAAGCTAGAGCTAATCATAAGAGAGAAAGAACTACTAAGCATCCATAAATAACATACACCTTACATGAACAGACTAAGCATGCCCACAATGATGAGTATATATACAAAAATGAAAACAAATAGAGTTTGTTACCAACCTCTTAGCACACCTCAAGTTGTCATTAATCTTCATTATTACCCTTCACTTGTGTGGCTTGAATCATAACATGAAACCAAACTCCACTGAGGACTACTGAACCCTGCAAAGAACTTCATAAAACTAAAGAAGAATGACAAATATTTTTGGTGTTTTCGATTTTTAAAGCAAGCACACAAAGCAAAAAACAAACAAAGCAAAATCTTTTCGGAGTTTTCTTAAGGCAAACCAAAGCTAAAAAAAGCAAAGAAACAAACCAAGAGAAACAACAAAAATATTTTTGTTTTTTTGTGTTTTGGGAAAGAAGAAGCAAAAACCAAAAAGAAAGCGAAACATGGATATACAAAGAACCGACAAAACATGATATATAGATGAGTGTGATGTCGGTATACCTCCCACCAAGGTTAGACTTTTGGCCTAAGTGGGGCTCAATAGCGCGGGCAGTATCCTGTAACATCCTAGCATTAGAGCTTAGAAATAAGCTGAACCCAGATGTGTGCATTGCATTCATGCATAGAAAATCCGAATAATTTTCGTGCTTTTGAACAAAACTTGTCAAAGTAATTGAAGCTTCTCTCAACTTGATGGAATTGAAGTAGATCATCAAGTTGATTGCGATAAGTTTCAATATGACCTTTGCTAAAACCTCATTTTGGGTAAACATGATTTGATCTAAGGGTAGATCAAATGCAATGAAACTAAACCATTACACATTGATTAATGATTGTAATTAGATCCCTAGGTGTTCACATCTCAGTATTCATTACAATAAATTATGAATACCAAGTAACAAGAATGTAATAACTAACTATTGACCTATTCAATCCTTATCAATTTCTACCATGAGAAACATGGTAACACTTCACCCTGACTCTTTAGTTAGGAAGGAAACCAATCCAAGACCATTCACCACATATCTTTCTTTCCATATCAATCCTTACCATCTCTATTGAACCCTATTCTCATATTTTGTTGTTCATCAATGTTGAGTAATCAACTACTGATTCACCAATTCTTAACCCATTAATTATTAATCTATCAACTCTTGTCCATATCAAAGCATTCACTTAAGGCCTATAAAGAAGTAAGTAAGAAGAGGTAAGTAGTAATGCTAGTTTTGGATATCATCTATAGGATGGGAGTGATTGAAGGGAATCAACTCAATCTAGTAATTGAAGGAGTTAGCTCACTCCTGGATGGATAGAAGAGTTATATGGAAGATCTAATTATATGGTAACAAATAAGATTGTAAGGATGAACATTGAACATGGAGACCAAGGAGTAATCCTATTTTATTAAGTAGGTATAGTCCATGAATAACATCCCCTAATCCAATAGAGATACTAAGAAGATAGTTTCAATACAACTGTAATGATGTATTGATGAAGCCTTGATTAGCCAATTGGAAACCTAAACCATAAAGGATCAAAGGATTATAGTGATCATGCTTTAGTCACCAAGATTGAATGCTTATATCCTATATAAGTGACATTGGTGGGTGAAACATAGTTGAACTCTAGTATAAGATATTGGAGTTAATTAGTGATAAGATAATATGATTAGGAAGATGTTAGAGCAGCATTGAATTATAGAGTTAGTATTTTCCTCTTGGAAAATATTAAACACTTGAGGTGAAGTAGGATTTGATATATATCTAATTATCCAGGAATCTATTAGAGTAATGTTGGTGGTGGAGGATTAAGGAACGGTATGAATGGAGTTAGAAGTAAATACTTGTTGGATTGGAGGTTATCAGCAGTAGAGTAGTTGATATAACCAAGTATAGATGTGAGAGGATTAGGAAAGGTTTTTAGTGTCAAGCTCATTGGATTTATAAATGGATTTAGAAGAATTAAACGTGGATAAGAATATCATTGTGTAGCAAAGCTCATCATGTTATCACATGATGATGGATATGAAGGAGTAGTATATCTAGGAAAGGAATTCTTTAAGTAAAAGTCAAGAATTGTGAATTATGGAAGATAGGAATTCTTGGTAAACACTAAACCCTAAATCTATATCAAGCTTAACATCCATCTCATTTGTTGGCTAAATCATTTTATTTTCACAATGCTTTATAGGAATATTTCCTATAACAAATCACTTAAGCACGTCTCTGTCACTTCCAATTATCATAACCATATGTGCTTAGGAGTTATCTTTATCAATTCTTTTCCATTAGACATTCCAGATAATAACTTTCTATCTTAAAGGGGAATATAATTAAAGATCACAAACATAAAGACAATATGTTTAGCCATAAAACTTTACTCACATCAACAAAAGAAAATAGGTACATTAAGAACCCTAAAACCTAGGGTAAGCATCTACAATTCAAACCCTAACTCCTATATTAGTTATAATAAAATGTATATATTTTGGTATTCCCTAGATTTATGGGAGTAATGTTAACCATATTAATTCCTTTGTGTATCCTACATCGAATAATGATATATGATCATTATATAAAAATTTCCCTCCAAACTATAAGTTAACTAGATTTAAATACTATCATTAAATAAATAAATATCATAATATAAATCCATGGTTTATTCTGGACAGAAAATTAATAACAAAGGCCCTTTCAAACTATTAAAAGGATATATATAAAGAAAATAAAGAAATATAACATTATTTAATAAAAGCTCACAAAATGCTAGTAAATACCTTTTAGTATTGTTACAATTATTTAGCAAATAAAGCCTATAAAGAAAATTCAAATCAAAGATGCAAATTCAAATCTGAAAACAAAACAGAATATAGAAATGGGAAAGAACCAGGAAAAAATAGAAGGAGATCAAATCTGGCCCACGGCCCAACTTCCCTCTCTCTTATTCATCGCCTGCGAGCAGCCCAACCGCAGCCCACTTCGGCCCAAGAACCAACCCGGCTCATCTCGCTCTGTGATTGACAGGTGGGACACGGCCGAGGACTGCGGGTGGAATCTTGAAACATAGCATGGGGTTATCCGCAAAACGACCTTCGCCATCTTCCTCGTCTACTAGAAGCTGCTCGGTGGCAGTGGCCGATGCGGTCCGTTGCCGCCATGCGTTGCAATGCTCGCCGCCGACACTCGCGGTGGGGATAAGATTGCCACTGCGACGTCCCCGCTCGTCCTCATCCCCATTCCCCTCTGAAACCCTCTCTCTCTCTCTCTCGAGTTCTTCTTGTGAACTGAAACCCTAGATCCAAGATGCGATCGATTGCCGACGTTCTGAGCTCTCCCGTGCTCCGTTGATCAAGCAACCATCCTCGCCTTGTCCTTATGAGCCTCTTAGTCAAAGGAATCGTGGTGGGGTGGCGGGAATCGATGCCACGAGGTCATCTTCCCGAAGTCCGGCCACCGTGGTTCTCATCGATTCCGACCACCTCCCGCCTCGCTAATTACTCCACGAGCTTCCTGGTAATGCTCTGAGCATGATAGTGCTTTCTTTTTTCTCGTTTGCCTCCTAGTATAGGATCTGATCGATAACCGCCGTCGGCCACCACTATTAAGCCCAGTGTGCTCGCCCGCGTCCAATGAAACCCTTCCCGCGTGCAAGCATCCTCCCAATTGATCGATTGAAACTTCGATCCGAGAGTAGCAGTTCGTGTGATGTCATGATGACGTCGTGCTTGCGTCATCTTGACCTGGTCCACCCTATTGACTGATCCGCACCTACGTGGCATGCCAACATGGTCTGAACCTACCTGTCTGTGACTTGGGGTAGATCCAGTCTGGGTATAAAAGGTTAAGTCCTTATTTAGAAATTAAATTAGAATATGATTAAACCTTAAAAGTTTAAAAACTTTTGTTTTGTCAATCAGAAAAATTTGTTTAATATATGAAATTTTTAGAAAAATGAAATCCATAACATTAAACTATTATCCAACATTATTATTTCAACAATTTAAATGATTATTATTTAGTAATGGTTTTATAAGTTATAATACTTTTAAATTCATATTCTAATATTGATAAATATTAAAAATATATAAGTAAAATACCAAAAATCTTAGAAAAATAAGAACTATAATTTAAAACTATAATCATGCATTATTATTTCAATTAATTAAAAATTTATTATTCATAAAGTATTTATAAAGTAATAAAACTTCTAAAAATCATATCTTATTATTTATAAATCACAAAAATACATATAATATACCAAAATGATCACAAAAATAATATCTACATATTAAAAATATAATATTCCACTTTTGAGGTAAATAAAAAATTTAAACACTTTAATAACTTGAATTTAAACCTATTCCCTTAGTTAATTCATATAAGGGTAAATAAAATTTGTTAATATTTCTAAAATTGCCAATTTAGGTATAATAAGTAATTCTAGTCTTAAATATTTGTAATATAAAGTCAAATTGGTCCAACAAATTTTAAATACAATTTTATTGAATTATCCTTCAACCATATGAGTAGTTTATTTTCTAAAAATATCTTTAGCAAATATAAAATCTTCAAGAATGATATTTTAAACAAATAAAATCTTTTACCATTGTTTCACTCACAACTTTATAATGGAATAAATCTAGAGATAATTCATAAGTAATAAATAATATTGTTTACTTATTCATAAACCATAACCATACCCTTATAAGGAGATAAATCCTATTATACATTTATAATGTTAAGAAACCACTACTCAAACAAGAGTAATGCCATTCTTATATAACTTTAATGAAACAAAATAAATTGTACAAGATACAAGTATCATAAGTAATAGACCTAAGTCTATTTCTGTCTTTAAAGTTAACTTTAGTCTACAAGACTTTAAATATAAGGCTAAAGACTTTGTTATGTGTTTTATAGTTAACTTTGGTCTGTTATGGTTAAGTCATAAAACATCTCAAGTCCAAACTATTCAAGCAAACATAAACAACATCAATCACATTCTATCAACCATATTCTAAAAACTATCAGGATTGTTTAAACCTTAGTCAAGAAATCTTTTCTTAAAAAGTTATTTGTTTTGCCACTTCAGACAACAGATGAATATTAATCGTAATCACATTACTTTATACTTTACTTGTATACTTAGAACTGTTAACACTTAAGTTACTTATAAATATCAATACTTGTAAAGTAAGATTTGGAGATAAGGCAATTCTTATATAAGTAGTCTTTGAGTAGCATTCCACATTCGTGTATCTTGTTGTTGTATACCATTATAATTACATGTTGTTTCACACACACTCACAAGCCTTAATAAAAAGCACAAGTATGAAACTTACCTAATGGACAACACATTCTAAAGAAACCATTTCCAGTTTCCAAACCCTAGATCAACGCTATCCCCGGGATTCGAGTTTATCAACTTGCATTATATTACTTATGCATAAGAGCATCTTTTTTTTAAACATTAGTCCTTACCGGACCAATGATGATGATTTTAGATATTGGATCTTATATTGTCTCGAAGACCATGAGTGCATAATCTTGCAATCACAAAAGGCAAGTTCACACTTGCTCATGTCCTTTGATTATTTTTAGTAAAGTATTTTTCAAATCTAGTGTTTTCATCACCTGCATTTCAAAAAGGTCAGAAAACACTATTTTTGATAATAATAATGTGAATTATGGGTTACTGATCCAGGGTGATCAGCTAATCTATTAAGTATGGCAGTTGGAATACCACTGCACATGACTATAACACCTAGGACTTAACAACCAATGTCAACAGTGATTCTTGCACCGTATATTACGCGTTGACCATGAGATTTGGAATGGGACGGAAAAGTCAGTTGTATCTTTTCCCTCTTGCATGGAGCCGGATGTGCGGGTCATGGTTGTTATCCTCGTAGCGTGCATTGATTGGTAGTTCGTAGAGGATATGCAGCATATGGGTGGGAACCCTCAACGTCCCACGATAGTTCCGGCATCTGAACGGTTTGTACTGCCAATTGCTATAATTCAATATGTGGGCTGGCGTACACTAAGGAGACATGCGGGGTCGTGGAGAAGGCAGTGATTGGCTTGGATCATCTTCTAGGCCCCACATCATGGAATTGTGGACGGGAATAAGCTGCCCGGTTGTGCAACAAAGAGTTGATCTCTCATGTGTAAAGTAACGCACCTCTGCAGAGTGTAAGAACTGTAACTTGTTACTCCCTGTTCTAGGAAGGAGCTGTGAATGCGGCGGGAAAGGAAATCCATGAAAGTTCTGGTAAACCTGTGAAGGATGACGGACATAGCTTTTTAGAATAAAAGCAACCTGTGAAGAAATGTTTATGAAAACTTGCATTGCCTACGACCTATGGTCTGTGGCTGTAGATATAGTGCATCAAACACTTCTTTTCTAGTGAACTTTCTGAGTACGCTCGTACTCAACGTATATTATTAACCCTTGCTAGATTATGAAACCATTAAGACTACGTCTACATCAAGTTATGCTCCAGGAATCATAAATAAAAGCTAAAGCTCTTCAATGAAGTCAAGGAAGTCAGCATATACATCAACCCAAGTAAAGACAAAGTTACTGAGTAGATAGGAATATAATTTCTAGCCATAGAACCTATTTCTATAGTGTATTGCAATAGCAGCAATGCCAAACCAATAGTTAAGATACTAGTCTTAATAATATGATAGTTTTTAAGTTGTTCATTTCTGATTCTTCTTTGTAAGAAGTTTATTTCTCTCTCTTTAACCTAGAGTGAGTTGCAACAAAGTCAAATAGCAGTAATAGAGATACTAGGCACTATGCCCTAATAGATCTTATTCGATTACATGATAGAACTCATCCAATCCCTACCATCCCCAAGCCTACAGCGGGGGATTACTCACTCATGGATGAGGGAAACATCGATGGTTGATGGAGATGCGTTGGTGATGTCGATGGCGATGATCCTCTCCAAATTCTCCGTCCCGGTAGGGTGCCAGAACGGTGTTTCTGGATCTGAATCTTGGTTTCTGGTGGCGGCGGCGGCGGAGCGAAACTCTTTCTAGAAAACTATTGACCCCCTCCCGGGTTTTAGGTCGAAAGGCAACTTATAGGCGCAGAGGGAGGCCGAGGGGGTGCCTGGGGTGGCTGCACCCCCTCTAGGCGTGGCCAATGATGGGCCCGCGCCTGGGGTGGGTGTGGGCCCCCTAGGCCTCCTCTCTGTCTCTTCTTCTAGCTCCGTGGATCTTCTGGTGAAATATAATTTTCGGCATATTTTCCTGGATTTTTCCTGATAGTTCATTTTCTGCACAAAAACAAGACACCAAGGTAATTCTGCTGAAAACAGCGTCAGTCCGTGTTAGGTGTATCCAAATCACACAAGTTTAGAGAAGAAACAATAGCAAAGTGTTCGAGAAAGTAGATACGTTTTGGACGTATCATGGTCACCCACGATATCTCTCTCGTGGACGTCATGCTTGTTGAGACCCTCGGTTACAACTTACTTTCTATTCGTGCCCTTGGTAATATGGTCTTTGCTGTTTTCATAGATGATGAATTAGTGGTACTCTTGTGGAGCGAGTCTCTAAAGGCCGCTTTCGTTGGGTATGTCAAAAATGACCTGCTTGTGGTGGACTTTTTGGGGAAAACCATTACGGGTCCGATGTGCTTATTCGGAAAGGCCGACGCGGGATGGTTATTGCATCACCGTCTAGCCCACATCAACATGAGAACTTTGCACAGTCTCCACAAGGGTGGCCACATCCTTGGACTAAAAGACAATGTTTCTTTTGCCAAAGATCGTGTTTGCACGACATGTGTTGAAGGTAAGATGCACGACTCTCCCCACAAGAGGAAAACTATTGTATCCTCAGAGAGGATTTTGGAATTACTTCATGTGGATCTGTTTGGTCCTCCATCTCATGCAAGACTCGATGGGAAGAAGTATTTCTTGGTGATAGTTGATGATTATTCAAGATACACATGAGTCTACTTTTTCAAGCTAAAGAGTGTGACTCAACAAACCGTCATTGATTTTGCCAAGTCCAGCATCAACACGATGTCCCAATCTTGGCAATAAGAAGTGACAATGGATCAGAGTTCAAGTGAAGAGGGGATAAGACATCAATATTCTACTGCATACACCCCTCAACAACAAATGGTGTAGTCGAGAGGAAAAACCGGACTCTAATGGACATGGCTAGGTCTATGTTGGCTGGATTCAAATCACCATACAACTTATGGGCTAAATCCATTTCCACCGCATGTCACTCATCAAAACGGCTTTACCTCTGCAAGATCTTGGACAAAACTCTATATGAGATACTTACTGGTAACAAGCCCAACATATCATATTTCTGGGTATTCGGTTGTAAGTGTTTCTTTCTCATCAAAGGGGTTCGTTTGTCTAAATTTGAGTCTAAGTCTTTAGAAGGCATTTTTGTTAGTTATGGTGCCAAATCCCACACTTATAGAATCTACAATAAGCTCTCCGGAACTGTTGTAGAATGTTGTAGTGTGGACTTCAATGAAAACGATGGCTCCCATGTGGGGAAGTTGATGTTCGTGATGCAGATGTTGAAATACCCTAATATGCCATAAGAAGAATGGGCGTGGTTCCACCCCATTGAGGAACCCCTTGTGGCGGATCGGGAAGGACAATGCTCTACACAAGTAGAGCCCTCATCTACACAAGATCAACAAGCTCCACCTGCTGGAGAAACTACTACACCAACACAACAACCTCCTGAAGATCATCAAGCAACTGAGCAAACTGGTGGTCTCAGGCCAGATCATTCGGCCCTGCCTCTCCAACTCTTGTCAGGGATGACCAGGAAGAGCAGAACGAAGCTGAAACTCCTAGGCCGGATTATTCAGCCCCTCCTAGGGGCAGATTATCTGTCCCCGAAGCTCCAGAACTGTAGTTGTATCCTATTATGGCTGCTGATCAAGATCAGGGGCAAGGCTCCTCATCCCTAGTTCGCAGTGAACAAGTTGTTGATGAAGGTCAAGCTAATGGCCAAGACGAGGACCCAAATGTTGAAGCAATCCCTCCAAGAAACAATAAGGAGATCAAAACTCGTCGCAAAACTCGTGCTAAAAGGAACCTTGAATTAAGGGGCCATACCCTTGACAAGGTTGTAGGTGATCTAAGAAGAAGGGTGTCCACTAGAAGTGAGCTTGCAAGCTTCTGTGATCATCAAGCTCATATCTCTATGGTGTAATCCAAGAAAGTTTTCGATGCTCTTGAAGATCCAGATTGGGTGGTTGCAATGCATGAAGAACTGAATAACTTCGAGCACAACAAAGTATGAAAGCTAGTAGAAAAACCCAAAGAGTCCCGCAATGTTATCGGCACAAAGTGGATTTTCAAGAACAAGCAAGATGAAAATGGAATAGTTGTAAGGAACAAGGCAAGACTAGTGGCTCAAGGGTTCTCTCAAGTGGAAGGCGTTGATTTTGGCTAAACTTATGCTACACTGGCTCGCCTTGAGTCCATTTGTATCCTCCTTGCTTATGTTGCTCATCATAATCTTAAATTACAGCAAATGGATGTTAAGAGTGCATTTCTTAATGGTCCTCTACATGAGTTGGTATATGTCAAGCAACCCTGGGTTTTGAGGACCCCGAGTTTCTGAACCATGTCTACAAACTTGATAAGGCGCTCTATGGCCTTAAACAAGCCCCACATGCGTGGTATGAGCACCTTAAAGAGCTTTTGTTAGACCGTGGATTCAAACTTGGGAAAATCGATCCCACTCTTTTTACTAAGAAGGTTAAGGGGAGCTTTTTGTATGCCAACTATATGTAGATGATATTATCTTTGGCTCTACTAATCAAGATTTTAATGACAAACTTTCAAAGCTTATGACTGATAGGTTTGAGATGTCTATGATGGGATAATTAAGGTTCTTTCTTGGATTCGAGATCGAGCAACTTAGAGAGGGAACCTTCATTAATCAAGCAAAATACATCCAAGACATGCTCAAGAGGTTCAAGATGACGGATATAAATGGCGTTGCTACTCCAATGCAAACTAAATCTCATCTCGAGCTTAATCCAAAGGGTAAAGATCTGGACCAAAAGGTATTACCGATCCATGATCGGCTCTCTCCTTTACTCTGCGCATCTAGACCCGATATTGGGTTGAGTGTAGGAGTCTGTGCAAGGTATCAAGCTGCTCCTAAAGAAAGCCACTTAGTGGCGGTCAAGAGAATCTTCAGATATTTGGTTCATTCCCCAAACTTTGGTCTATGGTAGGCTCTAGTTTCTCTCTATGTGGATATACTGATTCAGATTGGGCAAGTGACAAGGGTGATAAAAGTCAACTTCTGGTGCATGTCAATTCTTGTGCAGGTCTCTAGTATGTTGGTCTTCTAAGAAACAAAATTTTATATCTCTCTCAACCGCCGAAGGTGAATATGTGGTTGTTTCAAGTGCTTGTACGCAATTATTATGGATGAGGCAACCTTTAAAGGAATACGGTGTCAACTGTGACAAAGTGCCTCTTTTATGTGATAATGAAAGTGCGACTAAGATTTCATACAACCCGGTGCAGCACACAAGGACAAAACATATTGAGATTTGCAGTCATTTTCTTCGGGATCATGTTGCTCGTGATGATATTGCTTTATCCTTTGTGAGCACGAAGAACCAACTTGCAGATATTTGCACGAAGCCACTTGATGAATTAAGGTTTTGTTACTTGAGGAATGAGCTAAATATCGTGGATTCAAGGAGCTTGGCTTGACTACTCTTGCATACTCACTTGCAAGTATTCCTGTATTTGGTTTAGATGCGGGCATAAACATAGGGGAGTGTGGTCCTAATTGATTGGGCTAACCCTCCCCCATAATGCCGAAAGCAGGAAAAATCATTTCCCTTAATATCATTTTGTGATATGTGGGCTATTGATGAGCATTGGTTTTGAAATCAAGATACATCTTCGTAGTGTCATGCCATGTGCTCCAACATGGTGGCTTCGGCCACCGCCCTATTCCTTGAGAAGAGTTGGTTTCTAATGGATCATTTGGATTTTATTGCATATATTGTGTTCTTATGGAAAACACACCCAACCTTGGCTTTTAGTTGATTTGTTCTTGCAATATTGGGTGCATAGTACCATCTCAGTTTGGTGCTCTAAACCCAAGCCTTTTTCTCATATTGAGCCATCTATTCTTGCACAAAAGTCCCCTGTTACCTTGCGAGGGTTTTGTTTGGAATGCACTGGCCTGAAACTGTGTTTAACAAAAATTTCAGAGAAGGGCCGGATTATTCGCCCCTAGTAAGGGCCGGATAATCCGCCTGGGCGGTTTTGTCCTTTATGGACCAGGGATCGGGGGGAGGTCTCTAACAGAGTAGCTCTTCCTTCCCAACCTCGTGTCCTGCCCCCATCCGCCGCGAAGCTTCTGCCCCTCCCTGGAGTCGATTCGACCGCCGGATTCTTCGGGCTCTCCCCGGATCTCCTTCCTAGCGCCTTCGGGTATCCTATCCTCCGAGCTCTTCCTCCAATGAGTGAGGGTAACTCCTTCATTCATATCTTTTGTGTGGAAGTTGTTGTTCTTGGTGGAAACTCGTTTTAGAGGATACTATGTGTTTCCATTGCCTGTTAGATTCTGTAGTCTTACAAGACTAGTGCCCGATCTGCATTGATACTGTGAATTTGTGGAGGAACTGATGATTTTCGCAAGGGGCGGATTATCCGCCCCTGGCAAGGACGGATTATCCGGCCTGGAGGTTCACCCCTTTTTCAATTTTGTCACAGCTTCCCGTATCGTGTATAGTTTGGGACATATATTGTTTTTCTACTGTCTCTAACATTCCTCCTGGACTTATGTGTATGATTATCCCCATGCTACCTATCTACTTCTCCTCACAGGTGGTTCGAGTGCTCCCAAGACCTACAAGCACCGTCCCCGTGCCCGCTACCTCAGGACAAACAAAGAAGGTGTGCTTGTTGACGAGGTTGAAATTAGAAGGCGGCAAAGAGAGGCAGATAAGATGGCTGAACGGGCTAAATCTATGAAAAGGACCACTTAGCGGAAGGGCAAGGGCAAGCAGGCCCGTGTCAATTATAAGAATATGGATCTCATTGAGTACTCTGCTATTCGCCACCGTGACCTATATGATGAGGCTGACAGTGATGAGCCTCAGGAGGACATTCTGTTTTGGTGTTCGCACTTCAGGTACATTCATGATGACATTTATGCTTCTCTCAAGATTTGCCCCATGCACCCTCTGAATTTAAATAAGGCTCAATCCAAGCCAAGACTTAGTGAGGATTTTGCTGTGACTGGCAGAATGGGACTGCACCATCTCATGACCTTGTAATGCAGCTTTGACTCGTTCGTGGTGAAACAATTCTTTTCTACACTTGTGATATGCGGAGATGAGATCCGCACTATGAAGTGGATGACCAGGAACACTATGATTCAGTATGATTTCCGCACCTTTGGTCAGGTCCTTGGTTACTCTTTCCATGGTCGTGAAATTGCTTCTGGCTATCGCATCATATCTCTGATCAAGCCCAGCAAGGATTCTGCTCTCGCTCCATGCCTATCTCCGAATGGGGTGGCTGTTACTTTCTCTGGACTCTCACCATTATATGCAACTCTTGTTGGTCTATTCCGGGACATCATTACTCTGAGTAGGAGCAATAATGATAAGATTCTTGGTCACCTTGTGCCACTTATCTCCTTTTCCCATGAGTGTGCTACCAATGCCGAGGCAGCTGCTGGGTACAAGTTGGATTTCATCTACCATGAGATGACATAAGCAATGTTCAATAGGCTCTCTATTCCTTTTGCACCATATATTATGATGCTTATCAAGCATATGCTTCCCCATGAGGAGTTCGGTGGTAATTTGGATGGTGTGCACAAGTCCAAGAAGATTTACAACAAGGCTTGGAAGACCACCCATCCTTCCTTAGCCCCATAGTCCTTTGACGTCGTCCCCCAGTGCCTCCTTTGGCCCGTGAGGTCAAGCAGCTGAACTATCTCCAATGGAACATCTTGTGCATGGGGGTTGACACTCACAAGGGCCAGTATGAGGCCTACAGGCAGCACCATGAGTTGGACCACACCCAGCAGCTGATCCTTCATCATGTGTTAGGGGTGTTAGGCCTTCCTCCTGCTCCTAATGCTCCGGAACCATATGCTTAGTGGAACACCTCAGGTATCAACTATGGAGAGCTTGAGCGTCACTTATTTCCTGCACCGTCTAGGGAGCCAACTCCTCCAGCAGATGATGATGATGATGAGTATGATGATGAGGAAGAGGAAGGGTACGGGGACGACGACGATGAGGAGGAGGACTACGAGGAGTGATCTCTTGGGGCGTTAGCATCACTCTTCTTCCTTTATGGCGTTTCGATGCCAAAGGGGGGAGTAGTTCTATTTAGGTCTCAATGGATTTGTATGGGTTGGGCGCAATCACTTGCGTTTTATTGTTTTTTATCACGTTGCTTGTGCCCATTTAGTGTTGAACTTCTATTTGTGATCGTTTTTGTGTATGAGACTATGTCATGTGGTACGTTGGTTTATGTGTGGATTTCTATGTGGATTTATCTATGTGGATGCTATATAAGGTATTATGGATTTCTAAAATTATATCTATGGATGAATCATATTGGTGAAGTGGTGGGATGTCTCATGGCCTAATTTTATTGCTTATCATCATGTCTAGTTCATCTCCCGTGGTATGATGTATTTACTTTAACTCATCATGTTCTTATGGCTTATACCTAAGTGTGTGCATGTGTAGCCAAATGCAAATTATCTATATGCACACACTCAGGGGGAGCCTAGTTCTCTTGTGGTATGATGTGTTAGTAGGACTATCTTGCAAATCCTAGTATTGTCATCTAACACCAAAAAGGGGAGAGTAAAAGAACATTTCATGATCTCTAGTGTTTGTGTGTTAGATAACAATATCAAGGATTATTTAATGTGCGTTGAAGTGATACAGGTCTTAGCAAATTATAAAGAAGCACAAATGTGTGTTTGGGGGCGGATAATCCTCCCCTGCCAAGGGCCAGATAATTTGCCCCTCCCCAATCGACAAAGCAAGGTAGGGCACGGTGATGGCTGGCTCAGTTGATGAGGAGCCTGTTGGGAACCCCAAGACCAAGGTATGAAGCAGCTCAGCAGCAAGTTTTCCCTTAGTAAGAAACCAAGGTTATCGAACCACTAGGAGGAAGGAAACGTCACACAGGTGTTGCAAGCAACGCGGAGACCTACATAACACAAACTCAAGACTTTGCCCCAACGAATCAGTGAGGTTGTCAAGCTCACCGGTTTGCTATAACAAAGGATTAAACATATGGTGTGAAAGGTAATGGTTTGCAGCAACTAAACAAGTAACAGTGGAAGGTGTATCAATGGTAAAGATTGGACCGGGGTCCATAGTTCACTAGAGGTGCTCTCCTTAGATAAACAACATGGCATGAAGGGTAAACAAATTACAAAGGGGCAATTGGCGAGGCGAGCAAGGCATAACAATGCAATTACTAGTTAGAAAGATCATATGAGATTCGATTGGGAAATACAACAAGATACATAGACCGCCATCCAACTGCATATATGACTATAAGTCCACCTTCAGGTTATCATCCGAACCCCCTCCAGTATTAAGTTGCAAGCAACACAAACTGCTTTAAGCAAAGTGTGTAAGGTAAACAGTCCAAATGTTCCATGAACAAGAGACTGTTGTTTTCTCCCTAGTAGCAATAGCACATCTACAACCGAAGAGATTTCTGCCACTTCCCTTAGAAACTAGACGCATGAATCCACTATCGAGCATAAATACCCCCTCTTGGAGTCACTATCAACTACTTGGCCAAGATATCTACTAACAACGAAGAGCATGCAAGATCAAAAACAACACATACATGATAGAATCATAAAGACAAAACCATTAATCAAACCAACATAATAATCTCAATATCCATCGGATCCCTGCAACACAACATGCATGATTACAAATAGATTAGATCTTGATCATGAACGAAGCTCACAAGATCTATACATGAAAGCACAAAGGAGGATATACAACCATCTAGCTACTACATGGACCCATAGTCCAAGGTGGAACTACTCACCATCATACCGGAGAGAAGGCCTCCGGTATGATCTCCCCTCCGGCAGAGTGTCGGGAAGAACTTCAGACCCCCCCACCGCCGATCTAGGAACAATGGTGGCGGTGGCTACATACGGTTTCGTGGAGATTTGATCGGGTGCTTAGGGTTTCTGCATCGGGGGCTTCTTATAGGCGAAGGGGTAGGCCGAAGTGGTGGCCAGGGGCCCCACACCCCTCCTAGGCATAGGGCAGGGCCCACCCGCGCCTAGGGTGGGTCTGGACGGCCTCTCCGGCTCCCCTCTAGACTTTTTGTTCCCCACAGAAAGTAATTGACTTTAACGTTTGTCCCGTCCAATTTCGAGAATATTTCTTTACTAACTTTTCTGAAACCAAAAAATAGCAGAAAACAGGCATCTGGCACTATTAAAACTTGTTAGTAGGTTAGTACCAGAAAACATGTAAAAAGCACCTCAAAGTGTAGACAAGTAAAGCAAAGTAGATACTAAACAAGCATGGAGCATCAAAAATTATAGATATGTTTCCAACGTATCAACATCCCCAAGCTTAACTCCTGCTCGTCCTCGAGTAGGTAAGTGATAAAAGAATATTTTTTTAGGTGACATGCACCCTCACAATAAAGATCCAACCATTTGCAAGCATTTAAAGCTGGGATCAAAGAACTCTAAACATGTGCATGAAAGATGGAGTTCTAACAATAGGACATAGTAACTATGCATGCAACATTACAAGCTACAAACAAAGATCACGAATAACATGCATTGAAAAACGTTTGTTTGTTTCACATACAGAAATATGGCATAATGGCAATCAACTTGTCCCTCATAGAGTAGCAATATAGATGCATAGGACACCTTCAAAGTTCACAAGGGTGACTAGAAACAAATAGCACAAGAACAAGTAATATCACAATATGCATCAATTAATAAGCTTTGGAACAGTGCACACAGAATGACAACTATGCTCTCTTACTGGTGCCTAAAGGTAGAAGGTGGAGACTTAATAATGGTGTAAGAAAGGCCTTTTTGTAAAGGAAGCAAGGATTGCAAGTTTCAAAAGGAGCTTCCAAAAATTATGGTACTTGTTAGCTTTCAGCCCTCATTGCCCCTATCATAAGCATCTTGAAGTGGTTAAGGTTAAAGTGGCAAAGATGGAGTATATGCTTGACGAAGTATAAGTTGACAATAGCAAGTCCCTTGAATACGAGGGCCACACCTCACACATCCTCAACTTTGGGCCCAGGTAAGTTCTTGACATTGTAAGTGTTTGCATATCATTGAGAACCGCCAATGGGGCAGCCCTTGCACATGGTACATGAGCTTTCCCATAACCAAAATGATAAGGCAAGCAGACAATGAGCATCTCAGCAATCTTTTTATTTACCATATGCATAGCTTTTTATTGATGATGCTTCATATATAGCTCATTATGGTGATGCTGCAAGTTTCCACCATGATTAGGCATGGCTTAGGCTAGCGGCCCAGACGTTTCTCTAACACATGATACAAACTCCATGGACTTACAAGTTCCCTCTTTATTTCACACCGGTGACATCTATAGACAAAAGAACATGATATCAACTGAGTACAAAGTATAAGTGCAATGTTGAAAACATTTCCCGTGACAGCATGGTTCTGCTAATTCCAACTTATAAGTGCAAGCATATACAACAAAATTGTCACAATGGTTCAAGTTTATTAGGGGCAAAGAATATAAAGTGTGCCATCAAGTTCGTGAGGGCTTTAATCACTATTTTTTCACATAACGAAATAGTTTTTAATTGGAAGATAATTGAAAACAAGAATATACTTGGAATGGGATACCACGCCATGCATAGAAGTTTATAGTGGACACTTTGGAATAACTTGGCTTCTTAGGAGTTGGAAGCATGAGTAGAGCTTACTCATACAAGTGGAGGCTAGCAAAAGACTGGGAGCAACCAACTAAGAGAGCATAATGGCCATAATCATGCAGTGCAACAAAGCATACTAATCAAAGCAAAGAGTGGTACTATAATTCAAGGACTAAATGATCATAGAGCCTAATGGTGACTTGTCATAGTCATAACATGGTGTGAGAATGTGCCAAGTCAACCCAAGCAAAGCATCAAAGGAGAATACCGCAATACTATGCTTTTGCATGCTAAAACAACGCATAATTTCTTTAAGGCACGCTAAGCAATCCCAATTGTTTGGAACAAGAAATGCTACAACAATAATCACTAAGCATAAGGTTAAAACAACACCTAGCATGTCATGCTAAAGTCTAAGTCACAGTCAATTCAAGCTCCTCTTGCAATTACAAGCAAGAACTTACTACTCCTTTCCAACAGCGAGCAACTTATTTGCAAAACAACACAGCGAAAACGGGGGCCAAACTACTCAAGAAAACTAAACAAACTAATCAAAGTAAACGAAAACTAAGACACTCCAAGAACAACACAACTGTGCATGAAACAATAAAAACAAAGTGTCTAGACAGACCTGAGTTTTTTATTGATGAAGAAAGGGGATGCCTTGGGCATCCCCAAGTTTTGACGCTTGTACCTCTTGGATATTTCTTGGGGTGACACCATGGTGGCATCCCCAAGCTTGAGCTTTTGGTCATTCTTCATCTCATTGCATCATTCTCTCTTTACACCTGAAATTTTTTCCTTCATACAAAACTTCACACAATCTTCATTAGCAACATTAGTGTATTCAAAAGATATTAGACCTCTGGCAAAGCTTTGGAACAGCAAGGCTTTTCACTAAAAACACAATCTACTGTAGTAACTCCTTCAAAAATCTCATTTCACCTAAAGAGAACTCAAAAAGGAATCAATAAGAAGCAAATGCAAATAATGGCAGAAATCTGTCAAAATAGACCAGCAGGTAGAAACCGATTTTTTCGAACATCTTATGTTGCTCAAATCAAAAAGTGTTGAACTAAAGAAAGTTATCTAACATATTAGGGGATTTATTAATAAATTTTAAGCTCAATCCAAGTTACAGAGACTCCTCACGAATTTTTTTGGTGGAGGACAGAAATCTGTTTCGGGACAGCAACTCCCCAAATCTTACTTCCCTCTTATTAGAGGTCATTCTTGGCACAAAAAGCAAACAAAAAGGATAAGGAGAGGTCATTATAGAATTAATAACTTCCAAGACTCAAGGAAACTCTTGGGTTATCTCCCAACATGTACTTTTCTTTAACGCCTTTAAGTTAGGCACAACGCACAAGAAGCAAGAAGAATCAAGTATTTTCAAATGAGGAAGCATTAACATCAAACCTTGCTTTCAAAGGAGGAGCAAAAAACAACTTCTCTCCACTTATAGGTAAGTGTTCAATACCTTTCTTGAATGGAAAATGATATTTAATCGTGTCTTCCTTCATATCAATGATGGCACCAACTATTCTAAGAAAAGGTCTTCCCAAAGTAATAGGACAAGAAGCATCGTATTCAACATCCAAAACATAGAGATCAATAGGGACATAAGCATTGTTAACCATAATGAGAACATCATTAATACTCCCCATGAGTTTCTTCTTAGCATTATCCTTGAGTGGGACATCTAAATAACAATCTTCCAATGGTGGCAAATCAAGCATTTCATAAATCTTCCTAGGCATAATAGAGACACTAGAACCAAGATCACATGAAGCTTTGAGATCAAAGTCATTCACTTGCATATTAATAATGGGCTCCCAACTATCTTCTACTTTCCTAGGAATAGAAGCTTTGTGTTTTATCTTCTCTTCCTTAATCTTAACAAGAGCATCTGTAATGTGTTTAGTGAAAGCAACAGGCATATCACTAGCATCAGGACTTCTAGCAAGCTTTTGCAAGAACATAATCACTTTAGAAATATTGCAACCATCAATATCAAAGTCAAACTTAGCATCACTAGTAGTAGGCTCAATAGGCTTAGGCATAGTAGGAGGAATAGGGACTACTTGTGGTTTAGTGGTGATGGTGCACACACTATTGTTTCTATCAATTCCAGCTTCCCGTTCCCACTTAGCATGAAGTTGAGCTAACAGCCTAACATTTTCATCAATAGTAACTTGTATGGCATGAGCAGTAGCAAAGGTGTTTTCCATAGTTTCAGGTTTAGCAACCACTTTATTAACCAAGGAAGTTTGAGCTTCAGACAAAGAGGATATATTTTTCTCAGCACTCAAATATTTTGACTGTAACTAGGAATTTCTCTATTCAAATTCTCAAGCTGATGGCTAATGTTTTTCAAGATGATAGACTGTTCCTCCATAGTTTTAGTGAAAATCTTATTTTACTCATATTGCATCTGCATAAAATTCTTAGTGGATCTCTACTTCTAGAATCCTTTCTTCACTAGGCATTCCAGATCTACCATGATAAACATTTCCACTAGGAGGATAAGGCCTATAATTGTTGTTGCTACCAAAATTGTTCCTATAGGCATTGTTGTTGAAATTGTTGTTTCTAATGAAGTTCACATCAACTTGCTCTTCTTGAGCAACCAAGGAGGCTAAGGGAACACTATTAGGATCTAGAGGAGCTTTCCCATTAACAAGCATAGCCATAATAACATCAATATTTTCACTCAAAGAGGAAGTTTCCTCAACAGAATTTACCTTCTTACCATGTGGAGCTATCTCAACATGCCATTCTGAGTAGTTAACCATCATATTATCAAGGAGCCTTGTTGCAGCACCCAAAGTGAGGCCCATAAATGTACCTCCAGCAGCTGAATCCAACAGATTTCTTGAGGAAAAGTTCAAACCTGCATAAAAAGTCTGGATAATCATCCAAGTGGTGAGTCCATGAGTAGGGCAATTTTTAACCAAAGATTTCATTCTTTCCCAAGCTGGAGCAACATGTTCACTATCAAGTTGTTTAAATTTCTTAATGCCACTTCTCATAGATATAATCTTAGCAGGAGGATAGTACTTTCCAATAAAAGCATCTTTGCACTTAGTCCAAGAATCAATACTATTTTTAGGCAAAGAAAGCAACCATTCTTTACTTTTCCCCTCAAGGAGAAAGGAAAAATCTTGAGCTTAATAATACCTCCATCTACATCCTTATAATTTTGCATCTCACAAAGTTCAACAAAGCTATTGAGATGGGCGTGGGATCATCGAAACCGGCACGGAAATTGCTCTCTCATCACAAGATTCAACAAAGCAGGCTTAATTTCATAAAAGGTAGCATCAGGAGTAGGTGGAGCAATAGGGGTGCTTAGGAAATCATTGTTGTTGGTGCCAGTGAAGTCACACAACTTGGTGTTCTCAGCAGAGTTCATTTTGGCAAAGGTGGGCAAGCCAAA
Organism: Avena longiglumis; assembly: GCA_030063025.1. NCBI lineage: Eukaryota > Viridiplantae > Streptophyta > Magnoliopsida > Poales > Poaceae > Avena > Avena longiglumis. Next base: position 536,307,927 of record CP125976.1, read on the forward strand.
AACAACAGTAGCAGCTAGAGCAGGAACTATTTTTTTTTGTTTTCGAATAAAGCAAGCAAACCAAACTAGACTGATTTTTTTGGTTTTTTTTTGGAAAGAGGCAAACAAAACCAAACAAAAGAAACAAAGCAAACTAAAAACAAAGTAAAGAGAAAGGAAGTGAAGGACTCCCCTTGTGAAGACGTCCTTAGCCTCCCCGGCAACGGCGCCAGAAAAGCTTGATGGCTGGCTGAGTTGATGAGGAGTCTGTTGGGAACCCCAAGAGCAAGGTGTGAAGCAGCACAACAACAAATTTTCCCTCAGTAATAAACCGAGGTTATCGAACCAGTAGGAGGAAGGAAACGTCACACAGGTGTTGCAAGCAACGCGGAGACCTGCACAACACAAACTCAAGACTTTGCCCGAACGAATCAGTGAGGTTGTCAAGCTCACCGGTTTGCTATAACAAAGGATTAGACGTATGTTGTGGAAGGTAATGTTTTGCAGCAAGTAAACAAGTAACAGTGGAAGATATATCAATGGTAAAGATTGGACCGGGGTCCATATTGTTGGAATTATGCCCTAGAGGCAATAATAAAGATTTTATTATTATAATTCTTGTTCATGATAAAGTTTATATTCCATGCTAGAATTGTATTAAGCGGAAACTTTAATACTTGTGTGGTTTTTGAACAACACTGTGTCCCTAGTATGCCTCTATGGACTAGCTCATTGATTAATGATGGTTAAGGTTTCCTAACCAGAGACATGAGTTGTCGATTAATAATGAGATCATATCATTGGGAGAATGATATGATGGATGGACCAAACTAAGCGAGCAATTAGATCGTGTCATCGTGTTCATCTTTGAAGCTTTTCTTATGTCAAATATTGTATTCCTTATACCATGAGATAATACAACTCCTGGTATCGGAAGAAAGCTTCGAGGTCATCAAACGTCATCCTATGAGAGGTGATCATAAAGGTGTCTCTCGGTGATCGGAAAGTACATTGGGTTGTATGTATCGAGATGGGATTTGTCCTCCCAAGTCGGAGAGATATACTTGGGCCCACTCGTGTCGATATCAACACCGCTTGCAAGCATGTGGTTAAGGAGTTAATCACAAAGTGATATCGGATTACGGAGCGAGTAAAGTACTTGCCGTGAACGAGATTGAACTAGGTATGGCATGCAAGCGATCAAATCTCGGGCAAGTAAAATATCGCGAGACGAAGGGAATATATATATATATATATATATATGGGATTGATTGAATCCTGGCATCGTGGTTCATCCGATATGATCATCGATGAATGTGTGGGAGTCAATATGGGTTTCCAGACCCCGCTGTTGATTATTGATGTAAGATCATGTCTGCATATTCTCGAACCCGAAGGGTCACACACTTAACGTATCTCGACGCTAGGATAGATTGGATAATTGGTTTATGAGTTTTTGTTCGGAGTCTCGGATGAGATCCAGGACATCACGAGAGGTTCCGGAATGGTTCGGAGAATAAGATTCATATAAGGCAATGCAGTTTTTGGAGTTCGGAATTATTTCGGGTTAATCGGTATTGTACCGGAAGCTTCTAGAACCTTTCGGAGGGGGACCAACATGGCCCCACCTGCCGGGAGGGGGAATGGGCCTATGACGGAGTTCCCTGTCCGCATTGGGCCAGGGGCACAAGGCCCCATAGGGCCCAGCCGACCAAACCTAGGGCAAACCCTAGGGGAGCTTCTAGAAGGGGGGAACTTGCCCCCCACTCCTCCCTCCTTGGCCACAGGCCTAGGGCTTGGGGGAGGGGATAGGGCTGGCCGCCCACCCCTATATATAAAGAGGGCTGGGGGCGCACCCCCTCCAACACCTCCTCCTCAAGCCCTAGTGTGGCGCCCCGCAAACCACTACTAGAAAATCGCGTTGTTTTTGTGCATTACATCGTCATCATCATGCATGGTTTTGTCTAAAACTATTTCGAAAAGTCTTTTATTGTTTTCTAAATATCCCCGTCTTTTATTTCAAATCAAACCCTCGGTCCGCCTGGATCTTTTGTTTGCCTAAACTATTTTACCAAAAGAATATTTAAAACTAAACAAAATAAATAAAACGTTTTTGTCCGGGGAGACAGTCCGGCCGGTCAGGCCAGAGGCCCAACCGGACCAGGCCATCTACCACCCGGCCCAACACACCTAGCAAACCCTAAACCTAATCCTAGCCCTACATCTAACCAAACCCTAATCCCTAGCCTACCCAATCCCCACCCAGCGCCACACACCACCCCTACCTACCCAATCTGCCGCCGCCACTCTCCCTGGCACACACCGACATCGCACGCCTCACCCACCCCGCATACACACACACCCGACAGCACACGCACCCGCACCGGCCCCCTCCTGCTCTCTTTGGCCCCACCTCCCGCACGCATCGCACCACTCGGTCAACCCACGCGCCAGGGGCACCCCGCATCGATCCCCACCCCCAGATCTCCTCACCTCGACCCCGCCCAACACTCTCCTCTTCCTCGGCCTTGCAGCGATGCCGCCGCCAGGCGCTGCCACCGCTTCCTCCCATTGTCCGGTCGGTCGCCCTTGCCCCCGACCTTCTCGTCCGCCGCCGGGAGCCCCTCTCCATCAAGCCTTCCCTGCCGCGACCGTCCTCATGCCCACCCAGCGCCGCTCGCCCCTCTCCTCTCCCATAAGCTGAGCACGCCCAAGCGCCGTCGCCTTCCTCTCTGCTTGGTCGCCCGCAGCCGCCTGGCCTCGAGCTCTAGCCGCCAGGGCACCTCCTTCCCCGATCTCACCCGCCGGCGCCAGGGGCACGCCCTCGTCTTTCTTGCCCTGTCTTCCTCCGGCCGCCCTCGTGCCGTCCTCGTCCCGCGCCCCTGCGAGCCGGCCCGTCCCTCGCCCTCTGTACTCTCCTCGTCCGAGGCCTCCGGAAGGACACGTCCTCTGCTCCCCGGTCAAGCTCGTCTCTACCGCCGTGACCCTGCCTCTCTGCGCGCCCCGTCTGCAAAGCTTGCCACCGCCTCAGTGTCGCGCTTGCCTGCGCGACCCCGACCTGGAGCCCGGCCTCGTTCCTGCAGCTTCCTTGGAGCCAAGGTCTCCACGGTGTTCAGCTCCAAACCAAGGCAGCGTGTCTCAATCTGCTTGATATAATGTCTGAGTAGATGAGATGCTACCAAAAGGGGTTTTGTCAGGATAAGTGGATTCAAGATCAACCTCGATGAACAATTGGCGACGCTCCTCGAAGTTCTCAACCAACGCCAAGTTCTTCCTCTCGTATCCGAAGACGCCGAGACCCGGACGCCAAGATCTCCGCCGTGAGACGACAAGACCAACGACATGGCCCGACGACCGCGGATGCGACAGGATCGTCTCTCGGACGCCAAGTTCTTCGACCCCGGGGACCGATCCATCGTAACGCCAAGCCCTTCTTCCGAACCCGAGTTCTTCGTCACATGCGTCAAGATCTTCTTCCCGGACTCGAAGACCCCGGTACCCGTTCCGCTCAAGTCCGCCATCGACGACAAGATCGGCACCGACCCGGGCGAATCCAATGCGCCCCCGACACCAAACCAGGTCCTTCTTCCCGGATGCGACAAGTTCTCCTTCCCGGATGCGAGCCCCGGATCCGAAGGCCGCCAAGTCCTTCCCGGATGCGAGATCGATCCCCGTCGAACCCTGAGACCGGACCCCGAACCACATCGAACCCCAAGATCGTCCGAACCCAGATGTGTGAACCTTTTCTCGAGCCCTATTTTATAAATGTAATATCAAATTGTTGCATATTAATTGTTCATCTCGCATGCATATCATGTGGGTTGGGGGCATTATGCCGATTCACCTCATAATTAAATATGGAGTCTATATGCGGGATATCTTTGTCTTATTCCGGACTCCATTTAAATTGGTGTAGCGAACCGGTGCTATCTTTTGCCATGTTAAGACAACATTTAAAATGCAGGGTAGCTAAACAACATGAACCTAGTAAATAATTATCGGGACCCTAGTTCCGCTTAATATGGCCTAATTGCATCGCATGCCTGCCATGTCATACATCATACATGCATCATGCCCGATCTTCTGCCGTAGTATTAAATAGTGCATCCGGTGTTTATTCTAGTGCTTTGCTTCTTCACGGACTAGGCCGATGAGTTGATGCGAGTGTCGACCTGATCCCCGGTGAACCTTCGGCAATGTTTTTCAGGCGAGCACCTCCCCCTTTTCTACCTATCTTACTTTTATAGTATTTATTCCCTCCTGTTGATCTATTGCTATCTGTGTTGCGGTGCTCTAGTTTTCGTACCCGTGATATCCCTTGCAGCCTTATATTGCCTTGGACACATCCTATTACATGTTGTTTGATAGATAGTTGGACTGCGTGTAAACGCTTGCTCAAGTCTTGTTGCGTGTCGTCAAGTACCTCGATTGTTGGAGTATTTCCGCATGTTTAATGTTGGAGATGATCATGGCTCTAATTATTGTTTAATAACTAAAATTGAAGTAGGTAAATGCAGAGGCAGTGGGCAATAGATGTTATTTGGTTGTTAACCGTCCACTTGTGTCTAGTAGGACCCCGAGTTCTTGACACTGTTGAGATCGAGCGCTAACCACGGTGGGGTGTATGGGCACCCCATCGATTTAGTACCGATTCCAAGTATTGTCTTGGGGCCTAACGTAGTTTGGGGCTTTATTACTATCCTGTACTTATGCCATGCTTTATTGCTCTATTTACGATTGTGCGAGGAGCACTGCTTTATTTAGGATCGTGACACGTTTTTCTTTGTCGACAAGCCCAGTCACACTTTGGGTTCCCATCGTTCTGACCGTCTACACAAACCCCGAGTCCGTCTCGAGACCGGCCGACTTCGTTGGGTAGCTTAGTGGGGTGGCCCCGTGCTTGCTTTGGGTGGGAAGCGTCGTGTCAAAACCCGTCGACATACCGTTGGGTGTATGTTTTGTGATCTTGTACCTACGATCGACAACAAGGGTGTAGGTGCGTGTGGGAACTTTGGTGCACCCTGCGGTTAAATCTTTTCGAGAAGCCGTGTCGCGGTTATGGACGACTTGGAGCAGGTCTCGATCATAGACAACTATAACTAAAGTTCTTGCTATAATTTGACTTGTATCCGATATGACTAGTAATCGACTTCCTTTGCAGCGGAATGGCTAAATAAAAGTACCAACAAGCTGCTGGGTTTGGGATATCTCATGCTAATTGTATCGACTAGTAAGTGTTGCAACTACAACGGAATGATTAAATAAAAGTGCCTTTGCTTATTCTATCGGGATGACTATCTATACCGACTAGTAATTGCTGCAACGATAATGAATAAATAAAACGCCAACCGTGTGAGTTCCTCGGTTGACTTCCTCGTTTGGTCTCGAGGGGAAATACCAGATGGGTATGTTTGGTGGTAGTATCGGTTGGTTCGAATAGGTCTTTCTTACCCCTCTCGATAGCCGCTAGTTGTATCGAGTCTCTATAGGTTGTTTAGTGCATCTTGCTGGCTCGATCCACCATACCTACGTGGCGAGGACCGAATTCTAGCCTCGTGTATGGCCTCGATCTTGACCGCTCTCTCTTTTCCTTTGCCCTTTGTGGCACCCTTTGTTTAAGCAGGTTTTGAGATCGGCGTCGTTAGCGGGGTTACCCTTCCGCTTGGCCAAGGCAGGTTATGGACGCCATTGGTTATTCTTCAGGGCTCTTAGCCCCATTTGCATCTTGTTCGTAGTCGGACACTGTATCATTTTCAAGGTGATTTGGATCTTTGTACTGTATATCTGCATTCTTGACTCTTTGAGTCGTTGTTGTATATAACTGTTTTAAGGGTTCCATCGAGGACTATTGTGTAATGATATTACTTCGTTTTCCACCTGCACGCAAGTGCCTGGTGGGCACCTTTGAATCGTTTCTATGCGGGTTTGGCGGGAAGCGCTGGAACTTGCATAGGGCCGATTCTGAGGGTGTTACACCTAGCCGCCCTGCTGCCCTACTCTCTCTCTCTCCCTCCCGACTGCGTGTAGGCGAAGCCCTGCTGCAGAAACTCTCCACCAATTGCACCGCGTCGTCGCGTTGTAGATCCAATCCGTCTCCCCACCATACTTGCTGGACCGAGGAAGGAGGAGACATCGAGGTGCCGCACGTGTGCATCTCTCGGAGGCATCGCCACTTGCGGTGTTAGATCGGATCGGATCGCGAGGAGGAAGCGTCGACTACATCACCCACGTTCCGTTGTGCGAATCTTCAAGGGTATGAAGATCTCATCTATCCCCCTCATTGTTTGCATCTCCTAGATTAGATCTTGGCTTTCCCGTTCGCATCCGTAGAATGTTTTGATTTACTATGCTGCGAACCCTTGATGGTATCGAGCTAGATCTATGCGTAGATGTGTTTCACGAGTAGAAACGCAACATGGTTGTTGCGGGCGTTGATGTTTTCTGTTGCAAGCCTCTTGTTTGTGTTCTTCTTATGGCCGGGATAGTGAGATCGGCGGTCCGAGGCCAACTTTCTGTGACGTCGTTACAGACCGGCTCGCACTTGGCGTGTGGTTTGTTCCACATGCGGTGGTGGATGCGGTTTATCTCACTATAGTTGTCATGGGATTTACACGGAGTTTGGCAACCATAATATCACCGTGGCTTTCGTAGGTAAGAATCGTTCTTAGCTTGCTACTCCATAAGCCACGTAAAACATGCAACAACAAAGTAGGCGTCTAACTTGTTTTTTGCGAGTGTTCTGTGATATGGTATGGCCCAAGATGTGATGTGTATGTTGTATGCAATGATCATGTTTTGTAATGTTTCACGACTTGCATGTCGATGAGTACACAACCGGAAGGAGCCATATGGTTGTCTTTATAATTGTGTATGACCTGTGTGTCAACTTCTTATACGCCATGTAATAGCTTTACTTTATCGCTAAGTAGTTAGCAATAGTTGTAGTTGCTATTCGTGGTGGAGGCAATCATGGTGGAGTGATGGAGATCATGCCAGCACGCACAAGATGGAGATCATTGCGCGAAGATTGGCTATACCATGTCACATAAAGTTATATGCATGTGATGTTTATCCTTTTATGTATCTTATTATGCTTAAATTGCGACGGTAGCATTATAAGATGACTCCTCACTTAAAGATCAAGATAAAATTGTGTTCTCCCCATGTATGCACCGTTGCGAAAGTTCGTCGTGTCCAAGCATCACGTGATGATTGGGTGCTATAGACTCTACGTTCACATACAACGGGTGAAAGCCAGTTTTGCACACGCGGAAATACTTGGGTTTGACTTGACGAGCCTAGCATGTACATACATGGCCTCATAACACAAGAACCGAAAGGTTAAGCATGAGTCATATGAATGATATGATCGACACTTCGTTGTCCACCATTAAAACCACATCTCTTCTCGTGAAGATCGGATTAGGTGTGGTGAATTTGGATCATGTTCACTAAACAACTTGAGGGATTTTGAATTTAGTGGGAGTTCATCTAGTAATTTGATTAAAAGTTGAACTAGTTATCATGAACATAGTCTAATTTGTACTTGCAAATATTGTAGATCAAATGGCTAAGTCCAACTTCAACTTCAATGTTTTTGCTGAGAAAGAAAAGCTTAGAAACAATGGGTCTAACTTCACCAACTGATTCCGCAATCTGAGAATCATTCTCTCTGGCGGTCAAAAGGACTATGTCCTTGAGAATGCGCTAGGTGACGCCCTATGTAGATCTCATGGTGATGAAAGCTGTCTATCAGTCATGCAAAGATGATTATGGTGTGATTAAGAGCACCATGTTGTTTTCTATGGAATCGGACCTTCAAAATCGTTTTGAAGACTATCCCGGACCCTTTGAGATTCTTGAGGAGCTAAAAACTATGTTTTGACTCAGGCCGTTCGAGAGATATGAGATCTCTGAGAAATTATTTAACTGCAAGATGGAGGAAGGGAGTTCCGTTAGTGAGCATGCCATAAAGATGTCGGGCTACACTCAACGCCTTGAGCAACTAGACTGCAAGATTCGGAGGATCTCAAGATTGTGAGGTTCTGCAATCACTCCTCCCAGCTACAAAAGCTTTGTAGTGACTCATAATCAGTTGGTTCCATCGATACGATCACCGAGCTCTTCGCACAAAGCTGAAGGAGGTGGACATCAAAAGGATAATCATGTGTTGATGGTCAACAAGCCCCCACCTTGAAGAAAGGTAAGGGTGCAAATAAGCCCTTCAAGAAAGGCGGCAAGCGCGTTGCCCTGGCGAGAAGAAGCTCAAGTCGGACCTAAGCGGACCTTTGAGTGCTTCTATTGCAAGGACAAGGGTGGGCATAGCATCCGAAGTACTTAGCGGACAAGAAGGTGGCACCATCAAAGGTATATTTGATATACATGTTATTGATGTTTTCCTTACTAGCCCTCGTTGTAGTGCCTAGGTATTTGATCTTTGGTTCAGTTGCTAATATTTGTAATCGAAGGGAGCTACTGAGAATGACGGCTTGCGAGGATGATGTGACGATCTTGGCGTCGACAGCGGATCAAGAGTTGATGTGATGGCCGTCGGCACGCTCTCCTTAGTTTTACCTTCGGGATTAGTTTTAAACCTCAATAAATGTTATTATGTGCCTGCGTTGAGCATGAACATCATTTATGGATCGTGTTTATTGCAAGACGGTTATTCATTTAAATCTGAGAATAATGGTTGTTTTATTTATATGAGTAACATCTTTTATGGTCATGCACCTGTTGTGAATGGTTTATTTCTTCTGAATCTCGAAAGGGGTGAAACACACATCCATAACATTGAGGCTAAGAGATGCAAAGTGGATAGTGATAATACTACTTATTTGCGGCACTGTCGTCTAGGTCATATTGGTGTAAAACGCATGAAGAAACTCCATTCTGATGGACTTTTGGAGTCTCTTGATTTTGAATCATTTGACACATGCGAACCATGCCTCATGGGCAAGATGATCAAAACCCCGTTCTCCGGAATGATGGAGCAAGCAACGGACTTGTTGGAAATCATACATACCGATGTATGCGGACCGATGAGTGTTTCGACGCGCGGTGGATATCGCTATTTTCTCACTTTTACCGATGACTTAAGTAGATATGGGTATATCTATTTAATGAAATATAAATCTGAAACATTTGAAAAGTTCAAGGAATTTCAGAATGAAGTGGAGAACCATCGTAACAGAAAGATTAAGTTTCTACGATCCGATCGTGGAGGTGAATATTTGAGTTATGATTTTCTCACGCATCTTAAAGCAAGCGGAATCGTTTCGCAACTCACGCCACCCGGAACACCACAACACAATGGTGTGTCTGAACGCCGGAATCGAACCCTATTAGATATGGTCCGATCAATGATGTCTCTTTCTGATTTGTCGTTATCATTTTGGGGTTATGCATTAGAAACCGCTGCATTCACTTTAAATAGGGCTCCATCTAAATCCGTTGAGACGACACTGTATGAACTGTGGTTTGGTGCTAAACCTAAGTTGTCGTTTCTTAAAGTTTAGGGATGCGAAGCTTACGTCAAGAAATTCATGCCGGACAAGCTCGAACCCAAAGCGGAGAAATGCGTCTTCATAGGATACCCTAAGGAAACTATTGGGTATACCTTCTATCACAGAACTGAAGGCAAAGTGTTTGTCGCAAAGAACGGTTCCTTTCTTGAGAAGGAGTTTCTCTCGAAAGAAGTGAGTGGGATAAAAGTAGAGCTAGACAAGGTTATTAAACCTTCTCTTGAATTGCAGAGTAGCGCAGCACCTGAAATTGTTCCAGTGCCGCCTGCACCAACAATAGAGGAAGCTAATGATAAGGATCATGAAGCTTGGACGATCTGCTCGAGCGTTGCGGTCGACAAGGTCGCGTGCCCCTCTGAGTGGTACGGCAACCCTGTCTTGTTGTCTTGTTAGTAGAAGACGGTGAACCTACGAACTATGAGGAAGCGATGATGAGCCCAAACTCGAGAAATGGCTAGAAGCCATGAAATCGACCAGGATCCATGAGCGAAAACCAAGTATGGACTTTGGTGGACCCTCCTAGCGACCGAAAGGCCGTTGAGTGCAAATGGATCTTCAAGAAGAAAACGGACGCGGATGGTAATGTTACCGTCTATAAATCACGGCTTGTCGCGAAAGGTTTTCGACAAGTTCAAGGTGTTGACTACGATGAGACTTTCTCTCCCATAGCGATGTTTAAGTCCATTCGGATTTTATTAGCAATTGCGTCGTTTCATGATTATGAAATATGGCAGATGGATGTCAAGACTGCTTTCCTCAATGGCAACATTGATGAAGAGTTGTATATGATGCAACCCGAAGGTTTTGTCGATCCTAAGGATGCTGATAAAGTATGCAAACTTCAGCGTTCCATTTATGGACTGAATCAAGCATCTCGGAGTTGGAACCTTCATTTTGATCAAGTGATCAAGAGCTTTGGATTTGTTCCAAATTGGTGCGAAGCTTGTATCTACAAGAAAGTGAGTGGGAGCTCGGTGACATTTCTGGTACTATATGTGGATGACATATTGATTATTGGAAATGACATTAACATGCTTAACGATGTGAAGAGTTATTTGAACAAGTGTTTTTCAATGAAAGACCTAGGTGAAGCTGCTTATATATTGGGCATCAAAATCTATAGAGATAGACAAAGACGCCTGATAGCTTTTAGCCAGAGTACATACCTAGACAAAGTTCTGAAAAGATTCAGAATAGATAAGGCAAAGAAAGGTGCAGTGCCTATGTTGTCAGGTAATATAACGAGCAAGGCTTAGTGTCCAGCTACGGTAAATGATAGGGAAGCTATGAGCAAAGTGCCTTATGCCTCGGCCATAGGTTCTATCATGTATGCCATGCTGTGTACTAGAACGGATGTGTCCAATGCTCTTAGTTTGATGAGCAGATATCAAAATGATCCAAGAGTGGAACACTGGACAGCCGTGAAGAACATCCTAAAGTACCTAAATAGGACTAAAGAAATGTTCTTAGTCTATGGGGGTGATGAACAGCTCGTTTAAAAGGTTACGTCGACGCTAGTTTCGACACCGACAAGGATGATTCTAAATCTCAGACAGGATACGTGTATATTTTGAATGGAGGAGCTATGAGCTGGAGAAGCTGCAAGCAAAGAGTGATCGCGGGATCTACAGTAGAAGCGGAATACATGACTGCTGCAGAAGCGTCAAGTGAAGGAGTTTGGATCAGGAACTTCATCACTGAGCTTGGCGTGGTTCCAAGTGCATTGGACCCACTAGAGATATTGTGTGACAACATTGGCGCCATAGCACTCGCTAAGGAACCAAGATATCATCCAAAGACCAAGCATATCAACCAAAGTTTCATATAATCCGAGATTATATAGCGGATGGAGATCAAGATTAGCAAAGTACATACATATCTGAATGTCGTAGATCCATTGACTAAACCTCTTCCATGTGTAAAACATGATCAGCACCTCAGTGCCATGGGTGTGAGATTGTTGCCAAATGTAAACTAGATTATTGACTCTAGTGCAAGTGGGAGACTGTTGGAATTATGCCCTAGAGGCAATAATAAAGATGTTATTATTATAATTCTTGTTCATGATAATGTTTATATTCCATGGTAGAATTGTATTAAGCGGAAACTTTAATACTTCTATGGTTTGTGAACAACATCGTGTCCCTAGTACGCCTCTATGGACTAGCTCATTAAGGTTTCCTAACCATGGACATGAGTTGTCGATTAATAATGAGATCATATCATTGGGAGAATGATGTGATGGACAGACCCAAACTAAGCGAAGCAATTAGATCGTGTCATCGTGTTCATCTTTGCGAAGCTTTTCTTATGTCAAATATTGTATTCCTTAGACCATGAGATAATACAACTCCCTGGTATCGGAAGAAAGCTTTGAGGTCATCAAACGTCATCCTATGAGAGGGTGATCATAAAGGTGTCTATCAGGTGATCAGAAAGTACCTGTTGGGTTGTATGTGTCGAGATGGGATTTGTCCCTCCCAAGTCGGAGAGATATACTTCGGGCCCACTCGGTAATCGATATCAACACCGCTTGCAAGCATGTGGTTAAGGAGTTAATCACAAAGTGATATCAGATTACGGAACGAGTAAAGTACTTGCTGTGAACGAGATTGAACTAGGTATGACGGTACCGACGATCAAATCTCGGGCAAGTAAAATATCACGAGACGAAAGGAATATATATATATATATATGGGATTGATTGAATCCTGGCATCGTGGTTCATCTGATATGATCATCGATGAATGTATGGGAGTCAATATGGGTTTCCAGACCCCGCTGTTGATTATTGATAGAAGATCATGTCTGCATATTCTCGAACCCGAAGGGTCACACACTTAACGTGTCTCGACGCTAGGATAGATTGGATAATTGGTTCATGAGTTTTTGTTCGGAGTCTCGGATGGGATCCGGGACATCACGAGAGGTTCCGAATGGTCCGGAGAATAAGATTCATATAAGGCGGCGCTTTTGGAGTTCTAATTGTTCAGGTTAATCGGTATTGTACCGGAAGCTTCTAGAACCTTCCAGAAGGGGACCAACGTGGCCCCACCTTCCGGGAGGGGGCATGGGCTTATGAGGGAGTGCCATGGCCGCATTGGGCCAGGGGCACAAGGCCCCATAGGGCCCAGCCGGCCAAACAAGGGATAAACCCTAATTGGAGCTTCTAGAAGGGGGGATTTCCTTGCCCCCCACTCCTCCCTCCTTGGCCGCCGGCCTACAGATTGGGGGAGGGGTTAGGGCTGGGGCGCACCACCCCCCACACCTTCCCCTCAAGCCTAGTCGCCCTGCTGCCCTCCTCTCTCTCTCCCTCCCGACTGCGTGTAGGCGAAGCCCTGCGTAAAACTCCACCAATTGCACCGCCACCGTTGTAGATCCAACCCATCTCTCCACCATACTTGCTGGACCAAGGAAGGAGGAGACGCCGAGGTGCTGCGTGTGCATCTCACGGAGGCATCGCCACTTGTGGTGCTAGATCGGATCGCGAGGAGGAGAAGCGAACGACTACATCACCCACGCCCGATTTAACGTTCCGCTGTGCGAATCTTCAAGGGTATGAAGATCTAATCCAATCTCTCTCGTTGTTTACATCTTCTAGATTAGATCTTGGCTTCCCTCTATTCGCATCGTAGAATTTTTTGATTTACTATGCCGCGAAACCCTTCACTACGAGGAAGCGATGATGAGCCTAGACTCTGAGAAATGGCTAGAGGCCATGGAATCCGAATTGGGATCCATGAGCGAAAACCAAGTATGTTCTTTGGTGGACCCTCCTAGCGACCGAAAGGCCGTTGATTGCAAATGGATCTTCAAGAAGAAAACGGACGCGGATGGTAATGTTACCGTCTACAAAGTACGACTTGTCGCGAAAGGTTTTCCACAAGTTCAAGGTGTTGACTACGATGAGACTTTCTCTACCGTAGCGACGTTTAAGTCCATTCGGATTTTTTTAGCAATTGTTGCGTTTCATGATTATGAAATATGGCAGATGGATGTCAAGACTGCTTTCCTCAATGGCAACATTGATGAAGAGTTGTATATGATGCAACCCGAAGGTTTTGTCGATCCTAACGATGCTGATAAGGTGTGCAAACTTCAGCGTTCCATTTATGGACTGAAGAGAGCATCTCGGAGTTGGAACCTTCGTTTTGATCAAGTGATCAAGAGCTTTGGATTTGTTCCAAATTGCTACGAATCTTGTATCTACAAGAAAGTGAGTGGGAGCTCGGTGACATTTCTGGTACTATATGTGGATGACATATTGATTATTGGAAATGACATTAACATGCTTAACGATGTGAAGAGTTATTTGAACAAGTGTTTTTGAACGAAATACCTAGGTAAAGATGCTTATATATTGGGCATAAAAATCTATAGAGATAGACAAAGACGCCTGATAGCTTTAAGCCAAAGTACATACCTAGACAAAGTTCTAAAAAGGTTCAGAATGGACAAGGCAAAGAAAGTTTCAGTGCCTATGTTGTTAGGTAAGATATTGAGCAAGGCTCAGTGTCCAGCTACGGTAAATGATAGAGAAGCTATGAGCAAAGTGCCTTATGCCTCGGCCATAGGTTCTATCATGTATGCCATGATGTGTACTAGACCGGATGTGTCCAATGCTCTTAGTTTGACGAGAAGATACCAAAGTGATCCAGGAGTGGAACACTGGACAGCCGTGAAGAACATCCTAAAGTACCTAAATAGGACTAAAGAAATGTTCTTAGTCTATGGGGGTGATGAACAGCTCATCGTAAAAGGTTACGTCGACACTAGTTTCGACAACAACAAGGATGATTCTAAATCTCAGACAAGATACATTTATATTTTGAATGGAGGAGCTGTGAGCTGGAGAAGCTGCAAGCAAAGAGTGATCATGGGATCTGATGAAAGCGGAATACATGGTCACGCAGAAGCGTCAAGTGAAGGAGTTTGGATCAGGAACTTCATCACTGTGCTTGGTGTGGTTCCAAGTGCATTGGACCCACTAGAGATATTGTGTGACAACACTGGCGCCATAGCACTCGCTAAGGAACCAAGATATCATCCAAAGACCAAGCATATCAACCGCAAGTTTCATATAATCCGAGATTATATAGCAGATGGAGATCTAAAGATTAGCAAAGTACATACAGATCTGAATGTCGCAGATCCATTGACTAAACCTCTTCCACGTGCAAAACATGATCAGCACCTTAGTGCCATGGGTGTGAGATTGTTGCCAAATGTAAACTAGATTATTGACTCTAGTGCAAGTGGGAGACTGTTGGAATTATGCCCTAGAGGCAATAATAAAGATGTTATTATTATAATTCTTGTTCATGATAAAGTTTATATTCCATGCTAGAATTGTATTAAGTGGAAACTTTAATACTTGTGTGGTTTGTTAACAACACCGTGTCCCTAGTATGCCTCTATGGACTAGCTCATTAATTAATGATGGTTAAGGTTTCCTAACCATAGACATGAGTTGTCGATTAATAATGAGATCATATCATTGGGAGAATGATATGATGGACAGACTCAAACTAAGCGGAGCAATTAGATCGTGTCATCGTGTTCATCTTTGCGAAGCTTTTCTTATGTCAAATATTGTATTCCTTAGACCATGATATAATACAACTCCCTAATATCGGAAGAAAGCTTTGAGGTCATCAAACGTCATCCTATGAGAGGGTGATCATAAAGGTGTCTCTCAGGTGATCGGAAAGTACCTGTTGGGTTGTATGTATCGAGATGGGATTTGTCCCTCCCAAGTCGGAGAGATATACTTCGGGCCCACTCGGTAATCGATATCAACACCGCTTGCAAGCATGTGGTTAAGGAGTTAATCACAAAGTGATATCGGATGACGTAACGAGTAAAGTACTTGCTGTGAATGAGATTGAACTAGGTATGACGGTACCGACGATCAAATCTCGGGCAAGTAAAATATCGCGAGACGAAGGGAATATATATATGTGATTTATTGAATCCTGGCATCGTGGTTCATCCGATATGATCATCAATAAATGTGTGTGAGTCAATATGGGTTTCCAGACCCCGCTGTTGATTATTGATATAAGATCATGTCTGCATATTCTCGAACCCGAAGGGTCACACACTTAACGTGTCTCGACGCTAGGATAGATTGGATAATTGGTTTATGAGTTTTTGTTCGGAGTCTCAGATGATATCCAGGACATCATGAGAGGTTCTGGAATGGTCCGGAGAATAAGATTCATATAAGGCAATGCAGTTTTTGGAGTTCAGAATTGTTTCGGGTTAATCGGTATTGTACCGGAAGCTTCTAGAACCTTCCGGAGGGGGACATCATGGCCCCACCTGCCGGGAGGGGGCATGGGCCTATGAGGGAGTGCCCTGGCCACATTGGGCCAGGGGCACAAGGCCCCATAGGGCCTAGCCGGCCAAACCTAGGGCAAACCCTAGGGGAGCTTCTAGAAGGGGGGGAACTTGCCCCCCACTCCTCCCTCCTTGGCCTAGGGATTGGGAGGGCTAGGATGGCCGCCCACCCTCTATATAAGGGCTGGGGCGCACCTCCTCAAGCCCTATCCTCGCCTCCTCTCTCCCTCCCGACTGCACGTAGGCGAAGCCCTGCTGCAGAAACTCTCCACCAATTGCACCGCACCGTCACATTGTAGATCCAATCCGTCTCCCCACCATACTTGCTGGACCGAGGAAGGAGGAGACGTCGTGGTGCCGCATGTGTGCATCTCTCGGAGGCATCGCCACTTGCGGTGTTAGATCGGATCGGATGGCGAGGAGGAGAAGCGAGTACGACTAGATCACCCACATTCCGTCGAACGTTCCGCTGTGCGAATCTTCAAGGGTATGAAGATCTCGTCTATCCCCCCTCGTTGTTTGCATCTCCTAGATTAGATCTTGGCTTTCCCGTTCGCATCCGTAATTTTTTTTTGATTTACTATGCCGCGAAAGCCTTCACATAGTTCACTAGAGGTGCTCTCCTTAGATAAACAACATGACATGAAGGGTAAACAAATTACAGCAGGGCAATTGACAGGAACTGAGCAAGGCATAACAATGCAATTACTAGTCAGAAAGATCCTTTGAGATTCGATTGGGCAATACAACAAGATACATAGACCGCCATCCAACTGCATCTATACTAGAAGTACACCTTCAGGTTATCATCCGAACCCCCTCCAGTATTAAGTTGCAAGCAACAGACAACTGCTTTAAGCAAGTGTGTAAGGTAAACAGTCCACATGTTCCATGAACAAGAGACCGTTGTTTTCTCCCTAGTAGCAACAGCACATCTACAACCGAAGAGATTATTGTCACTTCCCTTGAAAACTAGAGGCACGAACCCACTATCAAGCATAAATACCCCCTCTTGGAGTCACTAGCAACTACTTGGCAAAGATAGCTACTAACAACGGAGAGCATGAAAGATCACAAACAACACAGACATGATAGAATCATAAAGACAAAACCATTAATCAAACCAACATAATAATCTCAATATCCATCGGATCCCCGCAAACACAACATGCATGATTACAAATAGATTAGATCTTGATCATGAACAGAGCTCGCAAGATCTATACATGAAAGCATAAAGAAGGAGATACAACCATCTAGCTATTATATGGACCCATAGTCCAAGGTGGAATTACTCACGCATCATACCAGAGAGAAGGCCTCCATGATGATCTCCCCTCCGGCAGGGTGACGGGAAGAACTTTAGATCCCCCCGATCTAGGGACGATGGTGGCGACGGCTACAGACGGTTTCGTGGAGATTTGATCGGGTGCTTAGGTTTCTGCATCGGGGGCTTCTTATAGGCGAAGGGGAGGCCGAGGCGGTGGCCAGGGGCCCCACACCCTTCCCATGCGTGGGGCAGGGCCCACCCACGCCTAGGATGGGTCTGTCCGGCCTCTCCGGCTCCCCTCTGGACTTCTTATTCCCCATGGAAAGTAATTGACTTTGACGTTTGTGTCGTTCAATTCCGAGAATATTTCTTTACTAACTTTTCTGAAACCAAAAACAGCAGAAAACATGCATCTGGCACTGTTGCAACTTGTTAGTAGGTTGGTACCAGAAAACATGTAAAAATCACCTCAAAGTATAGACAAGTAAAGCAAAGTAGATACTAAGCAAGCATGGAGCATCAAAAATTATAGATACGTTTCCAACGTATCACACGACGTACTGTGTGGGGGCGGATATTCCCCCGGATTGTCTGACTTGTGCCGGAGTTTTTGCCCAAGCCGGATAATCCGCCCTCAAGAGTTTTTGCAAAGGGTGCCACGGCGCGGCGCATTGCATGGGGGGCGGAGAATCCTTGGATTTTCCGGTCATGGGGCGGACTTTTCCCCAGGCCGGATAATCCACCCCTTGGGTGGCCGGATAATCCGCCCTCTCGAGGAATTTCATCAAGGTAAACACGACGCGGCGTACTGGATGGGGGCGGAAATTCCCCCAGACTTTTCAGCCCTAGGGCAGACTTTTCCCCGAGGGCGGATAATCCTCCCAAACATCTCCAACGGCCTGTTCTGGGCAGAGGGTATTTTAAAACCATCTCTCTCCTCCTGTCAGAACTCTTGATTCATTTCAAAAAAGACTAGACCTGTTCTTCAAGTTCCAACAAAGAGATCTCCACCTTCACCCATCCAAAGGCCTCGGTCTTTGGGAAATCGAAGAAGGAAGGCCCGGTCTTCATCATCAATAACAATCAAGCGCTTCACTTCCCCTCAATTCACTTGAAGAATTCTCGATCTAGTATTTTTTTACAAATATCTAGATCCTTGTTTGGTTATTTGATAATCCTTGTTCTTGTGGCGGCTTGTTGTCATCACGGGAGCCTTCAATTCGGTTGTGGATGTGTGCCCCGCTAGAGTTGTAAATGCACCGATTCCTGTCTCGAAGGGTACCAATACTGGAGAGGTGGATCAGACCTTTGGTGGCGAGATCCATCGGAGAATAGGGTGAGGCCTTTTGTGGCGTGGTGGTCTTAGAACCGCCGACCCCTCCAACGCAGACGTACTCCCTTAACACTAAAAAAACTGCGGTAAAACAAATCTCTGTGTCTTCACGTGCTCCATTACGGTTTTCTCGCTCCTCATTTTACGTTTTTAATAGATAGGTTTGCATATAGAAAAATTATTGTAGTTACCTATCTAAAGAGTTTACTTTGTATTAAGCGTATTTTTTTTAAAAAAAACTAAAAATTAAATAGCACCTATTCATCCTCACTATAGGTGCCCGTACGATGTATTGGGCTTCTACAAAGAATAAGGCCTGACTCGCTATTTGACTTCCGATCCCAGCTCCCCTGACCCGGATGCACTCTGCGCACACGGCAACCGCTCCACTGTGCCTCAGGAATACTACGATGCCCGATCGTCTGTCTTGCTCGCGGTCCCGAGTCGGCCGAGCGCCCAGGAATTCGCGGCGCCGTGTTCTGGAATGTTGGATCGGATGCCCGAGCACGAAGAACACATGCCAATGCAGCTCACTATGCATGGGCGCGCGTGCTTGATTCAGAAAGGCCCCGGCTCAGGAACGCGAGGGGACCGTGCCGCGCCGCGCGTGGCTCATTGCTTAGCTTACCTAGGCTAGGCTAGGCTAGGCTGTAGCCAAGATCGCCTGCGGATCCATCCGGACCCTCCTGACTGACTCGATGGATCGCCCGTGGTTTCCACAAGCCACGGCAAATCTTGCTATACTATACCGCTGGACGGAGCGTACGCGCGTACGGTGAGTGGTGTGCAAGGACGAGGAGAGGCGTCCGAAAGGAACGGCACGAGCGACATATATGTCGGCATGTCCCCAAGTCAGCGATGATCGATCAGAGACACCGCCCCAGAGCTGGTTCAGGTTTATAATCGCGAAAGGGAACCGGAAAGAATTCACACGAGCTCTTCATACTAGGGATGATGGCACGTCGTCTGAAACTGCAAGTGCGCGATGATGCTTTGGACAGTTTACCGATCGAATTTCCAGGTTCAGAAGACACGCGAGATCCGCGTTCCTACGGAAGTCTCATGCGTTCCACAGGCGGGCCTATAACTACCTGCGACCGCGAGAATAAAGGAAGAAAGAAACTCACAGGGCTCACCCCAGCACCATGAGATCAAGACAATCTGGAAAAATGAAAGGATCTTTCCCCACTCTTTTGCTTGCCCCCTTGCTTGGAAGGCAAGGTAAAACGCACTGTGGTGCATGCCTGCCTCCCTCGCACATCATGACACAAGATCGACCTCATGCCGTATCTGTAGCAGTATGTACATGATCTCATGCCAGCATGATGGTCTGTGCCTTCTTCATCGAACAATCCTTCCAGCTGACACAAAGAGCATCAGAGAGCAAACCGACCAAAAAGGTTTCCACAGACACAAAATCCAATTTAATAGTGCCAAAGCTGCTGAGGAGTTTGTGCATAAAGTTCTCAGCATGCCTCCCTCACACGCACAAGAAAAAGAGAGAAAGCCTACGGCACACCAGTGACTGGGAGGTGCGTGTGAGACAGTAGCAACTACGGCACACTGGTGACCACACACATGCTGGAATCTACAGGGGCAGCATCATGGCGCCTTGCCTGTCACTGTTCCCCCTTTCCTTTCAGATCATGTCCGGGGCTTAACCTGCCACCGACATGTGGGCCAGTGCGTTTTTTGGTTGTTATTAGGTCAGCAGTAGATGCCACCCAGGTCGCTGTGGAAAGGATCCTGGCGAATTTTTGTGGATCCTGCTCCTGCAAGCAAAGAACCAGCACCGGCATGTGACAGCAACAAATGAGAGGCGCCTCCCCACTAACGCCTGGGCAGCCAAGTTTGTTTGTTTGGAAGCATCTGCATTTCCTTCACGAATACTACTACTGTGCTACGATCCAGATTTCAGGACCTTGTCTGCGTCATCATCATTTCGTTCAGAACAGATTATACTATACCGACAAACCAAGGCACAGCTGAGGAAAAAGAGAGCACATGTACTGACAAGCAAGAGCATTGTTTGTTACACAAGGGTAATAAACTAGTACTACTACCAAAAAGAAATCCACTGAAACTGCTGATTGAGGAACCGACTCTTTACAAACCACATTATTCCACGATCCAATGAAACATCTTCATGAGAAATGACTGAGAGACGAAGAAAAATTGTATGATCTGCTATGAGTGCTCCGGTTTCGCGCCTCAATGCGACTTGCGGAGATCCGGGAACAGCCCGTGGATATGCTCCGGCATCAGATCGTGCCTTGTGAGAATCCCAACAATGGGAGGTCTCTGCGTGAAAACAAGAAAAAAAAAAGCTGTTATCGACATGTATTTGAAATTGAATATAACCGGAAAATCCAGCTGCTTTAGGAACTTCATATCATACAAACAAAGAATCTGCAGTAAAATATTCAAGGACTGGAGATAGAGGTGTCTCACCCCTGGGGTCTTCGGCACAACCAGGAGGTGTCTTAGCCCTAGTGCCCTGAAAAGGACCGCAGCCTTTGCAAGTGACATTGTCTCAACCACCGTGTAGGGCGAAGTATTCGTGATCGGATGGAGATCGACATACATCTCCATTTCTTCATCAGTGAAATCCAGGTCCTCGATCTTCAGACCTTTCCCGGAACCGGGCTTGGCAAAGTCAAACGCACCAAACCTTCGCAACACAAAGCTACCGCTTGTTTTCGCCTTGTCCTTCATGAAGGTCCTGCCTTTAAGCAGAACCAGCAGATGTGATCTAAGCACCAGCCCAACCAGCTCTGGAGATTCTGTTAGAGGTGGCTCATCGACCACCGGAAATCCGTTGTGGCCCGTGATCTTCAACGCTTGAACGATGTTGCCCACCCTCTCAACACCTGAAAAGGAGATCAGTGGCCCAGACACGACGTCACCAGCTACCAGGTGCCTCATGTATGGCTCAGCATGAGCCTCCATGAATGGCAAACCTTTCATCACCACAATCTGATCATAAACCCCTTTGTTGAAGCAATCGGCTATGGTCTTCGATATCAGAAGGACGAGCATGACCAGAGGGAGCATATGGAGTTCATTAGTGAGCTCCAGGAGGATTACGCAGACTGACACGGTCATCCTCATTGTTCCGCCAAGGAAAGATGCAGCACCAAGCAGTGCAAAGAGGCCTGGATCAAGATCAGAGATCGGGCCAAGAAGTGTCCCAACTATGCGTCCATAGGTAGCCCCAGCAAGTATTACAGGGATAAAGAGACCAGATGGGACAGCAATACCATATGTCACCAGACCGAGGCAGTAAATAGCGATGAAGAATATGAAGAGGCTAGACATGTGGAACTCGTTCGCGGTGCCACGGCTGAAGAGATTGCGGATGGCATCATCATTTGTGTTGAAGAAAAGTGATGCCAGACCATTATAATGACCAGGCGGACACTGGAAGCTTTTAAAATTCCCAGAACGGCCGATAGTGGGGCATTCCTCCATGGAACCAACAGGGCATGGAGTGCATGAAGCAAGCCAAGGGAGCCCATAGGAGCATGCCGACGTGATAATTGATATTGTGATGGTGAGAAGGATCTTTAGTGGAGCACCTCTCCTACATGGATACATGATAATGTAAATGAGATTTCGTTTTGAAAGTGAAAGAATTATTTTGCAGAAGTACATCAATGTACTTACTCATTGATAATACTGTAGACACGAAGAATCCTATCCAAGAGAAAGTTGAAGAGGCCTCCAAAGACGCCGCCAATTATTCCAAGGACTACTATTGCAATGACATCTTGGGTGCCGTATGTCGGGACGTTTGAGCTAAGGTCAAACATAATCAACCCTCCCTGCCCAAACAGACCACATTTTCCACTACGACAGACCTCGATCAGGGCCCTCAACACGACAGCAACAACAGCAGTTGTAAAGAATGTTCTCCACAGAAGAGCACTTCGCCACCTAAATAAACAAAAGCAGAGAGTCATGGGAAAAGCAAAAAAAAAAGACGTGCATAACTGTATTAACCACGTAGGGACGTGAAAATAAAGAAAGAATTCCGTATCATTGAACTACCATATCCATTATTTAATAGGACACGATAGGGTTTAGAAACCCATCCAATCAATAGATTCTCCGCAATTCTCGTTCATATGAATTAAGATGGATGCAGATAAGACTTTAAATTTTCTATCTAAAATGTTATTCAGCTCGAAGTCGATAAATCAGTATACATATTCCCTCTATAGGTCTAATTAAGAATGGACAATTTGTCTCGATATAGTGTGAAATTGATGTTTCTTTAGGTTAGCTCAAAACTATGCTAGCTAGTTATGAGAGGGTATATGTCATCTTACATAATCATTATGCAGATAACGAAATTAAGTACTCCCTCCGACCCATATTAGTTGACTCAAGTTTTTTAGATTCATATGTATCTAGTTAAGTATTTAGTCTAGATGCATCCGTATCTAGACAAAGTTGAGTCAAGTAATATGGGTCGGAGGGAGTAATTGACTTTATAGTATGGACCAATGCTCACAGTCTGACTTGTTTCCACCCTTAGACCCACTTATTCCTTCCACAAAAGAGATTTGTCCATTTTCAACAAATTGTCTTATCAGGATACTGAAATGTGGTCTATAACATTGTCATATCAGGCTTAGATTATGGAAGTTAGTATATGACATACCCAGTGGTTATGAACGCTGCAGGTAATTTTTATTACTAAAAATTTGAAGTTTCAAAGTGGTAACTATAAACAAAATTATCATAAATGAGAGCACATATGACAATATTATTATCTGCAATAAAGTTTGAACATGAATATCTTGAGAAGGGATAGAGATGCTACCATGATGCTGCTTCCTCGAGAGCAAAGAGTACACCACCAACAGGCGCACGAAATGCTGCTGCCACTCCAGCTGCTGCACCACATGTAATCAAATCTCGCCTATCCCTATCATTCTTAAAATATTTCAGCCAATTGCAGGTAAGATGGTACTTGCGTGATCCTCCCTGACCAAGCAAGTTGGCAATGCATGCCCCTGTATGTACCATGGGACCTTCTTTCCCAAGTACAAATCCAGCTGAAACTCCAAGTATTGAACCAAATATCTGCGACGTAATTGAACAAAGTTCTAAGAACAGCACAATTTTGCAGTGGCATACAGTCAGCAATTTTTTTTGTCCCGGTCTAATAATATGCCAGCTACAAATGAGCTAGTTATACATCACTTTATGTTCAAGTTATCGACCATATGCGCTGCAACTGAATCTAAAATACTCTTTAAACTTTCACAAGGTTCAGAACATAGTAGGTTGCCTTTAGCATCACAAATCTGAAGAAATCTCAATGACTCTAGACATTTTCTGGAGTTTCTGACAAAATAAAACTAAAATGAAATACTGATTACTGTTCTCGTGTATTTTGTGGAGTGGGCTACAGAGAAAGGGTACTGCCGAGTTCCATCTATGTCAATTACTCCCTCTGTTTCAAAATATAAGATGTTTTAGCTTTGTAAAGCAAATGTATCTAGATTTCTTTTAGTGTGTAGGTTCACTTCAAACCGAAATGAACCTATACACTAAAAAAAGTCTAGATACATTTACTTCACAAAGCTAAAACATCTTATATTTTGAAACGGAGGGAGTAGATTATTCTTCCACGTTATTTAGTTTCTATAGAAGATTGGGTTTTGGTTAGGAAGGCCTGTAAACAGCAGTACAGGTAAATCACCATGGCTGGAAAGAAATCAGAGAATCTCTAACTGCTCATCCAGAAATCTGAAACTAATACATCCAAGGACAAACAAACTTGTTTGACATTTTAAAAAGTATTTATTTCCTATACTACCTAGCAGCACTGAAAAGGTATCAGGAGGTTCTGTCACAAGCATGAAAAGCATTTCAGAGCAATTCTAGGAATGTTCCAATTAATCTATAAGATACACTAGCATTTTTTTTTGGCAGTATACTCTCTTTTTTACACTGAGATGATGTATTAATACTTGAGAGTAACAAATGCTACATGTTTATTCTGAGTTAAGCCTTACCTTCACAAAGAGTGTGCTGGGAGCTAAAATAGAGTAAGCATCAACTCCATTAAGATATGCCTTAACTTCAGGGATACCAGAACCAGCAGCAGCAGGTGCTATATAAGCGCAGATCGCTGCAGCAGTAGCTCCCAAGACAAGATTGCAGCCTCCATATGCCAAAAATGCTGTGAAGTACCTGCACTGGAAGAAGCACACAATCGACAACTTCACATTACCCCTTCGCTGTAAATCAATAAACACTATGGAGAACTAGTAGAATGTATAAAACTACACCTTATGATAAAATAGCAAAAGCATCAGGGTGAAGCTTTACCTCTGCTGGAGCATAAGATCACCTGTGAGCAACAATTTGAATCCAGCAATATTTTCGACTGCAAGGTTGTTGAAGAAACCAACAAGTCCAGTCAACAAGCCAATAAGAAGAACCAGTGCCCATTTCAGAACAATATACTGAAATATCTGCTTCTTCTTTCTTGATCGCCAATCTTGCTTGAAAAGATCATTCTCCACAATTCTGAAACAGAGCACACGGAATTTCAAGAGTGAAACTAATTAAGACACTTACTGGCATACAGTGTGCATCTTGTACAACTACACTGGTATTTGTTTCTCATCAAAATTTGATCGTTGACTTGATTACAGAGGTGATATGAGGACCTCTGCAGGTGGAATTTTTTAAAAGCTTTCTTTTATCTTACTTTTGCATGTTACGTTCAGTTAATTAACATCTAAATTCATCGAAACTTTCGTATTTACTACAGCGTACAAACACGTTACTGCTCTGTTTGTGTTAAGGGATAAAATCCCCCGTCCCTCCCTCTCTTTAGGGCCTCTTTGGTTCAAAGGATTTTCAAAGGAATTGGTAGGGTTCCAATCCATAGGAACTTTTCCTATAGAGTCCATATGGTTCAGAGGAATGAATCCTCCAAAATTCCAATGGACTGCTTTCCTACGCTTGGAACCGCATTGGAATTTCCAGCAAGAGGTTTGACTTATTGGCAAATTTCCTATGTGTCTATGACATGTACTCAATCTCAATAGAAAATTCAGGTGTTTTTCTAGTGGTGCAAGCAAACAACTTCTGCCATGCCACTTTTTATTCTGCCATTTTCTTATTCCTTTGTTTTCAAAACAGTGGATTTGTGCAATCAGTTCCACCCTTAGCAGTACTATATATAGCAAGTGTCCGTTTGAATATTATTTGTAGGGACGCTTAAGAAAATTCCTGTAACTGGACCAGTAAAAATCCTAATAATAGTAGTAATAGGTTAGGCTCCATTTGGCAGCTTGATTTTTGTAAATCCAAAGTATTCCAAAACGATGGTATTGCTATGCCTGGGCATTAGAAACTTCAGTTTTAACAAAACCAGAGTTTTCGGAAAAAAGAGGTCCAGACCTCTTTCTTTGATAAGGCAAAAATAACTCAGTTTTTGTAATACCACGGTTTCAAAACTATGGTATATTTTATTGTATCCAAACAGGTCAAAGTTTGCAAACTGAAATATTTTAATAAACTGGGGTATCTTCCAAATACTGAGAAAATAACTGTGTTGCCAAACAGACCTCCTTAAACGTGGCAATCTCCATTCAGCACTTACTATCCGGTGCAAACTCAATTCTCAATTTCGGCATTGTTCTCAATGCCTGCTAGTACTATCTTGAGTTCTTTACAAAGTTCAATACTAAAAGGATCCATAGAGGATCACGTCTTTTTCCACCGAAGGATCGCGAATCTAACAGAAGATGCTACTACTAGTACTGCTGTAACTTTATTGTGTCCAAGTCAAACAATAAACTAACCGTAAGGATAACTCATCATCGAGATCATAAAAAGAAGGAGGAGCAGTGTGGTTCACGGGAGCGGGGAGAAAGAGGGAGGCGTACTCGTAGTCGAGGCTCTCGATGGGGAAGACGTTTGCCCCGACGATGGCGATCTGGGAGGTGGTGTTCATGGTGCGCTTCCGCAGCAGCGGCTCTCGCGGGCCGCCGCCGTCGTCGTCGTACCGCAGCAGCGCCGCCTCGCGCGCGCCGCCGTCGTCGTCTTCGAACCGCGGCAGCGCCTCGGACGAGCCGTTCCACGCCGCCGCCGCCGCGCCGCGCCCGCTGCCGTCCATGCTCTCTATGTCGTAGCTGAAGCTGCCGTCCCGCTCCGGCGGCGCGTGGTTGCCGTCCATTTTTTCCGCTGCTGTCGGGGTGGCCCTCCTTGGGGTGCCTGCCTGCATTTTTATTGAGGCGCGTGAGCGACAGAAATGGCAACGAGTGAAAGAGGGAAAATAAAAAAGGAAACCGGGAATTAAATCTTGGCGAAATTGCGTCACGGCACGTGCCCAAAAATAAATAAATGAGTATTTCGCAGTGATAAAAAAATCTGTGTAAATCGACTGGAAAAATCACGTCCACTGGTTCAGCTTGGGAAATAAAATTTGTACGTGCATAACCCGGGAGGCGAAATTCTTGCGCTCCGCCGCGAAAAGACGGGGCACGAGATACACGAGCCAGCGAACGGAACGGGCCATTTCCGTCAGCGTTTCTTGGCACGGGAAATGCCAACCGCCGAGGCATTTTCGCCAGCACTGCACAGCGACGTGACAGGCGCGGCGCACCATGGGCGGTCGGCCGCGCCTACTTGTCACGCACGGTGACCCGTCGCAGCATTTTCGCCACACGATGGTTGAACTGAATCTCCTCCCTAATATAGCGGGCTGTTTTTTCGCTGTCTCGCTCGCCTGGTCCCGTCTATCGTCAGGTGTTTCACCGGAAAAAGAAGTAGAGGAAGAAAGGAAATGTGATGAAGCAGACGGACCACCCTCCTAAGTCCTAACACGATCATGGTCATGGTCACGTAGCCGTGCCGGCGAGGCCATGATATCCGTCGAGGAACATCTGATCTACTCCATCTACTTAGCGAAAAAGCGCACGACAAACAAACGGCAGCGGCTAGCACGCCAG
The DNA here is from genome assembly GCA_030063025.1 of Avena longiglumis. Lineage (NCBI taxonomy): Eukaryota > Viridiplantae > Streptophyta > Magnoliopsida > Poales > Poaceae > Avena > Avena longiglumis. The sequence continues at coordinate 536,335,356 of CP125976.1, forward strand.
CGTCGAATCAATCAACGGAAGAGGAACAGTGTGAGATTATGGATGGCCTCTGCCAACCTAGACTGTCAGGTCAGATCAGGCAGGATCAGCGTGGGAAGCTTCCAATCATGGGGACTTTTGCATGATAGTATTTCTCGAGGAATGAGGCTTGGGCAGAAGGGGATCGAGGGAGAGACCGACGCTCTTGTTTGGCCCGGAGATGGCAATGAGCCAGAGATAAGATCTCCCTTTTCACTACTGATGAAGCTGAATCCCCAAAGTGGCTTGTGCATAAAGAATTTCAGCAAGTAGGATTAGGACAGAAGAGTATCCACACAGGCGGGCATAAAAAACACCAACCAATGGTATCTCTCTGTCAGCCTGTGCTATCCGCCCAAGACGACAGAACCACCACGTGTAAAAGTTGTCAGATTCCCGCTTCCATAGGACAAATCAGGTTCGAGATCCTTCGCAAAAAGTAAAAGGCAGAACATCGACTAGTCCACACGTCGCCGCCGCTCGCGTCGCGGCCAGCCTTTGCCAACACCCTCACGGCACAAATGGCTCTGCCATTGTTAATTAACCTAATCGCACTTGTTAGGTGAACCCAATCATGGTTAGCTTTACAGGTTAATCAAGGAACGTAATAGTATAGTCAATCGATCTTTATCATTCCTAGTTCCTACAAGTGGACAAGAGGACAAGAGCGAGGTGTGCAAGTAAATAAAGGAGAGTAATCGCCTCATCCTGCTCCACTCAAATGGTAAACACAGCCTAGTTAATCCTTTCCGGATTAGTTAATTCTGCCAGTTCGCGTCTCGCATATATATTCCGTCTGTCTCTACATGGGTTTCCTTTGCTTATGATTTACTACTCCCTCCGTTCAATAATAATAAGACATTCTAGTTTTTTTTAAATCACATGTATCTGAACATGGTTTTAATGTGTAGGTTCTCTTGTTTTGGAGTATATATATATATATATATATTCTACTTTGAAAGATCTAAAATGTCTTACATTTGTAAAGGGAGGGAGTAGTACTAGTTCATGGCGATCTGGATTATTTTTTCTAGAAAATGCAAGTTCCTTTGGTTCCAAAATTGCATGGTCCATCCGTTTGCTTCCGCATCGCAATCTCACTTCACAGGCAGGAAGGCCATGAGGAGTGAGACCCACTGATTGATGCATGGAGACCACTGGTAGGGCCCGCTAATGTGGTCGCACCAGGAGGCTACAGACCCTTCGGATCCATTCCATTCCAGCTTGGCCTTCCGCCGGCCAATCCAACCGCTAATTACACCCATCGATCGTGCAAAGGTAGCTATACTCGATCTACCAGCATCCCGAAGCTGCTGCTCCGGGGAGAATCAACCGGCCGCACGGCAATTGATTAAGCAGACCGCCGGCGACCACCCCATGAATGATCTCTCTTGACAAAATTGGGGCGGACGACGACGATCGAAAAGGGCGAACGGAATGCGAAATGAAGAAGTAGAGATTACCTAACGGCCTTGACCCTGCCGGTGCAGCAGTTGATCCGGCCAAGAACAGCAGCTGCGATGCCCCCTTTCCCCTCCTCCGGTAGCGAGAGAGCGACCCCCTGCTCTGCTCCTCCCCGTGACCAAGGCTGGCGGAGAGAGAGAGAGAGAGAGAGAGAGAGAGAGAGAGAGAGAGAGAGAGACGGGAAGAGGAGACGTACCCGCAAGGCCCCGGGGAATGGATAGAGGCTCGTGAAGAAAAAAGGTGGAGGGAGAAGAGGGCGGGACAAGTCAGTCAGGGAAGAAACAAAGAGATCTCGCGCTCGTTTAAGTACTCCTGGGCTCGCCCTTGGCTTAAACTTAAATTAAAATCGGTCGATGAGATACCTTCCTTCCCTGGCGACTGGCGTGCACTGGATAGGTTCCATCTGAGGCCGGCTCCATCCGTCATCCGAATCATGGCGCGGACGTGGAGCCTGCTGTCCTGCTCGGGAACGTGTCCCCCGTGGCACCGCCGCGGTCTGCGGACCGGACCCGCGCCTGGGCTCTGCCACCAGTTGACCCCCCCCGCTCGCTAGGTGGACGGCTGCGATCGCGGCAAACCCACGTCTGATCTGACTCCCCCCCTTCGCCGGTTCTCGTCGGTGCTACTGTACTGTTTTCTTTACCGACTTTTCATTTATCTCGTTTTCTTTTCTCCGGCCTTGTTTTGGTTCTCGTCGGTTGGTTCTGAACTTTTCTTTCCTGTTGGCCGGCTTGATAAGTTCAGAGCTGCGACTGTGCTTTTGCTTGCCGACCACCGGAGACAGGGCCCGAGGCATTATCATCCTATAGTTCCTACGAACTTGAACCATGACGTGATAAGTAGCCCGACGGTTGCATGCGTCACGGGGCGGCCTCGTTGTCAAATTAATTGAGCGCTGATAGGACGGGACGAGTCTTCTGAAAGAGAAGGGCAAAATGTTGACAGCAGCTAGAGCGCCAGAGGGATCTACAAGGGCTGAGGCGTGAGGAGGGACGCTTCGACGTAGATACGAGGTAACCCCGCAGACAGACGCACTGATAGTGTACACCGATCACCGTAACATCATACTACATGGTACATGTGGGGCAACTTGTATTAGTAGCAGACAATGGAGAAAAAATATACTACTTAAGCAGCTGGTAGCTTCTAACTGAACTGTGTATTATTGAGCTGGCAACGTTGCGATGGATGGATGGATGGATCGCGAGGAGTCTGAACGTGGAGCAGGGTGTCTCTGTCTTGCGACTGACGTCTAAACGTATGAGTTTTCTGGTCCCGTGTGGTCATATCCTAACGCTAACGGAGCCGAATGGTCGACAATTGACACATTGCTCTGTTGATCCAAATTCTATAAAGTATAGGCCAATTTTTGACGAGTGGGGCGAGACTCATCGCCGGAAGGCTTGGGGCAAGCGCAACGAGTCTGAAGTTGGCCCACACCGTGCCCAACGGGACGCCTTAAGGTGACGACAGCCCCGCAGACTGACGGATTGAAGACCTAGGTTTTCACCGATATATAAACCCTTATAAGCGTCAGGTTTGAGAACAGATCCGCGAAATCCGTTGTAAACACTCATCGATATAGTGAAGTTTACCCGACGTCCGTGGTTTTTTCTTCTTTGTTGGAGAGCTTTTCACGTTAAATGCGTCCCTCACATGTTTTTCGTTCTTCGTTATCTTCTTGTCGCAATTGTAACATTGCCGATGTTACAATCATCCACATCTCAAGGAGTACGTGCCCTAGTCCAAATCATAATAACGTATTCGAGTGCCCATTCTTACAGTAACAAATTAAACATGCATGTACGTAGGATTGGATGAATCTTCCAAACCCATCATACACACATCTCACTATGCATGATCTGTGGCACGACGCGCGCATGTGCTCCTCCGAGGATCCCAGGCTAAGATGGATTGGAGGTTTGATTTGCACACCCCATGTAGTGCACATGGAGACAGACTATGTATATAGCTGCCTGTGACGATGTACCTCGGCAGTGCCACATGGACATGATCGCGCGTCCATGTGACAATGGGCCATTTCGCACGCCAGCGTTTTCCGGGTGATCTGTACGCGTATCATGCATGGTCGCTCATTTGTAGTGGAGCATTTATGATGGCTCGGGAGCAATTACTTGTAGCATCTTGGTGAACTGATTTTTTTTCTGTCAAATTTTTTACTCAATTTTTAGCGGGAGGTTGATGCGTGAGCTCGGATACTCTGGTTGTTTCCGGCGTATTACGAGGGCCACATTGCACTGGACTCAACTACCACTCGCTAAAATTACGAAAAACATGTTTTTTCTCTTTGACACTGAGGAGTTGATCAATTGAAAGGAAACATTTCCTTGTTTTGTAGGACTTATGATTTTTTTTTCAAAATAAATCTATTAAAAATTTGTGGATAAGCTTAATATTTACGACAATAAAAGTTTCTTATAATATTAAAACCAAGATGCCAAATCATGTTGTTTATGCTCTTATCGCCGAGGCGTTGATCTGATAAGCTAAAGATTTCACTGGATAAGCTATACATTTCACGTGTGTTCATGCTAAGCACGTACTACCGCACTGACTCATGTACTAATACAGATACGAATATCAGTGGTTGACAGAAACAAAAAGTAGAAGTTATTCTAGATGATGGAGTACATGCTTCAGACTAATTTAGCTCGTATTTCTAAGAAATCTCCGTGTTGTATTAGTCATTCACACGAATAATTTTCTAAGATTTTAGTTTCACATGTGTGGTGACCCAGCACACCACTATATGTTCAAGTTATTGACATAGTACTTACGAAACACCGTTCTGTATATATTACGTCCCTCAGAATGATATAACATGAACATTATAGGTCCAACTTCTCATATATTCATAGTCACGGTTCAAAGGTGTACAAACGGTTCATGATCCTCTTTAGTCCAACGAGGATTCACATTTGATTTCAAATTCAAACTAACTAGCTTTAGAATCAAAGAAACTATTATGTTTAGTACCATCGGAGCTCAACAACTTATTTAGTAAAGTTCTACATTGTTCGGATCATCTAACTTATTCTAATTTGCCTTGTGTGAGGCTCGGTTTCTAAGCCTTCTATGCTCCATAATCTATGCTTTCAACGTCTCTGGACAGATCTGGTTCCTCATAGTAGTTCTCTCCCTCCTCGTGGTCTTCACTGGTATCCTCTTCTACCTTCTCATAATCTAAGCAAGGGTTAAGAAGGTACCGATGAGTATGAGCGTACTCAGCAAGTTCTACCTATTTGGGTGTTTGATGCTCTATCTACAGTCGTGGACCAGGCATTCTAGTCTCATCCATCCTTTGGCGATGGTCGGTGAACTACTACTTTCTTTCTAGTTTGTTTGCCAAATCATCATGTTTGTTTGGTAATTGATTTTTTTTGTCCTGCGCTCACTTTTTCAGTGACAAGTGGCTTAGTATTATGACGTATTTTTATGAAGCTATTCTTTTGTTATCCAGTGATCATTTAATCTTGCTAGTTTATTATCACTAAGCAAGTCTTCTTTACTTAGTGTTAGAATTAAGATGGTTTGATGAACTGTCAAGAGTTCAACAAGATCATCCAAACTTTGGTTCTCTAAAAAGGGTCCAACAGCTTTAGGTACTATTGTTGAATCTTCTAGTTAGCTCAATTTCTTATCATGTTCATTTGTGTTTGGTTATGGTTCAGTTTCTACTACCTAGATTCATCTACTGCTTCTGGACTGTTGATGACCGTATGATCATGATTGAATGCTTTATAGTTGCCTTATTTCCATTCTTATGCATTTATCACATTTGATGTTGTTATTGTGATTTGTATTTGCCTAAAACCCAAGGCTCAAAGGTCCAGGACTAGTTCTAAACTTTCGGATTGGATTCTAAATCAAATGGTCTCAACTCTAGTGGGACCAATATTTCAACCATAACAATATGGTTTATATGTTGTTTGTTTTACAGTTTTTAATAAAAGATATGATGATGACAGATTGAAGATGAGAAGGTTAGTAGATGGGTTTAGATATGATTTTCCTTTTATTCTTGTTATTTGCATTAGGATTTAAAATTCATGTAATTTTATTTATTGCTTCTCTTTGTAAGACACCTTGTAAAGGAATAAAGATTCAATTCTGATCATTGTCGTATATTCTTTATATTATTCTGAATTTTATCTATTTTGTGATCAGTATTTGAATTTAAACTCAATTTTGACTAATTCAAACTTCAATTATGAATTGAGTTCAATGCGTAGTATCCTAGTTCCTTTTAGAACTAGCATTGATATGGATGTTCATGTATGATTGTGTGAGACATAAGCTCTATTATTTCGCTTCTTAGAATTTCAATTTCAAATATTTCATGTTCAAATTTAGGTCAATTCCTTGTGATGACCTATTTTTAATTCATCAATGGACTAAATTTTAACACTTCAGTCATTAAAGTTCAAACGTGAAATTTTTAACACACGCTACTAATGACATCGACACTACACTTCTACTCATCATTACTACTAGTAAATATCGACAAGTCAAATGTATCGTCAGTGGGTTCCACCTTTATCACTACCGAGAGCCAGCCTCACATATCTTCTTCTTCACCTTTGTACCCTTCGCAACATAGAACTCGTACCCTCCTACATGAGCTCCGGATGCGCTAGTCGTAACCTAGCCATGAAAACCTCGTCGAACTGGTGGGCGGTGATCTGTTGTTGAATGAGGGAGTGTGCATTCTCCTCTTTGTGGGATGCAACCCATACTTCATCTGGAGCAAGGAACTCTGCCTTCTGCCAGCTCTTCATGATGGGGAAGTTGGCCTCATAGTGTGGCCGAATGTACCTCCACATCGTGGCGTCGTACATGTCGTGGCCTCCTCTGGCTCGTCGAAGGTGTCGAGCCACACATGTCGGCTGTCTTTCGAAATCCCGTGGACGATCGCAACCGACCGCCACAAAAGCCGGTGGAGCTCTTTATGTGGTAGTGCGGCGACATTCCTTGCTCGACCTGACAGCAGTGGGCGAGGCAGTGCGGCGCAAGAAAATCTTAATTCAACGATGATTCGGGTAGAAACAACGAGGCGGGAGCGGTGTTACTGTTGGTCGGATCCAACGGAGAATCGATGTGGCGATGGTGTATTTGGACGTGTTTGACAATAATACGGCGGTGGCAACTATGGGAGGGAGCAGGCCTGAGCCCACAGGAGTGCGGCCCGTGCGGCACAGGTCCCAAAATTCCGAGGGGCCCAAAATTCTGGTATAAGCCTGTATAGGTACATGCGGCAGAAAAAATTGAACATCTTTCCTTGCGTGAGAGCCTGTGATATGCAATCTAGCCTGTGGCCTCTGTGAACGAAAATGAAAAGGCCGGAGGGACCGACCTTACCTGGGCTGGGCCTTGCACGAGGCACCAAAGCTAGACTACCTCGCGTTCCATCCACGCTGGAGCTTGGTCGCCTGGACGAGACTAGAATCGCCACTCGTGGTCACATGGGCGTCAGTTCATCTTCTCGCAGAGAGCTAGAGGCGCGAATCGCCAATCTCTTTCTTTGTCTGATTTTCTGCCGATCCTCAAAACTGACTGCGTTTCCAATCCTTCTAGGTGCGTGCAGCCTTTCCACATCTGCATATTTTTTCTTTTCTTCTCCCATCTCCGCTGAAAGGACTATATCTTCCCATGATTTTTTTTTTGGTGTTAAATGACAATCCCAACCTTGTTTTTAACTGTGCTCTTGAGTTTCAGGGGAAACGTCGTTGTTGTCTCAGTGTATTGTGATGGATGCTCTCTTGTGATCTTTTGAAGACGGTGGCCTTTTTAGTCTTCTCCTAGTTTCTTTCTGGTTGATGTTTTTAGGTCACCGTACTATTAAGAGGGGGTCCATGTTGGAGGGCTGTGGGAAATCACTTGTTTTTGCACAAACCTATATGCACTGCCACAGCCATCCCATTATTCCGTGAGAGAGAGTTTTTTCCTGTTCTGTTGGGGCCTTTTGTGTCTCACCGGAACTTCCGGTCATAGGCCGGAAGTTCCGCTCAAACCTTTTTCTGCAGACTGTTCAGCAGTTTGTTCCGATGCTAGTTCCGCCCAAGTTCCGTGGCGCTCAAGAACCTTCTACGTGTTGAAGTGTGCTAACTTGGCCGGAACTTGACCGGAACTTGCTCGGAACTTTTCCTAGCAAAAGTTCTTGAGCGGAACTTCCGCCTGAAGGCCGGAACTTCCGTCGACTTCGCCATGACCGAAGTTCATCGCCCGCCCAAGTTCCGGTGAAGGCTCAGAAAGTTTCTGTTTTGAAACATGCTATTTGCCGGAACTTGATCGGAACTTGATCTGAACTTGCTCGGAAGTTCACCGGAACTTCCGGTTGCGCTTCAGGAGCAGGCGTCAACGGTCTGATGACCGTTGGAGCCAGGCTCTGGCGGAACTTCCGGCCTCCCACCGGAACTTCTGGTGAGGTCGCGGGTCAGAATCGGTTCGAGGCGAGGGCCTATTTAAGGCACCCCTCTTCTTCCTCCCATTCTCTCAGAATTTTTCTCTCTCCTCCATTAATGCTTGAGCTTCACCTCACTAGATATCTCTCTCTAGCCACTCAAACGACCTGATCTTTTGAGAGGTGAGGGAGGAGACCTAGATCTACACTTCCACCAAAGAAGATTTGATTTCCCCCACCCATCCTTTGTGGATCTTGTTACTCTTGGGTTTCTTGGAACTCTAGACGGTGTAGGGCATCCCCGGAGCTGAGGCATGTGTTGTAAAGCTTCGAGGTGTCGTTGAGGTCCTCCAATTCAGTTGTGGAGCCTCCCCCTCAACCTTGGTGTAAAGGTTTCGGTTGGCGCCTTCAAGGTCACCGGTTAGTGGATTGTGAGGCCTCCTTTGTGGGGGAGCTCACCGGAGAAGAAGGTGAGGCCTTTGTGGCGCTCGGGTGACCTTGTGTGGCCCCGACACCTCTCCAACGTAGACGTAGCTCCTTGGGAGTGAACTACGGGAAATTACATCTCCGTGTCCCCTCGCCAGTTACTTCGTTCCCTTCCTTTACTCCTCGCTATTTACTGTTTTTGTGGTTTGTGTTTTCTTTCTTGCATTTAGGTTGCTCACTTAGTTGCATCTCTAGATAACTTCTTTTCTTGTTGAGCCTAAAAGTGTGAATCAAATTAAAATTGGTAGACGCCTATTCACCCCCCCGTCTAGTCGTATCAAGTCGGTACTTTCAATTGGTATCAGAGCCCAGGCTCTTATTTCGGGCTTTACCGCCTAAGAGACTATGGCCGACGAAGGGGGTAGTGAAACTGAAAAAGCCAAGAACTTGGCCACTATGGATGACCTCAAGCAATTGGAGTCATCCATGATGTCCAAGTTCGAGGAAATGATGACTCTCTTGCAGTCCCTCAAGCCAAACCCCATGGTTGCTATTGACACACCCCAATCCAACGAGGTTCCTCCCACATTCGTGTCCGCCCGGGGTAACTCATGGCGGCCACCACTCATTTGGGACTTGGTTTTGTTGCTCAAACCTCTATCAAGGTTCCAAGTGAGAACATCGAGGAGCCCGAGAACCCAACTTCAAAAGGGGAGAATGGAGGAAAGGACTACTCAAGGCATTCCCCACGAAGTACACTCCGGATCCACCCATTCCCATGCCACACATTATCCCTCAAGGAGCACCACCTATGCTAGATACGTCTAATTTCGCCAATTGGCAATATCTAATGCGCTCACATATTTCCAGCTCATCCATTGAGTTAATGAGGATTGTGGAGGATGGATTCTTCCATTTGACCCAAAGAAGTTGACACACGAGGTGAAGTGGTGGACAAGCAACTCAATGCTACAGCTTTGGGAATGATTCAAAAGGCCTTGACTCCAAAGGATTTTGCTCACATTCGCCAATTTGACACTGCCAAGGAAGCTTGGGATCAACTCACCGAGCTCTTCGTTGGGAATGCTAGCATCCAAAGCTCCAAGTTTGACGAGATCAACAACGAAAAGCGATGGTTTCGCAATGCAAGATGATGAGACCCCTGAAGACATGTATAGGCGCCTTAAGGTCCTTTGTTCCACTATGAGGGACCTTGGGGCTCACTATGTTGATGACAAGTTTATGAAGAGAAAGTTCATTCAAGCTCTTCTCCCATTTGAAGAACAAAAGCTCAACTCTATCAAGGGAAGAACCAACTTTCACTTAATGACCTCCCAAGAAGTCTTGAGTGAAGTAATTTCCATGACTATTGCTAAGAAGAATGCGGAGTCCGCTCGAGCTAGAGCCATTGGATCAACAAAAGTGAACCTTGCTTTGAAGGCCAAGGCTATTGAAGTTGATGATGATGATACATCAAGTGAGTGGTCTCAAGAAGATCTCAAATGTGCCTTCAATGAACATCTAGCTCTCGCTTCAAGGGCCTTTTGGAACAAGTCCGGATTCAAGTCAAGATCAAGGGACAACTCAAGATTCAACTCACCCAACAAGTCTCCCAAAGCAAGATCATGCTACAATTGCAATGACAAGAGTCACTTTGTGGCCAAGTGTCCCTTTGAGAAACGTGAAGACAATGGTGGTCGTCTCATTCGCAAGGTCAAGTCAAGATCTCCTCATCCCATAAACAAGAACTACACCATTAAGAACGCCACCAACAAGGAACGAGCAATTGTGGTCCATGAAGAAAATCTTTCGGGCACGGATGAAGATGATGATGATGAAGGTCATGGTGGAGAGATTGTGGGGGTTGCTGCTATTGCCACTACCTCAACTCCACGTCTATCCCTCTTCGACTCGCCAAATGAAAATGTCATCTCCTCCAACCAAAAGTGCTTCATGGCCAAGGCCATCGAGGTATCACCGAAACCCACTCCTCAACCCATCTCTAGTGAGCCTTCCTCTCTTGATCTTGTTGGTCTAGAGGTGAAGAAAGAGATGATTGACATGTGTGAATTTGTTGCTACCTTAGATGAAGAAACTAAAACCGCTTTGAGTCCTTACTTGCACAACTTGAAAATGCTAGAGATGCCTTAGATGAAAAGGAAGAACTTCTTGACTTGCTAAGTAAAAATGAAAGAGATGCCGATGAAATTGCCTCTCTCACTCAAAGTCTTGAGGATGAACAAAATATGAGAATTAATCTTGAAGAAAATGTGTCTAAGCTTGTAGATGATCATAACAACACTTTGACCTCTACTATTAAAGAACGTGACCATGCTCTTGCTTTGATTAAGGTTCTCAAGAAAGAAAATGCTGAGTTTGTAGGTGGTCATGATAAGACTCAAGAGGAGCTTGAGAAACTCCAAAGGGAACACAAAGCCTTGGAGAGTAAATTCTCAAGTCTTTTTGAGACTCATGAACAGCTTCAAACTCAATCAACTTGTGATCTTTCTAAGTCTTCCGCTGTGCAAATTATAGACTTGTCTAGCTCTCCTAACCCTTGTTGCAAGCATGAGCATCTCATAGAGGAGGTCAAGGTTTTGAAGGATCAACTTGCCAAGACTAAGAAGAAGAAGAAGAAGAAGAAGAAAAAGAACAAGGGCATGGCCCAAGGAGTTCCAAATGGCCTAACCCTCTTGCAAAGTGACAACTTTGCCGGAAAGAACAATCCCTCTTATATTCTTTGCAAATCTTATGATGGTCATGTATATGCTAGATATGTGGGGACATCTTACACGCATGATTATCATTGGGCCATTTGGGTGCCAAAGGTTCTTGTCACTAACAAAAGGGGACCCATTGCAAAATGGGTACCTAAAACCAAGGATTGATTTTCTTGTAGGACTATGCTTCCGGCGGTTCAAAATGGGTGCTCGATAGTGGTGCCACAAGTCATATGACCGGAAGCAAGTCTATCATGACCGAGTTGAGACCCAATATTGCCAACACCATGGTCTCGTACGGTGACAAAACAAGCTCTCAGGTTTTGGGTTTTGGCAAAGTGGTGGTAACCCCGGATGTATCCTTGGTTGACGTCATGCTTGTCAAAACTCTTGGTTACAACTTACTCTCAGTTCGTGCTCTTGCTCTTATGGGTCTTTCTTCTTTCTTTAATTCTCATTCCATGATCCTCATGTGGAGCAAGTCTCTCAAGGTGGCTTTTGTAGGGTATGTAGAACATGACTTGTACGTGGTGGATTTTTCAGGGACCACTACTCCTCATGCTCTATGTCTCTATGCCAAAGCCGACAAGGGCTGGTTGTGGCATCGCTGCCTAGCCCATGTTAACATGAGAACTTTGCAAAGACTCCACTCCGAGGGCCACATCCTTGGAATTAACGATGTTTCTTTTGCCAAAGATCGTGTTTGCAGGGCTTGTATTGAAGGGAAGATGCATGAAACTCCTCACAAAGCGCTCAATCAAATCACTACCGAGAGATGTTTGGAGCTCTTGCATATGGATCTCTTTGGTCCTCCCTCTCATGATAGTCTTGGAGGCAAGAAGTATTGCTTGGTTATTGTGGATGATTTCTCAAGATACACTTGGGTGTTCCTTTTCAAGTACAAAAGTGAGACTCAACAAACCGTCATTGACTTTGCAAATGAGGTTCAACGGAAGCACAATGCAACTATTCTCTCTATTCAAGTGACAATGGCACCGAGTTCAAAAACTATACCTTGGATGAGTTTCTCGGTGATGAAGGAATCAAGCATCAATACTCCACTCCCTACACCCTCAACAAAACGGTGTTGCTGAAAGGAAGAATCGCACTTTGATGGATGCGGCTCGGTCTATGCTAGCTGAGTTCAAGTCTCCATACAACTTTTGGGCCGAGGCCATATCCACCGCTTGTCATGCAACCAACCGGCTTTATCTCCGCAAGAATAAGAACAAGACCCCCTATGAACTTCTCACCGGGAAAAAGCCTAATGTTAGCTACTTTCGGGTGTTTGGGTGCAAGTGCTACATTCTCAAGAAAGGAGTTCGGTGGTCAAAGTTTGAATCCAAGGCTCAAGAAGGAATTTTCGTTGGTTACTCAAATCAGTCCCATGCTTATAGAGTCTACAACAAAGCCAATGGAAGAGTTGAAGAGACGAGCAACGTGAAGTTTGATGAAAATCATGAGTCTCTTGTTAGGCAAGATGGTGTTTGTGATCCAAGTGATGAAATTCCTCCCAAGGCCATAGGAAGAATAGGTGTGGGTTTCCACCTCCCCATTGAGGATCCCCTTATGGACGAAGGAGAAGGACCAAGCTCTACTCAAGTGGAGCCCTCACTCTCACAAGATCAACTTGCACCTCAAGGACCTACCTTCTTGGCACAAGCTCCCTCAAGCTCGTCCGAAGCTTCCCATGCTCATGACTCTCCAAGATCTAAAGAACAAGATCTTCATCAACCTCATCATCCTCCCCAAGATGGGGCTCCTCCTCAATGTCACGTTTCTCCCCTAGGTCAAGCTCGTCGAGATCAAGATCAAGTCAATGATCCTCAAGGATCCTCTCCAAGTAATGACTCTGCCGAAGTGGAAATTGATGAAGATGACCCTCGTGTTCGTGCTTATAGTCAAGGGGGTGGCTCAATTGGTGGAAATGACCAAGTGGTAGCTCAAGAATCTCGAATTGAAGCACAAGCCTGTCGTCAAGCCTATCGTCTCGCCAAGCTTGTTCGAGATGGCCATATCCTTGATAATGTCTATGGAGATTTCAATAAAGGTTCCACTACTAGGAGGCAACTAGCTTCCTTTTGCTCTCACCATGCGTTTATCTCTCTTGTGGAACCACAGAAAGTCTTTGAAGCCCTTGAAGATGACGATTGGCTTGATGCTATGAACGAGGAACTTCACAACTTCAAGAGGAACAATGTTTGGACATTGGTTGATCGGCCCAAAGATTGTCAAAACGTCATTGGAACCAAGTGGGTCCTCAAGAACAAGTGTGATGTGAATGGTATTGTCGTGCGCAACAAGGCAAGGTTAGTTGCCCAAGGATACTCACAAGTTGAGGGCATCGACTACGGTGAGACTTTTGCCCCCGTTGCTCGCCTTGAATCAATTTGCATGCTCCTTGCCTTTGCTACCCATCATAACTTTAAATTGTATCAAATGGATGTTAAGAGTGCTTTTCTTAATGGTCCTTTGAAAGAGTTGGTATACGTCAAGCAACCTCCGGGCTTTGAGGATCCACTTTTTCCGAACCATGTCTACAAGCTCAATAAGGCACTCTATGGCCTCAAGCAAGCCCCACGTGCGTGGTATGATTGCCTTGGGGAGCTCTTGTTAGACCGTGGCTTCGAAGTGGGTCTTATTGATCCCACTCTTTTTACCAAGAAAGTTGGAGGCCACTTGTTCGTATGCCAAATCTATGTTGATGACATTATCTTTGGGTCTATTAACAAAACCTTTAATGAGGATTTTGCCAAGCTCATGACCGACCGCTTCGAGATGTCCATGATGGGGGAGTTGAAGTTTTTCCTTGGATTTGAAGTCAAACAATTGAGGAAAGGGACTTTCATCAACCAAGCCAAGTACATCCAAGACATGCTCAAGAAGTTCAAGTTTGATCAAGTTAAAGGTGCCAAGACTCCCATGCCAACTAAGGTTAATCTTGATCTCGATCCCAAGGGTAAGGAGGTGGATCAAAAACTCTATCGCTCGATGATTGGTTCTTTGCTCTATCTTTGTGCATCCCGGCCGGATATTATGTTGAGTGTGGGTATGTGTGCAAGATTTCAAGCCGCACTAAAGGAAAGCCACATGGTGGTCCAAGAGGATCTTTCGATATTTAGTTCATACCCCAAACTTTGGGTTGTGGTACCCCAAGGAGCCACTTTGATCCGATTGGTTACGGACTCGGACGGGCTGGTGACAAAGTGGGAAGAAAGTCAACCTCCGGAGCTTGTCGTTCTCGGAAGATCTTTGGTTTGTTGGTCATCGAAGAAGCAAAAGCGTGTGTCTATGTTCATCGCCGGTTAGTATATCTCGCCGCAAGTCAGTGCTCAATTGCTATGGATGAAGCAAACCTTGAAGGATCTTGGACTATCTTTTGACAAGGTGCCCCTTCTTTGTGACAATGAGAGTGCAATTTCTATTGCTCACAATCCCGTGCAACACAACCGGACCAAGCACATTGAGATTCGTCATCATTTCATTCGGGACCATGTTGCTAGAGGAGACATTTCTTTGGAGTATGTTCCCACCAAGGCAAATCTTGCGGATCTTTTCACGAAGCCTCTTGATGAAGCACGGTTCCGAGAGTTAAGGCATGAGCTAAATATCATTGATTCGAGCAATGTTGCTTGAGCCCTTGCACACCTACCCGTGTCTCAATGTGTATCTTGTTTGGATGTAGGCATGGATTTAGGGGGAGTGTAGTTCCTCTTATGAACAAACACTATCCCTATTATGCGCACATTAAAGTTCTCATACTCTATTGTCTCTAAAGGAGACCATTTGAGCTTCATGTTGAGTGTTGGTAATGAACCCAAGATATATCTTCGAGGTGTCAAGCCATTTACTCTTATATAAGGTGGTTTCGGCCACCGACTTCTTTTATTTGGTTCGTTTTTTTTTCGTGTTTATTTGTGTTTTTCTCGTTTTGGTGTTTTTGGTTCTTCACAGTTTGAGCTATCTATCCTAAGCCTTTCCTTACCTCAAGCCCTCTCTATTCCCTGCACAAGTTCCTCCTTGTTATCCTTTCCTGAGATGTTCCTATCGGTGTCAGCGGAACTTCCGGCCACCGACGGAGTTCGTCCACCGAACTTCCGTCCTCGACCGAACTTCCGGTGGTGCTCCCTGTCCTATATAAGTTGGGCCCTAGGGGAAAACGGGATCTTCTTCCTTTTTCCCCCCAAGACCCATCTTCTATCAGGAGCGCCGCCGGCCAGGACGTCTCCAAGAGGGCGCTCCGGCCTCCTCTTCTCCAACCGCTCCTCTCGATCTGCTCAGGATCCTTCCTCACCTCGATCTCCCGCCATGGACTCCGGTATTTGCCCTTAACTCCCTCCATTAATGGAGATCTTGCTCTCACCATGGCTTGAGTTAGGGCACACCTTGTCTAGGCTAGTTCTTTGGCTAGAACTTGTTGGAAGATCTTGGTAGGCCTAGGGTATCATGCTAGAGTAGATTGGTCCAATACATCCTTGGAAAATTTGTGCATTGGTGGTCTTTAGATCTACATCTAGGGAACTCCTGTTGAAACTGTTAGTTCGTGGCCTCACCGGAACTTCCGGTGAGCCACGACCGGAACTTCCGGTCTAGACCTGAAGTTCCGACGTTTCAGCGGAAGTTCCGGCTACACTTCATTTTCTTTTCCTGTTTGTATTTCTCCAATCTAACTCTTTTGTTTCCTCTTCCGAAATTGTGCACTTATCCCAACTTCCCTCCCTATTCTTGTTCTTTCTTCTCAGGGGAAGGAGAGACTCGCCAAGGCAAGCGTGCCCGCCGACCATCCGTTGACATTTCTCCTGAGATTGATGAGGAAGATGCTGAAGTTGTGTGTCCAACCACACAAACTTCTCGCTGCCAAGGTTGTTGCTTGCGTCTGCCGCCGTCATTCCGCAGGAAGAGGCCCGCTCTTTCTCGAAGGCCATCACGAGGCCGATATGACCAAAGCCAAGATTTCCAAGTGGACTCGAAGGCTTATGTCAGATCTGCATTACAGATCCCTACCTCGTGCCTCGTGATCGCCTCGCTTGGACCTCATTTTCACACACCGCCAGAATGATTTATGAAGAAATCTATGCATCAAAGAAGAAGTTCGTGGTTGCTCCTCGAAGTACATCAATGTGCCTCACATGGAAGAGAAGCAAGTCTACTTTGGGAGGCTCTTGATATCTGCAAGAAGTTTGACTGATTCTCTCATGGAGCACCGTCGAACTTTGATGTAATCGCTATTGCTCGTTCTACTCCACCTGTTTCTTCACATGCATTCCTCTCTTGAAGGTGAGATGAAGTGGATGACCGAGATGTGTACCTTACCGCTACTTGGGCTGAGTTTGAGCTCGGCTATCCCATTCACCGACGCGGAGCGAATGGTTGGCGTGTTCATGGTCCTACTGCTGCTGATCCTGAGGTTATGGGGCCTCTCTACATTGAAGGATGGTAAAGTGTTGGGTTTGTGAATCATCTGCCGACTTATGACATTATGCTAGGTGTACTTGAACACCATCTCTCCCAAAGTCGCAACTTTGATGACTTCATGGATATCAGTTGACCTCATGCATCGACTCATCTTCGCCACGACATCGACAGTTAATGGATGTTATGCACTTCATCCACTCGAGATGTGGGGGCTCTCATCAAAGCGCTGCATCTATGCTCCCTACATTCAAACTCTCATCAATCACAAGTGGCTCGAGAAGATCGGCACTCACTTCCCTCAAGACAACATCACCATTCATGAAGAGATAAGGCTCCGTGAGTAAGCACCAGACGCCTCGTACTCGGGAAGAAAAGGAAGCTTCTCAAGAAGACTCAAGGTGTTTCTAGTGGTCCCTCCTCCGCTCCGGTGGCTCTAGTCTTTGGTGGCCCTTCTCTTCAGAGGCAGCCATCTTGGGCAAAGAAGCTGCTTGGGAAAGTGAAGAAGACTTTCTGCTTTCTGCAGGACCGCGAGTATCAGGCTTATGTTGATCAGCGTCACAACGTTCAGCGCCAGAAGGCCATCATGACAGCCCTCAATATTCCTTGCTCACCGGTCTCTAGCTCTGTCACTGCTCCCAAGGAGGATTGGGTTCGCAACAACTGCAACTGGTCTGAAGATGAGTCTGAGGAGGAGGTCACTGGTCCGCATGAGTCATCTCCTCCTTCCCCTTCTCATGTCTTGGACGAGTAGTTTGATCTCTTCTTCCTTTTTGGTGTCTCGATGCCAAAGGGGGAGAAAGATGTCTATTAGGTTGTCTACGGGATTTGCATGGGTTGAGTCGCGAGCCTGTTCTTGCCTTTGATATTCTCTTTCTCGCGAACTCTCTAGTTTATTTGTGCGCTTGTGGTTTTATGTTCGTGAACTTATGTGTGCTTGTGGACCATGTGGTATGTTATGTTTGAGACTATGTGATATCCTTGTGGTATCTTATACTTTGCCGTGAGTATGGTATCTTATTGACATCTCTTGGGCTGTTGCTATGGTGGTGGAGCCTCATTGATCTTGTTATTGTTATTACTCCGTTTGTCTCCACCACTTTTAGTTGGTTCTGGTATGATCTCTATCCCTTTTTGTATTTGTGCTATCTTTACAATTGTTTGGGGGAGCCTCCGTGTATGTGTGCTAGTTCAATCCTTAGGGGTCTTCTCTCTACCTTGCACACATACAGGGGGAGCCTGTCCCGCCCATTGCAAAGATTGCTTTGTTTCTATGTAATCAGGATTGTCATCTAACACCAAAAGGGAGATTGAAAGGACTATATCTTCCCATGATGTTTTTTTGGTGTTAAATGACAATCCCAACCTTGTTTTTAATCAGCTCTTGAGTTTGTGGGAAACGTCGTTGTTGTCTCAAAGGTATTGTGATGGATGCTCTCTTGTGATCTTTTGAAGACGGTGGCCTTTTAGTCTTCTCCTAGTTTCTTTCTGGTTGATGTATTTAGGTCACCGTACTATTAAGAGGGGTCCATGTTGGAGGGTCAGGAAATCACTTGTTTTTGCACAAACCTATATGCACCGCCACAGCCATCCCATTATTCCGTGAGAGAGTTTTTCCTGCTGTTGGGGCCTTTTGTGTCTCACGGAACTTCGGTCATAGGGAAGTTCCGCTCAAACCTTTTTTCATGGATCGTTTAGCAGTTTGTTCCGATGCTAGTTCCGCCCAAGTTCCGGTGGCAGTTCACTAACCTTCTGTGTTGAAGTGTGTTATTTGCCGGAACTTGGCCGGAACTTGACCGGAACTTGCTCGGAACTTTTCCTGGCAAAAGTTCTTGAGTGAAACTTCCGCTGAAGGCCGAACTTCCGTCCGACTCACGACCAGAGTTCCACGTTCGCCCAAGTTCCGGTGAAGGCTCGAAAGTTTCGCTTTGAAACGTGCTATTTGTTTAACTTGATCGAACTTGTTTCAAGTTCACCTAACTTCCGGCCTGCTTTGACCGGAACTTCCGGTTCTTGGCTTTCTGGGCGTCAACGGTCCGATGACCGTTGGAGCTGCTCAGTGAACTTCCGGTGAGGTCGCTGGGATCAGAACTGTTCGAGGCGAGGGCCTATTTAAGGCACCCCTTCTTCCTCCCATTCTCTCGAATTTTCTCTCCTCCATTAATGCTTGAGCTTCACCTCACTAGATCTCTCTCTAGCCACTCAAACGACCTGATCTTTTGAGAGGTGAGGAGGAGACC
The DNA here is from genome assembly GCA_030063025.1 of Avena longiglumis. Taxonomy (NCBI): domain Eukaryota; kingdom Viridiplantae; phylum Streptophyta; class Magnoliopsida; order Poales; family Poaceae; genus Avena; species Avena longiglumis. Next base: position 536,354,057 of record CP125976.1, read on the forward strand.
TAGATCTACACTTCCACCAAAGAAGATTTGATTTCCCACCCATCCTTTGTGGATCTTGTTACTCTTGGGTTTCTTGGAACCCTAGACGTGTAGGGCATCCCGGAGCCGAGGCATGTGTTGTAAAGCTTGAGGTGTCGTTGAGGGCCTCCAATTCAGTTGTGGAGCCTCCCATCAACCTCGGTGTAAAGGTTTGGTTGGCGCCTTCAAGGTCACCTGTTAGTGGATTGTGAGGCCTCCTTTGTGAGCTCACCGGAGAAGAAGGTGAGGCCTTTGTGGCGCCGGGTGACCTTGTGCGCCCCGACACCTCTCCAACGAGACGTAGCTCCTTGGGAGTGAACTACGGAATTACATCTCCGTGTCCCTCGCCTACATTGCCCTTCCTTTACTCCTCGCTATTTACTGTTTTTGTGGTTTGTGTTTGCTTTCTTGCATTTAGGTTGCTCACTTAGTTGCATCTCTAGATAACTTCTTTTCTTGTTGAGCCTAAAAGTGTGAATCAAATTAAAATTGGTAGACACCTATTCACCCCCCCTCTAGTCGTATCAAGTCGGTACTTTCATCCGTCCTCCTTCCCTAGATCTCCATTTAATCATGTTGTTCATCTTTTTATATGTAGTTCTGAAGAATCAAAATCCGACCATCCGATTCAGCACGGGAAAGCAAGAATCCGGTTATCAAAAGCGTAACAGAAAACGAAAAGGAAGGAGAATTAATTCAATCTCAACGAATGAGTAAATTTATCATAATAAACCACAAATGTCCTCCCGTAACCATTCAGTTAATCCTTCTACTTTAGCACTTGTTAATATTCCTTATAATGATTCTATAGATGGTCAAACTGATATAGAAAATAATGTTGAGGTACAGGAAGATCGAGTTGATATCTTGATGATTCGTTTCAGCATTATATATTTAGTCCAAGATATTGGGGTTCTCTTGATCAAAACAAGGTATTTTAGCACAAAAGGGTTAAAGAAGAGACTTATTAAAAAATATCCTAAGGATTGATATTTTAAAAGGTTTTCTATGTTGTTCTATAATAGATTTATATAAAATGGGGAGCACCATGGAAGAGATTAGCTTGTCTATTCTAAGGAGCTTCGATAGAGTCTTTTGCTTTGGTAAAATTATTTCCAAAAGAGCGGTGAAAAGGTCAGTTCAAATAAATATTATGAAAGCAAGAGTTTAATAGGTATGTTTATTCATATATCCAATTGGTATGTAAGATACTCATGCATATACATTATAATTATTGAATAGTTAAAATTTTCTAGTGTTATAGGGCCTCATTTTAGAGTTTCGCATAGGGACTCGGATTTGGCTGGCTCGACCCTGGGAGGGAGGCGGGAGGGTGGTGGGGAGTTTCAAGCTGAGCGGTTGGGCTAGCGAGCGACTTCCTATTAGCTTTGCGCAAATGGCATGTTACCCCTGAAAGCGACCCATGGATTCCCTCAAGCACTAATAGGAAGGTGATCACGCCTAGAGGTAACTCGGTGTTAACCAAAGTCTCTCAGCTAATTAGCCCAGTTACTGGACTATGGGATGAGCAGCTCCTCCGCAGCCTTTTTTGTTTAGTGGATGTTAATCTGATCCTTTAGATACCGCTAAATAGCCAGGGGTTTGAAGATTTTGTTGCATGGCAATATACTAAACACGACAGGTTTACAGTCAGGTCGGCTTACCATTTACAGTGGTGACACCGTTTTGGTTCCTCGGCACAGCTGTCCCTGCCAGGCTCGTCATCTAGCAACCCCGTTTGGAAATTAGTATGGAAGCTAAGGATCCCTAGTAAAATCAAAATCTTTGCATGGCGTGCTTTACATGGAATAGTTCCTTTGAAATATATTCTAGTGAACAGACACATCGGTATAAGTGGTGAATGTCATGTCTGCCTCTTAGCTGCTGAAGACATCCTATACTTGCTATTTAAATGTCCAACGGCTACAAGTGGTGAATGGCCTGTCTGCTTCTTAGCTGCTGAAGACATCCTACACTTGCTATTTAAATGTCCAACGACTGTAGCTTTATGGGAATCATTGGGAATAGCTACACTAATAGAAAATGCAACGGACGCTGATCGATCAGGATCCGTGGTATTGGAATCTTTAATCACTCAACCTAGCAACAATCTACCAGGGTTCTCTAGTCTGGGCCTAAAGGAAGTGGTTGTTATTGCATGTTGGTATCTATGATGGGTTAGGCGGCAGAGCACCCGCGATGAACCGGTCCCTCCGATTTTAAATTGTCGTATGTATATCCTATCAATTGCTGCTAATGGGAACAAAGCTACTCCACGTCATGTACCTTCGCAGGTTAAGTGGACTAGACCAGACCCTCGAAAGATAAAAATAAATGTTGATGGTTCATTTCATTATGATAGTTCCTCTGGAGCTACATGAGCCATTGCCAGAGACAAGGATGGTCGTTTTATTGCGGCTTCGACACTGTATATTCCAAATACAGCATCACCAGCATCTGTTGAAGCAATCGCCATGAAAGAAGGTTTAGCTTTGGCTAATCGCCTAGGATGCAACAATGTGGTGGCCGAGTCCGATTCTATGGAGATCGTCGATGCATGCAATGGAGAAGAAGCTTGGTGGGGTGAATCTTCTGCAGTATTGGCTGACTGTATTGATGAGGCATCTATGATTGGTTTTTTCTTATTTCAACATTGTCCGAGGAAAACAAATGGAGTTGCGCATGATCTTGCTAGGTCTTGTTTTATAGATAATTTTTTTTGTAATTGGGTCGATGAGCCCTCTAACTTTATTTTAGAGAAAATCGTCAATGATGTAACTTATGTTTGAATTTAATAAAATCCCACAGCAGGACGGAGTCCAGCTGTTTCCCTCAAAAAAAAATATATATAAGACATCTGTTGGAAACAGTTTTTGATCCCAAAAATCCTAAAATACAGTTTTTAACCACTTTTCTTTTACATCAGTTGTTAGAGATACTCTTGTGCATTATATACACATGGCCTAATCAGCCCACAAGTTACTGTGCCACAGCCCAAGGCTATGTTATCTCTTTATGATGAAGGGCCATGCGTGGCGTAAGTACATTTCTCGACAGTTCGCCGCTGTATCTGATAGAAGAAAAAAAAAATCCTCCGGCCACCGTCGCCGGATTACCCAGCCAAGTGCCCCTGGCCCTGTGCCACCGCAGGTACGCCTGACCACCTTCCTCTTCTCAAAAATCCATGTCCCCTTCAAAGTCCCGATCTGCCTCCGCTGGACAGATGCCCGCAGAATCCGCATCTCGCGGCGACCCTCTAGAGTCCATGGAGGGAGCCAGCAGCGGGGAGGAGGAGACGGAGGACTCTCCGAACGGGATGGCGGCGGCGGCAGCGGGCGACTCTGCCCCGTACATTGGGCAGCGGTTTCTGACACACGACGCGGCATACGAGTTCTATGGTGGGTTTGCTAAGCTGTGCGGGTTCTCGATTCGGCGGCACCGGACGGAGGGGAAGGACGGCGTGGGCAAGGGCATCACCCGGCGGTATTTCGTGTGCCACCGCGCCGGGAACGCGCCGGCGAAGCCCTTCAACGACGGCGCCCAGCAGCAGAGGAACAGGAAGTCCACCCGCTGCGGGTGCCAGGCGTACCTACGCATCGGCAGGGACCCCGGTGCAGGGGGTCCGGAGTGGCGGGTTACGGGGTTCTCCAACCAGCACAACCATCAGCTCCTCCGGCAGGATGAAGTGCGGTTTCTCCCGGCGTACCATGTCATCTCGGACTTGGACAGAGACCGGATCTTGTTGTTTGCGAAGTCTGGGATCTCTGTGCAACAGATGATGAGGATAATGGAGCTGGAGAAGTGCGTTGAGCCAGGGAGCCTGCCGTTCACCGAAAAGGATGTGAGGAACCTCATACATTCCTTAAGGAGGTTCGACCAGGAGGAGCAGAACGTCAACCTGCTTAAAATGTGCAGAAATTTTAAGGAGAAGGATCCCAATTTCAAGTATGACTTTACCAGAGACGCGAACAATCGCCTTGAGAATATTGCTTGGTCGTATGCATCGTCGATTCAGTCTTACGAGATATTTGGTGATGCAGTTGTATTTGACACCACTCATCGGTTAACTGCTTTGGACATGCCACTAGGTATTTGGATTGGAATGAATAATCATGGGATGCCTTGCTTCTTTGGTTGCACGCTGCTTAGGGAGGAAAATCTGCAATCCTTTGATTGGGCATTACAGGTAACTATTGAGGGTGAAAACTCATTGTTCTCGTTGCAACTGTTCTCTTAGGAAGTCTTTCTTATTGACAGGTGTTTCTCAACTTCATGAACAGAAAATCTCCTCAGACAATATTGTCTGATCAAAATATATATCTTAAAGAAGCTGTTGAAAAGGAGCTGCCAAGCACAAAGCATGCCCTCTCCATCTGGCTTATTGCAGCCAGATTTCCATCTTGGTTCAAAGCAGTACTAAAGGAACAGTATAATGACTGGGAAAATGAGTTCTATAGGTTGTACAACATGGAAAATACAATGGATTTTGATCATGGGTGGAGTGACATGGTGGACTGCTATGGGCTACATGGAAATAGGCACATTGCTAGTCTGTTTGCATCAAGGAATACCTGGGCATTGCCATATTTGAGAGGGCATTTTTCAGCAGGGTTGACTGCTTCTACAGGAGTTTCAAACTCAATAAATGATTTCATTCAGCGGCTCTTGAGTGCTCAGCGACGCTTATCCTATTTTATTGAGGAGGTGAGGATTGCCTTTTTCTTTGCCAAGCGCGAGTTTTTTTGTATGTTGGTTAGATCATTCTAAGAAAAACTGTGATACCATTTCACTAGTCAATACTGCTCCAGATGAGTTTACTGTACTTTTATACAATGCTAACTTTCTACAAAGTAAATGGACTATTATATCTTTCTTCATGTTTTACATAGGTTGCGCTAGTTGTTGACTGCAAAGACCAAGCTGGGGAGCAACAGACAATGCAACAAAATTTGCAGAACATAATCTTGAAGACAGCAGCTCCAGTGGAAGGCCACGCTGCAGCTATTCTCACCCCATATGCATTCTCTAAGCTACAAGATGAGCTTGTTGTGGCTGCTCATTATGCATCGTTCCACTTGGAAGGGAATGCTTTTCTTGTCCGGCACCATACCAAGACAGAAGGTGGATGCATTGTCACATGGAACCAAAAGGAGGAGCTAATTTCTTGCAGCTGCCAAATGTTTGAGTCATCAGGGTTTCTCTGCAGGCATGCTCTTCGTGTGCTCACAGCGCTGAACTACTTTCAGATCCCGGACCATTACCTTCCTGCCCGATGGCACAGAACCTTGCCGGCACCTTCCAAGTCCTTGAATGGCACTATTAACCATAGCGGAGCATCCAAGAGCGTGAAAACACTGCAATCTATTGTATCAGCTCTGGTGAGTGAAGCGGCCAAATCGGATGAGAGGATGGAAGTTGCTACGCGCGAGGTTTCGGTTCTCCTGACCCGAATAAGGCAACAACCTGTTTTGGTGAATTTTTCAGGTGAAAGTGTTCACTCTTCAATGGCAGCAGTGACTGACCATTGCATTTCTTCAGAGAATGTAAAAATTAGCAAGTAATTAACTCTAGATTATTACTACAGTATTTCATGGCGTTCCATGGGCAACCAGTCGAAATGTCCTTTCTCATCCCGTCCATTCTTTAGTAACATCTCTGCCCACACTGTTTATTTGCAAACTATGGACAAGCTAGAACTGGGAAACCTGCACAGTATTGCAGCTGCAAGCTCTTATTTGGATTGCTCGCCTGATGATCAGTGTAAATATAACTCTGTGATCGTTTAAAACCTGGTAAAGTATCTGTCAATTGCAGTACTGTCTATTATACATTCGTCCAAGCCGTCTTAGCTCAGCTGGTAGAGCGCGTGGCTTTTAACCACGTGGTCGTGGGTTCGATTCCCACAGACGGCGCAGTTTTTTGCTGGATGAGATTGAGGTTCCTTTGATTTGAGAGGAAGACGAACTTACATCGTCCAAGCCGTCTTAGCTCAGCTGGTAGAGCGCGTGGCTTTTAACCACGTGGTCGTGGGTTCGATTCCCACAGACGGCGCAATTTTTGCTGGATGACATTCGGGGTGCCTTCGATTTGAGTCCGGGTCTGTTTGAGTAGACGAACTTATTTGTGACATTTTCTGGTAATTTTCCTTTGTGACGTTTTGTGGTAAATAAATTTCTCAAAAGGAAAAGGAGATGAGTAGATTTCTCCAAAACTGCAACAACATCAAACCCTTCTTCCAGTCCGGGTCTGTTTGAGTAGACGAACTTATTTGTGACATTTTCTGGTAATTTTCTCAAAAGGAAAAGAAGATGAGTAGATTTCTCCAAAACTAAAACAACATCAAAGCCTTCTTCCAGTTTGAGTAATCTTAACCGTGAGATCTACGGTCTGTGCAGCAACAACCGTTAGCCATAAAAGCAAGGCTATATCAAAATCAATGAAAAATTTAGCGCCGTTTTAGGGTCGCTATAGCCTTTTTAAAGGCAAACCCTATACTATGCAAATTCTGCTCGCTATTAGCGGCGCTAAATGCGTTATTTCCTGTAATGTAGTAGCGGTGCTATTTTATCCTTGGCAAATAGCGACAGCCCACAAACCATTTAGCCCATGAGCCCTAAAATGTAACCTACCTGAACTCAAGTTCAGATCGGCACCTACCCCAGTCGCCACTTCCCACTCCCTCACACGACATAACTATGGCGGCGGGCTTGCAGCAGCCTAAACGCCTCCAGCTCCAGCCGGCACGTTCCGACCAAAAGAACCAAGAGGGCACGCCGTACCAACAGCCCAACACCGGAAGGAGCACAATGGCATCCACACTATCGACAAGCCAACCATCAGGTATGCAAGACCGTAAGAGCAGCTAGAAGCTCCTCTTCATCCTAGGATTCGTAGCCTTTTTCTAATTTATATTTATCATCTTATCTCATACATATTACATATCAGTAGTTGAGTACACTATATAGCATGTAAATTTTAGCAGATTTGATTTGAGAAACTTTAGGATTTAGGACCTGCAGTTGAAAGGTTAGCTTGCGCTAATTTGATTTGACATATACAATGGTAATTGATGTAGTCGTAGCATGTAGACTTCATGGTTTCATTCGTTGATTATTGATTTTGAGCTCAACTATGTAAGTGGCAACTGTAATTCTAGTTTTAGAATTTTAGTTCAGTTCAGCTCTGTACTATTTAGTTTTACACTCTTGTCTCTTAACTATGTAAGAGCGTGGGCATGATTTGTAATGAACCATTGTACTGTTCCACCGCTGCACTTATATACATTTCATATGTACTGCTGCTTGTTGCCTTGTTGGTTATTGATGTTAGTTAGATTGTTTGACAATGTTTGTCTTTTATTATGATCTGGACTTTGTCATTCTGAATTTGTTGATCGCCGTGATGCGAAGTTTGTCATTTGGACAATTTTTTAGCTGCTGAAAACCTTACTTTCTTTGTATATGTGCCATTTTTGATTGTTTTGTGAGACACTATTTTGAAAAATAGCACGCCATTAGCACGCTATAACTTGTATAGCGTTTGAAGAAGGGCCACACTAAATTAAATAACACGCTATTTTTTCCTTGATCAAAATACACGCTAGTGTTTGATTTTTTCCGTGATTTCTGAACTTTCACTCCATGTGAAAGTAGTAATAAAGCTTGTGACTGATAGTAAAACATCTATTTTTATTTTGAAATAGAGTTGGATCCTCAACTAGTTTCCGCGCTATATTTTTTTTCTAGTGCTTTTCCCCAAGGAGTTATGGATGATAGTGTAGGGTTGGCTATACTGCTGTTGGCTAACTCTAGACTAATAATCTGAAGCGGCCCTAATTCGTGGTTGTTTTGTACCTTTGCCACTTTTGTTTGGCCGATTGAAATGATTTATATTTTCTAAACATACCTATGGATTCAATTCGCTTTGTAAAGAGAGCTCATCTAATTTCCGAAAATACGCGACCGGGCTGCACTGGTCCCTTATAAATTAGTGCAAATACACTGATGTATCGTGTAGATGTATGCCTATACATTCGTATTTCATCGCAAAGAAAAAGGTATACAAATGTATTCCATCGTCCAATGCAATACGGGTACAAGTGGCCCAAGAATAGCTAACTGCTCTCGAAACTAGGGGACAAATCGGCGGCGCCGGCAGACCCAGCGGGGGCGCACCGGGGGCTGGTTTTGAACCCGACGGCCGGGAACGACTTCTTGACGGGCCCGACGCTGAGGGTCACGACCCCGCCGCCCACCTCGACGCCGGTGACGGGGACCCAGACGAACAGCACGCGCACGCGGACGCCCTCGAGCCCCGTGACCGCCCCCGCCGCCACGGACCCGGTGAGCCTGATGTCGTAGAGGACGCGGTAGCCTCCGACCTCGACCTCGCAGAGGTCGTCGAGAAAGAGCTCGAAGGAGCCGTCGTCGTGGAGGAGGTACCGCCGGGCGGTAGTCGGGAGGAGAGCGCGCGGGAGGCCGAACCGGTCCATGAGCTCCGGCACGGTGGGAGGGTCGTAGGGCCCCGTCGAGGTGGAGCTGGCGAGGAGGAGGCTGAGACAGAGGAGGAGGAGCCAGGGGGATGCAGCCGCCATGTTGACCATCGGGGGTGGTTTCTTCTTGTTCTTGGTTTTCGCGTGGATGGGAAAGTGCCAATGGAGCTCTTTTCTAGTTGGTTTTGGGGAAGATGGAATAAAAGTCGAATCTTAAGTTATTCTTTTAGCTTAAACAAAAGGTGCTAATGCAAGATTATGATGGTGTTGAAAGAAGTTCAATTATTATTGGAATATAGTAAAATGTTTTGGATGACTTAATTCTGTTGCTAAAATGTCAAAGTTAGCCAGATTAGAGAATTCTATCTAGACAATTATCCCCAACATAGCACGTCACTTGCGCTCGCCCATGTTCATTCGATCCCGAGCCTCATCATGGTGGAATGACCTTGATTTTTGCACATGGAAGCTCGCGGGGTTTAAAATGGACGCCTCTACGACCTCCCACGCTACATAGGTTACTCCGCCGTCGACATCCTCGCCGCGCTATAGATCTGTTGGCCGCCGGTTGATGTTGTGGTGTTTGGAGATGGAGGTGAAGATGGGTCACGCCGCGACGCAAATAAGCGCAGAGATGCGGGCATCGGTGGCAAATGGTGGCGGGAAGCAGGAGCAGTTCACTTTGTCGAGGTTGGTTGGCGAGCCCTATCAGGGATCAAAGGTCAACTGAAGATTCGTTCGCAGTAACTAGATTCACAATGAGGACGTGGAATTCCGCGTCGACTCATTTGGGCCCACCCGATTGGTAACATTCTCGAGCTTGATGGAGAGTGCTTGGATACGGCAATGCTAAGGCATGATGGAGGCGACAATGCTCAAGAGGAAGTCGGCGAAATTAGTCAATCTCAGCAAGTTGTTGAAGGAAACAATGGTATATGGTGAAGCAAAGTCAATGTTGATGATTTCCCCGTCAATGGTGCCGAGGAAGAGAGGTCACCCTCACAGAGCTCTGTCACCTATTTCGCAAGCTATGTCCAAAATTGCTCCCTCTTTGTTTCTTGCCAAAGTTCAGAGAACCCCTAGATTCACAGGGAGAGATTGATACGTCGTAAACGTATCTATAATTTTTTATGCTTTATGCTTATTTTGTATCATCTTTCTTATGTTTGTCTACACTTTGTGGTATTTTTATACATTTTCCGGAACTAACCTATTGACAAGATGCCACAGTGGTGTCAGTTGCCTGTTTTCTGCTGTTTTTGGTTTTATAAAAGCTAGTAAGGAAACATTCTCGGAATTGAACGGGACAAAAGCCAAAGTCAATATTTTACCAGAAGGAACACGAAGTTCGAAGGGCAGCCGAAGTGGGACCATGAGGTGGCCACACCATGTGGCGGCACGGCCAGGGGGCGCCTGCCCTAGGTGTGGGCCCCTGTCAACACCCGAATTTTTAATCCCAGATGCCTATTATGCCATACCTCGCAATCCCAGGATTATCATTTTTACGAGACATAAAGAATTGATACCATAGTACATCATCCATTACAAACCATAATAAAGGTCTTACAAATAAAGAATCTTATGATCCAGTCTTAATACAATCAACGCAGTGGAAATTAAACGTAGTGGGGCTTCATCTTCAGGGTCATAGGCAATGCTGATGATGGAATATGATCCTAGTTGTCATAGACCTCGTCATAGTCCCCCTCATAGTCTGGCCACGGGAATAGCCAGGAACAAAGCCATGAGTACTATTTAAGTACTCGCAAACTATCACTAACAAGTAAGGTAGTTTGAGTAGGAATCATAAGATCTAGGTTTATTTGCAAAAATCCAGGTTTATTTCATACTGAGTTTAGAAGTAAAGAGAATTAGTTTAGTGTTCTACAACACCTAAGTGGGAACTTAGTTTTCATGTTCACAACCCTGTTGTGGTCAAGTCAAAGTCAAAGTTCATTTCACAAGTTATTTTGAAAACATCTGACGACGGAACAGTATGGTCACTCCAACTGTCCATAACCGCGGACGCGGCTATTCGAATAGTTTGACACTCTACAGAAATTATACACTTTCACCACAAAATTCGATACATCCGTCAGGGCTAACCCTGAATCATCATACTTAGTATGCAGATAATCAATTCTAACCTTTCAATTACACACCCTAGTATATGCACCTCCCCTATGAGCTTGGCCTCCCAACGATGACCATCTGTCATCTTGGGAACTGCATAGGTAGACGTTCACATTCACGAGGTAGCCTCAGCTTGTAACATCCCAAATTTCATCAAATGGAAAATCATGTTATTGCATTCATTTCATCATGACATTTTGATCTTGCACAAATTTTTTCAAAGCTAAACCCTAAATAAAACCATATTTATACCCCTTTTATTATATATGTATGGGGCATGGTTTTTATTTTATTTAATGACCTCAAAATATTTTTTGAGTGGATTTATGTGTTTGACACACATTTGGATACTAGGATCACCATACAAAAATTTGCTGAAGCTTTGAATTCATTTGATTTGAATAAGCCATTCAAATGTCATTTGGAAAATCAAATCAGAAAAGAAAAGGCAAAGATAAAAAAATAAAAGCAGGCGCCACCATTTTGGCCCAGCAAGCCCACTCGGGGAACCCCCTCTCCCCCGCATTTCTCATCCGCGCACGCAAACCCCCTCCCGCTGACCACTAGGCTCGTTGCCACGTCAGGTCGTCGTCCCCAAACCCCGCGCCCGCGACCAGCTCGTCGCCCGTTTCTTCCCCGCAGTGACTGCTGTTGGAGATATGCCCTAGAGGCAATAATAAATGTAGTTATTATTATATCTTTGTGTTTATGATAAATGTTTACATTCATGCTATAATAGTATTAACAAGGAAACCATTAATACTTGTGTGATTTGTAAACTTAATTTGAAGTCCCTAGTATAGCCTCTATACTTCACTAGCTTGTTGGTTGATTAATGATTGTGGTTTCCCTATCATGAACATTGAGATGTTATCAACAACAAGATCATATCATTAGGAGAATGATATGGTGGACATACTCCTATAGATAAGCGTAGCATAAAGATCAAGTCATTTCAATAGTTCAATTGCTATATGCTTTCTGATACATAGTAACCTAATTCCTTCGACCATGAGATCATGCATATCACCTTTACCGGATGGATGCTTTGATGACATCAAACACCACACCGTAACTGGGTGGCTATAAAGGTGGCATTAAGTGTTCGGAAAGTATTGGTTGAAACACATGGATCAAGAGTGGGATTTGTCCATCCACATGACGGATAGATATACTCTGGGCCCTCTCGGTGGAATGTCATCCAATTGGCTTGCAAGCATGTGACTTGGTCACAAGGGATCACATATCACGGGAACGAGAAAAGAGTACTTATCTAACGAGGTTGAACTAGGTATGCGGAGATACCACGATCATAACCTCGGATAAGTAAACTATCGTGAGACAAAGGGAAATTGGTATCGTATGTAAGTGGTTCATTCGATCGCAAAGTAATCGAGAAATATGTGGAGCCATATGAATTTCCAGATTCCTCTATTGGTTATTGTTCGAGAAGTGTCTCGATCATGTCGCATAATTCACGAACCGTAGGGAGACACACTTAAGGATTCGACGTTGTTTGAGTAGTTATGGTATTATGAGAAAGAGACCGAATGTTGTTCGAGTCTCGATGGGATCCGGATATCACGAGGTGATCCGGAATGGTCCGGAGAATAAGATTCATATAAGGAAAGTCCCGTTTGAGTTCGGGAATGATTCCTGTTTTCATCTGAATGTTCTAGAAGGTTCCGGATTGTCCAAGACTCGGGGGGTGGTACATGAATGTGTCATTACTTATTGGAATGATTGCATCATGTACTAAGTGTTCTTGCTGTCCCAAATAAAGGATTAAATTGAATCCTAAAATAGAAAAGTCAAATGTCCAGTTTGAAAGTCAAACTGCCAAAACAAGAAACTGTGGGAAACAAGAAAGAGGTGTTGAAACCGACTTGAGGAGGAGTCTCCCAAGCCGGCTGGCCACCCAAGGCCGACTTGGGAGGGACTCCTCCCTGGCCGCCCCACCTATAAAAGGAGGCGGGCCCTCCTAGACACACACAAGTTTCACCTCTAGATCTCGGTTTAGAGCCGTTTTGGTTTAGAGCTTCTAATTGCTTTAGCCACGGTTTTGAGCCTTCTAATTGGTTTAGAGCCTTCTAATTGGTGTGTCTAATTACTAGACCACTAATAGCCTCTCTCATAAGCTCCACCATACTGCACCGCTTAAGGCGAAGCCTGCGGATCTCCCTCTACTTAGACCACTGCCAGTCTTCGGGAATCGCGAGGAGTGCTACAACCTCCGCTGCTTGGAACAAGGGAGAGGAAGGTCTTCGTCGAGTACCAACGTGTGACCGATCATGGGAGCGCTGCGAACGTGGCGCGAAGGATCGTCTACACGATCTTGAGATCGGAAGAGTACGACTACATCACCCGAGAATCCGCCTCGTTAAACACTTTGGAATCTTCGAGGGTAAGTTATTCCATCGACTCGTTGCTACAATCTAGTAGATAGATCTTGGCTTGTTTGTTTGTATGCGATAGAAAATTTTTGTTTTCCATGCTACGAACCCTACAAAGGGTATCGAGCCGTGTCTATATGTAGATCTCACAGCAGTAGAACACAATGGTCATTGTGGGCGTTGATGCTTTTATTGTCGATTGCTTCTTGTGTACTTTGCATCTTGCGGTATGTTGGGATGAAGCGGCCGGCTAACCTTACATGACATCGTTCATGAGACTTGCTCCACGCTTGACATGCAACTTGTATTGCATAAGTGGCTTTATGGTGCTGTTTCTCCTAGCATAGTTAAGATCCAATTTACAACGGGTGATCAACAATGCTAGTATCAATGTTGTGGTTCTTGTTCGTAAGTTAGAACGACACTTATTGAAAGCCCCAAACCACGTAAAATATGCAAAGAAAGTAGAGGCGTCTAACTTTGTTTTGCGAGGTGTGCGTGATGTGATATGGCCATGATTGTGATTATATTTGATGTATGCAATGTTCCTTATTGTAAGTCGAACCGCAGGAGCCATAAGGTTGTCTTTAATTTATGTTAAGACCCGCGTTCCTATTCAAAGTAGTTGTAATAGTTGAAGCCGGTGGACGACAACCATGGAGAAGCGTCATTGACCTTGATGCAATGCCGGTGATGATGGAGATCATGTTCGTGCTTGAAGATGGAGATCGGAGGCACAAAGAAGAAAGGCCATATCATATCACATATATATTGAATTGCATGTGATGTTAATCCTTTATGCATCTTGTATTGCTTAGTAGACGACGGTAGCATTATAAGATGATCCCTCATGCACATCAATTTCAAATCATAAAGTGTTCACCCTTAGTTAGCACCGCTGCTAAAGCTTGTTGTTTCAAGCACCACGTGATGATCGGGTGTGTTAGATTCGCAAGTGTATACAACGTGAGCAAGCAGATTTGCTCATGCAGAAACTAAGGTTTGATCTTGACGAGCCTAGCATGTACAGACATGGTCTCGGAACACGGATCACCGAAAGGTAAAGCATGAATCATATAGTAGATGTGATGAACATGTCGATTGTTCGCCATTGAAACTATGTCAATTCTCGTGATGATCGGTGTTGATATGGTGGATTTGGTTCGTGTGATCACTAAAACAATGTGAGGGATATTGTTTTGAGTGGGAGTTCACCTAGTTTAATTTCATTAATTAATTTGAACTCAATTTGTCATAAACTTAGTCTAAACTATTGCAAATATGTTGTAGATCAATGGCAGCCCCTACCATCAATTTTAATGCGTTCCTAGAGAAAGAAAAGTTGAAAACAATGGAAGCAACTTCGTCGGATTGGTTCCAATTTGAGGATTGTCCTCACAAATGGTAATTTGACCTATGTCTTTGGATGCACCTGGGTGACCCACTGCACCAATGCTTCCGATGAAGTAAAGAATGTTTACCTCGCTCGGAAGAATCAAGACTCCATAGTTCAAAGGTGCTATCTTGTATGGTTTAGAATCGAGCTTGTAAAAGGTTTGAGGATTCGACCCATATGATATTGTCGAGGATCTCAAATTGATTTTTGAGACTCATGCGGCAATTGAAAGCTATGAGGCTTCGAAAAGTTCTTTAACTGCAAGATGGAAGAGGGCAGCTCGTCAAGGAGCATGTGCTTAAGATGTCCGGGCACGCAAACAAACTTCAAAGCTTGGGTATAGTGATTCCTAATGCTTTGGGGATTTACGTGTCCTCCAATCACTACCACCAAGTTACAAGAACTTTGTGATGAACTACAACATGCGTAACATGAACAAGACGCCGTAACTCTTTGCCATGTTGAAATCTGCAGAAGTGGAGATCAAGAAAGAGCACCAAGTGTTGTTGGTCAATAAGACCACCAAATTCAAGAAAGGCAAGTCTAAGCAAAAGGAACACTTCAAGAAGGGTGGTAAGAAAGCTACCACACCGAAGAAGACCGTATGGACCTAAGCCCACATCGAGTGCTTTACCGCAAGGGAGAAGGTCATCGAAGCGGAATTGCCCAAAGTACTTGGCGGATTTGAAGAACGGCAACATCAAGAAGAAAGGTATATCCGATATACATGTTATTGATGTGTATCTCACTAGTACTCGTAGTAGTGCTCGGTTATTTGATCTTGGTTCGTTGCTCATATTTGTAACTCAAACAGTGCCGAGAATAAACGGAAGCTTGCGAAGAACGAGGTGACGATGCGCGTGGGAAACGGATCAAAGGTTGATGTGATCGCGGCACGCTACCCCTTCATCTACCATCGGGATTAGTTTTATACTTAAATAATTGTTATTTGGTGCTGCGTTGAGCATGAACATTATATCGGATCTTGTTTATTGCAGACGGTTACTTGTTTAAATCCGAGAATAATGGTTGTTCTATTTATATGAGTAATATGTTTTATGCACATGCACCTTTGATAGATGGTCTATTCTTATTGAATCTCGATAGTGGAAATACACATATCAACAACATTGAGGCTAAACGTTTGAAATCAAGCGATAATTCGACCTATATGTGGTAATCGCTGCCTTGGTCACATCGGAGTGAAATGTATGAAGAAACTCCATTCCGATGGACTTCTTGAATCACTTGATTTTGAATCACTTGAAAGATGCGAAGCATGTCTGATGGGTAAAATGACTAAGACTCCATTTTCTGGTATGATGGAGCGAGCTACGGACTTATTGGAAATCATACATACCGATGTGTGTGGTCCAATGAGTGTAGCATCGCGCGGTGGTTATCGTTATGTTCTTACCTTCACGGATGACTTGAGTAGATATGGGTATATCTATTTCATGAAACATAAGTCCGAAACTTTCGAGAAGTTTAAGGAGTTTCAAAGTGAGGTAGAGAATCAACGTAACAAGAAGATTAAATTTCTACGTTCTGATCGTGGAGGTGAATATCTAAGTTACGAGTTTGGCGAGCATTTAAAGAAGTGCGGAATACTTTCACAATTGACACCGGGAACACCACAACAGTAATGGTGTGTCCGAACATCGAATCGAACTCTCTTAGATATGGTTCGCTCTATGATGTCACTTACGATTTACCGCTATCATTTTGGGGTTATGCATTAGAAACAACGCATTCACTTTAAATAGGGCACCGCCTAAACCGCTGAAACGACACCGTATGAATTATGGTTTGGAAAGAAACCTAAATTGTCGTTCCTTAAAGTTTGGGGATGCGGTTATGTAAAGAAGTTACAATAGGACAAGCTTGAACCCAAAGCGAAAAATGCGTCTTCATAGGATACCCAAGGAAACTATTGGGTATACCTTCTATCATAGATCCGAAGGCAAAACATTCAAGGTTGCAAGAATGGATCCTTTCTAGAGAAGGAATTTCTCTCGAAAGAAGTGACTGGAAGGAAAGTAGAACTCGACGAGGTTGTCGAACCTTCTCGAATTGCGGTAGCGCAAGACCGAAGAAGTTCCTGTGGTGCCTGCACCAATAAGAGATGAAGCTAATGATGATGATCATGAAACTTCGGTTGAAGTTGCTACAGAGCCTCAAGGTCAACGAGAACTCGTACACCTGCATTGGTATGATTCCGTTATGAATGTCATGTTGGTGGACAACACCGATGACCCCAAGACATATGAGGAAGCGATGATGAGCCCAGATTCCAATAAATGGCAAGAAGCCATGAAATCCGAGATTGGATCCATGTACGAAAACCAAGTATGGACTTTGGTGGACTTACCGGATGGCCGGAAGGCTGTCGAGAACAAATGGATTTTCAAGAAGAAAACAGATGTTGATGGTAATGTTACTGTCTATAAAGCTCGACTTGTCGCAAAAGGGTTTTGACAAATTCAAGGAGTTGACTACGATGAGACTTTCTCACCAGTAGCGAAGCTAAAGTCTGTGAGGATTATGTTAGCAATCACTGCATATTATGATTATGAGATATGGAAGATGGATGTCAAAACAGATTCCTCAATGGAGACATTGATGAAGAGTTGTATATGATGCAACCCAAAGGTTTTGTCGATCCTAAAGATGCTAACAAGGTATGCAAACTTCAACGGTCCATCTATGGATTGAAGGCATCCCGGTTGGAATCAACGCTTTGATAAGGTAATCAAAAGTTTTGGTTTTATACAAACTTATGGAGAAGCTTGTATTTACAAGAAAGTGAGTGGGAGCTCAGTAGCATTCTTAATACGTATGTGGATGACATATTGTTGATTGGGAATGATGTAGACCTTCTTAATAGTGTCAAGGAATATTTGAATAATAGTTTTTCAATGAAGGATCTTGGCAAAGCAGCTTACATATTAGGCATAAAGATTTATAGAGATAGATCAAACGCCAAATATCATTGTCACAGAGTACATATTTGGACAAAGTTCTAAAGAGATTTGGAATGGAAGAAAGCAAGAAAGGGTTCTTGCCCATGTTGCTCAATACGACCTTGAGTAAAACTCAAAGTCCGACATCGTAAGATAGAGAAAGGATGAGTAAGACTCATGCCTCACCCATAGGATCTCTAATGTATGCCATGCTATGTACTAGACCCGACATTGCATATGTCGTTAGTTTAACTAGCAGATATCAAAGTGATCCAGAGTGGATCATTGGACAATGATCAAAAACATCCTTAAGTACTTAAGAAGAACTAAGGATATGGTTCTTTCTTATGGAGGTGATGAACATCGTTGTTAATGGTTACACCGATGCTAGTTGGAACACCGATCCGATGATTCTAAATCACAATCCGGATACGTATTTATTTTGAATGGTGCAGCGATTAGTGGAGGAGTGCAAAGCAAAGCGTTGTGGCGAGATCTTCAATCAATCGGAATACATGGTCGCCGGAGGCTTCACAAGAAGCGATATGGATGAAAGAGTTCATTACAGAGCTGGTGTGGTTCCAAGTGCGCTGGACCCAATGTCTATCTACTGTGATAACATGGGCGCCATAGCCAATGCGCAAGAACCAAGGTCACACAAGAAGTTGAAGCATATCAAGCTGCTTTCACGCTATTCGAGAACATATCCAGATGGGGATATAAAGATTTGCAAAGTACACACAGATCCTGAATGTGGCGGATCCATTGACTAAACCTCTCCCGAGGGCAAAACATGACCAACACCAAACGCCATGGGTGTTCGGTATATTACCATGTAATCTAGATTAGATGACTCTAGTGCAAGTGGGAGACTGTTGGAGATATGCCCTAGAGGCAATAATAAATGTAGTTATTATTATATCTTTGTGTTTATGATAAATGTTTACATTCATGCTATAATAGTATTAACAAGGAAACCATTAATACTTGTGTGATTTGTAAACTTAATTTGAAGTACCTAGTATAGCCTCTATACTTCACTAGCTTGTTGGTTGATTAATGATTGTGGTTTCCCTATCATGAACATTGAGATGTTATCAACAACAAGATCATATCATTAGGAGAATGATATGGTGGACATACTCCTATAGATAAGCGTAGCATAAAGATCAAGTCATTTCAATAGTTCAATTGCTATATGCTTTCTGATACATAGTAACCTAATTCCTTCGACCATGAGATCATGCATATCACCTTTACCGGATGGATGCTTTGATGACATCAAACACCACACCGTGAATCGGGTGGCTATAAAGGTGGCATTAAGTGTTCGGAAAGTATTGGTTGAAACACATGGATCAAGAGTGGGATTTGTCCATCCACATGACGGATAGATATACTGGGCCCTCTCGGTGGAATGTCATCCAATTGGCTTGCAAGCATGTGACTTGGTCACAAGGGATCACATATCACGGGAACGAGAAAAGAGTACTTATCAGTAACGAGGTTGAACTAGGTATGCAGAGATACCGACGATCATAACCTCGGATAAGTAAACTATCGTGAGACAAAGGGAAATTGGTATCGTATGTAAGTGGTTCATTCGATCGCAAAGTAATCGTAGAAATATGTGGGAGCCATATGAATTTCCAGATTCCTCTATTGGTTATTGTTCAGAGAAGTGTCTCGATAATGTCCGCATAATTCACGAACCGTAGGGAGACACACTTAAGGATTCGACGTTGTTTGAGTAGTTATGGTATTATGAGAAAGAGACCGAATGTTGTTCGAGTCTCGGATGGGATCCGGATATCACGAGGTGATCCGGAATGGTCCGGAGAATAAGATTCATATAAGGAAAGTCCCGCTTGAGTTCGAGAATGATTCCTGTTTTCATCGGGAATGTTCTAGAAGGTTCCGGATTGTCCAAGACTGGGGGAGGGTACATGAATGTGTCATTACTTATTGGAATGATTGCATCATGTACTAAGTGTTCTTGCTGTCCCAAATAAAGGACTAAATTGAATCCTAAAAGAAAAGTCAAATGTCCTTTGAAAGTCAAACCGCCAAAACAAGAAACTGGGAAACAAGAAAGAGGTGTTGAAACCGACTTGAGGGAGGAGTCTCCTCCCAAGCCAAGGCCACCCAAGGCCGACTTGGGAGGGACTCCTCCCGCCACGCCTCCCACCTATAAAAGGAGGGGCTCCCTCCTAGACACACAAGTTTCACCTCTAGATCTCCTGTTTAGAGCCGCTTGGTTTAGAGCTTCTAATTGCTTTAGCCAATGGTTTTGAGCCTTCTAATTGGTTTAGAGCCTTCTAATTGGTGTGTCTAATTACTAGACCACTAATAGCCTCTCATAAGCTCCACCATACTGCACCGGCTTAAGGCGGCCCTCATGATCTCCCTCTACTCGGTACCACGCCAGTCCGGGAATCGCGAGGAGAGTGCTACAACCTCCGTCTGCTGGAACAAGGGAGAGGAAGGTCTTCGTCGAGTACCAACGTGTGACCGATCATGGGAGCGCTTAACGTGGCCGGAAGGATCGTCTACACGATCTTGAGATCGGAAAGAGTACGACTACATCACCCACGAGAATCCGCTCTCGTTAAACACTTTGGAATCTTCGAGGGTAAGTTATTCCATCGACTCGTTGCTACAATCTAGTAGATAGATCTTGGCTTGTTTGTTTGTATGCGATAGAAATTTTTTGTTTTCCATGCTACGAACCCCTACAACTGCCACGTTAATTCGTTAAATCCCATTGATTCCATGCGCCATCCCTGCCCCTGCTCCAGCTACATAAGCACCACCCCTTGCAGCCATTTCCCCCAACACAGCAAGCCCTAAGTGCCGCCAGGCTCCTCAAAATTTTGCTTGCACCGCCGCAGCACCGAGCAGCTCCGGCGACACATTCCGATGAGCTCCGTGTTCGCCTCTGCCTCTCGTTCACGCGAGCGAGTCCCTCTTGACCTTGTGCATCTTCTCACGCCTTTGGTTTGTTCTAAATCGCCCTAGGTCGCCGTCCCCAGCGACACATAAGATGGAACACGTCCATGGTGGTATAAGGGAATGCTTCTGAAAAGTATCGTCTCGATGCATGTAGAATCTTGTGGGGAAAGTGCACCACCTCTCGAGAGGGTAAAACCTAAGTACTTAGCAATGTCCCCGGTAACGGATAATTTGAGCATCAAAGACATTGAAGCAATCAAGGATCTCCTCATCCCAATTTATCTAAGTTAAAACTTGTTGTTGAACATGGGTAAAGGTTCACCAATGTCTATTGGTGGTCCTTGGATGTTTTTTTAACAAAAACATAGTGTTTTCAACTAATAAGAAAAACCTTATTTTGAGCAAAGCAAGCCTGAGCTACATTTAGCCAAATTCATATAGTTATTAGAAACTACTATTCTACTATGGTATCACTTGCCAATACAATTCCAAATGTATTGACCCTCTGTGGCTATAACTTATGATGTTGCGGGTTACTCTGATGGTGACTAGGGTTGTGAGTCTACACTCAACATGTTTGCCTGTGGTACATGAAGATGAAGACTTTTATTTATTGCTTATGTATGAACTCTATGTATTAGCCTTGGGCTAATAAGTTGTAAAAGCCATGTTATCTCTAGAATGACGATGTAATAATGACCTTTGTATATGTGTACTTCATCGTGAACTGTGGATGCTAGCATTTCGATCCAGGAACTAGCATTGCAATCACATGGATATTTACCATATTTGGTGAGATCTTACAGATGGTATCAGAGCCACTGTGTTTCCTGTAGGATTATGACCCTAAGATGGATTAGACTAAGGAAACCACTAGGAAAAATGCAACCCTTTGCAAATTCCACACTTGTCTCCTTTATTCTCGTAAACCTCTCCTAATCTTCTTTCTCATCTCTATTTGTAGATGGCCGCCATCAACGAAGCCGTCAAGAAGGGACCACTCATGACCATGACCTTAGAATGTGAGACGGAGTTTCCAAAGGCACTTAAAAACCTCATGGTTAGCTTGGTAATACATGGTGAAGCCGTGTACAAAGGATTCCCAGTGATGGATGAAGGAGAAGAATATTGGTGGGTACAACTGCACTTCTACAAAAGCAAGGAGGACAACCACAAAGAGTCGGGATTCTACATGATCACCAACTCTGAAATGCATATGTCATTCTTTGACTCTACAAGAAATGCAGCTTGAAATGCTATCAAGGAGCTTGGTGAAAGACTCAAGTGTAGAATGCTCAACACTCAAAATGACCTTAGAGAGGAGAAGAAGTATACCCAAGACTTAGAGACCGCCATAAAACGTCTAAGGGGGGATATCATAGACTTAGCATATGAGTAAGAGTTGTGACGTACTCCAATAGTTGGACCACCACACTTGTCATATTTTCTCGCGTTAACAATTTGATCATACCAATCTATGTGGTATGGCAAAAATTTGTCTAAGTTATGTTGAACTTTGGTGTTTATGATTGAATATTGTATGTCATGACTCGTGTGTTTCATGTATGCTTTTGGTTTTGTTTCACTACCTTGTGTTTTTCTCTTTACTTGTATTGTTCTAATTCTTTCTCTATCCTATGAAATAGATGCCTAGCTTTGTTCTCACCACCGTCGAGGAGTTCAATGGAACCCATTTTGGATCTCGTATCGAGCTTGTCAGTTTGCTTGGTCTTCCCCTCCCTAGCATTAAAGGACTTCAGCTCCGGAAGTTTGAGAGGAAGGACTTATGGGGATTCAAAATCTCCTAGCCAGGACGCCAGTCAGAGCCCCCCGTCGAGGAGATTGCCTTCAAGATTATGCATGATGACAAGGAGAAGGGACTCGACGTCGCCATGCAGGAGCTACTTGGACGCCTTTGTCGACGCCACTCTGCTGAGATCACAGGCCTCTACTTCCACCCATTTGGGAGACGTGACGAGGAGAGAGAGGTTGTAGTGTATGATGATGCCACTAGAGAGACTATTGATCTTGTACGTCTCTATCTTCAGGACCTAGAGAGCCTTGTTAGGCACCTTGACACTGATATTACCAACGTCATGCTTAGAAATGACGAGCTACAAGTCCAGTTGAGGGAGAAGGACAAGGCCTTCGAGGAGCAGGATGAGAGCATCAAGGAAATGGAGGCTAGGTTCGAGAAGCAAGACAAGAGGTTCAAGAATCAAGAGAAGAGAGCAAAGATAGGAACAAGAAGATCCATGAGATGAAGGCCGAGATAGAGCTCAAGGATCTTGAGCTAGAGACACAACAGGGAGTGATAGAGAGGCTACGCTCACAGAAGAGAGCCCTTCGGGCGAAGGTCGATGCTTTGACCACCAACATGGAGGAGTACAAGGCAGCAATGGAGGCAACAGGACTTGCTCTAGTAGACGAGGAGGTCGACATGGTGGAGTAGTGATGACTACTTGGCTACCTATCTATCTATCATCCTTTTATTCATTGAGTCGCATTGATCATCCAACATGTGGATAACTATGCTAGTGTGTTTACTTTTCAAAACTTGTTGTTCACGTTGTTTAAACTCTAAGTTTATCTTGTGCTTGATTATTTGCGTTTGTTGCTATGTGATGAATTGTGCATGTTAGGATCTATGGGTTATATCTCATTACTTAACCTTATTGAAACCACAGATGCCTCCCTGACGTGTCAATCCTAACGACAACAACAATAACAACAACAACAACAACAATGGTGAAGAGATGCAACAGCTGATGGCAGCACAAACTCAGTGATGCAGATGATGACCCAGTTTATGGTGAATCAGAATCAGAACCAAAACAACAACAATAACAACAACAACAACAACAACAAAAACAAAAACAAAAACAAAAACAACAACAACAACAACAACAATCAGAACAACCCACCAGCAGTTGATATGCTCACCAGGTTTCTAAGATTGAGGCCTGCTAAGTTTTCAGGAACCACCGATCCTATGGTAGCCAATGACTGGTTACATTCTGTGAACAATGACTTGGTTACTGTTGACTGCACCGATGAGGAAAAGGTCAGGTTTGTAGCACACCTACTAGAAGGACCGACAGCTACTTGGTGGGACAACTTCCAAATCACTACTCCTATTGAGGAAGTGACTTGGGCAATATTTGAGGATGGATTCCGCACTAATCATATCTCTTCAGGAGTGATGGGATTGAAGAAGGAATTTCACAACCTCAAGCAATGCCACCACAGTGTTGAAGAATATATTGAGGAGTTCAACAATATGGCATGCTATGCACCGGATGATGTTGACACAGATGCCAAGAGGAAAGAAAAGTTCCTTGAGGGGCTGAATGATGAGATGTGCATGCAACTATCTGTTGCATATGTTCCAACCTATCAGTATCTGTGTGACAAAGCTACTATCTTGGAAAGCAAGATGAAACAGGTTGAGAACATAAAGAGGAAGCATCACTTTGACAAGCACAACTCGGGATCGTCTCACAAGCGATCCTATGGTGAGAGTGGTGGAAGTTCAGGATCCCACAAACATGGGGATCATAAAAACCACCACAACAATAGCTATAATGATAACAAGAATCATCGTGGACATGACAATGGTGGACATAGAAACCACAAGAGTGGGTACAAGAGTCACCATGGTGGAAATGGTGGACATGGAAGTCAGCCTGCAAAAACGGACATCAGTCAGGTTGAGTGCTTCAAGTGTAAGAAAACTGGGCACTATGCAAATGAATGCCCAAAAAAGGAGATTGATGGAGCCAACAAGCCAAACCCTTTCCAGAAGTGTCATGTGAACCACATCAATGTGGAGGAAATCCATGAGGAGGCTGATGCTGTGGTTTGTAAGTTCAAGATAAATTCTTTTCCAGCACTTATCCTTTTTGATACCGGCGCATCGCATTCATTCATATCAAGAGCATTTGTAGACCAAAATGGACTTCCAACTGAAACTATTGGGTGTCCTATAAAAGTAAGCTTCCCAGGTGCAGATATGATAGTAAATTTTGGATGCCATGATCTAGTCTTAAAATTTGGAAAGAACAAGTTTCCAGTTAGTCTAATAATCCTAGAATCCCAAGGATTGGATATAATTTTGGTTATGGATTGGATGACTAAGTATGAGGGAGTAATAGATTGTGCCAATCGTACTGTCACACTCACAACCCCGGATAAGAAATGGATTAGGTTCAAGTCTAACTTTGAACCAAAAGGGAGTAAGCTAAATTCTTTCAAGGGGGTTAGCCTAGACAATGCTGAAGGAATATCCTGATGTGTTTCCGGAGAAATTGCCAGGAATGCCACCATATAGGGATGTAGAGTTTCTGATTAACTTACTACCCAGATCTGGACCCATAGCCAAGAGACCCTACAAGATGTCTGTAGATGAGTTGAAGGAACTCAAGAAACAACTTGGGGAACAGTTGAAGAAAGGATTTATCCAACCAAGTTCTTTGTCTTGGGGTGCACCGGTTCTGTTTGTGGAAAAGAAAGATAGAAGTCAGAGGCTATGCATATATTATCGTTCACTCAATGAGGTGAATATAAAGAACAAGTACCCCTTACCTAGAATCAATGATCTATTTGATCAGCTAGAAGGAGCTCGTGTGTTCTCAAAAATTGATCTCCGATCAGGCAATTTTCAGCTAAAGATTAGAGAACAAGACATACCTAAGACTGCCTTTTACCACTAAGTATGGATTGTATGAGTACACTGTGATGCCATTTGGGCTAACAAATGCACCAGCTTATTTCATGAACATGATGAGCAAGGTGTTCATGGAGTTTCTTGACAAGTTTGTTGTCGTATTCATCGATGACATATTGATCTATTCCAAGAAAGACAAAGAACACGAAGAACATTTGTGTTTGATTCTTGAGAAGCTTAGAGAGCAGAAGTTATATGCCAAGTTTAGCAAATGTGAGTTTTGGCTGAATGAAGTTGGTTTTCTCGTACATGTTGTGTTGGGAAATGGTATAACTGTCAATCCCGCAAATGTGTCAGCTGTGACTGAGTGGTAATCTCCCAAGTCGGTTAAAGAAGTCCGTAGTTTCCTAGGCCTGGTCGGGTACTATAGGAGGTTCATTGAGAATTTCTCAAAAGTGGCTAAACCAATGATAGAGCTGCTTAAGAAAGAAAAGAAGTTTGATTGGACAGAAGGTTGTGAAACCAGTTTCCAAGAATTGAAGAAGATACTAGTGTTAGCACCAGTCTTATGTCTGCTAGATTTGGAGAAGGACTTTCAAGTCTATTGTGATGCATATCACCAAGGATTGGGTGGATGCAAGAAGGGAAAGTTGTGGCTTATGCCTCGAGACAACTCAAAACTCATGAAGTGAATTATCCTACTCATGACTTAGAGTTAGCCTCTGTTGTCCATGCACTCAAAACATGGAGACATTATATTTTGGGAAAGCGTTGTGAAGTGTTCATAGATCACAAGAGTTTGAAATATATTTTCACCCAAAAGGAAATCAATATGAGACAAAGAAGGTGGCTTGAACTCATCAAGGATTATTACTTGAGTTTGCAATACCATCCCGGTAAAGAGAATGTCGTAGCTGATGCATTAAGCCGCAAGGTCTATGTGAATGGCCTTACTAAGGGAGAATGTCCTGATGATCTGTGTGCCCAATTCAAAGATCTAAGATTGGATATAGTGCCTAAAGGATATCTCATGTCAATGGAAGTGCAACCAACACTGTTGGATAGGATCAAAGAAGCCAAAAGTTGGACAAGGAAATAGAGGAGATTAAAGGTAAAATTAGTAAAGGAAAGGCGAAAGGGTTCCATGAAGATGAACAAGGAACTTTATGGTATGGAAAGCGTATCTGCATTCCACAAGATTCTGACCTTCGGAAGTTGATTCTGCAAGAAGCACACAATTCACCATATTCTATTCATCCGGGTAACACCAAGATGTACATGGATGTGAAGGAAAGATTTTGGTGGAACAATCTCAAGAAGTACATCGCGGAACATATTGCTTTGTGTGATGTGTGTAGTCGAGTGAAGGCGGAACATCAGAAACCGGCAGGGTTATTGCAACCACTACCTATACCTGATTGGAAGTGGGATAAAATTGGTATGGATTTTATCACCGAACTGCCAAGGACCAGATCTGGATATGATTCCATATGGGTGGTTGTGGATCGCCTAAATAAAGTGGCTCATTTCATACCCTTGAAGACAACCTATACAAGTTCTAAGTTAGCCAAAATCTATATGAATAGAATCATGTGTTTACACGGAGTACCCAAAAGTATTATGTCTGATAGAGTAACTCAATTTACTTCGCATTTTTGGCGATAATTGCATGAATCATTGGGAACAAGGCTTGAGTTCCGCATGGCTTTTCACCCTCAGACTGATGGACAGACAAAAAGGACCAATCAGATTCTAGAAGATATGTTGAGAGCTTGTGCACTAGACTATGGAGCTAGTTGGGATGAAAGTCTACCTTACGCAGAATTCTCTTACAATAACAACTATCAATCAAGCATAGAGATGGCTCCGTTTGAATTCCTTTATGGAAGGAAATGTACTATGCCATTACTATGGAGTGGATTAGGAGAAAGGAATTTATTCGGGCCAGAACTGATCAAGGAAGCTGGAGAGAAAGTCAGAATGGTAAAGGACAGGTTGAAGATAGCCCAATCCCGACAGAAGATCTATGTAGACCCAAAGCATAGGGAAGTTACCTATGATGTAGGTGATAGAGCCTATCTCAGAGTCTCACCACTTCGTGGTGTGAAGAGATTTGGAGTCAAAGGAAAATTGGCACCTCGATATGTTGGACCATTCAAGATTTTGAGCCGCAAAGGAGAAGTGCCTTATGAGATAGAATTGCCTGAATCATTGTCTGCAGTTCACAATGTGTTTTATGTGAGTCGGTTGAAGAAGTGTCATCCGGATATGGAAGAAACTTCATTGAAAGACACAATTCCTTTGGAAGAGGTACAGTTGGAGAGTGATCTTACTTACGAGGAGAAACCTATCAAGATTCTCGAGACTGCAGAAAGTGTTACTCGCACTAAAACTATCAAATTCTGCAAAGTGCAGTGGAATCATCATACCGAGGAAGAAGCAACTTGGGAAAGATAAGATGACCTTCGGAAAGATCACCCTCACCTATTTGCTAGCCAATCCGAATCTCGAGGACGAGATTCATCTTAAGGGGGTTAGATTTGTAACATCCCAAATTTCATCAAATGCAAAATCATGTTATTGCATTCATTTCATAATGACATTTTGATCTTGCACAAATTTTTTCAAAGCTAAACCCTAAATAAAACCATATTTATACCCCTTTTATTATATATGTATGGGGCATGGTTTTTATTTTATTTAATGACCTCAAAATATTTTTTGAGTGGATTTATGTGTTTGACACACATTTGGATACTAGGATCACCATACAAAAAATTTGTGAAGGTTTGAATTCATTTGGATTTGAATAAGCCATTCAAATGTCATTTGGAAAATCAAATCAGAAAAGAAAAGGCAAAAGGAAAAAAAGAAAAGTAGGCGCCACCCTTTCGGCCCAGCAAGCCCACCCGGGGAACCCCCTCTTCCCCGCATTTCTCACCCGCGCACGAAAACCTCCTCCCGCTGACCACTAGGCCTGTTGCCATGTCAGGTCGTCGTCCCCAAACCCCGCGCCTGCGACCAGCTCACCGCCCATTTCTTCCCTGAAGTGACTGCCGCATTAATTCGTTAAATCCCATTGATTCCGTGCGCCATCCCCGCCCATGATCTGGATACTTAAGCACCACCCCTCTGCGGCCATTTCCCCAACACAGCAAGCCCCAAGCGTCGCCAGCCTCCTCGAATTTTTGCTTGCACCGCCGCAAAACCGAGCAGCTCTCGCGACACATTCCGGTGAGCTCCGTGTTCGCCTCTGCCTCTCGTTCATGCGAGTGTGTCCCTCTTTCCCTTGTGCATCTTCTCACGTATTTGGTTTGTTCTAAATCGCCCCAGGTAGCCGTCCCCGTCCACCACTACAAGCACCCGAGACGCCCTTCGTCTCCGGCGAGCGATCATGGTAATTCCCGAGAGCCCCTTGACCTCTGCTTCACACCATCGTGTTTGCCTTTGTTTTGCGCAGCTGCTAATGGCTCCCTTTTGCCTGCCTGCGCCCTAGTTCATCGACTCTGTCGCAGTTTGTGAGCACCCCACGCCAGCACCATCTTCGACGAGCACCTGAGCCCGTGTCCGTGCGCCCCTATCCAAGCCAAGCACACGTTGAGCTTCACCACGTCCACGCGACTCTGGTAAGCACCGGCACCACCCCATGCCCCACTAGCCTCGCCGGCATGTCACCGGCAGAGCTGTCTCCGCCGCCAGAGACATTTGCGCCGCCCGCGTATGGTGAGATAGATCTGATCCGTTGGATCTGTAGTTAGCGGCTGCGATTAGATCACCTAGCGAATGGTTTTGTTTAGATCTGAGCCACAGGTTTTCACTTAGATCTAACGGCGTGTAAGTGTGATCCAGTGCGAACCGGTACGCGCTAATCAGACGCTGCCGCGTGTCACTGGTTCTATTTTAAAATCTGAATTTAGATCTATTAGATATTCAAACTTGTAAATTCAATAACTTTTGATCTGTTTGTCCAAAAATTACAAATTTTATATCAATGGATTTAGAAAAATGAGCCCTACACATCTATGGCCATGATTTGGTTATTTGCTTCTGAAAAATTAAGATTTATTGCAGAAGCATTTGTAGGCCTATTTTGGTTATAAAAATTGTTTATAAAATTGTTTTAGAGTAAATTTTTGGTTTATTTAGACTTTAGAAAGTTTACTTTGTGATTAGTACTGTTTAGTTTGACTTGTTTAGTGTGGAAAATCATTCCATTGCATTGCATGCATTCATATATATTTTTGTTTGAATATTGAATGTGAATTTTGTTGTATGATATTATGTGTAGATTTTGGTGATTGTGGAGATTGTGATTGTGAGGATTGTTCCTATTCCCCTAGCTATCAAGGAAAGTGATGCTTAATTCCTTTGTCCTACTACTTTATCTATGAACTAGTGATATTTTGAGTAGGAATTGCAATGGTATTTTTCTAAGTATATGCTATGCTATGGTAAATCCTATAGATGTTGTCTTAGTAGTTTTTCCCTAAGTTAAGAGACATGATATGCTATTATGCTTAGCCTAGCTAGTAGAATGCAAGGGTGGAATATTCATGCTATGAAATATTGCTAAGCCTATGACTATGTGTTTTGATTAATAAAACAACTATGTGAATGAATCACCTGGGTGGAATGGAAAGAATGGTTTGTGTTGAGTGGTTACACAAGGCCCATGTCTATGGATTACCTTGTGTATCACCCAGGAACAAAGAGATTTGAGATGTTTACTGTTGAGAAGCTTCTAGTGCAACCACATGACATATGGGCTCTGCCTTGACCAACTAGGTTGCAAGAACTTAGCCAGATGGACAGTTGGTGGTAGGGTTGATAGGATGGAACACATCCATGGTGGTCTAAGGGAATGCTTCTGAAAAGTCTCGTCTCGATGCATGTCGAGTCTTGTGGGGAAAGTGCACCACCTATCGAGAGGGTAAAACCTAAGTACTTAGCTGTGTCCCCGGTAATGGACAATTTGAGCATCAAAGACATTGAAGCAATCAAGGATCTCCTCATCCCAATTTCTCTAAGTTAAAACTTGTGGTTGAACATGGGTAAAGGTTCACCAATGTCTATTGGTGGTCCTTGGATGTTTTTGTCAAACAAAAACTTAGTGTTTTCAACTAATAAAAAAAACCTTATTTTGAGCAAAGCAAGCCTGATCTACACTTAGCCAAATTCATATAGTTATTAGAAACTACTATTCTACTATGGTATCACTTGCCAATACATTTCCAAATGTATTGACCCTCTGTGGCTGTAACTTATGATGTTGCGGGTTACTCTGATGGTGACTAGGGTTGTGAGTTTACACTCAACATGTTTGCCTGTGGCACATGAAGATGAAGACTTTTATTTATTGCCTATGTATGAACTCTATGTATTAGCCTTGGGCTAATAAGTTGTAAAAGACTATGTTATCTATGGAATGACGATGTAATAATGACCTTTGTATCTGTGTACTTCATCTTGAACTGTGGATGCTAGAATTTCAATCCAGGGACTAGCATTGCAATCATAGGGATCTTTACCATATTTTGTGAGATCTTACATAGCTCAACCTCTTTCCGGAAAGGAACCCATACTAAGGCATATAAAATTCCAGTTAAGCCCTACCCAATTCAGGTAATGTGGATGTACGGTAAAATTGGAATGGTATATCATCCGAACCCAACCATCAGTTTTTATAAAGGGCCAAGGCTCATGCCTCAAAATTTTCATCATCAAATCATCTTGTGTTCATAACACATGTCAAAACATTTCAATAGAATGAATCCTCTTTCCAAGATTTTCATAATCATTTTCACCAAGTATTCCCATCTAAAGTGATCAACTTTTATGCTTAGAACTAGCCACTAAGGTTGAGGGTATTCACTAATGAGGGGTGCTAGTCAAGTGTGACTATCCAAATCTAGTCTTATGCCTTTTGATGACATCTAGTTCTAACTACTTAGTCCTAGTTTTATGCTCTTTATGCTACCTATACTATTGTTTCAAAACTCACAAAGCACTAACTAAAAGCAAAGAACTTTGGTAAAACATAAAAGAATAAAGCTTGCAAGTAAAACTGGGAATTGGTATAATCAAGGTTGCATAACCAAAGCATGCCTAATGCATCTTGCATAGGTTATCTTGCAAGAGTGGCTTGCATAGTTAAGAAACTTGCAAGGGTTAGCTTGCATATTTAACTTGTAGTGTTGGGCTTGCCTTGAGTAGTGCAGTGGTTGAAGTTTTTTCTTCTTCATAGTACTCCTCCTCCCCGTAGCCTTGGTCGGTACTAGCGTCTATAAATGAATACGAGGTACACAATCACCAAAAAATACTTAACTACCTCTATTTGGCACACAAAGGTTCACACTAGATGATCTAGCATCATCACAATCATCACATGAGATAAAGACCTAGTCTTATTTATTTTATTTTATAAAAGTAATTTCTACTCATTGAAAGATACTTAAGATTTAATATTCTCCAATTAAAATATGGGATCATGTTAACCATGTCATCACCACATATTCTCATACTTAGGAATGTGATTTAAAGGGGTGGTCATATTTTACAAAGTTTAAAAATATTATTTTATAAAATTAAAGTGACTAGAAATGCCTATATAGCATTCTTTTAATACTAGTCCAAGATCACTTCATGTAAACCTAAATATTTTTACATATTCAGATAGATCTTGTCAAATGTGATTTTTGAGAGTTGGAATCAACTCAAAAGAATTTATGGTTGATTTTTGAAAAAAAATGGATGTGGAAAAGACTCTGTATTGTTATTTTTGGTATAGGAGATCTATAATTTCAAATGGTTTGAATCCAACGGGCTTGGATTGATAATTTGAATACCTTTCTAACAAAATTGGAATCTTGCAATTTGGTTCAGTAAATCTCCTTAAATTGGATTTCAAAGTCACTAACAGAACTAGGGTTTAACTAAAATGGAAAAAGATTATTTGAATCACTGGGCTACGCGCGGGAACGTTACTAGGCCGTCCCAACTGCACTACGTGCGTGCAGCGTGCTGCTGACAGGGGGATCCGAAGCGTCAGTGGCTCTATCTAAATGAAGCAGTACGTTTCAATCTAAGACTTGCGATTAAACTAAGATCTACGGCCGACGTTCGTCGTCTCCGTCGCACAACGCCGGCGAGACTGAACCCTAACGGCGACGATGGGGGTACGCGGTGGCTCACCTGGGCTTCAGCTAGGGTTAGCGATGGGGGCGAACAAAGTTGTCGATGACGGCGGTTTGAACGGTGGTTGCGGCGGCTCCTAGGGTGGCTCCAATCGACGACTCCTCTCCTCCTTTGCAACGGCGGACTCCGGCCAAATTCCGATGGGCTGGTGCTCTCCTTGCTCAGGGGAAAGCTGTGGGGTGGTTCTGAGAGAGAGAGAGGGGAGTGAGATGGCGTGGAGAATGAGGGCTAGGGTGTCCTCTATTTATACACCGGCAAGAGGGGCTTTGCGACATGGGCTGGCTCCTCCGGCGACGTCGTTCCAGTGAGCTACGGGTATGGCAGAGGGCGTAGGACAGTGCGGTGTCTCCTGGCGATCATCATGGGCTTAATGGCGCGACACGGGGCGATCGAGGGCTCGGGAGCAGTCGGTGCTTTCTGCGAGAACGGTGTTCGAGGACGTCTGAGAGGTTACATGTGGCAGTCATGTCTAGGAGGTATCTAGGGTCATGGAGAGTGCAGGTACGCACGGTGAGGGAGAGGCGCAACATGTCGGCTACGGTGCTCTGGCGTGCTCTCAGCATGGCGGGAGAGAAATGGGCGCGGCGGTTTTCTGGGGGTCCATGGCTTGGCTGTGGTCAAGGGGTGGACAAGGAGTGGCGGTGGACGATGGCATGTCTCCTTCCATACATAAACTCAAATGGGGCCATTTGCAAACTGGCTACGTAACTATTGTTGTATAAGAATTCTGCGAAAGGCAAATAGTCCTCCCATTTAGATCCATATTCCAACACACAAGCTCTCAACATATCTTCGAGTATCTGGTTTACTCGCTCCGTTTGTCCATCAGTCTGCGGGTGATAAGCTATGCTAAAATCCAGTCTGGTTCCTAATCCTTCTTGGACTTTCTTCCAAAATCTCGAGGTAAAATGGGTTCCTCGATCTGACACAATGTTCTTGGGGATTCCATGCAAACTGACTATCCTAGTAATGTACAACTCTGCTAGCTTTGAGCTCTGATAAGTGGTCTTGACTGGTAACAAATGAGCTACTTTAGACAGTCTTTCCACTATGACCCAAATGGAGTCATTTCCCCTACTATATGTAGGCAAACCGGTGATGAAATCCATTCCAACCGAATCCCATTTCCATTATGGAATCTGCAATGGTTGCAAAGTCCTGCGGGTCTCTGATGTCCCGCTTTGACTCTCTGACAGATATCACATTTGGATATGTAGCTTCCGATTTCTCTCTTCATCTTGTGCCACCAAAATTGTTCCTTCAAATCCTGATACATCTTGGTTCCTCCAGGGTGGATAGAATAAAGAGTATCATGGGCTTCTTGTAAAATGGATTGTTTCAACTCTGAATCTGCTGGTACACAGATACGTCCTTTGTACCACAAAACTCCTTCCTCATCTTCGGTGAATGCGGGTACCTTCCCTGTACCGATACGACGTTTGATTCCGTCGATACTAGCATTTCCTTTCTGTGCCTCCTTGATCTGACTGATCAAAGTGGGTTGAAGTTCTATGCTAGCCAAAAATCCTTCACTAACTAGCCCCACTCTGAAATTTTCCATCTCCTCATGCAAACTTGGTTGGGTTTCTTTTATCATGGTGTTCAATCGACACGGCAATCTGCTAAGAGCATCTGCTACCACATTGGCTTTGCCGGGGTGATAGTGAATGTCAAGGTCATAGTCCTTGACTAACTCTATCCATCTCCTTTGCCTCATATTTAGATCCTTCTGGGTGAAAATATACTTCAGACTCTTATGATCCGAATAAATCTCACAGCGGTTACCCATGAGGTAATGCCGCCATGTATTCAAGGCTAAAACTACGGTTGATAGTTCGAGGTCATGGGTAGGGTAATTCTGCTCATGTTGCTTTAGTTGTCGGGACAGATAGGATATGACTTTGTCTTCCTACATCAACACACATCTGAGACCAACCTTGGATCCATCACAATATGCATCAAAAGGCTTCTTGATATCCGGCATAATCAAGATTGGGGCTGAAATCAATATCTTCTTGAGCTCTTGAAAAATGGCTTCACATTTGTCCACCCATTCAAACTTCTTATCTTTCTTCAACAACTAGGTCATGGGTCTTGCGATGCTCGAGAATCCTTCTATGAACTTGCGGTAATATCCCGCTAATTCGAGAAATGCGTGAACTTGGGTTTGAGTGGTTGGGGCTTTCCATTCTTGAACATCCTTAATCTTGGCGGGATCGACATCAATTCCTCCTGCCAACACGATATGTCCTAGGAATCCTACTTCCTTTAACCAGAACTCACATTTGCTAAACTTGGCATACAACTGATGCTCTCTAATGGTTTTAGGGATGGTCCTCAGATGTAGCTCATGGTCTTCTTCTGATTTGGAATAGATCAGAATATCGTCAATAAAAACAACGACAAACTTATCCAGGAAGTTCATAAAAATCTTATTCATGAGGTTCATGAAATAAGCCGGGGCATTGGTTAATCCAAAAGACATGACAGTGTACTCATACAATCCATATCTGGTGGTGAAGGAAGTCTTTGGAATATACGTTGCGTGAATCTTGAGTTGATGATAACCAGTTCTAAGATCAATCTTTGGCACCGGTCAACTAGTCAAACATGTCTTCTATCTTCGGCAGTGGGTACTTGTTCTTAATGGTGGCATCATTCAGCTTCCGATAATCTATGCACAAACGATTACCTCCATCTTTATTATCCACAAACAAAATAGGTGATCTCCATGGCGACACACTTGGTTGAATCAAACCTATCTCCAGCATAGCATCCAATTGCTTCTTTAGCTCCACTAATTCAGATGGGTTCATACTATAAGGGCTCTGAGCTATGGGTCCAGTTCCAGGGATTAGTTCAATGATAAACTCGATATCCCTATCTGGGGGCACACCGGGCAATTCGTCTAGTAATACGTCGGGGTATTCACAGACTACTCTGACTTGGTCAATGGTTGGTTGGGCTAGACTCTTGTTGCACTTGAATTTACGGGGCAAAGTCTCAGACACATGCTCTACTCATACTCTAGTGGTACTAGTCATGGTTATGACTTTCTTGGCACAGTCGATTAATCCTTTATGTTTTGACATCCAATCCATTCCTAGTACTACTTCCAAACCTTTGGTTCCAAGTACTATTAGATTAGCATAAAAATCTATTCCATGGATTCTAATAGGTACGACCTTGCAAATTTGTCTAGATTTGGTGGTTGAACCAGGTATTTGAACTATCATGACATGCTTCAATTTTGTTGGTTGAATCTTACTATTGCATGCAAATTCTTCTGTAACAAACAAGTGCGATGATCCAGAATCAAACAACACTCTTGCAAGTACTGAGTTAACAGAAAACATACCCAGCACGACATCTGGCGCTTCCTGAGCTTCTTCAGCATTCATGTGAAACAGACGGCCGTTGCAGTTGAGTGAGTTCCCTGGGGCAAATCTCCTTCTAGGATAAACACAACGTTGCTGCTGAGCTGGTGCATTCACATTGGTGGTTGCTGCAAGATTCTAGCGGCACTCGTTGGAGTAGTGACCCTTGACTCTGCATTCGAAACAAGTAATCAGAGACTTGTCTTTTCCTGCAATAGGCACGACATTGCTTCCAGTCCTTGGGGCAGTATTGTTGTTGTTGTTGTTGAACTTGGGCGGTGCACGGTTGAAATTGTTGGAGTTGGTGGGGTTTTTGTTGTGGTTTCCTCTGGGCCTTGGGTTTCCTCCTCCACGGTTGGGATAGTTCGAACGAGACATAGGGAGTCTATTGTTTTTCGGGGCATATCCTGCAGACAGGTTGGGGCGATACTTCGGGGTATGGTGGGATCCTGGTTGATGCATCATTCGACGCTTGCGATTCTCATTGCCTTGGTTGATATTGCCTTCCATCTGGATTGCTGAAGCCACTCAAGCTTCCAGATCAGCAAAAAGAATATCGACTAACATCGTCCTCATCTCATCATGCAAACCATTCAGAAATCTCTCCTTCTTCTTGGCTTCAGTACCAATCTCATCAGGGGCATACCTAGACAGAGACAGAAATCTATCACGGTACTCTACCACGGTCATCCTTCCCTGCTTCAGCTCCTTGAATTCATCCCTCATCCGCAGAAAACCTGGTGGCACATGGGTTCGGCTGAACTTGAGTTTGAATTCATCCCAAGCCATCATATGTCCTCCATTCATGGTACAAATGCCATTCCACCAAGCTCTTGCATCACTTGCCAGATAATGGTTGGCAAACAGTACTTTCTCGTTGGCCTCTACTCCTGCAACCTCTAAGTTGTTCTCCATGGTTTGCAACCAGTCATCAGCATCTAATGGCTCTTCAGACTTACTAAATATGGGGGCATTGGTGTTTTGAAAGTTCTTGAGCTTGGATCCATGGTTGTCCTGGTTTCCATGGCCTTGATTATTATGGGCTATCTGAGCTATCGGTTAAAGGGTGACTAAATTAGCTTGACGTTCAGCTCTTACAACTTCACGGTTGGCAACCAACATTTACAAGATTTTCAGCATTGGGTCCTAAGATGAACTGCTCCCTCAGCGAGGCATATGAAGATTGAGATAGATCATGAGACAAGAGGGAAATTTCGAAGGTTCATGGATTTGTTTTTCAAAAGCTTTTAAACTTTGAGTTTGACTCTGTTTTTTCCAACTAGCAACTTTCTTTTCATTCATTTATTCATAGCACCCAATACAAACACACACCACACTAAGGTAATAGATGGTTTTAGGAACCATTCTATGAAGCTACGATATAGTGGGACCGGATACAACTCACACCTACGATAGTGCTCAAGTGCTACTATTCATCAGAATCGACGGCTTCTTCATCATCAATGAAGGCGGAATCATCATCATCAGTGTGGAAGTCCATGTCGAGGTCCTCCAGGTAGTCATCATCATTTCTGAGGTAGGATTAGGGATCTCCACGAATATCTTCCCCTTCGTTCTCCCTCTCCTCAAGCTGCATGTCCCGCTCATGGATGGTCTCTTCCAAAGATGACACCTTGTGACGAAGGCAGGCAATGATGCGATCCTACATGTCACGCAGACGGCGAAGTGACTTGCGCTCCTTCACAAGGATGGAGAGGGTATGGTCCTTCTTGACTGCAATGTCATGATTGTGGTTGGCGTAGGCACGGGCGTTGTCCAACTCCTTCTGCCTATCATACAACTCGAAGTCGAGTTGATACACCTAATGCTTCAGCTCTGGATGGCCTGGTACCTCCAATGGCTGTCCCATAGCATCACGCCTTGCATAGTAAGCAAAACGAGTGCCATTGATCTGGTTGATGCTTTGACCACACAGACGGGCAAGAGCCTCCTGCATAGCCCTGGCGAGTCCGTCTATCCAGTTTTTCTCCCTCAAGCTGAACTGGATGTAGTTCTCCATATTGCCTCTGAGATTGGGTGCCTCCATCTTGCCTCCGAGTGCTCCAAAGAACTCGGGGTGCAGGCGCTCAAGAAATTCCGAGAGTTGGCTTAAATCTCGCTCGAAGATAAGTTCTCCTCCGTTGCCCAACTGGTAGAACTTGCTATACTTGACTTCAATCTATAAGAATGTAGGATGAGTAAGTTAGTGAGGTGATCAAGTGTGTCAAATTTTATGTAGGATTGCAAGAATTTTTGAGGAACATGAATTTTCTTGAAAGAATCTCAGTGATAAGAACGAGAATAGGTTTTCATAAATACTCACTTATTTGTTTTGAAACTAAGTTTTTGATTCAAGCGTCCATTCTAACTAGGGTCTCCTATGGTCAGGATGGCTCTGATACCAACTTATCAACACCCGGATTTTTAATCCTAGATGCCTGTTATGCCATACCTCGCAATCCAGGATTATCATTTTTGCGAGACATAACAGAATTGGTACCATAGTACATCATCCATTACAAACCATAATAAAGGTCTTACAAATAAAGGATATCATGATCCAGTTTTAATAAATCAATGCAGCGGAAATTAAACATAGCGGGGCTTCATCTTTAGGGTCACAGGCAATGATGGCGATAGGAGATGATCCTAGTTGTCATAGACCTCCTGTTTTCTATCATCCTGGTAGTCCTCCTCATAGTCTGGCCACGGGAATAGCCAGGAACAAAGCCATGAGTACTCTTTAAGTACTCAAAAACTATCACTAACAAGTAAGGTAGTTTGAGTAGGAATCCTAAGCTCTAGGTTTATTTGCAAAAAGCCAGGTTTATTTCATACTGAGTTTATAAGTAAAGAAAACTAGTTTAATGTTCTACAACACCTAAGTGGGAACTTAGTTTTCATGTTCACAACCCTATTGTGGTCAAGTCAAAGTCATAGTTCATTTCACAAGTCATTTTGAAAACATCTTACGACGAAACAGTATGGCCACTCCAACTATCCATAACCACGGATGCGGCTATTCGAATAGTTTGACACTCTGCAGAGATTGTACACTTTCACCACAAAATTTGATACATCTGTCAGGGATAACCCGGAATCATCATACTTAGTATGCAGATAATAAATCCTAACCTTTCAATTACACACCCTAGTATAGGCACCTCCCCTATGAGCCTGGCCTCCCAACCATGACCATTTGTCATCTTGGGAACTGCATAGGTGGACATTCACATTCACAAGGTAGCCTCATCTCAACCTCTTTACGCAAGGGAACCCATACTAAGGCATATAAACTTCCAGTTAAGCCCTACCCAATTTAGGTAATGTGGTTGTATGGTAAAATTGGAATGGTATTGCATCTGAACCCAACCATCAGTTTTTATAAAGGTTCAAGGCTCATGCCTCAACATTTTCATCATCAAATCATCTTGTGTTCATAACACGTGTCAAAACATTTCAATAGAATGAATCCTCATTCCAAGGTTTTCATAATCATTTTCACCAAGTATTCCCATCTAAAGTGATCAACTTTTATGCTTAGCACTAGCCACTAAGGTTGAGGGTATTCACTAATGAGGGGTGATAGTCAGTGTGACTATCCAAATCTAGTCTTATGCCTTTTGATGACATCTAGTTCTAACTACTTAGGCCTATTTTTATGATATTTATGCTACCTATACTATTCTTTCAAAACTCACAAAGCACTAACTAAAAGTAAAGAACTTTGGTAAAAGATAAAAGAATAAAGCTTGCAAGTAAAACTGGGAATTGGTATAACCAAGGTTGCATAATCAAAGCATGCCTAATGCATCTTGCATAGGTTATCTTGCAAGAGTGGCTTGCATGGTTAAGAAACTTGCAAGGGTTAGCTTGCATCGTTAACTTGTAGTGTTGGGCTTGCCTTGAGTAGTGCAGTGGTTGAAGTTTTATTCTTCTTCTTCTTCGTAGTACTCCTCCTCCTCGTATCCTTGGTCGGTACTAGCGTCTATAAATGAATACGAGGTACACAATCACCAAACAATACTTAACTACCTCTAGTTGGCACACAAAGGTTCACACTAGATGATCTAGCATCATCACAATAATCACATGAGATAAAGACCTAGTCTTATTTATTTTATTTTAGAAAAGTAATTTCTACTCATTGAAAGCTACTTAAGATTAAATATTCTCCAATTAAAATATGGGATCATGTTGACCATGTCATCACCACATATTAAAATACTTGGGAATGTGATTTAAAGGGGTGGTCATATTTTACAAAGTTTAAAATTATTATTTTACAAAATTAAAGTGACTAGAAATGCCTATATAGAATTCTTTTAATATTATTCCAAGATCACTGCATGTAAACCTAAATATTTTTACATATTCAGATAGATCTTATCAATTGTGATTTTTTAGAGTTGGAATCAACTCAAAAGCATTTATGGTTGATTTTTGAAAAATGTTTGAATGTGGAAAAGCCTCTGTCTTGTTATTTTTGGTATAGGAGATTTATTATTTCAAATGGTTTGAATCTAACGGGTTTGGATTGATAATTTGAATACCTTTCTAACAAAATTGGAATCATGCAATTTGGTTTAGTAAATCTCCTTGAATTGAATTTCAAAGTCACTGACAGAACTAGGGTTTAACTAAAATGGAAAAAAGATTATTTGAATCACTAGGCTACGCACGTGAATGTTACTGGGCCGGCCCAACTTCACTACGCGCGTGCAGCGGGCTGCTGACAGGGGGGTCCCAAGTGTCAGCGGATCTATCTAAACGAAGTGGTACATTTCAATCTAAGTCGTGCGATTAGACTAAGATCTATGACCGATGTTCGTCGTCTCCATCGCACATCGCCAGCGAGACTGAACCCTAACAGCGATGGTGGGGGTACGCGGTGGCTCACCTAGGCTCCAGCTAGGGTCAGCGATGGGGGCGAACGACGTTGTCGACAACAGCGGTTCGAACGATGGTCACGGGAGCTCCTAGGGTGGCTCCAATCGACGGCTCCTCTCCTCCTCTACAGCGGCGGACTCCATCCAAATTCCAGTGAGCTGGTGCTCGCCTTGCTCCGGGGAATGGTGTGGGGTGGTTCTGAGAGATAGAGGGGAGTGAGATGGTGTGGAGAATGAGGGCTACGGTGGCCTCTATTTATACACCGGCGAGAGGGGTAGAGCGGCATGGGATGGCTCCTCCGACGACATTGTTGCAGTGAGCTACGGGCATGGCGGAGGGCATAGGATGGTGAGGTGTCTCCTGGCGATCATCACAGGCTTAATGGCGCGACAAGGGGCGGTTGAGGACAGTCGGGAACGGTCAGTGCTTTGCGCGGGAATGACGGTGTTCGAGACGACGTACAGAGGTTTCGTGTCACGCGGCGGCGAACGGTCGTGTCTGGGAGGTAGCTAGGGTCATGGCGAGTGCAGGTACGCGCGGTGAGGGCGAGGCGCGACGTGTGCGCGCGTGTCGGCTGCTGCGCTTTGGCGTGCTCTCGGCATGGCAGCAGAGAAATGGGCGCAGCGGTTTTTTGGCGGTCCATGGCTTGGTTGTGGTCGAGGGGTGGACGGGGAGTGGCGGTGGATGGTGGCCTGTCTCCTAGTCATCGTGGACGGGAGCGGCGCTTCCTCATGCGGGCTGTCCATGGTCGACCAGAAATGGTGGCTTGGGTGGCGCGGCACTGGTGCAAATGGCAGAGGGGTAGCTGCTTCAATGCGATGCTGGCACTGGGGAGACCATGGGGGTGAAATGGGGGCAATGGGTTGATCAATTACTATTCACCACAGTAAAAGTTCGGCAAGTTTGATCTGTGTTTGCTAGGTGTTTGATGAAATGGCCGCAGGAATTCAAAGTTTGAATTTTTGAATGAATTTTGGTGAGTGATCTTTTCATAAGCTTGGTAGTCTGTGGTTTCTAGGGTTTGTCAAGGGGAATTGGTTTGGTTGGTTTTTGAGAAATGGCCATCTTAGTGCCTATTAAGGATTCAAATTTTGAATTCCTCTCAAATATATTTGGAATTTGTTTCTGTTGGTTTGTAAAGTGGGCTTGGGTTCATTGTCACTTGGTATAGCAAGGGGTGAAAAGAATTGGATTTTTTCTGTTAGAAATCTTTGACTAGGAACACCCAAAGTGGTCTAGTGAACAAGTTTGGCCAAAATGACATTTTTTGATATTTGTTTTTCTCTTCATTTGATTCGACTTGGAAATGATCTACATGATATTGTGTTCACCTTTAAACCAGTCCTTA
The DNA here is from genome assembly GCA_030063025.1 of Avena longiglumis. Classification (NCBI taxonomy): domain Eukaryota; kingdom Viridiplantae; phylum Streptophyta; class Magnoliopsida; order Poales; family Poaceae; genus Avena; species Avena longiglumis. Next base: position 536,395,878 of record CP125976.1, read on the forward strand.
TCATTCATAGCAATCAAAAATGGCAATTGCACTCATTTATGCATTAATCACACACACACCTGCATTCATATTAATTTTAATAATAAAAGTTTTTGTTAACCCTAAACTTGGGTGATTAGAACTTGATAATCTTGATTAACATTTTTGGGATGTTACGGCCCCTTGGGAGCCCACCGACCTTGCCCCTTCGCCTAGGTGTGAGCTCCTTTCATGATCAAGATCATCTATTTTGTAATCCTACATGTTATATTTGTTGGGATTCGATGGATATTGAGTACTATGTTCAAGATTGATTATTGATTCTATCATGTCTGTGTTATTTCTGATCTTGCATGCTCTCCATTGTTAGTAGATTATTTGGCAAAGTAGATTCTTTCAACTCCAAGAGGGAGTATTTATGCTCGATAGTAGGTTCATGCCTCTAGTAATTTGGGGAAGTGACAGAAATCTCTAAGGCTATAGATGTGTTGTTGATACTAGGGAGAAAACAACAATCCTTTGTCCAAGGGAAATTGTATTGTTTATTTTACACACTTTGCTGAATGCAATTATTTGTTGCTTGCAACTTAATACTGGAAGGGGTTCAGATGATAACCTGAAGGTGGATTATTAGTCATAGATGCAGTTGGATTATGGTATATGTATTATGTTGTAATGCCCAAACAAATCTCATAGGAATCATCATGACTTGTACATGCATATTTATGCATTTTCAATCTTTCAATTTCCCAACTGTAATTTTTCACCTAACATGCTATTTATCTTAAGGAGAAACACCTCCAGTGAACTATGGACCCTGGTCCATTCCTTTATCATTGAAATTCCATCTACTGTTTATCGTTTACTTTTTGTAAGCAATTACTATCTTCCACACTATACATTTAATCCTTTGTTTTCAGCAAACCGGGGAGATTGACAACCTCACTGTATGTTGGGGAAAAGTTCTGTGGTTGTGTTGTGCAGGTTCCAAGTTGCTAGCAACACCTTGGAGTTGTTTCCTTACTCCTACTGGTTCGATAACCTTGGTTTCATAAATGAGGGAAACTTGCTGCTGTGCTCATCATACCTTCCTCTTGGGATTCCCAACGAGCTCTACATATCTGAGCCATCAAGCACTTTTCTGGCGCCGTTGTCGGGGAGATAAGGACAACTTCAATCTCTTCCTCCTCGTCAATCACTTTTCATGGAGAAAGAAGATTCTTGCAAGGGGAGTCTCTCACAACCAATCCCTTTACTTTTTTTGGTTTTCTTGTTTCTTTTTATAAAAATATACAAAAAAATTAGTTTTGTTTTGTTTTTTCTTATAAAAACAAAAAAACCAGTTCCTACTTTAGTTACTATTTCTGTTGGCTTGCTTTACTCTTGCAAAAACGAATACTCCTGAAAACACTAAGTTGTGTGAATTCACTAGCACCAACAACAATGATTTCCTTTGCACACCTATTGCTCCACCTGCTCCTGATGCTACTTTCTATGAAATTAAACCTGCTTTAATGAATCTTGTTATAAAAGAGCAATTTTATGGTGCTAGTTCTGATGCTGATGCTGCTAACCTTAATAATTTTGTTGAACTCTATGAGATGCAAAAATGTAAGGATGTATATGGAGATATTATTAAGCTTAAATTGTTTCCTTTCTCTTTGATAGGAAAAGCTAAAGAACAGTTGCTATCTTTGCCTAGAAATAGTATTGATTCTTGGATTAAATGCAAAGATGCTTTTATTGGAAAATACTATCCTCCTGCTAATATTATATCTATGAGAAGTAAAATAATGAAATTTAAACAATTTGAAAATGAACATGTTGCTCAAGCTTGGGAAAGAATCAAATCTTTGGTAAAGAATTGCCCCACTCATGGACTGACTGCTTGGATGATTATCCAAACTCTTTATGCAGGACTGAATTTATCTTCAAGAAATCTATTGGATTCTGCTGCTGTAGGTACCTTTATGACCATTAATTTGGGTGCTACCACAAAGATCCTTGACAATATGATGGTTAACTATTCTGAATGGCACACTGAGAGATCTCCACAAGGTAAGAAGGTAAATTCTGTTGAAGAAACCTCCTACTTGAGTGATAAAATTGATGTTATTATGTCTATGCTTGTTAATGGAAAAGCTCATATTGATCCAAATAATGTTCCTTTAGCCTCTTTGGTTGCTCAAGAAGAGCAAGTTGATGTGAACTTCATTAGAAATAACAATTTTAGCAACAATGCCTATAGGAATAATTTTGGTAATAATAATTATAGGCCATATCCTCCCAATAATGGTAATGCTTATGGAAATTCCTACAACAAAAATAGAAGGGCTCCCTCTGAACTTGAAGTCATGCTTAAATATTTTATTAGTGAACAAACTACTTTCAACAAAACTATGGAGGAAAAGCTTTTGAATGTCGAAAAAAATATTTCATCTTTGTCTGAAGCACAATCCTCTTTGATAAATAAAATGGCTGCTAAACCTGAAACCATGGAAAATCCCTTTGCTGTTGCTAATGCCATACAAGTTAGAATTGATGAAAATGTTAGACTATTAGCTAAATTGCATGCTAAGTGGGAAAGAGAAGATGAAATTGCTAGAAATAGTAGTATTTGTACTATTACCACCACCAATGTTGATGCTAGAAAACCACAAGAAGTCCATATTCCTTTTGCAACAATGCCTAAACCCAACAAAAATGCTGAAATTTTTCAAAATATGGGAAACAATAGTTCTACTACCTTGGATGCTAATTTTGATTTTTATCTTGATGGTTGAAATATTTCTGAAGTAATTATGTTATTACAAAAGCTTTCTAGAAGTCCTAATGCTAGTGCTATGAATATGGCTTTTATAAAACACATTACAGATGCTCTCATTAAAATTAAAGAAGAAAAATTGAAACATAAAGATTCTATTCCTAGGAAATTAGAAGATAGAAGGGAACCCATCATTAATATGAAAGTGAATGATTTTGATCTGAAAGCTTTATGCGACCTTGATTCTAGTGTCTCTATTATGCCTAGAAAATTTATGAAATGCTTGATTTGCCACCATTGGAAGATTGTTATTTGGATGTCCATCTTGATGATAATGCTAAAAAGAAACTTATGGGGAGTATTAATGATGTTATTATTATGATTAACAATGCCTTTGTACCCATTGATTTATATGTTTGTATGTTGAAAACAATGCTTCTTGTCCTATTATTTTGGGAAGCCCTTTTCTTAGAACTGTTGGTGCCATTATTGATATGAAGGAAGGCACCATTAAATATCAATTCCCACTCAAGAAAGGTGTATAACACTTCCCTAAAAAGAGAGAGAAGATATCCTTTGCCTCTCCTATTAAAACAAAAGTTTATGCTAATGCTTCTTCATTCGAAAATACTTGATTCTTGCTTTCCATGCCTAACTTAAAGGCGTTAAAGAAAAGTACTATTGGGAGATAACCCAAATTATTATTTTTATTTCAGTAAGTTTTTATTTTGTTGAGTCTTGGAAGTTATTGCCTCTGTAATAACCTCTCCTTATCCTTTTTTGTGGTTTTTGTGCCAAGAATAACCTCTAATGAGAGAAAAGTAAGATTTGGGGAAGTTGCTGTCCTAAAACAGATTTCTTGTGCTTCACTGTATAAAATCGTGAAAAATCCCAGTACGTTAGATTGAGCTGTAATTTTCTGAGATTATGCCCCAGGTTATTATATAACTTTTGTTAGTTCAACACTTTTCTATTTGAGAAACATAAGGTCTTCAAAAAAATCGGTTTTTACCTGCTGGTCTGTTTTGATAGATTTCTGCCATTATTTGCATTTGCCTCTTAATCAGTTTCTTTTTGAGTTCTCTTTGATCACTTGAGCTTTTAAAAGGAATTTCTACAGTATCTTGTGTTTTAATGAAAGTTTTACTTGTGTTGAAACTAAACCCAAAGGCTTATTATCTTGAATACACTAATGTTGCTAATGAAGATTATGTGAAGTTTTGTATGAAGGAAATTCTTAAGTGTAGGGGAAGAATGATGTGATGAGATGAAGAATGGACAAAATATCAAGCTTGGGGATGCCACCCATGTCACCTCAAGAAATACTCAAGAGGTACAAGCGTCAAAGCTTGGGGATGCCTTCATCAATAAAAATCTCAGGTCTCTTTTAGACACTTCATTTTTATTGCTTCATGCAATGTTGTGTTGTTCTTGGAGAGTCTTTGTTTTTGTATTTAGTTTTCTTTTGTTTGGTTTGCTGGAATAAATTGTCCGGACCCCAACACTCCTATTTTGGAGAAGTCATACCTAGTTCTTCATTGTCTAGAACACTCTAGTTTTTGTTCTTATTGTTTTGTGAGTGTTCTCTTTTGCTAGCAGTGTGTTTAGCTTTAGTTTTCTTGTGATTTCAGATTAGAACTTCTTATTTCTTATTTTTGCATTTGTGAGACATTCTCACTAATCTTTATTGAGCATTATCTTTGTGAGTTGTTCCAAATAAATCGATTGGTGTTGGAAAAGAGTAGGAAGCTTCATGCTTAAGTGGTACAAAAGGGAGCTTGTTTTGACTGTGGATTAGACTTTATAATGTCATGCTAGATGTTGCTTTGACCTTATGCTTAGTGATTATTGTTGTAGCATGACTTGTTCCAAACAATTGAGATTGCTTAATGTACCTTGAAAGAATCATGTGTTGTTTTAGCATTCAAAAATATAATATTGTGGTATTCTCCTTTGATGCTTTATTTGGGTTGACTTGGCACATGCTATACCATGTTAAGACTATGAACCAGTCACCTTAGCCTCTATGATCATTTAGTTTTTGACTTGTGATACCACTTTATGCTTTAATTAATAATGTTTTGTCGCTTTGCATGATTATGGCCATTATTGCTCTCTTAGTTGGTCGCTCCCAGTCTTTTTGCTAGCCTCCACTTGTACTGAGTATGAGCTCTACTCGTTCATCCAAATCCCAAGAAACTAAGTTATTCCAAAGAGTCTACTATAAATTCCTATGCATGGTGTGTTACACCATTCCAAGTATATTCATGTTTTTATCTATCTTCCAAATTAAACTTGTTATGTGAAAATTAGTGATTAAAGCTCTCACAAACTTGATGGCACACTTTACTTTCTTGCACTTAATAAACTTAAACCATTGTGTCATCTATGTTGCTTATATGCTTGCAAGTTATAGGTTGGGAGTTAGCAGAACCATGCTGTCATGGGGAACGCTTTCAACACCTGTACATATTATCCAGTTAATATCATGATCTTTTGTTTATGGATATCGGTGGTGTGAAATAAAAGGGGAGCTTGTAAGTCCATGGAGTATTATATATGTGTTAGAGAAACATCTAGGCGTCTAGCCTAAGCCATGCCTAATCATGGTGGAAACTTGCAGCATAACCATAGTGAGCAATGTATGAAGCATCTTCAGAAAAAAATATAGAAAAAAAAGAAAAAAGCACCATGCTCATGGTAAATAAAAAGATCGTTGAGATGCTCACTGTCCGTTGCCTTGTCATTTTGATATGGGATAGCTCCTATGTCATGGGGCAAGGGGTACCCCATTGGCGGTTCTCTATGATATACATATACTTACCTTCCTTGTGACTAAAGTTGAGTAGCATGAGAACGACCATCGTACTCAACGAACATGAGATTTCCAACTTATGTTTTGTCAAGCATATACTTTATATTTGTTTCACTTTAACCTTAATCACTTCAATATGCTTATGATAGGGGCAATGAGAGATGAAAGCTAAAAACTACCATAATTTTTGGAAGCTCTTTATGAAACTTGAAATCCCTGCTTCCCTCCGTGAAGGGCCTTTCTTTTTTACTTTTATGTTGAGTCTCCATATTCTATCTTTATGCACCAATGAAGAGAGCATAGTTGTCATACTTAGTTTAATGTGCATCGTCCCAAAACTTATTGATTGATCCATAATGTTGATATTGCTTATTCTTAAATTATTTGTATCTAGTCACCCTTATGAACTTTGAAGGTGTCCTATGCATTTATGTTTTGTTATACCATGAAGGACAAACTGAATACCACTCTTGCTATGTTTCCTATATGTGAAACAAACAAACGTCTTTCAATGTATTGTTATTCGTGATCTTTTGTTTGTGTAACCTTTCATGTTACAACATATTTGCTATGTCTTATTGTTAGAACTACATCTTTCATGCTCATGTTTAGAGTACTATGATCTCAGCTATCAATGATTTACAAATATTTTGATCAAAATTTTGATAGCATGTCACCTCAAAAATACTTCTTTTTATCACTTATCTACTCGAGGACGAGCAGGAGTTAAGCTTATGGATGCTTGATACATCATAAACGTATCTATAATTTTTAATGATCCATGCTTGTTTTGTATCAACTTTCTTATGTTTTTTCTACACTTTGAGGTATTTTTATACATTTTTCAGAACTAACCTATTGACAATATGCCGTAGTGCCAGTTGCATGTTTTCTGCTATTTTTGGTTTCAGAAAAGCTAGTAAGCAAATATTCTCGGAATTGGACGGGACAAAAGCTAAAGTCAATATTTTACCAGAAGGAACACGGAGTCCGAAGGGCAGCCAAAGTGGGGCCACGAGGCGGCCACACCATGTGGCGACGCGGCCAGGGGCGCTCCAGCCCTAGGTGTGGGCCCCTTGGGCGCCCACCGACCTTGCCCCATCGCCTATAAAAGCACCCCGATGTAGAAACCCTAAGTACCCGATCAGATCTCCATGAAACAGTCCCTAGCCACTGCCATCTCCATCCCTTGATCGGGGGATCTGAAGCTCTTCTCGGCACCCTGCCGGAGGGGGTAGATCATCTCGAAGGCCTTCTTCATCACCATGCTAGCCTCCGGAGTGATGCGTGAGTAGTTCACCCTTGGAGTATGGGTCCATACAGTAGCTAGATGGTTGGTTCTCCTCCTTTGTGCTATCATGTTTAGATCTTGTGAGCTCCGTTCATGATCAAGATCATCTATTTTGTAATCCTACATGTTATGTTTGTTGGGATCCGATGGATATTGAGTACTAGGTTCAAGATTGATTATTGGTTCTATCATTTCTATGTTATTTGTGATCTTGCATGCTCTCCGTTATTCGTAGATGCTTTCGCCAAGTAGATGCTTGCAACTCCAAGAGGGAGTATTTATGCTTAATAGTAGGTTCATGCCTCTAGTAATCTGGGGAAGTGACAGAAATCTCTAAGGTTGTAGATGTGTTGTTGCTACTAGGAAGAAAACAACAATCCTTTGTCCAAGGTCAATTGTATTGTTTACTTTACACACTTTGCTTAATGCAATTATCTGTTACTTGCAACTTAATACTGGAAGGGTTCGGATGACAACCTGAAGGTGGATTATTAGTCATAGATGCAGTTGGATTGCGGTCTATGTATTACGTTGTAATGCCCAAACAAATCTCATAGGAATCATCATGACTTGTACATGCATATTTATGCATTTTCAATCTGTCAATTGCTCAACTGTAATTTGTTCACCCCACATACTATTTATCTTAAGGAGAAACACCTCTAGCGAACAGTGGACCCCGGTCCATTCCTTTATCATTGATATTCCATCTACTGTTTGCCATTTACTTTCTGCAAGCAATTACTATCTTCCACACTATACATTTAATCCTTTGTTTTTAGCAAACCGGTGAGATTGACAACCTCACTATAAGCTGGGGCAAAGTTTTGTGGTTGTATTGTGCAGGTTTCAAGTTGCTAGCAACACCTTGGAGTTATTTCCTTACTCCTACTGGTTCGATAACCATGGTTTCATAACTGAGGGAAACTTGTTGTTGTGCTCATCATACCTTCCTCTTGGGGTTCCCAACGAGCTCTACATATTTGAGCCATCAGAGATCTAGATGCAGCACATAAGCTACTGCATATCAATCAGTGGGCGATGTTGCTGATAGAAATTCTATTTCATATCAATGAGCAACCAGTACTTACTCTACAGGTTGTCATGGGGTTTTGGTTGCATATGGTTTTGAGGAACCCAAATTTGTTTTGGGAGAAAATTTAAACTGTGTAGGGGTCCAGACATCAGTGGGGAGCAGTTGTAGGTGGGAGCGGTGGAGAAAGCGAGGTTGAGGGATTTTTCGTACATTTTATGGCATACTACCTACTCCAAGGCGAGGTTGAACTGAAGGGTTCCGTGGCAGAAAACAAAAAAAATCCTACTATGAGAACACACCAACCCAAGATCTATCTATGGAGAAGTATAGTAATAATCGGGATACGATATTCATACCTTTGAATATCGGACGTGGGATTACGTTCTCGCACAAACGTTGCTGTTGTAGCCGAGCGTCGCAAACCTCAAGGTATAGAAGGCTTCAAGCGTCTAGCACCACTAGTGATAGTGCCTCATCGAGTTTTACACGCGTATGGAGTAAAAGACGTCCCCGGGCCTCAGTCTAGCAAGGCAACGGAAGAAGAAGATCCGGACCGATTCCAAACAGCACAACGGCGTGCGTTGGATAAAGAACTCTCTTCCTCTTAGCACGTTCCTTACTTGGGAACACGTAGTGACGTAGAGAGAGAGGGAGAGAGAATGGCTAATGCCAATTGTAGGATGAGGAATTGGGGTGAAGGGCACCCCTATATATAAAGAAAACTGGGCATTACCCACCTCCCAAGACCCGGTGTGGGACTAAACAAGGAGGTGGGAGGATGAGAGCTGGTCGGCGGTGGGTATGGGCCCCACCTGCGTGTTCCAAGCCCACTAGGGTGGTCGGCGGGGTGGGAGCCCCCGACCCTTGGCCGCATGACCCTAAGGGCCCTTGGCCCCTCCCTCTCGGGTCCTCTTCCCTCCTAGGGAAGGCCCATGTGGGAGTTTTATTCTTTTTTTTATATTTAATAATTCATATTCAATATTAATTCACAATTAAACATTAAATATATATTATTTAATTCCTCATTCAAAACTCCTTTTGAACGACTTCCTAATACTTATGTTTCTCTCCAGAACGTTTCAGATTATATGTTCCTCTTTCTCTATCGGTAGTGGATTGACCCGCAACATCGATTACCCTTAAGCATGACACCCTTACGGTTTGGGAATGTTCAGGTATGAAGGGGATCACTCCCCGATCAAATGATCACGGTGGTATCTGGAAACGCATGTAGATACCTTCACATTCCATGAATATGGTTGTTCGCTTGAACCTTATAAATATCGAGTCTTATGACCTTTGCACAACAACGATGCCTGGTTTGTCCAAGACCTGATCTCACGTATCCATGTACAGTTTGATCTTGTTACCGACAAACGCGTTTACTCGTTCCCGTGATATCACATCCCTATGACCTAGTCACATGCTTGCAAGCTCATTGATGTGGTTTCACCGAGTGGGCCCAGAGTATCTTTCTGTCACTTAGATAGGCAAATCCGTCAAGACAAGTGCAAAGAGTTGCATCAATATGGATCAACCTCAAGAAGAATAAAGAAGGGAAAGCTCAAAATGCGATCTCATGCTTGAAGCTTGCCATCCTCGTGATCATGTATTGATGAAGACAAGTTCAAAGAAGAAGCTTCCCCATGGAGTATGGGGGAAATTTCGCAAGTCTTCATCAAGCAAGAGCGAGCAAGAGCAATCAAGAAAGATGTTCCATATTGAGAAGGAAAATATTGTCTACATCAAGCTCAAGTGGAATTCTCAAGTCAAAGGTATGGTCTTGATAGGGTTTCTCTTTTGTCAGTCTCATGTTGTTAGTTGGGAGACCGGGTTTAGGATAGATAGCCGTACTATCAAGAGGGGCTCTCGAGTGAGTGACTAGATTGCATCTTTCGGAGAGAGCTCAAACCTTTGCATTCTTACATCATCTTTCTTGATTGTTATTTGGATCTCGTACATGTGAGGATCTAGAGCTTGTGGTTATCATCAGAACAAGCTCTATTTCATCAAATAAGGATTTCCCTTGCATATCTTATTGAGGTTTTAATCTTGTGGGTTTTCCGACTCTGCACCTTGGGAGATATCTCACATATATATTCATGATATTTTCTCCCTAGTGATACCCAACAAAATTGGTTTCATCTCATTTTGGAGTTCATATGTGAAAGTTTTGTAGTTTTGGCCTTTGAAGTTTCCCTGGGCGGAAGTTCGGCTCCCCACCGATAGTACCGCTAGCGCATGTTTGCCGCCGGTAGTACTGAGGGAAGTAACAGGGCTACTTCCGCTCATTCTAGGATCGATTCAATAACCTATATGTATGTTGTGTGCTTTCTGGTGGAACTTTGGTCAGAAGTTGACCGGTAGTACCTGTCGAAAGAAGTCGTTGGAACAGCACGGCCGGTAGTACCGGCCAGGCACAGGAAGTACCGATCGGGCGTAATTGTCGCCGGTAGTACTGGTGATTTTTTGGCTCTCTTTCCGCTCACCGTGGTTTCATTTTCGTAACCTCTCTGTTTGGTGTGTTCTATTTGACGAAACTTTGGTCGGAAGTTTAGGCGGTAGTACTGTCCCCACTGGAAGTACCGGTGGACCGGCGGGTAGTACCGGTAAGGCTTGTTTTTCTTTCTTTCGCTTTGCAGTCTTGTGCCCGTTGGATGGGTTCCATTGGTAGTTCCGCCCTCCCATCGGTAGTACTAGCAAGAGTCGCGAATTTGCCCAAACAGTCAGATCTGGGATCCCTTTAAAAGGGGATCCTCTTCCCCTTCGTGGGCACGAGTTCTGTTGGTCTCTCTCTCTCTCTCTCTCTCTCTCTCTCCTCCGTTGTTAACCTTGAAGAGCTTGTCCTCTCCCTTTCCCATCATATGATTCTTGCATCTTTTTGAGGGATTTGTGAGAGGAGATCTAGATCTACAACCCCACCAAACCAAATCCCTTATTTGTGAAGGAATCCTTGTGATCTAGATCTTGGAGAGTTTTGTGTTCTTCTCTTGTGTTCTTCCTCCCTTATTTCCCCAATAGGATTTGTAGCTTTGTTGGAATTTGGGAGTGAAGACTTGCACTTGCATTTATTGCATAGGTTTGAGTTCTCCATGGAGATTCAACGAGTACAATCTTGTAGGCTTGTTACTCTTGGGTTCTTGGAACCCTAGACAGTTGTGTGGTGGTGTGTTGACTTCTTGAAGCCTCCAATTGAGTTGTGGAGAAGCCTCAAGCTTGTATCCTGTTGTGGCTTTGTTGTTGGGAGCATCCAATTGAGTTGTGGAGATAGCCCCAACCTTGTACGGGGTCGGTAACCGTCCTCAAGTGTCCCTTGGTGGATCATGAGTGTAGGCCTTTGTGGAAAGTTCACGGGAGAATAGGATGAGCCTATTGTGGCGTTGGTGTGTTGCGTGGCTTTGCATCTTGGGGTGAGGCTTTGTGTGGCGTTGGGTGAACATCGATTCACCACACCCTTAGGAGCCACTTGTGGCGTTCAGAGAGCATTGCGCCATCGCACCTCTCGAATAGAGACGTAGCTTCTTTGGAAGTGAACTTTGGGATAAAAATCTCTGTCTTCGCATCCATCATTTATCTCTCAACCGAGCCCTTTAGTTATGCAATTTACATTGTGACATCCATCATTCTTGAAGTATTTCATCTTGCTATCACCTTGTTACTTGTCCGGCTTAACATAGGTTGTTGGTGCACTTAGTTGAACCTAGTGGTTAGGTTTTGTGCTCTATAAATTAAATGTTAGTTTTTATTTCGCATTTATTAGATCCTAAACCGTAATAATTTTAAATCCTATTCATCCCCCTCTAGGTGACGTCCTTTGCACTATCACCTTCCTCATTTCCCGCCGTCTCATTGATGACGTCCGCATCATAATCATCACTGGTCCAACGAGTGAAGCCGTGGATGAAACCATGCATGAGAATGTGGTTCTGCAATACTCCGGAATAAGGGTCCATCAAGCTCCGGAATCTGGGTCCCGTTGTTCTGAATCATTTCGGTCGGCATGCCTTTCAAATATCTAGCGACAAGGCTTTCGCTCATCTTGATGACCATGATCGCCTGCGCAGTATAGAGCAAGAGAATATTTTAGAACATGCACACACATGCATGCATGGTCACCAAAATCATTCGGCACGACCTTTCCTAAAAATAGAACATACGCGTAGTGCAATTTTTTTGCCGAAACGGAAATGAATCAATAGTTTGGAAAACATGCATACACCACGCTAGAATAACACCATAATTCATCATAAACACAAACATGCATATAACATGCAACAACATCTCGCCCATGCAACCACAAGCTTCATCGCATACACAAACATGCGTACACTAGGCGTCTCTAGTGCAACCACATGCTTCATCGCATACACAAACATGCATGTTCTTCCATGCATCTAATCACCTAGTGAACAATGGAGGAGAAGGAAAGAGAATAGGTGGTTTAATAGATCTACGAGTTGGAGATCCCTTCTTTTACAAATTTACCATCTAAAATAGCTTTAGAAAGCTAAAATGAGTGAAATCATGGAAGAAATGAGGTAGGGAGGAGGAAGGGACGACCGGATCTGGTCTTAGTCTAGGGGAAAAGTGAGTGGAGGTAGGTGGGAAAGTGCACTAAGTGGAAGGTGGTGGCAGGTATAGATGGTGGTCAACCTATTAATGGCGCATGGCTGCGACATGCGTCACGGATAACCCGACTACCTGTGGCACATCCCTGAGCCGTGCGCCACATATACTCTGATCCACCATCTATATATACCACTTATGGATGGCACTGATATATCTGTGGCACATGGCTACAAGATACGCCATGAATGACACAACTATCTGTGGTGCACGACAGTTACACGTGCCAAGGATAAGTCACGGGCCATCTATAAGTGGCAGATATGAATGCCCCAGGATTATCCGTGGCGCATGTTGTTGTCGTGCACCCCAGATAGTTGTGTTATCCGTGGTGCATATCCCTGAGGTGTGCCACATGTATTTACGTATGGTGCATGCACTTTCCCGTGCGCGACTGAGTATCAAACCCATGGACAACCAGTTTCCTAGTTGTCTTTGTGGGACTTGTGAAGTGATCGTGGACCTTGCCATCTACGGAGTGGAGGAAAGGCTAGCCATAAGAAAATGTCCTATTCATTCGTGGGATATACTCAGAGAAGAAGGTGAGCCTTCGTGGTGTTTGGAAATCTTTCGTGAAATCTCACACCTCTCCAATGTGACGTACCTTATTTGTATGGGAACACATGAATACATCTTTGTATCTACGTGCATTAGTTATCTCTATATCCAAGTTTACTTGTCTTGTCATAGCCATCAAGTTTGAAGTACTTATATATGTCTTATCATTTGTGAGATATATATTTATATCTTGTGCTATCATGTTTAGCTTAACTTGTTGATGCATTTAGTCGATTCTAACTTATTTACGTTTTATGCTTACAAAATAAATGTTAGTTTAATTCCGCATTCTTTCAAGACAAAAATGTATTAGTTTTTAAATTGCCTATTCATCCCCTCTGGGCGACATGTCCATCCTTCCATAACTTCCTTTTACAATTTGTTCTAGGGAATAGAATTTTATCTTGGAATCATATTCCATCAATAGGGTTTGCAGCTTCCATTTACTAGGTGTCAATTGTGACCTTTTTTATGTGTTTGACTGGGAAATTAAAGTTTTCTATGTTAGTGTAGTGCTGAAAAATAAGGATACTGAGGTAATTTGTAGGATTACAACAGTCTATGCCTCAACTTATGAATAAAGGAAACAAGAATTTATTTCCAAACTTCATGAACTCTTCTTTAATTGGGATGGCCCTGCTTTAGTAGGTGGTGATTTCAATATAGCGAGATTACAAGATGATAAAGGTAACAGTTCCATTGTCTTTAGACGAGTCGATAGATTCAATGCTCGTGTAGATGTTTTGGGTTTACTGGAAATTTCTCTAACAGGTAGATCCTATACTCGGGGGATCAACCAGGAGAACTAAATCATGCGTAGGATTGATAGGGTTTTCTCTACCACTAGTTTTGATGGTATTTTCCCTCTAGCTCATGCATTAGTTGGAGTAACATGGTAGTATGAAACTAGACAATGATAGAATTTTTTTGGGTCCTACTATAGTTTTTACCTTTTCATTGTTACTTCACTAAGGATAAAGGAATGTATGTTCTACAAAGGTGACTCGAGGTAGCATATTTGATATTCAACATCATGTAAAATAATTAAAAGAAATACTCTGTTTATTTTGTGGAGATTCTCTTACTAGGGTAGTATTAGTGGGATATTTATCAAACACATTATAAATTTATGTCAATATTATGCTTTCTTTGAAAATGTTTTGAGTCCACCATATTTTTATGAGAAATTAGACAAGTGAAACTATAAATCCCAATCTGTTTTTAATCATAAGAAATACCTTTTACTTGCATTTACAACCCTTTTAATTTTACATACTCATTTAATCCGAAAATACAAAAACATCTACCACACTTGCATTTAGTTATCTAATATAGTTTACACCACTACCAACATCATTATACTTTACTTTTGCATTGCATCTAGTTTATCTTTCACATATAGTTTAGTTAGTTTAGTTTACTCTACTTGCTGCATATTTACTTTAGTTATCTTACTTATACATGTGTTTTCAATTCTAATACGGAACCTTGTGGTTAATTGGATTTTTCAGTACCATAAAATTCTCTTGGCGTCAAGATGATAAAAGTATTGGTTGTTTGGTTGTTGGTATGGGATATTGGGTATCTGCTTTTAATATGATGCAGCTGCGCATGAGATATTCCACGCGCTGATCCCTTATTCTTTTGTTCAGACAACACGCATCTTGATTGAACAGTGAAATTGACATGTGGAATCCCATGAACCACTATTTTCTTTAACTGCCTTTAGGTATAGACTTACTGACCATTGACTACGTCGTATCTGTAGACGTCTTCACATCTTAGTATTTGGTTATTCCGGATCACACTTGGAAACGGAAGTATACATACATGTGCCTAAACTGCTAAACTCAAGGGATGGAATGAACAATCCCGATGTGATTTCACTAAGGAGAGCTGTCCACCTGATTCCATTAGTGTGAAGATGCAAATTCATGCGAATTTCCGAAAGATTATCACATCGGAAAGTTGTTCGATCATCAGCTAATAAAAAGAAAGAGTACTGTAACGACACATGGTTAGCCGGTGGTCATTTGTTCTTGTAGCTCCCGGCGAAGTAGGCGAGGCAGCCGACGAGGGGCGCGCTGGTGTACGTGGTGGGCTCCGACCGCGCGTAGTCGGCGCGGTCGTCCGGGAACGCGTCGTTCTGGTCCGGCCCGCCGACGACGGCGCCGGCGAGCACGTTGGGGTTATCGCCGGGGGCGTAGAGGTAGCCGTCGAACCCCTCCTGGCAGCCGATGCGCGCCGGATGCGCGGCCACGGACGGCATGGAGGACGCCCTGTGGTGGATCCGCCTCGGGTACCGCGCGCCGTAGCCCACCATGTAGGACATGCCCAGCGGGTTGGCGCCCAGCACGTAGTCCACCTGCCTCTTGGCGAGCGCCCTCAGGGCCTTGTAGGTGACGGGGAGGTTCTGGCAGGAGAGGGTGCGCTTGGAGCTTGCCATGTACTTGGCGTAGGTGGTGAGGAGGAAGCTCGCGGATGCGACGTACTGCAAGTTGGCGTTGCCGGACCGGTGCATCAGGCCGCCCGGCGTGTACGGCGTCGTGGACGACGGCGAGGTGGACGAAGGGAGGATGCGGCAGATGAAATCCTCCGCCTGACGCGTGAACGAGTCCAGCCTCTTGTCGCCGTTCAGCAGGGCCCTCTGCTCAGATGAACGCAGATTGAACAGAAAGGAACTTGTGAGTGAGGGCACGCAGATTGAACAATGTGCTGCGCTGCAGGATGTGTTTGTTACCCGTGAGAGAAGGACGCGCGCCCCGGCGAGCTTGTTGTCCCAGCTGAACATGTCGACGCCGTCGTTGGCGCCGAGGGAGAGGATGTCGTTGAGGTAGGAGGTGTTCTTCGTCGCCCACAGCAGCCACGCGGATCCCCATAGGAGCTCGTCCTGACACACCGTAGGTGCACGACGAATCGTGTCAAGAAACACCCAGCACGGTAATGCTCGATCGTATGCAAGGTTGCAGGGTTTAGATTTAGTACCGTGTAGCCGGAGTAGGACGGGTAGTAGTTGCTCACGCCGCCGCCGACGTGGTCGCTGTACTTCCCCTGGTGCTCCCAAGCGAACGCCATCACGTCACTTGCCGCCGCGACCAGCCTCCTGGAGTATGCCGGGTCGGCGGCCTTGAACACCATGCTGGCCGCGGCGAGCGCGGCCGCGGTCTCGCCTGCGACGTCGGATCCCGGGGCGGACGCCGACACCGAGTACACGGTCCGAGGCGTGTGCATGTCCTCCGGCCGCTCCCAGCAGCGGTGGTCCGCGTCGGCGTCGCCCACGCCGACGTAGAGCGTGCCCGGGGTCGCCGTGGCCGCCTTCAGCAGGTAGTCCGTGGCCCACCGGACCGCGGCACGCGCGTCGTGCACGCGCCCTCCCATCCGCCCGCCGTACTCGATGATGCTCCACGACAGCATCGTCGCGGTGAACGCCATCGGGAAGCCGAACTTGACGTTGTCGCCGCCGTCGTAGTATCCGCCAGCGAGGTCAACCTGCCGCGCACGCACGTACGTCCAACCCGAGTCAACAAAAGTCAAAACCTCCATGCATGGAACACGTTGACCACAGTTGCAGCAGCAGCAATTAGAGAACGCAATGTGCTTGCTTGCTCACGTTTTCGGCCGAGCCGTCGGACGTGGCGGAGTCAGACCTCCACCTGACGGCCTGGTCCGGCGGCAGGCGGCCGGACCTCTGCCCCTGGAAGAAGAGCAACGACTTGGCGAGAGCGTCGGCGTAGTCAGGGTGTCCGGCTCCAAGGACGGCGGCATGGCTGGAGAACCAGACGAAGGCGAGAAACACGATCGCGCGTGATGTCGGCGACGGCCAAGGCGCCCTCCCCGGTCTCGCCAAAGCAGCTGAATTACTCATCTTCTCCCCCCGAGTCTCGAGACTGGTATGCTACCGTCCGGGGTACTACGAGCTTGCTGCAACGCTGCTTATTACGGTTTCCTCGATTGCATGTTGAAGATTGTTTATGTTATCTCGTGATGATGAGTCTCAAGATCCTGCGCCGAGAAGCGTGCTGGGTCAGAGCGATCGATCATGGGGTCGAAGTATATACTACTGCCAAGTCAACTGGAATTGTTGTTCTGAAACTAATCTGATCTGGTGTCCGCGCTGATGCGAGAACTATAATTGGGTCTCGAGATCTTCTCTGGGACTGCGTTCTCTTCTCGATCGGGAGGTGTGGTGCCTCGGGGTCCTGCGATTCTCCGCAGGCTATCCGGCTGGTGGTGCATATGCTCGCTGGCTTCAGGATCACTTAAAGGAACCTATGGTGAATTGGTAGTAGTCGTCGGAGAGAGAAGCATAAATAACATATATACTCCTCGTACTAGTACTAGCAAAGCTCTTCAAATAACATAATCTGCTTAAACATCCGGAAGGAAATGATGAATTGCAAAAAAAAAATGGATGTACATACAAACAGTGGAGTATCACTCTGATGTGCAATACAGTAGCGAAAACAAAAAAAGAACATAAAAAGCGTGGACGGTAGGATTCGAACCTACGCGGGCAAAGCCCATATGATTTCTAGTCATACCCAATAACCACTCTGGCACGTTCACTATTGTGTTGACTGTGCACTCTCCACGTACTTTACAAAGTCACCGTTCGGGTCAACAAACGTGATAATAAACACATGTGGTATACCACATTATTTCCAATATTATATCTGCCATGCTTGTGTGAAAATGGAAAAAAAAGGTGGTTAAAAGGTATACAACAATTGCCATGACGTTTTTCTCTTAGTCATGTCACGTATGGTATTATCTTCCTTTTCATCTCTAGATTGGCACGAAGAGTACAAGAAAAAGTGAAGTCTCCTCAACTATATTACAAAATATCAAATAGTACTCTCTTCGGTTCATATTAATGGCCTCTGGAGTAGATAAATACAAAAAATGGGTTGACATACATCAACCATTTTGGTATCGGTGTGATGCATTATTGGCGAACATCTATCGATTGCATTATAAAAGAAAAGAATATAAAGTTCAGTTAAAAGGAGTTGGGGGCCACAAGACACAATTACACATTCGTGCCAGGTGATGGGCGATCACCGCAAACGAATGCGAAAAACAACGCCCATCATAAATAACCAGCTATCTCCAAATCTCAATCTCGTTCGCAATTCTACGGCAGATCGTCATCACCATCTCTATTGCGCGCTCGAAGATCATAGCATTCCTCTTCTTCCAAGGCATCCAAACGATGAATAGAACAAGGGAATCAACACCCTTCCTTTGCAGCCTTGGCACCCGGAGTCCGACCACCAATTCAATAATCCTAGTATTAGCGGTCGGAGTTAGCGTATGCAAGTTACTACCAGAGGAGGTTGTGCCACACTTCCCTCGCATACACGCAGCCATGGCAATATGATCTGCCATCTCTTGCTCATGTTTACAGGGGCAGTTTCTATGGTAGTTTAAACCATGCCTCAACCTCCTATCTGCGGTCCATAGTCGACAAAACATGGCTGGCCAAACATGAATCTTACACTTTGTAGGGGCCCATGTCTTCTAGATGGTCTTGCCGCATGGAACATCTCCAGGCCGGGGCATGGAGAGCTCTGTAGGCTGAGCTCGCGGAGTACTCTTTTGTCGGTGTCCATTTCTATTCCACGTGGTTAGGCATTCCTTGAGAAAGGGTCACACTCTGCAGCATGTCCACCAGCTCAAGAAATTGGACCGGAACCGGCACGCCTAGAGGGCCAGTGATGTCATGAATCCATCGAGGATCCAACAACGCCTCAACGACCGTGCATGCCCTTGCTTGGTCCTCTACCGCAGTGAAGAGAGTCGACGTGGAGTCTCTAAGGGCACAACCACCAACCAAAGTATCCTCCCAGAACAATGCCAATGTCTCGTCACGAACAACAATACGTATTGAGGCATCAAATATCGCTTGAACCTCTGACTCAACCTACATCTCCAAACCGGTCTAGCAGCCTTGGCGCTTTTTCTGAAGCCATAACCATCGGGCTCGCATCGCAAATCCGAAGAGCTTGAGATTGAGAATGCCCCTCCCTATTCAGCAGAGGGCGACAAACACTGTCCCATGCTACAAGGCATTGCCCACCATGTACCGCCTTGTTGCCCTTCTAGAAGAAGGCATGTACCCGCTTATCTAGGAACTACAACAACCAAGGAAATGGTGGTGTAGATCGGAATCGTGGTGATAATAGATTTGATCACCACCAGATGCCCCAACTAAGGTATAGAACCGCGCCAACCCCGTTGCAAGCTGACAACATATGATGTCCACTAGGGAATGCATGCTTTCTCTATGCAGTCTCTTGTATGACAGTGGTAGCCCTAGGTAGGTGCAAGGGGATGGCTTGGCGACGCAAGGGAAGTGATGTGCGTCAATGGCTAGGTGTTCATCGGTGCACCTTGTGGGAGAGACATACAATTTATCAAAATTCGTGAACAAAAGCGCCACCAAAAGCTCTTGAATACGCTGAGCGATCATGCTTAGTTGGGGAGACGAAGACCACCGGATCGTCCGCATAGACGAATGTGCAGAAACGTACACCACGGCATGACAGGGCAACATCACCCCTAGGGTATCAGCTTGACGCAAAGCAACGTTGATCACCTCCATAAAAAGAAGAACGACGTTAGTGACAACGGATCGTCCCTGCCGTAGTTCTTATCTATGGGGAATACCCCTCCCTAGAACTCCATTGAGAATAATCTTGGAGGATGCCGTGATGAGGAGGATGTTGTGATGAGGAGGATGCAAATCAAATCGATGAAGTGGCGGTCAAAACCCATGTGCTATAGAACACAACACCACTGAATCAAACACTTTGGTGATATCTATCTTCAGGGAAGGGGGATTCACGACGTGTGCAACACCCTACTGGTTAGCCGAACCATCTTGAAATTTTCATGTATCGACTTGACAAATATTGATTGGTTTTCCTGTATCATTTTTGACATCTTGGTCGCGAGGTGAATGACAGAACTTTGGAGAGAAATTTACCGAAGCTATGCCATCACGCTAATAGGCATGTAGTCCTTGGCATTGGATGCCCCCTCTTTATAAAAAATATTAGTAAAATAAATATCTTTATAAAAATGTGAACGTTTTTAGGCTACTCCTAGGGGTAGTATTATAAGCATTATCATGCATGCCAAGTTAGCAAAAGACTAAAGTGACACATCAATTAATAGAGAGATAAGAGATTGTAGTATCATATTATGATACACTATCATATAAAACTAGAATATTTAATAACAAATAAATCTTGTACACTAGTTTGTATTGAGATTATATAAATAATAAAATATAAGCCAATTATGATACCATTGAATGATACTATATATTAGGAAGGTAGTATTATACATTAGTATCATATACATAATATTAGTATATGATACTTTTCATTATGAACAGTCTTACCATGTACTGTGCTATTTCCTGATGTAAGACTCACAACAACATTTGATTATGCGATGCAACTACCTTTCACTTTTGGAGCATGTTTCTCTATCACTGGTTTTTTTGCCGTCTCTAGATTGGCACGAAGAGTACAAGAAAGTGAGGACTCTGTCTCCCGTTTACAAATAATTAAATATAAATATCTTTAGATGATACTATATATTAGAGAAATAGTATCATACATTAGGATCATATACTATGTAATACTAGTATGTGATACTTTTCACTATGACCAGCCTTATCATGTACTATGGTATTTTCGGAGATAAGACTCACAACAACATTTGATTATGCCATGAAACTACCTTTCACTTTTGGAAGCATCGTTTGTCTACCACATTGTTTTTTTTTGCCGTCTCTACATTGGCACGAAAGAGTACAAGAAAGTGATGACCCTCTCTCCCCAACACAGTTACAAATTATCAAATATAGACAAATTACAAAAATGGATCGAGATACATTACCATTTTTTGTATCATTGCGATGTACTACAAAATCATTAGCAAAATAAACATATAAAAACGTGGACGGTAGGATTCGAACCTACGCGGGCAAAGCCCATATGATTTCTAGTCATACCCAATAACCACTCTGGCACGTCCACTCTTTTGTTTAATTTTTCTCTCGTAATGAATATGTTATTATGTTTAGGTCAGCTGACATGTAAATGTGATACAGTAACAATTTGCAACACGTTTTGGCAGTGGAAGGACGGGCCAAAGTGGATTTCAGCATCAGAAAGAACAACCGAGGTACTATTAGGCAAATACCAGAGTACGCTTTCCATGAGGGGAAACGTATGCGCCGCAGCCTGTAGAGTGGAGACTGGAGACCATCTGTCCTCCCGTTCTTCTCTTTCTCCATTTCCGTTCGTCTTCTCCAGTTCGCCGTGCCTTCTCGAGAGACCCTTCTGGCCTTCTCCGTTCTCCCCTGTCTCTCTACCGGCTCTTCCTCCTGCCCAACCGCGTCGATGGATCCCGCGCCACTCTCTACGCTGCGGGAGGATGGGGATCCCGACGAGTCGTCCTCCACCCCCTCCGTCTTCTCCGCCGCCGCCGTGCCTCCTCGCCCCGCGACGCAGTAAGCCACCAACCTCGCTTCCCCTCCTCCCTGTCTCTACCTCGCGAGAAACCCTAACCAAGTGCCTCCACGGTGCCTTCGCAGCCACTCTCTCCACAAGTACGCGCCGGTGGACTGGTCGGCCTACTTCGACGAGGAGCGCCCCGTCGCCATCCCCGACACCGAGGACGTACGTGCGTTAGAGAGCAGAGGAATTTCTCGGATAGTTCTGGTTTGATGCGATCTCACTATCGTAAGTGTTCCTTTTGGGTTTTTCCGTCTGCAGGTTTTCAATGTGTACATGGCTGGATCGGAAGGGCCTGTTGTGTTCTGCCTGCACGGAGGTGGCTACTCAGGGTAAGTATAGGTGCTACGTTTACAATGATCTCGGTGACAATGCAGGATAATCTGCATAAAAAGTAAAAAAACATGCAGACAGCTTCTAGTTTCTGTGATTTTAGAAACTGTAAACTATAGCTAGTACTAATTAGTGACGAAGGCCGTGCTGAAACTTTGGAACGCTTATGTTGCAAAATGCAGATGTTCAGGTGTTTTTAACTAGACTTATAAAGCAACCTTTCTGGACTACCGTCTCCTGGCTTTTATGGCCTTATGGGAAATGTACCCACCTCTATTTCTGTTGCAATTGAATGTTTTGGGTAGTTTAAGTTTCAACTAATATACAAATGCCAGAATGAAATTGTTTGTATTTACTAATAATGCCACTCAGTATTGTTTGTTTGGAGTTCAGAACAATGTCTGTCTAATGATAACATTTGCCTTTTATTTAGTACGAAAATCATGCAAAACCTTCTCTAAGTGACTTGACTTCTTAATGCTCCTTATGAAATGTTGCCTCTGAAATCTGCTTATTTAACAAATGTGTGCTTGATACTTACGTTGCTATGTTTATTCCTCAATATTCCTTAGGCTTTCATTTGCGCTAGCAGCTAACCAGATAAAGGGAAAAGCTCGTGTCGTTGCCATGGATTTACGGGGACATGGGAAATCTACCACAAGTGATGATTTGGATTTGTCCATTGAAGTATGTCGTTCACTCTTTCCAGAACTTACTAATTTGACTACACTTTTCATACTCATGAGGTGCTCTGTGACCTGTTGCCCTTTGCCTAAGTTTTTCTTATTTGCAACTGCAGACTCTTACCAATGATGTAATAGTTGTTATACGTACACTGTATGGAGATTCACCACCAGCCATTATACTTGTTGGTCATAGGTAAGTCAGCATCATGTATTTTTTTGCGTGCACCCTTTATCTGAAGTAAGGCACATAAATTGACAGAAGTTCTAATCCATAATGAATGTGAACAGTATAAAAGAATATATGTCAGAACAATTTGTCCCTTTTGGTGCATGTAACCATAACCATGACCATGCAAGTAAAGTATCTTAATAATTCCTGGAGGTTAATTGCCATGGCTTTAAAACAAATACTTAAATATCATGCTATTAGTCACTATTATACAAAATTTACCTTTCCAGTTTCATCTCTCTTGTTACTTGACTGGTCTATAGTATGAGTCTGCATGACTAAGCAAGTCTATTCATTCTGATTAGTGTTCTCGGTAGCTTCTAGTGACCCGTGATGAATTCTTCAATTTTTTAGCATGGGAGGTTCAGTGGCTGTACATGTAGCTGCAAGAAAAGCATTTCGCAATCTTCATGGTCTTGTTGTCGTTGATGTAGTTGAGGTTAGTAATAGTCTTCCTTAAGTTAAATTCTACATTATGGTTGGTCATGAAATGATCTAGATCATTGTTGATTCTGAACTTCTCGTTCTGTAAACAGGGAACAGCAATGGCTTCGTTGATTCATATGCAGAAAATTTTGTTAAATCGAGCACAGCACTTCCCGAGCATTGAGAAAGCAGTATGTTTATTTGGGCATATATTCCTTGTTCTCATGTCAATTCAACTTTAAAATTTCCTGTAATATCTTAAAATTTCCTGCTTAGTTCATTATGCTGTTCTTCATGAATTGAGATTTGGAGTATGGTTTTGATGTTATACAGCAAGATACAATATGAAGAAATAAAAGAGAACAAGTTGAAACCACTATCAATGCAAGAGGCATGCTTATAAAAACCAAGTGATTAGCAATGTTTAAATACTCCCTCCGACCCAAATTAGTTGACTTCGATTTGTCTAGATTCAATTGTATCTAGACATGATTTAGTATTAGATACATCCGTACCTTAACAAATTTGAGTCGGTCGGAGGGAGTACTATTCTTCACCCTGTATTTGTTTAATGAAACTTAAAATTACACAGATTGAATGGAGTGTCAAAGGAGGACCGCTACGGAACATTGATTCTGCACGTGTTTCTATTCCATCCACCTTGAAGTTTGATGAATCAAAGGAATGGTAAACATTATCTTGATGCATGCCTGTACTTGCAGCTCAGTATGTACTTGAGACTAAAGACTAATAATGTTGTTGTACTTTGTTCAGCTATACATACCGTACTCCTCTCGAGAAAACAGAGAAGTACTGGAAAGGATGGTATGCTTTCAGCCTGATATAGTTTTTTACTCTATTTCTACCACCACTTTTACTGAAACCATGTTAGTTTTCAAATGATCAGTTATTATTATTAAAGCATGCTATTAGTTTTGTTCAATTTTATTTATATCAGGTTTATGTAACAAGTTGTATTTATTTAATCTATTAAGGATGTAAGTCTTATTAATATTGGAAGCTGAGCCATTTTGAATGAATCGAAACAAAAAAAAGCTAGAATTGCCGCAACTGTTAAACATAGTGGGAGCAAACACAGATTAGCTAAAGTAGATTTCACGAGCTATCAAATTTTCACGGAAGGCTCTCTTTGTTTTTTGCAATTTTGTTTGAGAATGCTTGTCTTGTCTGTGCTTGGTACATTGAAACATGCAATTTTCTTTGTAGGTATGAAGGTCTTTCTGATAAGTTCTTATCTTGTCCTGTACAAAAGATCCTATTGTTAGCTGGCACCGATAGATTGGACAGGTTTGTAATGTCCGTCCAGTCATCTCTATTTTCATCCATCACCATTGTGCTCTTGGCTTATGCTAAAACCATCATCACTCAGCTTGGTTCAATTCCAATCTGATTGATTGTTTATTTCATCGTGTATCAGTCGCACCAGCATGTGACATGCCCTTTGTTTTGGTGAGCCCAGGCAATATGTTTTTTAAGAATTTCGTTTCTTTAAACTAGTTTACATTCCACCAACCAGACTTATCAATATTATGTCTGCCAAGAAACTGAATCTGTTACTAGGGTATTATTAACACTTGCTATTTGAAGAGCAAAGCAGATATACCAGCCAACTATAAAACCTTCTATTTAAGCAGATTGTTCATATTACGAGTATGTATTTTTATTTCTATAATAATAGTGTTCTGAAATGTGAAACACCTTTGTATCACTCTATGATCCATGTGAAAATATGTGTAATGCATTGGTTAACATTTTTTTGCAGAGCTTTAACAATTGGTCAAATGCAAGGGAAGTTTCAAATGATAGTAGTTCGACACACTGGACATGCCATACAGGTTCGATCCTAATGTACTTTGTTGAGTAGCATATTGCATGGTACCAAGTGTCCTTTCGTCCAAGGAAGGGAGCCAGGGATGTGTCCATCTTTCTTCAGCTTCACTCTGAGTGGTTCATTATCCTGCTTTCACTTCTAGAGCCTGAGTGTCACAACATGCTTCGATCGGAAGAGGCTCCAGGTTACTTTGAAATTGTCGTGGAAATTTCTGGCATGTCGAGGCACCACATGGATTAGCAACCAAATGTTCTTCTCTCTTATTGACGTTCGTTATTATGCTATTGTTATAAGTTGACGAACTTTTTTTCAGTAAGCATGATTATTATTAAGCTTTATAAATCAGTTCTTAACAATTTTGGCATATTACTGAAAACTTAATTTCAGGAAGATGTACCAGAAGAATTTGCATCACACATACTGAACTTTATATCTCGCAACAAAATAGGGCCCAATGGTGTTGAGGTCAGTACCTAATTTTGATCTTTCACTTACTAATATTTGCCTTCTACACTTCTCAACCTTATGCCTGGCACCTTTATTTTCTCAGATACCAGGCCTCATCAAAAAATGGAAGCAGTAGACAGCCTACGCAGTGTCAGACAGTTCTTAGGAAAAATGAGGGCTCCTATCTGGGCCTGTTCTCATTGTAATGTTAGAGGAAGTTTGTGTGAACAAGGTTCAAGACGATGCAGCTGGGATGAGCAGTTGGTTTTAACACTTGGTTGCCACTCATCCATGCCATGAATGGTTTTACGATAGATTTTTGAGCCGTTTGTAAATAAAGTTCTGACAGAGTATTACTCCATGAACGGGAATAATAATTCTGTAGATGTATCGAAAGTAGTTTAATACGCCATCAACCAGACGCCACCTGGTTCGTTGCACTGATTCTGTAAACTGAGAACAAATGATCTTGTCGATGCAAGAAAGCTTCTTGTCGAAGCTATGCAAAAAGTAGCGAAGAAACAGTAAGCTGTATTGGGGTCGCAGCACACAATGAAGGTATCTTCTGCCTGCTTGCTGAAGCTGTTTCTTAGGGGTAAAGCATTGTTTTATTATGCAACAAAGTTGGGCACGTCGCGGGCACAAATTCAGCAATATATATGCTGGAACTTCATACTCCCGTGAAACTGGGTGATCATCACTACACGTCATTAACGTGCTACTTTGTTTGCCTCCTGCCTACATGATTTGATGTCGTGCTTCGAGAAGCTCGTTTTAATCTGAAACTTCATGTCCCCTGCCACAGCGCAACAAGCGAGTAGTGCTTCCTAGTTCCTATGATCCGGTGCGTTCATCAGTAGCCGGGCATTGGTCAGGAGATCCACCCGGGTCGCTCCCAGTCCCAGCTGTTCCTACTCCTTACGTTGCCTGGGGCTCGGCTGGAAAGGCATCCTTGATCTTAAGCATTCACCTGGTTCTGGCCATAATCACATCACCTAGATGATCACAACTGACAACACGGCAGCATCATGTCCTTCGGACGGCGTACACACAGAGTCAATGTTGATCAACAGGGTATAATATCGGAGGTGCCCATTTCTTAGCAGAATATTCAACATCAATATAATGACAACACCACAGCAACATGTCCTTCGGGCGTATGAATACAATCAATGTTGATCCACAGGGTATACATATCAGGGTTGCCCATTTCTCATCAGAATATTCAACATTATAATACACCATGCGGAGAATCTTCGTAAAGGGTCAAGTATTCAGTAGGGCTGCTGCTGCTTCTTCTCCTTGTGCCTTTAGCAGAAGTGTGTTTGGCCTGATGTCGCTGCACAAATTTTGACACCATTCAGAAGTTCACACCATTCCACATCAACAATGAGGGCTGACATCCCTCAATACATACAACAAGGCGGTACTGAGAAAACTGTTACTAATGAACTACAGTAGTAAAGTGGTGGAGACATCATTCACATGATATAAAACTCCTTCAAGGAGGTGAACATGCATAAACTTTCCATCCGTGTACATAGCAAAACATGCCTGATTTCCCACTACACTACACAAACTATTTTACAAGACTTCTCTTCACAACATGTGTGAAAAAAGAATAAAAGAATTGTCCCTATTTTAACCTGTTCTATGTTCACAGAATCCCCGCAAGGAACCAACAATCAGAATCACCATCGTTTTGTCAAGCTAAAAAGTAGAATCACAAAGCTAAGGGTCATAAAGTAATGGTCCGTCTTGTTTGCATCTCAACATGCTCTCGATCTCCTACAGCGAACGTATCAGCAACTGGGAAATAAACCAAAATCACAATACCGATCATGGCAGCGAGCATCAACACCAGAAAGGAGATGAACACAAGAGATTCATGGGCTATTTCACCTGGCCATGGGACAATAGATAGCCCAAGAAGTGTGGCTCGGGGAAGTAATATTACGGTAGCAAATATTAGCATATATATCCTCCGTCGAAGCCCCTTATTGATCACCAATGCTAACATCTGACCTCCGACAAACATCACATAAACGGTTAAGATGATGTAGAACATCCCTAGAAATATGCTGCTGAGCAATGGGTACGTGCATGCAATATTGCCCTCGTGGTCCGCCGAGGCTGAATACCAGTACTTTGCAAGATTTGATGTCTGCCCATCATCTAAAGCAACACGAGGACCAACGAAAACAACACAAGCTTCCCACAGAAGTGAAGGAAAGCAGATCATGAGCATGGCACGTATAGTCTTCCGATTCCATTTATGGTTTAGGGTACCGAGTTCTTGCTTCTGCAAAGCTGCACTGAGAAGAAACGCGAGCAACAGGAATAATCCTGGCTCTGCAAATCCCAAATTTGAGATGATGTAGAATTTGCACACATTAGCTTGCCATGTCCTGTCAGTGATGAACCTCCCCTCTCCATTCACAAAAGTGAGCCGAAGTACCTCTCCAATACCCCACCAGAAGGCAACCAATATCAATGTTATTCGTGTAAGCCATGGCCCATTGAAATAGCTAAGTCGCTGGTAGCCTTTCTTTTTGATCCAAAGCTGAAAGTAGACTGACCGGCTCAGGCAGATCAATCCCAAGATTGAAACTATGGATACCAGAGCAATGGTCACCACACCAATGATATTGGTGAAAAATGTGATCAAGAGCATTACAGAAGGCGTATCAGCTCAGAACCTCCACGCATTCTCACTTTATTACCAGAACAAGCACAACTCACAGTATTACATACCAGAAAAATCTGCAAGGAGAGCAGAGCACAAAGGATTATCAACAGGCAGGTCACATCAACAACTGGGTTACCTATTTAGTATTTGAAATAATAACAGACGAAATACTTTGACTTGTCAATATAAGACTTTCAATAAAAAAAAATACTATCTAAGGCTTTCAATCAATTGCTTGATAGGTGAAGCTTTTGAGCAAGTCAATGCTCATTTTTACATGTTTTGTTCACCTAACCTTAGACCTGTTCATAGTTACCTTCCCTTTTTCTTCCCAATATTTTATTATATCCTTAACCAAGCTTTAGAAACAACCGAGAGATGATGGGAACAACTCATTCGCGACAGCTTGAATTGCGTACAATCATTAGGTAATCATTAGACAATCAATCATTCATCTCCAACACAACATACTAATGGTCCGAACCAAGAAGTAGCAGAGTAGTCTACAGACATAGATTCGAAAACGCAAATTCCCCCAAACTACCATCCAGAATTACAAAAAATCAATCTAATATAGAATCTCAAGACACCATAATGATACCAAAAGTAATAAGGAACCAAAATTACCACGCCTCTAGCAAGGGGCGGCTGACCAAATAAATGCCCATACCTGGGAATTACAGACCGGGTCGGGACGGCCCGGACGCGATTGCGCGACGAGGCAGAACGGGAAGGACGACGGCGGTGAGGCGCACGAGAGACGAAGAAGGGGTTGGACGTGAGGCGTCGGCGGCGACGACGAGCTACGTACGTCGAGGCGACAGCTTATGGCGTGGAGATTCTGCAGGGGCGCATTTGGTCGCGGATTCGGGGTAGGTCAGAACTCTGGGAGAGGAAGAGGAAAAGAAAGAACGCGCCGGCACGGGATGGTTGAGAGGAAACCGTGGAGGAGATCGATTTTGACTCTCGATAGAGAGAGAGCGTATATACGGTTCGGAACCCGGGCGACTCTGTCTCGGGCCCGTATTATAGTTCCTGGTATTCTATTCGGTTTTCCCTGAAATTCTTATGGTGCATGGACCCACGGCCCTCGCCCAGCCCGCTGGAGGCCTGCCCATAACCTTGGCAGCTGGAAACGCGTGGACTGCATGTTGCTGGGCTGGTCGAAAACGTTGTACATGGCCTAGCAAAAGCTGGATAACCGTGTGCAAGAAAAACGGTCGACCGTTTCTCAAAAAAAAAAAAAAACGGTCGACCTTTATTTTTGGGTCCGTTCGTGTTCGAAATTTTGTAAAATTACATGTACTGTCTAGTGTTACGTCCTCTCCACTAGCTTAGTCCCCGTTCAAATTCACCTTCCAAACTGCCTCGATGGTTTTGATGACGTTTGTGTTTTGAGTGCTGAGGTCTTTGAGAATTTTGGTTGTGACATGTCTCCGACTTCAGTGTGGTCTGCGACACCGGCAACATCTGTGGCGACATCAAGGAAAGCTTTGAGGAGTAAGATCCGCTGTGAAGCAAGACTTTGCCAATGTAATCGCTGAGGAGGGGGATGTGGAATACCGAAAGGAATGCGCCCTAAGGTTGTGTTTGCGCAGGTCAATATCGAGAACAATTGTAGTCAATCTGATTTTTTTCTCCTAGTTGCGATCGACATGGAAGCTAGGAGATGATGTCGCAAGGATCTTGGCAAATGTGTTTGTTGTCAAAGTTTTCCTGGATTTGCAAAATTGGGGACGTGTAAACGAAGCGTGAACCTGGTTCTTCTGTGAGTGGGCAGGGTCGGGAGCTGGGAACTGCTAGGGTTTGTTAGGGTCCGGGTTCTAGGGTGGAGGTTATTCACTAGGTGTATGGATTGCAGGTTATTTTTCGATTGTAAAACAACTAAAGCAACCAAAGAATACCCATTTCATTTATATAACCAGAAACCAAACCAAACAACGACGAGAAAAACATACATTCGCACGCACATAGCAAAGAGGCCATGAGCAGAGTGCGTAGTTGATCCTGTGTGAGGCTCCAACGCCTCAGGTCGTGCGTCGACTCTGTCTACCCCTCTCCAGAACAGGAGTTGTGAGGTAATTAATGAGGTCAATGCCACGTACCCCTAATTAACGACCATATATCACAGACACACACCATAACTGAGCTGCCAGCCTTTGCCGAGCTCGTTTCCTTCTGTTTTCGGGAGAGACCTTGCATTGCATGCATCCCATGCCGAGTGAGCTAGTAGGCGTCCCAGAGGGACCCGTGCGACCAGCAGTGCGCGGCCTGGTCCATCTCGCTGGGGCCGGTGGCCCACGCCGGCGGGTCCAGCAGCATGGCCTCGGCCATCTCGGCCCACAGCCTGGGCGAGTCCACCTCGAACTCCTCGTCGCTGCCCCTCCCGCCCGCCACCAGCTCCTCCACCCGCCCCGGCGCGCCCCACTCCTCCTCCTCCCAGCCCGCGCGCCGCGCCTCCGCCACCAGCGCCGGCTCGCAGCGCACCAGCTCGGCCGCCTCCGCCGCCGCGGCGCGGACGTCCTCCGGGTGCGAGCTCGCGGGGCGGGGCAGCCGGTCCACCGACCCCGGGAAGTTGAGCTGCGCGTCCCGGCCACGCAGCCTCAGCGCGGCCACGTCGTGCGCCACCGCGGCCATCTCCGCCGACTCGAAGCTGCCGAGCCAGATGCGGGTCTTGGTGCCCGGCTGCCGGATCTCCGACACCCACTTGCCCCACTTCCTCTTCCTCACGCCCCTGTACTGCGACGAGCCACCATTCGGAGGCTGCTCCTGCTTGCCCGACTCGTGATCCATTGGTTCCCGCAGAGTCCCAGTAGCCAGCCAAGGACGCACGCTTTGTCACGATGGAGACGATGGCCGAGCTATCGAAAGAGTGTGGGGATTATGCAAATTGTAGGGTTGATGCGATCTTGGTGGGCTTATATAGGGCAGTGTAGTGGAGAGTGGAGAATGAGGTCGGGGCCGGGGGGCACTGTTGGCGCCACAGGATCGATGTCACTTCAGACGTAGGCTGGCTACTATGTTAAGCTCATCATTTGGTTTCATCATTGGCACAATAATAGTACTCCAGGCCTCCAGTGCAGATGCCGTCCTGGCAATACACTGTTGACCGATCGGTGTGCCGTTGCTGTGGGCACTTCACGGCTGTTGCTCCGTATCTTCTTGGGGTCGAGGCGGAGATCGAGCCATGCATACAGACACTCCTTTTTTTTTTTAGGGACGCATACAGACACTCTTAATTGCAAGGACAGCAAAGGACACTACTAGTAGTAGTAGTACTAGCTCAAAAGGTTTTTTTTAGGGAGTACTAGCTCAAAAGGTTTTTTTTAGGGACTACTATCGAGCTCAAATGTTGAGGGTACTACTAGCAGCAGGCTCCCTAGCCTTGTCACTAACAGCAATGAAGCAAAAGAGCACTGGAACCGGCAGCTGCTTCAAAAAGGTCATAAATAACGTTGCATGCACCAAACTAGTTGTTGGAATGAATCGTTGTTAAGAAGGAATTCATGCAATCATGCTAGCTTAAACCTAGCCAGTCCGATAATTAATTGGTCTCTCGTTTTTCTCGCGAGCTTAGGGTGACTGGGGTTGGATGCAAAAGTAGAACATATAGTTTTTTCTGGTTTGCCACACGATCGCTCCGTTCCGGGGCAACACGGGCGGAGACAAACTCTAGCTAAGCCACCCCCTTCCCCTCCGCCTTCTCCCTCGCCGTCACTAGAGGAGCATGTCGGAAAAAGCCCGCACGGGGCTGCTAAGGACGGCGTAGGCGACGATCTCGCTGCTCCTTCTTTGTGGGGAGAGCTATGGCATTTGAGGCGACGACCTTGGGAGGTGAGGGCGGCGTCGATCTGGCAAGTGGGACGCTCACTGGTGTTGTTGATTGTCATTCTCGTCCGTGTAGGCAGCAAAGGGATGTAGGCTACTGGTCGTGACATGGGGGACGCCCCACCATCCTCAGGTTCAAGATCTGAAGATGGTGATCTCCCCTCTATGCTTACCCCACTTCGCTACATCTCAATCCCAACGTTCTTCCCGGATCCTATACGTAGTTGGGTGGCTAGGCTAGGAGCTATGACCCTGGGAAAACTCTTGACCAACGGTGGTGGCCACGACGACGATGTTTCTACATTGTTTCCCTTCTTGGAGGCGACTTCAAGCTAGGTCCACCTCCTATCACCTCTTCCCCTTTTCGTAGGTGAGAACCCCAAATACCTCGGATTGGTGACGTTGGCGTGCTGGTGTGTCCTCCTTGGAGGCGCCACCTTGGGTCTGCGGGGATGTGGATGTTCGAGCAGTGGTCGGTAGGTAGCTAGTGGCGACATGCTTTCTTGTGGAGACATGGTGCCATGTTTGATCGGTGGTATGCTGAAGTGCTCTTCAACTGTTTATGGCCAGTGTCTATCGGTGGTGACACCCTCGAGCCTAGGCGAGAGGGGATGGGATCCCCTCTACGGCGGCAAGGCCACACTAGTTGGTGTGAGACTAAGGCATGTCCAAGACTTTCCTTGTGGTTGTGCTGCCATTTGCTTTCCATGTCTTCTTTCGGCGATCTCTTCCTAAAAATTGCATATTGATGTCTGGTCAGTGTTGAGGTCACCGACAATCTCTGGGTAGGTTGCCTGTGGAGGTGATCGTGTGTGTAGTTCTTATCTGTGGCAACCAATCTTGTGTGCTCATTCATGCTCTTGGGTGAGCTCTCTGCCTCTTGACGGTGCAACGCCCTTTGACCCTAGGCGAGAAGCTAGGGATCTTCTTCGGAGGTGGAGGCGGATGGCACAACATTGATGACTGAGCCGGGAGCTAACAAAGGCAAGGTCTCTCTGGTTGTTGTGCCTTGCTTCACGAGACGTGTCCTCTCCAATGTTCTATTCGTGTGGATACACGAGGGCCTCGACGTTCAAGCTATGTTTCTTTGTAATCTTATTTCTTATGCGTTGCCCATCTTTCAACACTTTGTATGTGCGGTTTCGACGTTATTAATTTATATAATTGCAGGGCTATCTTCTCCCTTGCAGGTTATCTATCGAGCTACGACTGTTCTCCGATCATGGACTTCTCTACAACGAATGGAGTTCCGCGACTTGTTTGCGGAGAGCTATAGGCGGTTGGAGGATACGTCGCGGGATATCTTCTTGCGGAGAGCTATAAGCGATGCGAATAGACCTTCCTTATTTAGTTTGGAGAACTGTGTTTTCATTTACATTATTTTGTAATCCCGTTCTTATTGCTTTGGTCCGAGAATGTGTGGTTGATCGACTGTGTGCATCCTAGCTATGCAGAGGTCGGGTGTAAACTTACTGTTAAGTAATAAAATGCCTATTTCCAAAAAAAGGGACTAAAGCCTTGAGTTAAAAATGAGAGCTTAGGGAGATTGGCTTTGGTAGGTCCGTTGTAGTATGGGTCTACGAAGGAACAGCCTGGAGTTGGACTATTTTTCTGACTCCTGAGAGTGACCGATCGAGATCCGATCACTCGATCATGACCATTTCTCATGCACACGCACGGTTGGAGCAGCTCGTAAAAGCTGGCTTAGCTAGCACGGATGATTAGCTTTGAAGAGCGGCAGATCCGGTCTAAATTGGGAAAGGGGCATGCATCCGTGTGGGGCCCACGACCGGAGAGGGACACGTGTCAACTTGTGGCCGTACGAAAGATCCCAGGGCCGTACGCCCCGTACCATTCCCAATCATGGTACGGTGCAGTGCCACGCCTCCGTATGATTGTCTCTGGCACTCTCCATGAAGTACTAGGCCATGACACTTTCTCGAGCGTTGTTTAGCAAGAAGTGCATTGGCATTGTGGACACATGTACCGCGGATTACGAAATTTTTATCTGATGTAACTGTATAAGCTAAACAGAATGGCGAAGTGGACACACCGTGTAATGCAGATGATGGAGTGTCCAACTTGAGCCATCTAGGCCTGATCTGCTCAACACTGTTGGTGATATGAGAGCGACATGAATACGTGCGGTGGATTCCCATGCGTGCTGGTCGTTGAATAAATTGGTATCACGCGCGTTCTTGTGAGTAATATGTTAGTACTCCCTCCGTTTAGAAATATAAAATATTTTATGTTTGTAAAGAAAATGTATCTAGACATCTTTCAGTGAACCTAGACACTAAAATATGTCTAGATACATCTTTTCACAAATCTAAAACATCTTATATTTCCAAACAGAGGGAGTAGTAGTTAATCAATCATTGCATAAGTACCAGTAGGACGTACTAGAACATATAGTTGGATTGGATTGACGGCCTTGGTGTAAATCAAATTACGCCTAATTTGCTAAAGTTAGTTAAGCCAGCTAGCGCATCAGTAGATGAGAGTGGCTGAAGCACTAATGGATCAAACTTGGGTGCGCTCCATCAAAGGAACACCTTCAGCGCAGCAACTAGTGGACTACATGAACTTGTGGGTGGCGCTTCAGGAATCTGCACCAACAGAGGGGGAGCCTGATGAATTTAGCTGGTGGACTACTGCAAACGCCTCATATGATGCCATGCGCCAAGGAACCGTGGTCGTCGGTAGCCCCGCTTAAGCTTAAACTTCACATGTGGCTAGCCCTCAGGAACAAACTCTGAACTGCAGATCGAGCGAGGGATCTTATGAGCGTGCTACATAGATAATACGATGAATAATAACATGGAGTAAAGAAATTCGAAATACATAGATATATATCTTATGAGTGTGCTACATCGAGCAAAGGGATGTTCAAAAGTCTTGATCTTGAAATCAACAAACATTTTCGAAAAGAAGCTACAACTTTGACATTTATCAGGAAAAATGCTCCTAGCATAGGCTATTAGGAAAAACTTTATATTTATAGTATATTTATATGAATATACAAACATGACACTAATAAAGATAAACAATAATATACATGAACTGCTCGGAACATGATCGTAGCAGTTATTTTCTCAACCAGCTTAACGAGTGGCGACCGAGAGGTTGCAGGATGATGGTGTGTGTGTGTGAACCCCCACTCCCCCACCCCACCCCCCACCCCCATGATTCTAGTTAAAATGATATCTCTATGAGCTCGTGTTACCAAACTTTTAGACCATCCTCTGCTGCTGCATACAATGCATGGGTATGTATAGATGGAAAGAACGGACGAAAAAAAAACACGCCCGTGCGCCTCGCGTCGTCTCCCGCGGGGGTGACCGAGATGCCAGCCGCTCGCGTCGCCTCCGTCGCTCCTCCCTCGGCGCCGGCGGCGGTGGTGGGACCTTCTCTACCTGGCGTCGGAGCTCCTCCGCGGGAAGGAGCCGCTAGCGGTGGTGCGCCAAGGTGGTGCTGGCGAGCTCGGCCGGCGGCGACCCGTCCAGGCACGTGGTTCGCTGGCGGTGGCGCAGAGGGGCCCTCTCCGGTTGCGGATTCCAGGCTTCGGCCGACGGCCTGCTTAGTGGTGGGTGGCCCAGCGGCGACGGCTGAGCAGCGACGGCAGCAGGGCATGGCTGGCACGACGATGTCAGGTAGGGGAGCGCGGGTGTAGGTAGTCGGTGGCGACGGTGGTGTGGCTACAGCAGCGCAGCGGGGGCAGACCCGGTTGACCCGATCTGGGCTTGATCTGGGCCTGATCTAGGTAATTGGCACTGCTACTGCGTTTAGACAGCAATCACCACGGGTGACGTAGGGCTGTCCCCCCCTAGGCTGTCGTGCGGCTCGCTGCCTGCAAGTTCGTGCTTGTCCTACCCGTCCTTCCTATTGGCAGTGCAATGTGGCGTTGGTCGGAGCTTCAGCCCGAGTTCGTGGATGTCGGGGCGGTGGCCCCGGAAGGTGGACTGCATGGGCGTCTCTTCAGCGAGCGACGTGGCAGTGGTGGTGGTACCTATCTTCGGTCATGTGGATGGCGAGGAGCGGACGTTGGGGGGCTTTGGCGGTGGCGGCATTTCGGCGTCGGCATCTCCCGGATTGTGTGTCGAAGGCCCAACTCGGGGATAGCGGGCACGGGCGGAAGACAGAGAGCGTCACGAAGGTTTTTCAGGGCGAAAGTCCCGTGCTTCGGCACCAGCGGCAGCGATGCCTGCGGGTATCATTACCCTCTTGGGGCGCCGCTGAGGCTACCTTCTCCGAGATAGGGCTTCGGGTGAAAACCCTTGACCCTCGGTCTTGGCGGCGGCGGCGGCGCGGCACGTCGTTGCCCTCTTGGGGCCGTCGTCGTGGAGCCCCGATTCATCCTGTCCTCGGACTGTTGTCTTTGGTGGCAAGTTGTGGTCTTTCGCGTTTTCTTGTTTTATCTTGATATGCTTTGTAAGGGGTCTTTCCTCCACCCTGTATCAGTTCGGCCGATATTGTTTTATTTATAAAGCGGAGCGAAAGGATATTTTAAGGTATAGATGGAAAAGGGTAGACGGATGTAGGCTAACTAGAGATAAAATCTTCACCTGATGAGATAGAGAGCTCTCACACGTGAGATGTCTATCACTAAACCAACTCTGGAGCACCGCACATACACTACAGGAATGGGAAGCTACGCCGACGGCCGGTCGATACGCCGACGGCCAAACGTCAAGGCCGTCGGCGTATCAATCGTCTAGGCCAGCTCCGCCAAGCAGCCGTCGGCGTAGAATTGCCCTCGGCATATCTATGCTACGACTGCCCTCGGCTGCCTATATTTTTATTTTATCTCATTAAACTTTGAAAAATCATAACTAAATCATTCTAATTCGGAAAAATACAAATAATATATCAAAATTTGCAGAAAAATAAGACCTATCTATCTACACTCAAATATTACACATTTGTAAATAAAAATTAAGTAAAACATAAAAATATTATATATAGTTTAAAACAGGCATAAAAAATTCAAAAATGATCGAAACAATGCGAAACCTTCGCCTGGTGTTATATTATGTGACATAGTTAGAAAGAAAAATATAAAACTTGGTATATTTATTATGTCTCAAAGAAACCTTCACAAAATGACCTATCTCATTCGAGGTTTATTCTTGGCTTTCTGGTCAAATGACCAATGTTATGGCTAGAATCAAGGCATAGTTTATGATAATGTGCCCATATTGTGCATACACATGCATCATGGGATAGCGAACAATGTTGCAGGAGAAAGCTTTCCTTTTTGTCGCACCAAAAAGGCATTTTCCATTTTCCGAGCATAAAAAACGGACGGTTTTGTGAAGCAACCACCAAATGGCTAATTCAAAATGGTACCACCACATTTTACAAAAATACTATACCACCTTATATGGACAATGTCCCAATAAGGGGATCCGAAACCTTTCCGTCCACCTCTGGTGAAAAAGACAAATTCCTGCCGAATCGGTAGGAAGTGGGTCAGATATGAACTACAGATACATGATCCGATGCTCATGTTTTTTTACAAAAATCATTTTTAGGTTCACAATATGCTATTTTATCAAAAATCCAATGCAAGTTTAGCGAGGCTCGGTCCCGAGCTAAGAATCTTCATGCCCGGCGTTCGACAAAGTTTGACTATAGTTTAAAACGGGCATAAAAAATTCAAAAACGATCGAAACAATGCGAAACCTTCGCTTGGTGTCATATTATGTGACATAGTTAGAAGAAAAAATATAAAACTTGATATATTGATTATGTCTAAAAAAAACTTTCACAAAATGACCTATCTCATTCGAGGTTTCTTGACTTTCGGATCAAATGACCAATGTTATGGCTAGAATCAAGGCATAGTTTGTGATAATGTGCCCATATTGTGCATACACATGCATCATGGGATGGCGAACAATGTTGCATGAGGAAGTTTTCCTTTTCGTCGCACCAAAAAGCCATTTCCCATTTTCCGAGCATAAAAAACGGACGATTTTGTGAAGCAACCACCAAATGGCTAATTCAAAATGCTACCACCATATTTTACAAAAATACTATACCACACTATATGCAAAATGTCCCAACAGGGGGATCTGAAACCTTTTCGTCCACCTCTAGTGAAAAAGACAAATTCCTGCCGAATCGATAGGAAGTGGGTCAGATATGAACTACAGGTACAAGATCCGATGCTCATTTTTTTTAGAAAAATCATTTTTAGGTTCACAATATGCTATTTTATCAAAGATCCAATGCAAGTTTAGCAAGGCTCGGCCCCGAGCTAAGAATCTTCATGCCCCCCGTTTGACAAAGTTTGACGATAGTTTAAAATGGGCATAAAAAATTTAAAAACGGTCGAAACAATGCGAAACCTTCGCGTGGTGTCATATTATGTGACATAGTTATAAGTAAAAATATCAAACTTGATATATTGATTATGTCTCAAAAAAAACCTTCACAAAATGACCTATCTCATTCAAGGTTTCTTGTCTTTCGGGTCAAATGACCAATGTTATGGCTAGAATCAAGGCATAGTTTGTTATAATGTGCCCATATTGTGCATACACATGCATCATGGGATGGCGAACAATATTATAGGAGGAAGTTTTCCTTTTCGTCGCACCAAAAAGCCATTTCTCATTTTCTGAGCACAAAAAATTGACGGTTTTGTGAAGCAACCACCAAATGGCTAATTCAAAATGGTACGAACACATTTTACAAAAATACTATACCACCTTATATAGACAATGTCCCAATAAGGGGATCCGAAACCTTTCCATCCACCTCTGGTGAAAAAGACAAATTCCTGCCGAATCGGTAGGAAGTGGGTCAGATATGAACTACAGGTACATGATCTGATGCTCATGTTTTTTTACAAAAATCATTTTTAGGTTCACAATATGCTATTTTATCAAAAATCCAATGCAATTTTAGCGAGGCTCGGTCCCGAGCTAAGAATGTTCATGCCCGACGTTCGACAAAGTTTGACAATAATTTAAAACGGGCATAAAAAATTCAAAAACGATCGAAACAATACGAAACCTTCGCGTGGTGTCATATTATGTGACATAGTTAGAAGGAAAAAATATTAAACTTGATATATTGATTATGTCTCAAAAAAACTTTCACAAAATGACCTATCTCATTCGAGGTTTCTTGGCTTTCGGGTCAAATGACCAATGTTATGGCTAGAATCAAGGCATAGTTTATGATAATGTGCCCATATTGTGCATAAACATGCATCATGGGATGACGAACAATGTTGCAGGAGGAAGTTTTCCTTTTTGTCGCACCAAAAAACCATTTCCCATTTTCCGAGCACAAAAAAGGACGATTTTGTGAAGCAACCACCAAATGGCTAATTCAAAATTCTACCACCACATTTTACAAAAATAGTATACCACCTTATATGGACAATGTCCCAACAGGGGTATCCGAAACCTTTCCGTCCATCTCTGGTGAAACCTACCGAATCGGCAGGAAGTGGGTCAGATATGAACTACATGTATATGATCCGATGCTTATGTTTTTTTACAAAAATCATTTTTAGATTCACAATATGCTATTTTATTAAAGATTCAATGCAAGTTTTTCTTTTCATCGCACCAAAAAGCCATTTTTCATTATCCGAGCGCAAAAAGGGAATTTTCTAAAGCAACCACATAATTCAAAAAACGGAGGGTTTGTGATTAGTTGATATGGATATTATATTTGGATTCCTCTCATTTTTCTGATCAATTTAGACATATTATTTGTTAAATTCCGATTTATAGATTTAAAGATATTAATTATTCCATATTAAATAGAAAAATAGAAAAAAGTAAAATTATTATATTTTTATTTGAATTCAATAATATTTTTACTTATTTATTAATGTTTACTTAGATAATTGTTTGTAATTTCAAAAAATACAAACATGTGACATGTTGATATAAGGGTTAATAGGATTGATATCATAGTATTGACAACAATGTATGAATTACTTTTGGAAATGATTACGAAAGGAGAAAGTTAAGCGTCTTTGGAGTAGTATTAGGATGGGTGACCGGCCGGGAAGTTTGACAATGACTGTAATTTAATTAAATATTAAGTATAATTAGTGTTAAAAATGTTCAAAGTGAGAGATTAACGAGTCAAACAATTCAAAGATTCAAAAATTGAGAAAAAAAATAAAAAAAATTATTTTTTTTAAAAAAATGTTTTGCAACCTGTCGACAAGCTATGCCTATGGCCGCTACGCCGACGGCCTCTACGTGCTCCGTCGAGAGAGACCTTTGCCGAGGAGGCTACGCCGAGGGCAGCCGTCGGCGTATCATACGCCGAGGGCATTTTAGCCTACGCCGACGGCTTTTTGCCCTCGGCGTAGCGCGCGCGTCCTGTGATGATATCAGGGTTTAGGGGTCATGAATCAAAAGCTTAAGATTTGTCCAGGAAAGCCGTTGATCTTACCATCGAGCCGTGAGATGCGTACGTGTGCTCGCTCCAATGTGTCAAAGACCGTCGGCCGAAATGGGAAGCACGCGCGCACACGGCTGAGCCGCGCTTTAGGTTTGTGGCCGGAGTTGGAACTGCGTGGCGCGTACGTAGGGCAGCATCAGGGCCTCCATCCAACTTCTCGTTGCTGTGTGCTGCCAGATGACAGAAATCAGATGCAACAGCCAACAGAGCCAACCAGGAGGTATAGGGGCACGCGTGGGGCGCGTCCGTACGTGTGGGTGCCGCGCACTACAATCCATCCAAGCGCGCGCATCCATCGCCCGTCCATGCATCTCCATCATCATTCCCATCCATGTCCAAATCAATCGGGTTCATGGCAGGTAGCCAGGTGCGACCGTGCGAGCCTGCGGGCGCGGCACGCACGTACCGTACGCACGACACGAATCCGTGCACTCTGCACCGCATCTGCATGAGACGTAGGCGCGCGCGCCATCAGCGATGAGATGTGATCCGTTCGATCGATTAATCATTTGGACGCGACCGGTCGATCGGTCAAAGAAAGGAGAGGACATGCCCGTACGTACGTTACGTCCCACTCCGCCTTTTCGAGAGGAATCTTTCCGTGCGAGATGGGCCGATATATAGCTCCATCTCGAGTTCCCGGTGCTTCCTTTCACTGTTGCGCTCTGTTTTGCCGACAGTCGCCATCGGCGCCAACTGGAGCCAACAGCACCCCAACGCCAAGGGACACATACGGGCACGGTAAGTTGGCCAGAGAGATCGGGCGCACGCACGTACGTGCACAATCTGACGCCCGTTCGTTTCGGAGAGTAGCTGCGTTGTTCACTGCACCCGGTCGATCGGGGTGACTGCTGCTGAGTGAGACGATCGAGTAGTACGTTACCATGCATTAACCAGGAGGTCCAGGACGAACTGTCCATGTGTGCTACAGCGAATTAACTGGATGGTGTGACCCTGTGATGTGTGAGTAACGTCGCCGATGATTAGATGGTCCCGTCTGCATGAATGGCATGCATGCATGCACGCGCAGAATTGATGTGGGCGTTGGTATGATGTGAGAGCTACGTACGTGATCCCACCACCCATGCATGACAGCGTTGCTTGTCTCAGGCGGTCCACCGGTCGATACAGTTCGGGTGGGAAATGGGATGGATCGACCTAGCTAGCTAGCTTGCACGACAGATGAAAGAAAACCTGAGATTTAACAACGGGTGCAGAGTTTATTGAACTTTTTGTTTGGAGAACTACCCATGCATATGTGACTATGTAAGCTTGCTAATATCTTTTTTTTTCCAAGAGCACGCGAAAAGCAGCCTGCCATATCTATCTATCTATAATCTATCAACTAATGCCCGTATGGCATGCATGTGCTGCACAGGGCCTTTAAAATAGGTGGACCTCTAATTTTCATATTAAACTACTATTTAAAGCTACTAATGACAAGTTTAATTAGGTCTAATAAATCTATTAAACTATTCCACCTCTTGGAAATTTTTCCAAAATTAACTCCATTTCCACAGCTTAGGAATTTGTCTAGTGCAAGCCTCCCTTCTCTCTCTTCCTTTTCTTTCTCATTCATCCGGTTAGCGTAGTTCTTTCATAGTTCTAATCGCAGCTCCTTCGCGGGTTTAATTTTGTCGTGATTTTTCCAGAACAGATGCTTTGATGCATGCAATGAGTAAATTCAACGTCCGTTGTAGTCCGCACCTCTCAATCCAACTCTTACTTCCGTCATGATTTTTTCAAAGCAGATCCGTTCTATTCATAATAAAAATTTAAAAAAAATTGGAGGAAGTTTCTTATGAAAAACTAATTGAATATTTCATCTCAAGAAATGCTAGAAGGATAAGATGCCATTCTTCCAAAAATTGTATCACTAAACTAAAAATAAATATAACATAGAGCCGTGTTTTGCTAATTGCCAGTGGTTATATTGAGAGCCAATTTTTTTCTTCTGCACTGGGCCTCCATTTTCTCGGGTACAGCCCTGCTACTAATTTTCCTTGAGATAGGTTCGTCTCTCATAGGTTTTGGTTGCGGTTTTTTCCTAGACGACTTTGCCCCTAACCGTTTGGGGTATTTACCAGACCTGCCACCGCAAGTCAAAAGGTACACGTTCGTCCAAACCTGATGCGCTTCTGGCGGCGCAAGGGAAGCAGCGATTCATCACACCCAAGAAGCCCTCCCTTTTCCTCTCCTCCCCGAAATCTCGCTGGCCCCCTCGACATGGCCTCCCGGAACAAGCACTGGCCTCCCACGAGCTTCAACCACCGTACGACTTTAGATCGAGAACTTACCCAATTTGCGTCAGAGAGAGCGAGGACACGTCTGTAGTGCCGATGGCAGAGGTTGCCGTCGACGGCCGTGAGAAGGGGAGGAAGGGGTCAGGCAACACGCACGCATCGGCAGAGGTTGACGTCGGCTGCGTCGACGCTGGAGGTCCTGGTTGCGTGCGCACCGTATGGCGAGCCGTGCGGTGTGCCGGCCGTTTGCTGGAGGCGTGCAGTGAGGAGTGCTAGCCATCGTGCTGTGGGATCCACGAGCTCGACCACCGCCGTGCCGTTAGGCGAGTGCGGGGTCACGCATGGAGTTTGGCCCTAGAGGCCGATCGGCAGAGGCCAGTCCACCAGCTCCAGAGAAGGACCCAATCTGATCCCATCCGGTGCAGAGAACTAGCCTATATGTAATTATGTTCCCGATGTTTCTGATGAAATTTGGTGAGTTTTGGGCTGCTGGTCTATTAGACAAATTCTGAAATTCTCTTGACCAATTTGTATATGGCAGCATATGACTGTGCTAGTGATGCTAAAGTTTAGTCCCACATTGCTAGTTGAAGGGGAGTTGGACCACCTTATATAGTAGAGTGTTGCACCACTCACTAGGGTGTGACAAGAAGAGTAGCCCTCACACACTCCTCCTCCGACGCCGCCCGCCTCGCCATGCCTCGCCACGACGCGCGCGCCGTGGGTTGCGGGAATCTCGTCTACCTCTAGAACCTTGCGCCGCCGCTTTCGTCTTCCCCATCCCGGTTTGCGGCGTGTATCGCAGATCGGAACAGTAGGCCTTCGGAACCCCGCCTCTCGTGAACCTGTACGGGTGAGGGGCGATCAGGTTTTTAGGGAGCGCTCAAGCGCGA
Organism: Avena longiglumis; assembly: GCA_030063025.1. NCBI lineage: Eukaryota > Viridiplantae > Streptophyta > Magnoliopsida > Poales > Poaceae > Avena > Avena longiglumis. The sequence continues at coordinate 536,439,543 of CP125976.1, forward strand.
CTACTGGCAACCACGACGTCGTCCGACGACGAGTTCCCGAACGACGACTTCTTCCCGGACGTCAGCGACCTCTTCGATAACCTCAACATGGGCGACGCTGCTGTGACCGTTGCGGCTGCTATTCAGCCTAGGGGTGGGCATAAAAACCGATAACCGAAGAACGAGACCGAACCCGAATAGACCGAAACCGAAAAGACCGACAAGAAAATTGGGTAGTGAATTTTATAGACCGAATTTTGTTTGGTCTATGAATTTTACATGAGACTATCTGAAACTCCAAATTTGTGTGATGTGCATGAATTATGGCATTGTTGAATGGTCATCAAAGTGCTATTGTAGAGTTGCTACATTTTATTAGGATTGTTGCACATTTATTTCTTCCACTAAATGATAACATATGTATTAAAATATTTAAAATATAGTTGAAATATTGTCATATTTTTAATAAGTAATGTCTATCTTTTGTGTTGACAATATTGACCATGTTATTCGGTCATGACCGAACCCGAATAGTAGGTACCCGAATTTTTCGGGTAGTAAAACTATCAAGTATAATTCGGTCTTTATTTTTTCAACGACCGAACTTAAAATAGACCGAAATACAAAGACCGAATTGTCGGTCATGACCGAACGCCCACCCCTAATTCAGCCTACACTGTACGTGATACTCAACTGTCTTTTTGAGATTATGCTATAGTTCTTTGTTCTAGTGTTTGGTGTAGATGTGATAGCTTTATCTCCTATAGATGTAATCTGTTTATCTACTTTGTTGATCTGCATAATTGGTTTTAGTACAGTTTGTATTATCATGTTTTATCAATTTATTATTCGGATTAAATCATATGGATTATTGCTTATATTTCCAACAATCCAAAAACCTGATTATAGGCAACTGAATTCCATTGGTGTAGCCGCGGCTACTAGGCCGCCTCCTTTTGATGACATGCACTATAAGAGATGGCGCAAGAGAGCAGTTCTCTGGTTTGAATACCTAAACTGCTATAGCGCCACTCTTGGCAAGCCTGAAGGAGATCTTTATGCTGAGCAGGAAGCGACCTTTAAGAAAGCCGATACCATATTTATGGCGGCTTTGTTCAGTGTTCTTGGGGACAACATTGTTGACCCGTATATGTCATTTGATAATGGCAAGGACGCGTGGGAAGCGCTCGAGGCCAAGTTTGGAGTCTCGGACGCTGGCACTGAGTTGTATGTTATGGAGCAATTCTATGACTACAAGATGGTTGATGAGCGCTCCGTCGTTGAGAAAGCTCATGAGATACAATCACTTGCCAAAGAACTTGAGCAGTTCAAGTGTTCCTTACCGAACAAATTTGTGGCCGGTGGCATTATTGCCAAGCTTCATCCCTCGTGGAGGAACTTTGCTACTTCTCTGAAACATAAGAGACAAGAGTTTTCCGTTACGGATCTCATTGGGTCTCTTCATGTGGAAGAAAAGGCGAGAGCAAAGGACAAACCTGCTCGAGGATTTTAGGGAGGTTCTAGTGCCAATTTAGTGCATAGGAAAAACTTCCAATCCCACAGGTTCAAGAATAAGAACAATACTGAAGGAAAGGGGAAGTTTGATGGCAAGAACAAGGCCACACACTCAACCAACTTCAAGAAGAAAAATGATAAGAGGAAAGGCTATTGCCACGTCTGTGGTGATCCTGATCATTGGGCTCCTAGCTGCCCTAATCGCTTTGACAAGCGTCAAGATGGGAACAGCGGCAAGGCCGCTAATGTTGTTATTAGCGATACTGAAATGAAGGATGATGGGTACGGTATTTTACCTACTATCCTTTTAGTATGTCATTCTCCTGATTGGTGGATGGACACTGGTGCTAATACACATGTATGTTCTGATATTTCCATGTTTTCCTCTTATTAGGTCTTAAGGACTTCTTTCATAGCCGATGGGAAACGGCTCACGTGCTTCTGTTCATGGTGTTGGTACGGTAAATCTGAAGTTTACTTCAGGGAAGACCGTACAGCTGAAGAATGTGCAGCACGCTCCCTCCATCAATAAGAATCTCGTTAGCATATCGCTTTTATGTCGAGATGGTTTTAAGTTGGTTTTTGAGTCCAATAAGTTGTAATTTCCAAGTATGTACAATTTGTTGGAAAGGGTTATGAGTGCGAAGGTCTGTTCCGCTTGTCTTTGTCAGACTCATGTACTAAAGTTATTAATCATGTTTGCAATGATAATGAATCTAATATTTGGCATTCATGACTCTGTCATATTTACTTTGGTTGCATGATGCGGCTAGCCAATATGAGTTTAATTCCAAAATTTACCCCTGTCAAAGGTTCTAAGTGTCAAGTTTGTGTGCAAGCAAAGCAACCCCGCAAGTCTCATACGGCTGCGAAACCGAAAAACTTAGCACCACTAGAACTTATACATTCAGATCTTTGTGAGATGAATGGTGTGTTGACAAAAGGTGGAAAAAGATACTTTATGACGTTGATTGATGACTCCACTACATACTGCTATGTTTATCTTCTGAAATCTAAAGATGAATTTTGAACTACTTCAAAATCTATAAAGCTGAGGCAGAAAACCAACTTGATCTTAAAATCAAGCGTCTAAGGTCGGATCGTGGTGGAGAGTACTTTTCAAATGAATTTGATTTATTCTGTGTGGAACATGGTATTATACATGATATGACGCCTCCCTACTCACCTCAGTCAAATGGGGTGGCCGAAAAAGAACCGCACTCTAACTGATTTGGTTAACGCCATGTTAGATACATCGGGTCTTTCCAAGGATGGTGGGGAGAGGCGCTAATGACCACATGTCATGTCCTAAACCGTGTTCATGTAAAGGATAAAACCATGACTCCATTTGAGGAATGGGAAAATAAAAGGCTTAAACTCTCTTACTTACGAACTTGGGGTTGTTTGGCGAAAGTCAATATTCCAATACCCAAGAAGCGAAAACTTGGACCAAAAACCGTTGATTGTGTTTTTCTGGGATATGCTTTTCATAGCATTGTCTATAGATTTTTGATAGTAAAATCTTAGGTATCCGACATGCATGTTGGTACAATTATGGAGTCGAATGATGCGACTTTCTTTGAGGACATGTTTCCTATGAAAGGTATGTCTAGCTCATCAAATCAGAAGATGACTAGTTCATCTAGTCAGGAATTTGTTATAATTCCTGAACCCACTATGCCCATAGAACACTCTGATAATCCTGTGGAGGATGACAATGATTCAATGAAGCTCTCAAAAGGAGCAAGAGACAAGGGACTACAAAGTCATTTGGTGATGATTTCATTGTGTACCTTGTGGATGATACTCCCACTTCTATTTCAGAAGCCTATGCATCTCAAGATGCTGACTACTGGAAGGAAGTTGTCCGAAGCGAGATGGAATCCATCTTAGCTAATGGTACTTGGGAAGTCACTAATCGTCCTTATGGGTGCAAAACTGTAGGATGTAAGTGGGTGTTCAAGAAAAAGCTTAGACCTGATGGTACTATTGAAAAGTACAAGGCACGTCTTGTGGCTAAGGGTTATACCCAAAAGGAAGGTAAAGAATTCTTCGATACCTACTCACTTGTAGCTAGATTGACCACTATTCGAGTACTACTATCCTTGGCTGCCTCACATGGACTTCTCGTTCATCAAATGGACGTTAAGACAACTTTTCTAAATGGAGAGTTAGATGAGGAAATTTATATGGAGCAGCCTGACAGATTTGTAGTAGATGGTCATGAAGGAAGGTGTGTAAGTTAGTGAAGTCTTTGTATGGTCTTAAGCAAGCTCCTAAGCAGTGGCACGAGAAGTTTGAAAGAACTTTAACTGCTGAAGGCTTTGTTGTAAATGAAGCTGACAAATGTGTGTATTATCGCCATGGTGGGGGCGAGGGAGTTATTATGTGTCTCTATGTTGATGACATATTGATATTCGGGACCAACCTCGCTGTTATCGAGGAGGTCAAAGAGTTCCTATCCCGCTGCTTTGAGATGAAGGACTTGGGAGTGGCTGATGTAATGTTAAACATCAAGCTACTAAAGGATGACAATGGTGAAATTACACTACGTCAGTCTCACTATGTGGAAAAGATATTGAGTCACTTTGGGTATAGAGACTACAATTCTTCTCCAACACCTTATGACCCGAGTGTGCTAATTCGAAAGAATCAAAGGACTTCCAAAGATCAATTGAGATATTCTCAAATTATTGGCTCGCTCATGTATTTAGCCAGCGCTACTAGACCTGACATCTCCTTTGCTGTAAGCAAACTGAGTCGATTTGTGTCAAATCCTAGAGATGATCATTGGCATGCTCTTGAAAGAGATTTGTGCTATTTGAAAGGCACTGCGAGTTATGGTATTCACTATAATGGGTATCCACGGGTACTTGAGGGTTATAGTGATTCAAACTGGATATCTGATGCTGATGAGATTAAGGCCACAAGTTGTTATTTGTTTACACTTGGTGGTGGCATTGTTTCCTGGAAGTCTTGCGAGCAGACCATCTTAACGAGGTCAACAATGGAAGCAGAACTCACAACATTAGACACAACCAATGTTGAAGCAGAGTGGCTTCGTGAGATCTTGATGGACTTATCCGTGGTTGAAAAACCAATACCCGCCATCCCGATGAACTGTGATAATCAAACTGTGATCGTCAAAGTAAACAGTTCTAAGGATAATATGAAGTCATCAAGGCATGTGAAGAGGAGATTGAAATCTGTCAGGAAACTGAGAAACTCCGAAGTTATTACGTTGGATTATATCCAAACATCTAAGAACCTGGCAGATCCCTTCACAAAGAGTTTATCACACAATGTGATAGATAATGCATCGAGGGAGATGGGTTTGAGACCCATGCTATAAGTTGATCCCAGTGGCACCCCACTCTATGTGATCAGAGATCCCGTGAATTAGAGATGGGAGACAAGCTGTTGGTCGGCTGAGAGGAAAGTATCCCCATACTATATTTACATCTCCATAAATATGCAATACTCTCTTAATCTGCATGACAGGTTGATATTTACCTTAATGTGTTTCAAGTGGCATTTATAAGCGGAGATGTTGTCCTGCAGAACATCTCTTAAGGAACACACCTATATGAGTCTGAATGTTAAACGTCGCAGTCCGTGAGAGTTGGATGCTCTCTAATAAACTCATAAAAGGCCATGGAGTATGACGCATAAGCTTCAAACCGCGGGGAAGCCGACTGCATCCCTGTACCGGTCTAGATTTTGTGTGAAACTAGCGAGCAGAAAACTTGTAGTTCAAGGCATAGTCCACTATTCAAGTTGCTAGCTAGTGTAGTATGAAGTTTAACGTGGAAGTTCAACTTAACAGAATCCACTACACACCGGTATATAAAATAATGTTCTGGAAGAAAAGTGATGTGATGTGCCAATGAGACTTTATGGGGGATTGTTGGAATTTGGTGAGTTTTGGGCTGCTGGCCCATTAGACAAATCCTGAAATTCTCTTTGGCCCACTTGTATGTGGCAGCATATGGCTGTGCTAGTGGTGCTAAAGTTTAGTCCCACATTGCTAGTTGAAGGGGAGTTGGACCATCTTATATAGTAGAGTGTTGCACCACTCACTAAGGTGTGACAAGAAGAGTAGCCCTCGCGCACTCCTCCTCCGACGCCGCCTGCCTCGCCACGCCACGCCACGCCATGCCTCGTCATGACGCGCGCGCCGTGGGTTGTGGAAATCTCGCCGAGACGAGCTTTCATTAACAAACGCGTTAATTACAGTCGTTTCCAGTTTTTATGGACGTGGACTGTTACCGACTCGGACGTGGGCTGAGCCCACGATCTTCCTAACCTGCACTATATAAGCGTCTGCACTAAACCTAATCGGTGAATCAATCCACACACGCGCCTACCTCTAGAACCTTGCGTCGTCGCTTTTGTCTTCCCCATCCCGGCTTGCGGCGTGCACTACCGATCGGGACAGTAGGCCTCCGGAGCCCCGCCTCTCGTGAACCTATACGGGTGAGGGCCGATCAGGTTTTTGGGGAGCGCTTAAGCGCGACTACTGGCAACCACGACGTCGTCCGACGACGAGTTCCCGAACGACGACTTCTTCCCGGATGTCGGCGACCTCTTCGACAACCTCAACATGGGCGACGCTGCTGTGACCGCTGCGGCTGCTATTCAGCCTACACTGTACGTGATACTCAACTGTCTTTTTTGGATTATGCTAGAGTTTTTTGTTTTAGCGTTTGGTGTAGATGTGATAGGTTTATCTCCTATAGATGTAATCTGTTTATCTACTTTATTGATCTGCATAATTGATTTTAATATCGTTTGTATGATCATGCTTTATCAATTTATTATTCGTATTAAATCATATGGATTATTGCTTATATTTTCAACAGTTTCATCCGGGGTGTATGATGTGGTCGATTCATCTGAACTTTTCGTCAATGCGGAGAGCGAGAGAAATTACCAACTACACTTGTGGCCTTTTGTCTAAGCAGTCTGAAAACGAGCGAACTCCAAAGGCAACCAGCTTAGGAATGAGATCTGTTAACTGCTGGTGGTTATAGAACAAAACTTTGCATTTCAGTATGCCTCCTGCATGGCTGCGTTATCTGCTGAAACTGGAATGCAGCTGCAGCCAAGTAGTTTTCTTCTGCCTACGTCTTATCTGAAAAATCCACAAATTGTGCATGACCGGCCTGTTTCTTGGGTGCTTTGCCCATCACGAATAGTCCAACACCAAGCCAATTCAAAAAGCCACGATAAACTCCGGTTTCTTCTGGAATCATATCGCAGGAGATCAATCTGGATACCCACGGTGTGGCTTATGCCCTGCACTTCGCTCCATGATGATTTTAGCAATCACGGACAGAACAACCTCCGATTCTACCGTGATATCTCTGTCCGTCGGACGCGACAGTATGGTGAACTTGTACTGGTGATGCCCGCTTCTGCAGATCAATCACGTGAGCAGCATGCCCTAACGCACACGCCCACGTTGTTATTACTGCTCAAAAATCTGGGTGCTTTTCTTTAATAGTGCAGATCATAAACGACGACAGTTGTGAACGATTGGTCCATTCTACATATATCGCACGCCTGCATTGACAGATTGTTAATATATACTGTACGATACCAATCTTATTCAAATTCTGCGTTGTAGTCTCTGCTAGCTTTAGCTGCTTCATTGCAACCACCTTTTTGCCGAAATTTTTCCATGGACAACTCCCGGTTGATTCAGGATTCGGTTTAGGATCTGTAGCTAGCCACAGCTACATGCACCTAACCTTGTCCATTTGAATTGTGCCGACATTTTTAATACAAATGCTTGCCAAGTAAGCGGGATGTTCTGAGTTAAAAAGGGACCAATTTGAATTGTTCAGTGTTGTCATGAGAAATAGAACATATTAGACGTTTTTCATCAAGACTATATTTGTTTTTTATCCCTAAAAGAAAATGTAATTTGTTTTTCACATATTATTCGATCTCAATGTGAACTTTAAGAAAAAACTTGAATAGACCGTAACAACGCACGGGCATTCGACTAGTTTCTATAGAAGAAGAGTAAAAACAGTTAAAAAAAATAGTTAGAGCCAATTGCAAACAATGAGCCTAACTTTACAAACTCACTCCACTCCCTAACACACCACAAGCTTACTCTCGCACTAGTAAGGTGGTTTCTCCCCTCCGGCTCCTGCCAATTCCCACCACTGCAGCTCATCGTGGGCACGGTCGATAAGTTACCCTGTGTCACAAGTCACAATGATCCCGTCCATTAATTGTCAAAGACGCCGAGCATTTCTCTGTTTTCGTATCATCCAAGCAATTAAGATTATCATCGTGTCAAATTTTCTCTGTGTCGGCAGCCCTGACTCTTTCTCTGCTGCTTTCAGTCCACCATTTCTCCAGCTTGATGTCTACCTATGTAACCCTGCACGCTGTAAGCAGTGTTGAATATAAATATACTACTTAGTCTTTTTTCATCTGATCGATCTTTTGTAATAATTGGCTAATGCATAATTTTTTTATGGTATCAGAGTTGGCCAAATCTTTCTAAACACATCTATGTGCCTCGCTTCTTCCTCCTCTTCAGCGATGGCCACCTCCAACCCGCTTGCCGGTCAGGGTGTCAACGAGAAGCTCACCCGCGACAACTATTTGCTATGGTTGTCGCAAGTTTTCCCTCCGCTCCGCGGCGCTAGGCTGTTGGACTTCCTGGACGTCAAGAAGAAGCCGGCGAAGGAGATCACCATCGATCAGGGCCGCGTCAAGAAGCCCAACCCCGCCTTTGATGCGTGGCTGTGCATGGACCAGAACGTGTTGTCCTTCCTCCTCAGCACCCTTTCCAAAGAGATCTTGGTGTCCATGATTGGCCTCAATTCGGCCACGAAGATGTGGCTGGCGATCAAGACAATGTTTGCCGCCCAGAACAAGACGTGGATCTTCAATCTGCGTGTCGCCCACGCCAAAACCAGGAAGGAGGGCATGACCACGCCTGCCTACTTTGCCAAGATGAAGGGGCTGGCCGACGAGCTGGCCGCAGCAGGATGGCCCATCGAGGATGAAGATCTCTTCGAGTACCTCCTCGCTGGCCTCGGCGATCAGTACAATCCCCTCTTGTTCGCCATCGGGGTCAACGGCGGCAAGGATCGCTCCACCAACGACCTCTACGCCCATGTCATGGCCTATGAACACCGCATGGAGCTCCTCATGGACGTGGGAGGCGGAAGCTCCTCCGTCAACGCAGCCTCCCATGGTCGTGGTGGTCCACGTGGGTGTGGCTACCGTGGTGGTAGACAACACGGCGGGGGCCACGACAATGGACGACATCAGCAACGCGACGGCGGCAATGCACGCCATGGAGGAGGACGTGGAAAGGGCAGTGGCAAGGACCGTACTACATCTCTTGCCAAATCCACGGGAAGCCCGAGCATGAATCCTGGCAATGCTGGCATCGCTACTCCGACGATGAAGAAGAGGAGAGGGAAAAGGGCGCCAATGCGGTGCCCTATGACGTGGACACCAACTGGTATGGAGATACCGGTTCCACCGGCCACATCACAGGTGAGCTCAACAAGCTCACCATAAAGGAGAAGTACCACGGCCGTGAGCAAATCCACACGGCCAATGGACAATGTATGAGCATTAGTCATGTTGGTCATGTAATTGTGAATACCCCCTCTCAACAACTTCATCTAAAAAAGTTCTATATGTTCCAAATGCCACTAAAAATCTTGTTTCTATTCATCGATTTACTCTTGACAACAATGTCTTTTTGAATTTCACCCATGGTGTTTTTATGTCAAAGATCAGGCAACGAAGAAAGTTCTTCTTAAAGGTATATGCATGCAAGGTCTCTACCCCTTGATATCCTCATCGCCAAATGATGTGGCTCAGTGACGTAGAGCCTGTTGGAAGACCCCAAGAGCAAGGTGTGGTGAGCACATCAACAAGTTTTTCCTTAGTTATGAAACCAAGGTTATCGAACCAGTAGGAGTAAGGAAACAACTCCAAGGTGCTACTAACAACTTGGAACATGCACAACACAAACTTAATACTTTTCCCCAACTTACAGTGAGATTGTCAATCTCACTGGTTTGCTGAAAACAAAGGATTAAACGTATAGTATAGAAGATAGTAGTTGCCTGTAGAAAGTAAACAGTAAAACGGTAAACAATAGATGGTGTATCAATGATAAAGGAATGGACCAGGGTCCATAGTTCACTAGAGGTGTTCTCCTTAAGATAGATAGCATGCTGAGTGAACAAATTACAGCGGGATAATTGGCAGATTGAGAAAGCATAACAATGCATATACTAGACATCTTGACTCCTACGAGATTTGATTGGGCATTACAACATAATACATAGACCGTAATCCAACTGCATCTATGACTAATAATCCACCTTCAGGTTATCATCCGAACCCCTTCCAGTATTAAGTTGCAAGCAACATATAATTGCATTAAGCAATGTGTGTAAAGTAAACAATACAATTGCACCATGGACAGAGTGAAGGGAATATGCCCTGAGAGACAATAATAAAGTGGTTATTATGTATATTCCAAGTATATGATAGATGTTTATTTTTCATGCTATAATTGTATTAATACGGAAATATTAATACATGTGTGTTTAATAAACAAATAGAAAGTTCCTAGTTATGCCTCTCTTATAAACTAGCTCGTTGATTAACAAGATGATCAAGGTTTCCTGATCATGGACATTGGATGTTGTTAATAACGAGGTCACAACATTATTGAAATGGTGTGCTGAACATTCATCCGAAGTATAACATTACGATCAAATTCATTGAGTTTATATTCCTATAACATCATTCGAAGTAATCCTAACCCTTAGACCATGCGATCACGTCAATCACTAACACTGAAAGAGTATCTTGATAACATCAAACATCACACCGTAACAGGATGATTATAAAGATGCGTTCAGTGCTACTAAAGTGTTATGTTGATGCCCATGGATCAAGAGTGGAATTTGTTCATCCTGATGACGGATAGATATACTCTAGGCCCTCTCGGTGATATCACATTGGTTAGCTTGCAAGCAGGTGATTTGATCACTAGAATGTCATATCACGGGAACGAGAAAAGAGTACATGTCAGTAATGAGATCAAACTAGGTATTAGGATACCGATGATCGAATCTCGGATATGTAATATATCGTGAGACAAAGGGATTAAGATTCTAGCGTAAAAGGTTCTCACGATCACAAGAAAGTCATCGTTGAATGTGTGGGAGTCAGTATGGATCTCCAGGTCCCGCTTCTGATTATTGATCTGAGAGGGGTCTCGATCATGTCCGCATTATTCGTGAACCGTAGGGTGACACAATTAAGAGACACCGACACCATTTAGAACAAATAGTTTTCATGTTGAAAAGATTAACAAAGCGCATGGATTTATTTCACTAGACACCAGAATTGTTTCGGGTGAAATTGTTGAAAGTGTTTCTGCACGTGAAATGAAATGATAGCAAGGGGTTATATGTGAATGTTTGTCCATTAAGGTAATTGACAAAATTCTCAATAAATAAAAGGAGTTTTTAATTAAATAGAGATTGCATTAAATTTGGTGGAAATTTAATGGGAATTTTGAGTGGACAAATGAAGGGGCAAATTTGTGAGTGGATGCTCCACCCACATGAATGAAGGGAGGGCAAGGGGGCAGCCCCATGCGCCGGCCACCCCGTTGGGGTTCCCACCCTCCTAGAAAAGGAGCCCCTCTCCCTCTCTCTCTCTCACTCACACCTCCTCGTGAAGGATCTCTCTCCCCCTCTAGTTTTTATCCCCCATGGTCTCGAACTAGCGAGATACATGTTCCCGGTGGATTTTTGGCAAGAATGAGTTGTTGCTTCCGCTGCATTGCTAGAGCGAGGAGGCAGAGGTTGCTCAGTGGCTCGGACGTATGTGCGAGCACGGTTGCGCCGCTGATTTGCGGCGCTAGGACTTCCTCTTGATCTTGAGATTGTCAAGCATTCGTCTACATCATCCACGAGTACAACCTCGTTAAGCTTTATCGGTCTTCAAGGGTATGTTCTCTACGGATGTATATCCGCCCGTTGCTTGTATCTAGTAGATAGATCTTGGTACATAGTTGTTCCCATCGTAGGAATTTTTTTGTTTTCCATGTTGCGAACCCTATAGTGGTATCAGAGCCGGATCTATGCATAGATACTTTGCACGGGTAGTACACATATGAGTATATGAGCGATGATAATCATGTTATTGCTTCTTAGTTGTACTTTGGATATTGGTGGCATAGTGGTATGAAGTGGTCCGGACAAACTTTACATGTCCTCACACATGAGACCTGTTCCACGCTTGACATGCAACAAGTTTTACATAAGTGGCTAGCGGGTGTCTGTCTCTCCTACTATAGACAATATCTAATTTGTAACGAGCTGTCAATAATTTGGTTATCCTTGTTGTGGTTCATGTTCGTAGGTAAGAACGGTTCTATCTTCAAAAGCCCTAAGCCTCGTAAAACTTGCAATGGATAAATTAGAAGCGTCTAGTTTAGATTGTTGTTGGGCTAGTGTCATGATATGGTGATGTTGTAAGTAAAAGTATAAGTCGATACTCTTACAACACACATAACGTGTAAGTTCCATAGACCTTGGCCTTACACATAAAGGAATGATGAAGATCATACCACGATGCACATGATGAAGATCAAGTGCAAGAACCATATCATTTCACTTCTTCACATGTGATGTTTGTTGCATCTTATATTGCTTGTTTGGCGTTTTATTAGCATAATAAGATGATCCCTCATTTATATATCAAGATAAAAATGTGTTCTCCCTTAAGTATGCATCGATTATGTTTCGTCGCTCCAAGATATCATGTGATGATCGGGTGTTCTTGGATCCACAATCATATTTCGGGTGTAAGACAGTTTACACACGCGAATACTAAGGTTCTTACTTGGCGAGCCTAGCATGTGCAGACATGGCCTCAGAACACGGACCGAAAGGTTAAGCATGAGTCATATGAAGATATGATGCCCATATGGATGCTCGCCTTTGAATCTACACCGACTCACGTGATGATCGGACTTGGTGTAGTGGATTTGGTTCATGTAGTCACCAAAAAGGCACGAGGGATGTCGTTTTTGAGTGGGAGTTCATTCTTAATTTGGATTAGTTGAACTCGATATATCATAAACTTAGTATAAACTTTACAAATTCTATTGTAGATGGCACCACCTGCTTTTAATTTCAATGTGTTCATGGAGAAACAGAAACTTGCAACGAATGGTAGCAACTTTACCGACTGGGCTATGAATTTTAGGATTCTCTGTAGGGTTTCGTAGCATGGAAAACAAAAATTTTCTATCGCATACAAACAAACAAGCCAAGATCTATCTACTAGATTGTAGCAACGAGTCGATGGAATAACTTACCCTCGAAGATTCCAAAGTGTTTAACGAGAGCGGATTCTCGTGGGTGATGTAGTCGTACTTCCGATCTCAAGATCGCGTGACGATCCTTCCGCGCTGCGTTCCTAAGCGCTCGATCGGTCACACGTTCGGTACTCGACGAAGACCTTCCTCTCCTTGTTCCAAAGCAATGGAGGTTGTAGCACTCTCCTCGCGATTCCTAGACAACTGCGGTACCTAAGTAGAGGGAGATCTCGCAGGCCGCCTTAAGCCGAGGGTATGGTGGAGTATGAGAGAGCTATTAGTGGTCTAGGGTTTAGACACACCAATTAGAAAGCTCTAAACCAAGGCTAGGGCAATTAGAAGCTCTAAACCAAAACGGCTCTAAACCGAGGCTTTGGCTAGGATTTAGATTAGAGGATAGGAACTTGTGTGTCAAGAGGGAGCCCTGCCTCCTTTTATAGGTGGAGGGCGGCGCCAGGGGAGGAGGGTCCCTCCCAACTCGGCTTGGTGGAGGCGCCCGGTTGGAGGAGGATTCCTCCCAACTCGGTTTGCCCCTCTTTCCTCTTTCCTCTCTTTCTGTTTTAGCCGTTTGACTTTTCAAACTTGCTATTTGACTTTTCAGTTTAGGATTCAATTTAATCCTTCATTAGGAACAATGAGAACACTTAGTACATGATGCAATCATTCCAATATGTAATGACACATTCATGTACCCCTCCCCGAGTGCCGGACATTCGAACCTTCTAGAACATTCGATGAAAACAGGAATCATTCCCGAACTCCGAAACGGGACTTTCCTTATATGAATCTTATTCTCGGACCATTCGGATCACCTCGTGATATCCGGATCCCATCCGAGACTCAACAACATTCGGTCTCTTTCTCATAATACCATAACTACTCAAACAACGTCGAATCCTTAAGTGTGTCTCCTACGGTTCGTGAATTATGCGGACATGATCGAGGCACTTCTCCAACAATAAACAATAGAGGAATAAAATTCATATGGCTCCCACATATTTCTACGATTACTTTGATCGAATGAACCACTTACATACGATACCAATTTCCCTTTGTCTCACGATAGTTTACTTATCCGAGGTTATGATCGCTCGGTATCTCGCATACCTAGTTCAACCTCGTTACCGACAAGTACTCTTTTCGCTCCGTGATATGTGATCCCTTGTGAGCCAGTCACATGCTTGCAAGCTAATTGGATGACATTCCACCGAGAGGGCCCAGAGTATATCTCTCCGTCATATGGATGGACAAATCCCACTCTTGATCCATGTGTCTCAACCAATACTTTCCGAACACTCAATGCCACCTTTATAGCCACCCAGTTACGGTGTGGTGTTTGATGTCATCAAAGCATCCATCCGGTAAAGGTTATATGCATGATCTCATGGTCGAAGGAATTAGGTTACTATGTATCAGAAAGCATATATCAATTGAACTAATGAAATGACTTGATCTTTATGCTACGCTTATCTATAGGAGTATGTCCACCATATCATTCTCCTAACGATATGATCTTGTTGTTGATAACATCTCAATGTTCATGATAAGGAAACCACAATCATTTATCAACCAACAAGCTAGTCATGTATAGAGGCTATACTAGGGACTTCAAATAAAGTTTACAAATCACACAAGTATTAATGTTTCCTTGTTAATACTATTATAGCATGAATGTAAACATTTATCATAAACACAAAGATATAATAATAACTACATTTATTATTGCCTCTAGGGCATATCTCCAACAGTCTCCCACTTGCACTAGAGTCATCTAATCTAGATTACATGGTAATATACCGAACACCCATGGCAGTTTGGTGTTGGTCATGTTTTGCCCTCGGGAGAGGTTTAGTCAACGGATCCGCCACATTCATCTGTGTACTTTGCGGATCTTTATATCCCCATCCTGGATATGTTCTCGAATAGCGTGAAAACGCAGCTTGATGTGCTTGACTTCTTGTGTGACCTTGGTTCTTGCGCATTGGCTATGGCGCCCATGTTATCACATGAGATAGACATTGGGTCCAATGCACTAGGAACCACACTTTCACTGTAATGAACTCTTTCATCCATATCGCTTCTTGTGAAGCCTCCAAAGCAACCATGTATTCCGATTCGTTGAAGATCTCGCCACAACGCTTTGCTTTGCACTCCTCCACTAACTGCTGCACCATTCAAAATAAATACGTATCCAGTTGTGATTTAGAATCATCCGGATCGGTGTTCCAACTAGCATCGGTGTAACCATTAACAACGAGTTGTTCATCACCTCCATAAGAAAGAACCATATCCTTAGTTCTTCTCAAGTACTTAAGGATGTTTTGATCATTCAATGATCCACTCTGGATCACTTTGATATCTGCTAGTTAAACTAAGATATGCAATGTCGGGTCTAGTACATAGCATGGCATACATTAGAGATCCTATGGTGAGGCATAGGAGTCTTACTCATCCTTTCTATCTTCTTACCGATGTCGGACTTTGAGTTTTACTCAAGGTCGTATTGAGCAACATGGGCAAGAACCCTTTCTTGCTTTCTTCCATTCCAAACCTCTTTAGAACTTTGTCCAAATATGTACTGTGACAATGATATTTGGCGTTTTGATCTATCTCTGTAAATCTTTATGCCTAATATGTAAGCTGCTTGCCAAGATCCTTCATTGAAAACTATTATTCAAATATTCCTTGACACTATTAAGAAGGTCTACATCATTCCCAATCAACAATATGTCATCCACATATAGTATTAAGAATGCTGAGCTCCCACTCACTTTCTTGTAAATACAAGCTTCTCCATAAGTTTGTATAAAACCAAAACTTTTGATCACCTTATCAAAACGTTGATTCCAACTTCGGGATGCTTGCTTCAATCCATAGATGGATCGTTGAAGTTTGCATACCTTGTTAGCATCTTTAGGATCGACAAAACCTTTGGGTTGCATCATATACAACTCTTCATCAATATCTCCATTGAGGAATGTTGTTTTGACATCCATCTGCCATATCTCATAATCATAATATGCGATTGCTAACATAATCCTCACGGACTTTAGCTTCACGGTGAGAAAGTCTCATCGTAGTCAACTCCTTGAATTTGTCGAAACCCTTTTGCGACAAGTCGAGCTTTATAGACAGTAACATTACCATCAGCATCTGTTTTCTTCTTGAAAATCCATTTATTCTCGACAGCCTTTCGGCCATCCGGTAAGTCCACCAAAGTCCATACTTGGTTTTCGTACATGGATCCAATCTCGGATTTCATGGCTTCTTGCCATTTATTGGAATCTGGGCTCATCATCGCTTCCTCATATGTCTCGGGTCATCGGTGTTGTCCACCAACATGACACTCATAACGGGATCATACCAATCTGGAGTGGTACGAGTTCTCGTTGACCTCCGAGGCTCTGTAGTAACTTCAACCGAAGTTTCATGATCACCATCATTAGCTTCCTCTCTTATTGGTGGGCACCACAGAACTTCTTCCGTGCTGCTACTCGCAATTTCGAGAGAAGGTTCGACAACCTCGTCGAGTTCTACTTTCCTTCCAGTCACTTCTTTCGAGAGAAATTCCTTCTCTAGAAAGGATCCATTCTTGGCAACGAAGATTTTGCCTTCGGATCTATGATAGAAGGTATACCCAATAGTTTCCTTCGGGTATCCTATGAAGACGCATTTTTCCGCTTTGGGTTCAAGCTTGTCCGGGTGTAACTTCTTTACATAGGCTTCGCATCCCCAAACTTTAAGGAACGACAATCTAGGTTTCTTCCCAAACCATAATTCATACGGTGTCGTTTCAACGGATTTAGAGGGTGCCCTATTTAAAGTGAATGCGGCTGTTTCTAATGCATAACCCCAAAATGATAGCGGTAAATCTGTAAGTGACATCATAGAAAGAACCATATCTAAGAGAGTTCGATTACGACGTTCGGACACACCATTACGCTGTGGTGTTCCCGGCGGTGTCAACTGTGAAAGTATTCCGCATTTCTTAAATGCTCGCTAAACTCGTAACTTAGATATTCACCTCCACGATCAGAACGTAGAAATTTAATCTTCTTGTTACGTTGATTCTCTACCTCACTTTGAAACTCCTTAAACTTCTCGAAAGTTTCGGACTTATGTTTTATGAAATAGATATACCCATATCTACTCAAGTCATCCGTGAAGGTAAGAACATAACGATAACCACCGCGCGATGCTACACTCATTGGGCCACACACATCGGTATGTATGATTTCCAACAAGTCCGTAGCTCGCTCCATCATACCAGAAAATGGAGTCTTAGTCATTTTTCCCATCAGACATGCTTCGCATCTTTCAAGTGATTCAAAATCAAGTGATTCAAGAAGTCCATCTGAATGGAGTTTCTTCATACGTTTCACTCCAATGTGACCAAGACGACAGTGCCACATATAGGTCGAATTATCGCTTGATTTCAAACGTTTAGCCTCAATGTTGTTGATATGTGTATTTCCACTATCGAGATTCAATAAGAATAGACCATCTATCAAAGGTGCATGTGCATAAAACATATTACTCATATAAATCGAACAACCATTATTCTCGGACTTAAACAAGTAACCATCTCGCAATAAACAAGATCCTGATATAATGTTCATGCTCAACGCAGGCACCAAATAACAACTATTTAAGTATAAAACTAATCCCGATGGTAGATGAAGGGGTAGCGTGCCGACCGCGATCACATCAACCTTTGATCCGTTTCCCACGCGCATCGTCACCTCGTTCTTCGCTAGCTTCCGTTTATTCTGCAGCACCTGTTTCGAGTTACAAATATGAGCAACCGAACCAGTATCAAATACCCAGGCACTACTACGAGTACTAGTGAGATACACATCAATAACATGTATATCAGATATACCTTTCTTCTTGATGTTGCCGTTCTTCAGATCCACCAAGTACTTTGGGCAATTCCTCTTCGGGACCTTCTCCCTTGTAGTAAAGCACTCAAGATCGGCTTGGGTCCAGCCTTGGTCTTCTTCACGGCGTGGTAACTTTCTTACCACCCTTCTTGAAGTGTCCCTTCCGCTTAGACTTGCCTTTCTTGAATTTGGTGGTCTTATTGACCAACAACACTTGGTGCTCTTTCTTGATCTCCACTTGCAGATTTCAACATGGCAAAGAGTTACGCAACGTCTTGTTCATGTTCGCATGTTGTACTTCATCACAAAGTTCTTGTAACTTGGTGGTAGTGATTGGAGGACACGGTAAATCCCCAAAGCATTAGGAATCACTATACCCAAGCTTTGAAGTTTGTTTTGCGTGCCCGGACATCTTAAGCACATGCTCACTTGTGAGCTGCCTTCTTCCATCTTGCGTTAAAGAACTTTCGAAGCCTCATAGCTTTCAATTGCCATGAGTCTCAAAATCAATTTGAGATCCTCGACAATATCATATGGGTCGACTCTTCAAACCTTTTACAAGCTCGATTCCAAACCATACAAGATAGCACACTGAACTATGGAGTCTTGATTCTTTCGAGCGAGGTAAACATTCTTTACTTCATCGGAGCATTAGATGCGTGGGTCACCCAAGTGCATCCGAGACATAGGTCAAATTACCAGTGAGGACAATCCTCAAATTGCGGAACCAATCCGAAGTTGCTTCCATTGTTTTCAACTTTTCTTTCTCTAGGAACGCATTAAAATTGATGGTAGGGGCTGCCATTGATCTACAACATATTTGCAATAGTTTAGACTAAGTTTATGACAAATTGAGTTCAAATTAATAATGAAATTAACCTAGGTGAACTCCCACTCAAAACAACATCCCTCACATTGTTTTAGTGATCACACGAACCAAATCCACTACATCAACACCGATCATCACGAGAGTTGATACAGTTTCAATGGCGAACAATCGTCATCTTCATCATATCTACTATATGATTCATGCTTTACCTTTCGGTGATCCGTGTTCCGAGACCATGTCTTTACATGCTAGGCTCGTCAAGATCAAACCTTAGTTTCTGCATGAGCAAATCTGGCTTGCTCACGTTGTATACACTTGCGCGAATCTAACACCCGATCATCACGTGGTGCTTGAAACAACAGCTTTTAGCAGTGCTAACTAAGGGTGAACACTTTATGATTTGAAATTCATGTGCATGAGGGATCATCTTATAATGCTACCGTAAATGCCTACTAAGCAATACAAGATGCATAAAGGATTAACATCACATGCAATTCAATAATATGTGATATGATATGGCCTTTCTTCTTTGTGCTTCCGATCTCCATCTTCAAGCCGCTAACATGATCTCCATCATCACCGGCATTGCATCAAGGTCAATGACGCTTCTCCATGGTTGTCGTCACACGGCTTCAACTATTACAACTACTTTGAATGAATAGACACGCTGGTCTTAACATAAATTAAAGACAACCCATAACCATATATTGGCTCTCCTTGCCAACTTACAATAAGGAACATTGCATACATCAAATATAATCACAATCATGGCCATATCACATCATCGCACACCCCGCAAAACAAAGTTAGACGCCCTACACTTTCTTTGCATGCATTTTACGTGGTTTGGGGCTTTCAATAAGTGTCGTTCTAACTTACGAACAAGAACCACAACATTGATACTAGCATTGTTGATCACCCGTTGTAAATTGGATCTTAACTATGCTACGAGAAACAGGCACCCGCAAAGCCACTTATGCAATACAAGTTGCATGTCAAGCATGGAGCAAGTCTCATGAACGATGTCATGTAAGGTTAGCCCGGGCCGCTTCATCCCAACATACCGCAAGATGCAAAGTACACAAGAAGCAATCGACAATAAAAGCATCAACGCCCACAATGACCATTGTGTTCTACTCAGGCATGATCTACATATAGACACGGCTCGATACCACCGTAGGGTTTCGTAGCATGGAAAAAAAAATTTCTATCGCATACAAACAAACAAGCCAAGATCTATCTACTAGATTGTAGCAACGAGTGATGGAAATACTTACCCTCGAAGATTCCAAAGTGTTTAACGAGAGCGATTCTCGTGGGTGATGTAGTCAAGACTTCCCGACATCGCTCAAGATCGATCCTTCCTGGCTGGTACCCAAGTAGAGTTCTCGCCTTGTCACACGCGGTGACGAAGACCTTCCTCTCTCCCTTGTTCCAAAGAAAATGGAGGTTGTAGCACTGATTCTGAGCGGAAGCGTATGGTGGAGTATGAGAGAGCTATTAGTGGTCTAGGGTTTAGACACACCAATTAGAAAGCTCTAAACCGAAGGCTAGGGCAATTAGAAGCTCTAAACCAAAACGGCTCTAAACCGGAGGCTTTGGCTAGGATTTAGATTAGAGGATAGGAACTTGTGTGTCAAGAGGAGGGAGCCCTGCCTCCTTTTATAGGTGAGGGGGCCAAAGGGAGGGAGAGGAGTCCTCCCCAACTCGGCTTGGTGGAGGCGCTGGTTGGAGGAGGATTCCTCCCAACTCGGTTTTCCCCTCTTTCCTCTTTCTTCCCTCTCTTTTAGCCGCTTGACTTTTCAAACTTGCTATTTGACTTTTCAGTTTAGGATTCAATTTAATCCTTCATTAGGAACAGCGAACACTTAGTACATGATGCAATCATTCCAATATGTAATGACACATTCATGTACTCCCCCGAGTGCCGGACATTCCGAACCTTCTAGAACATTCCCATGAAAAACACTAATCATTCCCAACTCCGAAACGGGACTTTCCTTATATGAATCTTATTCTCCGACCATTCCGGATCACCTCGTGATATCCGGATCCCATCCGAGACCGAACAACATTCGGTCTCTTTCTCATAATACCATAACTACTCAAACAACGTCGAATCCTTATGTGTCTCCCTACGGTTCGTGAATTATGGGACATGATCGAGACACTTTCTAACAATAACCAATAGAGGAATCTGAAATTCATATGGCTCCCACATATTTCTACGATTATTTGCGTGCGATCAAATGAACCACTTACATACGATACCAATTTCCTTTGTCTCACGATAGTTTACTTATCCGAGGTTATGATCGTCGATCTCTGCATACCTAGTTCAACCTCGTACCGATAAGTACTCTTTTCTCGTTCCGTGATATGTGATCCCTTGTGAGCCACATGCTTGCAAGCTAATTGGATGACATTCCACCGAGAGGGCCAGTATATCTATCCGTCATATGGATGGACAAATCCCACTCTTGATCCATGTGTCTCAACCAATACTTTTCCAACACTCAATGCCACCTTTATAGCCACCCCGCCACGGTGTGGTGTTTGATGTCATCAAAGCATCCATCCCAGTAAGGTGATATGCATGATCTCATGGTCGAAGGAATTAGGTTACTATGTATCAGAAAGCATATAGCAATTGAACTAATGAAATGACTTGATCTTTATGCTACGCTTATCTATAGGAGTATGTCCACCATATCATTCTCCTAACGATATGATCTTGTTGTTGATAACATCTCAATGTTCATGATAAGGAAACCACAATCATTTATCAACCAACAAGCTAGTGATGTATAGAGGCTATACTAGGGACTTCAAATTAAGTTTACAAATCACACAAGTATTAATGTTTCCTTGTTAATACTATTATAGCATGAATGTAAACATTTATCATAAACACAAAGATATAATAATAACTACATTTATTATTGCCTCTAGGGCATATCTCCAACATTCTCCTCTCTGCTACACAAAAGAAATACGTGCTATAAGCGCCGCTAGGCCCCCACCACTTGATGATGCCCCTGACGAGGAAAAGAATGCCTATCAGACTCGTCAGGAGGACCACAACTTAGTTCATTGCGGCATATTGTATGGGATAGAGCCAAAACTTCGAAAGCGTTTCGAAAACGGCAATGCCTTTGATACAATGGGAGGGTTGAAAATGATTTTCGACACCCATGATCTTGTAGAGAGTTATAATGCTTCAGAAAAGTTGTTTAGCTGCATGATGGAAGAAAACAACTCTGTTAGTGAGCATGTACTCAAGATGTTGGGGTAAGCCGATAAGCTTATGTCCTTGGGAATATCGATCCCCATTTACTTAGGCATACATCGTGTTCTCCAATCTCTGCCACCTAGCTAGAAGAGCTTCATGATGAACTATAACATGCAGGGCATGAAGAAATATCTCCCCGAGCTTCTGTCAATGCTTAAGACTGCAGAGGTGGAAATCAAGAAGGAACATCAAGTGTTGATGATCAATAAGACCACCGATTTCAAAAAAGACATGAAGGGTAAACATAAGGGAAAGAAGGGCGGCAAACCGGTTGCTATTCCTAAAAATAAATACCGAGTTGGCCCTAAGTCTGATACCGAGTGCTATTATTGCAAGGGCATTGGCCACTGGAAGCGCAACTGCCCAAGTATTTGGCAGACAAGAAGGCCGGCAAGGCAAATAAAGTTATATATGATATACATGTTATTGATGTGTACTTGAATAGTACTCGCACTAGCACCTGGGTATTTGATACCAGATCGGTTGCTAATATTTGTAACTCGAATCAGGGGATGCGAAACAAGCGACCGCTAGCAAGGGGTGAGGTCAAGATGTGTGTCGGCAATGGATCAAGCGTTGATGTGATCGTCGTCGGAACGCTACCTCTCCACTTACCATCGGGATTAGTTATAAACTTGAATAATTGTTATCTGGTGCCAGCACTGAGCATTAACATTGTATCCGGATCATGTTTGATGCACAGTGGTTCATTTAAATCTGAAAACAATGGTTGTTCGATTTATATGAATGATATCTATTATGGTCATGCACCGGTGATGAATGGTTTATTTCTGTTGGATCTCGGTAATAGTGTTACACATATTCATAATGTTGATGCTAAAAGGATTAAACTTAATAATGATATATCCGCATATATGTGGCAGTGCCATCTAGGTCATATTGGCGTTAAACGCATAAAGAAGCTCCATTCAGATGGACTTTTGGAATCACTTGATTCGAATCATTTGATACATGTGAGCCATGCCTTATGGGCAAGATGACTAGAACGTTGTTTTCCAGTTCAATGGAACGGGCGACAGATTTATTGGAAATCATACACTCTGATGTGTGTGGTCCAATGAGTGTGTCAGCGCGATGTGGATATCGTTATTTTGTTACTTTCAGGGATGATTTGAGTAGATACGATTATATCTACTTAATGAAACACAATTCTGAAACCTTTGAGAAATTTAAGGAGTTTCAGAATGAAGTGGAAAATCATCGTAATAGAAAGATAAAATTTCTACAGTCCGACCGTGGAGGTGAGTATCTAAGTTACGAGTTTAGCACACATATGAAAGAGTGTGGAATAGTTTCACAACTCACGTCTGCCAGAACACCACAACGAAATGGTGTGTCGAAACGTCGGAATGTCGTAATCATACTTTACTTGATATGCTTTGATCTATGATGTATTTGACGAACTTGCCACTATCATTTTGGGGTTATGCACTAGAAACTGCTGCATTCACTTTAAATCGGGCACCATCTAAATCCGTTGAAAAGACACTGTATAAATTGTGGTTTGGAAACAAACCTAAGCTGTCATTTCTTAAAGTTTGGGGATGCGATGTTTATGTGAAGAAACTTCAACCGAATAAACTCGAACCCAAAGCGGAAAAATGCGTCTTCATAGGATACCCTAAGGAAACTATTAGGTATTCCTTCTATCACAGATCCGAGGGAAAGGTTTTCGTTGCCAAGAATGGATCCTTTTTAGAGAAAGAGTTTCTCGTGAAAGGTGTGTGTCAGAAGGTAGAACTCAAAGAGGTTGTAGAACCTTCTCTTCAAAATATGGCGAGTAGCACAACACCGGAAGCTATTCTGGAGTTGACTTCACCAAATGAAGAGGAAACTAATGATAACGATCATGAAGCTCCGAAAGAGAATACTACCGAACCTAGCAGGTCTAGTAGGACACGTGCAACTCTCGAGCTGTTCAGAAATCCTATTATGAATTTCATGGTGGATGAAATTGATGACCCTGCGACGTATGAAGAAGCGATGATGATCCCGGATTCCAACAAGTGGCTATAAGCCATGAAATCTGAGATGGAATCCATGTGCGAAAACCAGGTTTGGACCTTGGTGGACTTACCTCACGACCGAAAGGCCATGGAGAATAAATGGATTTTCAAAAGGAAAACTGATACTGATGGTAATATAACCGTCTATAAAACTCGACTTGTCGCAAAAGGGTTTCGACAAATTCAAGGAGTTGACTATGATCAGACATTCTCTACCATAGAGATGCTAAAGTCAGTTAGGATTATGTTAGAAATTGTTGTTTCGACTATGAGATATGGCAGATGGATGTCAAAACTGCATTCCTCAATGGAAACATTGAAGAAGAGTTGTATATGGTACAACCAAAGGGTTTTGTAGATCCTAAGGATGCTGACAAGGTATGCAAGATTCAGCGATCCATCTATGGACTAAAGCAAGCATCCCAGAGTTGGAATGTCCGCTTTGATGAGGTGATCAAAGAGTTTGGATTTATGCAAACTTATGGAGAGGCTTGTATTTATAAGAAAGTGAGTGTGAGCGATGTGGTATTTCTGATATTATATGTGGATGGCATATTATTGATCGGAAATGATATAGATATTTTAAACAGTGTTAAAAGTTATCCAAACAACAAATTTTTAATGAAGGACCTAGGTGAAGCGTCATACATATTAGGCATAAATATCTATAGGAAAAGATCTATACACCTAATAGGGCTATCGCAAAGTACATACCTTGAAAAGATTTTAAAGAAATTTAAAATGGACGGAAGTAAGAAAGGGTTCTTACATATGTTGCAAGGCAAGACATTGAGTAAGACTCAAAGTCCGGCTACGGCGGAAGAAAGAGAAATAATGGACAAAGTCCCCTATGCTTCAGCCATAGGCTCTATAATGTACGCCATGCTATGTACAAGACCGGATGTGGCATATGCTATTAGTTTAACTAGTAGATACCAATATGATCCAGGATCGGAACACTGGATAGCGGTCAAGAATATCCTTAAGTACTTGAGAAGAACTAAGGATATGTTTATCATGTACGGAGGTGAAGAAGAGCTCGTCACTAAGTGTTATGTCGACGCTAGCTTAGACACCGATCCAGATGACTCTAAGTCTCAATCCGGATATGCATTTCTCATGAATGGTGGAGCGGTTAGTTGGAGGAGTTCCAATCAACCCGTGGTGGCGGGATCAACAACGGAGGCCGAATATGTTGCTGCTTCAGAAGCGGCTTAGGAAGCAGTTTGGATGAAGGAATTCATAACCGAACTAGGTGTGGTCGCGAGCGTGTTGGACCCAATGGTGATCTATTGTGACAACAATGGAGCCATAACCAATGCCAAAGAACCAAGGTCTCACAAAAATTCCAAGCATATTAAGCGCCAGTTTCACTCCATCCGCGAGCATATCAAGGATGGAGATATAAAGATTTGTAAAGTACACACGAATCTCAATGTAGCAGATCCGTTGACTAAAACTCTCCCTAGAGAAAACACATGATCAACACCAAAACTCCATGGGTGTTAGATTTATCACTATGTAATTAGATTATTGTCTCTAGTGCAAGTGGGAGACTGAAGGGAATATGCCCTGAGAGGCAATAATAAAGTGGTTATTATGTATATTCCAAGTATATGATAGATGTTTATTTTGCATGTTATAATTGTATTAATATGGAAACGTTAATACATGTGTGTTTAATAAACAAACATAAAGTTGCTAGTTATGCCTCTCTTATAAACTAGCTTGTTGATTAACAAGATGATCAAGGTTTCCTAATCATGGACATTGGATGTTGTTAATAACGAGGTCACAACATTATTGGAATGGTGTGATGAACATTCATCTGAACTATAGCATTACGATCAAAGTCATTGAGTTTATATTGCTATAACATCATACGAAGTAATCCTAATCCTTAGACCATGAGATCATGGCAATCACTAACACTAGAAGAGTATATTGATAACATCAAATGTCACACCGTAACAGGGTGATTATAAAGATGGGTTAAGTGCTATTAAAGTGTTATGTTGAGTCCCATGGATCAAGAGTGGAATTTGTTCATCCCGATGACGGATATATATAACCTGGGCCCTCTCGGTGATATCACATTGGTTAGCTTGCAAGCAAGTGATTTGATCACTAGAATGTTATATCAGAGGAACGAGAAAAGAGTACATGTCAGTAACGATATCAAAATAGGTATGAGGATACCGATCAGCAAATCTCGGAGATGTAATATATCGCGAGGCAAAGGGATTAAGATTCTAGCATAAAAGGTTCTCACGATCACAAGAAAGTCATCGTTGAATGTGTGGGAGTCGGTATGGATCTCTAGGTCCCGCTTCTGATTATTGATCTGAGAGGGCTCTCAATCATGTCCACATTATTAGCGAACCGTAGGGTGACACACTTAAGATACACCGACACCATTTGGAACAAATAGTTTTCATGCTGAAAAGATTAACAAAGCGCAAGAATTTATTTCACTAGACACCGGAATTGTTTTGGGTGAAATTGATGAAAGTGTTTCTGCATGTGAAATGAAATGCTAGCAAGGGGTTATATGTGAATGTTTGTCCATTAAGGTAATTGAAAAAATTCTGAATAAATAAAAGGAGTTTTTAATTAAAGAGAGATTGCATTAAATTTG
Source organism: Avena longiglumis (assembly GCA_030063025.1). NCBI lineage: Eukaryota > Viridiplantae > Streptophyta > Magnoliopsida > Poales > Poaceae > Avena > Avena longiglumis. The sequence goes on from CP125976.1 coordinate 536,466,098, forward strand.
GTGGAAATTTAATGGGAATTTTGAGTGGAGAAATGAAGGGGCAAATTTGTGAGTGGATGTTCCACCCACATGAATGGAGGGAGGTCAAGGGGCAGCCCCATGCACCGACCACCCCCTTGGGGTTCCCCCTCCTCCTAGAAAAGGACCCCCTCTCCCTCTCTCTCTCTCACTCACACCTCCTCGTGAAGGATCTCTCTCCCCCGCTAGTTTTTATCCCCATGATCTCGGACTAGCGAGATACATGTTCTCGGTGGCTTTTTTTTGGCAAGAATGAGTTGTTTCTTCTACTGCATTGATAGAGCGAGGAGGCGGAGGTTGATCGGTGGCTCGGACGTGTGTGCGAGCACGGTTGCGGCGCTGATTTGCGGCGCTAGGACTTTGATCTTGAGATCGGCAAGCGTTCGTCTACATCATCCATGAGTACAACCTCGTTAAGCTTTATCGGTCTTCAAGGGTATGTTCTCTACGGATGTATATCCGCCCGTTGCTTTTATCTAGTAGATAGATCTTGGTACATAGTTGTTCCCATCATAGGAATTTTTTTGTTTTATATGTTGCGAACCCTACACAAAGGATTTTTGTTTTCTCCCTAGTAGCAATAGCACATCTACAACCTTAGAGATTTCTTTCACTTCCCCAGATTACTAGAGGCATGAATCTACTATCGAGCATAAATACTCCCTCTTGGAGTTGCAAGCATCTACTGGTCCAAAATAGCTACTAACAACGGAGAGCATGCAAGATCACAAATAACATAGACATGATAGAATCAATAATCAATCTGACATAGTATCTCAATATCCATCGGATCCCCACAAACACAACATGTATGATTACAAATAGATGATCTTGATCATGAACAGATCTCACAAGATCTAAACATGATAGCACAAAGGAGGAGAAACAACCATATAGCTACTGTATGGACCCATAGTCCAAAGGTGAACTACTCCCGAATCACTCCGGAGGCTGACATGGTTATGAAGAAGGCCTCCGGGATGATCTCTCCCCTCCGGCTGGGTGCCGGTAAGAGCTTCAGATCCTCCCGATCTTGGGATGGATATGGCGGCGGCTACAGACTGTTTCATGGAGATTTGATCGGGTACTTAGGGTCACTGCATCGGGGTGCTTTTATAGACGAAGGGGCAAGGTCGGTGGGTGCCCGAGGGGCCCACACCTAGGGTTGGTGCCCCTAGGCCGTGTCCCCCCTTCGGTTGTCCTTCAGAATCCGTGTTCCTTCTGGTAAAATATTGACTTTGGCTTTCATCCCGTACAATTCCGAGAATATTTCCTTACTAGCTTTTTTGAAACCAAAAACAACAGAAAATAGGCAACTGGCAGTGCGACATCTTGTCAATAGGTTAGTCTGGAAAATGTATAAAAATATCTCAAAGTGTAGACAAAACATAAGAAAGTCGATACAAAACAAGCATGGAGCATAAAAAATTATAGATACGTTTATGACGTATCAAGCGTCCCCAAGCTTAAATCCTGCTCGTCCTTGAGTAGGTAAGTGATAAAAATAATAAATTTTTAGGTGACATTCACCATCACAATCTTGATCAAAATATTTGCAAAGCAATGATAGATGGGATCAAAGTACTCTAAACATGAGCATGAAATATGTAGTTCTAACAATAAGACATAGGAACTATGTTGTAACATGAAAAGGTACAAACAAAGATCATGAATAACAATGCATTGAAATACGTTTGTTTGTTTCACATATAAAAAACATAGCATGTGTGGTATTCAACTTGTCCTTCATGCTGTAGCAAAACATAAATGCATAGGACACCTTCAAAGTTCATAAGGGTGACTAGATACAAATAATTTAAGAACACACAATATCAACATTATGAATCAATCAATAAGTTTTGGGACAATGCACATTGAACTAAGAATTACAACTATGCTCTCTTAATTGGTCCATAAAGATAGAAGATGGATACTCAACATAAAAGTAAGAAGAAAGGCCCTTCACAGAGGGAAGCAGGGATTTCAAGTTTCATAAATAGCTTCCAAAAATTATGGTACTTATTAGCTTTCAGCTCTCATTGACCCTATCATAAACATCTTGAAGTGATTAAGGTTAAAGTGAAACAAATATGAAGCATATGCTTGATAGATCATAAGTTGGCAATCTCATGTCCCTTGAGTATGAGGGTCGTTCATCATGCTACTCAACTTTAGTCACAAGCAAGTTCTTATCATTGTAAGTATATGTGTATCATAGAGAACCGCCAAAGGGGTACCCCTTGCCCCATGACATAGGATCTATCCCATATCAAAATGACAAGGCAACAGACAATGAGCATCTCAACGATCTTTTTATTTACCATGAGCATGGTTCTTTTTTTCTCTTCTTTTTTCTGAAGATGCTTCATAGATTACTCACTATGGTGATGCTGCAAGTTTCCACCATGATTAGGCATGGATTAGGATAGCCGCCTAGGCATTTATCTAACACATATATAATACTCTATGAACTTACAAGCTCCCCTTTTATTTCACATCGCCGACATCCATAAACAAAAGATCATGATATCCACTGGATAATATTTACAAGTGTTGAAAGCGTTCCCCATGACAGCATGGTTCTGCTAATTTCCAACTTATAAGTGCAAGCATATATATAAACAACATAGATGACACAATGGTTCGAGTTTATTAGGTGCAAGAAAGTAAAGTGTGCCATCAAGTTTGTGAGAGCTTTAATCACTAAATTTCATATAACAAGTTTAATTTGGAAGATAGATAAAAACATGAATATACTTGGAATGGTGTAACATGCCATGCATAGGAATTTATAGTGGACTCTTTGGAATAACTTGGTTTCTTGGGAGTTGGATGCATGTGTAGAGCTCACTCAGTACAAGTGGAGGCTAGCAAAAGACTGGGAGCGACCAACTAAGAGAGCAACAATGACCATAATCATGCAGAGCGACAAAACATTATTAACTAAAGCATAAAGTGGTATCACAAGTCAAAAACTAAATTATCATAGAGTCTAAGGTGACTAGTATAGTCTTAACATGGTGCAAGCATGTGCCAAGTCAACCAAATAAAGCATCAAAGGAGAACACCACAATATAATGCTTTTGTATGTTAAAGCAACGCATGATTCTTTCAAGGCACATTAAGCAATCTCAATTGTTTGGAACAAGTCATGATAAAACAATAATCACTAAGCATAAGGTCAAATCAACATCCAGCATTACATGATAAAGTCTAAGCCACAATCAAAACAATGCTCCTTTTTGTACCACTTAAGCATGAAACTTTCCTACTCTTTTCCAACACCAATCAACTTATTTGAAACAAAATATGAATGCGGGGGTCCAACTAATTTATTCATCAAATCAAACAAAATAAAACTAAAAATGAAAACTAAGACGCTCTAAGAACAACACAAAAGTGCATGAAACAATAAAAAGAAGTGTTTTGAAAGAAAACCTAAGATTTTTATTGATGAAGAAGGGGACGCCTTGGGCATCCCCAAGCTTTGACTCTTGTACCTATTGAATATTTCTTGTGTTAAAACGGGGTGGAATCCCCAAGCTTGAGTTTTTTTCCATTCTTCATCTCATCACATCATTCTTCCCCTACACTTGAAAATTTCCTTCATACAAAACTTCACACAATCTTCATTAGCAACATTAGTGTATTTAAGATAATAAGCCTTTGGGTTTAGTTTCAACACAAGTAAAACTTTTATTAGAACACAAGCTACTGTATCAAATTCTTTTAAAAGCTCAAGTGATCAAATAGAACTCAAAAATAAACCGATAAGAGGCAAATGCAAATAATGTTAGAAATCTGTTAAAACATACCATCAGGTAAAACCGATTTTTTATAAGACCTTATGTTTCTCATATAGAAAAGTGTTGAACTAATGAAAGTTATATAACAACCTGGGGCATTTGCTCAAAAAATTATAGGTCAATCTGACATACAGAGATTTTTCACGAATTTTTGCAGTGAAGCACAAAAATATGTTTCGGGACAGCAACTTCCCCAAATCTTACTTCTCTCTCATTAGAGGTTATTCTTAGTACAAAAGCCACACAAAAATTATAAGGAGAGGTTATTACAGAAGTAATAAATTCCAAGACCCATCAAAAGAAAAACCTACTGAAATTTGGGTTATCTCCCAATTAGTACTTTTCTTTAACGCCTTTAAATTAGGCACAGAAAGCAAGAATCAAGTATTTTCAAATGAAGAAGCATAAAGATCAACTTTATTGCTCATACCTTTCTTAACTTTACTCTTATCTTTAGGGAACGTATGCTTGCTTGGTGGATAAGCAAAATGCATGATGCCTTTTCCCACATCTATTATTGCACCAAGGAGTTTTAGTAGGGATCTTCCAAGTGTAATTTGTCCTTTTCCTACACATTCAATAACAAGATAATCAGTGGACACCACTTTCCCTAAGATCTTTGTAAACACTCCTTCGGCTATTCAGTGGGTAATTGATGACCCACAAGTATAGGGGATCACAACAGTCTTCGAGGGTAGTATTACCCAATTTATTGATTCGACACAAGGGGAGCCAAAGAATACTTGCAAGACTTAACAAGTGAGTTGTCAATTCAGTTGCACCTAGAAATAGTTCTTACTCATAGAAGTTTATCAGTAGCAACAGTTTGTAGTAGTAACAATAAAGTAACAGCAGTAGCAAAACAGGAGCAATAGTAACAGTAGCAGCAAACAGTGGGATATGAGCGCGATAGGCATAGGGATGGATGGACGGACGTTGCATGGACGAGTCTAAACATAACTTCAAGATATAGGGCAATTGCAGATAAATAAGAATAATCATCCAAGTACTAAACAATCATAGGCATGTGCTCCATATATAGTCATGTGTGCTCGCAATGATAACTTGCACAACATCTTTTGTCCTACTAGCCCGTTGCAGCGGGGCCTCAAGGGAACTACCGGAAATTAAGGTGCTCCTTTTAATAGAGCATCGGAGCAAAGCATTAACACTCCATGAACACATTTGATCCTCACATCACATCCATCCCCTCCGGTTGTCCCAATTTCTATCACTTCGGGGCCTTTGGATCCGTACAATGATATGTGTACACAACTTGCAGATAAGATAATAAATAATACTATCATAATGATTCAATAATAAGTTCAGATCTGAGATCATGGCACTCGGTCCCTAGTGACAAGAATTAAGCACAACAAGTTGCAACAAAGTAAAATATCACTAATAGAGATACTAGGCACCATGCCCTAACAATCTTATTCGATTACATGATAGAACTCATCCAATCCCTACCATCCCCATAGCCTACTTCGGGGGATTACTCACTCATGTATGAGGGAAATATTGATGGTTGATGGAGAGGCATTGGTGATGATGACGGCGATGATCCTCCCCAAATTCACCGTCCCGGCAGGGTGCCAGAATGGAGTTTCTCGTTCTGAATCGCGGTTTCTGGTGGTGGCGGCGCAGCGGAACTCTTTCTGGATAAACGTCGAACCCCCCACTCGTTTTTAGGTCAGGAGGCTTCTTATAGGCGAAGAGGGAGGCCGAGGGGGTGCCTGAGGCGGCCGCACCCCCCAGTTGCGGGCTGGGCCCACCCGCGTGGCAGGGGGTGTGGCCCCCTAGGGATCCACTCTGTCTCGTACTCTGGCTCCGTGGATCTTCTGGTGTCACATCCCAATTTTTTTCAAATTTTGAAATGTGAAAAATAAATAAACAAAATAAATAATTGTTGAAATTTAGGGTGAAAAGAAACTTTCTAAATTCCAAATGGAAACATCAAAACCTATTTTGATCAAATAGAATCCCAAAGGAATTTAAAAAGATAAACAAATAATAAATAAAGTTATAAAAGTTGGAATCACCATTTTTGGATCTTTAAATAAAAAGATATGGATTTTATAAGCAAAGGAAGAAATAAATAAATAAATAAATAAATAAATAAATAAATAAATAAGGACTATTTTAAAAAACCAAATTAAATCTTGGCCAAACAATGGAAATAAAATATTTTTGTTTAATAAAAAGAGTAAAGGATTATTTAAATAGAATCATAAGGATTTATTAATATCCATTTTTATTTAAGTAAAGACATTTCCCAAATTTAAATGAACATTAAAACATATTAAAGTATTTTAAATTATAATTCAAAGTGAATTATTTTTAAATAAAACCTACTGAAAAGGTTTGTTAAAATTTATATTTCAAATGGAGTTTGAAAACAAATTAAAATCTTATTTGAAATAAAAACAAATGTCCATTTTTAAATAAATAAGAGACCCTAAAAAGAATAAAAGAAATATTCTAAATTTGACTTTAGAATATGTTAATAAATAGTGTTAAAATATATTCAAAGTTTGGTAGAGGTTTGGATTCAAATAGTGTTTGAATTACTTGAATAAAAATCAAAACAGAAATTCAAAATAGAAAAAGAAAAACATTCTGTATAAAAATAAATGAAACAAAGCAAACCAACCCATCTGGCCCAATCCGGCCCAGCAGCGCAGCCCACCTTTTCCCCCTCTCGTGAACCGTTTTCCACTCAGAAACAAACCCGCGAAGTCACTGATCAGTGGACCCCACACCCACTCCCTCTCTCTCGCAGACATCCAGACCCCACGCTGTCAGTCATCGTTTCCACCCTACGACCAGCTCCCCCATTCCTCGCTGTCGTTCCCAGACGTTAACTCCGGTGATGAATTCGTGTAAATGACAGCGTTAAACTCGCGAGTAACCACGCGTGCATAAATACCCGCGTCTTCTCTCTCTTTTCCCCTAGGCGCCATCTTCTCTAGGCCACCAGGCTGCCCGAATCGCAACCTCGAACCCCTCTGCTCCGACGATCCACCGTGCAAATTCCGGCGAGCACGAACCTCCCCACTGCCCCTAGAGCACATGGGTGGGATCCCCATCGTCTCTTGCATATCCCATCACCAACCCCACACCCGCGCGTGCCCCAGAGGCTCGACAACTTCGACACCCGAGCGCCGCCATGTCTGCCATCGCTCCGGCGACCTCTCCAGGTGAACCCTGACCACCCCTCCTCCTCTCATTTATGCTACTCGCCTCTCTTTCGCGCATCTAACGCCACTCTTATTTTGCCTTAGCGCGCTCTGTAGCTTCGCCTTCGACGATGTCTGAGCATAGATGGCGCCGCCGCAAACTCCGGCGAGCAATAGCCACTGCTCCAGTGCGCCTCTCGAGTAGTTGAGGCCACCTTGAGCTTCACTGCAACTACGCGAGCACGGTGATCATCCTCTCCCTCTCCCGCGCGACCTAGTTCCTCGGCAACCTCCATGTCTGAGCGAGCGCTACCGTCCGCCGCCGCCAGCGTCGCCAGTCCATGGTCAGGTTGCTGTGATCCGTTGGATCTTGATCTGTTGGCTAGGATAGATTAGTTATTCAAAGGGGTAAGTTGTCATCTGCACCGTGCGTTGCTAGTTAGATCTGACGGCCAGGGTTGATCGATCCACACGAACCGTTACCGACCAGTAAGATTGAGCCACGTGGCCAGGGTTTGTTTTAAAATAGAAATTTTTGATCTATTAGATATACAAACTTGCAAAATTCATAACTTTTAATCCACACTTCTAAATTTTACAAATTTTATATCAATGGAATCAGCAGAACAAGTAATTTCCAACCATGCACTTTCTTTAATGAATTGCTTCTGGAAACTTAGTTGTTTCTGCAGGAACTTGTGTAGGCATAATTTGAATATAAAAATTATTCTAGAAATATTTTTATGGTAAAATATTTGGCAAATGTATTGTTTTGAAACTACTCACCATAGAAACTAACTTATGGATTTAAAAGTGTATTTTGTGAAGCCAAAGAATGAACATTTCTAGTCAAAGAAAAATATTGTTTATGTGTTAAAAATACTTTTGAGTAAAATCTTTGGAAAATGATTTGAATTAAACTATCTAACCCTAAACACCAAGTTTTGAGATTTAAAAATATATTTGATGAACCCTATAAAATTATTACTTTGCTAAAAGGCATTTCCAAGAACATAAAATATCACTTTGGTATAAAATTGGTTTATGGGGTGAAACCTTTTGCAAATGGTTTTAATATTAAACACTTGACCTTAAAACACTAACATGTTGGGTTTAAAAATATTTTACAAACCCTAGGGATTATCATTCTGATTTAAATCATTCCTAGCAAAACAAAAATGACTTAAAGTGGCCATTTTCACAAACTTAAATTTAAATGGTTTAACCACTTTTGTTAATGACCAATATGAGCTTTAAAATGTTTAGAGCCTACTAGAAACCACTTTTCCAAATAAAACAATCTTTTGCATGCTTGCATGCATTGCCTTGTTTTTGTTATTTTATGTGGTGAATTGTTTGAATGCTAGTTGAATATGTGTTTGCTTGATTGAATTGTAATGAAGTTAGAAGAGTGTGATATTTGCAAGATCAAGGAGTGAACCAATATTCCCTACTAAAAAGGCAAGTGACACTATCATCCATGTCCTACTATTTTCATTACACTTAGTGGATTTTTGTAGCATGCATGGTAGGACTACTATATTTCTATGCTATGCTATATCCTATTAGGATATCCTTATATCTTCCTTAGTGAAAACATTGTAGTTGTAGTATGCTTAGCCCTGCTATATATTTGGGATGGGATACATGATATGATTATATGAAGTGTTGGAAAAATATATGTTTTATATAATAAAACAAGTACTCAATGAACCACCTGGGTGGAAAGAGGATACTCAAGTTTTGGACAAGGTGGCAACAAAGGGAACCATGTTTATATGGCTATCTTTTTGTATGTGCACTAGAATAAAACCACCCAGGGACTTATAGATTGAACATGTTTCTCGTACAGTGGCTTCCGTGTACAGCCACATGCTAAATGGGCTCTGGCTTAGTCAACTACATGGTGGAAGATCCATGCATTGGCATCTTCAGGTTAACTAGAATGGTGTGTAGGAAAATATATCCTTACATTGGTGCCTGGTAGACAAGCTAGCATTGTGTATTGGGAGGACTTCTATGGAAAGACTTTGTCACATTCTGGATCTGCCGGTACTCCATTTGGTGAGTACTTATCCAGCGGCCACTGGTGGCGTCAAGACGAGATTGTGTCATGTGGGTAAAGTGTACAACTTCTGCAGAAGATCAAAATTCTAAGTACTTAGTCGTGTCCCCAGTTATGGAAAACTCTGAGCAACTAAGGCCTGAAGCTATGGAAGATCTCGACGTTCCAATTTCTCAAAGTAAAACTTGATGGTGTCAACAAGGGATTAGAAGCACTTGGAGTTTTTCAAGGAGTTCAGAAAGATTGTCAAAAGATCAAAACTATTTTTAAAAGATAGGATAAACTATATTGCTTTCTGCAAATGAGCCTATAACCTACTTAGCCAAATATGCATGTAATGATAGTATCCACTTATTTCTACATAGTAGTGAAACTTGCCAATACAATTCAAATGTATTGACCCTTGTGGCTGCAACTTATTATGTTGCAGGTTTGTTTGATGTTAGTGAAGTGTGTTGAATAGGATTACAAGTCTACAACCAACATGTTTTCCTGTGGCACTTTGAAGATGAAGGAGTCCATGCTATATAGTTATTTCTGCTGCATTGTAATAAGATAGCCAAATGAGCTATGTAAGATGTAATGGATTATTTTATTCCTGTTTATAAAGTTGTATTATGACCTTTGTTTTTTCATATTACATCTTAAATGTGGATGTTAGCCATTGATCCAGGGACTGGCATTGTAAACATAGGTATCTCTACCTTATTTAAGGTTGGGACCTCTACATCTGGTGAAATAGGATTTTTGGCATATTTTTCGGGATTTTTCCTGATAGTTGATTTTTTGCACAAAAACTAGACACCAAGGTAATTCTGTTGAAAATAGCGTCAGTCTGTGTTAGTTGTATCCAAATCACACAAGTTTAGAGGAGAAACAATAGCAAAAGTGTTCGGAAAAGTAGATACGTTTTGCACGTATCAACTCCCCCGAAGTAGAGTCATTTTAGGCTTAGTTTTTTTCATGTGAATCAAAAATTCTAGACCAAGCTTCTAAGAAACTCTCTTCACTTCCTTGTTTGAAAGTGAAGATCATTTCCATAGGTGACACAGTGAATGGAGCAACACTAGACATGGAAGCAACTTGAAGTATGAACTATTTTTGTGTGTTTTTTATAAGAAAAAGCAAGCCAAACAAAACTATTTTTTTGTATTTTTGATAAAAAAGAAACAAGCAAAACAAAGCAAAAAGAAACTAAGCAAAACAAAAAACAAAGTAAAGAGATTGGTTGTGAGAGATTCCCCTTGCGAGAATTTTCTTTCTCCCTGAAAGGTGATTGACGAGGAGGGAGAGATTGAAGCTGTCCTTATCTCCCTGGCAATGGCGCCAGAAAATCTTGATGTGGCTCGGTGACGTAGAGCCTGTTGGGAGACCCCAAGAGCAAAGTGTGATGAGCACAACAGCAAGTTTTCTCTCAGTTATGAAACCAAGGTTATCGAACCAGTAGGAGTAAGGAAACAACTCCAAGGTGTTGCTAACAACTTGGAACCTGCACAACACAAATTCAATACTTTGCCCCAACTTACAGTGAGGTTGTCAATCTCACCGGTTTGCTGAAAACAAAGGATTAAACGTATAGTATGGAAGATAGTAGTTGCTTGTAGAAAGTAAACAGTAAAACGGTAAACAGTAGATGGTGTATCAATGATAAAGGAATGTATCGGGGTCCACAGTTCACTAGAGGTGTTCTCCTTAAGATAGATAGCATGCTGGGTGAACAAATTACAGCGGGGCAATTGACAGATTGAGAAAGCATAACAATGCATATACTAGACATCTTGACTCCTACGAGATTTGATTGGGCATTACAACATAATTCATAGACCGTAATCCAACTGCATCTATGACTAATAATCCACCTTCAGGTTATCATCCGAACCCCTTCCAGTATTAAGTTGCAAGCAACAGATAATTGCATTAAGCAATGTGTGTAAAGTAAACAATACAATTGCCCCATGGACAAAGGATTGTTGTTTTGTCCCTAGTAGCAACAACACATATACAACCTTAGATATTTCTGTCACTTCCCTAGATTACTAGAGGCATGAACCTACTATCGAGCATAAATACTCCCTCTTGGAGTTGCAAGCATCTACTTGGCCAAGATATCTACTAACAACGGAGAGCATGCAAGATCACAAATAAAATAGACATGATAGAATCAATAATCAATCTGACATAGTATTTCAATATCCATTGAATCCCTGCAAACACAACATGTATGATTATAAATAGATGATCTTGATCATGAACGGAGCTCACAAGATTTAAACATGATAGCACAAAGGAGGAGAAACAACCATCTAGCTACTGTATGGACCCATAGTCCAAAGGTGAACTACTCACGCATCACTACGGAGGCTGGCATGGTGATGAAGAAGTCCTTCGGGATGAACTCTCCCCTCTGGCAGGGTGCCAGTAAGAGCTTCAGATCACCCCGATCTAGGGATGGAGATGGCAGCGGCTACAGACTGTTTTGTGGAGATTTGTTCGGGTACTTAGGTTTTCTGCCTCAGGGTGATTTTATAGGCGCATGGGCAAGGTCGGTGGGCGCCCGAGGTGCCCGCACCTAGGGCTGGTGCGCCCCTAGGCCCTAGGGTGTGGCCACCTCGTGGCACCCCTTCGGCTGCCCTTCAGACCCCGTGTTTCTTCTGGTAAAATATTGACTTTGGCTTTTGTCCCGTAGAATTCCGAGAATATTTCCTTACTAGCTTTTCTGAAACCAAAAACAGAAGAAAACAGGAAACTGGCACTATGGCATCTTGTCAATAGGTTAGTTCCAGAAAATGTATAAAAATATCTCAAAGTGTAGACAAAACATAAGAAATTCGATACAAAACAAACATGGAACATCAAAAATTATAGATACATTTACGACGTATCAAGCATCCCTAAGCTTAACTCCTTCTCGTCCAGGACAAAACTTGGTTCCAAATGGTGCAGAAACCAACAAGAAGTAACAAGTTCGCAAGGCAACACGACCGACACGGACTCCAAGGAAAATCCGCCTCGGATCGATGCAACCTTGTACGGAAGTGGATCAACATCAGGATCCAGGGAAGATGTGCCAGGGGCGCGTGACAACCAACCGCGTAGGCGCATGACACCAGGTCCTTCGAGGCCTGCGACAGCATCCCGTCCCAGTCCAAGCGCGTGTGGTACGCCAGGCGAGACATCGACATCACCTGGGCCCACGACGTCGACCCGCTCCATCTCGAACGCAAGCGGTACACGAGGCAAAAATTCGCCCTCCATCAACTTGGGCCACGGGACGTGCATGTCCAGCGATGATACACGAATGCCAGTGTCACCGCGGGAATGCCTACGACGACATCCACCTCGTAATTAGAGCCCGATATCACGTGTCAGACGAGAGCCCTAGGATCCTCTGCATGTTTGCGGCCTAAGGCCCAACCTGCACCAACTGTATGTGTGACACGATAAAAAACTAGTAGTTCGAAACCCAAAACATACATTGATGGTACAGTTCAATACGGTTTATCATGTGCAACCAATGAGCCTGCAAATTTACAAGTATATTTACAAGATGCAAAATGAAAAAATATTATGGATGATGAGTATAAGGCACTAATGCAAAATAAAACATGGCATCTGGTACCACATCAACATGGTAGAAATCTCATAGACTGTAAATGGGTCTATAGAATTAAAATAAAAGCTAATGGAACTATTGATAGATATAAATCTAGACTAGTAGCAAAAGACTTTAAACAAAGATATGGTACAGATTATGAGGATACTTTTAGTCCTATTGTAAAAGCTGCTATTATCATACTTGTTTTAGCTATTTCAGTTTCACAAGGTTGGAGCTTGAGGAAATTAGATGTGAAGAATGTGTTTCTTCATGGCGTTCTGGAAGAAGAGATATACATGAAGTAGCCACCTAGTTATGAGGACCCACATGTACCTTCTCATGTGTGCAAACTGGACAAACAATTGTATGGGCTCAAACAAGCACCAAGAGCATGGTTTGCTAAGTTAAGCTCAAAGCTATAAGAGCCTGGTTTTCTGGCATCCAAGGTAGATACATCCCCGTTCATATACAATAAGTCAGGTATCACTATTTATGTGCTAGTATATGTTGATGACATTATTGTTACTAGCTCCTCCAACAAGGCCATCACTTCACTCCTGCAAGACCTCAGTTCATCATTTGCTCTAAAGGATCTAGGTTACTTACACTTCTTCCTACGAATTGAGGTAACGCAATTTAATCAAGGCATATTATTAACTCAAGAGAAATATGCTCTAGATTTACTTAACAGAGTTGGAATGAAGAAGTGCAAAGAATTACCAACTCCACTGTCAGCATCAGAAAAGCTACCAGTTACAGAGGGAGAACCTTTAGGACCAAAAGATAGTACAAGATACAGGACTATTGTTGGAGCACTGTAGTACCTAACACTCATACGACCAGATATTGCTTTTTTCATCAACAAGGTATGCTAGTTTGTTCATGCTCCTACTACTATACATTGGACAACTATAAAAAAATATTGAGATATGTCAGTGGTACAGTAAAACTTGGTCTAACTTTCAAGAGATCGCCTTCTACCCTAGTAAGTGCCTTCTCAGATGCTGTTTGGGCAGGATGTGTAGATGTTAGGAGGTCAACAAGAGGATTTGCAGTATATTTTGGTCCTAACTTAATTTCTTGGAGTGCTATAAAACATGCAACAATGTCTAGATCAAGGACAGAGGGAGAATACAAGGCTCTAGAAAATGCTACCACTAAAGTCATTTGGATAGAATCTCTTATAGGAGAACTTGTAATACAAAGAAAGGAAATCTCTTGTTTATGGTGTGACAATATGGGATCAACTTATTTCTCTAAAATCCTATTTTTCATGCTAGAACCAAACACATAGAAATAGATTTCCATTTTGTAAGAGAAAGGGTGGCAAATAAACAACTAGAGATTAGATTTATTCCCTTCAGTGACCAGGTGGCAGATGGCTTCACAATGACATTATCAGCTCGGCAGTTTGAAGAATTCAAGCACAATATCAACCTCAAGAAGGCTGTGATTGAGGAGGGGTGTTAGCGATCATGTATGCGTGTTGTACACGGTAGAATTAGATATAGAGATAGAAGTGGTTTAAACCATTGTAACAGTTTTGGATATGATCTGATAGATTAGATCGATCCCATCTCTTTCCTCTATCCTGGTTGTAACCTCTCATGTAATCTCAGGGATATTGCCATATATAAACACGGAACCAAGCCGATGACAAGGCATCATTCACAAAAACCTCTCCATGATCATAAGCAGCCGAACCAGACCTGCGCCTCGCATAACTACAACGGATAAGTAAGTGATCTACATTATCCTCTTCATGTAGAGAAAGAAAGCATGGATCTGGATGAGCTTGCAGGCCATGCCTAAACCTCCTATCAGATGTCCAAAACATGCAGTTAATTTCCAGCCAACTAAAAAATTTGCACTTCAAAGGGGGCAAGGGAACTCCGGACGGTTTGGCCATGCTGAAACTCGTGCTCCCTTGGCACATCGTGTTGTAAGGCTACTAATATGTGTTTCTCATGGGCTATTTGATCTAACAAATTGAGAACCCTAAGATGCCAACAACCCCGAGTTCTCCTACAACTCCTCCCCCGCTGCCATCAGAGGACTGTAGGGTTTGTTGCATGGAAAACAAAAAAATTCTATCGCAACAACGAATAAAACCAAGATCCATTCTATGGAAAAGCCAAGATCCAATCTACGAGATCGGTGCAAAGAGATAGAAGAGAACTAACCCTTGTAGATCTAAATCATTTAATGAGATCGAATGTTGTGGTTGATGTAGTTAATCACTTGCCGATCTCAAGATCACGTAGACGATCCTTTCGGCGCCGCGTTATGGTAGCGCTTTCGCACTCGGTCACACATACAGAGTTTATGAAGACCTCCATATTCCTGTTCCAGCAGGCAGCGGAGGTAGTAGATCCCCTCGGAATCCCAGCAGCACGACGGCATGGTGGTGGTCGTGGTGGAGGAGATAATCCTGTAGGGCTTCGCCTAAGCCAGAGCAGGACGATGGGGGGAGAGAGGGGTGGAGGCTAGGGTTGATATGAGGGGGCAGGGGTGTGCCCTTCCCACCCCTCCTTATATAGTGGGGGGTTCGGCCAGGGTTCCCAGCCCTGGCCGAGTCCTTCCCCAAGTTGCCGTCCAAAGAGGGAGAGGGAAAAACTTGACCCTCAAGTTTTCCCTACTTTCCTTATTAGAGTTTTGACCCTTTCCTTGTGCTGGCCAGTTGGGCCCTTTGGGTCATGGTGCGGCTAGCCCTAGGGCCCCTGCGACATGCCACAACCCAAGTGGCCCCTCCCGGGATGGTGGACCCACTGGTGGTCCCTCTATAACATTCTAGAAGCTTCTAGTCAAAACACCAAAAACATTTCTGAACCCTGGAAATTGGCTTTCCTTATATGAATCTTATTCTCCGGACCATTCTGGATCTCCTCGTGATGTCCTAGATCCAATCTGAGACTCCGAACAACATCCAGTCTCGAACTCATATTCCATATCTACTTAAACAACATTGAACCTTAAGTGTGTCACCCTACGGTTCACGAACTATGCATACATGATCGAGACACCTCTCTGGTCAATAACCAATAGCGGGATCTAGAGATCCATAATGGCTCCCACATATTCAATCATGACTTATTGATCGAATGAACCATTTACATATGATACTGATTCCCTTTGTCATGCGATACTTTACTTATCTGAGGTTCTATCATCGGTATCTCCATACCTAGTTCAACCTCATTACCGATAAGTACTCTTTACTTGTTTCGTGATATGACATCCCTTGTGACCTAGTCACATGCTTGCAAGCCAATTGGATGGCATTCCACCGAGATGCCCTAGAGTATATATATATCCGTCATATGGATGGACAAATCCCACTCTTGATCCATGCGCTTCAACACCCAGTTACAGAAGTGGCGTTTGATGTCATCAAAGTTCTCATCCGGTGATGGTGATTAACATGATCTCATGGTCGACGTATTAGGTTACTATGTATCTGAAAGCTTGTAGCAAAACGAACTTAATGAATTGATATTATGCTATGCTTACTATGGGTGTGTGTCCATCACATGATTCTCCTAATGATATGATCTTGTTATTAATAACATTCAATATCCATGATCAGGAAACCATGATCATATATTAATCAACAAGCTAGTTTCAACAAGAATCAACAAGCTAGTTTCAACAAGAGGCTTACTAGGGACTCTTTTATGTTTACAAAACACACAAGTATTAATGTTTCTGGTTAAATACAATTATAGCATGTGATGTAAACATTTATCATAAACACAATAATAACCACTTTATTATTGCCTCTTGGGCATATATCTAACAGTCTCCCACTTGCACCAAAGTCAATAATATAGTTTGGAAAAACTTGTGCATTCAACACCTATGGCTTTCTGGTGTTGTATATACATGATTGATAGTGGTAAACATAATCTTCGGGTTTGACACTTCCAGGTCCGTGTGTATTTCATTGCGTCTCTAAGCATCACTCATTCTCTAATGATATGGCATTGTATAAATCTGGTCCTTTGGTGAGACCTTTAGTTCCTTATTTTGGAGATATGCACAAGAGGCAATAATAAAGTGGTTATTATCATATATTCGTACTTATGATAAATGTTTACATACCATGCTATAATTGTATTAACCGGAAACATTAATACTTGTGTGGTTTGTAAACATAAAAGAGTCCCTAGTAAAGCCTCTTGTTAAACTAGCTTGTTGGTTAATATATGATCATGGTTTCCTCATCATGAACATTAAGATGTTATTAACAATAAGGTCATATCATTAGGAGAATGATGTGATGGACATACTCCTATAGTTAAGCATAGCATAAGGTTAAGTCATTCAAATAGTTCACTTGCTATAAGCTTTCTAATACATAGTAACCTAATTCCTTCGACCATGAGATCATGCTAATCACCATCACCGGAAGGATGCTTTGATGACATCAAACACCACACCATAACTGGGTGGCTATAAAGGTGGCATTGAGTGTTCAGAAAGTATGTGTTGAGGCACATGGGTCAAGAGTGGGATTTGTCCATCCATATGACGGATAAATATATTATGGGCCCTCTCGGTGGAATGTCATCCAATTAGCTTGCAAGCATGTGACTGGCTCACAAGGGATCACATATCATGGGAACAAGAAAAGAATACTTATCGGTAACGAGGTTGAACTAGGTAAGCACAGATACCGACGATCAAACCTCGGATAAGTAAAATATCGCGAGACAAAGGGAAATTGGTTTCGTATGTAAATGGTTCATTCGATCACAAAGTAATCGTAGAAATATGTGGGAGCCATATGAATTTCCAGATTCCTCTATTGGTTATTGATCGGAGAAGAGTCTCGATCATGTCTGCATAATTCACGAACTGTAGGGAGACACACTTAAGGATTCGATGTTGTTTAGTAGATATGGAATGTGAGTAAAGAGACCGAATGTTTTTCGGAGTCTCAGATGGGATCCGGGATATCACGAGGAGATCCGGAATGGTCCGAAGAATAAGATTAATATAAGGAAAGTCCAATTTCGGAGTTCGGGAATGATTCTGGTGTTTTCACCGGAATGTTCTAGAAGGGTCTTGAAGGTTCACGGATCCGGAAGGGGAAGGGTACATGGATGTGTCATGACAAAGTGTAATGGTTGCATCATGTCCTAGGTCACTTAGCTGGACACTTGGAAGAGAGAAATCAAACTCTAATTCGAAAGTCAAAAAGGCAGTTTGAAAAAGTCAAATCCCAACATGGTTTCCGAGTTAGGGAGGGTTTCTGAGTTAGGGAGGGTTTCCACCTGGGTTGGGAGCACCCTTGGACACCCCCACCTATATAAGGAGGGGTGGGGGCGCACCCTGATGGTGCTGACGTGGAGCACTTCGTTGGAAACCCCAAGAGCAAGGTGTGATGAGCACAACAACAAGTCTTCCCTTTGTACAGATCGAGGTTATCGAACCAGAAATAGGAAGGAAACGTCACACAGGTGTTGCAAGCAACACAGAGACCTGCACAACACAAACTCAAGACTTTTCCCCAACGAAATAGTGAGATTGTCAAGCTCACCGGTTTGCTGTAATAAAGGATTAAACGTATGGTGTGAAAGGTAATGGTTTGCAGCAAGTAAACAAGTAACAGTGGAAGATGTATCAATGGTAAAGATTGGACCGGGGTCCATAGTTCACTAGAGGTGCTCTCCTTAGATAAACAACATGGCATGAAGGGTAAACAAATTACAACAGGGCAATTGACAGGAACTGAGCAAGGCATAACAATGCAATTACTAGTCAGAAACATCCTATGAGATTCGATTGGGAAATACAACAAGATACATAGACCGCCATCCAACTGCATCTATGAATAGAATTCCACCTTCAGGTTATCATCCGAACTCCCTCCAGTATTAAGTTGCAAGCAACAGACAACTGCTTTAAGCAAAGTGTATAAGGTAAACAGTCCACATGTTCCATGAACAAGATACCTTTGTTTTCTCCCTAGTAGCAACAGCACATCTACAACCGAAGAGATTATTGTCACTTCCCTTGGAAACTAGAGGCATGGACCCACTATCGAGCATAAATACCCCCTCTTGGAGTCACTAGCAACTACTTGGCCAAGATAGCTACTAACAACGGAGAGCATGCAAGATCACAAACAACACAGACATGATAGAATCATAAAGACAAAAACCATTAATCAAACCAACATAATAATCTCAATATCCATCGGATCCCCGCAAACACAACATGCATGATTACAAATAGATTAGATCTTGATCATGAACGGAGCTCACAAGATCTATAAATGAAAGCACAAAGGAGGAGATACAACCATCTAGCTACTACATGGACCCATAGTCCAAGGTGGAACTACTCACGCATCATACCGGAGAGAAGGCCTCCGGGATGATCTCCCCTCCGGCAGGGTGCCGGGAAGAACTTTAGATCCCCCCCGATCTAGGGACGATGGTGGTGGCGGCTACAGACAGTTTCGTGGAGATTTGATCGGGTGCTTAGGGTTTCTGCATCGGGGGCTTCCTATAGGCGAAGGGGGAGGCCGAGGCGGCAGCCAGAGGGGCCACACCCCTCCTAGGCGCGGGGCAGGGCCCACCCGCACCTAGGGTGGATCTGGCCGCCTTGGCTTGCCTCTCCGGCTCCCCTTTGGACTTCTTGTTCCCCACGGAAAGTAATTGACTTTGACGTTTGCCCCGTCCAATTCCGTGAATATTTGTTTACTAACTTTTCTAAAACCAAAAACAACAGAAAACAGGGATCTGGCACTGTTGCAACTTGTTAATAGGTTAGTACCAAAAAACATGTAAAAAGCACCTCAAAGTGTAGACAAGTAAAGCAAAGTAGATACTAAACAAGCATGGAGCATCAAAAATTATAGATACGTTTCTGACGTATCAACATCCCCAAGCTTAACTCCTGCTCGTCCTCGAGTAGGTAAGTGATAAAAGAATATTTTTTGAGGTGACATGCACCCTCACAATAAAGATCCAACCATTTGCAAGCATTGAAAGCTGGGATCAAAGAACTCTAAACATGTGCATGAAAACGTAGTTCTAACAATAGGACGTAGTAACTATGCATGCAACATGAAAGGCTACAAACAAAGATCATGAATAACATGCATTGAAAAACGTTTGTATGTTTCACATACAGAAAACATAGCATAGTGGCAATCAGCTTGTCCCTCATAGAGTAGAAATATAGATGCATAGGACACCTTCAAAGTTCACAAGGGTGACTAGAAACAAATAGCACAAGAACAAGTAATATCACAATATGCATCAATCAATAAGCTTTGGAACACTGCACACAGAATCACAACTATGCTCTCTTAATGGTGCCTAAAGGTAGAAGGTGGAGACTCAATAATGGTGTAAGAAAGCCATTTTTGTAAAGGAAGCAGGGATTACAAGTTTCAAAAAGAGCTTCCAAAAATTATGGTACTTGTTAGCTTTCAGCCCTCATTGCCCCTATCATAAGCATCTTGAAGTGATTAAGGTTAAAGTGGCAAAGATGGAGTATATGCTTGACGATTATAAGTTGGGAATTTCAAGTCCCTTGAATACGAGGGCCACACCTCATGCATACTCAACTTTGGGCCCAGGTAAGTTCTTGTCATTGTAAGTATTTGCATATCATTGAGAACCGCCAACGGGGTACCCCTTGCACATGGTACATGAGATTTCCCATAACCAAAATGACAAGACAAGCAGACAATGAGCATCTCAGCAATTTTCTTATGTACCATGGGAATATGGTGCTTTTTTCTCTCTTTCATCTTTTCTCAATGTGTCTCTTTTTTATAAGAATAATGCTTCATAGATGTCACTATGGTTATGCTGCAAGTTTCCACCATGATTAGGCATGGTTTAGGCTAGCGGCCCAGGCGTTTCTCTAACACAGGATACAAACTCCATGGACTTAAAAGTTTCCTCTTTATTTCACACTGGTGACATCCATAGACAAAAGAGCATGATATCAACTGAGTACAAAGTACAAGTGCAATGTTGAAAACGTTCCCCGTGACAACACCGTTCTGTTAATTCCAACGCATAAGTGCAATCATATACAACAAAGTTGTCACAATGGTTCAAGTTTATTAGGGGCAAAGAATAAAAGGTGTGCCATCAAGTTCATGAGGGCTTTAATCACTAAATTTTCACATAACAAAATAGTTTTTAATTGGAAGATAGCTGAAAATAAGAATATACTTGGAATGGTGTAACACACCATGCATAGGATTTTATAGTGGACACTTTGGAGTAACTTGGTTTCTTAGGAGTTATAATCATGAGTAGAGCTTACTCATACAAGTGGAGGCTAGCAAAAGACTGGGAGCAACCAACTAAGAAAGCATAATGGCCATAATCATGTAGTGCAACAAAGCATACTAATCAAAGCAAAGAGTGGTACTACAAGTCAAGGACTAAATGATCATAGAGGCTAATGGTGACTTGTCATAGTCATGACATGGTGTGAGCATGTGCCAATTCAACCCAAGCAAAGCATCAAAGGATAATACCACAATACTATGCTTTTGCATGCTAAAACAATGCATAATTTCTCAAGGCACACTAAGCAATCCCAATTGTTTGGAACAAGACATGATATAGCAGTAATCACTAAGCATAATGCCAAAACAACACATAGCATGTCATGCTAAAGTCTAAGTCACAGTCAATGCAAGCTCCTCTTGCACTTCAAGCAAGAACTTACTACTCCTTTCCAACACCAAGCAACTTATTTGCAAAACAACACAGCGAGAACGGGGGTCCAAACTACTTTATTCAAGCAAACTAAACAACCTATGAAAAGCAAACACAAACTAAGACGCTCCAACAACAACACAAATGTGCATGAAATAATAAAAACAAAGTGTCTAGACAGACCTGAGTTTTTTATTGATGAAGAAGGGGTTGCCTTGGGCATCCCCAAACTTTGACGCTTGTACCTCTTGGATATTTGTTGGGGTGACACCATAGTGGCATCCTAAAGCTTGATCTTTTGTCCATTCTTCATCTCATTGCATCATTCTTCCTCTACACCTGAAATTTTTCCTTCATACAAAACTTCACACAATCTTCATTAGCAACATTAGTATATTCAAATGATATTAGACCCCTGGCAAAGCTTTGGAACAACAAGGATTTTCACTAAAAAACAAGCTACTGTAGTAACTCCTTCAAAAATCTCAATTCACATAAATAGAACTCAAAAAGGAATCGCTAAGAAGCAAATGCAAATAATGGCAGAAATCTGTCAAAACAGACCAGCATGTACAAACCGATTTTTTCGAACATCTCCTGTTGCTCAAATCAAAAAGTGTTAAACTAACGAAAGTTATCTAACATACTGGGGGATTTATTAGCAAATTTTGAGCTCAATCCGAGTTACAGAGATTCCTCACGAATTTTTTTGGTGGAGGACATAAATCTGTTTTGGGACAGCAACTCCCCAAATATTACTTCCCTCTCATTAGAGGTCATTCTTGGCACAAAAAGCAAAACAAAAAGGATAAGGAGATGTCATTACTAAAGTAATAACTTCCAAGACTCAAGGAAACTCTTGGGTTATCTCCCAACAAGTACTTTTCTTTAACGCCTTTAAGTTAGGCACAAGAAGCAAGAAGAATCAAGTATTGTCAAATGATGAAGCATTAACATCAAACCTTGCTTTCAAAGGAGGAGCAAAAAGCAACTTTCTTGAATGGACATTGATATTTAATGGTGCCTTCTTTCATATCAATGATGGCACCAACTGTTCTAAGAAAAGGTCTTCCCAAAGTAATAGGACAAGAAGCATTGTATTCAACATCCAAAACATAGAAATCAACAGGGACATAAGCATTGTTAACCATAATGAGAACATCATTAATACTCCCCATGAGTTTCTTCTTAGAATTATCATTGAGTGGGGCATCCAAATAACAATCTTCTAATGGTGGAAAATCAAGCATTTCATAAATCTTCCTAAGCATAATAGAGACACTAGAACCAAGATCACATGAAGCTTTGAGATCAAAGTCATTCACTTGCATATTAATAATGGGTTCCCAACTATCTTATACTTTCCTAGGAATAGAAGCTTTGTGTTTTAGCTTCTCTTCCTTAATCTTAACAAGAGCATCTGTAATGTGTTTGGTGAAAGCAACATGCATATCACTAGCATCAAAACTTCTAGCAAGATTTTGTAGAAACATAATCACTTTAGAAATATTGCAACCATAAATATCAAAATCAAACTTAGTATAAATAGTAGTAGGCTCAATAGGCTTAGGCATAGTAGGAGGAGGAATATGGACTACTTGTGGCTTAGTGGTGATGGTGCACACACTGTTGTTTCTATCAATTTCAGCTTCCCTTTCCCACCTAGCATGTAGTTGAGCTAAAAGCCTAACATTTTCATCAATATTAACTTGTATGGCATGAGAAGTAGCAAATGTGTTTTCCATAGTTTAAGGTTTAGCAGACATTTTATTAATCAAAGAGGACTTAGCTTCAGATAAAGAGGATATATTTTTCTCAACAGTTAAAAGCTTTTCCTCTATAGTCTTATTGAAAGTGGTTTGTTTACTAATAAAGTACTTGAGCATGACTTCAAGTTCATAGGGGCACTTCTAGCATTATTGTAAGAGCTTCCATTGGAATTTCCATTATTAGGAGGATAAGGCCTATAATGGTTGTTGCTACCAATATTATTCATATAGGCATTGTTGTTGAAATTGTTGTTTCTAATGAAATTCACATAAACTTGTTCTTCTTGATCAACCAAAAAGGCTAAGGGAACACTATTAGGATCTAGAGGAGCTTTCCCATTAACAAGCATAGCCATAATAACATCAATCTTTTCACTCAAACAGGAAGTTTCCTCAACAGAATTTACCTTCTTACCGTGTGGAGCTCACTCAACATGCCATTTAGAGTAGTTAACCATCATATTATCAAGGAGCCTTGTTGCAACACCCAAGGTGAGGCCCATAAAAGTACCTCCAGCAGCTGAATCCAACAGATTTCTTGAGGAGAAGTGCAACCCTACATAAAAAGTCTGGATAATCATCCAAGCAGTGAGTCCATGAGTGGGACAATTCTTAACCAAAGACTTCATTCTTTCCCAAGATGGAGCAACATGTTCACTATCAAGTTGTTTAAATTTCATAATGTCACTTCTCATAGATATAATCTTAGCAGCAGGATAGTACTTTCCAATAAAAGCATCTTTGCACTTAGTCCAAGAATCAATACTACTTTTAGGCAAAGAAAGCAACCATTCTTTGGATTTTCCTCTCAAGGAGAAAGGAAAAAAGCTTGAGCTTAATAATATCTCCATCTACATCCTTATACTTTTGCATCTCACAAAGTTCAACAAAGCTATTGAGATGGGCAGCAGGATCATCAGAACCAACACCAAAAAATTGCTCTCTCATCACAAGATTCAACAAAGCAGGCTTAATTTCATAAAAGGTAGCATCAGGAGCAGGTGGAGCAATAGGTGTGCTAAGGAAATCATTGTTGTTGGTGCTAGTGAAGTCACACAACTTGGTGTTCTCAGCAGAGTTCATTTTGGCAAAGGTGGGCAAGCCAAAAATAGCAGCAGCAGCTAGAGCAGGAACTAATTTTTTTGTGTTTTTTTGAAAAGAGGCAAACAAAACCAAGCAAAAAAACAAAGCAAACTAAAAACAAAGTAAAGAGAAAGGAAGTGAAGGACTCCCCTTGTGAAGACGTCCTTAGCCTCCCTGGCAACGGCGCCAGAAAACTTGTTGATGGTGCTGACGTGGAGCACTTCGTTGGAAACCCCAAGAGCAAGGTGTGATGAGAACAGCAGCAAGTCTTCCCTCAGTAGAGACCAAGGTTATCGAACCCGAAGGAGGAAGGAAACATCACACATGTGTTGCAAGCAACGCGGAGACCTGCATAACACAAACTCAAGACTTTTCCCCAACGAAATAGTGAGATTGTCAAGCTCACCGGTTTGCTGTAACAAAGGATTAAACATATGGTGTGAAGGTAATGGTTTGCAGCAAGTAAACAAGTAACAATGGAAGATGTATCAATGGTAAAGATTGGACCGGGGTCCATAGTTCACTAGAGGTGCTCTCCTTAGATAAACAACATGGCATGAAGGGTAAACAAATTACAGCAGGGCAATTGACAGGAACTGAGCAAGACATAACAATGCAATTACTAGTCAGAAATATCCTATGAGATTAGATTGGGCAATACAACAAGATACATAGACCGCCATCCAACTGCATCTATGACTAGAAGTCCACCTTCAGGTTATCATCCGAACCCCCTCCAGTATTAAGTTGCAAGCAACATACAGCTGCTTTAAGCAAAGTGTGTAAGGTAAACAGTCCACATGTTCCATGAACAAGAGACTGATGTCTTCTCCCTAGTAGCAACAACACATCTACAACCGAAGAGATTATTGTCACTTCCCTTGGAAACTAGAGGCATGAACCCACTATCGAGCATAAATACCCCCTCTTGGAGTCACTAGCAACTACTTGGCCAAGATAGCTACTAACAACGGAGAGCATGCAAGATCACAAAAAACACAGACATGATAGAATCATAAAGACAAAACCATTAATCAAACCAACATAATAATCTCAATAGCCATCGGATCCCCGCAAACACAACATGCATGATTACAAATAGATTAGATCTTGATCATGAACGGAGCTCATAAGATCTATACATGAAAGCACAAAGGAGGAGATACAACCATCTAGCTACTACATGGACCCATAGTCCAAGGTGGAACTACTCACGCATCATACCGGAGAGAAGGCCTCCGGGATGATCTCCCCTCCGGTAGGGTGCCGGGAAGAACTTCAGATCCCCCCGATCTAAGGACGATGGTGTCGGCGGCTACAGATGGTTTCATGGAGATTTGATCGGGTGCTTAGGGTTTCTGCATCGGGAGATTCTTATAGGCGAAGGGGGAGGCCGAGGCGGCATCCAGAGGGGCCACACCCCTCCCAGGCATGGGGCAGGGCCCACCCGCACCTAGGGTGGGTCTGGCCGCCCTGGCTTGCCTCTCCGGCTCCCCTCTGGACTTATTGTTCCCCACGGAAAGTAATTGACTTTGACGTTTGTCCCGTCCAATTCCGAGAATATTTCTTTACTAACTTTTCTGAAACCAAAAAACAACAGAAAACTGGCATCTGGCACTGTTGCAACTTGTTAATAGGTTAATACCAGAAAACATGTAAAAATCACCTAAAAGTGTAGACAAGTAAAGCAAAGTAGATACTAAACAAACATGGAGCATCAAAAAATTATAGATACGTTTCCGACGTATCACACTCCAAGGTACCCCCCTTGCCCTAGGCGCCCAAGACCCAATCCCTAGGCCTCCTCTGCCCCCAAGCCGCCGGCGCCCTAGATCCCCTCTAAACCGCTGCTGCCGTCTAGCCTAAACCCTAGCCACCGCCTACCCTCTTCCCTCGGCATCTAAAACCTAGATCGCCGAGGCCCTCTTCTACTCCACCATACTCGCTCCGGCTTAGGCGAAGCCCTGCGGGATATCCCCTCTACTTCCGACACCACGTCGTCGTGCTGTCGAAATCGCGAGGAGAGAGCTACAACCTCAGCTGCCTGCTGGAACAAGGGAGAGAAAGGTCTTCATAGAGTACCGTACGTGTGACCGACTGCGGGAGCGCTACCGAAACGCGGCGCCGGAAGGATCGCCTATGCAATCTTGAGATCGGCAAGTGAACAACTACATCACCCACGAGAATCTGCTCTCATTAACCACTTTGGATCTTCGAGGGTTAGTACTCTATCGACTCGTTGCTACAATCTAGTAGATAGATCTTGGCTTGTGTGTGTTCATGCGATAGAAATTTTTGTTTTCCATGCTACGAACCCCTACACCTTAGGATTAAATCATGTACATACTATTTTCGTACAATATATCTTCATAGTACTATCCCGATATGAACCACACCTAGTTTGGTAACAAACTACTTGACACAAATGCCCTCTTTTGCTGCTACAATAGCATTCATATACTTAGCCTTTTGTTGTAGTATCTGTCACAATGTCTTAACTTTGGAACTCATCCAAATCCGTTATGGAACTTCCTTTCCATTACATTGTGCCACCCATAGTTTAAATTGAGATAAACTTAATTTGTATCCTGTGACAAAACTAGTATCAATGTAACACTTTACAATGAACTATGTATCTATTTGTCACCTCTACATAAATAATATATTCTTAGTTCTTCCAAAGATCATAAGAATATCCTTACTATCATCTAATGATCATCTTATGAATCATTCTGGTATATGCTCATAACATTTAGAGCATAGGACATATTTGGATGTGTACATATCACAGTATGATTGATCAAAATATTCTTGTGATTTCACTGACCAAGTGTCAAAACACTTGAATATTGTTTCACTTACCAAGTGTCAATACACTTGAATCTTGATTCAATCATTCCTGTGCGACAAGTACCTTTCTTGCTGTTTCCATATTGAACTCATTAAATATCTCATCTATGTACATTTGGCACAACCATATTAGCGTCTCAATATATCCATATAGACATTGATACCTAATATTCAGGTTTTGCCTAAGTCTTTCATCAAAATGAAATTATTAACCTGTGTTAATAAAATATACATCATTTCCAATCAACAAGATGTCCTCCACATAATGTATTAGAAATATGTCTTAGCGCTCCCACTTAATTTCTTGCAAAAGCAAGCATCTTCACCGTCTCTGATGAAATTATCTTTTAACAGTTTCATCATGGTGAAGATTCTAACTCCACGATGCTTACTTCAACCATTGAAGTTTACATACAATTTAGCATCCTTTGAATTAACAAAACCCTTTGGATCGTGTCATGTATATATCCTAGGTAACCATTCTATTAGAAGAACTTTATTCTGTTTGTTCAACTACCATATACCAAAATTATATGTAGTGGTTGCTACATTAATTCGTCCAGACTAAATATCTCTATGAAATATCAAATCTTGTCATAGTCAACTCCTTGAACATTATCGTAAACTCTTTCCCGACATGTCCACTATTTCATAGATGTGAAACATCCATGTCTATTTCTTTATAGATCCAAATACGACTGAGAGGTTTTACACCTTTCTAGAGGGTCTTTCAAGTTCAAAACTTGATTTCTCGTATATGGAACTATCACAGATTTAATGGCTTCAAGCCATTTGACGGAGTTAGGGCCCATCATCGCTTCTTTGCATGTAGTCGGTTCATCATTGTTAAACAATAATGATTTACTCTCAAATCTTAGTATTTGATTGTTTGCCCGGCCTACTTGGTTCAATAGGAACTTAGACCTCCGTGACCGAAACCTTTGAGGCACGTGAGCCATGAGCATTGTTGCTGCCTCTGGGACACTTTCTGGCGTTGCGCAACTCAACACACAGAGCTAAGGTTCAATAACCTTATCAAAGTTCTATTGTCCTCCCACTTAACTTTTCATAAAAAATTCCTTCTAACAAACTTGACGTTCTAAGCGACAAACACCTTTCATCTTTGGTGTTATGGAGGAATACCCAACTGTTATACAAAGACATGCTCATCCGACTTTGGTTGTAAACATTTTACTTATGCCTAGCATACCAAAATTTAAGAAAGGACAATTTGGTTTTTATCCCAGACCATAACTTATATGGTGTCATTTCAACGGATCATGATGGTGCTCTTTTCAGTGTAAAAGCGGTAGTCACTAAAGCTTTAATCTTTAAAATACAATGGTAGTTTTATAACTGACACCTTTGATCTCACCATGTCAAACAAGGTTCATTACATATCTCGAACACTCCATACTCTTATGGTGTTTCGGGAAATTCAAATACATGGAACGATTCCTCAAATCTTAGGTGTTATGCTAAACTTGTAACTCAAATATCTTCCTTTATGATCCAATCATAAACTCTTTATTTTCTTGTTATAATGTTTTTCCACTTCATCTTGAAAGTCTTTGAACATTTTCAAATATTTCACACTTCATCCTCATTAAGTAAATATACACATGTATTCACTCAAATTTCCGGAGAAATCATATGAAGTTAAAATCCAATGCTCACGAACTACATACATCAATATGTACAAATTCCAATAAGTTAGTCTTTCGTTCTTGTTTGGCCTTTGAACGAGAATTTCAATTACTCCAGGAAAGTCTCACAAGTGTCATTTGATCAAAATCAAAAGACTCCAAAATTCCATATCTACTTAAACAACATCAAACCTTAAGTGTGTCACCCTACAGTTCGTGAACTATGCAGACATGATCAAGACACCTCTCTGGTCAATAACCAATAATGGGATTTGGAGATCCATAATGGATCCCACATATTCAACGATGAATTCGTGATCGAATGAACCATTTACGTACGATACCCTTTGTCGCGCGATACTTTACTTATCTGAGGTTCGATCATCGGTATACCTAGTTCAACCTCGTTACCGATAATTACTCTTTACTCGTTTCGTGATATGACATCCCTTGTGACCTAGTAACATGCTTGCAAGCCAATTGGATGATATTCCACCGAGAGGGACCATAGTATATCTATCTGTCATATGGATGGAAAAATCCCACTCTTGATCCATGCGATTCAACACATTCTTTCAGAATACCCAATGCCACCTTTATAACCACCTAGTTACGGTAGTGGCGTTTGATGTCTTCAAGGTACGCATCCGGTGGCGATGATTAACATGATCTCATGGTCGAAGGATTAGGTTATTATGAATATGAAAGCTTGTAGCAAAACGAACTTAATGACTTGATATTATGCTATGCTTACTATGTGTGTGTGTCCATCACATCATTCTCCTAATGATATGATCTTGTTATTAATACATCCAATTTCTATGATCAGAAAACCATGATCATCTATTAATCAACAATGTAGTTTCAACAAGAGGCTTACTAGGGACTCTTTTATGTTTACAAAACACATAAGTATTAATGTTTCTGGTTAATACAATTATAGCGTGTGACGTAAACATTTATCATAAACACAAAGATATAATAATAACCACTTTATTATTGCCTCTTGGGCATATCTCCAACAAGGACACCGACGGGCTAAGCCCGGCCGGCCGAAAGTGGCGTCGGGGTTGTCTCCTCGTGCTCGTGTGGTGGCCTCTCCCCTGCAGGGAGCCCCTTGGGCGCTTGATGGTTGTCGCCCCAGCGGCGATCTGATGGCGGCTGGGTCTGGAAGACGGTGCAGCAGCCTCGAGCTTTGATGGCGGTTATCCCTCGGAGGATGGTGGCATGGGTCGCATTCGCTGGCAGGGGCGCGGTCCTAGGGTTTATATGACGCCAAGACAAAGATCTTCCTTTAGCCTGTTTCCATAGATCTGGTGGCAGTGCCGTATTCCACAAGCCTCCGTCGGTGAACTCCCATGGACGATTCATGCCTGGAGATTGGTGGAACGGATGGGATTCGGTCGCGCGCAACCATTATTTTTCTGAACGTTTGGTTTTAGAGGGAGCGAGGCGAAGCTCTGCAGTCTGTTTCCATCATGGAACATGTCTTTAGTTATATGTTGAAGTGTGTGGAGAATATCATGGAAGACAAGATTTGTGGACTAGCTATGGTGGCTCGAGTCCTGGTGGCGATGATAAATTGGCTTGGTGATTTGTGAATTGTAGCAGCGACATCGGAAAGTGGGGGCAGCAGCACATAAGGAGTTCATGGTCTTACCTTGCAAGGTGAAAATCCAAGGTCTATCCTTAATTGGTTGTGCCTAGCGATGACCTTGTTGAAGGCATTGTTTTTTGAACGAGGACTTTCTCTAGGGTGAAAACCTATGATCTTTGACCGGGCGATGATGGTGTTTGTGCTTTGTTTCCTTCTTGAAGGCGTCTCTATTGGATATGTTGGACTTCTGGTGTTGTTCTGGTAGGGTTAGTGTCGTTGCTACTAAGGATCTAATCGCTGTAGACGGACTTTTATTTTTTGTATTTCTTTTTTTTCGGCTGTGTGCGTCTGTATTACCAATAGGGCATGTGTTTTTCAGAGTATAGGTGTAATTGGTATCTGTGTGATATCAATATATGCTCATTTCAAAAAACAAACAAAGTGAGAACATCCGATCCTCTAACTATGCCTCTTATGGTCAGTGAAATATCTCTCGTAAACAAATAGAAACCGTAATGTTTTATGCAATGGCCCTGGCCACTTGCTTCCTAAATCTTTTTGTGATGCAGCTAAAGAACCAAGATTGCTTCTTTCACAAAATTCATATCTTTTTTTCAAAAAATTCCACCGAGATATTAAAAATAATTAACAACAGTATAAAGAGGCTTGTAAGTTAAAAAATTATAAATAGATCCCGGACCACCTAATGGCGACTACAAACACTAACACGAGCCGAAGACGCGTTGATATCCTCGTTCCTCCATCACTAGAGCCAGGCAAAGCTTCTCGTAGTAAAGCTTCTTGCAGTAGACAGACGGAAAGTCGTCATGCTAAGGCCCCAAAGTAACAATGCACCCGAGAAGCAACCATCACCAATGATGGAAGTCGTAGATCGAAAGAGACTAACCCTAAACCACACAAAAAAACGCCAAAATGGACCAGATCCCAGGAGATCCGTCTCGCACACGACTCCATGCATCCTCTGGAAGCTCTAGCCACACGAATGGAGCGAGGAGGACATTATTCTGACTTCAGGATGTAGCCGTCGCCCACCATCTTGAAAGAGACACAGAAAAAATAGTCTAAAAGAGAATGGAAAAACCCTCCCGTTGGAGAGGGGCCATGGTCTGCCACACCTCTAGGGCCCCAAGTCCACCGAAGGCAGAGCAGACCGGCAACGTCACCGGCGAGGGGAACAGAACCCTAGATGGGTATTTTTTTTGCCGACGCCTTATCTCCGCTCAGTACTAGTTTGAGAGATTTCGCCTCATCTTATGGCAGGGTTCCACTACACTTCTACCTTCGGCAATGGTGGAATCGCTAACATTAATGGCACCGTCTACGTTGAAAAGAACAGAAAGAATAACCAGTATGCTTTCATAATGGAAAATATAACAAATTTGTAAATAAACATCAATAATTTGGGTTAAATTTTAATAAGATTGGTGCAAATATCATTCCTCCTCTCCACACTCTCTCCTCTCCACTCTCTCTCCTATCCCCTTTTGAGAGGCTCCCGACCTCCTCGACCCCTTTTCCCTTCTCCTTCGACGGCCTCGTTGGCCGGATTTTGGCAGGAGAGAGGGGGAGGACCCCCTCCTATATAGTCTAGTAGTAGTAGTAGCATTAGTACATGTCCATGTGTTGAAGTTTGGAATTATGCCGGGATTGGGGCATTCGATCTTTCAGGCTAGAGCCGATGATGCCTTGTTGTTCTCTTTGTGATGGAGCTCCAGCGGAAAGTGGTAGATGTAGGGGGTGGGATGCAACAGAGATCTCCATGAACAAAGCTGAGGTTCTTGAAAGATTTGGCCCCACGGCTGGGCCTCGGGATCCTCTTGTTCCGCTTATCAACAAGACGAGCAAGAAGGGGATTCTTGAGCTCCTACTCGTGGGAGGCTAGGTCCGAGTAGTGAAGCAACGATGCTTCGCCTGGGAGTCAAAGTCATGACAACGAGCACGACATGCGGCATCTGAGAGCGAGCGAGATCCGCGAGAGGGCACAATAACTTGGTGGTAGAAGGCAACATACCTCATCGCACCCACGAAAGAGAGATAGGTGGAATATTTCGCCGCCACTGGGCTAGGGTTCATGCAAAGGAGGAAGTGAATTTGTGAATTTAAAAACTGCACATTTCCTATGGTTAATCGATCTTCCATGTGGCTTGCCAAGTTGGTGATCGCATAATGGATGAGTACTGATAGGTGAGACCCAGCCGCCTCCTTAACTAGGTACTTCATGTCAAGTTTGGATTCAGGTAAGTATGCGATAAGTTTGCCTCTAATTGTCACCTCCTAACAAGTGGCTCCCGAACTTTCCGAAGTGTTGTAATTACAAGCAACTATGGCTCCTTAAAGTGTGGGCTCGTTAATAGGAGGCCCGGAAAGTAAATCACCCTACACAGTGGTCTACCACGAGTCGACACGACCCATTTACGGGCGTGCAAGGTTAGGCCTCTGACAAGCCGAATATGCGGGCGTCATGGCAGGCATGAAGTGTAGGCCCCATGGTCACCTATACACACAACATAGATTTATCTCATTAGTGGTGCACCATGTGCATTACAAATTACACTCACCGTGGCTCAAGTTTTTTTTTGACAAATTTGATCCTTTGATAACTAATATGATAATTTCTAGTTGAAATCCCAAAGTACATGTGGCCCATTCATACATAGAAAGAGCTGGCATTAAAGTTTAGTTTTTAAAGAGTTGGACTCCTTACAAGGGAGACTATTTCACTTGCATGAGGATGAGAAGAGTATGTCTACATGTGCGCTTCTGCTCCATCGTCCGCCTCATCACAACGCGTGTGATTCAGATTTCGGAAGCACCTATGAAACATGTACGCGTCTTTCTTCTATTTTACACGCATGACCGGTCAATCACAAGCTAAAACATTTGCAGTAGTGTATAATGAATACGAATAGATGGTTATTTGGCTTCGGTGTCTACATGTTCAGTTCAGCTCAAATTTCCTTTTCCCCTCTTTTGTCCAAATTGTTCGCCTCATACAGTGCCTATATAAAAGGACGCTCCTCCTTCATATAGACACAACACAAAATCACAACACATGCAACTATCTCCTGGTTCCAGAGTTTTGTGCGCCGCTCAGGTCTTCCCCATCTCCCGCCTTGCAGGGTGCACACCAAGACGGGACAGTAGGCCATCGGAACCCACCTCTACAGATCCTATTAAGGGGAAGAGTAATAATATTTTGTTGAGCGTTCCCGTGTGACTATTAGCTTCTTATCCAACATTGACATTGACGACTACTTCCCTAACATTGATAACCTCTTCGATGAAATGGGTGATCACACCCCAACGCAAAGGCTTCCTCTCCTGCACCATATGTGATCTTCTTTCATCTCTTTGAGATCATTTTTAAACAATATCTCTAGCAATCTGTTTAGACATGCTATTTGCTTAATGTTTGTTAGAATGCATGAATATTGTATTAGTCATGCTTTAGCAACTGTTTTTTTTGGATTAAACGGTGTGCAAAATTGTTCATTTCCCTAGAATTCCAACAATTGGCTTGGCTCTTGACTCTTAACTTTCTTATATAGTTACACTGTACTTTTAGTACCGATTAAGCATAATCATGTTAAACCGATTTTTTTCTTGTGTGTGGAGGCGGTCCAACAAGTTAATTGCCATCACTGTGTTTTAATTATCTATGATTTATTATGTTAACAAGTGATAATTATCTAAGATCATGATGTGCTTTGGTGAATTATTTCATACTACTAATGGTGTTCTATTGTATTATCATTAAGTATTGAGCTAAATAAACCATGTTTTATTTAAAAACCAAACATTGCATGTTGCGGAAATTGTTGGAGACAATTTTTGTTACATGGAAATAGAATAGAGCCTACAAGTCCATAGACCTATGTGAGGAATATTTGTGAACACAAAAATTATTGAAAATTCATATAGTAATAATTTTTTATTACTTTTGACTTAAGTAAACAATCATACCCAACTATTAAGATATTTGTTAGATACATATATCACTATATAACACATTTATCGATAATAAAACATGCACACAAGTACACACATATATTTTGCATATATATAAGCGGCATACATTTTCTAGGTGAATGTAATTTCATC
Source organism: Avena longiglumis (assembly GCA_030063025.1). Classification (NCBI taxonomy): domain Eukaryota; kingdom Viridiplantae; phylum Streptophyta; class Magnoliopsida; order Poales; family Poaceae; genus Avena; species Avena longiglumis. Next base: position 536,500,527 of record CP125976.1, read on the forward strand.
ATCCTTTTATTCTTTGTTTCAATTAAATCGAACATCATTCAATCAAATGCCCAATTTTAAAAAAATAACATATTTGGCATGGCAACCTAATTCAACATCGATGTATTTATAATGGTTTCATGTTGTAACCGTAAACCACCACCTTAAAACACAATATAGTTTAATGTTGTTAGACATAACATAAAAATATTATTTATGATTACATGTTATAGATTGTATTATTGAAAAATCTAGTTTATTTTTAGTAAGGTAAGGATTGATTAAAAGTATAAATATTTATTATAAATTTTCACAATTTAGATTATACTACAAAATTAGATTGAATCAAATGATACACCTCACTACTCCAGCTCTGATGCGACCTTGTTGAGGACTGCTATGCACGAGTGATTCGATTCCCACATTCAGACAGACATGGAGTGATCCATTGCAATGACACCGACGAATTCAAACTCCTTCCATGGCGGTTCTCTAGAGGAGTAAGAAAGTGGAGGGGAGTGGCACGAGCCAACGAAAGGGGGTTAGTGTTAGAGAACGCGGGATGATGGACTTTTTTTAGAGAAGGAGAAGCAACGTGAACCGCTCGATCAAACTCTCCTCGGACATGGACAACGCTGGTGGGAAATTTCCCGATATGGGTGGGATGACGAGGTGAGGAGGATGACGAGCCGACTTAGCATTCCACTTCAGGTAGTTGGGCCACGGGGTGAGGAAGTTTGGCTCAATTAGGAGAAAGGCTTCAATGGTAGCGCATGACATTTTTCTAATTTTTTAAGATTTATCTATCTGCAGAAAAGAAGAGAGGAAGGAAGAAAAGAAAAAAAGAATAGAAATGGAGGAATTTTGCAAATATTTTTATAAACTTTACTTTTCATAAAAATATTTTGTCAAATATTTGAACGTTTTAGTTTGGGGTTTATGTTCTATAAGAAGAGATGGAGAAAGGTTTATTTAAAACCTAGGGATGTTTTGCAAACAACAAATTAGAGTTTTAGCCAAATATTTTTCTAGGTTTCTTTTATCAAAACATGCATGCGTGATGTTGATGATGTCATGATGATAAAGAAAAGAAAAGAACGAACATATTTAATATTATATATTTTTTGGGTTGATACACACTAAATGACTCAGCAATGACGGGCCATGTATCGATAACACCAACCATTGGGACGTTCAAGGTACTAGATGAACACGCGAGCTTCGCCTCGCCGACTGCATGTCATTGTCACACGACATGGCCTATGCGATGAATTAGCTTTTTATGGGTGAACGATGGAGACTTTTATCATCTAAATTTTCTAGGTTAAAAATGGTGAACGTTAGAGGAAAGCAACCATTTTTGGTCACATGTAGAAAAACAAAGTTGGTGTACTTGCAAACATTATAGGGAGGATGCACAAGAGGTACACTATAGACAAATAAGATTCGCAATAGACATGTATCATTAATACATACATGTATTAGACTCAGCAACCACAATAATCAGTAGGCACCAGTATAGTGCTAGCCAATTTGACAACACATGTAGGACACATAGCAACGATGGTGCACACTGTCTTCGGACAGGAGTTTAGCACATCACACCGGTTAATAAAACCAAAGCAATCACTCTGTAAGGGTCATGACTAAGAGAAGATCCAATTTATAGAGCCCGTCACACTGACATAGACTCGCATAAGGATTTCTGTTTGGATTTCCATGGAACATCTTATAAACTAAAAGCATATGCAAACATCTCACAGACAGACACATGATTATGATAGAACATAACATGAGAAGGCATGCCAAGTCTTTTAGCTTACAACAAAATACTGAGTACCACATTTGTCTTTTGGAGTCACCTACGTAGTGAACTGGTAGCTAAATAAATATTCTATATGATAGCTTTAATAGGATGCATCGAAAAACTTGACCGTGCGTGACCTAGTCGTTCACCTCCGTGTGTGCTGTTGTAGGTGTACACTTGTAAACCTGCCATTTTATATGGAGAAACAACACAAGATCAGTAACCACAGTTATGAAGCACAATGGCCAAAGCATCATGCAAACTAAATTCTATTTAGAAGTTGGCTATAATTTTATACTATCGTACCTTATGGAGAGGAAGCTTCTCAGCCACTTCCTTGTGGTGCAACAATTGTGTGCTAGCCTGGGCGAAATATTCCTATACAGTAGAGTTTGATCTGCTTGTGTGGTGATAAGAGAGAAACAGGGAGAAAAAATAGTGAGTTCCAGAGGAAACACAGTACCCCTTGTCTCATAGAACATGCATTTAGCACTTACGAGCAACTTTGTATTCGGCACTAATAAGCAACTGGACCATAATTCACAACAATTCACCTGTGACACGCCCCTTTTATATGCTTGCAGCTAACAACATACCTTTCTAGTACAAAAACACCGCACTCCATAATAGAAAGCGAGTGCAGTATTCATAACAACCTGTCTTAACTTAGAAACCAAAAAATAATTTTAACTCCTACAATGTAAATTCCAAACTTCAGAAGCTAAGCATCTCGAAATTATACATAACTGGCTGATAAAAAGAGAAGTGGGGTCTGACCTAGAATATAACCTTCCTACTACTTGTAGCTTTTCTTGGGTCAAGTTCAAACCATCAAAGGCACAATCATTGAATTTCTGAAAGAATTTGTTAAAGTAGGCATTTAATGAGAGAAAACCAATAACATCCATTCGTACTAATTTTATTGAGCGAAGGCAAGACAAACCCTTCCTCTAAATTTTCTAGATAAAATTCAGAAACTAATGGAAGATGTTGTTAAGCAATTCAATTTAGTGGTAGAACGTGAGTATGAGTATTGCATGCTGGTGACCCAACATATTAAAGACATGGCAATAGCTCCAAACATCCGGGAACATGAGAGATCCCTAGTGATAAAGCAGAAACATTACTGATATGAGACACATATTAACCTAGTGTACTAACCCACATCCAAAACAAATAAATTGATATGACAATTTCACTTCAAGGAATCATATGCTGCTACACTCTTAATACAAATCTCGCGAAGAAGTTCAGTCTCCTGATATGAACTAAGTTTAGTCATGAACCAAAGTTCAGTTTCTGGGTAGATTTATGTCGTATATCCATGCAGGGGCGGATCCGGGACCGGTGCTACGCAAGCCGTGCAGCACCGAACAGATCGGGGACCGGTGCTACCGGTGTAGTAGTAACACTACAAAGAGCAATGCTAATTTTCAAGACTAAAAATATAAAAAATATAGATAATTAGCACCATTAAGCCTGTTTAGCACCAGGTTTGAGCTCCGTCCAGCTCCGCCCCTGTATCCATGCTTCCCCAAAAAGAGACCTCATGTGTTATAGAACAGAGCACTCACTTAATTCTGTAGTTATGATCAATAGGCGATCTTTACATATTTAAGAAAATACCGCCATAAGTAACAAATGCTTGCAAGTACAAATATTGGCCTTAATTAGGTATAGTAAAAAACTTATCCTTGAACCCCTAATATTTGTATTCAGATGGTAGAAAATAAACTTAAGTAAATGAGCTAGACATGAAACCAACATTAACTATTAGCATTTAGGCGAGAAACATGCATGCATGAAAGGAACAGAACAAAACTTCGTATATCTATGTTTTTCATAATTATGTACAATGGATAGATAGACAACCACACCAAATTAAGATAGATAGTTTAGAAATGGATAGATAAATAAGAATACATGTCCATAACTGAGCGGTGCTGGACACAATGTAAACTGAAATGCTATAAACTGTCATCCCGTGTGCAACTCACATCTAAATCATATCGTGTACGTGAAAGGAATAGGTTAGTACAAAAAATACATTTAAATCAAATATAAACCTCTTAGTTATTACTCAGTGTCTGCTAATTTAGGACTACTTATCAGGTTCAATGATATTATTGCTATTTAACCAATTAGTTTATCAGGAAATAATATGTACTATAAACTCCACAGTTGCTTTGGTACAAACAATGACATGAATAAAAAATAGTTATTCCTAAGAAGGAAAATCAAAGTGAAGATGAGCTTGGTTGTTTGCATTGCTGGTACAGTTTAACAAAAACAAATCAGTCAAGATGAGAAAAAACAGAATAGATCGGTTACAATATACAAAAATTAATAAGCATGTATGGTCAGACAAATTAGAAATACCAAACTGCTCACCAAGTCGATCAACTTTTCATTTGCAGATCAAGTGATTTTGGCCACTCATTTCGATTTTTCTAGTACGCTACTGCTCAAGAACATGACCTAATGGTTTTCTTCTTTCCTTCACATCTACCGATTGAAAAGAGACTAAAATAAGACTCTGTGCAGCAGCAAGGTGGGAATGGTAGGACTTCTCTGCTTGTCTTCTCTCTGCAGTCTCCATCCAAAGACAAAGAATATATTATGCCTAGTACTACTAAATGTAGTATGTAGTTGTATAGATAAAGGTCTTATGAGAGCATCTAATATAGCTAGCTTGCAGGGGTAAACGTGAGTAAGTAAACTGTAGCAGAAACTTTTTTGCCAAAATAAATAAATAAACGGAGAATAACCAGTTAAGTAATGACCTGGTACAGTTGGCAGTTCATTTTCTAAATGGCATACGGAGGCTGCAGTTGCACTTGCACTACATATGGATCAATATCGAAGTCACTTTCAACATGCATTGATTTATAGCAAACTCAAGTAAGGATATTCGGAGGTCGATTTTCATTGCCAAATATTTGCAAGAAGAGCCAGTCACCTTAGAAAACAATGTCCATACAGCTAATCCAAAAATGGTATTCCCTCCAACCCATATTAGTTGACTTGGATTTGTTAAAATTTCTATGAACCTATATACTAAATAGTGTCTAGATTCATTCAAATCTAGACAAATTTGAGTTAACTAATATGGGTCGAAGGGAGTACCTCCTCAAGTAAATCCACTATGGGGGTATGGAGTTTTCTATCCAGCTTTGTTAAAAAAATGAAACAATAAGATTTTGACTACTTAATGGAAATGAGATACGTTGGAAGACACTCTGCTCATTTTATCAATAAGTGGCCTCACTCAATGGACTACCTGATATGTGTAATAATTCCATATCTTAGTCATGTTCTTTAAAAACGGAAACAGAACTCATGGCATGGTAAATAAGAGAAATGTACAGGATGTGTTCCGGAGGTAATGGAGAAATAATATGTAGTGTTTGTCTCCACTCCACCGTAATTATTGTGAACACACAAGAACTACTTGATTCATAGACAACTGTACATAAATTGCATTACTTAGGAATGGTTACCTACATCCCTCCCAGAAAATAATGTCTAGATTGGAACCTGACATGGTTCTTCAAACACGCCGAATCAAATCAAATTTGTTGCCTTCGATCATCCAAATAACATAGCAGCACATCAATCTGAGAAAAGAGCACAGCCTGCAAAAAAATGGAGCGACATGGTTTCAGTAAAACAAATCAGGTAATCCTCCATCATTGGTTGCTTCGATAAGTTGGAACCACTTAAACAATGAGACTGTAGGTGCATGTTATGTTCATGGTTGGTATTTTAAAATCATCCGCAGATCAGTCAGAAACCATCCTCCGACAGTTTCACTGGCCCTTCTTCCCCCTCCCCCTCCATATTGTTGTCATTTGGTCCCCAAAAATGAGACCAACAAACCATTAAATTGCTTGTCTATCAATTTTTCTCTCGAAATAGTGGATAGAACACCTGGAGGGGCGTAAGACCATTGAGAACGGGCCAGAGCATGGACGCCAGAGAAGAAATCTTCCCTGATAGGAGGACATATTGCTTCTACAAATGATAAAATTATTTATAAACTACAAGGAAATAAGGTAAAACAATATCTCAAGCAACTAAAAGACTGCGCAATTAAAAAATCTTGAGCAAGTGCCAATGGGCATAGAACAAATGTAGAGGATTTAGAAGGGGAACAAAAGAAAAACAGTTCTAAAATCAGACACATCGGGATATTATTAAAAAAAAGGCAGATAATATACTGATATCCATGGATATTTTGATGCAGGACGTTTATGGTATAGAGTAGAATAACTGCATGTGGGGGGAAATTATCTAAGTGGAAGAAAAATTATATTAAAAAGTCTACCTTTTAAAACCAAAAGGGAAGCTGCATGATGAAGAATCTGATAAAGGCTCCATTAGACGTAGTCTGCACACCAAGAAAAAAACAAAATAATTCAGTATTCCAACTTCCTTTACAATGTTGATGATGTACTCTCATCACTATGTGATGTAAGCTTAGTTAGAGAAACAATGCCAACTCAGCTTAATGAACAACTTAGCTACTCCTGGTGACCGATCAACTTTTGTTCGTCCCAGGTGCATCTTCCTATCAACGATTGTTTACTCGCCTAAGGGAGTCGCTGGCCCTCTTGCTCCTGTTTTCCGAGGGATAAATTGTATGAGTAGTAATTCTGTTTGAGAATAACATCACACGGCCACCCTCATACTTATTCGAACAATTTATCAAACTCGTAGTGTGTGCACAAATAATAAAACCATAATGGAAGTCCATATATAATAAACGTCTCCTAGTAGGTCCATCATATTTCTGATCTGCATGTCATGCAATTTGATGTATAACAAAGAAACTTTTGTCTAGCTGTATGATAGAACAAAAATAGCAGGAGTTAATAGGTAGACCATCTTAACGGAGGTCCAAAAGTCCAACCTGATGCAAGACCTAAGCTGCTAGCATGCAGGACCAGTCTTGGCCTTGGCTTCCCTGATGCAAATTTGGGTATTAGCAAAAACAGGTCGTACCTGGATACTGTGTGCTAACTCGTGGAGCTAGTTAAAATTGTGCACAAGGAAAGATGAACAAACATATATTGACGATCACCTCTGATCTGTATCCCCAGTCTAACTACGATCAAACAAAGGAAATCGAATTGAGCAGCCATAACCCCAAAGTAACATCACCAATAGAAGGACATGACTAACGATGCAGTATGCCTGCTTCTGCATAAGTAGGAAAGGAAATTATAAAAAAGACAAACTCGCAACAGCAAAGAAAAAACAAAAGAATCATAGACACTACCATCAGACATATCAACAATAGGTCGCTTTCCAACCGAATTTCACGCACCTCAGAATAAGACTCTAACAAAACACCTGAAGCAAAAAAAAACTCAGGGCAACAGAGAGAAGAAAGTACGAACCGCTGGTAATGAACTGATCGACCGCGGGCTCGCCCATGAAGCCAGGACATGGAGGCCTACTCGGCCCTGGACGGGTACCAGAAGATAAACAACCACGGCGGGGAGGTAGCTCGATGCCACGAAGCCAGTGAAGGCGAAGAAGAAGGAGGTCGGCCTCGCCAACGGCCGGCAGCACCACCCGGAGAACCTGCAGAAAGAAGGAAAACCAGATGGGATGAGAAGATACGCAAGAAAACAGAGAATGAGAAATCGATAACATCAGAGAAGGTCAAACAAAATATAAGGCAGAGCGAGTCGCAGCTACCGAGCTTTCTGTCGGCGAGCCGTAATGGAAAGAGAAACAAAGGCAAGGCCCTGTCTTTTTTCTGGATGCGGTGTAACATCCCGGTTCTGAAAAGACCGTGGCCTCTATATGACATGCCAATATCTGGATTGGTTCATTGGCCCACAATAGAGTAAGATAGATAACATAGCAAAATAACCGTGTATCATGTACTACAAAGATCCAGAGTACCATTTTACAATAAAATCTTAGCATAAAGCTAGCTCAAATTATTCAGGTAGCAACATAAACAAGATAAATCCTCCATTCTTCAAATTTCCCACAAGTGAACAAGTGCCGAGTGGAGTACCGTGGCCTATAACGATCAATCAGAATCGGAATAACCTGCAACATGAAACGTAGCAGCCCCGAAGGGTCAATACATGGAATGTATGGCAAGTAGAGCTAGTAATGGAGACAATAGTACTAATATCTACATGCATATTTGGCAAGTGGAGCTGTGTCTGGCTTGTATTTGCAAATACATTTGTCCTACTTTCTTAAACAGTGTTCGATTTTCTTTGAAAAGAACCCAAATAAGTTAACCCAACAATATTAAAGCAATTATGAAATTAAAATGAGCGAGAAACATGTCATGGAATCAATATCTAGCAACTCAGTTGTCCATAACCGGGGACACGGCTAATCGATTAGATTATACACTCTGCAGAGGTTAGTACACTTTACCCATGTGACTTGGCCAGCCCAGCTCGTACCATCGCTCTCATTTTGGGCGATGATAGGAAGAAGACGAAGAAGAGACTGTTCGGGAAGTAGCTCCTCAATACCGACGCGTACCGGTCCAACCTACCAAAATTCTACATCTCTGGATACGCGGGTTCGAGTTACCACAACCTACTAAGGCCAACCAACCGCTCATTTTATTATTGGCACATGGTTGTACACGTAAGCTACACAATAAAGAAGCCAATCATTCTCTTTTGATACCTGGGTGCCTTTCCGCAATGAAACCACCAAAATTTATCAATACCATCACACCCAGGGGATTCATTGATTATGTTGTTTTTAGTTTTCACAAACCAATACTTTGAAAAAACAAGTATCAATGATGTAACCCAGCCCTCGTTCATCAAGCATGGCTAAGCACATCTACCAACGGTGGTTCATCTACAAAGAGGGTCCTACCACATAATAGGACATAGCATATCGATAGTATCATCCTACACATGCATCTACAAAATACACGACAATGTATTGAAAATAGTAGGACGGTATCATGAACAAAGTAGCATCTACTTGCCTTGGTTGTAGCGGTCTGGAGCACAATCCTCACACGAGCAAGCGTTGCACTCAACACAATCTACACGATACAATTGTAATCATAAACAAACAATCCACAACATATGCAACAAATATGATGCATGAAATGCAAGAACGACAAGTGAATTGGGTTCTACATCTGCACCACAACATCCTATAACATAACACTACCGATTGCATGCATGGAAAATAGTTTTAGCGCTAGGGAAACTATTAGACAAAGGTAAAGCTCACAACTAGAGCTAGAACTTAAATAATTTACTACCGGTAGTATACTGTTTGTAAAATCTTGGGAAAATTCCACAGTAGGGGCATCGCTGATTAGAAACAGTATCAATTGGAATTACTCAAAAAGGAGTTATAAAACTTCCCGAGTAATTAAAACACTGCAGAAAGCCATTAGACAAATACTGCAGAAGTTTTTACTGTAATCCTATCCTTTTAATTCACGATGAGATTCCCCTCGTTCACACGAGTTCAGGGACATATCACACGCGATTTTTGGAGCTACGGATCTTTTTCTACGAATTTATTACTCCAAAAAGGCCACTAACTAGTTTGATTAAACTGTACTAAACCTGGCAGTAAAAGTCTGAACCAAAGGTACAGAGAGATTCTACACGACTCACTGAACTCGTACATATTTTATTTGCAATTTTTGGCCAAGCGGTTTAATTTCTACGCAATTTACAAGATTCTACCGAAATCTGCCAACTAAAAGGATTAACGAAATTGACCGGTCAATTGGGTCTGTTGACTGGTCAAAGCGTCTGCTGACTGGGCGCTGATTGGGCGTCTGACTAGTCAACGCCTGAGTTTGACCGGTCAATTAACGATCTAAGACGCTGATCTGAGATCTGACGGTGGCTGCTGTCTTACCGGAAACGGATGGCGAAACGGACTCCGGCGAGCTCCGAACGGCGACGACGGTCACTTCCGTGGCGAGTTTTTCTGCCGGACGTACGGTCAATGGACGGGTCCGAAAACAATCGCGCAGCGAGAGTCGGCGCAGACGCATGTATGCTTGCATGCACGCATGCGATATCTTGTGGCGAAGCGCCGCCGCGGCGAACGCTTGGCGCAGCTGCGCAGCCTTGAGGCTACGAGGCGGCGGCTTGCGGCGGCGAGGCAGCGGCGGCGGCGGCGAGGCGGCGATAAGCGGCGGCGGTGCTCGGCTGGCGCGGCGTGGCGGCGCGCGGAGTGGAAGCGGCGGCGGCGGCGGCGTCTGGGCGAAGCGGCGGCGCGGCGGCGGGCGTCAGCGCGCGGTGATGATGATGGCGGTAGCCGTGATGCGCGGCGGCCAAGCGAGGCGGCGGCGGAACAGAGAGGCGGCGAGGAAGGCGGCACTGGCGGCGGCAGGCGTGGCAGCGGCGGCGGAGTCCGCCTCAGGCGGCGTCAAGAGGAGAAGGCGGCGGGGTCGAGGGCTAGGAGTTGGGCACGGAAATCGAGGGCAGGCGGGGCCCTCTTTAAGTAGTCCTGCGCGGGAGTTCTAAACTGAAACGGCCCGGAAACTGACTACAACTCGGAAATCGGTCCGGATTTTCGGAGCGTTTTCCGGCGGTTTACTAAAACGTCCGAGGCTTTTGCATACGAACTCCGATTGGAGCGATTCTCACGCCTACGGGTTCGTATCGTCGAGGGGAACAACCTTTCGTCAAGGTTTGCGCGAAAACTCGAACCTACAGGGGTGGTTGTCGCAAGTCCTTCTAAAGCCTCCCGCAGGACACTCGTATCGAAACAAAATAGGGTTTTGAAGATAGCGTCTCGCCGAACCTTTTACTCGACGGTTTTGCATAGAAACATATGATGCAATGATATGAATGATATGCAAGACCAAATCTAAAATTTGGGATGTGACATGCGTCCATCGGCGAGGGCAGTGGTGAGCACCGCAAGGGCACATCAAATATGATCCACCTACTTCTCCCCGCTGGCGCCGTTCCTCCCCTTCTACTATTTTCTGAGCTGATAGGGAGGAGACCGCGACAGGGATGCTCATGTGCCGAGATTCTCCCCGCTCGCTTGCCGTATCGGGATATCAGATCTAGCGTCTCCTCAAGGGAGAAGGGGATGAGATGGAAGGGAGTCGGCGGCCATAAAATGGAAAAGAGGAGAAAGGAGACGTGGGCATGTTCGGTTACTGTGGCTCGGCGAATCCAAACAACGGTGGAGCTTTGAGACTAAAAGGCCCCACGCCTGTGGCATCCCGCAAAACCACTACTAGAAAATCGCGTTGTTTTGAGCATTGCATCGCCATCATCTTGCATTGTTTGTCTGCATTATTTTGAAAAGCCTAGTTTTGATTTATACCAATACCCCTCTATTTTCAAACACAAAACCCCGATCGCATCGGAGATTTTATTTGTCTAAAAACTGTTTGCAAAATGGCCTAGTTTTAAAATAGACAAGACCAAACAAACACAAATACTAAAACAGCCCCCTCTAAAACCTATCTCCACCCAATCCTAATCTACCCTCCAACCGCAGCCCGACACCTCACCCTCTCACCCAATCTCTACCCACCTGCCACCTCATCAATCCCCATCCCCTCTCTCTCTCTTTTCTCACCCCAGACCCACCTAACCCTCTTTCTCACCCTCCCACCGACACCCTGGCCCCACCCCTCTCTCCTCACACCGACCCACCAGACCCCCACTCCCACTCACCTTGGCCCCACGACCCATCCTGCCTCGACCCCGGCCGTGCCCCACTCTCTCTCTTCCCCATGAACCTCTCTTCCCCGACCCTCTGCTCCGACGCCTCCTCCCTGCCCCCTCGAGCTCCATGCACACCGCCTCCTCCAGGTGACCCCTTCCGCCGCCACCCTCCGTCCCATGGCAAGGCTCACCGCTGCAACCTCTCTCGAGCCTCCCCTCCACCTCTGCCGGCCACCGCTTCGCCCGCCTCCGTCTCCAGCCCCGGCCAGCCTTGACCAGTCCAGCGACCCGCCTCGTGCCCTCTCGCCTTGCGCCCACCACCGACTCACCGCGCCAGCCCTCCTCCGCGACCACCGCCACGACCTCACTCTCCTTGAGCCCTGCCCGCCTGCCTCCGCCCAGCCCAAGATGGTCCCTGCCTCGGCGCCCGCTCGTCCCTCTCCCTCTACAGGCCCGGCGCCTCCTCGGCTCGAGCCTTGCCGCGGCCGGCGTTCCTCACGCCACTTGGCGGGCGACCGCCACCACGGCCTCCCCGAGCTGCCGCGTCGCCATGCCGCCGTCCTCCTGGGCGTCCTCCCAAGCCCGTGTTTCATGCCGCCTAGTACCAGGACCGAGCCAGGGGGGCGTTCATCGTCGCGTGGCCCTCCAAACTGACGCCACAGAAGGTCTTCTATGTGGTAGATGGAAGCCACAGTGGCAATCCGTCGACAAGATGTTTGTTGTTGCTCGCTGGCGCCCGGTGTTTTTGGTCGATGTTTCCGATGTGGCGTCGAGACGGTGGCCGTGAACCTTTTCATCACCAAGTTCCCCTCGCCTTGACAAGCTCTTCCTCCTGGAACCCGCTGACACATGCCTGAAGACCGATCCGAAGCGCCAAGACCCGAGTCCGACACCGACAATCGAACCACAGAATCGACAAGCTCGCCTACCCGAACGCCGAGTGCACCGACATGGATCCGAACCCGAACCCTGACGCCAAGATCTTCTCCTCGGGACCCCGAAACATCCTCGAACGCCACTTGCCGCCGACCCGACGCCGAGGCCGACACAAGGACCCAACAAGTTCTTCACGACGACAAGAACGACATCGACCAGAGAGAATCCGATGCGCCCCCGACACCGAACCAAGTACTCTTTCCGGACGCCGAGCTCGCCGAGAACCCGGATGCGACAAGATCTACCCCAGTAAATCCGAGAACGCTCCGAGACCGAACCCCAACCTCGGACCACGAGGCCGACCCCGAACCCCCGGACCAAGATCTGCCGAACCCTAAATGTGTGACCCTTATCCGAACCCCTATTTTCTAAATGCTAAACATAAAACCTAATGCATATTAAATTGTCATTTATCTCGCATGCATATCATGTGGTTTGGGGGGCCTTATGCCGATTCACCTTATAATTAAATATGGGGCCCATATGCGGGCAAAGCCAGTCGTATATTGGCCTCATTTAAACTTGTGTAGCGAACCCGTATTATCTTTTGCCTTGATAAACAACATTTAAATTGCGGGGTAGATAAATAACTTGAACCATCTAAATAATTGTCGGGACCCTTCCACTTAATATTGCCTTATTGCATCGCACCTTTGCCATGTCATACATCATACCGCATCATGCCGATCTTCCGTTGTATTAAATATTGCATCCGGTGTTTATTCTAGTGTTTTGCTTCTCATGATAAGGCCGTTGAGTTGATGTGAGCTTCGACCCGACCTTGGTTGAACCTTCGACAATGTTTTCAAAGCAGCATCTCCCTTTCTACCTATCTTACTTTTATAGTATTTATTCCCTCTGTTGATCTATTGCTATACGTGTTGCGATGCTTTAGTTTCGTACTGTGATATACCGTGCACCCCTATATTGCCTTGGACACATCCTATTACCTGTTGTTTGGTAGATAGTTGGACTTGCGCGTCGTAGTCGCTTGCTCAAGTGCTGTTGTGTGTCGTTCAGTGCCACAGTTGTTGATGTATTGCCGCATGTTGGTGTTGGAGATGATCTTAGTTTTACTTATCGCTCACTTTAATTCCTGTTTAACAACTAAAATTGAAATAAGTAGAGGCATCGGTGGGTGATAGATAATATTTGGTTTCCGAACGCCCACGTGTGTCCCGTAGGACCCCGAGTACTTGATACCTGTTCCTTGATTTATCGCGCTATCCACATCCGGGAGGTATATGGGACCCCCAGCAGCGAGCTTGATTCGATCTTATTTCTTGGGGCCACAAACTAGTTCGAGGTTTTATTTACTATCCTGTACTTATGCCATGCTACTTGTATTTACGTTTGTGCGAGGAGCACCTTTGTCTGTTAGGAATTGTGACCCGTTTACGCAGTATCGACAAGCCCAGTTTTGGGTTCCCGATCGCCATACCGCCCCACAAACCTCGGGTCCGTCTCGGCTAGCTTACTGCTATGGTAAGACTCAAGGGTGGCCCCAAATATTTCTGAATCCTGTGATTGCTTTGTCGTGAAAGCCTCGTTGGTTTTGATTTGGTTTTTCCGAGGTTGATCGAGCGTGTGTTGCTATTGGTGCACCGCCGGTAAAACTTTCTCAAAGCCATGTCCGCGTTATGGACGACTTGGAGCAGATATCTCGACCATAGACAAGCATAACTAAAGTTTATTGCTATAAATTTGACTTTATAATGACTAGTAATCAGCTTCACTATAATGGAATGGCTAATTAATACGCCCACAATTGCTGGTTTGAGTTGTCGCCACACCATTGTACCGACTAGTAAGTATTGCAACTACAACGGAATGGCTAAATAAAAGTACCAACAACCGCTGGGTTTTTGGGTGTTATCTCATGCTATCTCAGATTCGATTAGTAATTGTTGCAACTTCAACGGAATGGTTAACTAAAATGGCCCACCGCTTACCTTATCGTGATGGTTATCTAAACCGACTAGTAATTGTGGCAACGATAATCGAATAAATAAAACTGTGTGAGTCCTCGGTTGACTTCCTCGTTTGGTCTCGAGGGGAAACGCCAGATGGGTTTGATTGATGGTAGCATCCGTTGGTTCGAATAGGTCTTTCTTATCCCTCTCTCGATAACCGCCAGCTTGTAACGAGTCTCTATAGGTTGTTTAGTGCATCTTTGCCGCCGCCACCACCATACCTATGTAGGCGAGGACCGCCAATTCTAGTCTCGCCGTGCATGGCCTCGATCTTGACGCCTCTTTTTCCTTTGCCCTTGTCGGCACCCTTTTGTTTAAGCAGTTTTGAGATCGGCGTCGTTAGCGTGGTTACCTTCCGCTTGGCTCGGGGTTATGGACGCCATTGGTTATTCTTGTGGCTCTTAGCCCCATTTGCATCTTGTCCGTAGTCGGACGCTCCCTCGCTTTCAAGGTGATTTGGATCTTTGTATATTATATCGTATTCTTGACTCATGGAGTCGTTATATATATATCTGCTCGTGGGTCCCATCGAGGACTGTTGTGTAATGTTATTACTTTGTTTTCCACCAAGACGAAGTGCTGGTGGGCACCTTTGAATCGTTTCTATGCGGGTTTGGCGGGTTTCGCTAAAACTTGCATAGGTCCGATTCGAGGGTGTTACAGAGTGGTATCGAGCTCGGCAGCTATGATACCCCACAAGTCCAAATCAGAGGATAACCTAGCTAACGGCAAGTAGAGTGTCAAAACTATTTTGCAAAATTGGTTGGATAGTTCGATTAGGTCTGATTTTACTCCTTACCCTCTGCTATTCCTCTTATCTCTACGTTTTGGATCCGCTCTCTTTCTTCGAGTCCAGATTTCCGTGGTTGGGTTCCGTACTTCGTGGTTTCGCTTCCTCCTCTGATAACGGTGTTCTATCATCCGGTGTTCGTGCTGCCTGAGGAATCCGTCTAAGGTGTTACCATTCTTGTTTCTTGTTTGTGTTTTCCGGTGTTTTCCGGCGCGACGACATCATCTACGTCCGATCCGATGCAGAGTCTGCATCACTCCTTTGTTCCGAACCTCGATTGTCGAGATCTTCAGTCTAATTCCGAGAGTTGGTTGCATAATCCGCCTATTTGTGTGCAGAGTAATGGTTTGAGTGCGGGATGGAGTAGCTACCATACCACTACTCTTATCATTCGCTCTTGTACGTCGAATCAGTGGATCCAGCAATTTTACTCCGTCCACGGAAGTTAGAGGTGGCTTTATTTGTTGATACCTCTACCTTCGACCTTTTGTTTCCGGAGTGTTCTCTCGACGATCACGGACAACGACCTCTTGTTAGTGGTGTCGCGAGGTTCTACACGAAGCGCGAAGGATCAGACCGCCAACCTTCTTTCCGGTACCATGAGGCGGATCTCGAGGGCGAGATCCATTGTTAGTGGTGTCGAATTGTGGCATCCCGCAAAACCACTACTAGAAAATCGCGTTGTTTTGAGCATTGCATCGCCATCATCTTGCATTGTTTGTCTGCATTATTTTGAAAAGCCTAGTTTTGATTTATACCAATACCCCTCTATTTTCAAACACAAAACCCCGATCGCATCAGAGATTTTATTTGTCTAAAAACTGTTTGCAAAATGGCCTAGTTTTAAAATAGACAAGACCAAACAAACACAAATACTAAAACAGCCCCCTCTAAAACCTATCTCCACCCAATCCTAATCTACCCTCCAACCGCAGCCCGACACCTCACCCTCTCACCCAATCTCTACCCACGCCACCTCATCAATCCCCATCCCTCTCTCTCTTTTCTCACCCTGCCAGACCCACCTAACCCTCTTTCTCACCCTCCCACCGACACCCCCTGGCCCCACCCTCTCTCAGCTCACACCCGACCCACCTGCACCCCACTCCCACTCACCGCCTTGGCCCCACTGGACCCATCCCCGCTTCGACCACAGGCCCCGTGCCCCCACTCTCCTCTCTTCCCCAGACCCTCTCTTCCCGTGAAGGGTTCGCGACATAGAAAACAAAAATTTCCTACGATGGGAACAACTATGTACCAAGATCTATCTACTAGATACAAACAACGGCGGATGTATATCCGTAGAGAACATACCCTTGAAGACCGACAGCTTAACGAGTCCAAACTCGTGGTTGATGTAGACGATCTCTTGCCGATCTCAAGATCGAGAGGAAGTCCTAGCGCCGCAAAAGCAGCAGATCCGTGCTCGCACACACGCTCGAGGCACTGAGCAACCTCCGCCTCCTCGCTCCAGCGATGCAGGAAGCACAACTCTTTCTTGCCGAAAAGCCACCGGGAACATGTATCTCGCTAGTCCGAGACCATGGGATAAATTCTAGAGGGGGAGAGATCCTTCACGAGGAGGTGTGTTGTGAGAGGAGGAGAGGGGCCTTTATAGGGAGAGGGGGCACCTAAGCCATGCGCCCAGCCATGGGGCTGCCCCACCTCTTCCACATTCATGTGGGTGGAGCTCCCACTCAAAATGAAAAGCCTCCACTCCCATTAAAAGCCTCCACTCATAAATCCACTCACATGCATTAAATTTCCACCAAATTTAATGCAAGCTCTCATTTAAATAAAACTCTTTATTTATTTATTCAGAATTTTGTTAATTACTTTAATTAACAAACATTCACATAAAACCCCTTGCTAGTATTCCATTTCACATGCGTAACCAGTTCAGCAATTTCAACCAAACAGCTTTTGTCTAGTGAAATAAATTCCTGCTTTCCTTTTCTTTTTCGGCATGAAACTTTTGCTCCAATTGGATGTCTGTCTCTTAAGTGTGTCACCCTACGGTTCGCGAATAATGTGGACATGATCGAGACCCTTCTCGAATCAATAATCGAGCGGGATCCGAGACCCATATCGACTCCCACACATTCAACGATGACTTTCTTGTGATCGCGGAACCTTTTACGCTAGTATCTTAATCCCTTTGTTTCGCGATATATTACATGTCCGAGATTCGATCATCGGTATCTCCATACCTAGTTTGATCTCACATCGACATGCACTCTTTTCTCGTTCCTGATATAACATTCTAGTGATCAAATCACTTGCTTGCAAGCTAATCAATGTGATATCACCAGAGGGCCCAGAGTATATCTATCCGTCATCGGGATGAACAAATTCCACTCTTGATCCATGAGCCTCAACATAACACTTTATTAGTTCTCAACCCATCTTTATAATCACCTGTTACGGTGTGACGTTTGATGTTATCAAGAAACTCTTCCTGTTAGTGATTGACATGATCTCATGGTCTAAGGATTAGGATCACTTAAGTAGTTGTTATAGCAATATAAACTCAATGACTTTGATCGTAATGCTATACTTCGGATGAATGTTCATCACACCATTACACTAATGTTGTGACCCGTTATTAACAACATCCAATGTCCATGATCGTGAAACCTTGATCATCTTGTTAATCAACGAGCTAGTTTATGAGAGAGGCATAACTAGGAACTTTCTATTTGTTTATTAAACACACATGTATTAACGCTTCAGATTAATACAATTATAGCATGCAAAATAAACATTTATCATAAATAAGGAATACGATAATAACCACTTTATTATTGCCTCTCGGGCATATTCCTTGATCTCCCACTTGCACTAGAGACAATAATCTAGTTTGAAAACTTTGTGTATTGAACACCTATGGCTTCTCGTGTTCCAAATACGCAATTGCAAGTGGTTGACATAATCTACGGATCCGACGCTCAGTCCGTGTGTATTTGCATGTCTTTGCGTCTTCACGCATCACTCATTCTCTAATGAGATGGCATTGTATAAATTTGGTCTTTCGGTGAGACCTTTAGTTCCTTGGGGTTAAAACACGTCGATACTATTGTCATACAATATATCTTTAGTGTTATCCTGCTATAACCACACCTTAGTTTGATAACAAACTACTTGACACAAATTCCCTCCTTTGTCGCTACTATAGCGCATATACTTAGCCTTTTGTTGTAGTATTCGTCACAATGTCTTAATTTTGGAACTCTTCCAAATCCATCATGGAATCTCCTTTCATTACATTGTGCCACCCATAGTTTAAATTGAGATAAACTTAATTTGTATCTTGTGACAAAACTAGTATCAATGTAACGCTTTACAATGAACTATTTGTAATTGTTTGTCACCTCTACACAAATATATTCTTAGTTCTTCCAAAAGATCATAAGAATATCCTCACTATCGTCCAATGATCATTTTATGATTCATTCTGGTATATGCTCATAACACTTAGAGCATAGGACATATCTGGATGTGTACATATCATGGTATGATTGATCAAAACATTCTCGTGATTGCACTCATCAAGTGTCAAAGCACTTGAATCTTGTTTCACTTATCAAGTGTCGATACACTTGAATCTTGATTCAATTCCTTTCCATGCAACAAGAACCGTTTCTTGTTGATTCTATATTGAACTCCTTCAACATCTCATATATGTACGTTTGGCACAACCATATTGGCGTCACAGTCTATCCACTATAGACATTCACGCTAAATATTCGGGTTTTGCCTAAGTCTTTCATCAAAATGAAATTCTTAACCTTTGTCAATAAAAGATACATCATTTCCAATCAACAAGATGTCCTTCACATAATGTATTAGAAATATGTCTTAGCGCTCCCACTTAATTTCTTGCAAATGCAAGCATCTTCATCGTCTCCTGATGAAAACTCCTTTTCATCACGGTGAAGATTCCAACTCATGATGCTTACTTCAACCATTGAAGTTTGCATGCCCTTTTAGCATCCTTTGAATTTAACAAAACCCTTTGGACCGTGTCATGTACACGTCCTAGGTAACCATTCTATTAGAAGAACTTTGTTTTGTTTATTCATCTACCATATACCAAATTATATGTAGTGGTTGCTACTTTAATCCGTTCAAACTAAATATCGCTATGAAAGATCAAATCTTGTCATAGTCAACTCTTTGAACATTGTCATAAAATACTTTACAACATGTCGAATATTTCATAGATGTGAGACATCCATGTCTGTTTCTTTATAGATCCAAATACGACCAATAGGTTTTTACACCTTTCCGGAGGGTCTTCCAAGTTCAAAACTTGATTTCTCGTATATGGAACTATCACGGATTTTATGGCTTCAAGCCATTTGACGGAGTCAGGGCCCATCATCGCTTCTTTGTTTGTATTCGGTTCATCATTGTCAAACAATAATGGTTTACTCTCAAATCTTAGCATTTGATTGTTTAACCGACCTATTTGGTTCAATAGGAACTTAGATCTCCGTGACCACAACCTTTGAGGCACATAAGCTATGAGCATTATGGCAGCCTCCAGAACCATTTCCGCGCCGCAACTCAGCACATTTAGCTAAGGTTCGTTAACCTTATCAAAGTTCTATTGTCCTCCCACTTAACATTTATGAAAAATTCCTTCTTCAAGAAACTTTACATTTCAAGCGACAAACCCTTTTGTCCTCGGTGTTATGGAGGAATATCCAATTGTTATTCGAAATAACCTACAAAGACATGCTCATCCGACTTTGGTTGTAAACATCTTACTTATGTTTAGTATACCAAAATTTAAGAAATGACAACTTGGGTTTTACCCCAAACCATAACTTCCATGGTGTCATTTCAACGGATCTAGATGGAGCTCTTTTCAAAGGTAAAAGCGGTAGTCTCTAAAGCTTTAATCTTTTAAAACATAATGGCAGTTTATAAATAACACCTTTGATCCAACCATGTCAAACAAGGTTTCATTACAAATCTCAAACACTCCATACTCCTATGGTGTTTGGGAGATGTAAATCTAGGTGTTTTGCTAAACTTGCAACTCAAATAAATCCCTTTATGATAAAATCATAATTCATTTATTTTCTTGTTACACTTGTAACTCAAATAAATCCTTTATGATCAAATCATAATTCATTTATTTTTCTTGTTACAATGATTTTCCACTTCATCTTGAAAGTCTTTGAAAACGTTTTCAAATATTTCATACTTCTTTCTCATTAAGTGAATATTCACTCAAAACGGAGAAAGCATATGAAGTTGAAACCCATCACATTTGCACATAATGGACTACATACATCGATATGTATAAATTCCAATATTTTAGTCGTTCGTTCTTCTTTGGCCTTTGAACGAAGTTTTAATTATCCGAGGAAAGTCTCACAAGCGTCACTTGATCAAATCAAAGACTCCAAAAATCCATGAATATGGAGATTCTTCATGTTTTCTTTCCAATATAATTTAAACATGATGTCACTTCATAAGTGATCTTTCAATCATTTGTCTTGCAACATTTTAGCATTAGGATTTATGGATGTGATTTTTTCAACTAGATTTGTAAATCATCCATCTTATATGGAATACGGTAATTATTTGAACAACCTTTGTTCTTATAATACCGATTCAAATAACAATTATTAAAACAAATCTTGAAGTCTTTCTTCAACTAGATTTGTAAATCATCCATCTTATATGGAATACGGTAATTATTTGAACAACCTTTGTTCTTATAATACCTGATTCAAATAACAATTATTAAAACAAATCTTGAAGTCAAGCTTTGATGTCAACGAGAAATACAAACAACGGTTTGTTTGTTTTCGATGAACATCATCACATTTTCTCTTGCTAGTTACTTAGGCCATTGTGGTTCATGAATTGCGTCATTCCGTATGAAATTTCATACCAACCAATTCGGTATCCAATACCCAAGAACCACATTGTATAACAAGCAAAGAATACAACCATAACATGTATATCATATATATACCTAAATTGGATATTTCCAATCTTTTCTTTCGCCAAATATATTTTATAGATTCTTTTCAGCATTTCCTTTTCCTTTAAAAGAATCTATCAACATCAAAAGTGGCGCCATATACATGACACATAGTCCAAAGCGTGTATATTCAAATAATAATACCTTTGGACTTGCACTTTGAAGTAGATCACCATCATTAAAATGATCGGTATTCTTTCAAAATCCATTCTTTAGTAATCTTTTAGTGTAGTAAACATTTTACATACATATTCTATTCACCCTTATCATGACGACTTTCATGATCAAGCTACTTTAGCTTATAAAGGCGAATCGTGAGTATAACATTACTTTCCAAAACCCTTTTGGATGATTAGGATGTCTAGCATCTCCAACCTTTGTAAATTCTCATCCAATATGAGAACATATATATACTCTATCATATTGCAGCAAAACATTGTTTGAGATATCGTTATATCGCCACACATGATGGTTTCGAAACAATTCTTTCAGCTCCTAGATAAACTTGATGTTTAAATCAAGAATCATGGAGGCAAACATGATACTTAAGATACTAACATGGAATTGTTACTCTCGATTTAATACCAATTATTAAATTTCACGAGTAAATAGAATTTTGCTGAAAGTTTGCAATAGGACTTTAAACTTTAGATTGACACTCAACACAATACGATACCAGTCGAAAGTAAATATCCGAATTCTATAGTTCTATTATCTCAATTACAACTATGCATAAGGTGGTGAGCGAATGCCAATGACTACAACAAATTATGCAAATTCACTTTGATTTAATTTATGATAAATTGAGTTCTACTAATCCAAATTAGAAATGAACTCCCACTCAAAACGACATCCCTCGTGCCTTTTTGGTGATTACATGAACCAAATCCACTACACCAAGTCCGATCATCACGTGAGTCGATTGTAGCTTCAAAGGCGAGCATCAAATGGGCATCATATCTACTATATGACTCATGCTTAACCTTTCGGTCCGTGTTCGAGGCCATGTCTGTACATGCTAGGCTCGCCAAGTAAGAACCTTAGTATTCAAGTGTAATCGTCTTACACCCGAGATATGCTCGTGGATTCAAGTACACCCGATCATCACGTGATGTCTTGAAGCGACGAAACATTGTTTGCATACTTAAGGAAGAACACATTTTTATCTTGATATCTAAATGAGGATCATCTTATTATGCTAATAAAAGCCAAACAAGCAATATAAGATGCTATCAAACATCATATGTTTATTAGTGGAATGATATGGTTCTTGCATATGATCTCTATCATGTGCACCGTGGTATGATCACTATCATACCTTTATGTGTAAATCCAAGGTCTATGGAATTTACACGTTATGTATGTTGTAAGAGTATCATCTCATACTTCTACTTACAACATCACCATATCATAACACTAGCCCAAAGAACAATCTAAACTAGACGCCTCTAATTTATCCATTGCAAATTTTACGTGGCTTAGGGCTTTCGAAGATAGAACCGTTCTTACCTACGAACATGAACCACAACGAGGATAACCAAATTGTTGACAACTCGTTGCAAATTAGATATTGACTATAGTAGGAGAGACACCCGCTAGCCACTTATGCAAAACTAGTTGCATGTCAAGCGTGGAACAGGTCTCATGTGCGAGGACATGTAAAGTTTGCCCGGGCCGCTTCATCCCACTATGCCACCAATATCTAAAGTACAAATAAGAAGCAATAAAATGATCATCATCGCCCACATACTCATATGTGTACTACCCGAGCAAAGTATCGACGCATAGATCCGGCTCTGATACCACTGTAGGGTTCGCAGCATAGAAAACAAAAATTTTCCTACGATGGGAACAACTATGTACCAAGATATATCTACTAGATACAAACAACCGGATGTATATCCGTAGAGAACATACCCTTGAAGACCGACAGCTTAACGAGTCCAAACTCGTGGTTGATGTAGACGATCTCTGCCGATCTCAAGATCGAGAGGAAGTCCTAGCGCCAAAAAAATGAGCGCATCCGTGCTCGCACACACGTTCGAGGCACGAGCAACCTCCGCCTCGCTCCAGCGATGCAGCGGAAGCACAACTCTTTCTTGCCGAAAAGCCACTGAACATGTATCTCGCTAGTCCGAGACCATGGGGATAAATTCTAGAGGAGAGAGATCCTTCACGAGGAGGTGTTGTGAGAGGAGAGAGGGGGCCTTTATAGGGAGAGGGGGGCACCCAAGGGGCCATGCGCCCAGCCATGGGGCTGCCCCACCTCTTCCACATTCATGTGCGTGGAGCTCCCACTCAAAATGAAAAGCCTCCACTCCCATTAAAAAGCCTCCACTCATAAATCCACTCACATGCATTAAATTTCCACCAAATTTAATGCAAGCTCTCATTTAAATAAAACTTTTATTTATTTATTCAGAATTTTGTTAATTACTTTAATTAACAAACATTCACATAAAACCCTTGCTAGTATTCCATTTCACATGCGTAACCAGTTTCAATTTCAACCGAAAAGCAGTTTGGTGTCTAGTGAAATAAATTCGCTTTCCTTTTCTTTTCGGCATGAAACTTTTGCTCCAATTGGATGTCGGTGTCTCTTAAGTGTGTCACCCTACGGTTCGCGAATAATGTGGACATGATCGAGACCCTTCTCGATCAATAATCGAAGCGGATCCGAGACCCATAACTCCACACATTCAACGATGACTTTCTTGTGATCGTCGGAACCTTTACGCTAGTATCTTAATCCCTTTGTTTCGCGATATATTACATGTCCGAGATTCGATCATCGGTATCTCCATACCTAGTTTGATCTCACATTAACATGCACTCTTTTCTCGTTCCCGTGATATAACATTCTAGTGATCAAATCACTTGCTTGCAAGCTAATCAATGTGATATCACCGAGAGGGCCTAGAGTATATCTATCCGTCATCGGGATGAACAAATTCCACTCTTGATCCATGAGCCTCAACATAACACTTTATTAGTTCTGAACCCATCTTTATAATCACCCTGTTACGGTGTGACGTTTGATGTTATCAAGAAACTCTTCCGGTGTTAGTGATTGACATGATCTCATGGTCTAAGGATTAGGATCACTTCGTAAGTTGTTATAGCAATATAAACTCAATGACTTTGATCGTAATGCTATACTTCGGATGAATGTTCATCACACCATTACACTAATGTTGTGACCCTGTTATTAACAACATCCAATGTCCATGATCAGGAAACCTTGATCATCTTGTTAATCAACGAGCTAGTTTATGAGAGAGGCATAACTAGGAACTTTCTATTTGTTTATTAAACACACATGTATTAACGTTTCCGTATTAATACAATTATAGCATGCAAAATAAACATTTATCATAAATAAGGAATACGATAATAACCACTTTATTATTGCCTCTCGGGCATATTCCCTTCACCCCGACCCTCTGCTCCACGCCTCCTCCTGCCCCCACTCGAGCTCACAGCACCCGCCTACTCCCGATGACCCTTCCGCCGCCACCCTCCTTCCCGTCACAGGCCCACCCTTGCAACCTCTCTCGCCGAGCCTCCTCCACCCTCTGCCGGCCACCGACAAGGCTGCCGCCTCCCGTCTCCGCGCTCGGCCAGCGACGCCCGCCGCCGGTCCCGCGACCCCGCTCGAGCCCTCTCTGCAGCGCCACCACCGACCTCACCAGCGCCGCCCCTCCTCCGCGACCACCGCCACGACCCACCTTCGCCTCCTGCCAGGCCCGCCTGCTCCGCCCAGCCCCAGATCATGGCCTCCGCGCCGCCCTTTTCCCTCTCCTCTCTGCAGCCCCAGCGCCCCTCGGCTCACCGCCGCTGCCGGCTGTTCCTCAGCCGCCGGCGACCGCCACCACGGCCTCCCCGAGCTGCCGCGTCGCCATGCCGCCGTCCTCCTGGGCGTCCTCCCAAGCCCGTGTTTCCTGCCGCCTAGTACCAGGACCGAGCCAGGGGGGGCGTTCATCGTCGCGTGGCCCTCCAAACCGACGCCACAGAAGGTCTTCTATGCGGTAGATGGAAGCCACAGTGGCAATCCGTCGACAAGATGTTTGTTGTTGCTCATTTGGCGCCGGTTTTTGGTCGATGTTTCCGATGTGGCGTCGAGACGGTGGCCGTGAACCTTTTCATCACCAAGTTCCCCTCGCCTTGACAAGCTCTTCCTCCTGGAACCCGCTGACACATGCCTGAAGACCGATCCGAAGCGCCAAGACCCGAGTCCGACACCGACAATCGGAACCGCGTAACCGACAAGCTCGCCTACCCGGAACGCCGAGTGCACCGACATGGATCCGGAACCCGAACCCTCGGACGCCAAGATCTTCTCCTCGGGACCCCGGAAACATCCCCTGAACGCCACGGTCGTCGACCCGGTACACCGAGGCCGACCCGACACAAGGACCCGACAAGTTCTTCACGACGACAAGAACGACATCGACCAGAGAGAATCCGATGCGCCCCCGACACCGAACCAAGTACTCTTTTCCGGACGCCGAGCTCGCCGAGAACCCAGATGCGACAAGATCTACCCCAGTAAATCCGAGAACGCTTCCGTCGAGACCGAACTCACAACCTCGACCACGAGGCCGACCCCGAACCCCCGGACCAAGATCTGCCGAACCCTAAATGTGTGACCCTTATCCGAACCCCTATTTTCTAAATGCTAAACATAAAACCTGTTGCATATTAAATTGTCATTTATCTCGCATGCATATCATGTGGTTTGGGGGGCCTTATGCCGATTCACCTTATAATTAAATATGGGGCCCATATGCGGGCAAAGCCAGTCGTATATTGGCCTCATTTAAACTTGTGTAGCGAACCCGTATTATCTTTTGCCTTGATAAACAACATTTAAATTGCGGGGTAGATAAATAACTTGAACCATCTAAATAATTGTCGGGACCCCGGTTCCACTTAATATTGCCTTATTGCATCGCACCTTTGCCATGTCATACATCATACCTGCATCATGCCGATCTTCTGCCGTTGTATTAAATATTGCATCCGGTGTTTATTCTTGTTGGAGATATGCCCAAGAGGCAATAATAAAGTGGTTATTATCATATCTTCACACTTATGATAAATGTTTACATACCATGCTATAATTGTATTAACCGGAAACCTTAATACTTGTGTGATTTGTAAACTAAAATAAGAGTCCCTAGTAAAGCCTCTTGTTAAACTAGCTTGTTGGTTAATATATGATCATGGTTTCCTGATCATGAACATAGAGATGTTATTAACAACAGGATCATATCATCAGGAGAATGATGTGATGGACATACTCCTATAGATAAGCGTAGCATAAAGATCAAGTCATTTCAATAGTTCAATTGCTATATGCTTTCTGATACATAGTTACCTAATTCCTTCGACCATGAGATCATGCATATCACCTTTATCGGATGGATGCTTTGATGACATCAAACATCACACCGTAACTGGGTGGCTATAAAGGTGGCATTGAGTGTTCAGAAAGTATTGCTTGAAACACATTGATCAATAGTGGAATTTTTCCATCCATATGACGGATAGATATACTCACGGCCCTCTCGGTGGAATGTCATCCAATTAGCTTGCAAGCATGTGACTTGGTCACAAGGGATCACATATCACGAACGAGAAAAGAGTACTTATCAAGAACGAGGTTGAACTAGGTATGCAGAGATACCGACGATCATAACCTCGGATAAGTAAACTATCGTGAGACAAAGGGAAATTGGTATCGTATGTAAGTGGTTCATTCGATCGCAAAGTAATCGAGAAATATGTGGGAGCCATATGAATTTCATTCCTCTATTGGTTATTGTGAGAAGTGTCTCGATCATGTCCGCATAATTCACGAACCGTAGGGAGACACACTTAAGGATTCGACGTTGTTTGAGTAGTTATGGTATTATGAGAAAGAGACCGAATGTTGTTCGAGTCTCGGATGGGATCCGGGATATCACGAGGTGATCCGGAATGGTCAGAGAATAAGATTCATATAAGGAAAGTCCCGTTTGAGTTCGGGAATGATTCCTGTTTTCATCTGAATGTTCTAGAAGGTTCCGATTGTCCTAAGACTCGGGGAAGGGTACATGAATGTGGCATTACGCATTGAATGATTGCATCATGTACTAAGTGTTCTTGCTGTCCCAAATAAAGGATTAAATTGAATCCTAAAACAGAAAAGTCAAATGTCCAGTTTGAAAGTCAAACTGCCAAAACAAGAAACTGTGGGAAACAAGCAAGAGGAGTTGGAACCAACCTGGAGGAGGAGTTGGACTCCTCCAGGACGGCGCCCAAGCCCTAGGCCGAGTTGGGGAGGGACTCCCTCCCTCCCTGGCGCGCCAAGGCCCCTCCACCCATAAAAGGAGGGGCAGGGCTCCTCCTAGAACACATAACTTTCTACTCTAGATCTCCGGTTTAGAGCCGTTTTGGTTTAGAGCTTCTAATTGCTTTAGCCTGCGGTTTAGAGCCTTCTAATTGGTTTAGAGCCTTCTAATTGGTGTGTCTAATTACTAGACCACTAATAGCCTCTCTCATAAGCTCCACCATACTCGCACCGGCTTAAGGCGAAGCCTCATGATTTCCTCTACTTCCTGTACCACGCCAGTCAGCCGGAATCGCGAGGAGAGTGCTACAACCTCCGTCACCTGGAACAAGGGAGAGGAAGGTCTTCGCCGAGTACCGAACGCAGGACCGATCAAGCTGAGCGCTGAACGTGGAAGGATCGTCTACGATCTTGAGATCGGGAAGAGTACGACTACATCACCCACGAGAATCCGCCTCGTTAAACGCTTTGGAATCTTCGAGGGTAAGTTATACCATCGACTCGTTGCTACAATCTAGTAGATAGATCTTGGCTTGTTTGTTTGTATGCATAGAAAATTTTTGTTTTCCATGCTACGAACCCCACAAAGGGTATTAGAGCCGTGTCTATATGTAGATCTCACAGACGAGTAGAACACAATGGTCATTGTGGGCGTTGATGCTTTATTGTCGATTGCTTCTTGTGTACTTTGTATCTTGCGGTATGTTGGGATGAAGGCCGGCTAACCTTACATGACATCGCTCATGAGACTTGCTCCACGCTTGACATGCAACTTGTATTGCATAAGTGGCTTTATGGTGCCTGTTTCTCCTAGCATAGTTAAGATCCAATTTACAACGGGTGATTGACAATACTAGTATCAATGTTGTGGTTCTTGTTCGTAAGTTAGATCGACACTTATTGAAAGCCCCAAACCACGTAAAATATGCAAAGAAAGTAGAGGCGTCTAACTTTGTTTTGCAGGGGTGTGCAGTGATGTGATATGGCCATGATTGTGATTATATATGATGTATGCAATGTTCCTTATTGTAAGTTGGCAACCGCAGAGCCATATGGTTGTCTTTAATTTATGTTAAGACCCGCGTGTCTATTCAAAGTAGTTGTAATAGTTGAAGCCGTGGGCGACAACCATGGAGAGGCGTCATTGACCTTGATGCAATGCCGGTGATGATGGAGATCATGTTCGTCCGGAAGATGGAGATCAAGCACAAAGAAGAAAGGCCATATCATATCACATATTATGAATTGCATGTGATGTTAATCCTTTATGCATCTTGTATTGCTTAGTAGACGACGGTAGCATTATAAGATGATCCCTCATGCACATGAATTTCAAGTCTTAAAGTGTTCACCCTTAGTTAGCACCGTTGCTAAAGCTTGTTGTTTCGAAGCACCACGTGATGATCGGGTGTGTTAGATTCTGCAAGTGTATACAACGTGAGCAAGCCAGATTTGCTCATGCGGAAACTAAGGTTTGATCTTGACGAGCCTAGCATGTACAGACATGGCCTCAGGAACACGGATTACCGAAAGGTAGAGCATGAGTCACATAGTAGATATGATGAACATGTTGATTGTTCGCCATTGAAGCTACATCAACTCTCGTGATGATCGGTTTTGATGTGGTGGATTTGGTTCGTGATCACTAAAACAATGTGAGGGATATTGTTTTGAGTGGGAGTTCACCTAGATTAATTTAATTATTAATTAGAACTCAATTTATCATAAACTAAATCAAAGTGAATTTGCATAGTTGTTGTAGTCATTGGCATCCGCTACCACCTTGCGCTTAGTTATAATTGAGATGATAGAGCTATAGAATTCTGGTTAGTTACTTTACTTAACTGGTATCGTATTGTTTTGAAGTGTTAATCTAAAGTTTAAAAGTCCTATTGCAAACTTTCAAGAAGTTCCGTTACTCCATGAAGTTTAATAATTGGTATTAAAACAAGAGTAACAATTCCAATGTTAGTATATAAGTATCATGTTTGTCTCCACGATTCTTGATATTCAAAGGATTCTCTTAATATCAAGGTTATCTAGGATCTGAAAGAGTTGTTTCAGAAACCATGATGTGTGGAAGATATTGTGATATCTGAAACAAAGTTTTGGTTGCAACATGATAGAGTATAATATGGCAAAAGTCATGTTCTCATATTTGATGAGAATTTGCAAAAAGGTTGGAGACACTAGTTGTCCTAATCCTCCAAAAGGTTTTGGAGAGCAACATTATACTTGCGATTCACCGTTACAAGCTAAAAGTAGCTTGATCATGGATAAATCCATAATAAGGATGAATATTTGATGTAGGTAAAATGTTTACTACACCAAGAGATTACTAAATAAAGGAATTTGAAAGAACACCAAACATTTGATGATGGTGATCTACTTCAAGGTGCAAGTCCAAAGACATTGGTATTTAACTATACACGCTTTGGACTATGTGTCATATGTATGACTCCACTATTGATATTGATAGATTCTTTCAAATAGAAAAGGGAATACTGGAAGAGAATCTCATAAATATATGGCAGAAAGGAAAAGACTAGAATTGTTCAGCTTAAGTATATAGATGATATACATGTTATGGCTATATTCTTTGCTTATTAAACAATGTGGTTCTCAAGTATTTGATACTGAATTTGTTGGTGTGAATCGTCATACGAAACAACACAATTCATGAACTACAATGGCCTAAGTAACTAGCAAAAGAATATGTGATGATGTTCATCGAGAACAAATAAAGGGTTATTGTGTTGCTCGTTAAAACATCAAAGCTTGCCTTCAAGATTTGTTTTATCAGGTGTTATGAGAACAAAAGGGTTGTTCAAATAATTGCTGTAATCCATAAAATATGGATGATTCACAAAATCTCGTTGGAGAAATCACATCCATAAAACTAGTGCTAAAAATGTCGAAAGACAAATTGATTGAAAGGTCACTTAGGAAGTGACATCGCCGTTTAAATTATATTGGAAAGAAAACATGAAGAAAGTCCATATGTATGGAATTTTGGAGTCTTTTGATTTTGATCAAATGACGCTTGTGAAACTTTCCTAGAGATAATTAAAACTTCGTTCATAGGCCAAAAAGGGAACGAATGACTAGCTTATTGGAAATTGTACATATTGTTGTACAAAGACCATCATGTGTAGTCAAAAGCGATGGATTTCAACTTCATATGCTTTTTCCGAGAATTTGAGTGAATATTTGAATATTTACTTAATAAGGATAAAGTATGAAACACTTGAAAAGTTCAAAGACTTTCAAGATGAAGTGCAAAATCATTGTAACAAGAATATAAACAGTTTATGATAAAGATCATAAAGGAAGATATTTGAGTTACAGAGTTTAGCATAATACCTAAGATTTAAGGAATCGTTCCGTGGATTTGCATTTCCCGAAACACCATAAGAGTATGGAGCATTCGAGATATGTAATTAAACCTTGTTTGACATGGTAAGATCAAGGGTATAATTTATAAAAAACTGCCATTATATTTTAAAGATTAAAAGCTTTAGAGATTACCGTTTTTCCACTGAAAAGAGCTCCATCATAATCCGTTGAAATGACACCATATAAGGTTATGGTTTGGGATAAAACCCAAGTAGTCCTTTCTTAAACATTGGTATGCTATACATAAGAAAGATGTTTGCAACCAAAGTCGGATGAATCTGTCTTTGTTAAGTATTTCTCCATAACACCGGAGACAAAAGTGTTTGTCGCTTAGAACGTCAAGTTTCTTTAAAAAAAAGGAATTTTTCGTGAAAAGTTAAGTGGGAGGACAATAGAACTTTGATAAGGTTGAAAGAACCTTAGCTATATGTGCAGAGTTACAGCACGAAAAGTGTTTCGAGGCAAGAATAATGCTCATGGCTCACGTACCTCAAAGGTTGTGGTCACGAAGATCTAAGTTCCTATTGAAACAAGTAGATCGGGTAAACAATCAAATACCAAGATTTGAGGGTTGAATCATTATTTGAGAATAATGAACCGACTACATGCAAAGAAGCGATGATGGGCCCTGACTCACTCAAATGGCTTGAAGCCATAAAATCCGTGATAGTTCCATACACGAGAAATCAAGTTTTGAACTTGAAGGACCCTCGAGAAAGGTGTAAGACCTTACAGCTTGTTTGGAGCTATAAAGAAATAGACATGGATGTTTCACATCTATGAAATAGTCGACATGTTGGGAAAGAGTTCACAACAATGTTCAAAGGTTGACTATGACAAGATTTGATCTGTCATAGTGATATTTAGTCTAGACGGATTAATGTAGCAACCACTACATATAATTTGTTATATGGTAGTTGAATAAACAAAACAAGTTCTTCTAATAGAATCGTTACCTAGGACATGTGCATAACACGGTCCATAGGGTTTTGTTAATTCAAAGGATGCTAAAAGCATATGCAAACTTCAATGGTTAAAGTGAGCATCGGAGTTGGAATCTTCACTATGATGAAACTGTTAAAGGAGTTTAAAAGTTCATTAGAGACAATGAAGATGCTTGCATTTGCAAGAAATTAAGTGGAGCGCTAAGACATGTTTCTAATACATTATGTGGAAGACATATTGTTGATTGGAAATAATGTATCTTTTATTAACACATATTAAGAATTTCATCCCGATGAAAGACTTAGGCAAAACCTAAATATTTGGCATCAATAGACGCTAATATGGTTGTGCAGTACATAGACAAGATATTGAATGAGTTCAATATAGAAACTACAAGAGAGGTTCTTGTCATGAAAAAGGATTGAATAAATTCAATGATGATGATATATTCAAGTGTATTGACATTTGGTAAAGTGAAACAAATAATCAAGTATAGATTGATACTTGATATATAAAATCACAAAGAGTATTTATATCATCTTGTGATATGTACAAATCCAGATATGTCCTATGCTCTAAATGTTGTGAGCATATACCGAATAACGATTCAGAAATGATCATTGGACAATAGTAAGGATATTCTTATGATCTTTTGGAAGAACTAAGAGTATAATATTTGTAGAAGTGACAAATAGATGGTTAGTTCATTGTAAAAGTACTACATTGATACTAGTTTTGTCACAAAGTACAAATTAAGTTTATCTCAATCTAAACTAAGGGTGGCACAATATAATGGAAAGTGAGTTCCATAATGGATTTGGATGATTTCCAAAGTTAAGACATTGTGACAGATATTACAACAAAAGGCTAAGTATGTGACCGCTATTATAGACAAAAGAGGGCATTTGTGTCAAGTAGTTTGTTATCAAACTAGGTGTAGTTCACAAGGGATAATACTATGAAGATATATTGTGCGACAATATTATCAACATGTTTTAACCCCAAAGAACTAAAGGTCACACCGAAAGACCAAATTTATACAAAGCCATCTCATTAAAGAATGAGTGATGCGTAGAGACGCAAAGACATGCAATTACACACGACTGGAAGTGTCGATCCGAGATCAGTTGACTAACAATTGTGTACATACAACACCGGAAAGCCATAGGTGTTATATATACAAAGGTTTGAAACTAGATTATTGACTCTAGTGCAAGTGGGAGACTGTTGGAGATATGCCCAAGAGGCAATAATAAAGTGGTTATTATCATATCTTCACACTTATGATAAATGTTTACATACCATGCTATAATTGTATTAACCGGAAACCTTAATACTTGTGTGATTTGTAAACTAAAATAAGAGTCCCTAGTAAAGCCTCTTGTTAAACTAGCTTGTTGGTTAATATATGATCATGGTTTCCTGATCATGAACATAGAGATGTTATTAACAACAGGATCATATCATCAGGAGAATGATGTGATGGACATACTCCTATAGATAAGCGTAGCATAAAGATCAAGTCATTTCAATAGTTCAATTGCTATATGCTTTCTGATACATAGTTACCTAATTCCTTCGACCATGAGATCATGCATATCACCTTTATCGGATGGATGCTTTGATGACATCAAACACCACACCGTAACTGGGTGGCTATAAAGGTGGCATTGAGTGTTCAGAAAGTATTGGTTGAAACACATGGATCAAGAGTGGAATTTGTCCATCCATATGACGGATAGATATACTCTGGGCCCTCTCGGTGGAATGTCATCCAATTAGCTTGCAAGCATGTGACTTGGTCACAAGGGATCACATATCACGGGAACGAGAAAAGAGTACTTATCAAGAACGAGGTTGAACTAGGTATGCGGAGATACCGACGATCATAACCTCGGATAAGTAAACTATCGTGAGACAAAGGGAAATTGGTATCGTATGTAAGTGGTTCATTCGATCGCAAAGTAATCGAGAAATATGTAGAGCCATATGAATTTCCAGATTCCTCTATTGGTTATTGTTCGAGAAGTGTCTCGATCATGTCCGCATAATTCACGAACCGTAGGGAGACACACTTAAGGATTCGACGTTGTTTGAGTAGTTATGGTATTATGAGAAAGAGACCGAATGTTGTTCGAGTCTCGGATGGGATCCGGATATCACGAGGTGATCCGGAATGGTCCGGAGAATAAGATTCATATAAGGAAAGTCCCGCTTTGAGTTCGGGAATGATTCCTGTTTTCATCTGAATGTTCTAGAAGGTTCCGGATTGTCCAAGACCAGGGAAGGGTACATGAATGTGTCATTACTCATTGAATGATTGCATCATGTACTAAGTGTTCTTGCTGTCCCAAATAAAGGATTAAATTGAATCCTAAACAGAAAGTCAAATGTCCAGCTTTGAAAGTCAAACCAAAACAAGAAACTGTGGGAAACAAGCAAGAGGAGTTGAACCAACTGGAGGAGGAGTTGGACTCCTCCAGGACGGCGCCCAAGCCCTAGGCCGAGTTGGGGAGGGACTCCCTCCCTCCCTGGCGCGCCAAGGCCCCTCCACCCATAAAAGGAGGGGCAGGGCTCCTCCTAGAACACATAACTTTCTACTCTAGATCTCCGGTTTAGAGCCGCTTGGTTTAGAGCTTCTAATTGCTTTAGCCTCATGTTTAGAGCCTTCTAATTGGTTTAGAGCCTTCTAATTGGTGTGTCTAATTACTAGACCACTAATAGCCTCTCTCATAAGCTCCACCATACCGCACCGCTTAAGGCGAAGCTCATGATTTCCCTCTACTTAGGTACCACGCCGTTGTCTTGCCGAATCGCGAGGAGAGTGCTACAACCTCCGCCTGCTGGAACAAGGGAGAGGAAGGTCTTCACGAAAATCGAACGGTGACCGATCATGAGCGCCGAACGTGATACCGAAGGATCGTCTACACGATCTTGAGATCGGGAAGAGTACGACTACATCACCCACGAGAATCCGCTCTCGTTAAACGCTTTGGAATCTTCGAGGGTAAGTTATACCATCGACTCGTTGCTACAATCTAGTAGATAGATCTTGGCTTGTTTGTTTGTACGCAATAGAAAATTTTTGTTTTCCATGCTACGAACCCCTACAATTCTAGTGTTTTGCTTCTTCGCGGATAAGGCCGTTGAGTTGATGTGAGCTTCGACCCGACCTTCGGTTGAACCTTCGAAAATGTTTTCAGGCGAGCATCTCCCCCTTTCTACCTATCTTACTTTTATAGTATTTATTCCCTCCTGTTGATCTATTGCTATCTGTGTTGCGATGCTTTAGTTTCCGTACATGATATACCGCACCCTATATTGCCTTGGACACATCCTATTACCGTTGTTTGGTAGATAGTTGGACTTATGCCGTAGTCGCTGCTCAAGTGCTGTCATTAGTGTCGCTTACCACAAATTGTTGATGTATTGCCGCATGTTGATGTTGGAGATGATCATAGTTTTACTTATCGCTCACTTTAATTCCTGTTTAACAACTAAAATTGAAATAAGCAGAGGCATCGGTGGGTGATTGATAATATTTGGTTTCCGAACGCCCACTTGTGTCCCATAGGACCCCGAGTACTTGATACATGTTCCTTGATTTATCGCGCTATCCACATCCGGGAGGTATATGGGACCCCCCTGAGCCAGAGCTTGATTCAGTCTTATTTCTTGGGGCCACAAACTAGTTCGAGGTTTTATTTACTATCCTGTACTTATGCCACGCTATCAGATTTACGTTTGTGCGAGGAGCACATGTCTTGTTTAGGAATTGTGACCCGCTTACGCTGTATCGACAAGCCCAGTTTTGTTCCCGATCGCTTCCGCCCCACAAACCTCGGGTCCGTCTAAGCTAGCTTACTCTATGTAAGACTCAAGGGGTGGCCCCTGAAATATTCTGAATCCTGTGATTGCTTTGTCGTGAAAGCCTCGTTGGGTTTGATTTGGTTTTTCCGAGGTTGATCGGCGTGTGTTGCTATTGGTGCACCCCCGGGTAAAACTTCGAAGCCGTGTCCGGTTATGGACGACTTGGAGCACAGTATCTCGACCATAGACAAGCATAACTAAAGTTTATTGCTATAAATTTGACTTTATAATGACTAGTAATCAGCTTCACTATAATGGAATGGCTAATTAATACTGCCCACAATTGCTGGTTTGAGTTGTCGCTTGCGACCATTGTACCTGACTAGTAAGTATTGCAACTACAACGGAATGGCTAAATAAAAGTACCAACAACTGCTGGGTTTTTTGGGTGTTATCTCATGCTATCTGTATCTGATTAGTAATTGTTGCAACTACAACGGAATGGTTAACTAAAATGGCCCACTGCTTACCTTATCAGGATGGTTATCTAAACCTGACTAGTAATTGTGGCAACGATAACTGAATAAATAAAACTGCCAACTGTGTGAGTCCTCGGTTGACTTCCTCGTTTGGTCTCGAGGGGGAAACGCCAGGATGGGTTTGATTGATGGTAGCATCCGGTTGGTTCCGAATAGGTCTTTCTTATCCCTCTCTGATAACCGCCAGTTGTAACGAGTCTCTATAGGTTGTTTAGTGCATGCTGCCGCTGCCGCTCAGTCCACCATACCTATGTAGGCGAGGACCGCCGAATTCTAGTCTCGCTGCATCTTGGCCTCGATCGACGCCTTTTTTTCCTTTGCCTTTGTCGGCACTTTTGTTTAAGCAGGTTTTGAGATCGGCGTTAGTGGTTACCCTTCCTTTTGGGCAGGTGGTTATGGACGCCATTGGTTATTCTTCGTGGCTCTTAGCCCCATTTGCATCTTGTCCGTAGCCGGACGCTCCTCGCTTTCAAGGTGATTTGGATCTTTGTATATTATATCCGTATTCTTGACTCATGGATTATTTATATATATATATCTGTTCTGTGGGTCCCATCGAGGAATGTTGTGTAATGTTATTACTTCGTTTTCCACCCGCACGAAAGTGCCTGGTGGGCACCTTTGAATCGTTTCTATGCGGGTTTGGCGGGTTTCGCTAAAACTTGCATAGGTCCGATTCTGAGGGTGTTACAACGCCTCAGCCGCCGTGTCTCCGCGTCTCATCCACCGGAGGAAAAGCGGCACGAAACATGGACTCACTGCCGATTCACCGGAATGAGGTTGTCGGGTGGCTTCCTGATGGGGGAGGAGAGCGTCCACGAGGAAGAAGGCGGCGCGGAAGAGAAGAGAAGGCAGACGTCGGCGGCCGAAAACCCTAGAGAGTCTTGAGGAAGAGAAGAAGAAAAGTAGAGAGGAGAAAAGAAAAGAAACAGCCTTGCGGGGCTGGGTTTGGGGATGCGAGGAGGTGTTGAGTGCCGCCCCTGGCCCATAGTCAGTGGCAACCAACAGCCCAACGCACGGCGAATGGCGCAAGAGCTCTCGCTTTTGCTTAAGCTTAAGCTATAGAATGATACTGTCAGTAGTGACCTCTTACTGCTAACGTTTACAGAACTCGCCATCCAAATTATTAGCACGGACGACTAAAGTGATTTTCCTAGGTATCCAGCCGATGAGACGCGGCAACGGCATGCACATAATCTAAACACGGAAAAAATGTTCTAAACTAATGTCTCTTATGATCCTCGGTGAAACCATTTTGGGATCCCATGCCGGGTTCGGCGCCACAGAGGATGGAGCAGAAGATGTTCAGGGCGGCGTGAAGGTATTTGACGAGCCATTGGTTTTATGAAATGGTCAGATTTGTGAAGAAAAAAATTGCGGCTCAACGCTACTGGTCGCTACAGTCTTGTTCCACTCTCCCCTCGGACGCGAGTCCGCCGCGCAATGTCCCCGAGCGGCCAAGCCCGAGTCAGGCTCACAGCCACCACACGCCGGTGACGCCAACCCGAACTCCCCGCAGCACGCCCCCGCGGCCGCATCTCAGGCCAACGAATTAGCTCCCTCGTCATGGTGCCCCTCGCGCGCCCCACCCACCATCCCCAACTCCGCCCTTCATCTCGACCCCCACCACCTCCCGGGCGCTCTCCTCCTGCTCGAGCAGCTCGACCTCGACTTCTCCACCGCCGCTCGTCCATCCGAGCGCAGCCTCCGAGGGCGGAAGCGGGCGAGACCGAGACCACCTCCGCCGCCGCCGCTACGAGCAGCAGTAGCAGCAGCGTCCTGTCGTTCCTGTGTCCGCTCCTCAAGTTCTTCGGGGTAACTTGCTGCATTTTTTTAGCCCCCACTGAAACTGAACATTGGTTTGTTTGCACGGCACATTTGCTGAAAGCGTGTGGTTTGTGTGAACTGACACGCAGGGCGGGGATCCTTCTCAGGAACGGAATGACATCGTTGAGGTAAATCCTTGTTCAGTTTTGACACGCTGGACTGATCAGTGCTCGCAAAATCCTACATATAAACTTAGATTAAAGCCTACCTAGAGTTACTGAATTGGTACTTGATACTCCTTGGTCCCAATAATTCGGCCCTCTGACCTTGGATACCCGATCAGAGGGAGTAGCAACAAGTGAAACTCTGACAACATGAAAATACCCTATGAGAGCAAAAGAAAGCTTCTGATCGGTGTATTCACTGCTTGCTTCTGATATTGTAATCTGTGCACAAGTTTCTTTTGGTGTGTAATCTGGCCTCTGGACATGCAAAAGTTGCATGTTCATGCTGTTCACTGATTTCTTTCCGTCTGCCTCACAATCACTGTTGCTGCTCTTGTTGTTTGCCAGGTTACCACACCTTCTCTTTCAAGTTTAGCTAGACTACCATGGGGATCAAGTGTGGCAGCTAGCAGTGTAGAGACCGTTAGTCAAACAACAACTGCTCCAACTCTGCAACTATATGAGTTTGGTAATTTTTTTCTACCTTGCAAATCAAGATTTTTGGGAATGTACTGATCAAATACTTTTCTTATCCTTCCAACAGAGGCATGTCCCTTCTGTAGGAGAGTCCGGGAGGCCATGACTGAACTTGATCTTTCTGCAGAGGTGTACCACCACCTCATATAGTACCTCTTCAGTTCTACTAGCATTTTGGTATTATAAATTAATGTCTAGGAAAATCGTGTAATCAACATAGATAGCGTTGTATTATAATCGTCATTTTTGGGAATTGCACTAATTATAGCCTTGAGCCGATATATATCGCAAAAATGTTTGTTCTTCTAGAGAACCATTTTGGTCTTGTAATTTGGTATTTTAAATAAATGCAGGTTTATCCTTGTCCCAAAGGATCACTGAGGCATAGAGATGTGGTCAGGAAAATTGGAGGGAAGGAGCAGTATGTCTTCATCAATTCCGTATTTACTTATAGTTTCAGTTGAACAGAAATGCAGATTGGAAAGTTCATAAATTCTTCCTTCATGGTTAACATACTATGGCAGCACTTTCTTGTGATGTTCTCCTTATGGTCACTGAACCGGGTTGTCTTCTTTATTTCTTAATACAGATTTCCACTTCTTGTTGATGCAAGTACTGGTGTCACAATGTACGAAAGTGGTAAGATCCAGTTGTTTATTTATCTTTTTTTGGGTGGTTGTGACAGTGGGTATTTCCTCGAGAGGACTCTTTGGAACTCTTTGTTTTGGGGCATGTAAACAGTGGCTTTCATAATTATTCTTAAGATGTTGTACTTCGTGTTTTGCATAGTTTAGTGATAATCAGTTACTAAACTGCGAAACTAATACTTGCCTTGAATACGCAGGAGATATTGTGAAGTACCTGATCAGACAGTATGGACAAGGAAAAAGCCTTTCTGTTGGACTCCTTGAGAGGTAGGGTATCCAGCTTTGCTTATTTGGATAACTTATGTCTTTGCATGTTCCATGATGTTCTGATGTTGAAATGGCATTCGGAGTAAACTGCAGTCTGATGCCTGAGCAACTGAAACTAGTTTTCTGAACTAATGTTAGACAAATTTCCTGTCATCATATGGCATTCTCAAGCCATCTCCATACGTTTTGCAGTACAATTTTTACGGGATGGGTGCCAACTCTTCTCCGTGCTGGAAGAGGAATGAGTATGTGGAGCAAAGCTGGTGCGGTACCTCCAGAGAAGCTGGAACTCTTTTCATTCGAGAACAACACCGTGTGAACTCTCGTCCTTTGATGCACTTTCCGAACGAGTCGAATTACGTTTTCTTCTCATGTTTTGTGGGATTCAGTATGCTAGGTTTGTCCGTGAGGCTCTCTGTGAACTGGAGCTTCCTTATGTCCTCCAGAACGTGGGAGAGGGGTCCTTGAAGACGGATTCGCTTCTGAGGGTCGCCGGTTCTAAACAGGTGCGGTGGAACATACACATGCTGCATTTTGAAACAGTATTTTTTTCTTTAACACTTACAACCGTGATGCAATCAGTTTTCCTGATGCGTACTGTTCTTTTTCTTGCGAATCAGCCTCTGTGCCTGCAAGTTCTGTTAGCATTGCACTTGAGCACCCTCCCTTCCAACCTAGCTTGTAAAGTACAGTACCTGATATTGTGTTGGTGTTTCAGGTACCGTACCTGGTCGATCCAAACACTGGGTTCCAGTCGGGTGACCACAAGAAGATACTGTCCTACTTGTTTCAACAGTACTCCGTCGCTAGCTAGCTTCTCTCCCAAATCTTGGCAAATTGCAGAAAACCTCTCAAATAGGCTGTTTTGTTCCAGTAGAAACAAGGCATCTATATATGTAAAACACACACAAAAAAAGTGGCTATGAAATATCAGTGGATTGTGATTCTTTCCGCGTAGTTCTCACCATTTTAATGTGAGTTTTTGGTTGCACAACCGATACATCATGCCATCGCCACTGCAATGCCCGTATCTTGTGGTTGCAATGCCTTTTGTGCTCTTTATGTACGTGACGCTACATGACTCCGGCTGCAGGGCCACCTAAACAAAACTTTTTTCCAGACTGATGAATGAAAAAGGCAATATTGATGGTACTAGAAGGAGAGGTAAATTACAAAGAAAGGCGTCCGTGATGCCGTGATGTGTCCTTCGTCTCGGCATGAATCATAAAGAAAAGTGGAGTCAATCAGAGTCATGTGCCGGGAGGGTGGAGGGAACAGTCGCAACGTCATGATCCTCCTCTGCGTTGGGTTCGATGAGAGAAAACAAAAAACAAGTGCTCAGGGAGATCTCAGTTCGCTTAGTTTATACTGCACTTCAGAGCTAGTACTACTCCCCTTTTTCTCCCTTCGAGAAGCCTCACCAAATCTCACTCAGTCTCTTCTTCCTGCCCCCGTTCTTTGTAGGAACCATGGGCAACGAATTGTAAGCTCATTGCTGCCCTCCCTTTGTTCCTGCATACGATATGATATATCCCATTGCTTGTTTGATTCACTCTGATGCACTGAAAAAAAATGTTCTTCATGTTTGTTAATTCGTCCTGGGTGTGGGTTCAGCGACTACCTGTTCAAGCTCCTCCTGATCGGCGACTCCTCCGTCGGCAAGTCCTGCCTCCTCCTCCGCTTCGCCGTGAGTGTTTATTGCCAATGTGGCCTCATTGATGAAGAATTGCGCACCATCTCTCTGTTAAAGACGAGACGTAATCGTGTCGTATGATCTTGATTTTTGTTGCGGTTCTTTGTTCCCCTTGTGTTCATCCAGGACGATGCGTATGTGGACAGCTACATCAGCACCATCGGCGTTGACTTCGTACGAGCTGCCCGTCACCCCTCCCCTTACTACTATGTACATTTCACAACATCCTGCATTTTACTTGGTCTTTTATCACATCGATTGATGATGCCTGCATCTGCCTGTCTGGTTTGCAGAAAATCCGAACTCTAGAGATGGATGGGAAGACCATTAAACTGCAGATTGTAAGTGCTTCTGTGCTTCTTACAATTGTGCAAAGCAGAAACTGCAATACTATTCGCAGGGCGGTCTGATATTAAATAACCTGTTCGCACATGTAACAGTGGGACACCGCAGGACAGGAGCGGTTCAGAACCATCACAAGCAGCTACTACCGCGGAGCGCACGGGATCATCGTCAGTCTTATTATCACCCGACCCGTACTTTTCTACAGTTCTGGCCATAGTTCAGTAAGTGAACATCTTGTTGCTTTGGAGCTGTGTCCAGATCGTCTACGACGTCACGGACATGGAGAGCTTCAACAATGTCAAGCAATGGCTGAGCGAGATCGACAAGTACGCCAACGACACCGTGCGCAAGCTTCTTGTCGGCAACAAGTGTGATCTGGCCGAGAGCAGGGCCGTCGATACCGCCGTAGCACAGGTCACATTTCCAACCACCGTGTTACCCTTTCAGGATAGAAAATAACTTCCACACAAACAACTAATATGTTTGTGCAGGAAAATGGACCGATTTTGTGTGGAAATTTTTCTTCGTTTCCGGACAGGCCCCTAGTGTGTAACGTCGATGATGTCGTGTTTGTTGCTGCCTATTTTGTTACGCTAAACTCGGGGCAATGTAAATCAGTGCAGGCCTACGCTAATGAGATAGGCATTCCGTTCCTAGAAACAAGCGCTAAAGAGTCCATCAACGTCGAGGAGGCCTTCTTGGCGATGTCTGCAGCAATCAAGAAGAGGTAGGGCAAATTTATACTTCCATACGTGTTTTCAGATAATAATTTTTTAAAAATGGATTTATGCTGATCAAACTTGTGTGTCTGATGGCAGCAAAGCTGGCAGCCAGCTGGAGAGGAAGCCATCCAATCTGGTCCAGATGAAAGGCCAGTCCATTCAGCAGCAGCAGCAGCAGCAGAAGCAGAAGAGCAGCTGCTGCTCAACATGATCGCCGCAACTGTATTCCAGGAATCAGGATGAACAGGGCATCTGCCCAATGTGTAACTCTGCCTTCCTTGCCTTTGTATCAGTAAGCGGTTTCAGATTAGAGTAGCAACACCTGTCGGTCGGAATCGAAACAGAAATTCTACGATCTCGACCTAATATCAACACAACATTCAGAGTGCTATACCATGTGAACCAGATATACTGGAATCTACAGACTTGTCCATTATGGAAGATGGTGAATTTACATATGCAAAAGGAAAATGATAGGACTCCCCCGGGGGATCGTATCCCCCGGGTCTTCCACGTCGCTCGCTCGCGGACGACGCCATCCTCCGGGTCCCACCACGACCCCCTTCCTTCTGATCCTCACGATCCCCTTCCTTCTTATCCTCTCTCCACCCTGCAGACCACCTAATTAATCTTCTCCGGCTGCCTCGCCGCTGACCCGATTGGCTGGTTCCACGCCTCCCCATCCACCACTTCACCGTGACTGCCTACCCCATCCATGTTTTCCTAGCCTCCTCTACCAGCAAGCCACCATGGATTAACTGATGCGTGCCATGACGCCAAGC
The DNA here is from genome assembly GCA_030063025.1 of Avena longiglumis. NCBI lineage: Eukaryota > Viridiplantae > Streptophyta > Magnoliopsida > Poales > Poaceae > Avena > Avena longiglumis. The sequence continues at coordinate 536,543,626 of CP125976.1, forward strand.
ACCTCCTCTCCTCTGTCGCCGCCGGTGTCGTGCGCCTCTTCCTCTCTACCGTTGCCGGTCTCGCGCACCTCCTCGTCCCTTTCTTCCTCTATTTTACTCGCCGGTGACCACAAAAGCATGATCCGTGGCCAAAATCGAGCTCCTCCATGGGTGTCCATGGCTGCCGGATGTCGGAGCTACTCCTCGGTCCGATGCTTGCTACAAGAGGCGGTGGTGCTTGCTACAGCTACGGCAGTGCTTGCTACGGCATGGCTTCTTGCTACATGTGGCGACCACGCTTGCTACACGCGGGCGGCGTCGCTTACGCGGCCGGTGGCGCTGTGACGTCTTTGGACGGCGTTGTTTACACGTCGTCGCAGCGCCTGCTACAAGAGGCCGTGACGCTGCTACCATAGCCAACGGCGGCGCTGCTACACACGATGCTAACGAAGGTGGCGAGCTGCTCAAGAGCCCAGTGAGCCGCTCCCTAGAACCTTTGTTGGCGTCGCTTGCTACATGCGGCGTATACTTACCGGCGGCGGTCTTGCTACGTCTGCTTTCGAGTTTGCTACATCTGCTTTCCGAGTTTGCATCTGTTTCCTGAGTTTGCTACATCTGTTTTCTGAGTTTGCTACATATAGCAAGGCGACCGGCCCTGCTACATATAGCGTTTGGTGTTGCTACCTGCGGCGAGCGGCGCTGCTACATGGCATTTTTTTCTTACAAGTTTTTGCTCCGGCGATGTCTCCGGCGAAGTCGGCTTTTGCTACATTAGTATAATTATTTTGCTACATCTGTTTTCTGAGTTTGCTACAATAGCGCAAACTTCTTGCTACGAGGTCTCCGGCGAGATCTCCGGCGAAATTCTCCGGCGAGTCTAAGACGGAGTCAGTTTTGCTACATTAGCACAAATATTATGCTACATAGTCTCCGGCGAGGTCTCCGGTGAAGTCTCCGACGAGATCTGTCTTTTTTATTTGTAACGTGGACGAACCGTTTTCTGCTACAATGTAGCAAAAGCGGAGCAAAATGTAGCAAAAGCGGGACAAATGTAGCAAAAGCGGGATTTTGAATCTAAAAAGAGGACACGTGGTTGGCTGGGGACCCGGGGGATGAAAACCAGAAATCCCCCGGGGGACGCCTAGCACTGGCCTATGCAAAAGCATGTACAGATACAGATGATTATTTTTCCACTTTTTCTTTTCTTTTTACAACACGAGGTGGCAGACTATGATTATTCCATGCACAGTAGCCTCGAACTAGGCCGATGCAGAGGCTGGGGATTCCCCTTTTCGGAAAAAAGAAGCTCGGTTGTTTAGGCTAGAAGTAGTGGCCACTCTCCATGGTTCGCTGGAAGGGGAATTGCGGTATCATCATCATACTGCCAGTATCCAGAATCCCACTCTGCTCAATTATCTGAATACACAAGAAAAGACATTACGGATTTTTTTATCTCTCTAAACAAATAATTTTTTTACTATGTTAGGTTAAGAACCGAGTTAGGAAGATGAGACAAATACCGTCCCTCCCTCTCTCAGCTGCACAAGATCAAAAATATCCTCCAGCTCTTTTTATAGAAAAACTATGCGCCTCTAGCTGTTGCTGGGATGCCTACAAGAGTGACCACTAACTTGCGGTGGGCAGCCTTGTTTTTTAAGAATCTGAACCATCGCACTTTGTAAGTGCTTTATTTTCCTGCCGGTTCACTCTAGTGCACATCTCTTGCATAAGCGGCTAAGCAGAAGAACTATGATGGGTTGACTGTCCGTTTATGAATCGACCATAGTACCATCATAGTCCCCTCCCTCAAAAATCTTGAACTCAATCATATCCCTTTTTTAAGGTGCTATGGTCGATTCATAAATTACAACACTAATCTTGAACTCAATCCTAAACTCAAAATCTAACCTTATCCTCTCAAATGATGCATTTTATTCAAAATTGGGGTAAAATTGGAGGATTAAATTACCCTTTCTTGAAGTATGTCATTGGTAGCCTTCAGTATGCCTTCCTGCCAAACAGAGATACACAAAAATTACACTCTGCTCATCTTTCCACATGTAAGCTAAAAAATCTCATTAGAGAAATAAAATTTCCTGTAGATCCAACCTTGTTCTTCAGCATCTCAATCTCCCTAGATATTATCTGCATCTGCTCAGAAAAAAAGGACAGTATAACTAAAGTAACCATTTCTGATTATTTTTTTAGTTTGTGCATGTGCAGAGAAGGACAGAAAAGCGTGCCTTTGTATAGCGAATGTTTTGTACCCAAATTTCAAGATTATTCTCCAGTCCTTGCAGCTCATCAAGATTCATGTGGTCTATATCTTTTGCTCCATACATGTACCTGCATGGATGTACTTACTTTTATCAATTAATCTCGTGCTCAACATTGTACTACTTCTATGCTGCACCTTCATAATCTTTCTGAACATTTTTAATGGATTCTTGCCAGTTTAAAATATGGACCGTCAGCCTATATTCCTTTTATTGTTGTATTAACACCCCCTCAAAAAACAACGCTTCAAAAACTAACAATTGGAGGCCAATAAGGTAATAGATTAGAGTATCACGCAGCATACAGTTCCTTTTCAATGGACTCTTTTGAACACCAGGGTAATAAGTCGTTACGCTAGTAATTAAACAAGTTTCATCAGTTGGTCAGACAGAAGACATTAAGTTACTTCACCATATACGTGTAATAATGCAGGTGATTACCTCAAGCCCTTTTGAAGTAAGTCAATTTCTTGCCTTAAGAGTAGTACCTCTTGTTGCATTACCTGCAACGATAAAATCATACCAACAGTTAATTCTACTAGAAGTAACTTTGCATATTATCAATCTGTCGAATGTAATGTAACTCAAAATTCATCAGGTTGTACTGTATAGTTCTGTGAGTCAATGATGAACAAACCCACAAATACTGTGCAGAATCAATGTTCCCTCAGTAAATGGCTTCATAAACTTCATGCAAATATTGCATTCTCACAATGCATATCTTTGTGATGCTATTTGATATCATGAGATGAATCATGTTATCTCTGCTACTGACCTGAGGGTTGTTATGCTTGCTACTTTCACCTTGGTCTTCGGTTTTGTTACCCTTGTACCTCTCAATTAGGGCTTGCATGTTCCTAGTACATATCATCCATAAAGCGTATCAACAACTAAAAACAAAGATAGTATCTAGAGTTAGCTTTGGATCACTGAACAAGAGAGAGAGAGAGAGAGAGAGAGAGAGAGAGAGAGAGAGACCCGTTGGTGGCTAACTCATATATCTTGCCATGAGGAGAGAACACCAAGACACCGATATCAGCATCGCATAAAACAGATAGCTCCTTGGCCTTCTTGAGGAGGCCCATCCGTCGCTTGCAGAAGGTGACCTGCCTGTGCACTGGGTTTTCTATCCTTCTCATCTGAACCTTACCACGGGCCATTACTATTCTTCGGTCTTTCTTCTTGTTTGTGCACACAACCTCCCCACTAGTTTGAACTAGCTTCTGAGGTTGTTGCAATTAAACTCCGTGTCTTCCTCTTGCACTTGAGGCAAATGGTGACTTAGACCTGTCCTGGAGGTGAGCATTTTATTGTGGATCCTAAGCACATGGAATAATTGGTAGGCCAGTCCTTGCAGATCGCGAAGGGTCAAGTAAATATTGTTGTTGCGATTCACAAAGTAGATTAATATCTACCTTGTACAAGGGTATAGATTATAAACTTGTTCAAAGTGTATAAAATTCCATTTAATAAAGAAAATCCATGTTGCTTGTACTATCCTAGATAATTAAATGGTCCATGATTACACTGAATATATATTGAGGAATATGCCTCCTGTAAAGGCATTTACACTTTACATTGTAGAGAATTTGTTCTACTTGGAAATGTCAGACTAAAATTTTAAACTCTAGCACCCTCCCATTTTCTCTCTTGTATGCTCATCTTCACTCTGCCGCCATCTGACTAAAGAATTAATGATAGAAATAGGAATGAGCAGGATATATTCCACAATCCTCTTAAGGTTTTAAAGAGAAAATGTGTGATGTACACTTCTTAGTTGTCAAGCCTCTACTACAAGTTTTGCAGTTCCAATTTCATTAAACCAATTATGGTTTTATAGACTGGATTTCCACTACTCCATCTTTTATACAAATTCAACAACCAGCAGAAAGTCTGGTACAGCTATTGGCGCCACAGTTCTTATCTTCAAGTTTACTTGGAACAATTCAAAATAATGTCCAATGAAAAATGTACTGAGCGAGTCACAGTTTGTGAGTTGTACACTTATGTTCAGGTGATGAGATTTCCTTAGTTCATTTGGTAGCCCCAAAACATGTCATGCATGTGTCCCGAAATCGGAAAATACTAAGATAATAAAGCAAGAAGCTTGCAGGAGGCACAATAACATATTTGTGCACGCACAACTGAAGCAAAAATAATAATTGACCAAAGGTATATGGTGACCAGTTCATATGGGCTACTCATGATGGCAGTTCACCAGGACCACCCCTTTAATGAACACTTTAAAATGTTTTCAGATCCAGATTCCACACCAGATGTCTTCAAGTATTGTCAAAGTCGAGGTGACCAGTCACATTACAGGAGCACAACAAAGCAATACATATTGCCATCTCAATCATTCATCAAAACCTGGGATGTATGAAATCAATTAACTTCCCTAAAGAACCTAGACATGCATTTGAGCATTTCAAAATACATCTTGCTAGTGCTCTTATTCAGGTGACACACAAAAGATGCTTTTTGACTGACTCATTCGTAGTAGAAAAATACCTTTAAAGAATCATTACAATACTTTTCTGATCAAACAAGTGCTGTCACACGTCACACCGATAAGGCATAGCACAATCTCCACTTAAACCGCTACGTTAGCTTATCGCCCTGGTTCTTGTACAATAGTTTGGGTTTGGGAGAATAAAAGTAAAATGTTAAATATTGCCACACACAAAATGACGGTGTGTCTTCACTCCCAAACTTACCATCCAAATACTCTGGATATGTTTCGTTTCCTCTCATATTCATATACAATATGAAAGTAGATATACTTATTTAGTAGTCGTGAGTGATCTACTACCTTCATCCTTAAATCCAGACCCATCGATAAAAACAGTGGAAGGTCCTATTAGTTCGGATGTGTCTTAAAATTTGTCATTTCTGCAATTTGTTGATGGCATGTAGGTTTTTGGTAGAGTACTCTTACGGATAAGCAGAGAATACAGAAGGTGCAAGGTAACAAGGGTGACTTTCCTCACTTTCCAGGATAACTCTTTACACAATGCTCCATAAATAGACCATGGAGAAATGTAAGTGTTAGAATATATTTACTTGCATATCAAGTTAGGGTTTAAGCCGGTGCGCTGCACTTCCTCCCCCTCTCCTATATAAATTATTGTATTCTCTCATTGTAAAATTATCAATTATTATTATTATCACAAATTTACATGGTATCAGATTAATGTTAGATTCTAGGGCATGGCTCCCACGCCTCCCCCCCGCCGCCCCTCGGGTTCTTCGAGTGGCGCGCCGCCATGGCCGCCGTCGCGGCTGCCAAACCATCAACCTCATCCGCCCCACCTCCTATCGCCACCACCATCAACTTCGTCGATACAATCTCCGACGTTACCCCATTGATTCCCATCACTTTAGATCTCCCCAAACACAATTACTACCATTGGAGGCATCTTTTTGAGGTGCACTTGGGCCTAAGGATGGCAATTTTATCCATGGATCCGGATATTCATGGATATCCGACCCGGTGGGCAAGGGTATGGAGGCCTAATTACATTCACGGATTTCATGGGGCGGATATCCGCTAATTCATGGGGCGGGCATGGGTAGTAGTTTCGCTCCACGGATATCCAACGGATACCCGACTGACATGTGGGTCGAGATTTTTTTTATGTATATATTTACTCAATAAATGGCCCCAAATTTCAAGACACAGGCCCAAAAGCCAACCTAAATAGTAATCCTAATTAACCCTAATTCCCCCCAATTATTGTATGGTGTAACCCCTAGCCCAGGTCGCACTTGTGTCGCCGCCCCATCCCCAGGTCGTACTCGACTCAGCCGCCAGGAGGCAGACGACCACTCAACATTTCTACTATGCATAGTTATATCTATTGAATTTATGAGATGTTGTATTGGAAACTTGTGTCGCCGCCCCATCCCCAGGTCGTACTCGACTCAGCCGCCAGGAGGCAGACGACCACTCAACATTTCTACTATTCTCTAAGACTGTTATGAGACATCTATGTACTTTGTGATGTTACCATGTGATATTTTAAGTACTATGTGGTTAAAATATTATTGCTTTGATATTTCTATGTATTATCCATATAATATTTGCTGAAATGCTGATGAGATGCCGTTGGAAATTGCTATTATATCGTAGTTATGAATATTATTATGATTATTGTATATAGTGTGTAAACCAATGGATATCCATGGATACTGGATATCCGGCGGGTTTGGATCTGGAGCGACATCCATGCCCATGGATATCTTCGTGGGCGGGCTAGAGTGAGTTTCATGGATTTAGATTTGGATTTGGTTTTGCTATATCCGTCCAAACCCGCTCCATTGCCATCCCTACTTGGGCCGCTGCAACCTCCTGGCGCACGTCGACCCCAACATCCCGCCGTCTCCCTCGGATCCCCGCTGGGTCAAGGATGATCTCGCTATGATACAGTGGATCTACCAGCGGGTGAGCACCGAGATTTTCAATCTCGTTTTCAGGGCTGCCGCCAGCGCCTCCGTCCTTTGGGCAGCCCTACGTCAGCTTTTTCAGGACAACGCCGACGCCCGTGTCAACACGCTCAACACGGAGCTTCGGAACACCGCCCAGGGCGACTTGCCCGTGGGGGTATACTGCCAGCGCCTCCAGACCATCGCCGATGAACTCCGTGAACTCGGTGATCCCGTTGAGGACAAACAGCTCATTAAGATCCTCCTCGTCGGCCTCAATCAGCGCTTCGACAAGCAGCAGTCCTTCATCCCCATGATACGGCCGTCTCCTTCCTTGGCAGAAGTCCGCTCCATTCTCTCCTGGGCGGACCGCGCCATGACCACTCAAGAGTCTCGCCCTCAGGCCTATGCTGCTGCTCCACGGCCTCCTGCACCGCCACCGCCTCCGGCGCCGCTTGCGCCTGTTCCACCGCCAGGTTGGCGCCCTAGCCCCAACTATAGGGGCACCCGGCCTATCTATCGGCCGCCTGCACCACGGCCTCCTCCAACAGCACCGACTCCTCCACCTGCCCCGGCACCACCACCGGCTCCACCTGCAGCACCAGCTTGGCGATCTTCTCAGGACCCTTGGACTGGCATGGTTCAGGCTTGGCCAATGCCCGACCGCGCCCTCTCTGTTGGCGCCACGCCTACACTGGTTCGTGGCGGCGTGCATCCTCATACTGAGCTCACTGGCCTCCTTGCGGTCCTGCACAAGCTCATTATGCCTCCTTCACCGCCCATGTATGCTGCACCATCGCCGGCTCTCTATGCCTCGCCGATGCACTCGCCGATGCCCTTTGCTATGGGTCCTTATGGCCCTTCGGCACCGGTCACTTATAATCCTGGAGGCTACTACTCGCCATACACCATGTATTCGACTCCTGCTGCACCGCCACCACTGCGCCAGCCCTCGCTCATTAATCGCACCGACTCTACTCCGAGCTGGGACCAAGCTGCGTTTCTAGATGCCATGAATAATTTTGCTGCTCAAGGTAACTCAGGTACTGATTGGATTTTCGATTCTGGTGCTTCTAGTCACATGTCTTCATCGAATACTATGTTGTCAACTTGCATACCATCTCATTTTTCATCCATTACATTAGGCGATGGTTCCTCCATACCAATTTCATGTGTCGGTCATACAAACCTTGCATCTTCCACTTCCAAACCACTCCTACTTAAAGATGTCTTAGTTGCACCAGCCCTCATTAAAAATTTAATCTCTGTTCGTCGTTTCACCAAAGACAACTATGTTTCCGTCGAATTTGACCCTTTTGGCTTGTCTGTAAAGGATTTCATGACCAAGGCGGAGATCGCTCGCTTCGATAGCTCTGGTGACCTCTACTCTGTTCATGGCGCTCCTGCGGCCTCGTCTCCATCATCCATGCTCACCTCCGTAGATCTATGACATAAACGCTTAGGCCATCCGAATAAAGCCACTTTATCCTCTCTACTTAGTGAATTTTTGATCCCTTGTAATAAAGAGGTTCATAATTCCTCCGTGTGGCGCCCCGCAAAACCACTACTAGAAAATCGCGTTGTTTCTGTGCATTGCATCATCATGACCGCATGCTCATGTCATCATGCCACATTGCATTTGAGCATCATCATCATCATGCATATTAATTGCCAAAACTATTTTCTAAAGCCTATGTTGTTTTCTAAAAATAATCCCCTCTATTTCAAATACAAACCCCGGCCTCTTTCAGATATGTTGTTTGTAGAAAAACTATTTATAAAAGCCTTTTATAAAATATACTATCAAACAACAATCTAAATAAAATAAAACTACTTTTAAAACCCCGGAGGCAACCGGCCAGGCCCGTAAGCCCAAATGAAAGCCACCCAGCCCTACCACCAAATCCTATTCTACCCAACCCTCTAACCTAAACCCTAATCCACCCATAGCTTTCCTCCACCCCGCCGCCACCCACCACACATGCACGCTGTGTGCCCCCCCGTATGGACCCGTTCAACACACATGCACCCCACGTACGTTACACGCTGCTAGCACCCACCCCGATCGATCGCTCGCCCCGCTAGCCGCCAAACAAGACGCCTCTCCTCTCCCACTCATGACGCCCTCTCCCCCTCCATCCCGATTCCAACCGCCTTCTCTCTTCCTCCGCCACCGCCTCTTCCTCGCCACCGCCAGCGGGACTCTCCATCGCCTCCTCCACCCACCCACTCCCCCGCGCGCTGCTCGCCATCTGAGCACCTCCCTGCCTCTGCCGTGCCCCTTCGCATCCTCTGCTACATGCGACCCCCGCCACCGCCGGTAGTTGGCCGCCTGCCGCTCCTTCCCTTTCGCCAGGCCGGTGTAGGCCGCCTCCTCCCCGATGTCTCGCAGCAGCTGTCGCCGACCTCATCGTCCTGGCCAGGCACCGCCGACCTAGCCTCTGCCTTGACGGCACCGGTTCCGCGCGTCCTTGACCGTGTTTGCCGCCTCCGCTGATCGTGCACCCTCGTCGTGCGAGCGCCTCCCCGCAGCACCGCCGGCCCCGTCGTGCTCCACCCGCGTCCAGGCCCCGTGCTCGCCTCCCTCGCTGGGCACCTCCCCTCCGGCCCGCATCCCGTCTGCCGCCGCGTTTCTGCTCGTGTTTGAGCCCGCACGCGCGTACATCCTCATCAGCACTGCCGCTTCTCTATCTGCTTCGCCTAGCTCGGGATGATGCCGTTTCGGCTCATGCTTGTCCGTGGATGGTGCCCTGCGGGGATTCTCTTTGCTCCGGCCCATGAACCATCTCGTGCGTGGCAGAATATGTTGTTTGCTGCTCTTTTTGCTAGTATGTTCTGATCCTGGAGTGATGGAGTGTTACCGAGGTGCTTCTGCCGACAAAGGCATGTTGGTACAGCTACCAGATCGGCTCATGACGCGGATGTGACGTTCCCGTGAAGAATTGTTCGATGCCACTCGGAGACCTAACCAGAACCAAGCCCGGCATCGACATTGAAGTCGGAACCCCAAGTATGCCGGCAAGGAACCTGAAGGCGGTGACGCTGGATTCAAAGCCCTCCATCACGGCATGCCATGATCTTCTAAATGGACGTCAAGTCGCGCGCTCTTCTTCTGGAATCCGAAGGCCTTTTCCCGAAGACCAATCCGAACCCCTCCGAGCACCAAGATCGTCGAACCCCAAGATCGTCCGAACCCAGATGTGTGATGCCCTTTCCAAGCCCCGTATTTTTATAATATATGATATAAAATTGTTGCATATTAAATTGTTCATCTCGCATGCATATCATGTGGGTTGGGGCATTATGCCGATTCACCTTATAATTAAATATGGGATCCATATGCGGGCAAATCTAGTCTTATATTGGTCTCATATAAAGTTGTGTAGCGAACCGGTGATATATTTTGCCATGTTAAGACAACATTTAAATTGCGGGGTAGTTAAATAACTTGAACCATCTGAATAATTGCCGGGGCCTCGGTTCCGCTTAATATGACCTAATCGCATCGCACCTTTGCCATGCCATACATCATACATGCATCATGCCCGATCTTCTGTCATAGTATTAAATAGTGCATCCGGTGTTTGTGCTAGTGTTTTTGCTTCTTCGCGGATAAGGCCGATGAGTTGATGCGAGTGTCGACCCGATCTTCGGATGAACCTTCGGCAATGTTTTTCAGGCGAGGACCTCCCCCTTTCTACCTATCTTACTTTTATAGTCTTTATTTCCTCCTATTGATATATTGCTATCTGTGTTGCGATGCTCTAGTTTTCGTACCCGCGATATCCCTTGCAGCCTTATATTGCCTTGGACACATCCTATTACCTGTTGTTTGGTAGATAGTTGGACTTGCGCGTCGTAGTCGCTTGCTCAAGTGCTGTTGCGTGTCGTCAAGTACCTCAGTTGTTGGAGTATTGCCGTATGTTTAATGTTGGAGTTGATCATGGCTTTAATTATTGTTTAATAACTAAAATTGAAGTAGGTAAATGCAGAGGCACAGGTGGGCAATAGATATTATTTGGTTGTTAACCGTCCACTTGTGTCCCGTAGGACCCCGAGTTCTTGACACCTGTTCCGAGATCTAGCGCGCTAACCACATGTGGGATGTATGGGCACCCTCGATTTAGTACCTGATTTCAAAGTACTGTACTGGGGGCCACAAGTAGTTTGGGGCTTTATTACTATTCTGTACTTATGCCATGCTTTACTGCTTTATTTAAATTGTGCGATGTACTGCACCTGTACTATTTAGGATCGGGACACGTTTTACAGTCGACAAGCCCGATCATCTTTTCGGGTTCCCGATCGTTCTGACCGTCCACCCAAACCCCGAGTCCGTCTCGGAGACCGGCCGACCGTTGCGGGTAGCTTAGTGGGGTGGCCCCATGTACTTGCTTTGGGTGCAGGAAGCGTCATGACTTAGGCCCCGCCGACATACCGATGGGTGTATGTTAACTGATCTGGCAAAAAGGGTCGAAGTGCGTGTGGATACTTTGGTGCACCCCTGCAGGGTTAAATCTTTTCGAAAAGCCGTGTCTGCGGTTATGGACGACTTGGAGCACAGTTCTCGATCATAGACAACTATAACTAAAGTTTACTGTTATAATTTGACTTGTATCCGATATGACTAGTAATCAGCTTCACTATAACGGAATGGCTAAATAAAAGTACCAACAACTGCTGGGTTTGGGATATCTCATGCTAATTGTATCTGACTAGTAAGTGTCGCAACTACAACGGAATGGTTAACTAAAACTGCCCACCGCTTATTAAATCAGGATGACTCATGCTATCTATACCTGACTAGTAATTGCTGCAATGATAACCGAATAAATAAAACTGCCAACTGTGTGAGTTCCTCGGTTGACTTTCTCGGTTGGTATCGAGGGGGAACACCAGGATGGGTATGTTTGGTGGTAGTATCAGGTTGGTTCCGAATAGGTCTTTCTTGCCCCTCTCTGATAGCCGCCAGTTGTATCGAGTCTCTATAGGTTGTTTAGTGCATGCTTTGCCAGATCCACCATACCTATGTAGGCGAGGACCGCCAATTCTAGCCTCGCCTGGTCTTGGCCTCAAGATCGACCGCTCTCTCTTTTTCCTTTGCCTTTTGCGGGCACCCCTTTTGTTTAGCAGGTTTTGAGATCGACGTTAGCGGGGTTACCCTTCCGGCTTGGCAGGGTTATGGACGCCATTGGTTATTCTTCGAGCTCTTAGCTCAATTTGCATCTTGTCCGCATTTCGGACGCTATATCGTTTTAAAGGTGATTTGGATCTTTGTATTGTATATCTGTATTCTTGACTCTTTGAGTCGCTGTTGTATATATATGTTTTGTGGGTTCCATCGAGGACTATTGTGTAATGATATTACTTCGTTTTCCACCCGCACGAAAGTGCCTGGTGGGCACCTTTGAATCGCTTCTATGCGGGTTTGGCGGGTTTCGCTAAAACTTGCATAGGGACGATTCTGAGGGTGTTGCAGAGTGGTATCAGAGCTCAGAAGTTGCGATACCCCACAAGTCCAGCCTGTAGGATAACCTAGCTAACGGCCGAAGTAGAGTGTCGAAACTATGTTTGCAAAATCGGTTGGATAGTTCTGATTAGGTCTGATTTTACTCCTTACCCCTCTGCTGCTCTCCTCTCACCTCTGCGTGTTTTGAATCCGCTTTCTTCTCTCTCTTCGAGTCCAGGATTTCTCGTGGTTGGGTTCCATCGTACCTTCAGGGTTTCGCTTCCTCCTTTGGTAACGGTGTTGCTACATCTGGTCTTCATGCTATCTGAGTGATCCTTTATCTGTGGTACCATTCTTTGTTCCTTGTTTGTGCCTTGCGGTGTTTTCCGACGCGACGACATCCTCTACGCCAGATCCGAGGCAGAGTCTGCATTACTCCTTTGTTCCGAACCTCGATTGTCAAGATCTTCAGTCTGATTCCGAGAATGGTTGCACCCTTTTCTACTGATTGTGCGGAGTAATAGTTTGGGTGCGTGATGGATTGGCCCCCATGCCGACTACCCCTTCTATTCGCTTTTGTACATTGAAGTGGATGAGAATGCATCGATTCTCTCTTTCTATCAAAGCTAGAGGTGGCTTTACTTGTTGATACCTCTACCATCGACCTTTTGTTTCCGGAGTGTTCTCTCGACGATCACGGACAACGACCTCTCGTTAGTGGTGTCGCGAGGATCTACACGATGCGAGAAGATTCAGATCGCCGCCCTTCTTCCCGGTACCATGAGGCGGATCTCGAGGGCGAAATCCATTGTTAGTGGTGTCGAATTGTGGCGCCCCGCAAAACCACTACTAGAAAATCGCGTTGTTTCTGTGCATTGCATCATCATGACCGCATGCTCATGTCATCATGCCACATTGCATTTGACCATCGTCATCATCATGCATATTAATTGCCAAAACTATTTTCTAAAGCCTATGTTGTTTTCTAAAAATAATCCCCTCTATTTCAAATACAAACCCCAGCCTCTTTCAGATATGTTGTTTGTCGAAAAACTATTTATAAAAGCCTTTTATAAAATATACTATCAAACAACAATATAAATAAAATAAAACTATTTTTAAAACCCCGGAGGCAACCGACCAGACCCGTAAGCCCAAATGAAAGCCACCCAGCCCTACCACCAAATCCTATTCTACCCAGCCCTCTAACCTAAACCCTAATCCACCCATAGCTTTCCTCCACCCCGCCGCCACCCACCACACATGCACGCTGTGTGCCCCCCCGTATGGACCCGTTCAACACACACGCACCCCACGTACGTTACACGCTGCTAGCACCCCACCCCGATCGATCGCCCTGGCCCCACCTGCCTTAGCCGCCACTTCGCTCCTCTCCTCTCCCACCTCGCGAACGCGCCTCTCCCCTCCCATCCCCGATTCCAACCGCCGCCGGCCGCTTCTCCCTCTGCCTCCGGCCACCGCCCGGCCTCTTTCCCCTCGCCTCATCGAGCGCCGCTGCCGGACGATCCGCCCCGCTCAATCCCTGTCCTCCTCCCTCGGCAGCCGCCCGACCTCGCCTCTGTCTCCTGCAGCGGAGCCAGGGCCGCCGTCGCGCGCTCTCCTCTATATCGCGAGCGCCCACCTCCGCTCGGGCCGCCGCCGCTAGGCCCCCTCCCTCTCGCGGTGCTCCACCCCCCTTCTCGAAGCCGCCACCGCCACGGACTCTCCGCCTCCTCCACCCACTCCCCAGCTGCTGCCATCCGAGCACCTCCACCTGCCGTGCCCCTTCGCATCCTCTGCTACATGCGACCCCCGCCACCGCCGGTAGTTGGCCGCCTGCCGCTCCTTCCCTTTCGCCAGGCCGGTGTAGGCCGCCTCCTCCCCGATGTCTCGGCGGTATCGCCGACCATCGCCGTCTGGCACCGCCGACCTAGCCTCTGCCTTGACGGCACCGGTTCCGCGCGTCCTTGACCGTGTTTGCCGCCTCCGCTGATCTTGCACCCTCGTCGTGCGAGCGCCTCCCCGCAGCACCGCCGGCCCCGTCGTGCTCCACCCGCGTCCAGGCCCCGTGCTCGCCTCCCTCGCTGGGCACCTCCCCTCCGGCCCGCATCCGTCTGCCGCGTTTCGCTCGTGTTTGAGCCGCCACGCGTACATCCTCATCAAGACCGCCGCTTCTCTATCTCGCCGCCTAGCTCGGGATGATGCCGTTTTGGCTCATGCTTGTCCGTGGATGGTGCCTGCGATTCTCTTTTGGCCCATGAACCATCTCGTGCGTGGCAGAATATGTTGTTTGCTGCTCTTTTTGCTAGTATGTTCTGATCCTGGAGTGATGGAGTGTTACCGAGGTGCTTCTGCCGACAAAGGCATGTTGGTACAGCTACCAGATCGGCTCATGACGCGGATGTGATGTTCCTGTGAAGAATTGTTCGATGCCACTCGGAGACCTAACCAGAACCAAGCCCGACATCGACATTGAAGTCGGAACCCCAAGTATGCCGGCAAGGAACCTGAAGGCGGTGACGCTGGATTCAAAGCCCTCCATCACGGCATGCCGTGATCTTCTAAATGGACGTCAAGTCGCGCGCTCTTCTTCTGGAATCCGAAGGCCTTTTCCCGAAGACCAATCCGAACCCCTCCGAGCACCAAGATCGTCGAACCCCAAGATCGTCCGAACCCAGATGTGTGATTCCCTTTCCAAGCCCCGTATTTTTATAATATATGATATAAAATTGTTGCATATTAAATTGTTCATCTCGCATGCATATCATGTGGGTTGGGGCATTATGCCGATTCACCTTATAATTAAATATGGGATCCATATGCGGGCAAATCTAGTCTTATATTGGTCTCATATAAAGTTGTGTAGCGAACCGGTGATATATTTTGCCATGTTAAGACAACATTTAAATTGCGGGGTAGTTAAATAACTTGAACCATCTGAATAATTGCCGGGGCCTCGGTTCCGCTTAATATGACCTAATCGCATCGCACCTTTGCCATGCCATACACCATACATGCATCATGCCCGATCTTCTGTCATAGTATTAAATAGTGCATCCGGTGTTTGTGCTAGTGTTTTTGCTTCTTCGCGGATAAGGCCGATGAGTTGATGCGAGTGTCGACCCGATCTTCGGATGAACCTTCGGCAATGTTTTTCAGGCGAGCACCTCCCCCTTTCTACCTATCTTACTTTTATAGTATTTATTTCCTCCTGTTGATCTATTGCTATCTGTGTTGCGATGCTCTAGTTTTCGTACCCGCGATATCCCTTGCAGCCTTATATTGCCTTGGACACATCCTATTACCTGTTGTTTGGTAGATAGTTGGACTTGCGCGTCATAGTCGCTTGCTCAAGTGCTGTTGTGTGTCGTCAAGTACCTCAGTTGTTGGAGTATTGCCGTATGTTTAATGTTGGAGTTGATCATGGCTTTAATTATTGTTTAATAACTAAAATTGAAGTAGGTAAATGCAGAGGCACAGGTGGGCAATAGATGTTATTTGGTTGTTAACCGTCCACTTGTGTCCGTGGGACCCCGAGTTCTTGACACCTGTTAGATCGAGCGCTAACAACATGTGGGATGTATGGGCACCCCATCGATTTAGTACCGATTTCAAAATCTTGTCTTGGGCCCACAAGTAGTTTGGGGCTTTATTACTATTCTGTACTTATGCCATGCTTTACTGCTTTATTTAAATTGTGCGATGTACTGCACCTGTACTATTTAGGATCGGGACACGTTTTCGCTGTATCGACAAGCCCAGTCATCTTTTCGGGTTCCCAGTCGTTTACAGCCGTCCACCCAAACCCTGAGTCCGTCTCGGAGACCGTCCGACTTTGTTGCGGGTAGCTTAGTGGGGTGGCCCCCATGTACTTGCTTTGGTGCAGGAACGCGTCATGACTTAGGCCCGACATACCGATGGGTGTATGTTAACGATCGGCAAAAGGGTCAAGTGCGTGTGGATACTTTGGTGCACCCTAGGTTAAATCTTTTCGAAAGCCGTGTCGCGGTTATGGACGACTTGGAGCACAGTTCTCGATCATAGACAACTATAACTAAAGTTCTTTGTTATAATTTGACTTGTATCCGATATGACTAGTAATCAGCTTCACTACAACGGAATGGCTAAATAAAAGTACCAACAACCTTTGGGTTTGGGATATCTCATGCTAATTGTATCGACTAGTAAGTGTCGCAACTTCTAACGGAATGGTTAACTAAAACTGCCTTTGCTTATTAAATCGGGATGACTCATGCTATCTATACCGACTAGTAATTGCTGCAACGATAACCGAATAAATAAACTGCCAACGTGTGAGTTCTCGGTTGACTTTCTCGGTTGGTATCGAGGGGGAACACCAGGATGGGTATGTTTGGTGGTAGTATCAGGTTGGTTCCGAATAGGTCTTTCTTGCCCCTCTCTGATAGCCGCCAGTTGTATCGAGTCTCTATAGGTTGTTTAGTGCATCTTTGCTGCGCTTGATCCACCATACCTATGTAGGCGAGGACGCGAATTATAGCCTCGCCGTGTCTTGGCCTCGATCGACCGCTCTCTCTTTTCCTTTGCCCTTTCGGCACCCTTTTGTTTAAGCAGGTTTTGAGATCGACGTTAGCGGGGTTACCCTTCCGGCTTGGCTCAAGGTGTTATGGACGCCATTGGTTATTCTTCAGGGCTCTTAGCTCAATTTGCATCTTGTCCGTACTCGGACGCTATATCGTTTTAAAGGTGATTTGGATCTTTGTATTGTATATCTGTATTCTTGACTCTTTGAGTCGCTGTTGTATATATATGTTTTGTGGGTTCCATCGAGGACTATTGTGTAATGATATTACTTCGTTTTCCACCTGCACGAAAGTGCCTGGTGGACACCTTTGAATCGCTTCTATGCGGGTTTGGCGGGTTTCGCTAAAACTTGCATAGGGCCGATTCTGAGGGTGTTGCACTCCGTTTGTGAGTTTTGTCAACAAGGAAAACATGTTCGTTTACCATTTGCGCATTCTACTTCTCATAGTACTTATCCCTTTGAACTTTTGCACTGTGATCTATGGACCTCTCCAACTGTGAGTCTCTCCGGTTTCAAATACTACTTAGTTATTTTAGATGATTTTACACACTTCGTTTGGACTTTTCCACTTCGCAACAAATCTGATGTCCACTCACTTTTTATCAACTTTAAAACCTATGTTAACACACACTTCTTTTTACCCATAAAATTTATCCAATGTGACAATGGAAAAGAATTTAACAACTTTGCAAACCGTAATTTCTTTCTCCAACATAGCATTCTCCTTCGTTTCTCTTGCCCTTACACTTCCCCACAAAATGACAAGGCTGAGCGATCACTCCGCACCATCAATGACATAGTTCGCACACTCCTTATTCAATCATCTACGCCCTCCATGTTTTGGGATGAAGCTCTTAGAACCGCAACCTATCTTCTCAATATTCGACCATCTAGCACTAATCCAAACACCACACCTTTCTACTCCCTTTTTCTCTCTCACCCAAACTACACTGAGCTTCGCGTTTTTGGTTGCCTTTGCTTTCCCAATGTCTATGCAACTTCCCCAAACAAACTCTCTCCACGTTCCCTTCCTTGTGTCTTCCTAGGTTATTCAGATGAACACAAAGGCTACCGGTGTTTTGATGTTGTGACCGGTCACATTCACATCTCTAGGCATGTCACTTTCGATGAAAACACCTTTCCTTTCGCCACTAGAACCCCTACATCTCCTCCCACCACATCCACCCCTCGCCCAGCCAATTCCATAAAACCTCACTTTTTCGTTCCTAACCTGCCCTACAACCCTGCCACGGCTGCCTACTATCCTGCCTCGACCAATACCGCTACCGATTCTCCTGCCACGGTAGTCCCTAACCCTGCCCCGGCCGACTCGGCTGCCCCGACAGCCCCATCAGCACCCGTGTCTCGACCACCCATAACCCAGGTTTACGCTCGCCGCCCCAAAACTCCTGCCCTCGACAATCAAACTACCCAATCCTCTGCCCCTCATGCTGCTGCGTCCTCCTCCTCCGCTGCGCCGGATGCAGCAGCTCCTCCTTCACATGCCGTTCCCATTATCGCACCTACCAACGACCATTCCATGCGCACACGTGCCAAGTCTGGTTTTCAACTTCCTAAAACACGCCTCAATATTCATGCTTCTCCAACTCTCTCACCTCTTCCCAAAACATACAAATCTGCTCTTCTTGATCCGAACTGGTCCGCTGCCATGCGCGATGAGTTTCAAGCACTCCAATCCAATAACACATGGCAACTTGTTCCCCGACCTCCTAATGCAAATGTTGTTTCTGGAAAGTGTCTGTTCCATCAAAATTTTCATTCTGATGGCACTCTCTCTCGGTATAAAGCGCGTTGGGTTTGTCGTGGGTTCTCTCAACAACACGGTGTCGATTACGACGAAACTTTCTCTCCAGTAGTTAAACCTAGCACCATCCGAACCATTCTTAGTCTTGATGTTTCCTCTTCCTGGCCCATTCATCAACTCGATGTAAAGAATGCTTTCCTCCATGGTTCCTTAAACGAAGTCGTCTATTCTCAACAACCTTCCGGTTTCGAAGATTCTTCTTTTCCTGATCACGTTTGCCTTCTCCAAAAATCTCTCTATGGCCTCAAACAAGCACCCCGGGCCTGGTTTCAACGCTTTTCTACCTTTATTCAAACTATAGGATTCATTCCCTCTCGTTCTGACTACTCTCTTTTTGTTTACCACTCTCACACCCAGGTTGCATATCTCCTACTTTATGTTGATGATATAGTTCTCACTGCCTCCTCCACAACTTTTCTCACTCATATTATTTCTCTCCTACAAACTGAATTCTCTATGACTGATCTAGGTTTCCTTCATCACTTCTTAGGTATAGCTGTCACTCGTGATTCTTCTGATCTTTTTCTCTCTCAACGTCAGTACTATGTTGTTCTCCTAACTAGGGCTGGAATGTTAGATTGTCAACCATCCCGTACACCTGTAGATACTTCTTCTAAATTTTCCTTGGATGGTGATATTTTCCTGATCCGACTCTATACCGTAGCTTAACTGGAGCCCTTCAGTATCTCACCATTACACGTATAGAAATATCATATGCTGTCCAGCAAGCTTGTCTTTACATGCATGATCCAAGAGTCCCGTATTTTAACCATGTCAAACGCATACTTAGATATCTCAAATGTACATTAGATCATAGTTTGCATATCAATCACTCATCACCCACATCACTGACAGCATATTCCGATGCAGACTGGGCTGGTTGTCCAGACACTCGTCGATCCACTTCAGGATACTGTGTTTTTCTTGGCAAAAATTTAATTTCTTGGTCTTGAGCGTCGACTTCGGTTTTCGCTTCGTCCGCAGAGGCTGAGTACCGTGTTGTTGCTCACGCAGTTGCTGAAACAGTTTGGTTGCGTCAGTTACTTGTTGAGTTACATCGACCTATTGGTCAGGCCACAGTGGTATATTGTGATAACATTTCAGCTGTTTACATGTCTGGAAACCCAGTTCAGCATCGGCGGACAAAGCATATCGAGATTGACATCCATTTTGTTCGAGAGAAGGTCGCTTTGGGAGAAGTGCGTGTTCTTCATGTACCTTCTACGGCCCAGTTTGCAGATATTTTTACCAAAGGACTTGCTACTACACTATTTACAGAGATTCGTTTCAGTCTCAACGTTGTCGAGTCCACGTTGAGACTGCGGGGGGATGTTAGAATATATTTACTTGCATATCAAGCGCTGCACCTCCTCCCCCCCCCCTCCTATATAAATCATTGTATTCTCTCATTGTAAAATTATCAATTATTATTATTATCACAAATTTACAGTAAGCAGCAGAAAATAAACAAAAGAAACACTGGAATACTACACGGCAAAGGAATAAATGCAAAGCTATATTTTTTGTGTTTGTTGCTTTTTTCGATTCTAGCAAATGGTCTTTAGGCTATATCATCACCGAAGAGGCATAAACCTATGTTGCTATATCAGTCCCTTTGACGTCAGGCACCCAATGTCACTCCTCGCTAACGAATCCATAAATGTGCACTACACAGCAGGCCTCTAGAGAGAATAATTAAGATATGTTCACGAATAATCAAACAACCAAGAAGATAGTGCGTTTCTTGCATCTGGACCTCATTTTGATACAGCAGGGCATTTAAAACTCTTGCTTAAACATGATATGTTACCAAAAAAATGAATGTGACAGCTATAAGCTTACTATAAAACTAAATAAGAAAATAAACACAGGAGACAAAGTTCAAAGGGAAGATTTCTAACACGTCCGTGATGCCAAAGGCACCACAAGCATTGACTGTTGCATATCTTTCATAGCTATATACTCTGTTCTAATAATGCTGCTTTTCACTATTTGTTAGGTGGCTACATCCACGACTAAAGCTAAGCATAAGATTCCATTCAATCTGTAAGCCTGACATTTACTAGCGACAAGCTTCAGTAACTTCAGATATGGCTCTGTCTGGTAATATCATGGATTATCATTTGAAAGCATGATTGAGCAATTACTTCTATGATAAGATCAAGTGTCTAGTAGATCATCTTCTCTTTCTTCGCTTCTTGAATTTGAAAGAGAGCAAGATTGACTTTTTCAGAACTTAGAAGTTAGAACAGAAGCTGAAGTAATATCTTACACTTCACCTACCAATTGAATATACTAGATCAAATCACTTAAAGTTTGGTGCAGGAAATCAGAGTTTGACTGAAGTATTAATTACGCTGGATTCACAAGGGAACCAAACAGCATTAGCTGAATTGTCCAAAACAGTTTTGTGAGTGCAATGTGTCCTGTTCTATCAAAAATACAAACAAGAAGTTGTTGCAATAAAATAAATAGAAGGCACAACGACAATAAAAAATATCAAAAGGAAAAATAGTATGAACAGAAGGGAAAAAAGCATGACACCTTCTTCACCAAGAACCTATGTTCCTCTTTTACTGGAAAAGCAATTCTAATTTGGCACCCTAGCGGATCATTTCCTCAACTAATAAAATTGGGAATTGAATGGTATTCAGTATTCACGAAATGTACCAAAATGATATGAAGGGTTTTCTTCATCTGATAAAGCATAAGAATCGCGGGTGGGGAAAGGTCCTTCTTGCCTTCGTATGCTCATCCTGTGTGATCTGGAACTGTATGCTTAACTCCTTGTATAATATGGCCCTCCAATGTTAGCTGTCAGTAGAACAACACAAGCAAACACTGCCTAGCCTGCCCAATGGAGTACCAGTAGTCTCCATAAATTCAAGCAAACTTGTTTTATTTGTTTTTATATTCACCCACTCACCGGCATATGTCTTCCACAGTATGAGTAATCGACATGTCCTATGTCGACGACTAAGGTAACACATGTGGGAGAGAAAGGAGCAAATAGGCTAGCCCTTGTTATTTCATTAGGCCCGCACTACTTGCATGTAAACTTATCAAGCTAGTTCTTCGTGAAGCTTGACATTGCGAAGGCATTTGACTCTGTCAATTGGTCTTATCTGCTGCCGGTTATGAAGCACATGGGATCTGGACAGAGATGGCGCAATCTAATATCCATTATCCTGTCCTCTTCTTCTTTCCGAGTGTTGTTAAATGGAATTCCAGGCACTCCTTTTTTCCATCTGAGAGGGCTAAGGCAAGGGGACCCATTGTCTCCCATGCTATTCATTCTTGCCCTTGAGCCGCTGCAAGTTCTTTTCGAGAGAGCCACCAATGACAAAATCCTATCACCGCTAAGGCTGAAAGCGGCCAGACTAAGAGCTAGTTTCTACGCCGATGATGCAGCTCTGTTTGTCAACCCAATCCGTGAAGATATTGACGCAGTTAAAAGGATCCTGCAGCTATTTGGGGACGCATCTGGGTTGAGAACCAGTTTTGAGAAGTGTGTGGCTTATCCGGTGGCATGTGAGGGGTATGACCTGCAGGATGTATTACGGAATTTCCAGGGAAGGCAAGGCAATTTTCCATGTCAATACTTGGGCTTGCCTTTGGGCTGCAGAAAACCAAAAAAGATTGTGGTGCAACCGTTGTTTGATCGAGCAGTGGGAAGGCTAAAAGGGTGGAAGGGGAAGCTGATGTCTCGTAAAGGCAGACTTGCTCTGTTAAACAGTGTGATCGCGGCCATTGCCACATATTTCCTAACCGTTTTCCCAGCTGAGCCATGGATGGTAAAGAAATTTGACAAGTTAAGAAGAAATTTCCTATGGAATCATGACGAAGATGCAAATGGAGGAAAGTTCCTAGTGGGGTGGAAGAAAATATGTGCACCACTTGTTTATGGAGGTCTGGGGATAAAAGATTTATTCAGATTCAGCAGAGCACTAAGGCTACAATGGGAATGGTCCAGATGGAAGGAGCAAACAAGGCCATGGATTAGCACCAAAACTCCATGTGATAGCTCTGACAAAGCTCTGTTCGCGGCATGCAAAAAAAGTACACTGGGCGATGGTCAGACGGCTCGGTTTTGGCATGATAGATGGTTGGATGGTGACGCCCCAATCTGATGTGGCTCCTCTGGTCTACAAGCTGGCTGTGAGAAAGCAATTGTCAATCAAGGAAGGCACGGCCAATAGGAGGTGGATGCGAGGGATTAGCAAGATGAGCCCCGCAGAGCAGTTTGCCTCCTTATGGAATAGACTGAAACAGGTTCAGCTCAGTAGCGGAAGAGACGACATTAGATGGACTATGACTGGGGATGGACAATACTCTGCAAGCTCTGCTTATCAAGCGCAGTTTCTTGGTCGAATTTCTCAGCCAATTCTAAGGAGCACCTGGCAAGTGAAGGCTGAAGGGAAGGTTCAGTTTTTTCTTTGGTTATTGCTGCAAAATAGGAACTGGACCTGGACTGCCGAGCGATTGCGCTCAAGAAGAAGGCTCACTCACAATACCCTTAGTTTGAAACGACAACTCACTTAGCGCTTCACTGTTCTTATGCGGAGGAGGTTTGGAGCTTGTTCCAAGCATCAAACCCAGAGGCGGTGCGCATCGCTGCAGCAGCCAAAACCCTTAGGGGTTGGTGGAGGAGGTCACAGAAGATGAAGAAGAAAGGCAAGCAGCAAAAGAAGGACCGCTCGGCGTCGCCGTATATTGCTTGGCATATTTGGAAAGAGCGCGGAAGAAGGATTTTTGAGGATGAGGCAATGCCTCCTTTAGCGTTGGCTAGCTTGATTCGAGCTCATTCAGAGCTCCTAACACTGGCCACGAGTGTTTCTGCTGTATAGTTTCGTTCGTTATAGTTTATTTTTCTGATGCTTGAGTACACCTTTGACGGTGATGAGTTGTAAACTGTAACCTGTGATTCTTCTCTCCTACTTAATACAATGGCAGAGCTCCTGCTGCTTACCGTCAACAAAAAGTTCACAATAAATGAATAACTGCTTAATCTCCTTCTCACTTCAGCTTTTTTACTTGGCACGTGCAATTCTTAAATTCCAATGGCCATACATTTTATCCATATTATGTCCATACACATGAGTATTCAAACCAACGATCTTATTCCTTTATTACTACTGATACATATAGTACATGCTCTAAATTATCCAATTAGACATTGGACGGCAGAAATGGGTAGTCAGTGTATCCAATAACTGGATCAGAGATGTAGAAAGTATCCCTATTGTACTTGTTGAGAGGAGCATCTATCTCGAACCTCCGGGGCAGGTCAGGATTGGATAAAAACAAGCGCCCGTATGCAACCAGATCAGCATAGCCATCAGCAATTGCCTTATTTCCATCATCCCTACCGTATCCACCAGCTACAATAAATGTTCCCTTAAAAGCATCCCTTATGGGGCGAAGACTATGGGGAGTTTCAAACTTTTCACCAATATTCACCATCCGTGGTTCCACCATGTGGCAATAGAGAATTCCAAATTTGTTCAGTGCATGTGCCATGTATAGGCCTAGAGCTTCTGGGTTTGAGTCTGATGCATTTGAGTAACTTGCAAAGGGTGAGAGCCTTATCCCAACCTTATCAGCTCCAATTTCATCAACTACGGCTTGGACTACTTCCAGCGCAAAACGGCAACGATTCTCTAAGCTCCCACCATATTTGTCAGTGCGATCATTGACTTGGTCCTTTAAGAACTGATCAATCAAATAACCATGAGCTCCATGAATTTCAACACCATCAAATCCTACACACCAAGGCAATGAGGTTAGAAATCCCCTTTCTCCGGGAGTCAGGACAATGTTGAATAAATCAGTAGGTATTTGTTAGACACTTGAGACAAACATTCATTTGAAACTTCGTATGCTAATTTTATCAAGATACTAATTTGGATGAATGATAAATCTCTAACTGGTATGCTGTTAGCACGTTCTTAACATTTGGAGCGCAAAATGAGAGAAGAATTGTGACTTACCAGCTTCAATTGCATTTCTAGCGGCAACCCTGAAATCATCAATGATCGAAGGGATTTCATCAGTCTCTAGTCTCCGAGGAGTTGAAAACGTAGCCACATCTATGCCGTTCGCTCTCACTACAGGTTTGACTGGCTTATCGGTGCTCGAAATTGGAGCCTGCCCATTAGGCTGAAAAGCTGCAAAGCGATAACGAACATCTGTTAGTGAGATAAAAGCAGGACTACATGAATGTCTATGGGGTTACTAATTCCTTTCCATTTACAACAATTATCAGGTACTCATGTGGCCATAAAACCATGAATAACTGTACAGAATGTTCATGAATAATAGCAAAAGATGTTGCTGAGCTGAGCCGAAAGTCTAAAATCTATTTGAGGCAATCCTGTTTGCGGAATAGTTACGATTACATTCAGTTTGAGGATAAGATTATATTAGAGCTAGTAAACTTACTATGATTAGAGACTCTTCCTACATGCCAAATCTGACAGAAAAATATTCCTCCTTTCCCACGAACCCCGCTCACGATCGGCTTCCATGCTTCTACCTGCTTCTTTGTCCAAATGCCAGGAGTATCTTTGTACCTTGAATGCATACACGGTAACATGAAACTTGTCATCTTTACAAATGATAAAATTGTGAAGAAGAAATTGAACATTAGTATGAGATTTAAAGAAGCCACAGCCTAAGGGTATGGCATACACACCCTTGAGCGGTGTCTGAAACTCCAGTGGCCTCAGCAATCAAAAGGCCTCCTTTAGTTGTTCTCTGTTGATAGTACTGTATAGCATGAGGCTGAGGAACATTTCCGAAGGATCGCTCCCTTGTCAGTGGTGCAAGAACGACCCTAAACAGAAAATGAGAGCTCTCAGGAACAAGTGGATCATCAAGTAAAGAAGAGTGACAGAATTTATTAAACTGATTTTTCAGGAACAAATTTGTAGGCAGAAACGAACAAAATTCAGGCGCACAAGCCGTACCATTAAATATCATATTCCGCATCGAATTATTTGGACTCCTTTAGGTATTTTTAAGTTTTGTTTGCAATTCTTGACCATGCATTCCAAGTGGCGTGGAACCGTTTGGGTATAACTCTTACAAATAGCGTATGTTCATCGAACAATTGTACAGTAATGATAGATGACTTGAGTTAACAATAACAAACTCTGCTATTCTTCCAGAAAACATCAACGTTGTACTGAAACATCTCCTTCACATACTTTTTTTTTTCTTTTTTCGGTCATAGGTTGTGGTAGATGATGGAGAAGATGGTTACAAGATGACATTGTGTCTGTATATTTGTGTAACCCGATGTGTTTGGCCGTGATGTCTGGCATAGTTTGTAACAATGTTATGGTTGTGAGCATCTGAGGAGGATGCACGGGGCAAGAGGCATTGCCTTCCTTTTCCTAAGAAAATCTCCTACACATATCAAAATGCGTAATGCAGGTAAATTCCCATAGTTTGCAATTGCAACAAGCCCACTGAAACCTTAGTTTCAGAATAAGATCTGATCATTGTTCTCCGTCCACCAATCATCTTGGGGGTCAAAACAGTGAACCAAATTTGGTTCTTGATGGTAAAACAAGATGCAAACAACAGTGCATCAGCATCTAATCTACTAATAAAAAGCAGGAGAGCAAAACATCCACACGAAAATAAGGATGAGGAAACCATCTTTTTTTCCATTCTTTCTTATGTAGTCTATCTATGTCCTGTATCGATCTTCCATATTTGGCGAGTTAAAAAAAAACTTCATTGTTTTAGAAAATTAGCGATACTTTGCTTGGCGGCTCTCTCACCCAAATTGGTTGCTCTGCTGCACAAATCCCCTATTGGGATTTCCGTACCAAGAAAAAAAAAAGGAGAGATTGGGCGAACAAGAGGCGGACCTGTGGGAGAGCTCAAATCTCCCCATCTTGTAGGGGGCGAGGAGGGGGATTGCGCCGGCAGCGTCGCCCATCTTCTTTCCTGCCTTCTTTGATCTCCTTCTCTCCTGCTCTTTGGTACTGGTTACTGGAACTAAACTATGGCACCCTCCTCCATTTATGCTACGAAGCGGCAGTACAGAAAAGACCAAAGTGTCATTGTCTTACAGTACTAGTATTTTTACGATTTTCTTTGTGAAGTTAATACTCCTGACCGTCGGAGGGCCTGGTTCAGTGAACCTGGCACGGCTGCTGAGGTTTGCTTGCAAGATCATTCAGTTGAGAGAGAAATCAGAGTCAACGAGAGGCCCATCTTGTTGACTTGTTGAGGTCACTGCTGCAGTCATGCTCATGCAGATGCGGTAGAGAAAAGTGAAATCTGCATCTCATTTTCTGTCGAGGACTTCATCCGTGCTCCGCCCGTCGGCCATCTCCATCCGTGCTTCGCCCGTCGGCCAACTCCAACGATCCCCTGCATTTCGGACAGGCCATTTGACCCGGTCTGTTTGCGGGGCGGTGTGGACAGGCCTTGGGACAGGGTCCGCTTGAGTGGCCGGTGCACCCAAAAGTGACACCTCTATATTTATTCGATTCTTTTTTCATAGGGCCAACTAAACCAAATTCAAAAAAAAAGGCTAGTAGAGTATCAAATTGAAGCAATTTAAAGGACCGGTGGAGTACGAAATCAGGACACATTGTTCATACATGCACGCAAACATAGATAAATGATGAATCTATGCATCTCGCTTATAGATCATCTTCCTCTTCTTCTCGAACAAACTCCGTTGAATTGAGTTCATCTCGGAGGGATCTGCAGTCATGATGCGGTTTTCTTCGGCAAGTCACTGGAGCTCTACATTCTCCTTTCTTTCACGGGCGTTGATCTCTTCTATCTGAAGACGCTTCGATTGAATTTCGTAGTAGTTCTTCGCCGCATCTTCTCTCTCCTTTGTGTTTCCTCTCTTCCCTCTTGTCGATGGACACCTCCTTGTCGGTGATCAGTTCTTTCAACATCTCCTGGATGGCAACTGACGAAGCTTCACACTTGAGGTCTAGCTTGGAGCTGTTCATCCCTCTCGTCCTCTTGGTTGTCGGCCCTTCCTCGTCGATGATGATTCCGGCGCCTTCTCCCTTTGCACTTCCCTCATAGAGCTCTTTTCACTTCTTGCAATCTTTGAGCTTCGTCCAACAATGTCCCAACGTGGTCTTGAAGTGCTCCAATGCTTTCCACACCTAAACCAACAAGTTTAAGTTCATGTTTGAATGCAAAACTTGTATGAATGAGAACATATAGATATGATATGTATAGGAACATACCATAGTACTTTAATTCCAAAGAAACATCGGCGCCTAGACCCGCACGAATTCCGAGGCATGTGGTGGCTCTGAGGTGAGTTTCCTCCGGCCTTTGCCGGCTCCACTCCGACGTCGTGCCCACTCTCATGGATTCTACGGTTGGTAGTTGGCAGTTCACCTACACGGGTGCAAGCTCTGGTGGTAAGTTTGTTGAAGGCTCTCTGATTCTTTCTTCGGATGATTGGCTGGTGCTTCTAAATGCCAAAGGCTTGCCTTTGGATGGAAAGATTATCAAAAATGGGGAGAAGATCTTGACTGGATCTGTGGTGAGGTTCCCCTATCACCTGGCTAGAGCTAATGATGTCTTGATCTCTCTGGATGGTTTCTTTGGTAGATCTCCTTCTCTAGATGGATCAGATAAAGATTTCTCTCTGAGGTGGCATGCTCTCTATTTCTCCCTTGACAAACAATTTCCAGGGTTTCTAATCTTGAATTCTCGTGCAAAAAGATTGGTTCTTCTCAATCAAAATGAAGTGGTAATCGATGCTAGATATTTGCTTAAGGATGAAAAAATGTGGAAGGGGCAGAGATGGAATTGCCAGTTTTAAAAATCAGTGTTGGTGCTCAAATTATTTCCAATTTGTCCAAGAGCATTCCAAAATGCTCCAAGATAAACAAGGATTTTGTCATGGGTAAGATCTCTTCAAAAGCTTCCAAAATTGACATGCCTGCGGATATGATGGAAGTTAAGACTGAATCTATTGATCATGTTAAGAAAGAGTCTCCTAACCCCTGTGCTTCTGAACAAGTTCAATTTGATCCTACTCTATCTGGTACAATTTCATTGGATTTCAATGTTAGAAATTTTTTTGACAGTGATATTCTTTCTAAATTTGGTCATTCAGTCAATTTTCGTCCTGGTTTTCGTAGAAGGCCCTTTTTCATGGTTTGCTCTTTTGGCAGAGCTAATTTCAAACTTGATGTTCATACTATGGGTATTGCTCTGCAATCTTGCTTTGGAGGATCTGCTGCTCTCTTCCAAGTTAGACTTCTTCAGGACAGAACTTTTAGATTTATAGTTGCTTCCAGGGCGGTTGGATTTGAAATTTACAATTCTTCAAAATTTTCTTCTGAACATTTTATTATGTTCATTAATCTCTGGGGTGATGGTGGGCCTAATTGGCAGGCGGAAGAAAGTAAATTTTATCGCGAGGAAGATCTTGCTTGGAAAACGGTCACGACCAAAAAATCCGTGGCACGAAATTCTGGTCAGACCTCAGGTGCTAGCCGTTTGGGAATTAAGTCTATCTTTGACCGTTTAAAATTTCCTTTACCACCACCAGAATCACCGGTCAACCGTCAAGTTAATTCGGTGGTTTCTATTGATTTTAAGACAAATCACTCCAGGTCTTTCGCTGATGCTATCATTATTGGTACTTCTAGACAAAAGGACCTGATTGCCGATTCTCCCGCGCGCGTGAAATCGGGCTCATTAACACTGCCTGGGATCCTTCCATTTATGCGTTTCCCCTCCTTCCAAAAAAGGGAATGGACCAATGATTATTTCCTTTCTTGGTTTAAGGCCTGACCCAATTCGAAAATTCAGCCCCAAGTCTTCTCCTGTCTAAATGACTTCTTCATTTCTGGCCACTCTTCCACTGTTGCAACAGTTGCAGAGCACCCCGTCTCCTCAACTCCCCCGCCTCAATAAACCCCAACTTCTCCTCCCATGGCAAGACCTCTTCGCTGGTGGTGAGTGAGACAATGGCGAATATTCCCATCGACCCTGCACCTTTTTTGCCTCGGGGCTTTGAGATTATGCAGGTTGAAGGCTAGGTGGGGCTTCGAAGGGTGGTGGTTCCTCGCCGTCAGTGTCAGAATGAACATTATTCCATTGCCTCAATTCATCCTCTGCCTCCCGGCCTTGCCCCCTTCCTAAATATTCATGATGTGCTTCTGGATTTCCATCATAATGAGGCCAGAGTTGGTTTTGGTGAAGTTAATGCCTGCCCTTTTGGTGCGGCTTATGTACAGTTCACCCATGTTAGTGACAGAGACAGACTGGTTAGGGATAGTCCCATTGCTTTTCAAGATGTGCATGTCTCCTTTGTCAAGAATAACGAGGGGATTAATTGGCGTCGAGTTCAATTTAATAATGAATGTTGGGTTATGCTTGTCGCCCCCCCTGGACCATATGAACACAGTGGACCTCAATGCTATTCTTAATGGCATTGGCAAGATGTTGTTGTGGGAAAGGGATCCTGAAAACAAAGGCAAAATCCTTGCTAAGGTGAGAGTGACTGACCTGGCTGACATTCTCAAGAGTGTCAGAATGACACTTGGAGACAGTGAAGACTCTGAATCTTGGACTTTTTCAGTTGAGATCCTACTCAGCAACCTTCTTGGAGGGGTGCCACCAGATGAAGACCCTGCTCCTGATGACGGGGAGGACCCACACCTTGTCCCTGTTGTGGCTGATCCTTTTGTCCCCCACCACCTCCAACTCCTCCTCCACAAGATGACAATGCTGGCGAGTGGTACCAGTGGGTGGTGCAATATGTTGCCCAAAATGTGATTGCTGGACCCATTCAAGAGGATGGTGAAGAACTTCAACCAGAAAATCTCCATTCCCCTCCCCATGTTGTCCATAGTGGGATAACTAACTCCTCCCCTGAGCAGGCAGTAGACCTTGCTGTTATCCAGCCTGCTAATTCCAGTGAACAGGAGGTGAACCAAGCCCCCACTTCTCGCCAGGAACTTGCTGGAGATCAGTTGCAAGATGTTGGTATTGGAGATGGCCTGCTCAGTATTCTTGATGCATATGCTGATTCTGATGAAAATGGTTCCATCCCTGCTGATTCTGATGAAAATGGTTCCATCCCTGCTGATTCAGACAATGTGGATGGGGATGGTGATTTCTTGATGGAGGACACCAACTTGCTTGAACCAAATGAGGCTCACCTCCAGATTTGAACGGCCTACACCCACTTTATGGAAACTCCTGATCTTTTTGCAGCAAAGTTCAGGTTCTCTCAACAGGGCCTAGAAATTTGGGACAGATTCTTTGCTCCACACATTCAGTGTCATTCTTCTTCTCAAAAGAGGGCAAAATTTGAGATTCATGTAAGTTGGTTTAACTTCATTACTCTTATGCTTATCACTCCTGAGAAATTTAATTGGGCAAAGAACTTTCTTTCTTCACCTCTTTGGGAGATTATCAAAGAGCCTATTGCAAGTGAATCTACAATTTATTTCTTGGTTCCTGTGAAATGTGTTACTCGGTCTGCCCCTATATGTGTTCAGGATTCTCTGGATCCTGGCTCTCCTGAGATAACCCCCTCTGCTCCATCAAAGAAAAGGAGAGGTGCATGTCCTATTGTTGAGACTGAGATGAGAAGAAGTCCCAGAATTGTTGAAATTAATGGTGGTTTCAAAATCCATACCAATTGCTCTAATATTAATTGTCTATCCTGTCATGCTGAATCTCCAACTCTTGGCACTAAGGTGGTTAAAAACCTGGCTATTAATTTTTGTAAGGTGGCTGAGGAGAACCTTGACACAAAGCTGCAGAAGAAGGGCAAGATTGCTGACAAGACAGTAAGGCCACCTGGTGCAACCAAAAGGTCTACTGGAGTTGCTTCTAGTTCCAGTCAGGGGGATAAGAAGAAGAAGGAGGCTGCTGGGCCCTGTGGGCAGCATGCCAAAAAGAAGATGAACAAATAAGTTTCCAATGTTAGGAAAACTTTGCTTTTGGGTTGTCAACCTTGGATTTGTGATCCAATGGATTGTCCTTGTTATTTATTAGAGCATAAGATTCTGGAATATTGTATGGAGGAAGTACCTTTCTTTTGATGGACCATGTTACCCCTTAAATGTCTTTCTCACTTTGTCTCTACCTGACCTGGATGTTATATAATGTTTTGATAGACATCAAACCCTTTATCTCAATTATAGTTTCCATGGATAGTAAACGAATTTGGAAAATCTTAAACTAGAACTTGAGAGGCATCAATTCTGAGAAAAAATGGGTGGCTCTTTCCCAAAAAATCTTGGAATCAGAGTGTGAGATCATTTGCCTTCAGGAAACAAAAAGGGAAAATTTTGATGAAGAATATATCAGGAAATTTTGTCCAAAGAAATTGAATAAGTTTGATTTTCTACCTTCAGTTGGGGCATCTGGGGGTGCAATTATCATATGGAATGGGAATCTCTTTGATGGAGAGATGGACTTCCAAAATGAATTCTCTATTTCTACCAAATTCACCTCTAGGCTTTCCAACGATTCTTGGATTCTTACCAATATATATGGTCCTTGTCAACCTGAAAAAATCCTTGTTCATTGATTGGTTGAGCAACATTGATATGCCTGATGACATTGACTGGTTGCTCATTGGGGATTTCAATTTTGTCAGGAAACCATCAGATAGAAATAAAGTGGGTGGTGATGTTAATAACATGCTTCTCTTTAATGAAGCCATCAGTAACCTTGGTCTTGTTGAACTCCCTTTAAAAGGAAGAAAATTCTCCTAGAGTAATATGCAGAAAGATCCACTCTTGGAGAGATTAGATTGGTTTTTCTGATCACCCTCATGGACAATCTCTTACCCATCCTCTTTTGTCTATTCCCTTTCCAAACCTACATCTGACCATACTCCTTTTGTGATCTCAATTGGCACTACAATCCCTAAGGCTCAAGTGTTTAGATTTGAGAATTATTGGCTTCAACATAGTGATTTTTAAGCAGACTGTGCAAAATGCCTAGGATATCCCTCTGGGTATGAAGACAGTGCAAAAAAGATAAATGCCAAGCTGAATAATGTTAGAAGAGGTCTCAAGCTTTGGGAAAATTCTCTTCCTTGCCTTAAACACATAATTGCAAAAGTTAATGAGTCCATCGATTTTTTGGACTTGTTAGAAGAATTCAGGACCCTAAGCATTTTTGAGTGGAATCTGAGAGACATTCTCAAAACTCACTCGATACAATTACTTCAGAATCAAAGGTCTTATTGGAAACAAAGAGGAAAGATAAAATGGGTAAAGCTTGGTGATGAGAACACACAAATTTTTCATGCCAAAGCAACCACTAGCTACAGAAATAATTACATCTCCATGCTGAAAAATGAGAACTCCTCTAATATCTATGATCATGATGGAAAGTCCAGCATTCTTTGGAATGATTTTAAAAATAGAATGGGCTCCTCTGACAAGCCAACAATGCACTTTAGCCTACCAGAACTGTATAATGGACACATGGATTCTGCTAGCTCTGCTACTCTGGAAGCCCCTTTCACAGAAAAGGAAATTGAGGAAATCATTCAAGATCTACCTAATGATAAGTCTCCTGGGCCTGATGGCTTCAACAATGAATTTATTAAGTCATGTTGGAACATTATTGGAGCAGATGTTACTCAATTGATTCAGGATTTTTACCATGAAAAGATTTCTCTAGAAAGCATTAAATCTGCTTTCATCACTCTCATTCCAAAGACTGAATCCCCTATGCATACTAATGATTTCAAGCCAATTTCTTTATTGAACAGTGTGTTCAAAATCAGTACAAAACTTCTTTCCAACAAACTCTAAACTATCATACTCAAGCTTGTGCATAAAAATGAATATGGATTTCTCAAGAATAGATCCATTCAATATTGCCTTGGTTGGGCATTTGAATACCTCTTTCAATGTCATCAATCAAAGGAGGAGATTGTAATCCTAAAGATGGACTTTTAAAAAGCTTTTGACAGAATTGAACATTCCACCATTATAAGCATCCTGGAAGCAAGAGGATTTGGAACTAAATGGATTAAGATGATTTTCTATACTGGGAACTCATCTGTGCTCCTAAATGGAGTACCTGGAAAAAAGTTCTACTGTAGAATAGGTGTCAGACAAGGTGATCCATTATCACCTCTTGTATTTGTGATGGAAGCTGATTTCCTACAAACTCTTCTAAACTCTGCCATGAATAAGAATCTTTTCAGCCTTCCCATCCCTTGCCCTGCTTGTCCTGATTTCCCTGTCATCCAATATGCTGATGATACCTTAGTTTTCATGAAGGCTGACTCAAAACAACTACTTTGCCTTAAATCAATGTTAAATCATTTTGCCATTTTTACTAGGCTCAAGGTTAATTATGCCAAATCAACTATGATGCCTATCAACCTAGACCCTGACAGACTAGTGCATTTCTCTTCTACTTTTGGATGTAAGATGGGTAGCCTCCTCTTCACATATCTGGGACTCCCTCTTAGCCTTAGAAGCCATCTATAGAGTTCTACCTTCCTATGGTGCAGAGGGTTCAATCCAGACTTGGTGGAATTGCATATTTTTTGAACTATGGGGGGAAACTTCAAATGGTTAAGTCAGATTTAACATCATTACCACTCTTCTTCATGAGCTCTCTTGATATCCCCATTACAATCAAGGACCAGGTAGTTAAATACATGAGACACTGTCTATGGAGAAAAAAAACTGCTGATGTTCAGGCTAAAGGCACTGTAATGGTTGCTTGGATAAAGGTTTGCATGCCAAAGAGCCAAGGTGGTCTGGGAGTTCTTAATCTTAATATCCAAAATACTGCTCTGTTGCTCAAGAATCTTGATAAATTTTTCAATCACCATGATATCCCTTGGGTTCATCTTGTCTGGGAATCTTATTATAACCAAGGTAAACTTCCAGGTTATCAATTGGAAGGATCTTTCTGGTGGAAGGCCCACCTGAAACTCATTGATGCCTACAAGGCAATGGCTAAATGTCAACCTGGAAATGGAAAAACTACTTATTTTTTGTCTGATTTGTGGGATAAAGAATGTATGCAATTTTAGATGCCTCATCTTCTCTCCTATGCAAAGAACACTAGAATTACTGTCAAGGAGGTTATTCAGACTGAATATCTTGAGGATATCTTTAATCTTCCTCTGTCTCAACAAGCTTTTTGTGAGTTTGAACAACTTGAATTAAGATGCCAATAGATTAATCACTTGACAACACCTGACAAATGGACATACATTTGGGGCAGTGAAAATTTTTCTGTTAAAAGAGCCTATGAGGTTATGGCAGGCTTTCAACCTGCTCCTCCACATTTCTCCTGGATCTGGGATTCTTCTTGTCAGGCAAAACACAAATTCTTCTTCTGGCTACTTCTTCTGGATAGACTAAATACAAGGAATCTTCTCAACAGGAAAAACTGCTTTCTACCAGACTACAATTGTGCAGTTAGAAATTGTCACTCCGAAGAAACTTTGATTCACCTTTTTTGGAACTACCCTTTTGCTGCTGAATGCTGGGATTACATTTTTCCCCATAGAGATTAGAGACTCTCTGTGTTTGAGGCTTTCCAAGACATAAAAACCAGACTCCGGCTTCCTTTTGCCATGTAGATAATAGTTTTAGCTGCTTGGGGAATATGGATCTGCAGAAACAATAAAATATTTGAGAATGTAACACCACAGTTCTCTACCTGGAAGGCAGTATTTCTTCAAGAACTGAGATGGGTCAAACTGAGAATAAAAAATAAACATGGTCCTCAATTTGATATTTGGTTTCAAACTCAAGTACATTAGTGGATTACTTCTGGTAAGCACAATGTATCACCTGTATACTCCATTGTAACCATGTTACTCTACTTTGTACTATATTATGATGATTATATAATAAATAAAAAAAATTGCTGTGGGGGTTCCCTCCCCTACTGTTTTTTCCCTAAAAAAAAGTAACATACCATGTCTCCAACTCCAATGCCGCTCACAGACCTTGTCATAGGAGGCATAAAATTTCGTGCATTGTTTGGAGATGAATGCCCACCTCTTCGTAAGTGATTTCTCGTTGCGATCGCTCGCAAATGAATGGTCACCGATTTTTTTTGCTCGTGAAAGTATCTTCATACTCGGTTCCAAAATGCCCCTCCCTTTTGTTCTACACCAGTTATTGGATCCTGGCTAATTTCCATCCATGCCTCGCAAATCATCTCGTCCTCAAGGGTTGAGTACGTTCTGCGCCTTCGGCTACCGCCTTGTGCTTGAGTTTGTCAGACTAGTTCGTCCAAAAACAAAGGCTTGTGGTCGATAGAGATACCATCTTCTTGGATACCAAGGCCAGCTTTCTGCAAGGGCCTATGGTTGAATCATGTACAACGGGAGATCCAGAACAAGGACAAGTTACCTGTGTTGGAGTTGGGGTCGGAGCTGGGGCCGGCGTTTCATCAAACATCTTGCGGGAAGCGGGCATGCTGCCGACAGTGATTCTCCTCCCGATCTTGCTGCTGCATGAAGAGCCTCCACCGACAGGTGTCGCGTTTAGGTCAAGGGCAAGCGCTGGAGACGATTCACCAACGATCTTCGGGCCCCCCCATGCCCACCACTTTGACAGCAGTTGGTTTGTTCGCGTACGTGGACAAGGTTGCCGTGCCCATGAGGGGAGTTATCTGTTGCTCCTTTATCAGGAGCAAGGTGGAAGCCTACGCAACAATGGCCTCAGCGGTGAACTTGTCTTGGATGACTGCGGCGTGCTCAAGGGCAGCGGCCCTATCATGGGCGGCTTGGGCATCGGCAAGGTTCCTTCAGGCCTTCTCTCTATGGTCAGACCTCTTCCTCGACTCATCCTTCCTCTGGTTGTCCGTCAATTCCTTCTTTACCTTGAT
Organism: Avena longiglumis; assembly: GCA_030063025.1. NCBI lineage: Eukaryota > Viridiplantae > Streptophyta > Magnoliopsida > Poales > Poaceae > Avena > Avena longiglumis. The sequence goes on from CP125976.1 coordinate 536,579,994, forward strand.
GCTGGCAGCAGATTTGCTAGCTGATTTTGATGGATCAGCGGCGGCCGCCAGCGGCAGATCAACAGTCAGTGGCGGTGGATCAACGTCCAGAGCAGAGGCAGCCGAAGCAGCTCCTAGAAGCACGAACGGGCCACGTCCAGGGAGGGCAGGTGCCGGGGAGGGTGGCCGCTGTGTGTCCATGGTAGTGTGCGCTAGGGATTGCTGGTGTGAGTGGTGGAGACTGGTGCTACGGTCTCTGGCTGGCGGGGCCAGGCAGGACTAGACTCGGACGAGGCCGGTGTCCGAGCCCCCGCAAACCAGCTGAAGGTTTTGGCCCGGTATGCACCGAATCAGACCCCACCGCGTAGTTTATTCCGTTTGCGGGGGAGGGGGCATTGGGCCTTGGGCTCGGTCTGGGAGGACGCGATCGGACATGCGAATTCCGTTTGCGGGGGGCTGTTGGAGTTGGACTAAGGATGCTTTTGGTGTGGCGTGGCCAAATATGCTGTCCGGCACGCCTATCCCACCCACGTGTCATCGGGCGCCTTATAGACATGTCAGACACAAGACGAGTGATGTGTGGGCCTATGCCGACAGTGACCTAGCCCCCCATTTCTCCTCCTATTAATGTCATGCTTCTCTCCCTGTGTGCCACCCATGCCAAAACGCAGCTGCTGTCGTCGGTCGTTCGGTGCAGATAGGTTACCACCGCAGCCCGACCATCCTTCAGAAGAGTCACCTCATCTTCCCAAGCTTCCTCCGGCGCCCGTTGGCTCATCTAGGCGCTCACGACGACCTGATTTTTGTACAGGGGTGTGTAACCAAACTAAACCTAACTTTTTTCCATCCCTAATGGTAACCCTGATTATGACATTGACGAGGACTAGAAGCGTGCCTTTGTATCCCAAATGGTAACCCTGGTTACGACATTGAAGAGGACTGGAAGCATGCCTTTTTTCCATCCCTAATGGTAACCCTGGTTATGGAATTGAAGAGGCCCTATACAAATCATCTTTACGCATTTGGAGCCCTACCCAAGGTTTGTCTGAGTCCACCCATTACTACCAAAGCCAGAGAGCTCTAGCAAACTTCTCGAGGTCTAGGATTCCAAGGCCTCCCATGCCTTTAGGATGGAAAACCTTTGCCTAGTGACCTTGCATTTTCCTTGCTAAGGATAATCATAGTGGTAGTATAATATACCTAGTATCATGCATATGATAATGGCGATATGCATATGGTACTACCTATATAATGCATAGTACTATATCTGTTTTATAATATAAGATGTTTTAAGTTTGTGAAGACGTATCTAGACATCTTTTAGTATGCAGATTCAAAGTGAATTTTACCTTTGTGAAGATAATGTATCCTGACGCCTTTTAGTGTGAAGGTTAGGAGAGGTTCGCTCCGAATCTATTTACTAAAAGACTTTGAATTTTACCTTTGTGAAGATAATGTATCCTGACGCCTTTTAGTGTGAAGGTTCGGAGAGGTTCGCTCCGAATCTACTTACTAAAAGGTATTTAGATACATTACCTTTATGAACATACAACATCGTATATTTTGAAACGGATGAAGTATCATACTCCCTTTGTTTCAAATTACTCCACATGCATGCTTATCTAGGTGGACTAGTACTCTCTTATTTTCATCCAAAAAATTCCTAGAATTTTTGAAATACATAGTACATATTCCATATTATCAATTTTAAAAATCTTATAATTTTTTGGATAAAAAATGAGAGAGTAATAGACCACCTACATAAGCGTGCGTACGGATTAATTGAAACAAAGGGAAGTGTTGTAGTATCATAGTTTTATTATATTTAATTAATTTTAGAATCTCAATGTAAATTAGCGTATAAGATATAATTAAATAATTTAGTTTTACGTACCATGATATAGTATCATAATATGATATTAGAATCACTTCTCTCTTTATTAATTGCTATGCCACGTTAGATTTTTTCAACTTGGTATGCATAATACTACTTACAATACTACCACTATGGCCAGCATAATGAAAGTATTGCATGCCCAAAGCATTCTAGTTGAATCTTGTTGAACGCCTGAATAGTGGCTTTGCCCACCTTGATAGCCTTAAGCAAGTGAATGGGCATCGCAGTCGGAACAAAATTTACCTTTTAAACCTAGTCATTAATGTTAAGGCTATGCCATCCTAAGAGCATCTCCACTTGTCCCCCATACAGAGTCCGACACGGCTCGATTTTGGGCCGAATGGGAGGGTGCCGGATTGGCTCACAATTCATAATCATATCTAGTATTATAGTACACTACTGAAAGGGCATGTATGCCCCCATGTGTGGTTTTGGTAATTGATGATAATCTCTATGAACTAATATGTAAATTGAGTTTCACTTGTAGATTTGTCCATTGGCATCGCTTAGGACATGTGTTGCTCTCAAGGTTGAAAGTTGAATATATAGAGGAAACTCAACCAACAGTTTGTCCATTGGCATCGCTTGGGTCATGTGTTGGTCTCAAGGTTCAAAGTTGAAGAAATGAAGAAGGATAAGAAGAAATGCCCAAGGGCTTTGTGCCGATTAGAATCATGAAGAAATAAGGAGCTTGTCTCGATGGATCAACACTCAAGAGGGAATGAAGAAGTGCAAGCTCAAATGCACCTTCCCTAGAAGATCTCATCCTTGGAGCTTTCCATCCTCGATGATCATGGAGTGATGAAGATAAGTCCAAAAATTAGGTTTGCCCATGAAGTACAGGGGAGAAATTTGCAAGTCTTCATCAAGCAAGAGTGAGCAAGAGCAAACAAGAAAGGTGTTCCATATTGAGAAGGTCAAGATGGTCTACATCAAGCTCAAGTGAAATGCTCAAGGCAAAGGTATGTTCTTGATAGGGTTTCTCTTTTGCCAGCCTCATGTTGTTAGTTAAGATACCGAGTTTAGGATAGATAGTCGTACTATCAAGAGTGGTTCTCAAGCGGGTGACTCGATCGCATCTTTTGAAGAGAGCTCAAACATTTGCATACATAGCATCATCTTTCTTAGTTGTTATTTGGATCTTGTCCATGAGATTATCTAGGGCTTGTGGTTGGCATCATAACAACATCTAGTTCATCAAATAAGGATTTCCCTTGCATATCTTATTGTGTTCTTGATTGTGCGGGGTTTTCGGGCTCCACACCTTAGGAGACATCTCACATATATATACTTTATATTGTCTCCCTTGGTGGTAACTTTTTTTGGACTCTCTTGGTTTTTACTTTCCAACAAAATTGGTTTCATCCCAATCGGAGTTTCCAAGCTCAACTTCTTGTGTTTTGGGTTTTGGAGGTTTTACCAGTTCATCGCTTCTAGAGAGGTCATATCTTTATCAATTTGGTTTTATCATTCCATTCTAGACTATGATATTTCTTTGCATAATATTGTATAGCTTGTCGTTCTCTTCAAAATGAGCCCAAGATCATAAAAAATGGGGTCCGGAATCAAAAGTTATTGAAGTTTTCGTGCAATGTTGTCCAGCATTTTTGGTTGAGTGGATGTTTCGGAACAAATTCCAACTCAAGTTCCGGTGAAGTACTATTTTATTCTATATATTGTGTTCCTATTTACCGGTAGTTCCGGTGGAGCATCGTAAATTCCGGTGGTGCACGAATCTGGCCCAAACGGGCAGATTTCTCTTGCCCTTCTTAAGGGTCCCCTCTTCCTTATTGTTTCCCCAACTTTTGAGGCCATTTTTGCTAGCTCTTCCACTCTCTATCCTCCATTGTTGACCTTAAAAAGCTTGCCCTCTCTCCTTCTCCCTCCCATGATTTTTGCATATCTTTGTGGGATTTGAGAGAGGAGATCTAGATCTATAACTCCACCTAACCAAATCCCTTCTTTGTGAAGGAATCATTGGGATCTAGATCTTGGAGAGTTTTTTGTTCTCCTCTTGCGTTCTTCCTTCCTTATTACCCCAATAGATTTTGTTGCTTTGTTAGAATTTGAGAGTGAAGGACTTGCCCTTGCATTTGTTGCATAGGTTTGTGTTCTCCATGGAGATTCGGCGATTATAAGCTTGTGGGCTTGTTACTCTTGGGTTCTTAGAACCCTAGACGGTTGTGGTTGGTGTGTTGACTTGTTGTCGCCTCCATTGTGGAGTGGCCTCAAGCTTGTGGCATGTTGTGGCTTTGTTGCCTTTTGTGGCTTTGTAGCCTTTTGTGCCTTTGTTGTTGGGAAACTCCAATTGAGTTGTAGAGATCGCCCTAATCTTGTACGAGTTCGGTGACCGCCCTCAAGTGTCCCATAGTGAAGCAGTGCCCGCCTTTTGTGGTGCGAACTCGGGAGAATAGGGTGAGAATTTTGTGGTGTCGTTGAGTTGCTTGCCTTCGCATACAGAGTGAGGCCTTGTGTGGAATTGGGTGAGCATCGAGCCACTGATGACCCACAAGTATAGGGGGTGTATCGTAGTACTTTTGATAAATAAGAGTGTTGATCCCAACGAGGAGCAGAAGGTGTTGACTAGTGGTATGGAGGAAGAAATCTCTGTAAATACTTAGCAAACGGATTTTTAGTGGTTTTCTGATAAAGCAAAAAAAACAGTGCAAGTAACAAAGACAACGAACAAACGTAGCAAGTGGCCCAATCCTTTCTTAGCAAAGGACAAGCCGATGGAAATACTTATAAGGACCAAACGTTCTCGAGGACACATGGGAATTATGTCAAGTGCTTTCGCTTCAAATAGCTGAGTACTCTTCTTTGGTGTTGTAAGTGTTGTGTGGGTGAACCTGTGCTAACATACCGACCTTACTTGGACTAATACATACTTGTGATTAAACCCCCTACAAGCATCCGAAACTACAGGAAAGTAATTAAGATATAAATCTAACCACAACCTTAAACTCTGAGATCCTACGCTCCCTTGTGCAAAGGTGACCTAACGGGGGTTCAGGTTTCTGTCACTCCGGCAACCCCACAATTAGTATCCAAATACACAATGCATCCCCCTAGGTCCATAAACGGTGAAGTATCATCTAGTCGATGTTCACATGACACCACTAGAAGAATAGCACCACAACTTAAATACTAAACCATTGAATAATAACTCAACACAAATCCACTACTAACAACATGACTTCTTGCATGTCCTCAAGAACAAGACGAACTACTCACAAGACATCATATGGATCAAGAGAAAAGATGATATGATAATGGATAACAACCTGAACATAAACAATAATCCAATGGTTCCACTCACAAGCATCAACTACAATAGTAATCAACACCAGGAAAGTTTACCCTAATGAACTAAGCAAGTATTCAACACGATTGTTACAGCGGGATGGAGTGGTGATGATGGTGCTGGTGGAGATGATGGTGTGGATGATGATGATGATCCCGATGAAGCCTAGCTTGACGATGGTGTTGATGGCGACGATCTCCCCTCTTCGGGAAGGAATTTCCCCGGCAGAAATTTGTCTTCCAGAGAGATCTTTCTCTCTCGGTGTTTTCCGCCCCACAGAGGTGTCGGAAATCTATCTGTGGTCGCCCCCTGGTGTTAGGGTTCCGTAGGGAAGATATAGGTGAGCGGGCGGAGTCGGGAGACGAGCAGGTGGGCCTCACCTGCCCTAGGCGCGACCCAGGGTGGACCCGCGCCTAGGGGTGTGTGGGACCCCTGTGGCCCCTCTTCGCCTCCCCTTCTGGCTTCCTCAGTCTTCCGGGAAAATATAATTTTCCCATATTTTTTCTGGTATTTTTATGATGTTCACGAAATTGCATCAAAACACCTCTTTTTCCCTCAGAATTCAGACTCTGGCAGTTCATCCTCCAAGAATCATCCAACATGCATAAACAGATGAAAAGACATAAGTAATACCTCATAATAAGACATATATCAATGAATAGAGGGCAAATTATCATATAGAATGGTGATGCAAATTGGACGTATCAACTCCCCCAAAGCTTAGACCTTCGCTTGTCCCCAAGCGAAAACTGAGCTCAGTAAACATGTCCACAGGTTTATGGAGTGAAGTGTCGATAAAAGAATACAGACAAGAAGAATCACACTTACCATTACACAACTCATAGAAGAAATCAACTCACCATTATATAACTTAGCTTGCAACAAGTACATGAGTCACAATAAAGATGCATAAAGATAAATCATAATAGGAATTGGCAAACTTTGTTCTTGGTCAGAGAACAGCTGGCAAACAGTTTCTCAAAAAGCTTTTTTGTAGAAGTTTTATAACAGGAGCACTCTTTGCTCAAAAAGTTTTTTCAATGAAGGCTTTCAAAGTAATACTCAATAGATAAGAGTTTTGTGCAAACAAGGAAGATAAACAACATGATTGAATAAATCACCATATGAATGCTTGAAACACAACAACTCAATTGCTTGCTGGAGATAGAGAGGAAGTAGGTTTACTGACTCAACTTGGAAAATAGGATAAAGGTCCCTTCATAGATGGAAGCAGGGATTTCAAGTCATAAAGAGCTTCCAAAAGATTATGGTACTTACTAGCTTTGAGCCCTCATTGCCCCTATCATAGGCATCTTGAGATGGTTAAGGTTAAAGTGAACAAGGATGGAGTATATGCTTGACGAAATATAAGTTGGCAATCTCATGTCCCTTGAATATGAGGGCCACTCCTCATGCTACTCAACTTTGGTCACAGGTAAGTTCTTGTAATTGTAAGTACATGCGTATCATAGAGAACTTCCAACAGGGTACCCCTTGTACATGGTACAGGAGCTATCCCATAACCAAAATGACAAGGCAAGCAGACAATGAGCATCTCAACAATCTTTTTATTTACTATATGCATAGCTTTTTATTGAGGATGCTTCATAGATAGCTCACTATGGTGATGCTGCAAGTTTCCACCATGATTAGGCATGGCTTAGGCTAGCGGCCCAGGCATTTCTCTAACATAAAATACATACTCCATGGACTTACAAGTTCCCTCTTTATTTCACACCGGTGACATCCATAAACAAAAGAGCATGATATCAACTGTGTACAATGTACAGTTGCAATGTTGAAAGTGTTCCCCGTGACAACACGGTTATGCTAATCCCAACGTATAGATGCAAGCATATACAACTTCGATGACACAATGGTTCACGTCTATTAGGGGCAAGGAAATTAGGTGTGCCATCAAGTTCGTGAGAGCTTTACTAACTAGTTTTCACATAACAAAATACTTTTTAATTCAAAAGATAGATGAAGCTGGAGAATTTGCTTGGAATAGCAATAATGCTAATAGGTAGATATGGTGGACACAAATGGCACAGGTTTTGGTTCAAAGGGATTGGAAACAAGAGAAGTATGCCTTCTCAAAACAGGTTGTTGGCTAGCAAGGCTGGGTAGCAAGCAAAAGAGTTGAAAGAAACAAGCAAACCTACAAGTGATAAAGCCAAACATGCAATATTCCTTGAAGACACAAAAGATCTTAAATAAAGAATACTAAGCTTATGAGCCAACAAGAAAGAAAATAAATGATACAAAATACCTGTAAGCTTTTTTCTCTTTTCCTTTCAAACCTCAAAAAGTGTTGCTACTTACTAGAGCTCAGTTTGCCAAAACCAATTTTGATTTACTTGATGCTCCAAAAGTGATGCCAATACTGATAAATAAGATCCATCATATAATAGAGATTGCAAACTAAAATAAGAAGTGCAAAAAGTAAAAGATGAGACTTCTCATCAATATTCCATAAAGTCACTCACACCAAGGGATACATAGATAATCAACTAAAGGAGAGATACTTCCACATGCAAACCAAACTATAAGATAACCTCTCTACCAAAGATATGAATCCATTAAAAAGGTAAAAGATAAAATATGATGATGGTGATACCGCGACACTCCCCCAAGCTTGGAACAAGCCAAGGGGATGCCAAACCTGATGATGAATTACTCCTTCGGTGGTGGTGGTGTTCTCTTGATAAGCTCTTCAATAAGTTTCTTCAAATCCTCAATATCAAAGGTCAGAGTACGAATCAACTCCGAATTCTACTCAATGCGGTTTATGATCATGCCGGGACTAGAATTCCAGTCCTTGTTATTCTTTCCCCACTCTTCCTCCTTAGGGTGTTCCTTCCCTGCATTGTTAGAACGAGGCATATCCCAAACCGAGGGAAAGTTCTCTTTGGGCACATGTTGATATTGACGCTCATGTATAAGAGTATGGAAGGGTCTCTTGGTACGTGGAGGTGATGACCGTGGATTGTAGATAAGACACGGAGGTTTCCCTCCTGTAGACATTTGTGCTGTCCTCCTAAGCTTGGTAGGTTTTGCCACCACTCCAATGCTTGCGACGGTAGCGCGAGTGTCCGGATGCTTGTCCTCCTCCATGTCTCCTTCATACCCTACCAAAATCTCCTCCTCCTTGGGGTTTTGACGATCATCTTCTTCGGGCTTCTTGCCTTTGTTGGTGGCGGAGACCATGGTACGCTAAACTTGAGAAGATTTCCTGACAGAAATAGATCGAAATGAAAACATGACAAGAACACGATGCACGAACCTCGGGGGATCTGGGGGGTTATATATTATGAAGTTTCAATGCACAAGGAAGGTACTGGTACAAAAACGAGGCAAAGACGGAGCTCGAGGAGGGGGGTCACACCCCCCTCAGGCGCGGCTAGCTAGGGCCCGCGCCTGGGGTGGGTGTGGCCACCTCAGCCTCCGGTTCCTCATCTGTTCTGTCTCGAAATCTTCCATATGTATTAAAAACATCAAAAATATAAAAAGATTAGGCTTTTACGAACCTTCTATTTTCACCTTTTTACTTATTCAAGGACGAACTCTGCAGATTCTGGTGTTTGGTTTCTAATAAATTCTTCCGGAGTCACCAGTTGAATTGTGTCAATGTCTTCATTATATGAATCTCCAGAAATATAATGCTTTAGTCTTTTAGCATTCACCACCTGTGTTGTGTCATCCTTCAAAGAAGATATTTTGATGGCACCTGAACGATATACCTCTTTTATAACAAAAGGTCCTTCCCATTTTGAGAGTAGTTTCCCTGCAAAAAAAATCTGAGACGAGACCTATACAAAAGAACTTTTTCACCAACAAGGAACTCTCTTTTGAGAATTCTCCTGTCATGCCATCTTTTTACTTTTTCTTTAAAGAGCCTAGCATTTTGATAAGCTTCACTCCACCACTCATCTAGATTACTCAAGTCGAGCAATCTTTTCTCACCGGCAAGTCTAAAATCTCTATTCAATTCTTTCACTGCCCAATAAGCTTTGTGTTCTAATTCTAAAGGCAAGTGATAAGCCTTCCCATAGACCATTTTGAAAGGAGACATCCCAATAGGATTTTTATAAGCTATTTTATAAGCCCACAAAGCGTCATTCAACTTTTTAGCCCAATTTTTCCTAGATCTATTAACAGTCTTCTGTAAGATAGATTTAATTTCCCTATTGGAAAGTTCTACTTGCCCAATGGTTTGGGGGTGATAAGCTGAAGCAATTCTATGTTTTACATCATACTTAGCGAGAGTTTTTCTAAAGCCCCCATGAATAAAATGAGAGCCTCCATCAGTCATGAGATATCTAGGCACATCAAACCTAGGAAAAATAACATCCTTGAGCATTTTCAAAGAGGTCTTACCATCAGCGATGTTTGTAGGTATGGCTTCTACCCACTTTGTAACATAGTCAACAGCAATAAGAATATGAGTATACCCTTTTGAAGGAGGAAAATGACCCATAAAGTCAAATCCCCAACAATCAAAAGGTTCAATAACAAGAGAATAATTCATAGGCATTTCATTGCGTCTAGAAATGTTACCTACTCGTTGACATTCATCACATGATAAGACAAACTTCCTTGCAACTTTAAAAAGGGTAGGCCAATAAAATCCAGATTGTAAAACCTTTTGTGCAGTCCTATCCCCAGCATGATGTCCTCCATAAGCACTGCCATGACATTTTCTCAATATCTCTTGTTGTTCAAATTCTAGAACACATCTTCGCATAATGCCATCTACTCCTTCTTTATATAAGTGTGGGTCATCCCAAAAGTAATGCCTTAGATCATAAAAGAATTTACTTCTTTGCTGAGCTGTAAAGGTTGGAGGCAAATACTTGGAAACAATAAAGTTAGCATAATCAGCATACCAAGGACTTTCATGCGGACTTACCCTTATTGCAACCAACTGCTCATTTGGAAAACTATCATTAACAGGCAATGGGTCAAAAGAAATGTTTTCCAAACGAGATAAATTGTCAGCAACAGGATTTCAGCACCTTTCCTATCAACAATATGCAAATCAAAATCTTTCAAAAGCAACACCCACCTAATAAGCCTAGGCTTAGCATCCTTCTTTATCATAAGGTACTTGATAGCAACATGATCAATATGAATAGTAACCTTTGAATCAACAATATGAGGTCTAAACTTATCACAAGCAAAGATTACAGCTAAGAACTCTTTTTCAGTAGTAGCATAATTCTTTTGAGCAACGTCTAGAGTCTTGCTAGCATAATGAATAACATTCAACTTCTTATCAACACGTTGCCCAAGGACACCACCCACAGCAAATCACTACCATCACACATAATTTCAAAAGGTAGACTCCAGTCAGGTGGTTGAACAATAGGAGCAGTAGTCAAAGCTTTCTTCAAAGTTTCAAAATCTTCCTTACAATCATCATCAAAAACAAAAGGTACATATTTTTGAAGAAGATTAGTAAGGGGCTTTGAAATTTTGGAGAAATCTTTAATAAACCTCCTATAGAAACCAACACGACCAAGGATACTACAAATACCTTTAATATCTCTAGGGAAAGGCATATTCTCAGTTGTTTCAATTTTGGCTCTGTCAACTTCGGTGTCTCTTTCAGAGATCTTGTGTCCAAGAACAATCCCTTCATTAACCATGAAATAGCATTTCTCCAAATTAAGAACAATGTTGGTTTCTTCACATCACTGCAAAACTTTATCAAGGTTGTGCAAACAGTTATCAAAAAAAGTTCCATACATGGATAAGTCGTCCATGAAAACCTCCACAATTTCCTCACAAAAACCATGAAAAATAGCAGACATACATCTATGAAAGGTAGCATGAGCATTACATAAACCAAAAGGCATATGCCTATAAGCATAAGTACCATAAGGACAAGTGAAAGTAGTTTTCTCTTGGTCTTGTGCTTTCACAACAATTTGAGAAAACCCAGAATAACCATCAAGAAAACAAAAGTGAGTCTTTTTGGACAACCTCTCAAGCATTTGATCAATACAGGGCAAAGGATAATGATCTTTCTTAGTAACTTTATTAATCTTTCTAAAATCAATGCACATTCTATACCCAACCACTACTCTTTGGGGTATAAGCTCATTATCTTCACTAGGCACAACAGTTATTCCCCCTTTCTTGGGAACACAATGAACAGGGCTAACCCATTGACTATCAGCAATAGGGTAAATAATACCAGCATCAAGGAGTTTTAATACCGCATTTCTTACCACATCCTTCATCTTAGGATTTAGAAGACGTTGGTGCCCAACAACTGGTTTTGCATCAGATTCTATATTAATAGCATGCTGACATTTAGTAGGAGAAATCCCTTTTAAATCATCAAGAGTATGGCCCATAGCTCCTCGGTGTTTCTTTAGTTTTTCCAGTAACCTCTCTTCTTCCTTTCCTGAAAGTTTAGAACTAATAATTACAGAATATACTTTCTTATCATCAATATAAGCATATTTAAGATCATCAGTTAAAGGTTTTCATTCGAAAACAGGGTCCCCTTTAGGTGGTAGTGTGGTTCCCAAGTCTTCCACAGGTAGGTTGTGCTTAAGTTGCTCCGGCTGACGAAGGAAAACCTCGTTAATCTCATTTCTTTCCTTCATGAAGACATCACTTTCATGATCTTCCATAAACTGTTGCAAGACATTGTTAGGAGCAAGAGAAATAGCAGAAAGTTGTTCAACCCTGAAATCCTCATTAGGCAGTTCATTTTCATAAGGAGTTTTGGCAAATTTGGAAAAATTATACTCATAAGACTCTCCATCAAACTTGGTAAAAAAAATCCTTCCTACAATCTATAATAGCCCCACAAGTATTCAAGAAGGGCCTACCAAAGATAATAGGATAGGTTTTACTAGCTTCTTTACCAAGTACTAGAAAATCAGCAGGATATTTAATCTTACCACAAAGGACCTCCACATCTCTTACAATGCCAATGGGGCAAACTATCTCTCTATTAGCAAGGTGAATAACCACATCAATGTCCTCAAGCTCACAAGGACCAATTTCATGCATAATTTCCCTGTAAATCTCATAAGGAATAGCATTAGAACTAGCACCAATATCACATAAACCATAGTAGCAATGATCAGCAATTCTAACAGAAAGCACAGGGATACTAGCTTTTCTAGCTTTTTTAGGATGAGAAACAACATTAGTAGCATCTTCACAGAAGAAAATTGCTCATCTTCTATATTTCTAGTGACAAGATATTTCACAATAGCTACCACAGGCTCAATATTATTAAGCTCATCGGACTCAACAGTTTTCTTTGCACTTTTGCTAACCACGTTATCTATGATAGAATGTTCCTTTACCTTAATAGGAAAAGGGATTTTCTCAACATAAGATTTGGGAAAAATAGGATCAACAGTATAAACCTCTATGCTAGAAGGAACATGGGTAACAATGTCTTTATAAGGAGCATGGTACTTGTCCCACTCTTTCTTGGGAATTTCAATATAAGAGGCAAAGGCATTAAAACATTTTGCAAGAACTTGAGGATCAAGACCAAACTCATTACTAATATCACGGAAGTCATCAGTTCCCATAAAAGATTTAATGCATTCATAATCATAGTTTATACCTGACTTTCTTCCTTTGTCATACTCCCAAGATTCAGTGTTCCCTTGAATACGGTCTAGGAGATCCCATTTAGCTTCTTCCTTCATATGTGTGAATGATCCAGCACAAGAAGCATCTAGTAAATATTTATCATAAAGAGAAAGCCTAGCATAAAAGTTATTGACAATAATATTGTTAGGGAGTTCATGAATAGGACATTTAAGCATTAATAACTTCAATCTCCCCCAAGATTGAGTTGTACTCTATCCATCACGAGGCCAAAAGTTATATATCAGATTTTTATCCTTATGAATCTCACTATGAGGTTAGAATTTAGAATAAAAGAGAGACGCCATTTCCTCGCATTCCATGGATTGTCCATTCTTCAGCAGCTTATACCATTCTTCAGCTCTCCCTTTCAAGGATATGGAGAGTAAATTCTTCTTCACCTGTTTAGTTGTGATACCTACACACTTAAACAACCCGCATAATTCATGGATAAAAAGCAAATGATCACCAGGGTGGACAGTTCCATCCCCTAAATAATAATTATCCATAACATGATCAACAATACTTGTAGGTATCTTAAAAGGATCAATCTCAACAGGTGGTGGTTCATCTACTACCCTAACAGTGGTAGCAGTTTTCCCAAACAGAAAACCAAGTGGTTTATCCATATTGGAAACAAAGCAACAAACATAAACAAAAGCAATACTCACAGTAGAAGTTTCCTTTACCAGTTCCACTCTTCAATAGCACTTCACTCCCCGGCAACGGCACCAGAAAATAGTCTTGATGACCCACAAGTATAGGGGGGGTATCGTAGTACTTCCGATAAATAGGAGTGTCAATCACAACGAGGAGCAGAAGGTGTTGACTAGTGGTATGGAGCAGGAAATCTCTGTAAATACTTAGCAAACAGATTTTTAGTGGTTTTCTGATAAAGCAACAAAACACAATGCAAGTAACAAATACAACGAACAAACGCAAAAAGTGGCCCAATCCTTTCTTAGCAAAGGACAAGCCGGTGGAAATACTTATAAGGACCAAATGTTCTCGAGGACACATGGGAATTCTATCAAGTGCATTCGCTTCAAATAGCTGAGTACTCTTCTTTGGTGTTGTAAGTGTTGTGTGGGTGAACCTGTGCTAACATACCGACCTTACTTGGACTAGTACATACTTGGGATTAAACTCCCTGCAAGCATCCGCAACTACAGTAAAGTAATTAAGATATAAATCTAACCACAACCTTAAATTCTGAGATCCTACGCTCTATTGTGCAAAGGTGTCCTAAAGGGGTTCAGGTTTTTGTCACTCCGACAACCCCACAATTAGTATCCAAATACACAATGCATCCCCCTAGGCCCATAAATGGTGAAGTATCATGTAGTCGACGTTCACATGACACCACTAGAATAATAGCACCACAACTTAAATACTAAACCATTGAATAATAACTCAACACAAATCCACTACTAACAACATGACTTCTCCCATGTCCTCAAGAATAAGACGAACTACTCATAAGACATCATATGGATCAAGATCAAAGATGATATGATAATGGATAACAATCTGAACATAAACAATAATCCAATGGTTCCACTCACAAGCATCAACTACAATAGTAATCAACACCGGGAAAGTTTCCCCTAATGAACTAACCAAGTCTTCAACACGATTGTTACAACGGGATGGAGTGGTGATGATGGTGCTGGTGATATGATGGTGTGGATGATGATGATGATGATCCCGATGAAGCCTAGCTTGACGATGGTGTTGATGGCAATGATCTCCCCTCTCCGGGAAGGAATTTCCCTGACAGAAATCTGTCTGCTGGAGAGATATTTATCTCTCGGTGTTTTCCGCCCCGCATAGGCGACGGAAATCTATTTGTGGTCGCCCCCTAGGTGTTAGGGTTCCGTAGGGAATATATAGGCGAGAGGGCGGAGTCGGGAGCCGAGCAGGTGGGCCACACCTGCCCTAGGCGCGACCTAGGGGGACCCGCGCCTAGGGGTGTGTGGGCCCCATGTGGCCCTTCTTCGCCTCCCCTTCTGGCTTCCTCAGTCTTCCGGGAAAATATAATTTTCCCATATTTTTCTGGTATTTTTCTGATCTTTGCAAAATTGCATCAAAACACCTCTTTTTCCATCAGAATCTAGACTCCGGCAGTTCATCCTCCAAGAATCATCCAACATGCATAAACAGATTAAAAGACATAAGTAATACCTCATAATAAGACATATATTAATGAATAGAGGCAAATTATGATATAGAATGGTGATGGAAATTGGACGTATCAGCCACCACACCCCAAGGTGAGCCATTTGTGGCGTTCGGAGAGCATTGCGCCATCGCACCTCTCCAATGGAGACGTAGCTTATTTGGAAGTGAACTTCGGGATAAAAATCTTCGTCTCCGTGTCCATCGGTTATCTCTCAACTGAGCCCTTTACTTATGCATTTTATATTGTGATAACCATCGTTCTTGAAGTATTTAATCTTGCTATCGCCTTGTTGCTTGTATTGCTTAGCATAGGTTGTTGGTGCACTTAGGTGAATCTAGTGGTTAGGTTTTGTGCTTAATAAATTAAACGTTAGTTTTTATTCCGCATTTATTTGAGCCTCAACTGTAATATTTTTAAAAGCCTATTCACCCCTCTCTAGGCGACGTCCATTGCACTTTCAATTGGTATCAGAGCAAGGTCTCTCTCTTCTTAGGCTTCACCGCCTTGAGAGTAAAGATGTCTCCTAGGGGTTTAGTGCACTCTCACACATTTACATTTGATGGCAGAAATTATGATGTTTGGCGAATTCGCATGCTCAGTCATTGATGACTACAAGTGCATAGATCGTTTTTAGCTAGTTTCAAAATAAAGATACGATCCCATAGGGAGCAGGAGTCTGATGTCTAAATAACTCTTGAACTAAATACTGAAATAGTGATGCTAAATAACATTCTAAGTAGCAATATAAAATGCGAGTTTTGTGTAAAAGATATTTTTGGGTTTTCAAATAAGAGAACAATAAGTAAACTAAAGTTGTAAGTAAACAAGAGCATGCAAATATGATTACCGAAGTCTGCAAGATGATGGAAAGAGTTCTCAGGGAGTAGTGGATCCACTGCTAGTAATTAGAAAAGTGTGATCGAAATTATTATAATGAATAAGACCATTTATGATATGTGTGGGAGGAGCTCCACATATGGACGAATAGGCAACAACCACTGCCCCCATATCATCTGTCATAACCACAGCAGACAATAATCGACATCAATTGAATTACTACGCTATTAAGAGACTTTACCCCGTAGGATGTATCCCATGGCATGGACAATGTTCTGTGAGTTCTCTCGGTTCCCAAGTTGATATGTAAAGGATGACAACATCTTTATAGTCATAGTAAGTGTTATCATCCCTCCGTCTACCAACAAGTAGTTCCCTCCATCAAGTCCTCAATGAGGCAAATATTGAGTGGCGCGCTTCACCCAACATCAAGATGAAGGAAATCTAACACAAACACATAATGAACAATATCACATAATAATATTTATCTCAATTCAATCACATACTAGGGTTTCTCCATCTCTCCACGAACAAAGGAAACTACTCACACATGAAGGCAATCAACATCATGGTAGAATATGGATGAAATATAATGATATAATTGAGGACAAGTGCAAATCCAAGATTCAATCTAGAATTACAATAAGTAACCAAAGGGGATCAGTGATGCAGACATTTTTGATGAAGATAACGATGTAGATAGATGTGGAGGTCTTTCAAGATCCTAATCCCTTCTCCTCTTGTGTGATGGTGATGGTGTAGATCTGATTGGAGGAGGCTATAGAGGTGGCATGGTGGCAGGGCTCCGTCGTGGGTGAGAATATGGATTGGTGGATCTCTCTTGGCCCCTCCCTCCTTTATATAGGCCTTGGGGTGCCCTAGGGTACCCTCAATACCGTCATATGACTTAGGGAAGGTTCTGGAGATTTCGGGGGAGAAATCCCATTGTTTGCGACCTTTTTACCAACTATACGACGGGAATTTTCTGCTCTGGCCGTATAGTTGGTCGTTGAACCTTGGGGTCCCGCAGTGTTTTGGCCGCCATTTCTTCATATGAACTATGTTTTGGGTGTTCTTGGGCTCGTTGGATTCGTCTCGTCGAGGGCTAAAACCCCATGGTATTGGATATTTATTTTGATAAGTTGGAAAATTCACTTTTCCAACCTCTCAAATGGCTAAGTCTGGTCCCTACAGCTCCTCCATACTATGCTCTCTTTATTCCTTTTTATCCATAATCTTCACCAATACCTACACACATGTCATAGACAAGGAAAGTGATAAAATTCTACCTAAACTACTAAATGTGCAAAGCTCATATGAAAGTAAATGAGAATTAGAAGTCATGCATATAAGTCATAGCTATAGCTAGAAGAAACATGATATGAGAGATAAATGACACATTTTATATGGCTAAAAGAGGTGGTATTTCACAGCCATCAACTTCCACAAGCTAGACCTTGCTCGTCCTCGAGCAGGAAGGGTCAATAATAAATTAATGGTTGTGAAATAGCTTATCATTGGAAATCAATGCCTTGCATCCTTATTTCTTCTACAAGCTCGAAGATAGAAAACATGTATTCATACAAGGCAACACAAGCTCAGTTATAAAGACCACTAAAGATTCATCAGAACTTATATGCTCCATGCAATAGTGAACCTAACTTGCAAACAAAATTGTGATCCTGTTATTGCACCTTTTGTATAACTTTTCATATCATTATTTTTATGAGACAAAACTTAGTCACAAATAGATGTCCACCATAAATAGGAATAAAGTTTATCGATTCTACCCAATCATGTCATCTAGTTAAGGCTCTCAAGTGCAAACATCAGTTATTGAACTTTCATAAAGTTTATCTCTTAGTAACGAGATTTATGCCAAAATGAAATGTGAGAACATGTCAAAATAAGCATAGCATTAGAGTGTCTCATTTGGTCATCCACATCAATGAATCATGGCCATCAAATACTCATTTTCTATTCTTTGTCTTTCTAAAACTTCAGTTCATCAGTAATGAGATCATGCCAAAACTTAGTGTGTTTAATCAGACTCTACAGGCTAAGATGGATACTCGTGACCATTACCAAGGTTTCCCTTTTTGTTATAATGATTTCTCATAACGGTCATAGGAGTATTCCCTCTTTTGCTTTGAACACATGCCCATAAGAATACCAATGCATACCCAAATATAGAATTTCTGCTACATATGTTAGGAAACTCATAGCCAAACTCCAAGAGTTTTCTCTTTTTGGATTGTTCAAAGGCCAGCGGAGTTGTTAGCATCCCATATTGTGCGACAGTGGTGCAGACACGCGTAAAGCAATATCATACTTTAATCAACAGGTTAATATTTGGCATGCATCTCAATTACCGCTAAACATTAGTTTCTTCAAACAAATCCTTTCAAAGAGTACCATCAAGTCGATCATCACATCTATGGTGTTGAGTATCTTTAAGGCTAAACTCTTAAGACAATTAAACAACACCTTATTTAGCATATAACTCAAAACTTTGAAATATCATTTCCAATTGACAACTCCTTACGTAAGCAAACTATCAAGTCTATTGTTTTGACACTATGGGGTCGAGCATAACTTATTTATTTAAGATAAAGCTATTAGGTGACAACCAACAAATTTAAAAAGATCTTGATCAAGTATTCGTTCTTTCCAAGTGTAGAGATTGTGTCAATTTTTTCTAGAGGATCACATTGTCACAAGCTTGATAAACAATTTGGCAAGATGCATACAAGCTCTAAGTCAACTCCTATGGTGCCTATCATGAGTAAGTGTATCCCCATATAAATACAAAACTAGACTCACTTAAGCAAGCATTCAAAAATAGTGGGATACATGATTGGATTAAACTTTGATCGTACATGAACATTGCACAAGACTCTACACATGCAGAAGTAACATCCCCAAGCGTAGAACTTTGCAAGAACCAAACTTGAGTATATCACCAAAAGAAAAGAGAAAATACAGTTTACAAAAGAGAGTGTGATAAGTGGTTACTCCCCATGCTTAGTTGAAAACAAGGGTGACACACTTTACCGTTGAGGTACAAGTAACCTCTCTTTTGATACACAAATAACCTTTGCTTTAACATATATTTCTTGATATAGCATGATGGCTGCCTTCCTTGAGAACCTACTTGGAAACTAAGAAGAAAATAAAACATTTTGTGTTTTTGAAAGTATGGGGATTAGCTTACAAGCGATAAAAATACAAGTCCCACTGAGTCGGTTTATCAACCTAAGCACCACACTTAAGTCAACAAACTAGGTCCAATAGTTGTACATACTCCCAGATTTTGATAAAGTGCAAGTGAGACAAAATATGAAACACGAGTGTGTAACCCCTATGTGCTTATTAAAAGAGGTTCGATTTGGAAAGTTTTACCAGATATTGATAGGTAGGCATGTTGAATTGAAGCAACCAAGTGGCTCATGCGAGTGTTTGCATGGTTGGCACTACCGTACATGTCGTCACACAAGGTTCAAGTCCCTACGAAAATAACACAAAATAAAAGACACTGGTTTGGTGTATAAACGAAGTTCGTTCACCCAACCGACAAAAAGAAAGTAAAAATAAAACATGAACTTCTATAGAGAATTCAGTCTAGGAAGTTTCTGAGGTAGAACTTTATTGTTTACATATGATCGGCTTCTCTTTAGTTACCTTACCCAGACCTTTGAATCGTGTTCGTAGCAACTTTACGACCGGAAAAATATTTCCTGCCATATAGTTGGTTGTCAAACGTGCAATAATCTGAATAAAAATTCGAAACAGGTGTTGATAACTATACGGCCGCAACTATACGGCCGGACCAAAACGGTCCCGCCGTATAGTTAGTCGTTAAACGTTCTGTACCTGGAAAAGAAAATTTGACGATGGCATAGATATCTATACGGCCAAAACTATATGGCTGGAATTTTTATTCTCGTTGTATAGTTAGTCGTTAAAGGTATTGTAGTCGTCAAAAAATTATGTTTCTTCGAGAATTCTTTCTTAACCTGAAACTTATTCAAACACCATGTTTTGACTGAAAAACGTCAGTCTAAATTGTCGACCAACAACAGCATGTATAAAACAGGAATATTAGTACCACCGAGTTATGCAACACACAATAACAATAAATTCCACCTTTTGAAAACTACAACAAGATAACTCTAATAGCAAACCATGCGAAGAATAAAAATACCAATGCAACATGAATGCATCAAGAATCAAGACACAAAACTAAGAAACACACCTAATGACTTCCGGGTTGCCTCCCAGGAAGCGCTTTCTTATAACCAAGTAGCCAGGCTTTTCTCCATTATTATTTCAATAGATATGAGCTAGAGAATTATTTATTCTTACTTCCAAAAGAGGTTTGGAGCACTTACTATTATAGTCCGGTCAAAGTTTCATCCGCTTGCGGTGCATTGGAGTCATGTAGATAAATGTGTTATTGCTCACAATTGATGATTGATGCGCCATGTGTGGTGAGCATACCTCCCTAGATAGCTTCAACGAAAGGATTAGATATTTACATGTAAATCCAAAGCTTTTACCTTTAATAGCATCATTGGGATACAATTCATGGTACTCTTCTTGGGCTGCACTATCACGAGGGAACACTTTATAATACTCATCTTTAACAGCAGGGGAAAATTCAAAAGTGTCTCTATCCTCTAGTTCATCACCCTTTGATGCGGCTCAGATAACTATAGAGCTTCGTTGGGAAACCCCAAGAGGAAGGTATGATGAGTACAGCAATAAGTTTTCCCTCAGTAAGAAACCAAGGTTAACGAACCAGTAGGAGGAAGGAAATGACTCAAAGGTGCTGCTAATAAGTTGGAAACCTGCACAACACAAACTCAAGACTTTGCCCCAACGAACAGTGAGGTTGTCAATCTCACCGGTTTGCTGAAAACAAAGGATTAAACATATGGTGTGTAAGGTAATGGTATCTTGCAGAAAGTAAACAGTAACAGTAGAAGATATATCAATGGTAAATATTGGACCAGGGTCCACAATTCACTAGAGGTGTTCTCCTTAAGATAAACACATAACATGCTGGGTAAACAAATTATAGCGGGGCAATTGACAGGACAGAGCAAGGCATAACAATGCAATACTAGACATTCATGATCCTATGAGATTTGATTGGGCATTACAACAATATACATAGACCATCATCCAACTTCATCTATGACTAGTAATCCACCTTCAGGTTATCATCCGAACTCCCTCCAGTATTAAGTTGTAAACAATGGATAATTGCTTTAAGAAAAGTGTGTAAAGTAAACAATACAATTGTTCCATGAACAAAAGATCGTTGTTTTCTCCCTAGTAGCATCAGCACATCTACAACCTTAGAGATTTCTGTCACTTCCCCATATTCAATAGAGGTATGAACCCACTATCGAGCATAAATACTCCCTCTTGGAGTCACTAGCATCTACTTGGACAAGATAGCTACTAGAAACGAAGAGCATGCAAGATCTCAAACAACACAAACATGATAGAATCAACAAGATAGAACCATTAATCAATTTGACATAGTAATATCAATATCCATCGGATCCCTACAAACACAACGTGCATGATTACACATAGATGATCTTGATCATGAACAGAGCTCACAAGATCTAAACATGGTAGCGCAAAGGAGGAGAAACAACAATCTAGCTACTGTATGAACCCATAGTCCAAGGTGGAACTACTCACGCATCATACCGCAGGCTAGCATGGTGATGAAGAAGGCCTCCAGGATGATCTCTCCCCTTCGGCGGGGTGAATCCCCCCGATCTAGGGACGATGGTGGCGGCTACGGACTGTTTCGTGAGATCTGATCGGGTACTTAGGGTTTTGGTATCATGGGCTTCTTATAGGCGAAGGGGGAGACCGAGGGGATGCCCAAGGCGGCCGCACCCCCAGGCGCGGGCCATGCCTGGACGTACTACCAGGGGGTGTGGGTCCCTTGCGGCTCTCCTCCGTCTCATCTTCTGGCTCCGTGTTCTCCTCGGTGAAATATTGACTTTGGCTTTTTTCCGTCTAATTCCGAGGATATTCATTTTCCGGCTTTTATGGAAACAAAAACAACAGAAAACATGCAATTGGCACTATGGCATCTTGTTAATAGGTTAGTTCCGGAAAACATATAAAAATATCTCAAAGTGTACACAAAGCAAAGCAAAGTGCATGGAACATCAAAAATTATAGATACGTTTACGACGTATCAAGCATCCCCAAGCTTAACTCCTGCTCGTCCTCGAGTAGGTAAATGATAAAAAGAATAATTTTCGAGGTGACATGTACCATCACAATCAAGATCAAACCATTTGCAAGCATTGAAAATTGGGATCAAAGTACTCTAAACATGAGCATGAAAGATGAAGTTCTAACAATAAGACATAGCAACTATGCTACAACATGAAAGGATACAAACAAAGATTTATGAATAATAATGCATTGAAAGACGTTTTTTTGTTTCACGTATAGAAAACATAGCATAGTGGCATCTAGCTTGTCCCTCATGGAGTAGCAAGACATAAATGCATAGGACACCTTCAAAGTTCATAAGAGTGACTACATACAAATAGTTCAAGAATAAGCAATATCAACAATATGAATCAATCAATAAGTTTAGGGAAAATGAACATAGAACTAAGAATGGCAACTATGCACTCTTAATTGGTGCATAAGGATAGAAGGTGGAGACTCAATATAATAGTGGAAGAAAGGCCCTTCAAAGGGAAGCAGGGATTTCAAGTTTCATAAAGAGCTTCCAAAAATTATGGTACTTGTTAGCTTTCAGCTCTCATTGCCCCCATCATAAGCATCTTGAAGTGATTAAAGTTAAAGTGAACAAAATATGGAGTATATGCTTGACAAAGTATAAGTTGGCAATCTCATGTCCCTTGAGTACAAGGGTCGCTCCTCATGCTACTCAACTCTAGTTACCGGTAAGTTCTTGTCATAGTAAGTACATGTGTATCATACAGAACTGCCAACGGGGTACCCCTTGCCCAATGATACAGGAGCTATCCCATATCAAAATGACAAGGCAAGCAGACAATGAGCATCTTAGCAATCTTCTTATTTACCATGGGAAAATGGTGCTTTTTTCTCTCTTTCCTCTTTTCTCATCTTTTTTTTTCTTTTTCTCAATCTATTTTTTCTATCTCTTTTTTTATAAGAAGAATGCTTCATAGATTGCTCACTATGGTGATGCTGCAAGTTTACACCATGATTAGGCATGGCTTAGGCTAACGGCCTAGGCGTTTCTCTGACACACATACATAACTCCATGGACTTACAAGCTCCCCTTTCATTTCACACTGATGACATCGATAAACAAAAGAGCATGATATCAACTGGGTAGATATTTACAAGTGTTGAAAGCGTTCCCGTGACAGCACGGTTCTGCTAATCCCAACTTATAAGTGCAAGCATATACAACATAGATGACTCAATGGTTCAAGTTTATTAGGGTCAAGAAAAATAAAGTGTGCCATCAAGTTTGTGAGAGCTTTAATCACTAAGTTTCACATAAAAAGTTTAATTTGGAAGATAGATAAAACAAGAATATACTTGGAATGGTGTAACACACCATGCATAGGAATTTATAGTGGACACTTTGGAATAACTTGGTTTCTTGGGAGTTGGATGCATGAGTAGAGCTTACTCAATACAAGTGGAGGCTAGCAAAAGACTGGGAGCGACCAACTAAGAGAGCAATAACGGCCATAATCATGCAGAGCGACAAAACATTACTAATCAAAGCATAAAGTGGTACCACAAGTCAAAAACTAAATGATCATAGAGGCTAAGGTGACTACTTAATATTCATAACATGGTGTGAGCATGTGCCAAGTCAACCCAAACAAAGCATCAAAGGAGAGTACCACAATACTATGCTTTTGTATGCTAAAACAACGCATGATTCTATCAAGGCACATTAAGCAATCCTAATTATTTGGAACAAGTCATGCTACAACAATAATCACTAAGCAAGGTCAAAACAACTTCTAGCATGACATGGTAAAGTCTAAGTCACAGTCAAAGCAAGCACCTTCTTGTACTACTAAAGCAAGAACTTTCTACTCCTTTCCAACACCAATCAACTTATTTGAAAACAACACAGCGAAAATAGGGGGTCCAACTACTTTATGCAATCAAACTGAGCAAACAAAAACCAAAAACGAAAACTAAGACGCTCCAAGAACAACACAACAGTGCATGAAACAATAAAAACGAAGTGTCTAGAAAGACCTAAGATTTTTATTGAAGAAGAAGGGGATGCCCAGGCATCCCCAAGCTTTGACGCTTGTACCTCTTGAATATTTCTTGGGGTGGCATCCCCAAGCTTTAACTTTTGTCCATTCTTCATATCATTACATCATTCTCCCCTTACACCAGAAATTTTCCTTTATACAAAACTTCACACATTCTTCATTAGCAACATTAGTGCATTCAAAAGATAATAGAACTTTGGGGGTTAGTTTCAAGGCAGCAAAACTTTGATTAAAGACATAAGATACTGTAGCAATTCCTTCAAAAATATCAATTTCCCAAAGAGAACCCAAAAAGAAATCAATAAAGAGGCAAATGCAAATAATGGCAGAAATATGTCAAAACAGACCAGCAAGTGAAAACCGATTTTTTCGAAGATCTTCTGTTGCTCAAATCAAAAAGTGTTAAACTAACAAAAGTTATCTAACAACCTGGGGGTTACTCATAAAATTACAGCTCAAACCGACTTACAAATATTTTTCTAGAATTTTTACAGTGGAGCACAAAAATCTGTTTCGGGACAGCACTTCCCCAAATCTTACTTCCCTCTCATTAGAGGTTATTCTTGGCACAAAAATCAAACAAAAAGGATAAGGAGAGGTTATTATAGAAGTAATAACTTCCAAGACTCAAGAAAACTATTGGGTTATCTCCCAAGAAGTACTTTGCTTTAATGCCTTTAAGTTAGGCACAAGAAGCAAGAATCAAGTATTTTCAAATGAAGAAGCATTAACATCAAATTTTGCTTTGAAAGGAGGAGCAAAAGGTAACTTCTCTCTCCTCATAGGGAAGTGTTCAATACCTTTCTTGAATGGAAATTGATATTTAATGGTGCCTTTTTCATATCAATGATGGCACCAACAGTTCTAAGAAAAGTTCTTCCCAAAGTAATAGGACAAGAAGCATTGTATTCAACATCCAAAACATATAAATCAATAGTGACATATGCATTGTTAACCATAATAGGAACATCATTAACACTCCCATGAGTTTCTTTTTAGAATTATCATCAAGTGGGACATCCAAATAGCAATATTCCAAAGGTGGCAAATCAAGCATTTGATAAATCTTTCTAGGCATCATAGAGACACTAGAACCAAGGTCACATGAAGCTTTGAGATCAAATTCATTCATTTGCATATTAATGATGGGTTCCCAACTATCTTCTACTTTCCTAGGAATAGAAGCTTTGTGTTTCAATTTTTCTTCTAATGAGAGAATCTGTAATGTGTTTTGTGAATGCCTTATTCATATCACTAGCATTAGTACTTCTAGCAAGATTTTGTAGGAACATAATCAGTTCAGAGATATTGCAACCATCAAGATCAAAATCAAACTTAGCATCACAAGTAGTAGACTTATTGGGCTTAGGCATTATTGTAGGAGGAATGGGGACTTCTTGTGGTTTGCTTGCATCCATATTGGCGGTGGTAATAGTACATACACTATTGTTTCTAGCAATTTTAGCTTCTCTTTCCCACTTAGCATGTAGTTTAGCTAGCAATCTAACATTTTCATCAATAGTAACTTGTATGGCATGAGTAGCAGCAAAGGTACTTTTCAAGGTTTCAGGTTTAGCATCCATTTTATTAATCAAAGAGGAGGTTTCTTCAACAGAATTTACCTTCTTACCATGTGGAGCTCTCTCAGTGTGCCATTCAGAATAATTAACCATCATATTATCAAGGAGATTTGTTGCAACACCCAAAGTAATGGTCATAAAGGTACCTCCAGCAGCTGAATCCAACAGATTTCTTGAGGAAAAGTTTAACCCTGCATAAAAAGTCTGGATAATCATCCAAGCAGTCAGTCCATGAGTGGGACAATTCTTTACCAAAGATTTAATTCTTTCCCAAGCTTGAGCAACATGTTCATTATCAAGTTGTTTAAATTTCATTATTTCACTTCTCATAAATATAATCTTAGCAGGAGGGTAGTATTTTCCAATAAAAGCTTCTTTGCACTTAATCCAAGAATCAATACTATTTCTAGGTAAGGATAGCAACCATTCTTTAGGTTTTCCCCTCAAGGAGAAAGGAAACAATTTGAGCTTAATAATATCTCCATCTACATCCTTATATTTTTGCATCTCACAAATCTCAACAAAGTTATTGAGGTGGGCAGCAGCATCATTAGAACTAGCACCAGAAAATTGCTCTTTCATAACAAGATTCAAGAAAGCAGGCTTAATTTCATAAAAGATAGCATCAGGAGCAGGTGGAGCAATAGGTGTACTCACGAAATCATTGTTGTTTGTGCTAGTGAAGTCACACAACTTAGTGTTCTCAGCAGAATTCATTTTTGCAAAGGTGGAGCAAGCCAACAACAGCAACAACTAGAGCATGAACTAATTTTTTTTTGTGTTTTTGAAAAGAAAGGCAAACCAAATGAAACTATTTTTTTATGGAATTTTTGATAAAAATAAGCAAGCCAAACAAAGCAAAAGCAACTAAGCAAAACAAAAACAAAGTAAATATAAAGGTTGTGAAGCCGTCCTTAGCCTCCCCGGCAACGGCGCCAAAAAACGTCTTGATGCGGCTCAGATCACTGTAGAGATTCGTTGGGAAACCCCAAGAGGAAGGTATGATGAGTACATCAATAAGTTTTCCTTAGTAAGAAACCAATGTTATTGAACCAGTACGAGGAAGGAAACAACTCAAAGGTGTTGCTAACAACTTGGAAACCTGCACAACATAAACTCAAGACTTTTCCCCAACGAACAGTGAGGTTGTCAATCTCACCGGTTTTCTGAAAACAAAGGATTAAACATATGGTGTGGAAGGTAATGGTAGCTTGCAGAAAGTAAACAGTAACAGTGGAAGATGTATCAATGGTAAAGATTGGACCGGGGTACACAGTTCACTAGAGGTGTTCTCCTTAAGATAAACACATAATATGATGTGTAAACAAATTACAACGGGGCAATTGACAAGACAGAGCAAGGCATAACAATGCAATACTATACATTCATGATCCTATGAGATTTGATTGGACATTACAATAATATACATAGACCGCCATCCAACTGCATCTATGACTAGTAATCCACCTTCAGGTTATCATCTGAACCCCCTCTAGTATTAAGTTGCAAGCAACGGATAACTTCTTTAAGCAAAGTGTGTAAAATAAACAATACAATTGTTCCATGAACAAAAGATCATTGTTTTCTCCCTAGTAGAAACAACACATCTACAATCTTAGAGTTTTCTGTCACTTCCCCAGATTCAATAGAGGTATGAACCCACTATCGAGCATAAATACTCCCTCTTGGAGTCACTAGCATCTACTTGGCCAAGATAGCTACTAGAAACGGAGAGCATGCAAGATCTCAAACAACACAAACATGATATAATCAATAAGATAGAACCATTAATCAATCTGACATAGTAATCTCAATATCCATTGGATCCCCCACAAACATAACATGCATGATTACAAATAGATGATCTTGATCATGAACGGATCTCACAAGATCTAAACATGGTAGCGCAAAGGAGGAGAAACAACCATATAGCTACTGTATGGACCCATAGTCCAAGGTGGAACTACTCACGCATCATACCGGAGGCTGGCATGGTGATGAAGAAGGCCTCTAGGATGATCTCTCCCCTCTGGCAGGGTGCCGGGAAGAGCTTTAGACCCCCCCTAATCTAGGGACGATGGTGGTGGCGGCTACAGACTGTTTCATGAGATCTGATCGGGTACTTAGGGTTTTGGTATCAGGGGCTTCTTATAGGCGAAGGGGAAGACTAAAGGGGTGCCCGAGGAGGCCGCACCCCCCAGGCACGGGCTAGGCCTGACCGCGCGGCCAGGGGTGTGGGCCCCTCGCGGCCTTCCTCCGTCTAATCTTCTGGCTCCGTGTTCTCCTCGGTGAAATATTGGCTTTGGATTTTTTTCGTCCAATTCCGAGGATATTCATTTTATGGCTTTTTTGGAATAAAAAACAACAGAAAACAGGAAACATATAAAAATACCTCAAAGTGTAGACAAAGCAAAGGAAAGTGGATTCTAAATAAGCATGGAACATTAAAAAATATAGATACGTTTACGGCGTATCACCCTTGCTAACAAGTTCATCAGTTCTAGAGTTATCAATCCACTCACAAAAAGAAGCATGATCAATAAATATTTCAACAAACATGTGCTCTCCCAAAACTTGCTAATTAATACTATAAGGATTTATCCGCAATTCATCATTATTAGTGTCTCCAAATGAGCATCTAGGCATAAAGCCTCCGCAGATAAATTATCTTCAGTTTCAACACAATAAGAATCATTACTAGAGATTAGGGCATCATAAACATACTTATTATTAGTAAAATTATGTTTGTCTTCAACCTCACCTTTTTGGTGTTCCTCCTTGTTATCCAGTGGTTCCTGCAAAATGTTAGTTTCGGGAACTATTGTTTTACATAGCTCCTTACTCTTTATCACAAATGCATTCCCACTAAAATTTTATTTACAATAATTCACAATATAATCCATAATATTATGATACCTTGATAAATCCTCATTATCACTACTCTTCATAATAATACTATTTTTTTCTAAGCAGCTCACGAGATCCTTCATAAACTATGTATTCCAAGAGTTTTACATTATTACTGTTTATGTGATTATTAGTTGATAAAAATTCTTTAAAGAGAGGAATGCATTCATAATCATAAAGCTTGTTAGGCTTACCATTATATTGCCTCATCGCTTCGAATAAACTTAACAAATTACTAGAACTGTAATCCACTTGCTCCCACATGTCCAATAGTTACATATCCCCAAGGATTAGTAGTTCTTCTTCGTGGTCATCCCTTCTTGGGAAGGAACTTCATCCTTCTCCAATGTGATTTCCTGCACCATGTTATTAGCCTCACAATATTCATAGAAAGATTCATTTTCTAGTTCCTCGCCAAAGTCCCCAAAATCACTATCTAGGCATGAACCCTCCTCAGAACAATCATCATATGTTTGGGACTTATAGAAAACATTACTAGAAAATGAGATATCGTTAACAAGAATACTATTTGTATGTGGAATTTTATTTTCAGAAGTAGTTGATTCAATTGTTTGATCAAGTTGCTCCTATTCATTCTTACTAAGATAATTCGCGAGTAGCTCAATGATAGTCTTACCTTCGGGCTTACCTTCCAGTAGTTGAGAGGGTGAAATGTCAAGCGTCACCTCTTCATTAGCAATATGTCCAAGCGGTTTTGGTGGAGGTTCTTCATATGATTTTGCCTTCTCTTCATCTTTTAGATCCTGCAAAAGGCTAGGCTTTTCCATGCGGGCTGAAATCCG
Source organism: Avena longiglumis (assembly GCA_030063025.1). Lineage (NCBI taxonomy): Eukaryota > Viridiplantae > Streptophyta > Magnoliopsida > Poales > Poaceae > Avena > Avena longiglumis. The sequence continues at coordinate 536,609,400 of CP125976.1, forward strand.
CTCATGAATAGTGATCAATAAATCATTATCCATAAAGTTCTCACAGCAAAATGGATACATGAGATGAACGTCTTCATAGATGTCATCAAGCTCCTGGCATCTTTCTCGAATATTTTTCATAGAAGAAAGCAACTCTAAACAACCAGTAAAAACCACAATTTCTAGAACATTCATATCGACTAAGCTTTTAAAGTCATCTCTATTATAGGATTCTATTGTGGGATCAATGTTATACTTACATTGGTAAGCGATATGATATTTGGATCCGCAAAATCTACAAACAAACTTGTATGAGGCACATAGTATGGATGAATAATCATTCACCCCTATCACCCATTGATTCAGTATTTCTCTCTTCTTTAATAGATACTCATCCTGCCTTGCAAGCTTTTCCTATTCAAAGGTAGTCATCTTGGACGACATGATTAGTAACAAATATTTTTATGGGTTTTTGTTTTGTAAACAAAAGCAAAAAGACAAATGCAACAAATAAAGAAAGCTTAAAACAAAATCTAGCAAAACTAAAATAAATAAACAAAATCTAAAAGACCTACAGCGTGATGGCTCAGATATGTAGAGCTCGTTGGAAATCCCAAGAGGAAGGTATGATGAGCACAACAACATGTTTCCCTCAGTTATGAAACCAAGGTTATCGAACTAGTAGGAGTAAGGAAACAAATCCAAGGTGTTGCTAGCAACTTGGAACCTGCACAACACAACCACAGAAATTTTCCCCAACTTACAGTAGGTTGTCAATCTAACCGGTTTGCTGAAAACAAAGGATTAAACGTATAGTGTGGAAGATAGTAATTGCTTGTAGAAAGTAAATGATAAACAATAGATGGAATATCAATGATAAAGGAATGGACTGGGGTCCACAATTCACTAGAGGTGTTTCACCTTAAGATAAATAACATGTTGGGTGAAAAATTATAGTGTGGCAATTGACAGATTGAAAATGCATAACAATGCATATACTAGACATCTTGATCTCTACGAGATTTGTTTGGGCATTACAACATAATACATAGACCGTAATCCAACTACATCTATGACTAATAATCCACCTTCAGGTTATCATCCAAACCCCTTATAAGTTGCAAGCAACGGATAATTGCATTAAGCAAAGTGTGTAAAGTAAACAATACAATTGCCCTTGGAAAAAGGATTGTTGTTTTCTCCCTAGTAACAACAACACATCTACAACCTTAGAGATTTCTGTCACTTCCCCAGATTACTAGAGGCATGGACCTACTATCGAGCATAAATACTCCCTCTTGGAGTTACAAGCATCTACTTGACTAAAGCATCTACTAACAACAAAGAGAATGCAAGATCACAAATAACACAGACATGATAGAATCAATAATCAATCTGACATAGTACTCAATATCCATTGGATCCCTGCAAACACAACATGTAGCATTACAAATAGATGATCTTTGATCATGAACGGAGCTCACAAGATCTAAACATGATAGCACAAAGGAGGATAATCAACCATCTAGCTATTGTATGGACCCATAGTCTAAGGGTGAACTACTCACGCATCACTCGGAAGGCTGGCATGGTGATGAAGAAGGCCTCCGGGATGATCTCTCCCCTCCGGCAGGGTGCTGGGAAGAACTTCGGATCCCCCCGGTCTAGGGATGGAGATGGTGGCGGCTACGGACTCTTTCGTGGATTTCTGATCGGGTGCTTAGGGTTTCTGCATCGGGGTGCTTATATAGGCGAAGGGGCGAGGTCGGTGGACACCCGAGGGGCCCACACCATGGGGCAGCACGCCCTAGGGGGTGGTCGCGCCAGCCCTAGGTGTGGCCACCTCGTGGCCCCACTTCGTCTTCCCTTCGGTCTCCTTGTCGTGTCTGGTAAAATAATGACTTTGGATTTTGTTTCGTCCAATTCCGAGAATATTTCTTTACTAACTTTTCTAAAACCAAAAACAGTAGAAGACAGGCAACTGGCACTATGGCATCTTGTTAATAGGTTAGTTCCAGAAAATTTATAAAAATACCTCAAAGTGTAGACAAAACATAAGAAAGTTGATACAAAACAAGCATGGAGCATCAAAACTTATAGATACGTTTACTACGTATCACAGCGCTTAGCTCCCTAACAACGGCGCCAGAAAATAGCTTGATGACTGCAAGTGCACAAATCATTTGTAGCTAATTCCGAAATAAAGATATTGATCCCACAGGGAGCAGGAGTCTGAAGTCTAAATAACTCTTGAACTAAATACCGAAATAGTAAGGCTAAATAACGTTCTAAGTAATAATATAAAATGCGAGTTTTGTGTAAAATATATTTTTGGGTTTTCAAATAATAGAACAATAAGTAAACTAAAGCTGTAAGTAAACAAGAGCATGCAAGTATGATTATGAAAGTCTGCAAGATGATGGAAATATTTCTCAGGGAGTAGTGGATCCACCGCTAGTAATTAGAAATAGTGATCGAAATTATTATAATAAATAAGACCATTTATGATATGTGTGGGAGGATATACATATATGGACGAATAGGCAACAACCACTGCCCCCATATCATCTGTCATAACCACAATAGATAGCAATCGACATCAATTGAATTACTATGATATTAAGGGACTTTACCATGTAGGATGTATCCCATGGCATGGACAATGTTCTGTGAGTTCTCCTCGGTTCCCAAGTTGATACGTAAATGATGACAACATCTTTATAGTCACAGTAAATGCGATCATCCCTCCGTCTACCAACAAGTAGTTCATTCCATCTAGTCCTCAATGAGGGAAATATTGAGTGACGCGCTTCACCCAACATCAAAATGAAGGAAATCTAACACAAACACATAATGAACAATATCATAAAATAATCTTTATCTCAATTCAATCACATACCAGGGTTTCTCCATCTCCCCAAGAACAAAGGAAACTACTCACACATGAAGGCAATCAACATCATGGATAGAATATGGATGAAGTATAATGATTTGAGGACAAGTGAAAATTCAAGATTCAATCTAGAATTACAAGTAACCAAAGGGGATCGGTGATGGAGACATTGTTGATGAAGATGACAATGTAGATCAATGTGGAGGCCTTCAAGATCCTAGTCCCTTATCCTCTTGTGTGATGGTTATGGTCTAGATCTGATTGGAGGAGGCTGTGGAGGTGGCACAGCGGCACGGCTCCGCCGTGGGTGATAATATGGATTGGTGGCTCTCTCTTGGCCCATCCCTACTTTATATAGGCCTTGGGTGCCCTAGGATACCCCCAATACCGTCATATGACTTAGGGAAGGTTCTGGAGCTTTCGGGGGCGAAATACCGTCGTTTGCGACATTTTTACTAACTATACGGCGGCAATTTTCCGCTCCGGCTGTATAGTTGGTCGTTGAACCTTCGAGTTCCGCAGTGCTTTGGCCGCCATTTCTTCATACGAACTCCATTTTGGGTGTTCTTAGGCTCGTTGGATTCATCTTGTTGAGGCTACAGCCCCATGGTCTTGGATATTTATTTGGAGAAGTTGGAAAAATTCACTTTTCAACCTCTCAAATGTCTAAGTCTAGTCCCTGCAGATCCTCCATACTATGCTCTCTTTGTTCCTTTTTATCCATAATCTTCACCAACACCTACACACATGTCATAGACAAGGAAAGTGATAAAATTGTACCTAAACTAATAAATGTGCAAAGCTCATATGAAAGTAAATCACAATTAGAAGTCATGCATATAAGGCATAGCTATAGCTAGATGAAACATGATATGAGAGATAAATGACACATTTTATATGGCTAAAAGAGGTGGTATTTCATAGCCATCAGTCATTTCTGGGCCATTGACCCAAATATTGAGCGAATTCTAGATATGGGCTTGTATCCTCCTAAGGATCCCCAAAATCTATCTTCGGAGGAGGAGACAAACTCTTATCTCGAAGCTGAAGTATCTAATGTGCTTGTTAATGTTGTGAGCTTTGTAGTTCTTTCCTCTATCATGCCTTTTCGGAATTCTCATGATATTTGGACCAAGCTTCAAGAAAAATATAATGTGTCCAAGCTTAATGAGGATGATTGTGTTCCCTACATCTCCGGTCGTGATGAGTTCTCATCTTCTTCCACTACACCAACATGTGAGTTGTCACAAGGTAATGATATGGTTAGTGGTGATAGAACTTGCAATGTGTATAGTGAGCTTTTCATTCATGATAATTCGTATCTATCTCATTGCAATGTTGTATATTTGGACATGATCACTTGTAGCACTATAACTGATTTACATGCTTGTGTTGATTCTCCTTGCATATCATGTAGAAATTCTTTGAATGTATCTCATAATGATATGCTTTGCTTTGCCTTGTTTCCATGATAAATGTGCTTCTATTTCCTCTAGTACTTGTGTTGCTAACCATGTAGAGGAAATCAAATAATGTGTGGGCCAAGTCAAGGTTGCGATTGGAGATTCATGTGTTCCCACATCATCACTTTCTCCCAATGTTCACTTATGCCTCATGGCTAAGGGTTCAAAAGTAACCTCTCATTTGGATCCCAATATATCTTATGATGATGTGATTGTTGATCATGATGAAGTAGATGATTATGTTGCTTCTTTAAAAGAGAAGGGGGCTACTCCTTCGTGCTCTTCATCCAAATAAAAATGCTTGCTCTACTTTCATTGAAATATTAACCTTTTCTATTGAAAGTAAGCAACTTATTGATGAGCATGAGGACACAATTGAAAAAATGGGTAGTATTGAGCATGAGTATGCTAATGACATTGCAAATCTAAATGAATCTCTTGAAGAGGAACAAACCACTAAATAATCTCTTGAGGAGGCCTTTGCTCTAGAGCTATCTAGAGTGAAGGAATCTCATGATAGAGATCTTCAGGTGGCTAGTGCCCTTCAACTTAAAAACGATGAACTTGAAGTTGTTGATGCTAAACTCCTTGAGGATTTTGAGCACCTCAAAAATGTCTCTAGGGTCATCAAGGGTGAGCTCATCAAACTCACCGAGTCACATGAGCAACTTAAAGCTTCATACTCTAAAGATCTTTCCAAGTTTACCTAACCTCTTGCTAATATTGATGATGCTTGTGCTACTAACTCTATTTCTTGTGAAGCATCTATCTTGAAGTAGAATGTTGAGGTAAAGGCTCAACTTGCTTTGCTAACTAGCAACTATGGGAAATTAGAAGAAAGTCATGTTAAGATCTCAATATCGGATGAGGATCTTCTAGTCTCCCATGGTAGGATAAAGCTAGCTCATGAGGCCATTATGTCAGAGGTAACATATAGTGGGCCTCATGTGGACATTAGCACTACATCTACTCCAAATGTTATATTGTCATGTGCTAGTACTTGTAATTCATCCTCTCACAACCATGCTATATCATGTGATGAATTGAATTCCTTGCCTTGTGCTCTAACAATGAAGCATCTACTTCCTCTAGTATTTTTGTTGATACTAACCATGTAGAGGAAATCAAAGAGATAAAGGCTCAAGTCGCTTATTTGAAGCATGACTTTAAAAGGTGTCATGCAGGTAAGACCTCACTCAAGAACATTTTGAGTGTGCGATGACCCCCAAGTGATAAGAGTGGGCTTGTATTCAACTCCAACATCAAGAACAAGACCACTAACAAGTTGAAGCACAAGGGCAACAAGAAGTGACAAGGACAAGTGAATAATCCGACCAACATTGTGTGCTTCAAGTGCAAGGAAGAAGGGCATCATGTGAGAGATTACCCATTAAATAAGAAGCCTCTTAGTGAGAAGAAACAAGGGAAGCGGCCTCAAGATCCACCTCAAGCTCAATATGGGTCACTTCCCAAGAAGTCTCAAGATCTTCCTCGTGGTGCGGGACCTCCCAAGAAGAAAGATGGCAAGAGAAGAACTTGCTACATATCTCGTGAGAAGGGGCACATTTCTTCCTCATGCACCATGGGTAACTCCTCATCCCGTCCTATCTTGATTGGTGATGCTTATTAACTTTGTAAGGATGAGGGTGACAATGTGTTTGCCAAATTTGTTGGTTTTCAAAGTGGGTTCAAGAAAAGAACCATTTGGGTGGCGAAGCCTATTTTGACTAACTTCTTGGGACCCAATTTGGTTGGGGACCAACAATCTAAAACTTGATCAATAGGTTTTGGTGGAGGGCATTGGAGACTTGGCTACCTTATGAAGAATTGAGGGATCTTCATCAATTCCTTTTTATCAAAGTCAAGTCATTTGGGTTATCATTTATCCAGTGTTCCTCCTTGTGGTAACTTGTTCTTAACTCCATTACATTGATATCTACTTTCTTCCTTGTGCATGTGTTGGTTTTGTACCTTTCATGTGTTTGTACATGTTGTGCTTCCAAATTACTTATATTGACCTCTGAAGTATATTGGTTGGCACACCATGTATTTGTGTTTCTTGGTTTGGAGCCTTTATTGATTCTAGTTGGTATATTATTTGGCTCTCATGAGGTATTAATGGACTATTCCCTTTTTGGGAAGTGTCATGCTTGGGAATTCCATAATCCTAAAATGTGTGTACATGAGGAAAACCACTTAGTAGTTATATTGCATGTTTATCTAGTCTCTATGTGGTATGTCTTTCTCATGAGAAACTCATATTCCATAATGTCCAGTAATACCTCTATTTTGATCTTTTTCCCTCTTGTTGAGATTTCTTGGTTTATCACATTATGGGTGAGTCATATTGACGAGGTTTAATCTCGTCAATGCCCATTGTTATGGACTTGGGTTTTGGAGAAGATGGGGATGCTGGAGATCGTGGAACGGTTAACAGACAAGCAACCAGGGGACACGAGATTTACCCAGGTTCAGGCCCCCGGAGGGAAAACCCTACTCCTGCTTGTCTGCTCTTGATTACGGCGGAACCGAAGGTTACAGGGTGCGCAGATTCGATCTGGCGTGAGGTGCGTATGCGAGAGTATGAGTCGAGAGATCTAGGACGTGCCCTCCTGGCCTTTATATAGACTTAGGCAGGTCCCGGGCATAGTCCTAGTCGGTTACAAGTTCTAGGGTTTTACCCCTTTGAATTTCCTATCTACGCTAGTCTTGCTCTCCAAGGATCCGAAGGCGTCATGGGCCTTGGCCACCCGAAAATCTTCATGGGCCAGCGTATGTCTACTGTGGGCCTTCCTTGGGCTGGACCAGGTATGCTGAAGTCACGTACCCGTAGGGTATAACCATGTCAGTAGCCCCCGAGTGATCTGTTGAATCGTAGATTCGGCTGAGGACTCTTCGATCCTTTGGGTGCAACTAGGTGTTAACAATATATGTGTGTAGGGATTGTTGATACATGTGCCTGACTCGCCTGACGGATCAAGGTCAGTTAACTGTCTTAGGAAGAAACAACATGATCTTCATCAGGTTCGAGTCCCTTAACTTAAACCCAGAACATATGCTGGCGTAATTCGACTCAAGCCGTGAAGGACTTACAGGAGCGGAATTCTAGTGTTTTTGATTGATGTACCCAACGCGTCTGTCGGGATTTTTCATCACGCCTGTTGGCATGGATTTATACTAGCAGAGCGTAGTTGTGTACGTTGCCAGGCCATCAGATGATATCTGCAGGTCTTATCTTTGCATTGCAGACACAACATCCGAACATTTGTCACCACGGAGGTGCTTCGGGTGGCCAAGGAGATTGTCGCTCACTCGGCATTTTGTTGGGGCAGAGTTGCCAAAAAGTTTTTGCGTGCTGATCCGAAAGATCGTAGTCGAAGATTTCATAGGGTGCGCGACCAGCGCTCCCTATGGGAGTAGCCCCCGAGTGTCTGTTCGAGTCGTAAACTCGAGCAGAGACTTTAGTTCAAGCATTGTTCAGTCGTTAAGTCCGTAGGACACGAAATTTTTTGGATGCTTAAATTCATCCTCCCTATGGGAGTAGCCCCCGAGTCTGTAGTGGAGTCGTAGACTCGACGTAGGACTCGAAGAAATACTTTGTCTGTATTCCTCTTCCGGGTGCGCGTCCAGCGCTCCTGATAGGAGTAGCCCCCGAGTGTTTAGTCGAATCGAAGATTCGAGTGAGTACACTTAGCTGTGGAGCCGAAGAATTATAGTTGGTGCTGGTATAGCTTTTGATGACATCATTGCTGACGATCAATGACCGCAAGCGTCTGCTACGCCAGAGATGACTTGACTGGACGAACGTGGGTCCCATTTGCTGACTTTGAATTTACCGGTAACGCGGGGCGTGGAGATAATTACGGCGTATCCTCGATTTCCGCGCGTAGTGGACGGTGTGGTAACAACGGTTCGCTGGGATGTTGACACGTGTATGGTCAGATCTTCCGTTGGCGCTAGGTCTTCTGTATGGACGGCTGTCGTGCGTCGTCTTTGCTGTTATAATCGTTGGGAAAAGCCGCGGTTTGTTTTCACCGCACCAGTTCTTGTTTTCACTGCTTCCTTGTGCTCTAGCGATTCTTGCTGCGCGCTGGGATTTCCTTCCACATTTCCATCGTTGTTTCTGCGTTTTCACCGCCGGCGCCGCCGTAGCGCAATGGGGAAACCAAAGAAATCTTCATCTGCGGTTGGGACCACCACCGCCGGAGGAAAGAAGGGCACCGCCACTACTCGCGTCACTGATGGTGGCTGGCGACGATCAGAGACGCGGGAGAGCGATCTCCACCATCTTCGTGAGCGGGGCCTGATCCCGCAAGATAGGGAGGCCGTCAAACTCCCCGGCAATGAGGTAATCCCCCGTCCCCCATCTGGGTATCGGGCTATGTTTCTTGCCTTCGTTATACGTGGGTTTTCCTTTCCAGTCCACAACTTCCTCCGTGGACTACTCTTCTTCTATGGGATTCAGCTTCATCATCTGTCTCCCAATTCTCTTCTCCATATTTCGTGTTTTATCACTTTTTGCGAGTGCTGGCTTGGCATTGAGCCACACTTAGGCCTCTTCCGGAAGCTCTATTCTGTGAAGAGGCAATCTGTTTCGGATGGTGTGTATCCCATTGGGGGTTGCATCATCTCCCTTAGTCCCAATCTTCTCTTCTTTTCTTTTTCCATGTCCGAATATGTCCAGTACTGGCGGAGGCGATGGTTTTATATCCGCGACTCCGTAGTGTCTGGGCAAGATTTTGGTCTTGTGCCCTTTGACCCCTCCCAAATGATTGAGAATAAAAGGTCTTGGAAAAACCAAATCTTGGATGGTGAGGTGGCGGAGGTAGAGGCCCTTTACCGTCGGGTGGAGGATCTCCAGCTGATTCCGGAGAAAGAGGTGAACAACGTGGACATCATCCGAACTTTTCTTGAGTGTCGGGTGCAGCCTCTCCAAGCGAGGGCGCACCCGATGTTTCTTTATTCTAGGCGCCGTGATCCGACGAGAGTTTCGGCTGAGAAAATCTCCGAGGGGGATGTCACATCCCAAGATTTTCCAAATCTTGTAATGTGAAAAATAATTGAATAAAATAAAACTTTGTTGATTTTCAGGGTGAGAAGAAACTTTTTGAATCCAATTGGAAACCTTCAAACCAATTTGGATCAAATAAAACCTAAAGGGATTTAAAACATAAACATTTAATAAAAGGAAAATAAAAATATTTGGAAATTACTATTTTGGATCTTTTAAATAAAAGGATTTGGTTTTCAAATGAAATAGAAGTTTACAAATAAGGATTATTTTGTAAGCCAAATTAAAACATGGCCAAGCCTTTGAAATAAAATATTTCTATTGGATAAAAATAGTGAAGGATTTATTTAAATAAAATAATAAGGATTTATTATCCAATTTTATTTAAGTAAAGGCTTTTTCCATTTTAAAATAAACACTAAAACTTATTTATTTATTTTAAACAAGCTTTCCAAGTGTTCTTGATTCTCAAATAAAACCTACTGATTTGGTTTTGTTATTGTTTTAGATTTCAAAAGGAGTTTTTAATAAAACAAATCCTATTTTGGATTTATTAAACAAGGTCTATTTACTTAATTAATAATGGACCCTAAATTAAAATGATTATTTTTTTTGGGATTTTGGTTTATGTTGCTGAACAGAACTAAATTCAAAGTTGTAAAGTGTGTGGATTGTTTGAATTGATTTGAATATTGATTTGTTGTTGGAAATTCAAAACAGAAATTAGTTTTGGAAAAAGATAAAACAATCAAAAAGAAAACAAATAGAGTTTGTACTCAGCCCAGTCGCCAAGCCCAACAAGGCCCAGTACCAGCCCACTCCCTCTCTCCAGAAACAAAACGATTCACACTCATTTTTGAACCCACGTAGACGCTGACTGGTGGACCTCTTCCCTAACTCTCTCACTCACTGACGACAGGACCCCACGTCTCCTATTCATCGTCTTCAACCAGCGCCGATTACTCCCTGCCGTTGCAGCTAGTAAACGCCGGCGATAAATTCACGCTGTTAACGGCCATTACTCCCACTGCGACCACGCGGTATTAAACGCCTCGCCCTTCTCCTCCTTTCCCCTCAAACACCGCAGCACGAGAGCCCCCAGGCCGACGGAATTTCGAGCCACACTCCCACTGCTCCGACGAGCTTCCTCCTCCGATTCCGGCGAACCCAGCCACCGCCTTGCCTCCCCGACCAAGCACACACACTCACCACTCCCAGACGCTCCTCCCTGTACCTCCCATTCAACCGCGGGCGCCCCAGAACGCCGTCTTCGACAAAGCTCTGAGCGCCGCCGCGTCTGCAACTTCTCCGGCGAAGTCCCCTGGTAAGCACAGACCGCCCCACGTCGTCTCGTTCACGCTCCCACACTCGCCTCACCCTCCTGCACCTAACCATGCCCTCTGTTTGACTTCTCGTGATCGACAGCGTCGCCTCCGACCACGACCAGAGCCGCCTGACGCCGTCCTTGACTCCGGTGAGGAATTCTGACGGACTCTGAGCGCCCCTTGCCAAGCCGACTGTACCTTGAGCATCACCACGTCCCTGCGATCTCGGTAAGCATGTTCCCATCCTCCCTTTCTTCCTATAGCCGTCGTAGCGCCACCGCCCAACCGTGCGCCGCCGCTAGCCACCGCCGGCGCCGCTCGCGTTTGGTCAAGCAAACCAGCACCGTTAGATTTCCATCTGGCGGCCACGATAGATTCATTTAACGAAAGGGTACGGGCTAGTCTGAGCCACGCGATCTGTTTAGATCCAACGGTTGCAGTTGCGCGATCCGTGCGAACCGGTACCGGATAGTCATATCACGCCGCGTGTCACCAGTTTGTTTAAAAACAGAAATTTGAAAACAGAATTGTTTGCAGATTTGAAAACCCTATAACTTTTGATCCACACGTCCAAAAATTTCAAACTTTATATCGTTGGAATCAGTGGAACAAGCCCTAGCCAACCATGCAATTTGTTTAGTAAATAGTATCTGTTAGATTGTTTGTTTTTGCAGAATCATTTGTATGCTTGTTTAGATTAGGAAAATTATTCAAAAATGTTTTTGAGGTTGAAATCTTGGCAAATTAGTTTGTGGTGAACTTACTGACCCTAGGAACCAACCCATGGTTTTGAAAATGGATTTGGTGAAGTTTAGGATGGATTAATTAATTTAACCCATTTCTAGCCAAATAAAAATAATGGTTTTGTTATGAAAATGTTTTTGGAGTAAAAACTTTGGGAAAATGTTTTGGACCAAACCTACTGACCATAAACACCAAGTTTAGAGAAACAACAACCTTAAGTTGGAGCGACGCAAAGGACATCGTCCGACGATGCAACGGATGCCAACGGTTCGCCGACAAACCGCACACACCTGGATCCGAGCTTAGACCCATACCCATAGCTTGGCCTTTTGCTCAATGGGGCCTCGACATGATCGGAAAACTGCCAAAATCCTCGAAAGGGGGACACGTCTTCCTCCTGATTGCAGTCGACAAATTCACCAAGTGGATCGAGGCTATGCCGGTCACCAACCAGAAAGGCAAAACTGCCGTTAAGTTCTTTGAGTCCATTGTCTATAGGTTCGGCGTACCGCACAGCATCATCACCGACAACGGATCGAACTTCATCTCCGAAGAATTCCAGGACCTCTGCGAAGGCCTCGAGATCAACATCACGTACGCCGCAGTGACACACCCGCAAACAAACGGGCAAGTGGAAAAGGCCAACGGCCTAATCGGTGTCGGCATCAAGAAGCGCCTCATGAGTTCACTCGAACAAAAAGCTGGAAACTGGACGAAAGAGCTACCTCCGTCCTGTGGAGCTTACGGACTACGCCAAACAGCTCCACCGGCTACACATCGTTCTTCATGGTACACGGAGCCGAGGCCGTGCTACCAATCGCCACGGGCCCCACGGGTCGCTTAAAGTGAAGCGAATCCACTGCACTCGAAGATGCCGTCGACACACTCGATGAAGCACGGGACATAGCTGTAGCTCGATCAGCGGTGTACCAGCAGAGTCTCCGCAACTACCACAGCCGCGGTAGCAAGGTCCTTCGTCGAAGGAGACCTCGTCTTGCGACTCAAGCAAAAGCGACGAATAAGTTCGAGTCACCATGGGAAGGACCCTCGTCATCACCGAAGTCATCCCGGTGGCGCTATCGCCTCAAGCATGGAGTGCAGTCGCATACTCCAACCCATGGAACATCGCGCACCTGCGGCGATTCTATCCGTAGCAAACTACCCCCTTTACTTTCAATAAGGCTTTCAGCCAAGGCTATTCAACGGAACAATGTATCTCCTCCATTACGATATAAATAAAGCTAAGTGTCTTGCCCCATATCTTCAGTTCACCATTTTTGCAACTTTACTACATGCTACAAACGCACTCGGGGGCTCCCCCCACCTCACGATTTCATCGACTGAGGATCAAACGTGTACACCTGAGTAGCTGACAACGTCAGGCAAACGAAAAGGACACGTACTCAATCAAAAGCACTGCGTGCTCACAGCAATCAAACATTTACAACAAAGGGCACAACACGCCTGTAACTACCTCGGTGAATTACGCTCCTAGCTACAAGCCTGGATGAACGGTAGTGGTTGAAATAGTACGGTGGGGCCCCAAAAGCCACTCACGGGTAGACCTTTCGGCCGTCCCAACCACTTCCAATTCATCGGGACCTGTACGGGCGGCGTAATCGGCAGGCGAAGGGATCAAATACATACACAAATGAGTATGTATGCAAGCCACCATACAATAGTACATCAGAGCCATTCCATCTAGAAAGAAAGGAAAATATAGCAACGCCATACGGCAAGATTCAAATGACCTAGATAGATCTAATATTTTAGGATAATTCCTCATACATCACACAACAGAGTATCATGCGGAAGCGGCAAACAAAGTCCGAGTACGGATAAGAAGCAAATCGGCATAAGATGCCATAGAAATAAGCACATCCCGCCCACAGATCTCACGGATCCCCGTTCCCGGAATCTCTACACCGAACGATCGTTGCCCACATCATCGACCTCTTCCACCCGATGTCCGTCCTGCGAGGGTACTGCTCATCGAACCAATAATTTATCGTGTGAGACCCTAAATTTTCGGCAAGTCTTAATGCCTCTAAAAGGGACACAACCTGGGGTGACGCAATTGCAGCAAAAGTTAAACCCTAGCAGTTCTACAGATATACGCTAACCATCCTCCTAACCAAAGATAGACGGATGTCCGTGAATTAAAGACAACAGTTATAATAGTAATTTCATCAGATCCATCCTCCTCCTAAACACCAACGAGGAAGCGTCTGAACAACCCCCATCATTGGCAATTTTATTAACCATTCCATGAGTGTTGCACTATTTACTAGTCAAATTACTTAGTCGATTAAAGCGGTACTTTAGTTATGCTTGTCTATGATCGGAAACCGTGCTCCAAGTCGTCCATAACGCGGACACGGCTTTGAAAGTTTTACCCGGCCGGGGTGCACCAATAGCAACACACGCTCGATCAACCTCGGAAAAACCAAATTAAAACCCAACGAGGCCTTCACGACAAAGCAATCATAGGATTCAGAAATATTTCAGGGGGCCACCCCATTGAGTACACCAGCCACGAAGCTAGCTGACTCCGAGACGGACTCAAGGTTTGCGTCAGTGGTTGTAAACGACAGCAGATCCCCAATCGGGGACTGTCGATACTGCGAAAACACTCCGCTTCCAAAACAGTACAGTATGCTCCTCGCACAAACGTAATAAAGCAGTAAAGCATGGCATAAGTACAGGATAGTAACAAAACCTCAAACTAGTTGTGGCCCTAAGAAATAAGACTGAATCAAGCTCTGGCTCAGGGGGGTCCCATATACCTCCCGGATGTGGATAGCGCGATAAAGCAAGGAACAGGTTTCAAGTACTCGGGGTCTTACGGGACACAAGTGAGCAGGAAAAACCAAATAGCAGATGTTGCTCACCGATGCCACTTTCATTAGTTATCCCATTACTACTCAGGTTAAGTTGTTTAGGTACCTCGTTATCCATCAGACACTCACAAACCCTACACATGTTGTTCTACGACTCGCATGGCTCAATCAACTCCTGTAGTAATGGCTCATGGGATGGAGGAACAAGCTTGGTGGGGTGCAAAGTAAAGGCTATGCATTACTTGGGATTCAATTTAATGCAATCGCGACTCAATGATGCAAGAATAAGATAGAGGCAATAGGTACTGTATGTATGCAAGCATGTGGAAGTGCTTGCCTGGCAACTCAGTTGAAGCGAGAGACGGATCTGGGTAGTGCTCCTGGTTCTCTTGATATATCCCCTGCTCAGCGTCTATTCGAAAGAAGAACCAAACAAGCAAGGCCAACATGAATATAGATCACAAGCATATGAATAATATGCGTCAAACAAACAATCATGCCATGATGAATGATGCACAATTTGCATGGCATTAAAGTAGCATGGCATAGGTGAGGTGTGGAAGACAAGAATAACATTTTAATGGGGGTTTTGGATCGCATTTGTTGCCATATTAGTTGATGTACACTATATTTTTATATGATGCATGCTGCAATTGAAGTCATGGATAGCATAAACAGAAAGGTCTCGTCGAGCTGATCATTTTATACATATCATTTGTTAAATTTGGAATTATAAATCAAAAGTTATTAATTATTTAAGTTCCAGTGGCATTTGTTGTAATTTAACTCAACTTGGAATTTTTAATGGGCAAAAGGAAATTTGAATAGCATATTTGAAATCCTCACATTTTTCTGATTCAAAAACATATATCATTTGCATTATTTGGATTTATAAATGAAAAGTTATTTAAAATCAGATTTATATTTGAATTTGAAACAATTAGGAAAAGATTTGAATTTAAACAGACTCAAGAAAACTTTTTGTACTCAGCCTTATTTAACCCCAGACGCTTACAGGTGGGCCAGGAACTCATGACCCACACGATGGTGACGACGAGGGGGACTGCGGGTTGCTTTATAGAAAACCTGGGAGCCTTTTTGTAAAACAACACCGACGCTGACAGGTGGGATCCGAGGGACGGCGGGTTTAGGCGGGAGAAACTTCGAGGAGCTAAGCGCAAAACGTCAAATCCTGTCGGAATGGCAGCGGCGCGCCGCTCTGCCGGCGACTGCGATCGGCCGGCGTTCAGACGACGATGGCGACGCCGTCGCTGATCTAAACGACACGACCCCAAAACGAAAAATGATAAGGGGATCACGGCCTACAACTTTGGTTCGGGATGCTAGCGCGGAGGAGGACCGCAACGCTGGGCGAAGCGACGAACAGCGGCGGGTGAGCTGCTGCGAATCTTCTTGTCGGCGGTAGCGACACAAGGCAGGCGTTGACGGCCAGGCGGCACTACGACGAACTAGCGAGGGGAAGGGGTTGTCTAGGGGCTGGAGGAACTCACCGCGGTGTCGTCGGCGGTGAGAGGTAGGCCGGAGAGGCTGGTGATCGGCGACAAGGCTGGATCCCTGGAGCGTCTGGTGCTCGCGGGCGCGGCGGCGGCGGCGATCCTCCGGCGAGCTCCCGTAACTTCTGGCGGTCCTAGGCGATGCAGGGGAATCAGGCGAATCTCCTGGTGCTCCTGGCTCTCCTCGGAGTGCGCTGGAGCGAAGGGGAGCAGAGGGGCCGATCTAGGGTTGAGGGGGCATGGTGGAGAGGTTGCTCGCTGGGGAGGAAGAAGGGAGGCAGGGGGAGGAAGAGAGGCCTGAGGGGGATCTGGGGGAGGCTAGAGGCGAGGGGGAAGGATAAGAACGAAAAGGGGGGCAGGTAGATGGCGTGGGGGAGGGGTAGATCGGCATCGGCCACCTTTGCACCTCACGTGCATGGGTCGGCGGCACATGGGGAGGAAGGAGGCTGCCAGGTGGGGTAGGGCGAGGCCAGGGAGGCAGGCAGGTGTGGGGTGAGGCTGCTGAGTGGGCCAGGGAGGGGGGCTCGTGGTGGGGCACGCTGGCAGGGAGGAAGAGAGCAAGAGAGAGGAGGAGAGGGTGGTCTCGGTTAGGAGCTAGATTAGAGGGGTAGCTCGGCCAGGTGGGGGCCTCATGGCATAGAGAGAGAGGGAAGAGGGTGGAGCTAGGATCGGTTAGGGTTTAGCTAGAGAGGGAGGGACATGTTAGCTAGGGTTTAGCTAGATAGGTGGGGGTTTAGGTTTAGCTAGAATGGGGTATGGGGGTGGCTTAGGGTTGGTTTTTGAGAGGGAAAGGATAGTTGCTAGGGTTATATGGCAAGATCAAACCATGAACTAGACAAGCTCTAACAAGATCAAGACAAGAAAAAGAGAGAGAGAGAGAGAGAGAGAGAGAGAGAGAGAGAGAGATGTGGTGATAGAATTTTAAGCAAGAACAACATTGTTCAAGCCAAGAGAAAAAGATAGAGCTAGGGATTTTTGAATCATGCATGCTCCATTCAAAGACCAAGCAAGATCAAAAAGAAAAGAGGTAGGGAGAAGGATGTGGTGGTTTAGCATGCACACCCACATGATCACATGTGCATGCATGGATGTGGATGGTGATTAGGGTAGGTTTAGATTAAGAGGAGGGTTTTGGTGGGGTATGGGTTTAGTTTGGACAAAACAAACAAGCTCAAGCAAGGGAAAAGAGAGGATCCATGCAAAAGAAAACAAATAAAATTCAAAGGGCAAGCCAAAGGTGGTACTTGCATGGGCCATGCATCAATATTAAATGCCATGTCTTAACCTTGTGAAAACAAAATATAATCCCATGGCATTTATTTATGTGCATCCCCAAAAGTGGAGTAAGTCCAAGCAAAATATTATGGGTGGAATCCAACCAACCAACATGAGCTAGAGGTAAACTCAAATAAAAACCAAGCTCATATTAATTGGATGGTGGAATTATAAGGTGGTGAAGGAAAGGTGGTGGAGTTATTAAGAGATATGCCCCCAAATCAACTTGGGCATTTAACAATATATCAAGATCCAAATACAATATCAAGAGGCAACTACAATTAATAATGCACATGAGATAAGAACCAAACAAGAAGGGGTTTTATATGATTCTCAAATGCAAGGTGGCATGATGACATGAGCATGATATGATGATGATGCAACAATTATATGTTGGAAGGGGTCCTTTATTACTAGAACAAGTAGCATTACAGGTGTTAGACAACTGGGATGCTACAACTCTCCCCCACTAAACAGGAATCTCGCCCCGAGATTCTAGGAAGAAGAAGAAGACACAAAGAGAGAAGGATGGTTGGCACGGAGTTCATCTTCACGCTCCCAAGTGGCTTCATCCACAGAATGGTGTGACCACTTCACCTTGCAGAACTTGATGGACTTGTTGCGAGTCCTTCTTTCTGCGGTCTCAAGGATTTTGGTGGGGTGTTCTTGATAAGACAGGTCTTCTTGGAGATCGATTAGCTCATGATCCACGGTCTGCGGGATCTTTGAAGCACTTCTTGAGCTGAGAGATGTGGAAAACATCATGGACTTTGAGTTTTTCCGGGAGCTCCAGGGCATAAGCAACTTCTCCTCTTCTACCACGAATCTTGAAAGGACCGATGTATCTAGGAGCCAATTTTCCTTTGATACCGAAGCGGTGTGTACCTCTCATGGGAGTGACACGAAGGTAGACGAGATCACCAGGGGCATATACCATATCCGTGTGCTTCCTGTCATAGTTGCTCTTCTGACGACTTTGAGCAATCTTCAGGTTCTCAAGAATGATATGCACCTTCTCCTCTGCTTGAGTTACAATGTCAGGGCCAAACCAGATTCTCTCACCTGCACCTGACCAACCAATCGGAGTTCTGCACTTGCGACCATAGAGATCCTCAAATGGTGCCATCTTCAGACTCTTCTGGAAGTTGTTGTTGTAGGAGAATTCCGCATAAGGAAGACATTCCTCCCACTTCATGCCAAAAGAGATGACGCAAGCCCGAAGCATATCCTCCAGAATCTGATTGATCCTTTCCACTTGTCCTTGCGGTGAGGTGTGGCAGTCTTGAAGTTCGACTTTGTTCCCAAAGATTTTGGAAACTCTCCCGAACTTTGAGGTGAAGATGCTCCCATGGTCTGAACTGATTTCAAGTGGAACCCCATCTGAGAGAGACAATTACATTGATATAGAGCTCAATAGCCAATGAATTCCAGAAATTGTTTCCTTGACTGGGAAGAAATGAGCCACTTTAGAAAGCCTGTCGATGACGACAAAAATTGCATTGTTGCCCTTCTGTGACCTTGGAAAGCCAGTGATGAAGTCCATCTCTACTTTCTCCCATTTCCATTCCGGAGGTTTCAATGGCTGTAGAAGACCGAATGGTTTCTGATGGACAACCTTCACTCTGCGGCAGACATCACATTCTGAGACATACTTGGCACAATACCGTTTCAACCCAGGCCACCAGTATTGTGTTTTCAAGTCCATGTACATCTTTGTGCTGCCAGGATGGATAGAAAGAACCGAATCATGCGCCTCCTTGAGAACTTGCTCTCTCAGACCCGGGTAGTTTGGAACAAACATCCGGTGTTCAAAGAAAAGCGTGCCTTGATCATCAACGTGGAAGGACTCATACTTCGGAAGCTCAAGTTTAGAGATGAGCTTTTTGGTGTGCGGATCACCCAGCTGTCGAGAGCGAATCTTTTCTTCCAAGAGAGAAGTGGCCAGAAGGTTCAGGAGATGCCCTTGTTCCACAATTTCCAGGTTGATCTGACGGAATTCCTCGCACAAGAGAGGTTGTTGCTCTTCCACCATGAGGTTGTTGACATAAGCTTTTCGGCTAAGCGCATCTGCCATGACATTTGCTTTGCCCGGAGTGTAGTTGATGGTCAAATCAAAGTCATTGATTGCTTCAATCCACCTCCTCTGCCGAAGGTTGAGATCCGGCTGTGTGAAGATATACTTCAAACTCTTGTGGTCAGAAAAGATCTCTAGCAGTTGCCAAGCAAGTAGTGCCTCCATAGCTTCAAAGCAAAGACAACTGCTGCTAGCTCGAGGTCATGTGTGGGATAGTTGATCTCATGCGTCTTCAACTGACGAGAGGCATAAGCAACCACCTGTTTCTCTTGCATAAGGACCGCACCCAATCCTTGCAAAGAGGCGTCGCAGAATATCTGGAAAGGCTTAGATGTATCCGGAGGAACCAAGACTGGTGTGGAAGTGAGCTTCTCTTTGAGTGTCTCAAAACTTGCTTGACACGCAGGAGTCCACAGGTATTTCTTGCCTTTCTTGAGGAGATCGGTAAGAGGCTTTGCTATCTTCGAGAAGTTCTGAACGAAGCGACGGCAATAACTAGCCAAACCGAGGAAACTCCGCACTTCTTTGACATTAACAGGCGGAAGCCAATCGACAATTGTCTTCACGGTTTCCGGGTTGACTGCAATGCCCTTGGCAGAGATAACATGACCAAGATAGGTTACTTCAGGCAGCCAAAACTCACACTTTGAGAACTTTGCATACAAGCGGTTCTCACGCGGCTTGTTTAGGACACACCGCAGGTGTTCTTCATGCTCCTCCTTGGACTTAGAATAGACCAGAATGTCATCCAGATAGACCACGACAAACTTATCAAGGTACTCCATGAAAACGGAGTTCATCAGCCTCGAGAAGGTAGCAGGTGCGTTGGTTAGTCCGAAAGACATGACCGTGTACTCATACAGGCCATAGTGGGTGGTGAAAGCTGTTTTGGGCACATCTTCCTTGCGAATCTTGATTTGGTGATAACCACTTCTCAAGTCCAGCTTAGAGAACACCACAGCTCCAGCTAACTGATCGAATAGATCATTAATCCGCGGGAGGGGATATTTGTTCTTGATGGTTTTAGCATTGAGAGCCCGGTAGTCAACACATAGTCTATCGGTTCTGTCACGCTTCTTCACAAAGATTGTTGGGCTACCCCAAGAAGAAGTGTTGTGTTGAATGAAACCCAACTTCTCTTGTTCATCAAGTTGTCGTTTGAGTTCAGCCAACTCAGAGGGACCCATTTTATAAGGTCGCTTGGAGATAGGAGCCGTTCCAGGTTCAAGCTCAATCACAAACTCAACCTCACGATCCGGAGGCATACCCGGCAGCTCTTCAGGAAAAACATCTGGGAACTCACAGACCACCGGTACACTCTGAATAGCTTCCATAGCATCATCATTCAGAGCCGCCAAAGAGAAGAGCTGGACAGCAGGAGTCAGACTTGGAGAAAAGACTATATGGCCTTCAGGAATCTTCAGAGAAACTGAGCGTTCAGCACAATCAATCACAGCTGCATTTGTTGTTAACCAATCCATGCCCAAGATGACATCAATGTCAGAATTGCCCAGAGCAATTAAAGAAGCCGAGAATGAAGAACCACCAATCTCAATTTGATTGCCATGACTGATCTTAGAAGCTGCCATCTTCTCTCCAGGAGAAAGGACCATTAACCGCTTTTGGAGAGGAACCAAGACTAACTCATTCTCATTTGCAAACTTGTGAGACACAAAAGAATGCGATGCACGAATCAAACAAAACTCGTGCGAGGGGTGAGTTAACGGATAGCATACCCATCACAACTCGGTGCATGCTCGGCTTGAGCGGTGTTAGCGCGATTAGCACGAACAGCGAGACCCGGGCTTGGTGTTGATGTTGAGAGCCAGGTGGTGGTGCACGAACCAAGGAGAGCTTCTGCAGATCTTGGCGGGGTGGAGGAAAGCTTTGTTCTTCAACAGACGATTCCAGTTTGATGTCCGTGATCTCCACACGTGAAGCAGACACCGGTTGGACGTGGAGCAACATAGCGGGGACTCCGCCAGCGCTCGAGGTAGTGGTGGTTGTAGTCCCCAGGAGCCGATGGTGAAGTTTGGTGGCCTTGGCGTAACTTGCGGTCTTGGTGGAGCCGGAGCAACGGTGGGGTGTTAGGAACCCGGACACGCCCGCTTAGAAGGAGCTGCCATAAGCTGCGAGCTTGATGCATCCTGTTGTGTTTCTTGGACTCCTCAAACACTTGCACCTTGCCTCCTCTTGCGGTGTGTCTGTAGTTCCAGGAAAGTTGTCGGCCTTGCATGTGTGATCGCATACTTGATCGACGCATTGAGCCCTTGCCTGAACCTCTTCTGTTTCTTATTGTCATCAGATACCTCATCGCCACCATATCGAGAGAGATTCATGAAGTTCCTGATATAGGTGTTGACGTTATCATTTCCTTGCTTCAGGTTGAGAAAAGCCTCCTTCATCCTTTCCATTACAATCTCGTGAAACTGCTCTTTGAACGCCTCCGGTGAACCTCTCCCAAGTTGGTGGAAACCCGGTCAGCTTGCCTTCAAGTAGTTCTCCCACCGAGAGCTGCATCTCCCTTCGAAGGTGAGTATCACTTGACCCACTCGCCTCGGAACATCGCGGTCTCGAGCAACCTTGACATCTCACGCAGCCAATCATCCGCGTCGAGGTCGATCGAAACATCAAGCGACGAGGGTTGAATTTGAGGAAGCTCTTGATGTCTCCTCGCTTGGGAGGTGGAGGTAGTGGAGCAAACTCGTTCCTCGACACTCTCCTCAAAGCGCTGGTTACTGTGCATTCTTGCCAAAGCATTAGCGATGTTTGTGACATGAGCCCGATTCGGAGGTATGTCCTCATCGATGCAGCGTGGTGGAGCCATCATCATTGATATAAAACTCAAGTCGATTTATAATGGAGAATGATAATAATCCAAAATAGTACCAAGATGGAATTAACCAAGATTAAAGGATACAATTTCGAGATGATATTAAAATATCAACAAAGTTCAAAGCACCTAAAAGATATTAAGCATATCGCACCACGGAAAAGGTGTGGTACACAAATATATCAAAGAAAAATTTTCCACAAATTTCGGCATGAAAATACCAATAGATGCGCAAAATTACTTAACGAATCAAGATTAGTGACTCTACCGATTCAATATACAAAAGCGAATGATAAAAGTAGTGGTATGGTCGCGACTCCATCCCGCACTCAAATCATTACTCCGCACATGAACAAGTGGAACACATATCCTAACCCCTTCTTCTCACGACGAAACCTAAAGATTGGTAACTACGGAAACGAACACCCCAAACAAGATAACGTCGGATACAAAGAGGGTAAGACAGATTGCGTCGGTTTGCAAAATCCTGTCGGTATGGAATGTACCAACAGTTGATAACCAAAGGCAGATAAGATAACAACTTGGATGCAACAGATAGACAAGGGATTACACACACACACACACACACAAAACCTATGGTACTACGGAAACCAAGAACACGTGAATCCTAGTTTGAATTTTAAGAAGAGGATTGAAAACGTTGCACTTCCTTACCAGAAAAGGGTGGGTGGGTGGGTAAGAAGAAAAGTGGAAGCAGTCCTACTCTCGCGTTTTGTTTTTCCCTAGTATACATAACTACCAAAATATTTGCTAGACTGACAACGACCGTTTGGCTGAGACCCTGAAGGTCGGGATGGCTCTGATACCAATTGTAACTACCTCGGTGAATTACGCTCCTAGCTACAAGCCTGAATGAACGGAAATGGTTGAAATAGTACGGTGGGGCCCCAAAAGCCACTCACGGGTAGACCTTTCGGCCGTCCCAACCACTTCCAATTCATCGGGACCTGTACGGGCGGCGTAATCGGCAGGCGAAGGGATCAAATACATACACAAATGAGTATGTATGCAAGCCACCATACAATAGTACATCAGAGCCATTCCATCTAGAAAGAAAGGAAAATATAGCAACGCCATACGGCAAGATTCAAATGACCTAGATAGATCTAATATTTTAGGATAATTCCTCATACATCACACAACAGAGTATCATGCGGAAGCGGCAAACAAAGTCCAAGTACGGATAAGAAGCAAATCGGCATAAGATGCCATAGAAATAAGCACATCCCGCCCACAGATCTCACGGATCCCCGTTCCCGGAATCTCTACACCGAACGATCGTTGCCCACATCATCAGCCTCTTCCACCCAGTATCCGTCCTGCGAGGGTACATGTTCATCTGAACCAATAATTTATCGTGTGAGACCCTAAGGGTACTCAGCAAGTCTTAATGCCTCTAAAGGGGACACAACATGGGGTGACGCAATTGCAACAAAAGTTAAACCCTAGCAGTTCTACAGATATACGCTAACCATCCGCCTAACCAAAGATAGACGGATGTCCGTGAATTAAAGACAACAGTTATAATAGTAATTTCATCAGATCCATCCTCCTCCTCGCTTACCAACGAGGAAGCGGACGAACAACCCCCCATCCGTTGGCAATTTTATTAACCATTCCATGAGTGTTGCACTATTTACTAGTCAAATTACTTAGTCAGATTAAAGCGGTACTTTAGTTATGCTTGTCTATGATCGAGAAACTGTGCTCCAAGTCGTCCATAACCGCGGACACGGCTTTCAGAAAGTTTTACCCGGCCGGGGTGCACCAATAGCAACACACGCTCGATCAACCTCGGAAAAACCAAATCAAAACCCAACGAGGCCTTCACGACAAAGCAATCACAGGATTCAGAAATATTTCAGGGGGCCACCCCATTGAGTACACCCGCAACGAAGCTAGCTGACTCCGAGACGGACTCAAGGTTTGCGTCAGTGGCTGTAAACGACAGCAAATCCCCAAACGGGGACTGTCGATACCGCGAAAACACTCCGCTTCCAAAACAGTACAGTGTGCTCCTCGCACAAACGTAATAAAGCAGTAAAGCATGGCATAAGTACAGGATAGTAACAAAACCTCAAACTAGTTGTGGCCCCAAGAAATAATACTGAATCAAGCTCTGGCTCAGGGGGGTCCCATATACCTCCCGGATGTGGATAGCGCGATAAAGCAAGGAACAGGTTTCAAGTACTCGGGGTCTTACGGGACACAAGTGAGCAGGAAAAACCAAATAGCAGATGTTGCTCACCGATGCCACTTTCATTAGTTATCCCATTACTACTCAGGTTAAGTTGTTTAGGTACCTCGTTATCCATCAGACACTCACAAACCCTACACATGTTGTTCTACGACTCGCATGGCTCAATCAACTCCTGTAGTAATGGCTCATGGGATGGAGGAACAAGCTTGGTGGGGTGCAAAGTAAAGGCTATGCAATACTTGGGATTCAATTTAATGCAATCGTGACTCAATGATGCAAGAATAAGATAGAGGCAATAGGTACTGTATGTATGCAAGCATGTGGAAGTGCTTGCACAGCAACTCGATTGAAGCGGCGACGGATCAGGTAGTGCTCTGGTTCTCTTGATATATCCCACCTTTCGGCGTCGAAGAAGAACCAAACAAGCAAGGCCAACATGAATATAGAGCACAAGCATATGAATAAGATGCGTCAAACAAACAATCATGCCATGATGAATGATGCACAATTTGCATGGCATTAAAGTAGCATGGCATAGGTGAGGTGTGGAAGACAAGAATAACATTTTAATGGGGGTTTTGGATCGCATTTGTTGCCATATTAGTTGCTGTACACTATATTTTTATATGATGCATGCTGCAATTGAAGTCATGGATAGCATAAACAGAAAGGTCTCGTCGAGCTGATCATTTTAGACATATCATTTGTTAAATTTGGAATTATAAATCAAAAGTTATTAATTATTTAAGTTCCAGTGGCATTTGTTGTAATTTAACTCAACTTGGAATTTTTAATGGGCAAAAGGAAATTTGAATAGAATATTTGAAATCCTCACATTTTTCTGATTCAAAAACATATATCATTTGCATTATTTGGATTTATAAATGAAAAGTTATTTAAAATCAGATTTATATTTGAATTTGAAACAATTAGGAAAAGATTTGAATTTAAACAGACTCAGGAAAACTTTTTGTACTCAGCCTTATTTAACCCCAGACGCTTACAGGTGGGCCAGGAACTCGCGGCCCCACACGCCAGTGGCTGACGACGAGGGGGACTGCGGGTTGCTTTACAGAAAACCTGGGAGCCTTTTTGTAAAACAACACCGACGCTGACAGGTGGGATCCGAGGGACGGCGGGTTTAGGCGGGAGAAACTTCGAGGACCTAAGCGCAAAACGTCAAATCCTGTCGGAACGGCAGCGGCGCGCCGCTCTGCCGGCGACTGCGATCGGCCGGCGTTCAGACGACGATGGCGACGCCGTCGCTGATCTAAACGACACGACCCCAAAACGAAAAATGATAAGGGGATCACGGCCTACAACTTTGGTTCGGGATGCTAGCGCGGAGGAGGACCGCAACGCTCGGGCGGCGGACGAGCAGCTGCGAATCTGCAGCGCGCGCCAGCGGCAAGCGCCTTGAAGCGTTCGGCGGCGGCACTGGCCGAACTAGTGAGGGGAAGGGGTTGTCTAGGGGCTGGAGGAACTCACCGCGGTGTCGTCGGCGGTGAGAGGTAGGCCGGAGAGGCTGCTGATCGGCGACGAGGCTGGATCCCTGGAGCGTCTGGTGCTTGCGGGCGCGGCGGCGGCGATCTCCGCGAGCTCCGTAACTTCGGCGGTCCTAGGCGTCTGGGAATCAGCGAAGCTCTGGTGCTCTGGCTCGCCTCGAGTCTGTTGGGCGAAGGGGAGCAGAGGGGCCGATCTAGGGTTGAGGGGCATGGTGGAGAGGTTGCTCACTGGGAGGAAGAAGGGAGGCGGGGAGGAAGAGAGGCCTGAGGGGATCTGGGGAGGCTAGGCGGGGAAGGATAAGAACGAAAAGGGGGGCAGGTAGATGGCGTGGGGGAGGGGTAGATCGGCATCGGCCACCTTTGCACCTCACGTGCATGGGTCGGCGGCACATGGGGAGGAAGGAGGCTGCCAGGTGGGGTAGGGCGAGGCCAGGGAGGCAGGCAGGTGTGGGGTGAGGCTGCTGAGCGGGCCAGGGTGGGGGGCTCGTGGTGGGGCATGCCGGCAAGGAGGAAGAGAGCAAGAGAGAGGAGTAGAGGGTGGTCTCGGTTAGGAGCTAGATTAGAGGGGTAGCTCGGCCAGGTGGGGGCCTCATGGCATAGAGAGAGAGGGAAGAGGGTGGATCTAGGATCGGTTAGGGTTTAGCTAGAGAGGGAGGGACATGTTAGCTAGGGTTTAGCTAGATAGGTGGGGGTTTAGGTTTAGCTAGAATGGGGTATGGGGGTGGCTTAGGGTTGGTTTTTGAGAGGGAAAGGATAGTTGCTAGGGTTATATGGCAAGATCAAACCATGCACTAGACAAGCTCTAACAAGATCAAGACAAGAAAAAGAGAGAGAGAGAGAGAGAGAGAGATGTGGTGATAGAATTTTAAGCAAGAACAACATTGTTCAAGCCAAGAGAAAAAGATAGAGCTAGGGATTTTTGAATCATGCATGCTCCATTCAAAGACCAAGCAAGATCAAAAAGAAAAGAGGTAGGGAGAAGGATGTGGTGGTTTAGGCTTATGCACACCCACATGATCACATGTGCATGCATGGATGTGGATGGTGATTAGGGTAGGTTTAGATTAAGAGGAGGGTTTTGGTGGGGTATGGGTTTAGTTTGGACAAAACAAACAAGCTCAAGCAAGGGAAAAGAGAGGATCCATGCAAAAGAAAACAAATAAAATTCAAAGGGCAAGCCAAAGGTGGTACTTGCATGGGCCATGCATCAATATTAAATGCCATGTCTTAACCTTGTGAAAACAAAATATAATCCCATGGCATTTATTTATGTGCATCCCCAAAAGTGGAGTAAGTCCAATCAAAAGATTATGGGTGGAATCCAACCAACCAACATGAGCTAGAGGTAAACTCAAATAAAAACCAAGCTCATATTAATTGGATGGTGGAATTATAAGGTGGTGAAGGAAAGGTGGTGGAGTTATTAAGAGATATGCCCCCAAATCAACTTGGGCATTTAACAATATATAAAGATCCAAATACAATATCAAGAGGCAACTACAATTAATAATGCACATGAGATAAGAACCAAACAAGAAGGGGTTTTATATGATGCTCAAATGCAAGGTGGCATGATGACATGAGCATGATATGATGATGATGCAACAATTATATGTTGGAAGGGGTCCTTTATTACTAGAACAAGTAGCATTACAGGTGTTAGACAACTGGGATGCTACAACGCCCAGCCGAAATATACAAATTTTACATCTATCTCTTTTTATAGGTACTACCTATGTTGAAGAATAACCTGAGCACGCTGCTCAAACAAATCTACGACCTGTTCGGCATACTACCTTACAGCTGCGTAATGCGGACGCATGTCCCACTCACCACCATCAGGACGAAGAGGTGGCCCAGCGGCCACAGCAGCCAAATCCACGTCAGGACGGTGCAGCCTCACAAGAGACAAAGCAGTCTTCACTCCTGCGACGAGCTGTTGCCGCACCAACTCCTTGACATTGCTCACGTTCCGAAACTTCGATATAAGACCTGCAAGGCTCGTCGGCGTGGCATCCAAGGGAAACATGACGTGTAGCACCGAGGAAAGCGATGTCTGCACTTGGCGGAGCACCCGCAAAACTTGATGAACACGATCCTGCACCGTCGCCAGAGCCATGGCGCGGTCACGATCCATCCAGAAGAAGCCGCCAGCCTCCATGTCCTGTTGAGTCAAGCAATTGACCCGAACAGCAACGCACTCCTTTTCTTCCCTCGGAGCAAGGTTGGCACCTGCGATAATCGCACAAAATAAGAGTAAGGCCAGCAGGCCCATCTGAAGAATTGAACTACAACTCGAACCAAAGAGCAACTTACATTGTAGCTGCTCGGACAGCCGAACCAGCTCCTCCATCAAGTACTCCTCTCTGGCTGCACCACGATCCGCATTGGACTTCCAAACGTCGGCATGACCGCGTAACCCGAGCAACTCCCTCTCCAGACTACGCACACGATCCCGCAGAAAAGTGAGTTGCGAGGAATCATCCAAAGATGGTCGCAGCGGCGTTGCGGATGGGGTAACAACAGGGTCAGAACCCGAAGGAACCTATAGCAGCAGAAAAAGCAAGGAACACAGACATTCAGACAAATGATAGAGCACAACCCAGAATAAGTCATTAAAGGCCACTACGTGGCACAAGGATGGTGTCCTTCAAGATATTTACAACAGAAGTAGACTACAAACTACCCTACGTCTACAACGCCTAAGATGCGGCACCCTGAGTCGCCTCGGAGCCAGACTGCCTAGCTTTGGCCCCACCATGATGCCGCAGTGCATACTCAGACAGCAAATCAATGAGCTTGGGCCCATATCGCTTGTAGCGAGCAGAGTAGGCAGCAAAGGCTACCTCGGATCCATCCGCAGCCAAGATCCGAGAGGTGATGGGGGCATCCAGCTCCGGCCCACCGCCAAGGCCATCGCCAGCTGACGGACGCCGATGCCTTCGCTGCGCTTATGCGCAGCGCGCTGACAGAGCCTCCGCCAGAGCATCGACATCATCGAGGGTTGTGCCCTTAGGGACAAGCTCCTTGTAGAAGCGACCAAGGACCTCTTTTGCCTTGGCAAGGGAGCTGACGACGGTGCCGCAGCGGTCTTCGACCGCCACAGTGGCATCATCTAGAGCACTCTCGTGCTCTAGAGCACCGCGGTCAAACTCGATGCCTGCGGCATCTGAGACAAAAATAAAAGAGAAGACATGAAGAACAGCAGCATAGAAGAAGACAGGAAACACGAAGAAATAAGCACAAATATATCACTTACCCGAAATAGCCTTGGCAGCAGCCATGAGCTTCGCCGCCACCTCTATCTCGCACGCAGCCGCAACAGTGGCCAGCTGCTCCTCACGGTCCGCGGCCTCCTGCTGCAGACGCTCTTTCGCTTCGACTGCCTTGGTCAGCTCTAGCTCAAGGCGTTCCTTCGCACCAACGGCGGCCTCGGCCTTCTGCTCCGATTGACCAAGGCTATTCTTGAGAGCGTCGACCTCACGGAGAGAAGTGTTATGCTCCTCTGCATTCAAGACAAGCAAGTGTTAAAGAACAGGGCCAGGATAAACAAAAATAGGCACTAAAAGGCAGATAGATACCTTAAAGCTGCCGAAGGTTCGCCTCCAGCGCCAAACGCTCCTGCACCAGCCGCTTGGCCTCCTGCACAAAAGGCTGAGGAAAAAGAAACAACAGTCTGAAAAGGACTTGAGGGCTACGCCCAACGCAAAGGAATAAAAGCAAAATTCGCGCACAAAGACACTCGGGGGCTCTCCCCGTGACATGAAGCAGAGAAACTTACATGATCTGATGGCGACTCCGACGGACTGCCTGCGAAATTCTGAGGCGCAACCACCTGCACCTCCTGCAACGGAGGATCCGGAGCCGCGCCACCCGAAGTCGCCACCGTCTGAGGCGGAGGAGACGCAATTTTCGACTCCCCCATCATCTCCCGCGCACCATCACTAGAGGAGTCGCGGGAGGAATGCCTGCACATGAAGCAATCAGCACAAGTGCAAAATCAAGAAAACAAAAGGGACAATAATATAACAAGAAACTTACGATCCCAACGAGCTCAGGTCAAAGACAGGAGGAGTCCTTCGGGCTATCTTCTCCTCTTTCTTCTCTTCCTTCTCCTCCTTTTTCTCTTCCTTCTTCCACTTCGCTGGCGGGTGCGGTGCGACAGCCCGCACAAGAACGGCAGGAATGGGAGAAGAAGAACCTCCATGACCATCACTATGACGCTCAAGGCCCAGAGGGTTTCTGGGAGTCGGAGGAGTCGAGGCATCCAAAGACTCGCTGGAGCTCCGTGATCGTTTGCGCGTATGGTCCTCGCTCGACTCGTCAGCATCCTCCGCCGGAGATCGCGCTGACGGCAGCTCGGACACGGACTCAACCACTTCATTATCCGGGGCATTCGGATACTTTTCGGGCAATGGTGGTACCATGCCCGGCACTTTGAAGCTCTGCAAAATCAGAAGGAACTTTGTTAGCAAACAAAGGACATCAAATAAGCAGCCGACAAAAAAGCACTACGTGCACAAATCTACACCTGCGGTACGGCCAACGACGAAGAAAATGGAGGAGTTAGCGATTTCCCCGGGATTTCTTCTCCGGCCTTGAACTTAAGCAGCGCGCGAAGGGCCCTGTCAAGATCCCCTGTAGAGGGAGTGTCCCAACCTTTATTTAATATAAGGTGGAGTCCCCTGTGTTTACAATGCTAGTCCCTGGATCAATAGCTAGCATCCACAGTTAAGATGTAATATCAAGAAACAAAGGTCATAATACAATTTTATAACCAGGAATAACATAATTTTATTACATCTTTCATAGCTCATTTGGCTATTACATTACATTGCAGCGGAATAACTATAAGCATGGGTCCTTCATCTTCAAAATGCCACAGGCAGGCATGTTGGTTGTAGACTTTGTCATCCTAATCAATCAATCAATCTTCTCTAAAACAATCAAACCTGCAACATTACAAGTTACATCCACAAGGGTCAATACATTTGAATTGTATTGGCAAGTTTCACTACTAAGTTGAATATAAGTGGATCCTATCATTATATGCATATTTGGCTAAGTATAGTTTTAGGCTCATTTGCATAAAGCAATAATTATATCCTATCTTTTCAAAAGGGTTTTGATCTTTTGTCACCTCCTTGGAATCCACCAAGTATTTTTGGTTAAAAATCTCTTGAGCTCCTTGGTAACCCCAAGTGTTCAAGTTTTCATCAAAATCTCTTGAGTTCCTTGGTACCCCCAAGTGCATCAAGTTTTATCAAAATCTCTTGAATTCCTTGGTACCCCCAAGTGCATCAAGTCTTTAAAAGTTTCCTTTTAGAAATTAGAATGTCGAGATTTCCCATAGCTTCAAACTTTAGTTGCTCAGTATTGTCCATAACCGGGTACACGGCTAAGTACTTAGATTTTATTATCTTCTGCAGAAGTAGTACACTTTACCCACATGTCACAATCTCATCTTTTGCCACCGGGCCCTTGGATTAGTGCTCACCAAGATGGAGTCTTGGCAGATTGAGAATGTGACGAAGTCTTCCAGAGGGTCCTCCCATACACCATTGCTAGCTTGTCTTGATTACCATGTAGGATTCCAGGTCCTCATGTCCAGTAAACTGAAGACAATGCATGGGTCTTCCCAATGTAGTTGACTAAGCCAGAGCCATAAATAGCATGTGGTTGCACACGAAAGCCACAATTGGAGAAACACGTTCAATCTCTAAGTTTCCTGGGTGGTTTTACTTTGGAGCACAACACAAAGAGATTTCCATAGACATGGTTCCTTTTGTTGCCACCTTCTCCAAAACTCAAAGTATCCTTGTCCACCCAGGTGGTTCATTGAGTCCTTGTTTTATTATATAAAATCACAAGTCCTTTGCTCAACTTCGTAAAATCTTAACATGTATATCTTTTCAAAAAAAAGCATGGCTAAGCATGTATCAACTACATTGTTTTCACTAAGGAATGTATAGGGAATCCTATTAGGATTTAGCATAGCATAAGTATAAAAATTCTTTTCATGCATGTTTCAAAATCCACTAAGTATAATGAAAATAGTAGGACTTTAAATGATAGTGTAACTTGCCTTTCTTTTGGTAGGGAATGATGGTTCACTTCTTGATCTTGCTAGTCTCACACTTTTCTAACTTCACTACAATCAATCAATCAAACACAATATCAACTAGCATTCCAACCCAATAATCAATCAAACAATTCACACACACAAAACAATGGGATCTAAGTCATGCATGTAAGCATGCAAGAGGTGGTTCTATTTGCAAGATGGTTTATACTAGGCTCTAATCTTTGTAAGGTTCAAGGTGGTCATTTTCCAAAGTGGCAAAGTCATTTGCAAAAGTGTTTTGTCCATAAACCATTTTTAAATCCAATCATTATTTTATGTGGTGGAAAATATTTTTATCAAAGCAACAACCTTAAGTTGTTCACTAAGTAAGTTGTTGTTTCTCTAAACTTGGTGTTTATGGTCAGTAGGTTTGGTCCAAAACATTTTCCCAAAGTTTTTACTCCAAAAACATTTTCATAACAAAACCATTATTTTTATTTGGCTAGAAATGGGTTAAATTAATTAATCCATCCTAAACTTCACCAAATCCATTTTCAAAACCATGGGTTGGTTCCTAGGGTCACTAAGTTCACCAAAAACTAATTTTCCAAGATTTCAACCTCAAAAACATTTTTGAATAATTTTCCTAATCTAAACAAGCATACAAATGATTCTGCAAAAACAAACAATCTAACAGATACTATTTACTAAACAAATTGCATGGTTGGCTAGGGCTTGTTCCACTGATTCCAACGATATAAAGTTTGAAATTTTTGGACGTGTGGATCAAAAGTTATAGGGTTTTCAAATCTGCAAACAATTCTGTTTTCAAATTTCTGTTTTAAACAAACTTGTGACACGCGGCGTGATATGACTGGCCGGTACCGGTTCGCACGGATCGCGCAACTGCAGACGTTGGATCTTAACATATCGCGTGGCTCAGACTAGCCCGTACCCTTTCGTTAAATGAATCTATCGTGGCTGCCAGATGGAAATCTAACGGTGCTGGTTTGCTTGACCAAACACGAGCGGCACCGGCGGTGGCTAGCGGCAGCGCACGGTCGGGTGGTGGCGCTACGGCGGCTACAGGAAGCAAGGGAGGATGGGAACATGCTTACCGAGATCGCAGGGACGTGGTGATGCTCAAGGTACGGTCGGCTTGGAAAGGGGCGCTCAGAGTCCGTCGGAATTCCTCACCGGAGTCAAGGACGGCGTCAGGCGGCTCTGGTCGTGGTCGGAGGCGACGCTGTCGATCATGAGAAGTCAAACAGAGGGCATGGTTAGGTGCAGGAGGGTGAGGCGAGTGTGGTAGGGTGAACGAGACGACGTGGGGCGGTGCAGGCTTACTGGGACTTCGCCAAGAAGTTGCGACGGCGCGCTCGAGCTTTGTCAAGATGGCGCCTGGGCGCCCAGTTGAATGGGAGGTACAGGGAGGAGCGTCTGGGAGTGGTGAGTGTGTGTGCTTGGTCGGGGAGGCAAGGCGGTGGCTGGGTTCGCCGGAATCAGAGGAGGAAGCTCGTCGGAGCAGTGGGAGTGCGGCTCGAAATTCCGTCGGCCTGGGGGCTCTCGTGCTGCGGTGTTTGAGGGGAAAGGAAGAGAAGGGCGAGGCATTTAATACCGCGTGGTCGCAGGGGGAGTAATGACCGTTAACAGCGTGAATTTATCGCCGGCGTTTACTAGCTGCAACGGCAGGGAGTAATCGGCGCTGGTTGAAGACGATGAATAGGAGACGTGGGGTCCTGTCGTCAGTGAGTGAGAGAGTTAGGGAAGAGGTCCACCAGTCAGCGTCTGCGTGGGTTCAAAAATGATTGTGAAACGTTTTCTTTCTGGGGAGAGGGAGTGGGCTGGTACTGGGCCTTGTTGGGCTTGGCGACTGGGCTGAGTCCAAACTCTATTTTTTTTTTCTTTCTGATTGTTTTATCTTTTTCCAAAACTAATTTCTGTTTTGAATTTCCAACAACAAATCAATATTCAAATCAATTCAAACAATCCACACACTTTACAACTTTGAATTTAGTTCTGTTCAGCAACATAAACCAAAATCCCAAAACAAAATAATCATTTTAATTTAGGGTCCATTATTAATTAAATAAATAGACCTTGTTTAATAAATCCAAAATAGGATTTGTTTTATTAAAAACTCCTTTTGAAATCTAAAACAATAACAAAACCAAATCAGTAGGTTTTATTTGAGAATCAAGAACACTTGTAAAGCTTGTTTAAAATAAATAAATAAGATTCAGTGTTTATTTTAAAATGGAAAAAGCCTTTACTTAAATAAAATTGGATAATAAATCCTTATTATTTTATTTAAATAAATCATTCACTATTTTTATCCAATAGAAATATTTTATTTCAAAGGCTTGGCCATGTTTTAATTTGGCTTACAAAATAATCCTTATTTGTAAACTTCTATTTCATTTGAAAACCAAATCCTTTTATTTAAAAGATCCAAAATAGTAATTCCCAAATATTTTTATTTTCCTTTTATTAAATGTTTATGTTTTAAATCCCTTTAGGTTTTATTTGATCCAAATTGGTTTGAAGGTTTCCAATTGGATTCAAAAAGTTTCTTCTCACCCTGAAAATCAACAAAGTTTTATTTTATTCAATTATTTTTCACATTACAAGATTTGGAAAATCTTGAGATGTGACAGGCTACCACCCTTAAAATAAATCTCATCCCGAGATTTGGGAAGACTAGGGTTACAAGCAGGCTTAAAACAACTAGGGTACTACCACCCTTAAAATTTTAAACAAAATTACATATTGGCCTTCTTGGGATCCTGGGGAAACTTCTCTGGGCAAACATTTGCATTGTGTCCTAGGTTTCCATGCTTGACTCATGGGCCAAGGTTGAGATTCTCCATAGGCTTGTTCAACTTGTTTTTCATCTTTTCTGGACAGTTGCTTGCATATCCTGGGTTCTTGCAATTGAAACAGTTGATGTCCTTGAGTTCTTTGTGTGGCTCTTGTGGACAAGTTGCTACATAGTGTCCCAATTCTTTGCAGTTGTTACACACCACTTGGCTAATCTCTTTATTCTTCTGGTTCTCTGGGAATTCACTGGAATAGTGTCCCATTTCTTTACACTTATGACATTGCACATGGCTTTTGTCCTTCTTTTGCTTTTTGGGTTTCTCCAAAGCTAGGAGTGCATCCAGTTCATGTTGTTCATATGTTATCTGATAGGTAGGAATGTCTACATGTTTCCTGGACCTTTTATTGCTCTTTAGAAAATTCACATTCCTCTTATTTGATCCCTTGAATTGGGTTGTTTTGTTTGGAGGTATAAGTGGACCTTTTCCTTTGTATTCAACCTTCTTGGTAGACTTGGATCCTTCTTGATGGTTTGCAATCATTTGTTGCACTCCACCTTG
Source organism: Avena longiglumis (assembly GCA_030063025.1). Taxonomy (NCBI): domain Eukaryota; kingdom Viridiplantae; phylum Streptophyta; class Magnoliopsida; order Poales; family Poaceae; genus Avena; species Avena longiglumis. Next base: position 536,644,521 of record CP125976.1, read on the forward strand.
TTTCCTTTGTTCCACAATGGAATAGATGGGGCATTGGATAGGAACTTGGTTGCTTCCTTCACATAGGTAGCAAGTAGCTTGAGAGGTGGGACATTGGCCAACAGGATGTTTCTCTTCACAGTTGGGGCATTGATCTCCATGCTCCTTGGAAGTATGATCCTTGTCTCCACAAATAATGCAAGCTAGGGCTCCATCTAGAATAACATTTCTGTCATCCTTGTTGTCACAAACTCTTTTGGAATAGCTTTCTTCCATTTTGATCATTTGACCAGTCACCTTAAGCATCAGTTGGCCTTGAGTTTCCAAAAATCCTTGTAGTGTTGGATCTTCTCCACTGGTGTTGGCTATGAATTGAGCTGTCACTTGGTTCAATTGGTTCTGGGTTGCTATGAGCTCTTTCATGCTGTCCTCTTGGTTGGTGTTGGTGTCATCAAACTTGAGGTTGGAGTCTCTCGGGGTAGTCATCTGTTTGGGTTGAATGGGAATTAGGTTAGACAAGATATTTCTAAGGAAATAATCCTAATCACACACATAACTATTCACACAAGCAATGTGCAAGCATTCACAAACAACTTTTCACTCAATCAACAAAGTTCAATCACATACTTAGGCAACAAAGTATTTTTGTTACACCACATAAGTTGGTGTGGTTGATTTATCTATAATATGGTGGTCCATCTATATGGTTTACTTGTGATCTTTCCATCATTCTTGGTTGATTTTTCTTACATGAGATCATGGTTCCTTGGAAAAACTCCTTGGTCACAAAGCTTCAAGTGATGTGGGCTCCTTCTAACTTTTGCATTCCCTCAGTCTCTAAATCTTGAGCAAGATTTCCTTGTTTCACTTGTAGTCCTTAGTGGTATCTAAGTTGGAAGTCCTTGATGACAATGCTGAAGATGTTGAAGTCATTAGAGTTGAAGATGTTGAAGTCATTAGAGTTGAAGGTGTTGAAGTCATTAGAGTTGAAGAAGTCCTTTGCACATGGTGTAGTCTTTGGTCATGGGGTAGGTTTTTCCATCAAATTGAAAATAGATGAGATGTAGAATCAAAATCAAAGTGGTTGAGGAAAGAGTTTACAAGTGTTTTTGTAAATAAGTTTTTGGAACAAGTACAGCTCCTATTTTTCTAAGGGTTTTTGTCCAATCCTAGGGTTTATAAATCCTACAGGCAACACAATGCTCTGATACCATCTGTAGAGGGAGTGTCCCAACCTTTATTTAATATTAGGTGGAGTCCCCTGTGTTTACAATGCTAGTCCCTGGATCAATAGCTAGCATCCACAGTTAAGATGTAATATCAAGAAACAAAGGTCATAATACAATTTTATAACCAGGAATAACATAATTTTATTACATCTTTCATAGCTCATTTGGCTATTACATTACATTGCAGCGGAATAACTATAAGCATGGGTCCTTCATCTTCAAAATGCCACAGGCAGGCATGTTGGTTGTAGACTTTGTAATCCTAATTAATCAATCAATCTTCTCTAAAACAATCAAACCTGCAACATTACAAGTTACAGCCACAAGGGTCAATACATTTGAATTGTATTGGCAAGTTTCACTACTAAGTTGAATATAAGTGGATCCTATCATTACATGCATATTTGGCTAAGTATAGTTTTAGGCTCATTCGCACAAAGCAATAATTATATCCTATCTTTTCAAAAGGGTTTTGATCTTTTGTCACCTCCTTGGAATCCACCAAGTATTTTTGGTTAAAAATCTCTTGAGCTCCTTGGTAACCCCAAGTGTTCAAGTTTTCATCAAAATCTCTTGAGTTCCTTGATACCCCCAAGTGCATCAAGTTTTATCAAAATCTCTTGAATTCCTTGGTACCCCCAAGTGCATCAAGTCTTTAAAAGTTTCCTTTTAGAAATTAGAATGTCGAGATTTCCCATAGCTTCAAACTTTAGTTGCTCAGTATTGTCCATAACTGGGGACACGGCTAAGTACTTAGATTTTATTATCTTCTACAGAAGTAGTACACTTTACCCACATGTCACAATCTCATCTTTTTGCCACCAGTGGCCACTGGATTAGTGCTCACCAAGATGGAGTACAGGCAGATTGAGAATGTGACAAAGTCTTTCCAGAGGGTCCTCCCATACACCATTGCTAGCTTTGATGTCTTGGAGGATTGATTTCCCATCTCCGATGGTGATGCACCTTTATATTACACCGGTAATACTGCGCTTGTACAGCTCGCCGTTTATGATGGTGAAGGCTTTTGACCGACGAGATAGGCGTCGGGCATCTGTCGGGTTGTTAGGCAGTTCTCCATTTAACAGGAACTGGAGGTATGGTCGCGTCCAAGTTTCTTCGACTGCCATGACCTGCATTAGGTTGACCATGGCTACTTCTGTGTCCAGTTTTTTGGGTCCTTCATGTCCTTCGGGTAGCGTAGCTGCCGAGTGTTCTGCTTCTTCGGGTGATCCCTTGGGGAATTTCCGCTTGATGGATGGCACGCAGATCTGTTCAAGGAACACACCTGGTGGCACCTTTGAGCAGGTGGAGCCGATGTTGGCGAGTCTGTCAGCTTCCTCGTTGTTTTCTCTTCCAACATGCCGAAGCTCGCAGCCGTCGAATTCTCCTTCGAGTGCGTTGTAGAGCGTGCGATACGCGATCATGTTTTCGGCGTGTGCGTCGCACTCATTCATCGTCTGCTGGACAACGAGGTTGGAGTCACCGTAGATGACCAGGCACGTTGCGCCGCATATTTTTGCCATCCTCATGCCATGGATGAGGGCTTCGTATTCGGCCTCGTTGTTGGAGGCTCGGAATTTCATCCAAAGAACATACTTCATCTTGTCGCCTTGCGGGGAGGTCAGTATGACCCCTGCCCCTGCTCCGGCTCCACGCTTGGAGCCGTCAAAGTGCATCGTCCATGACTGCGACATATCTGGGGTGTCTGGAAGCTGCAGCTCCATCCAATGTACCAGGAAATCCAGAAGGACTTGAGATTTGATTGCATGCCGCTTCTCGTAGACAATGTCCAAAGGTGACAGCTCGATGTCCCACAGGGCTTCCCGTCCTGTGGCCTCCGGATTATTCAGGATGCTGTTCAGGGGTGCCTCGTTGACGACCATCACTTGGTGCTCCTGGAAGTACTGGCTCAGCCGTCGAGCCGTCATGAACATGCCGTAGGCTAGCTTCTGGTAGTGAGGGTACCTCTGCTTTGTTGGTGTCAGTACCTCGCTGAGGTAGTAAATTGGGCGCTGGACCCCGTGGGTCTTGCCTTATTCGGGTCGTTCGACCACGAGTACGGTGCTGACCACCTGGTGTGTGGTTGCTATGTACAGTAGCAGGGGCTCCTGCTCCTTTGGCGTGACCAAAACGGGCGAGGTGGAGAGGAGCCGCTTGAGGCTTTCGAATGCGCTGGCTCGGTGTCCACGAACTTGTCCGCCTTGGCGCAGCTGGTAGAATGGTAGGGCCTTCTCGCCCATGCGGCTGATGAACCTGCTTAGCGCCGCTACTCGTCCTGCGAGCTGCTGGACGCCCTTGAGGTTTTTCGGCTTCTCCATCGTCATGATGGCTCTGATTTTCTTCGGGTTCGCCCCGATCCCTCATTGAGAAATGAAGTACCCGAGCAGCTGACCCGATGGGACGCCGAAGGCGCACTTTTCGGGATGGAGCTTGATCCTGTAGCGATCAAGGTTGTCGAACGTCTCGCGGAGATCGTCGATAAGTGTCCTTGCCTCCTTGGTTTTTATTACTATGTCGTCGACATAGACTTGGACGTTGCGACCGATCTGGTCCTTGAGGCAGGCCTGCATGCATCGCTGGTACGTGGAACCCGCGTTCTTTAGCCCGAAGGGCATTGTGTTGTAACAGAATACTCTGAACGGTGTGATAAACGATGTTTTCTCCTGATCTTCGACCTTGAGTCGAATCTGGTTATAGCCTGAGTAGGCGTCGAGGAAGGAGAGTTTCTCGCAACCTGCAGTCGAATCGATGATCTGGTCGATCCGAGGAAGAGGGAAGTGGTCCTTTGGGAAGTGCTTGTTTAGTGACGTGAAGTCCACGCACATCCGCAGGATGTCCGTGTCCTTTTTGGGGACCATCACTGTGTTTGCAAGCCACTCGCTTTCCTTGATTTCCCTGATGAAGTCTGCAGCGAGTAGTCTGTTGATTTCCTTGCCGATAGCTTCGCAGGGTCTGGCGCTCCGGATGGACTGCTTGACTGGCTTGATGTCTGGAAAGACATTGAGTGCGTTCTCGGCGAATTCCCTGGGAAATCCTGGCATGTCCGCAGGACACCAGGCGAAGATTTCCCGGCGCTCACGGAGGAATTCGACGAGTGCGCCTTCCTATGCGGTGCTGAGGTCGTTGGCGATCAGGGCCGTCTTGGAGGCATCCGTCGGATGGACCTGCACTTTCTTGGTGTTGACGGTGGAGTCGAAAGACATGTCAGGTGCGTTCTGCCTTGTGACTGGGGGTGCCCCATTGTCCGTCACCTCGCGGAGCCTTACAAGCTCGTCTTGCATGCCGAAAGACTGGGAGATTTTGTTGAAATCCCTATCGCATTTGTCCGATCGGGTGAAGCTCCCGTGGACTGTGATGACGCCCCTTGGTCCTGGCATCTTGAGTAGTAGGTATGCGTAGTGTGGGACGGCCAGGAACCTTGCGAATGCTACACGCCCCAGGATGGCGTGGTATTGCGACGGCCAGTCCACCACTTCAAATTCGAGTCGCTCTTGCCGAAAGTTGTCCGGCTTCCCGAAGATGACATCGAGCTCTATTTTGCCCAGGGGGAATATGCCCTTCCCTGGGACGATGCCGTGGAACATTGTGTCTGACTGTTCCAGGCTGCATTGTGGGATCCGCATTGCTGCTAGAGTGCTTGCGAACATTAGGTTGATGCCGCTGCCGCCGTCCATGAAGACGCGACTCATCTCGAAGCCTCCGATCTGCGCCTCCAACACCAGGGCAGCATGGCATGGGCGAGGGATCTGACAAGGGTGATCCGCGCGAGTGAATGTGATGCAGGACTCCGATCCGCTGAGGTACTCAGGGATTGCAGGCGGAGTTGAAATGGCCAAGTTAATTTGTCAGGTGATTTTCTTCTGCACCCTATTCGTGGGTCGTCCCTTCGGGATCATATTTAGTGCTCCTTTCGGCGGGGGGTACCTGACCCCGGCGTTGTTCTGCGCTGGTGCGACTGGTTGGTTTGGGCCTCCGATAGGCGGTGGTGGAGGAGCTCTGTGTGCTACTTCACCTGGCGCAGGCGCGTTTTCGAACGCAGGGATTGGGGCTTGTTGCCTCATCTGCACCATGCTTTCGCTGAGTTTCTGGAACTCGCGGCAGTCCTTGAGCATGTGGCTGGCTTTCTTTTTGCCATCCTGTTTGTCGATGTAGAAGTGGATGGTGCATGGACCCGAAAGTTTGTCGAATGCTGAGGGTCCGTTGTCGCGGTCGCGGCGTTGCCACGACTGTGCTGATCGTCCGCTGTCGCGGAAGTTTCCTCCGTGGTATCCTCTGCTGTTGCGGCTGTTGTCGTTGCGGCGGTCGGTGTAGCCGGCCGCGACCATGTCGGGTCCGTCGCGGTCCTCGTAGACGCGTGATCTCCGCTTGCTGCGGCGTTCACGCCTTCGGCCGTTGTCGTCCTCTTCATCCGATTGTGCTCGGTGAATGCAATCTTCGCCGTCAGCCCACCTGTTGGCGATGTCCATGAGGTGGTCGAGTGTTTTGGGCTTGACGCGCCCAAGTTCCTCCTTGAAATCTTGGCGTTTAACGCCGTCTCTGAAGGCGTCGATGGCCCTCTCTTCGGAGATGTGTGCTGCGGAGTTCTTGGTGGTAGACCAGCGTAGTATGTACGAGCGAATAGATTCACCCGTTATCTGAGTGCAGGCTCGCAACTCTTCGATTGAGGCGGGCCTCTTGCTGGTGCCCTTGAAATTTCGGATGAATCTGTAAGCTAGCTCCTCCCAACTTCGGATGGACCCTGATAATAAGTCTTGAGCCAAACTCAGCTGCTTTGTCATTCCGCATGAAGGCATTGCATGGCGGTTTCTTTGTTACCGCCGTGAAGCTTGACGGATGATAGATGGTCAATGAGCCAGGATTTTGGATCTTGCGGGCCGTTGAACTTCGGAGTATCCGAAGGAAGCTTGATATTGTGTGGCATCTGTGTTCGCCGAACAGATCTGCTGAAGCATCGAGCTCCGCAGAGTTCTCCTTCATCTTCATCCATCTCGGATTCGGACGAGCATGCGCGTTTGGCGCATGCTTTGTCGATTTTGCGCTGTGTAAGCGCGTCTCTGGCGTCGTAGTCGCGTTTATGGCGATGCGAGCTCTTCTTCCTTCGAGGAAGGTCGTGCTCCTCTTCCTCTTCGGATGAAGGGGTGGGGATCCGGTCGCGCCTGGCCGGAGCTTTCTTATTTGGCTCCGCAGGAGCGTCTTCGTGGAGCGCAGCTCCAACAAGTCTGAGCCCGGTGAGTGCGGACTTATGCATGGCTCTTTTAGGGTCCCCCTCCGGAGGTGGGTGGGTGGGCCGCGAGATATGCAGTGGCGGCCATGATCGCAGATTGCGGTGTCTTCGGGATGATGTTGCCGTCAGCATCCATATCCATGAACGATGTGTGGAGAGTTCGGGTCACATCACGGTGCTCCTTGGGATCCATGTTCTCCACCCGCGAGCGGTGCTTGTTTCCCTGGTTTCCGTTCGTGCTAGAGCCGGGTGCCATGGCGGAGAGCGCAGCTCGTCGCGCACTGGACTCGGAGTCTGCTTGCTTGCGTTTGTCGAGCATCTCCTGCATCTTGACTTGCTTCTTGTGCTCCTCGATGAGGAGGTAGTGGTATGCCATCAGTAGATCACGTGGGGAGTCCACAGGCAGGACTATGTCGCCTGCGACGGAACAACGTGCCTGGACCCATCCTTCTTTGCTAAGTTGGATGATGTGGCCGTTGTTTTCCCCTTCGGGTGGGGACTTCTTCGTTCGCCGCTTCCGCCGCTTCGCCCTGCGGGCTGGGGTTCATGTTGGGCGGCGGGTTAGGCGTTCTGCTCTGGATGATCGCGTGCATTGGTAGCGCCAGATTGGTCCGCTGCCGCCAGCTTCGGATCCGGAACCGTAGGTCCTCATCCGAAGGTGGATCGCATGATCGGAGTTGCGCTTGTTGCCGTATAGGACCCATCTGCTGTCGATGGTGACGGCGCAGACGGGGTGTGGATCCCACGCGGGCCTGATTGATGGCACGGGCACCCGCCAGGAGGCGGAGGTGCCGGTTGTCCCACCCGGAAGCGAAGCTCCGAACAAAATTTCGAGTCCGCCACGGGCTCGAAATCCTTCATGGTGGCCGGCGAGTGGGCGGTGAAGTCCAAAAGCCCAAGAGGAGGTGATTCTCCGCCGGAGTTGTAGATCGATCGGTCAGACCGTCACGATCTCACAATCAGCCCCGATTCCCATCGGCGCCAATTGACGAGGTTTAATCGTCAATGCCCATTGTTATGGACTTGGGTTTTGGAGAATATGGGGATGCCGGAGATCATGGAACGTTAATGGACAAGCAACGGGGACACGAGATTTACCCAGGTTTAGGCCCCGGAGGGAAAACCCTACTCCTGCTTGTCTGCTCTTGATTACGGCGGAACCGAAGGTTACAGGGTGCGCAGATTCGATCTGGCGTGAGGTGCGTATGCGAGAGTATGAGTCGAGAGATCTAGGACGTGCCCTCCTGGCCTTTATATAGACTTAGGCAGGTCCCGGGCATAGTCCTAGTCGGTTACAAGTTCTAGGGTTTTACCCCTTTGAATTTCCTATCTACGCTAGTCTTGCTCTCCAAGGATCCGAAGGCGTCATGGGCCTTGGCCACCCGAAAATCTTCATGGGCCAGCGTATGTCTACTGTGGGCCTTCCTTGGGCTGGACCAGGTATGCTGAAGTCACGTACCCGTAGGGTATAACCATGTCACATATGCTTTGTGCATATCACAAACCTAGAAAATGTGGACATTTGAGGTAGCGCCACTTAGATTTGATATTGAGAATTATCTAGCTCATATGTGGCACAATTGCTCATACAAGTTCCAATTTGCTTGAATGTTTTTATTGCTCATCTTCTGGATCTTGTGTGTGAGAGTGAGTCTTGGTATGTGTTTCCTCATATTTTGATCTATAAATCCTCATGGGAACCATTTGCTTCAAGTTATTCTAATCACTAGTGATTGTGTGACTATTTGAAGCTATCAAGAATCTCTTTCGAAGCATCAAGCTTAATTCTTACATTTTGTTATATGCTTCTTTGTGTGAATATTATCTTGGATATACTTGCAAACTACCTCGGGAAAATTTTCTCTATTACTTCTTGTCCTTGGACAATTAGTACTTGATATATGGTAGAATTCATTAATCATATCCGCTTTGGCCTTTGCTTATTTGCCTCCTTGCCTCTTGTAGATCTTATTTCATTGGTATCCTCTTGTGTTTTATTTAATGTGGGTAGTAGTGATGATCTCATTTGTGGGAATTTTTCATTCAAAATCAAAATTCTATATAATGCACTATTTATGGGGGAGATCTCCTATATTATCTAGAAAAATCTTTTTATGCTTCTTGAGTTGATCCATATTGTTTTATTTAGTTCTTGGAAGCTTGATATTTTTGTGTTGGTACTTTGTGTGCCATCATGAAAAGTGTGAAAAGTTTGTTTTGGTTGTTGGAACCTTGTTCTCTTTGGGAGTTAGTTTTGTCTCATTCTTTGTTACATGTTTTGATCTTTTAGAATGAGATAAATCCTTGAGAATTTATGTTTTTCTCTATCTTTTGCTCTTTGGCCTTTGCCTAGTTCATTTGTTGAACTTGTGATCTTTCATGTGTTGATTTAGTTCTTTGATACAATTTTGACACCTTTTGTCAAGTCCCACTTTGTGTGTGTGCCTTGTTGATTTACTTGGTTTTTTGTTCAAATTGTATCTCCTTTTTGGTTCTTGAAAGTCTTGTGCATGCATATTTACCAAATGTATATATTATGGCATGCTTTATTTCTTTGATTTAATATGTAGGGGAAACTCAACCAAGTCCTAATGGGCTAATATGTGCATGAAATTCAATTTCATATCAATATGCACATATTTTTATGTAGGCTCCCCTATGTATTGTAGTTGCACTAACTCTTTGGACCCAATATTTTTGGGGACCATATTGTACTCAATGTTGTGTTAGGTACATTGGAGTTTTTTTGGGTGATTGTCTCATCAATTAGGAAGAAGTGGTGTCTACATGGAGGATGAATGCTAGGATGATAAACTAATTCATATCCTTTTCATCCTACCAATTATATCTCGGTAACAAGTATCTCTCTCATGCATACATATCTTGTTCCCAACCTTTTGTAGGTTGCTTGTTGGCATGAATTTGTGTACTTACAAATGTTGGGGTTCTTGCTTTGTCTTTTAAGAGTTCTCTCTATTGCAAATGTGTGTATGTTGAGATGAGTGCATATAATGGGGACTATACAAAATCATGCTCATGATTCACCAATCCCAAATATGTAAATATAGAAATTTTGTTGCATATCGTTTCCTCAATTTCTCTCATGTGCAATAGTGAGTATTTTTGCAAAGTTAATTTCTATTTGTGATATTTGTTGCTTTTCTCCACATTTTACAACTATTCCCTTTTCCCTTGGTAATAGTTGTATTATGTGTAGTGTGTTGCTTTTTGAAGCTCATCTATGTACAATAAGATATATTTGAGCCTTTGGCCATGCTTTCAAGCAAACATATTATTTGTATATTCTATGACTTCCTTTTGTTCTTCATGTGTTTTCTTGAGTATCTATTTTGTTTGTGCATATTTCTTTGTGGGCATATTTCTTTGTGATATTTTCCACCCAGAAATTTAATTTATACGCACAAGAGAAGATCAATATTTGTTTTTTTTATTTCTTGGAGACCACCTCTTATTTATTTTTGACTCTTTGGTGGCTTCCAAATTTATTGACCTTTGAGTGCATTGTTAAATGAATTTGTAGGAGTGAGGATTCCATGGTTGTGCACATTGTTTCCAAATGCAATTACTATAATTGGTGCATAATCTTTGGGGAGATTCTCTAGATCATTTAAGAGTGCACATTTTCCTTATTTCTATTATTTGTGGTTTAAATGCTTATGTGGGAGAGAGGATTCCATATTTGTGCATATTGTATTCAAATACAAGTATTCTAAACTTTGCACAAAGTTTGGGGAGCTTCTCTATTTTCATTTAAACACTCATTTTTGTTGTTTCCATTTGGTATCATTTGTTGGTTTTTCAATTGGTTCTTTTCGACCTTTTGATTACTCGCTCATTTGTTGAAGCTTATTTCTTTTTCTTTTCTTTTTGCAATCTTTGGGTCCTCAATATAGTTTTACTTCCTCCCAAGTACTCATCATTTGTCATGTGCATATGCACACCTTTAGATAAATATTAAATAAAGGATAGAGAAATTCCTTTTACGCTAAACCTCCAAGCCTTCTACCAGCAGATGAAGACTTAATCTATCCCCTCTACGCACGGAAAGGGAATTCTCACTATATTGGCCTTCTAGAACTTTTCACCCATTTTGGCAATCGATGCCAATGGGGGAGAAGTTTTAGAGGTTTTAAGGGAAATTGGCCTTTGCTTTGGGTGTGTTATTAATCATTTGCCTCTCATGCTCTTGCATCTCTGTGGTTACTTTGCATGTTGACTATATATAGGAAACTCAACCAACAGTAATGGTTGGTAATCTATGCAATAAAATTCAAGTTCATCAAGCATGCATAGATTGTGGGGTAGTTTGCTCTATATATTATGGTTGTACCAACATCACATACTTTTGTAGTATTTGATGTTGGGGCAACCGCTTTGCTCGTTAAATTCCATATTTAAACCCTCTCAAATGGATTGTCATCATTTACCAAAATGGGGGAGATTGAAAGGGCATGTATGCCCCCCATGTGTGGTTTTGGTAATTGATGACAATCTCTATGGACTACTGTGTAAATTGAGATTCACTTGTAGGTTTGTCCATTCGCATCGCTTGGGCCATGTGTTGGTCTCAAGGTTGAAAGTTTAAGATATAGAGGAAACTTAAGCAATAGTTTGTCCATCGGCACCGCTTGGGCCATGTGTTGGTCTCAAGGTTGAAAGTTGAAGAAATAAATAAGGAGGAGAAGAAGAAATGTCCAAGGGCTTTGTGTCGATTGGAATCATGAATAAAGAAGGATCTTGTCTCGATGGATCAACACTCAATAAGGAATGAAGAAGTGCAAGCTCAATATGCACCTTCTCTAGAAGATCTCATGCTTGGAGCTTGCCATCCTCGGTGATCATGGAGTGATGAATATACGTCCAAAGAAGAGGTTTCCTCATGAAGTATGGGGGATAAATTTGCAAGTCTTCATCAAGCAAGAGCGAGCAAGAGAAAACAAGAAAGGTGTTCCATATCCTAAGAAGGTCAAGATGGTCTACATCAAGCTCAAGTGGAATTCTCAAGGCAAAGGTATGTTCTTGATAGGGTTTCTCTTTTGCTGGTATCATGTTGTTAGTTGAGAGACTGGGTTTAGGATAGATAGCCGTACTATCAAGAGGGGTTCTCAAGCGGGTGACTCGACCGCATCTTTTGGACAGAGCTCAAATCTTTGCATACATAGCATCATCTTTCTTGGTTGTTATTTTGATCTTTTCCATTAGAGTATATAGGGCTTGTGGTTGTCATCATAACAAGCTCTAGTTCATCAAATAAGTATTTCCCTTGCATATCTTATTGTGTTCTTGATTGTGCGGGTTTTTCCGGCTCCACACCTTAGGAGATATCTCACATATATATACTTTATATTGTCTCCCTTGGTGGTATCAAATATGTCACCTTTTTTTGGATTCTCTTGGTTTTTTCTTTCCAACAATTTTTTTATCCCAATCCGAGTTTCCAAGCTCAACTTCATGTGTTTTGGGTTTTGGAATTTTTACCGGTTCATCGCTTCTAGAGAGTTCATATCTTTCTCAATTTGGTTTTATCCTTCCATACTGGACTATGATGTTTATTTGCATAATCTTGTAGAGCTTGTCGTTCTCTTCAAAATGAGCCCAAGATCATCAAAAATGGTGTCCTAAATCAAAAGTTATTAAAGTTTTCATGCAATGATGTCCAAAGTTTTTGCTTGAGCATAAGTTCCGGCCCAAAATTACGACCCAAGTTCCGGTGAAGTACTATTTTCTTTTGTATATTGTGTTTATATTTACCAGTAGTTCCGGTAGAGCACCTGAAATTCCGGTGGTGCACGAATCTGTTCCAAACGGGCAGATTTCTCTTGCCCTTTTTAAGGGTCCCCTCTTCTCTATTGTTTCCCGAACTTTTGAGGCCATTTTTGCTAGCTCTTCCACTCTCTCTCCTCCATTGTTGACCTTCAAAAGCTTGACCTCTCTCTCCTTCTCCCTACCATGATTCTTGCATCTCTTTGCTTGATTTGAGAGAGGAGATCTAGATCTACAACCCCACCTAACCAAATCCCTTCTTTGTGATGGAATCATTGGGATCTATATCTTGGAGAGTTCTGTGTTCTCCTCTTGCGTTCTTCCTCCCTTATTCCCTCAATAGATTTTGTAGCTTTGTTGGAATTTTATAGTGAAGTACTTTCCCTTGCATTTGTTGCATAGGTTTTTGTTCTCCACATAGATTCGGCGAGTACAAGCTTGTGGTCTTGTTACTCTTGGGTTCTTGGAACCCTAGACGGTTGTGGTTGGTGTGTTGACTTGTTGTGGCCTCCATTGTGAAGTGGCCTCAAGCTTGTGGCTTGTTGTGGCTTTGTTGCTTTTTGTGGCTTTGTTGTTGGGATCCTCCAATTGAGTTGTGGAGATTGCCCCAATCTTGTACGGGTTCGATGACAACCCTCAAGTGTCCCATAGTGGAGCGAGTGTCCGCCTTTTGTGGTGCACACTCGGGAGAATAGGGTGAGCCTTTTGTGGCATCGGTGAGTTGCGTGCCTTTGCATCCGGGGGTGAGGCCTTGTGTGGCGTTGGGTGAGCATCGAGGCCCCACACCCCGAGGTGAGCCATTTGTGGCGTTCGGAGAGCATTGCGCCACCGCACCTCTCCAACGGAGACGTAGATTCTTTGGAAGTGAACTTCGGGATAAAAATCTTCATCTCCGCGTCCATCGGTTATCTCTTAGTCGAGACTTTTGCTTATGAATTTTACATTGTGATAGCCATCGTGCTTGAAGTATTTCATCTTCCTATCACCTTGTTGCTTGTATTGCTTAGCATAGGTTGTTGGTGCACTTAGGTGAATCTAGTGGTTATGTTTTGTGCTCAATAAATTAAATATTAGTTTTTATTCTGCGCATTTATTTGAGCCTCAACCGTAATATCTTTAAAAGCCTATTCACTCCCCTCTAGGCGATATCCATTGCACTTTCAACTGCTTCAGGATCATCGTCGTCATTGTCACCGCTTGGCGCGCGCGGATGGAACCCGCGTCCTTCCGCGGTTTGATGCGGATAGCAAAGACCTTCGATCATGCAGGATGCGGGGACCGCACGGCCGTAACTGTTGTAGCAGCCCACCATGTCGTCCTCTGCATGGTACAGAGAGGCGCACATGGCCGCGCGCTGCCCTAGGAACTCCTCCGAGTCGCCAGTGCATCCAAGATGGCGTGCATCCAGAGCATATTCTGGAGGCACCCTCCACTCCGGCCTCGAAGGCAGGACACCTGGAGGTGGGGTGTCTCGTTTGGCGACAAAGCCGCGCCCGCTGCCGCTGCTGCCCTTGCTTGGGCGCCGCGGTGGCTGAAAGTGCGGGTACCACAGGCGAGGGTGATCTCCTTCGGTGATGTGGCACATCACACTGGTGAGTGTCCGGTTCGCCCACCACAGCCGTCTGTCGGCTTCGTTGTGGTTGGTCGTAGGAGGGTCGTCTCCCTCGTACCTGGCGGGCTATCTTTCCCGGTGATTGGAGAAGGAGGTCTAGATTGTGTTGTTGCTGGCGCACCAATTGGGATCCATCCGCATCTCCGCGTGATCTCGAGGTAGTAGTGGCTCGTGACGGTCGTCTGGCGGGCGGAATCGCGAGGCATAGGAGGAATAGGCACCCCTCCGGCACTCAATATCCAGTTGAGAGGCAGCAGGTAACCGAGCGGACATGGGTAGCTGGAGGCGCATAGCGTCTTGGTCTCCTCGAGAGTGAGATAGGCCCAGTGTGGAGTGTCCATGGTGTGAAAGAGAGTGGAATACATGGACGGATCTGCCATTGACCATGGGTGTTCAGATGAACACTGAACACCCAAAAAAATTTGCAAAAAAAATCTTGTACATAAGTGTCCATGTCTCACATTTGGTACCTTTTTAGCACGCCTAGTCCGTATTTTCTCATGCACATCAAGACCAAACCTTGAATTAGAAATAGTCCATATGGTGGCCACATACGACCTAGCTAGCAGGCCCCGCCAGTAGCCGAGAGCAACCAGCCGTGACCTATGGATTATTGTCAAAACAGTCTGGCAATGTTTAAAAGGTTTAAAATATATTTGAGCTCTCTATTATGCTTACTGAAACAAACAAAAAATATGATCGTGTTTAGGCTATTTTTTCAGTGACTTTTGTGGTGGTTAAATTTATCAGTCTTATTTGCCAAAAAAAAAATTAAGCGAGAATTGTTCCTAACGTCTTGTCATATCTCGCTTCCAAGCTATGACATATTCATATGGTCGTATTGCAATATTTTTATTAATTATTTTGTAGATTTCTTACCGGTAATTTTGCCACAACGGCTAATTTATAATTTTATTTGCGTGAAGGCATAAAGCAGTTGATAATTTTGCGGAATGGTCAATTTTTCACCTTCTATATTTTGTGTTGGTTTCAATTTAACACCCAAAATTAAATTTTTGGATTCGGCCCTGGCAGCCGGTGGCGACCATCCTAGATATAGCAGGAAAGTGCGAGAAACCTTGGCGAAAAAAGTTGAAAAAGGCGGGACCCGTCGGTTCTGAAAATGAAGCACCTACCTCACTACCAGGGCTGGCCTGTGTCGTTTTCAGCTCTGTCCGGGCGGCCCCGCTAGCCCCTATGGGTTGGGTTCGTTCTAAAAACGCCGGATAACAAAAGGAACTGCGTCGGCGCCAAAAAAGATTAGGAATAGATTAGGCATGATTTTTAGCACCGGCGCGTCAGATAGCTTTTTAGGGGACTTTAGGTACCCGAGTGAGATGCTCTGATGTGTAGAAGGAAGACACAGCAGACGGCGCGGTTGAGTAACTTGCCCATCCGATTAAGTCGAGAGGCAGCCTTGTGGATGTAGGTTGGAAGTCCACGAGGCGAAGACGCCCAAGCTAAAGGCATACCCATCGATGGGAAACTGGGCCGTCCAGGCGAGGAAGCTGGTGAGGATGGTGTCTGAGGTCGATATCCACACAACGAATAGCCGCCACGGAGCGCGCTTTTGGCCACATTAGTCACAAGTACTTACCTTTAGTTTCGCATTTTGTATCAAGATTATTACTGTATTATTAAGTGCATGCGCACGAGAAGCAGCGAACACACAAAAGAGTGAACGAGGGGATTTTCTTCATCTTGCTACATCACGCCATTCTCCTCGCTGGTCACCGTGTCGCCACCATCCTCAAGAAACGGGTAATCCGTGTACCCGACGACGGGGTCGTCGGTGTAGAACGTCGGGCGATGGTACTTGTTGAGCGGCGCGTTCCGCCGGAACCTCTCCGGCAGGTCGGGGTTGGCCAGGAAGAGCCTGCCGTAGACGACCATATCGGCGTACCCTTCCGCGACGGCCCAGTTCCCTTCCTCTTTGTCGTAGCCTCCCCCGACCATCATCGTCCCCTCGAAGGCCTCCCTCATCCCGTGCAGCCTGTGCGGGATCACCCGGCGCCGCGCCTCGCCGCCGCCGTCGGCAACGGCGTCCTCCGCGAACGCCATCTCCGGCTCCACGACGTTGAGGTAGAGGACGTCGCGGCGGCTGAGCTCCCGCGCCATGTGCGCGGCCAGCGCGTCCGGGTCCGAGTCGCGGCAGCTGAGCCAGGTGGAGTAGGGCGAGAGGCGCACGCCGACGTGGTCGGGCCCGATCTCGTCCACCACGGCGTCCACCACCTCGAGGGCGAGGCGGCAGCGGTTGGGCAGGCTGCCGCCGTACTCGTCGCCCCGGTCGTTGACGCCGTCCTTCATGAACTGGTCCAGGAGGTAGCCGTTGGCGCCGTGCACCTCCACCCCGTCGAACCCTGCACGCGTCGCGTCGCGCCACACACATTGACATCATCGCTCGTTCGTGAACAGATATATAGATGGAGGTAGCCATTCATCAGTGAACTTAATAATTACCGGCTTCCATGGCGTTCTGGGCGGCGGTTCTGAAATGGTTGATGACACCGGGGATCTCCTCCACGGATAGGGGCCTTGGGGTGGAGAAATCGATGAAGTAGTTCTCTTGGTTCTTCTCGATCGGCCTGTCTGTGCTTGAGATGGGGTGTTCCTCTGCTGACGGCAAACATAGCAGAGAAGCAATGTGAGTGAGTCTTCTTCAGCGCTTCAGGCTTCATCAGAGGACATGCTGCTAATTAAGATCCTGACAGTGAAAGAGAAACAGCATCAAAACCTTACCCATGTCGGAGGCTCTCCCAACGTGCCAAATCTGGCAGAAGAAAGTGGCCCCCTTGGCGTGCACGGCGTCCACGACGGGCTTCCACGCCTGGACCTGCTCCTTTGTCCAGATGCCAGGGGTGTGCGGGATGACGGCCATCCCCCGCGAGTCGGGCGATACACCGGTGGCCTCCGCGATCAGGAGTCCGCCCTCTGTAGCCCTCTGCGCGTAGTACTCGACGACGTGCGGCTGCGGGAGGTTGCCGTACGATCTCGACCTCGTCATTGGCGCCAGCACGATCCTGCATCAAGAACAGCGAAATTGGGGTCGCATGATTGTGTCTCCAGATGCAAGATTGATGCGGAGCAACAACGTTGCTCATGCCGCTCACCTGTGCGAGAACCTGAACGGGCCCATTTGGTAGGGGCTCAGCAGAGGCATCGGCGCCTCCGTCCGACTCTGTTCTTCCTCTCTTGGTGCCATGATTTTGTCTTGCAATCTGCAACTGTGATGATAGCAATTATATACACCCAGTGCCAGAGAAGGATACAAAATTACAAGCAATGAACCATGTGGTAGGTAGGTAGGGTGCACGCATGACTCAGAGGCTACTAATGATTGACACTGGACACTAATGAACTGTCATGCTAAAGTGACAAAGCTCACCTCGCTAGTGCCAACGGTTGCTGACGCTCTCCCACCTTGTCCGGGAGTTCATCCTGTGGCTACGGGATGTGATCTTTCTAGGGCGCCCGCCGTCACACACTCTGTGTCACATGGTGCTAACAGTTGTTGTGCACCTACCAAACACAAATCCAAACTCCGGTGCGCAGCAATAGAACAAGTTAAAAGGCACAGACCACTACCTGAATTTGGCTACAGTAATTTATTCTTGGGATTCTGGGCATTCTCATTCTCACGAATGAAGGACACCGGCGGAAAATTTTCTTGCTAAACGAAACATCTGGCTATTGCTTCATGACAGAACTAAGCAAGCAAGCAAGAAATCTCATCTCATAACAAGGAAAAAAAAATGAACGACCCAACTATTACTACAGTATATGAATTATGGCAAACTTTAGTTGAAGAAATTTTGGTTTATCTCCTTCGAGCCTTTCTGCTTGAGTGTATATGCCATAAATCATTTATCAGTGCCGGAACCCATAAAATGCATACTAGAGCACATGGAAAATAATTACTGGGAATGTATCTCCTAATGAACAGGCCACCCTCTTGGTTAGCAAGGAAATTCATCAAGTTCCAATGGTTATTCATAGAATCACAGAAAAAAAATTCCCTTGAAAGAATGGCTCAGTGTCTCGGTGTGTTTTCAGAACAAGACCTTCTATAGTTTCAGATGTCAAGAAAAGCCTCTACAATTTCTGTAGAATCAGATTCAGTTTGAATACTGCTCCAAGATCAACTGAACGTAGGCTGATGTACATAGTTCATTCATTCGATAAATACTGAATCATCAAAAGATATATGTGACAGTTGATGCACGAAAAGTTCCTAAGACAAACTAAAGCCAATCAATATAATATACTGGCAAAAAAATAAAATGAAGCCATCCATATTTATGTTACTGTAGGGTTAAAAGGGTTCCTTCTACTTACTTGCATGAGAACAAAAATGTAGCCATTTCAGAGAAAAGAGTAAGACTAGTACCACCTCAGTTCCTTAATATAAGATGTTTTTGGCAGTTCAATAATTGGGAACAGAGGGAATAGTTTCCATCTTACCACTTCTACCTATGAAACCCAAGAGTGGCTGGCAACTAAATATCAGTACCGCGTACATTACTACCTTGCAGGATGGTTCCTATATGATACAAGCAAATTCCAGAAGGAAGTACTAGAAAATAAACTGGTTTTACTTGAAATTATTTCAAATTATTAGGATTTCCAAAAAAAATCCTCACAGTACAACATCAACATAGAGCAACAATTGTTGTCGAAATATCCAACAGAGTTACCAATGCTACTGAAAATGGACTAGACATGTCACATGAGTAACATAACCACATGAGACAATTCAAACTTCTAAAATGCCATGCAGTTCTATAAACTATATTTCATCAACTGTAACCTCTTAACAGTAAATATGTGCGGTACATCCGATTTAAAGTAAAATCTTAAATTTCGCTTCACAAAGTGGAAGCCACTTGGTCGCAGAATAAAGCATTAGAAATCAGGCCCTTGTCCTCTGGTGCAAGCTATGATTCATTGGCTTTCTCAGCCATTTCCTTTTTGTAAGCCTGCAATTGTTCTTTAAATTTCTTGCTCTCTTCAAAGTTTGCCTTCCGCTTCACAGCTTTCTGATTCTCACAAGAGGAGTAACATGACAGTTAGGAACAAATTAAGATATAGGGACAAATAACTAAAATTCAGTATCAACTCTTAACTTAGGAGGTTCTGGCAGTTCATGTAACAAGGACGAGAGGTGGTTACCTCCTGCCGAAAACATCGATCTAGCTTAATCTTAAGTTCTGTGCATTCACCAAAGAATTTTTTCATGGGGTGATCCACATGGCACTTTTGGAATTCTTCAATAATCTGGGGAACAAATAAGACATGATATTTTATCAGAAAGGTGCAAAATATACATTTTAAATGTGAAAGCTTCAGATATACCCAGAGGTCAGTATAGAGATACCTCAGCACACATAGGATGCCTGTGCAGGGTCAGATGAGGATGCATTTCCGAAGATATAGGACTGTAAACCTGCATGATTTTTCCCCATGTTAGAAAGTAACTGATCCTCAAGTTAGATACTACCACAATTGAAAGACTTGGCAGCAACGCTATGAAAGCTGTCAGTTCCGCCTAAAATCGATACATGCCCTTATGCACAAACTTTTTTTCCCCTAACGACAGCTCTTCAACTTCTCACGAATACACAATCGCACGGGGAATCTTTTCGCAATATCTTACAAATCTACCAGGTGTGCGGAGCCAGGAGAAAGAGAAGGGGAAGAGGATGGACAGGGAGAGGGCGGCAAGATCCCTGCCAGGGAGCCACCGCCATGTACATCTGCGGCCGCTGGGGAGCTCCCGCCAGCGATTTAGAGTTGGATCGCCGGTGGATTTAGGGTTCAGGCATGGCTCCCACAAGCGTTCTGAGAGGGAGAGGGGAAGGGGAGAGGCAGAGGACGGAAGGCAGGAGAGAAGAGGGCGGGGATGGGGAGAAGAGCGGAGCTTATTACCTCCGGCGGCGGCGACTGCTGCTGGAGCTCGCGGACGGCGAGCCTCGCTCCACTTCTATCGCAGGATCAAGCTATAAAAGGGGAACCACCTAATATTGATGTGGATTGACGGATATCATGGGTAAATCACCTGTCACTAGGATCCACGTGACCAGTAGGCCGGCTAAGGCAACGCAGCAGAGGCGGGGAACACGTCGGCCAGGTCGCGCCTCAACCAATTGGCGGCTGCGCCGGCGTAGCAGACGCGGCACGGCGACGCAGCGTAGGTGCAGGCGGCGCACTGGCTAGCGGAGGAAGGGGCGGCGCAGTAAGCAACGAGACGAGATCCTAGCCATTCACGGCGCCGTAAGCAACATGATTTCAGCAAGACCAACGTATTATTAGCAGCAAATAACCTCACATTACTAGCAGCAAACATCATCAAATTGTACATCAGTACCACAAATGACATCAAATTTTCATGCAGCACCACATCAAGAAATACATGTATGAAATTATATGGCAGTACAACATCTAACAATACCAAATTCCATAGCACAGATTAGCACTACCGCATCTGAAATCAATAAAATTTGCTAGAACTATGGTATCCCACATCTGAACAGTGGCCTCACCTTGGACTGCAACTAATCGGCGGGCAGCAGGTTCGGCGGGCAGCAGGTTCGGCCGGCAGCAGGTTCGGCGGGCAGCAGGTCCGGCGGCGGCGGCAGCAGGGCACGGGAACGTGGAGGACGGAGGCGAGCAGGTTCGGCCGGCAGCAGGTTCGGCGGGCAGCAGGTCGGGCGGCGGCGGCAGCAGGGCACGGGAACGTGGAGGACGGAGGCAAGCAGGGGAGGTCCGGCGGCCGGGAGGTGGGCTGGCAGCGGCGCTGGCGGGGAGTAGGGCGGCGGGGAGGGGAGTCGCGCTGGCGGAGGCGCTGGCGGCGAGTAGGGCGGCGGGGAGGGGAGTCGCGCTGGCGGCGGCGCTGGGCGTTGTCGCTCGGGAGGAACCCTATCGCGGAAGGGTACCAGGACGGGTCGAGCAGGTCCTTTTTTTTACCGGGATAGTTTGGGCTGTTGTCTGCTGTAAATATGGCTCATCCATATGTCTATACTAGAAAACGGTTCGCTGGTATTTGCCGAAAGCTGCGGTAAGCACCGAGCGACATGTTTTGTCCGCGATGCTATTTCATAGTTGTCAAAAGTCTAACGCACAGCTAGCCGTTTGTTTCGGTTTTCTAGCTTTTTTCAGTGGAGAAATGGTCAAAAACCCAAACAAACACCCCTTTAGCCGACCGGACTGTTAAAACTAGTTATATACTATTTTTATTAAAATTAATATTAAAAATAAAAAATGTTATAAAATATAAAAATCTTTTAACGGGTCGTGCCGTGCCGGCACATGGGCTCGAGGTAGCAGCCTAGGCATGGCCGAGTCGGGTCGCATGCCGAACACGGCTCGTTAAGTAGCGTGTCAGGCCGACCTGGGCCGACCCATGGAGGCACAACCCGATGGCCAGATAAGGTCTAGACCTGGTTACTCTTTTTTGGATGGGCTATTTGTTTTTAATAAATCTCTATATAGACTAGAGGCCTGATCCAGGCAGTTCGTTGCACCAATCATTTTGGCTAGTTAGATTTTTTTGACCTTTTTGGTTGCATCAGTGGCCGCTGGACAATATATTAACAAGAGTAGTGAACTAGGTTGGCCAAAGAGCATCGCCGTATTAGCAAGCATATAGATAAAGACCAAGTTTTGGCCATGACCAAAATAAATATGCCCTTGTTCTTTTGTGTGTTCGGTTTGTCTAGGACGGAGAAACCTCGGTCTAAATCCTGCTTGATTCACCGGGCTTGGAACCCTCATGCCCTTTCTCTTGAATCCAATTCACATGACTACATGAGCGACCATGGCGCGGTGCTACCTGATATTTGTCTGGCCCATTGTCTTCCATCTTCATCGGTAAGCAAACCATCTTTCCATTCTCTTCCACCAAGCCTAATATATAGATTTATAGGAAGACCTTTGTTATGTGTTGAAGTATAGGATAAGCCATTTTCGAGTGGTTATAATCTGTTTGAGAGAATCAAAAGTACACACGGTGCAATGTTCAAAGTGCAAATGTATACAAATTATGAGTTTAGAAACTAAACATTTACCTGCCAATAGTTTAGAACCAAGAGTACATTTCCCCCTTTTGGTGTTACCAAAATCAAACGAGGTTGGTCTATGTTCGTGTTAACGAACCTAATTTTTTATAGATAATGTATTTTTTAATAAAACTAATTATGTAACTAGTAAAGGATAGTTTCATAATTAAATGTAAAGAAACATGAACCATGAGTCATCAACCTTGGATGGTGGGAACATGTAACATCCCAGCATTTAAGAACCAACGAAGGGTAGATTTAGGAATTTGTGCATATGCATGCATTCATCTGTAAAATGCGGGTAATTTTTCGCCAAACTAAAAACCTAAAGTGACCAGAGTTTGTTTCACTCTCTGTGTGTAGGGATAGCTATTGGGAGTGATTGTTATAAATCCTGACATGATCTTTTTGAATAAGTGTGTTTTGGAGGGGAGAATTTGAATTCAAAATTTGAAATTTGAATTTATATTTAAAGATTCAGAATTGTTATTAATAATGAATTATAAACTAATTAAGTAATCTCGTTTGATATAATGTTTAGAGATAAAAAATAAAATGGAATTCAAGATAAAATAATTCAAATAGAAAATGAATCTTTAATTCTTATCTTTATTCCATATACATTCTTCTTTTACAATAATGAACTCATAAAGGGTTCAGTACAACAGAGGAATTACAACAAATGAAATTTCAATAACAAATTATTACAAGAATTTTACAAAAAGAATAAATAGGCTATTACAAAATATTTACAAACAAATTAATAAAAAAATTACAATCTATCTATCTGATCCTATACTAGAATCTTGAATATCCAAATCTTGTACCTGCAACAGAATACAAAATCAAAAAAAAGGAAAATAAGGTTAGTGGTTAAAATACTCTCGGTAGAGAGCAGTGAGGTGCACTGCTCATGATTCATCATTGAGTATTGTTATAAAAATAGGCAAGTTTCATCAATATGAAAGAATCAATTCTTTCATAAACCAATAAGCCACAACACAACTCTCAACAGCAAGTAAAAGGGACTAGTTTCACTAGGAGAGTAAAAGGTTAAAAGATCAAAAGGTAAAGACATCTCATTGATCTGATCCAAATGGTGTACCAAACACATAGGCAGCACACTCACCTAAATGCATGGTGAGAGCTGTCAACATAGCAACAACAGCCACACAAGCAAAAGGAGTAGCACAACCGTGGAACAACTTCTAGCAGCTCATTCTCTTCATCTCAAACAACACACCAGGAGCACACCAAGCCTGTCAAAGCCTAGCCAAATCACCAGCCAAACCACGCACAAGATCATCCTAGTATCACCAGATGGTGACATAAGGAGGAGGTGGAACAGGTGGACAACAAGGTCAAGTTGCAGGAGCTAGGAGGTGAAGGACAGATCAAGACCAAGCTTCCAGGAGCCAAAAGTAGCAGGAGCAGCACCAGGAGGAGAAGCATCAGATCAACCAGCAACCACAACAATAACCAACTGTTGTGGTGAGTACTATAAAACCCTCACATGATCTGTCTATCTTATCTAATAGAGATTCATGTGTTGTTTTAAATTTAACCTCTCAATAATCACCCAAGTGGGGTGAATATATAATAGAGTATTTTGGAATATAAAAGCTATAAGAAAATTCTACCAAATCAACCAGGATCTCAGACCAGCATCATAGATCCTGGAGGTGACAAATAATTTATATATTCACACATGTTTTCATATAGCTTATAAATTCTAGGAACATCTCCTAATGGAGTAGCACCTCAGATTTCATAAACTCTATGAATTAGTATAAAGATATGAGCAAACCAACCATCTTAACCAATTAGGATCCATGATCCAGTAACCACAATGATACTTAAACATTTTTGTTAGGGACAACAATATAGGAAATTAGTTCATATGCCTCAAACTGACATCACAGGCAGAATAGTTAAGTAGAAGATTTCCATTTAACTTGACTTAATCCAATCATAAGCTTAATATAATCAAGTCAATTGTAGAAACCAACAGCTTGTGTGCCATAGTTAAATGGCGTCACAAGAACAGGTTCTATCAGCCAAGTAAAACCATTATTAAGATACCACAAAGAAAGTGGCAAGCCATTGGATATCATTTTTCTAAGACTACACTTAGAAATCATCATCAAACTTTATCTATGCATTCATAGAGTATCATTAAAATCAAATGATTAAACTCAGTCTGTTTATGACCATACAAGCCAACATCTACTCATGCAGTTAGTAATCACTAACAGTGCTACTGTCAGTACTAGTGTGTACTGGCAGTATATGAACACACCAATCATCAACACAACCAGTCAGGTTTCACAGTAATACCATCATCTTAACCAAGCTCAACTTCCAATTGGAGGCAATACTATAGAACCACTAGCATCAGATAATCAAATCAAGACAGTAAGCACTGGGGTGCAATTGATCACAATCCTCACTAGGCACCACTACCAGTCCAATTCATCATTTTACAATTAAACAGAGGGTTGAACCCTAGAACCAGGGAAAAACCCTAGAACAGGCATGAACCCTAATCAGAGATACAAGGCAGAGTCACATAGCCTAATTCAAGAGGGGCAGAGGACAAACAACCACAAGGGGAAACCAAATCAACTCACCGTAGGTCCTCGCTGTAATTTAGAAGAGGAAGTAGAGAGGCCGACGAACACACGGCGGCACGGGGAGCACCCAAGGGGCGCTGCAACCCGCACCAAGCCGAGGCGGCAGCCACATGAATGTTTGAAGACGAGCAGCTGTTGGAATTATGCCCTAGAGGCAATAATAAAGATGTTATTATTATAATTCTTGTTCATGATAAAGTTTATGTTCCATGCTAGAATTGTATTAAGCGGAAACTTTAATACTTGTGTGGTTTGTAAACAACACCGTGTCCCTAGTACGCCTCTATGGACTAGCTCATTGATCAATGATGGTTAAGGTTTCCTAACCATAGACATGAGTTGTCAATTGATAATGAGATCATATCATTGGGAGAATGATATGATGGACAGACCCAGACTAAGCGAAGCAATTAGATCGTTTCATCGTGTTCATCTTTGCGAAGCTTTTCCTATGTCAAATATTGTATTCCTTAGACCATGAGATAATGCAACTCCCTGGTACCGGAAGAAAGCTTTGAGGTCATCAAACGTCATCCTATGAGAGGGTGATCATAAAGGTGTCTCTCGGTGATCGGAAAGTATCTCTGTTGGGTTGTATGTATCGAGATGGAATTTGTCCCTCCCAAGTCGGAGAGATATACTTCAGGCCCACTCGGTGTCGATATCAACACCGCTTGCAAGCATGTGGTTAAGGAGTTAATCACAAAGTGATATCGGATTACGGAACGAGTAAAGTACTTCTGTGAATGAGATTGAACTAGGTATGACGGTGCAAGCGATCGAATCTCGGGCAAGTAAAATATCGCGAGACGAAGGGAATATATATATGGGATTGATTGAATCCACGGCATCGTGGTTCATCCGATATGATCATCGATGAATGTGTGGAGTCAATATGGGTGCCTAGACCCCGTGTTGATTATTGATAGAAGATCATACGCATATTCTCGAACCCGCAGGGTCACACACTTAACGTATCTCGACGCTAGGATAGATTGGATAATTGGTTTATGAATTTTTGTTCGAGTCTCGGATGGTATCCGGGATATCACGAGATGTTCGGAATGGTCGGAGAATAAGATTCATATAAAGCGATGGTATTTGGAGTTGAATTGTTCCAGGTTAATCGGTATTGTCTGGAAGCTTCTAGAACCTTCCGAAGGGACCAACGTGGCCCCACCTTCCGGGAGGGGGCATGGGCCTATGAGGGAGTGTCCTGGCCGCATTGGGCCAGGGGCACAAGGCCCCATAGGGCCCAGCCGATCCTAGATAAGTTTAAACTCGTTTAAACTAGAGATAGGATTTCTAGATAAGGGAGAGTTTAAATCGTTTAAACTAGAGATAGGATTTCTAGATAAGGGAGAGTTTAAATTGTTTAAACTAGAGATAGGCTTGGAGGAGGGGCAAGAGCTGCCCCCCCCCTCTATATATAGAGGGGTGGTGCGCCCCTCCCCCCTACTACAACACTAGACACCTTCCTCCAAGCCCTAGCAGCCTTGCTACCTTCCTCTCCCCCTCCCGACTGTTTGTAGGCGAAGCCCTGCAGCAGAAATTCTCCACCATATACACCACGCCGTCTTGTTGTAGATCCAATCTATCTCTCCACCATACTTGTTGGTCCGAGGAAGGAGGAGACGTCGGGGTGCTGCACGTGTGCATCTCACGGAGGCACCGCCACTTGTGGTGCTAGATCGAATCGGATCGCGAGGAGGAGAAGCGAGTACGACTACATCACCCACGTTAAAATGAGCGTTCAACGTCTGAATCTTCAAGGGTATGAAGATCTAATCCAATCTCTCTCGTTGATTGCATCTCCTAGATTAGATCTTGGCTTTCCTTCTGTTCGCTCCGTAGAAAATTTTGATTTACTATGACGCGAAACCCTTTAGTGGTATCAGAGCTAGATCTATGCGTAGATGTGTTTCACGAGTAGAACGCAACATGGTTGTTGCGGGCGTTGATGTTTTCTGTTGCAAGCCTCTTGTTTGTGTTCTTCTTATGACGCGGGATAGTGAGATTGAAGCGGTCCAGGCCAACCTTACGCGACGTCGTTCGCGAGACCGGCTCCGCACTTGACGTGTGGCTTGTACCACACATGCTGCGGTGGTGGATGTCGGTTTCTCTCACTATAGTTGTCATGGGATTAACACGGAGTTTGGCAACCATAATATCACCGTTGTGGCTTTCGTAGGTAAGAATCGTTCTTAGCATCTACTCCCATAAGCCACGTAAAACATGCAACAACAAAGTAGAGGCGTATAACTTGTTTTTGCGAGTGTTTTCTGTGATATGGTATGGCCCAAGATGTGATGTGTATATTGTATGCGATGATCATGTTTTGTAATGTTTCACGACTTGCATGTCGATGAGTACACAACCGCAGAGCCATATGGTTGTCTTTATAATTGTGTATGACCTGCGAGTCAACTTCTTATACGCCATGTAATAGCTTTACTTTATCGCTAAGTAGTTAGCAATAGTTGTAGTTGCTATTCGTGGTGGAGGCAATCATGGTGGAGTGATGGAGATCATGCTTGAACGCACAAGATGGAGATCATTCTTGGCGAGGATTGGCTATACCATGTCACATAAAGTTATATGCATGTGATGTTTATCCCTTTATGTATCTTATTATGCTTAGATCGTGACGGTAGCATTATAAGATGATTCCTCACTTAAAGATCAAGATAAAAACTGTGTTCTCCCCAAGTATGCACCTTTGCGAAAGTTTGTCGTGTCCAAGCATCACGTGATGATCGGGTGCTATAGACTCTACGCTCACATACAACGGGTGCAAGCCAGTTTTTGCACACGTGGAAATACTTGGGTCTAGCTTGACGAGCCTAGCATGTCTGATGGCCTCGGAACACAAGAACCGAAAGGTTAAGCATGAGTCATATGAATGATATGATCGACACTTCGTTGTCCACCATTGAAACCACATCTATTCTCGTGATGATCGGATTAGGTGTGGTGAATTTGGATCGTGTTCACTAAACAACTTGAGGGATGTTGAATTTAGTGGGAGTTCATCTAGTAATTTGATTAAGTTGAACTATTTATCATGAACATAGTCTAAATTGTACTTGCAAATACTGTAGATCCAATGGCCAAGTCCAACTTCAACTTCAACGTTTTTTTGAGAAAGAAAAGCTTAGAAACAATGGGTCTAACTTCACCAATGGTTCCGCAATCTAAGAATCATTACATGCGGCGGACAAAGGACTATGTCCTTGGGAAGCGTTAGGTGACCCCTGTTGCAATCGCTACCGGTGATGAAAGCTGTCATCGATCGGCAAGAAAGATGATTATGGTGTGATTAAGAGCACCATGTTGTTTGCTATGGAACCGAACTTCAAAATCATTTTGAAACCTATCCGGGCCCTTTGAGATTCTCGAGGAGCTGAAAACCATGTTTGAGACTCAAGCCCGCTCGAGAGATATGAGATCTCGAGAAGTTCTTTAACGCAAGATGGAGGAAGGGAGTTCGTTCGTGATCACGCCATAAAGATGTCGGGCTACACTCAACGCCTTGAGCAACCTGGAATGCACGATTCGGAGGAGCTCAAGATTGTGGTTCTACAATCACTCCCTCCCAGCTACAAAAGTTTTGTAGTGACTCATAATCAGATTGGTTCCACTGATACGATCACCGAGCTCTTCGCAAAGCTGAAGGCTGCGGAAGTGGACATCAAGAAGGATAATCATGTGTTGATGGTCAACAAGCCCTCCTTTAAGAAAGGTAAGGGAGCAAAGAAGCCCTTCAAGAAGGGCGGAGGCAAGCGCAATGCCCCTGCTGAGAAGAAGCTCAGGTCTGGTCCCAAGCCGGACACTGAGTGCTTCTATTGCAAGGACAAGGGTCCTTTGGAAGCGAATCGTTCAAATACTTAGCGGACAAGAAGGGTGGCACCATCAAAGGTATATTTGATATACATGTTATTGATGTTTTACTTACTAGCCCTTGTTGTAGTGCACAGGTATTTGATACGGTTCGGTTGCTAATATTTGTAACTCGAAGCAGAGCTACGGAATGAGACGGCTTGCGAGGGATGAGGTGACGATGCGCGTTGGCAACGGATCAAGAGTTGATGTGATGGCCGTCGGTACGCTCTCCTTAGTTTTACCTTCGGGATTAGTTTTAAACCTTAATAAATGTTATTATGTGCCTCCGTTGAGCATGAACATCATTTCCGGATCGTGTTTATTGCAAGACGGTTATTCATTTAAATCGGAGAATAATGGTTGTTCTATTTATATGAGTAACATCTTTTATGGTCATGCACCTCTTGTGAATGGTTTATTTCTTCTAAATCTCGAAAGGTATGAAACACACATCCATAACATTGAGGCTAAGAGATGCAAAGTAGATAGTGATAATACTACTTATTTGTGGCACTGTCGTCTAGGTCATATTGGTGTAAAGCGCATGAAGAAACTCCATTCTGATGGACTTTTGGAGTCTCTTGATTTTGAATCATTTGACACATGCGAACCATGCCTCATGGGAAAGATGATCAAAACCCCGTTCTCCGGTATGATGGAGCGAGCAACGGACTTGTTGGAAATCATACATACCGATGTATGCGGACCGATGAGTGTTTCGGCCGGTGGATATCGCTATTTTATCACTTTTACCGATGACTTAAGTAGATATGGGTATATCTATTTAATGAAACATAAATCTGAAACATTTGAAAAGTTCAAGGAATTTCAGAATGAAGTGGAGAACCATCGTAAAGATTAAGTTTCTACGATCCGATCGTGGGGCGAATATTTGAGTTATGATTTTCTCACGCATCTTAAAGCAAGTGGAATCGTTTCACAACTCACGCCACCGGAACACCACAGCAATGGTGTGTTCGAGCACCGAATCGAACCCTATTAGATATGGTCCGATCAATGATGTCTCTTCTTGATTTGCCGTTATCATTTTGGGGTTATGCATTAGAAACCATGCATTCACTTTAAATAGGGCTCCATCTAAATCCGTTGAGGCGACACCGTATGAACTGTGGTTTGGTGCTAAACCTAAGTTGTCATTTCTTAAAGTTTGGGGATGCGAAGCTTCGTCAAGAAGTTGATGCGGACAAGCTCGAACCCAAAGCGGAGAAATGTGTCTTCATAGGATACCCTAAGGAAACTATTGGGTATACCTTCTATCACGAGCAAGAAGGCAAAGTGTTTGTCGCAAAGAACGGTTCCTTTCTTGAGAAGGAGTTTCTCTCGAAAGAAATGAGTGGGAGGAAAGTAGAGCTAGACGAGGTTATTGAACCTTCTCTTGAATTGGAGAGTAGCGCAACCTGAAATTGTTCGATGCCTTTGCACCAACAATAGAGGAAGCTAATGACAAGGATCATGAAGCTTGGACGATCTGCTCTTGAGCGTCGCGGTCGACAAGGTCGCGTGCCCCTCACAGGTGTGCAGCACCTGTCTTGGTCTTGTTGGTAGAAGGCGGTGAACCTCGAACTATGAGAAAGCGATGATGAGCCCGGACTGAGAAATGGTGGAAGCCATGAAATCAATTGGGATCCATGGCGAAAACCAAGTATGGACTTTGGTGGACCCTCCTAGCGACCGAAAGGCCGTTGAGTGCAAATGGATTTTCAAGAAGAAAACGGACGCGGATGGTAATGTTACCGTCTATAAAGCACGGCTTGTCGCAAAAGGTTTTCAACAAGTTCAAGGTGTTGACTACGATGAGACTTTCTCTCCCGTAGCGATGTTTAAGTCCATTCGGATTTTATTAGCAATTGCTGCATTTCATGATTATGAAATATGGCAGATGGATGTCAAGACTGCTTTCCTCAATGGGAACATTGATGAAGAGTTGTATATGATGCAACCCGAAGGTTTTGTCGATCCTAAGGATGCTAGTAAAGTATGCAAACTTCAGCGTTCCATTTATGGACTGAAGCAAGCATCTCGGAGTTGGAACCTTCGTTTTGATCAAGTAATCAAGAGCTTTGGATTTGTTCCAAATTGCTACGAAGCTTGCATCTACAAGAAAGTGAGTGGGAGCTCGGTGACGTTTACGGCTTGTATGTGGATGACATATTGATTATCGGAAATGACATCAACATGCTTAACGTTGTGAAGAGTTATTTGAACAAGTGTTTTTCAATGAAAGACCTAGGTGAAGTGCTTATATATTGGGCATCAAAATCTATAGAGATAGACAAAAGGCCTGATAGCTTTAAGCGGTACATACCTAGACAAAGTTCGAAAAGGTTCGGTGCCTATGTTGTCGGGTAAGATATTGAGCAAGGCTCGGTGTCCATTCTGATAAATGATAGGGAAGCTATGAGCAAAGTGCCTTATGCCTCGGCCATAGGTTCCATCATGTATGCCATCTTGTGTACTAGACCGGATGTGTCCAATGCTCTTAGTTTGTGACGAGATATCAAAGTGATCCGAGTGGAACCTTTGGACAGCCGTGAAGAACATCCTAAAGTACCTAAATAGAACTAAAGAAATGTTCTTAGTCTATGGGGTGATGAACGACTTGTCGTAAAGGTTACGTCGATGCTAGTTTCGACACAAGGATGATTCCAAATCTCGACGGGATACGTTTATATTTTGAATGGAGGAGCTGTGGTGGAGAAGGCGCAAGCAAAGCGTGATCGCGGGATCTACAAATGAAGCGGAATACATGGCTCTGCGAGCGTCAAGTGAAGGAGTTTGGATCGAAACTTCATCATCGAAGCTTGGCGTGGTTCCAAGTGCATTGGACCTTTGGAGATATTGTGTGACAACACCGCGCCATAACACTCGCTAAGGAACCAAGATATCATCCAAAGACCAAGCATATCAACATAAGTTTCATATAATCCGAGATTATATAGCGGATGGAGATCTCAAGATTAGCAAAGTACATACGGATCTGAATGTCGCAGATCCATGACTAAACCTCTTCCACGTGTAAAACATGATCAACACCTCGATTGCCATGGGTGTGAGATTGTTGCCATGTAAACTAGATTATTGACTCTAGTGCAAGTGGGAGGCTGGAATTATGCCATAGAGGCAATAATAAAGATGTTATTATTATAATTCTTGTTCATGATAAAGTTTATGTTCCATGCTAGAATTGTATTAGCGGAAACTTTAATACTTGTGTGGTTTGTAAACAACACGTGTCCCTAATGCGCCTCTATGGACTAGCTCATTGATCAATGATGGTTAAGGTTTCCTAACCATAGACATGAGTTGTCAATTGATAATGAGATCATATCATTGGGAGAATGATATGATGGATGAGACCAGCTAAGCGAAGCAATTAGATCGTTTCATCGTGTTCATCTTTGCGAAGCTTTTCCTATGTCAAATATTGTATTCCTTAGACCATGAGATAATGCAACTCCACAGTACGGAAGAAAGCTTTGAGGTCATCAAACGTCATCCTATGAGAGGGTGATCATAAAGGTGTCTCTCAGGTGATCGGAAAGTATCTGTTGGGTTGTATGTATCGAGATGGAATTTGTCCCTCCCAAGTCGGAGAGATATACTTCAGGCCCACTCGGTGTCGATATCAACACCGCTTGCAAGCATGTGGTTAAGGAGTTATATCGGATTACGGAAGTAAAGTACTTCGTGAATGAGATTGAACTAGGTATGGCAGTGCAAACGATCGAATCTCGGGCAAGTAAAATATCGCGAGACGAAGGGAATATATATATGGGATTGATTGAATCCGGCATCGTGGTTCATCCGATATGATCATCGATGAATGTGTGGGAGTCAATATGGGTGCCCAGACCCGCTGATTATTGATAGAAGATCATGTCGCATATTCTCGAACCGCGGTCACACACTTAACGTATCTCGACGCTAGGATAGATTGGATAATTGGTTTATGAATTTTTGTTCGAGTCTCGGATGGTATCCGGATATCACGAGATGTTCGGAATGGTCCGAGAATAAGATTCATATAAGGCGATCAAGATTTGGAGTTGAATTGTTAAGGTTAATCGGTATTGTACCGGAAGCTTCTAGAACCTTCCGGAAGGGGACCAACGTGGCCCCACCTAGGGTTCGGGATGGGGCTAGCCTGGCCGCAGGAGAGCTCCAGGTCCAAATCGAATTGGACCAGATGATCGAGCGTGGTCGACATCTACACCATGCATCACGGCGGCGGCCAGAGTGGACCACGGCGGCGGGAATCGAACGGCGACGGTGTCAGCGACCACAGGGTCGAGGAAGAGAAGGGGTGAGGTCGAGAGAAGGTAAGTCAGAGGACTGGGCCGATAGGGACAGTACCCCATTGGGGAGACCCTTTGACCAGGCCAATTGGGCCACGATGGGCCCAAAAAGCCCAATGGGTTGGCCCAAAACCCTAAAAGGAACTTTAATAATTAAGTAAAATACCAAAATACCCCTAGAACTCAATAAATTCTAGAAAATAAAATAGAAGTCTGAAAAATACAAATAATACATTTTTAGACTCATAATAAACCAACCTATTTAATTAAATTAAGAAACCATTTTTAATAAATGAATTTTTGGTTAAGGATTTTATAATATATACATTCCTTATGGAGTTTTACAAAATTAAAGAATATAGAGAAAAATCAATAAAAATAACTTTTATTATATTTTGTTATTATATTATTTTAGAAAAATACTAAATAAATATTTAGAGTTACCAAAATAAATTCTCTTTTATTTTAATGCTAATTCTTAAAAATAATTATTAAATAAATAAATATAAGAGTTTATATTAAATAAAAAATTATCCTTTAAATCTATTTAAAATATTTATTACATTATAAAATAGTGGAAATAATATTTATCAAATATTCATATTATCTTTTAAAAATGAAGTTCTTAAGTTCCTAAAGATATTCCAGGAAACTAAAATACTGGGTAAAACACATAAAGAATGTAATTCACAAGTAATGCATTACATTACTATGCATGTTCATTTTTTCTTCTTTAAATATTGTACTTACCGGGCAATAATGATGTTTTGTAGACATAGAAGCTCAAGGTCTAGTGCAAGCATCCGACTTCACTACCTTGCAATCACAAGGCAAGTTCATCGCTTGATCATGTCCTTTGAAGAGTCTTTACCAAAGTATTTATAAATTGTGTGTTATCATCTATGTTTCAAGGATAGAAAATATTATTTTCTCAAATAAATAAATTGTTGATATCATCCTAAGTGATGATATAGTGGAGAAATAGAACTTAGGTTTCAATTGGCAACAATGATAGTCACCTAGGAATTTAACAGCCCATGATATCAGTGATTCTAACACCGTATATAACGCGTTAACCATGAGATTTGTAATGGGACGCAGAAGTCAGTTGTATCCTTTCCCTTTCATATGGAGGCAAGACGACCTTAATGTGACGTTGTAATTCCTTGTGCAGATCCAACATATGGGTGGGCACCACTAGGCCCCACGTTTTTGGTGTCTAGATTATCTATGAGTGGTTGTCAGGGGTATAGCCGGACCTACATGGTACTTTCCAGGGGCATCACCAGCTCATAGAGTCTTCAGGAACTCATCAGGGTTTTAGCCTTGAAAGGGAGGTGAGCCACCCAAGGATCGTCTTGAACATATGGGGTCACGGAAATGGTAGTGATTGGCTTGGATCACCTACTGGGCCCCACATCATGGAATTGTGGACGGGAAAGTATGCCCAGTTGTGCAACAAGGAGTTGATCTCTCATGGGTAAAGTAACGCGCCTCTGTAGAGTGTAAGAATTATAACTTGTTACTCCCTATTTCGGGAAGGAGCTACGAACGCAGCAGGAAAGGAACTCCATGAAAGTTCTGGTAAACATGTGAAGGCTGATGGGCATAGTTTTAATAATAAAATCAATCTTTGAAGAAATATTTACAAAAACTGCATGGTGCCAAGGACTTATAGTCTGAGGTGGTAGATAGAGCATCAAACTTCCCACCTTGCATATAATGAACTTGCTGGGTAATTCTGTTACTCACCTTTTCCTTTGATCCCTTGCTTAGACTCTGAGGATCCAGAAGATACCCCAATGTATGCAGCTGAAAGCCTAGAGGAGGTCTTCTATGAAGAGGCTGATCTATACGGTGTTGTAGAAGGGGTGGACTACGACGTCGTATATGGAGGAGAGCACCATGAGTCAGAATAATTACCTTAGTATAAGTAACCAAATGAGCCTAGCAACATGGACCTTATATAAGAATAAGTTGCTGAGCTCAATTCGGAGACGAAGTTGTACTTTAAAACTTCCGCTAAACACTTTATATTTGGTTTGTAAGTTGAATCTTTTGAAGTCTTGAACTTCTGATATTGTAATAATAATAATGTATGTATGTTTGTAATATGGACCCGTAATGTTTCTATTGTACCACTTTGAGGGGTGTGATATTTACGGAATGGTGTTCTGTGAATGTCATGTCAACGACTATAGTATACTACACATGCAGTGGTATGCTAGGTCACCGCAGTTGGTATCAGAGCAAATCGCTTTGACCTTAGGTTGGAAGCCTAGTAAAGGGTATTACCTGTAGGAGTGTATAGCAACGATAAAAAATCTCTAAAAGGGTATAATGGGTATTCAAATGAGAATTTTTCGTTATATATTTTAGTGCGATAATTCTTTGTTATGATGTAATATATTATTGATTACTAATAAAAATATTTTTGTTATACAGAGTAATGGCACCAAAGTTTCCAAAACAAACTTTGGCAAGGAAAGAGGAGACTCTCGATGATTACCAAGGATCATTTACTGATCAACTTTGTCAACTCTTAAGGATTTTTAGTTGTCCAACTAAAATCTTAGTTAATACCATAACCTATTATGATGGTCGTATGTTATCCAAGTATCCTGTGAGTATCCAACTTCTAGAGGAGCTTGGATTATATCACGATCTACCTATAGGTGAAGGTAGGAGTCATTTAGCAGCATATCATGTTGCTGTTGTGGAGGCGATAACCAATATCCGGGAGCATAAAGCCCAGGAGTTAGAAGGGAGCACATTTTTTGTGATTCCTCATGATTCTATAGACTCGGAGCCAGTACCGGATCATCTTACCTTGGTTAAGAAGCATCCTAAGTTAGCTTCCAAGTTTATGGATCGATATGGAACACTTGTTGCGTCTTTTTATAAGACACATCAAGTTATAGTAGAAGATAAAAATGACATGTTAGAGGATCAAACTGATCCAGAAAGAAGGAAACAGATAGCATTCCAATTGAGGAATGAAGCAAGGAGTAGTGCAGAACCAATCTTTAAGGATAAACCTATAGATCCCAACTCGTGTACACCATATCCTTGTTCATCCAGACTAGAACTTACCTATGATCCTAGTTTAGATATGAGGTATTCTGTATCACAGGCTTCTGAGGAAGGATCTGATTCAGAACTTCCTATCGAGAATTTGATGGATGGAGAATAGGGTCACTTGAGGGATCCCAAGGGAATCAAATGTCAGTAGATGGGTCTGATAGAGATGTTGGACAATCCAACTGGATGGGTGCGAGAACCAATCCTAATAACAGTAGTAGAAATACCATATTCGTAGAAATTTAGGATAAGGAGGAAGATCCTGAGGAGAGAGTGTTTGAATCATCAACACCTTCTCAAAACCCAGGGAATATACATTATCCAGTGTTTAACTATCTTGCCCAACAAAGCACCTAGAGAGCAACAGAATCTGCGTATTCTGTTGACAACTCTAGGAATGAAGCTCAGGAGATGCAAGTGGGGGATAATGTTGAATGTGTTTCTAAAGACCTTTCTGCAGAGATGGATGGAGTCAATGCACTTAGGCTGAGTAATGACTCAAGTCCTGATACTTCAGATACTGAGTATGTTCCGTCTAAAAGGCCATTTGTTCCTCAAACTGTGGGACAGACGTTACGTCATCACGGTTGGACTTCAGGCATGTATGATGAGCATTACGGATACTAGAAACGTAGGTTACTTATTAAGAAGTAGCCGGTATTGCGTATTGTAATCCGAGAGAATGATGTAGCTAAATAAGTGAGGTGGTGTTTTTAATTTGTTATGGTACCTACATGGTACAGGTTTGTAATGACTTTGTATTTACTAAGTGGTTTGTAATGTATAATATGTGAAAGGCATATTTGGATTTTATTTGGGTTTTGATTTCCATTGTGTGACTAGTTCTATGCGTAAAGTTGAGCTCAGAACACATGTGCATGATGTAATTATGAGTATTCACTTTATGTTGCAGGACTATGGGGGTCATGGAATCAGGTGTAGAAACCAAATCTGGACACCGGCGTGATGGCGCCTCGTTGACGTGTGAGTTTCTTCTTCTTTGTTCCCCAGCAACGACGCCAGGAAACTTGTTTCCTGAGAGAGAGGACTTCGTCGAAAACCCCAAGAGCAAGGTGTGACGAGCACAGTAGCAAGTCTTCCCTCAGTTGAGACCGAGGTTATCAAACCATAAGGAGGAAGGAAACATCACACAGGTGTTGCTAGCAACGCGGAGACCTGCACAACACAAACTCAAGACTTTTCCCCAACGAATCAGTGAGGGTGTCAAGCTCACCGGTTTGCTGTAACAAAGGATTAAATGTATGGTGTGGAAGGTAATGGTTTGCAGCAAGTAAACAAGTAACAATGGAAGATGTATCAATGGTAAAGATTGGACCGGGTCCATAGTTCACTAGAGGTGATGGGGTTACGCCTACTGGGGTATACTCAGCAGGACGTTTCCGACTGGCCCCAGGGCTGGCGAGTGGGCCTGCAGAACGGCGAGTGGATTGAAGCCCAGCAAGGTACCGAGCGATCGGAAGTCAAGGCCCAAAGTAGTAGATAGGCCCAGTCGGATTGGGTTAAATGACTACCAAGTCAGAATCGAATCGGTTGAGATATGTAAACCCTAGGGAGGTGAGCCTATATAAACCTCCCTATGGGGGAGTAGAGACACGTTCCTCATACACCTAAGCGACTCGCCGCCTAGCCGAGCCCATTGTAACACCTCCCTAATACAATCTAGCAGAGTAGGTCTTTACCCTCAGGGGCGAACCTGGTAAACCACGTGTCTTTGCCCTCATCTCGCACCGCAGATGGCCGCCTTGCCCTCGTTCTACTACTTGCCGATTGCAGCGTCTGCTGTGACCATTCCCACGCATGGCGCCCACCGTGGGGCCGGTGTTCGTGGCGAGATCCAATCTGCCCATCAACGACGGTCGCCACCGCCGCATGATAGCGATCGGCGAGATGCTCCAGATCTTGCCGAAAGCTACGCCCGGCGCGTCACGCCTGACGTGATCCCGCCAATCGGCACGATCAGCCTCTTCGGCCTCACCGACGTCATCGTCTCGGAGGACTCGGCAGATCCGCGAAGTCGCCTCACGCGATCGGCTCTCCGAGAGCCAGTTCGCGCGATCCACCGCCTTGCCTCCGAGTACAACTCGCCCACGAACGTGGCGGAATTCAACGCCGCAGAAGATGCGGCCCTCACCGACGACGCCGACTCGGCGACCGTCACCGCCGGGTCCATCACCGCGGCCTCATCCGCGACTCCATCGCCAGTCTCCAACGCGGAGACTTGAGGACCCTCCATCCTCGGGATCTGATTCGACCGGGTCGGAGAACTCCGCCGACCTCCGAAGGAGCGGTCGCCACGCCGGCTTACATGGCCACCGCACCGATCCGCCGGAGGATCCTTTCTCCACCCCAATCCTCCTAACGCCACGGCAACGGAGGTCGAGGAACTCCGCTGAAATCGGAGGCGGTACGCAAGGAGCAGGCCGAGCGAAAAATTCCGCCTCGGCGGTGACGGCGCAGAGCTATCACGCTACCAGCAGCGGATCAGGTCACGTTTGAACCCCACCGTTCAAGGGCGCCACGAACTTCCGACGCAACGACCCGCTCGCATAGCCGAGCGCGATCTGCGAGAACGCGCCACAGGAGGAAGCGCCGCCCGCCAGATCGACGGCGATGGGTGCTCCACCACCACCCAACCGCACCCTCCTGTGGACCAGCCGCGGATAGTCGTCTCCTCACGGAGCGAGACGCAATGGCCTCCACCGTTCTCCACCCCGATGGACAACCTCGTGGCAGGCCGAAAGCAGCCGATAGCATCACGGCCACCGCGACGCGCCTTACAGATCCGAGACGTCAAGGCCACGCTTGCGGCCGTGGAGCAGCAAAGAGCGGCGCCGACTGCAAGGTCGAGTATACTCGCGTTCCTCGGGAAGCGAGCGGCCTCGGTGGCCGCCAGCGGCAAACACCCTCAGCGCACGCCACCGAGCCACTGCAGCTCCAACACCGACCAACGCGCACTCTCCACCAACGATCCCTCGGCGACCAACTTCGTCGCCGCTAACGGACAACCCATCAACGCCCGCACCCACATCATCAACAACCAAAGCTGGCGCGCACGCCAGCCCGACGACTTGCGGCACACCCTAACTAATCGCCGCGATGGCGAACCTATGGGGTCGCTTAGTCGACTTGGGCCTAAGTGCTTCGGACCAATGATCCGAGGCGAGAAGTACCCGCCAAACTTCAAGGCGCCAAAGGAGATAGAAAAATACGACTCCTCGTATGACCCCGCAGTCTGGCTCGACACATACCTCATGGCAATGGGGATCGCGGGTCACACCGACCTACTCGCCGCCTACCTCCCATCGATGATGGAGGGACGTGCAGCGATGGATCAACACTCTCCCCGTGACGATATCGACTCACGGGAGGAAATGCGCGACGCCGTCGAGCACTTCGAGTGCTCCTACACCAGCGCCACCACCATTGAGGACCTGAACGCGTCCAGGGACCCAGCGAGTCGACCATGGCTGGGTCCAACGGTGGCAAGAGCTTTGGTACACGCGTCGGCATCCACCCGACACCGCGATCCATTGCTTCAAGACCTCGTGCCGTTCTGAGCCTCTATTCGCCAAGCTCTCAGCGACACTCGACAACATCCCCGACCTCCTCGAGATCGCCAAACGACGCCGAGGAAGATCCAAACCAGAAACCGACGACGGCAGTCGAGGGCAACGCCGCAGGCGGCAACGACAGGACGCCGAACCGACCTACGCTGTAAGGCACCCGCCTCAGCAAGCGCCGCAGCGACGGGCGAAGTCGACTTGCCGCCAACACCGGCACGCATAGCGAGCCCAAGA
Source organism: Avena longiglumis (assembly GCA_030063025.1). NCBI lineage: Eukaryota > Viridiplantae > Streptophyta > Magnoliopsida > Poales > Poaceae > Avena > Avena longiglumis. The sequence goes on from CP125976.1 coordinate 536,684,136, forward strand.
GCTACCGCCGACGGAGGGCAACGGCGATGGCGGAAATTAAAAGAACAAGCCAAGGTTCGATCCGCCCCTCCTTAACCAACCATGTGCGTTCCATAGCAGGAAGGAAGCCCGCAACACACCACCGCCGACCGCCACACCTCGGAAATCGAGAAGGCACGGCAAGCGCGGGAGGACACAGACAACGACCCGCCAAATGGCGGAAAATTCGGCAAAGTAGCCGGCTCGCTCCACACCTTCACAGGCTTCAACACGAAGCGCGAGAAGAAGGTCATCGCCCGCGCCGTCGCCGTCCATACGGTGGCCCAAACAGACGTCCCCCAGTTCCTGAACTGGTCGGAACAGCCCATCACCTGGAGCCGGCAAGACCACTCGCCACGCATCGAGTACCCAGGACGAGTCGCCTTGGTGGTCAAGCCCAAGGTTGGCGACTACTGGCTCCCCAAGACACTGATGGACGGCGGCAGCTCCATCAACATCCTCTACCTCGACACCTTCAGGCGGTTGCGGCTCCCGCAGTCGATGATCGAGACAACACACACCACGTTCCACGGCATCGTCCCCGGTCGGAAGGCGTATCCGATCGGCAAAGTCACGCTGCCCGTCACTTTCGGTACTCCGGCAAACTTCCGCACCGAGCGGATCGTCTTCGAGCTGGTGCCCTTCGACAGCCCTTACCACTGCGTCCTGGGGCGCCAGGCGTTCGCTAAATTCATGGCAGCGCCCCACTACGCGTACAACGCGATGAAGCTCCCCGGGCCGTGCGGCGTCATCACCATCAACGGCGACATGGCCGCCAATGCGAGGCCAAAGGAGCCGAACTCGCCGACGCCGTCATCACGGCGAGACTAATCACGCCGACGAGCTCGCTACGCGCGAAAGCAGGGTCAACAATGACGACCCCACAATACTCAAGAAGCCCAACTCGAGGGCGCAAACACCTCAACCTTTGAGGCCACGACGCCTTTTCGCCGTCGAGCTGGTCCCGGCGACTCCACCGGGCGGTGGCGATAGGGAGGCATGAGCCCAGCATAGGAAGGCGCTCATCGAGTTCCTCCGTGAGAATAGGGACATCTTCGCATGGAAACCCTCCGACATGCCCGTGTCCCTAGGAGCTCACGAGCACAAATTAAACGCCGACCCCAAAGTGCGACCACAGCGATGCACGGCCCTTCAATGAAGAACGCCGTCGAGCAATTGCCGAGGAAGTGCAGCGTTTCGCTGCCGGCTTCATCCGCCAATCAAATACTCAAGTGGCTGGCAAACCCAGTCCTGGTCGAGAAGAAAACGGGACTGGAGAATGTGTATCGACTACACAACCTGAATACCGCCTAAAGGAGTTCGTCCTCCCGCGGATCGATCGGATAATCGATTCAACCGCGGGTTCGAGTCGCTATGTTTCCTCGACGCCTACTCCGGTACAACCAGATCAAAATGGCTGTCGAAGACGAGAAGACGGCGTTCATCACGCCATTCGAGCCTTCGCTACACCGCCATGACCTTCGGCCTCAAGAACGCCGGGGCAACCTACCAGCGGTGCATGCAAGAATGCCTCGCGAGCCAAATTGGCCGCAACATCCACGTCTACATCGACGACGTGGTCGTGAAATCCGCTCGCCAAGGCGACCTACTCACCAACCTGGCAGAAACCTTCGCCAATCTGCGAAGGTACAAGATAAAGCTTAACCCAGGCAAGTGCACCTTCGGTGTACCCGCCGGACAACTACTGGGGTACGTCTGCTCCGGACGAGGATCGAGGCGAACCCAACAAAGATCGACACGATTGCGGCTCGGCAAACCCGAGTGCTGCGTGGCGTCCGAAGCTGGCGGGCGAGTAGCGGCTCGCCGCTTCATCCCCGCACGAAAAGGCGATGCCCCTATACCGCCTGATGCGCAAGAACCCCACCTTCCAGTGGGACAAGGAGGCGGACCACGCGCTCCGCGACCTCAAAAAAGTGCTACTCGCCGCACCACTACTCGCCGCCCCCGCCGACAAAGAACCTATGCTGGTTTACGTCGCGGCATCCGAGCGCGTCGTCAGTGCTGTGATGGTCGTCGAACGACCAGAGGAAGGAAAGGAGCGCCCGGTTCAGCGTCCGGTGTACTACATCAGCGAGGTCCTCACCGAGTCGCGCCAGCGGTACCCACAGTACCAAAAGCTAGTATACGCGGTCTTCAGGGCTCAGCGGCGCCTGCCGCACTACTTCCAGGAGCACCCGGTCACGGTCGTCTCCTCAGCGCCACTGCAAGACATCATCCGCAACCGCGAGGCGACCGGACGGGTCGCCAAGTGGGCCGTCGAGATTGGCGTCCACAACATTAAATACGAGCCACGAAGGGCGATTAAGTCGCAGGCACTGGCAGACTTCATCGCCGACTGGGAGGAGGCCCAGCAGCCAGAGAAGCTGCCGTACCTCCATTACTGGAGCCTGCACTTCGACGGCTCCAAGAACGCGGACGGTGCAGGAGCGGGGATAGTGTTGACTTCACCAAAGGGCGACAAGCTCCGCTACATCCTCCGCCTCGAATTCACGCCCTGCACCAACAACATGGCTGAATACGAGGCCCTACTCCACGGCATGCGAGCCGCCAAGGAGATGAACGTCAATCGCCTTCGATGCTACGGAGATTCCGACCTCGTCGCGGGGCAAGTCGCCGGCACCTGCGACGCCATCTCCCCTACCATGGCGGCGTACCGCCAAGAGGTGGACAAGTTGGGCGGCCACTTCACCGGCTACTCACGAGTGGATCGACAGCGAAAAACGAGGAGGCCGACGCCTCTCGTGATCGGGTCGGCTCGACTCGCACCACCCGCCGGCGTGTTCCTCGACACAATCTCCAAACCATCAGTCTCTCCCCCGAGGGAGATCGACATCGGAGTCCCACTCCAACCAGAGGCAGCCTTGGTCGCACTCATCGCCGAGCCAGACGACTGGACCAAGCCCTACATCGCCTACCTGGAAGCCGGCACCCTGCCAGCAGACGAGACAGACGCTCGAATGATCGCTCGCCGATGCAAGTCTTACACCATCATCGACGGCGAGCTACACAAGCGCAGCGTCACCGGCGTGTTCCAACGTTGCGTCCAACCGGCTGAAGGACGCAAAATCCTCCACGACATTCACTCAGGTGACTGCGGCCACCACGCCGCCGCTCGCTCCCTGGTCGCCAAGGCTATGCGACACGGCTTCTACTGGCCCACCGCACACGCCGACGCTGTCGACATCGTCCAGCGATGCGCCGGGTGCCAGAAGTACGCCAATCAAACGCGCGTACCGAGCTCGGCGCTCAAAACGATCCCCATCACTTGGCCATTCGCCGTATGGGGCATGGACATGGTGGGCCCCTTCAAGAAAGCCCCCTCCGGCTACACCCACTTGCTAGTCGCCGTCGACAAACTCACCAAGTGGGTGGAGGCCAAGCCAGTCCGGAAATGCGACGGGAAGACCGCCACTAAATTCCTACGCGAGCTCATATATCGCTACGGGTTCCCAAATAGTATCATCACGGACAACGGCACAAACTTTGCCAAGGGAGCAATGGCCGAATTCTGCGAAGAGCACCACATCCGGCTCGATCTCGCGTCAGTCGCCCACCCGGAATCCAACGGCCAGGCGGAACGAGCCAACCAAAGCATCCTCCACGGCCTGAAGCCGCGACTCCAAGTACCACTCGAGCGCACCGCTGGGTGCTGGGTCGAAGAGTTGCCCTCCGTTATCTGGGGAATCCGCACCTCGGTTAACAGATCGATGGGATTCACCCCCTTCTTCATGGTCTACGGCGAAAGCGATCATGCCCACCGACCTCGAACACGACTCTCCGCGGGTCGTCCATTATACGGAGGCCGCAAACGAGCTGGCCCGCCAAGATGGGCTCGACCAGCTCGACGAAGCACGCGACCTCGCTCGGTCACGCACCGCCATCTACCAACAAGGGCTCCGCTACCACAGCCGACGGGTGAAAACCGCACCTTCAGAAGGCGACACGGTGTTACGCCTCATCCAGACAAGAAGGGCATGCACAAGCTCTCCCCTCCGTGGGAGGGCCCGTTCACTATCGGCGCGTGCTCGCAACGACGCTTACTACCTCATCGACGTCCAGGGGACGGCGAGCTCGGCGTCAGCGACCATGGAATGTAAACCTCCTCCGGAAGTTCTACTCCTAGAACCCCACACATGTACTCTCTCGCTATGAAATAAAAGAAATCATTACGCAAATTGCGCCTACTCTCCATGACTTGTGCCACTTTGACTGTAATAACAGCAGACGCTAAAATGCGTAAGTCAACCTTTGGTACAGCGATTACGGCTAAGTAGTGCGGTGTAAGAGCACCGAATCACTTCAGTCTTGCATCGTCACAAAACGCCAACCCGAGTCCCCATTGAGTCGCCTAGCTCGACGGCTTTACGAGCCAAGACAATCGCCTCGCTTCACAGCGACCTTGGTCCTCCGCATCCTCGGCTTAGCGACTCGAACGGCTAAGTACCACGCTCGGGACTGAATACCGGTTCGTCGCGATCGGTCGTGAAAACGCCAAGTAAGAGCATGCCCAGACTGCCACGCTGACCCCACGGGCAGGAGTGACGCTCACGACAACGCTAAGTCCTCAACCACCCTCGAGTCGCGCCTAGAACTACCAAGTACCACGCTCGGGGACTCGGCCACCCGACCCGTCAGACGTGGAAAACGGTAAAGTCTGAGCACTCAAGGGATTCGCTTTGATCGGCTCTCCGAGCTCGGGCGAGTCGACCAAATCAACAGAACACATGATAAAACACACACCATATACGAGGTAAACCCCAAAAGGGCGGACGCTCGGGACTCGTTCAAAATCAATCCAAATCACACAAAAGAATAGCAAAATGGATACGACGTCCCATTCAATCGCATCGCATTGTCTTATGTTACAAAATATGCCGCATGGCGTAACTGCTAACACTTCAAGGCAAACTACCCTACTGCAGGCTTGGATGACGACGCCAAAGATCACGGCGATTACGGATGAACGCGGTGTACGGGTTTGATGGATACGTCGTCCGTTCACCAGCCATCGCCGCGAAAAGGCTGCTCGACCTTGAAGTCACGATGCGGCTCGGGTCGTTTCGCGACGACGCCTCTCGATAGGGAAGGAGATCGCCCATCGCCCGTACACGCCCGAGTACATGGCAGCACGCTCGCAACTTGAGAACCTCGGACAGATCCACGCCCGTCGACGATGGATACCCACTGCCACATCACAACGCGTCGAAATCTTCGGAAGTGGGCGAGTCCGATCTTGTCGACGCCCACGCCGAAACGCCGACCGGCCATGAACTCGGCGACCATGGGCGCTTCTCCAAATATTCCCACACCTCAACAAGGTCGCTGGGAATAACCTCTGTGGGCGATATTTCTTGAAGGTAGGCGCGGATGCACGTCGCTGACAGCGTCGCCGAGTCGACGAGCATGCTTACGCACTGCCTCGCGTCAAGAGAGTTCGCTTCTTCTTGGCTACCAATAACGCGACCTGCGAGAAGGAGACAATGATGAGTACGACGGACACCACAAAAACTACAACTAACAGAAAGGGATGATGCACTCACCAAGCAACGGGGCGAGTCCGTGATGAAGCGAAGCGGCGTGGTCGCCCCGCCCAACAATAAGGACTTCCGACACCTTGCGGTCCTCCTCCCGGCCGCAATGGCGGCTTAGCTCGCCCGTCCGCCGAGCTCGCTTCTTCTCGCCTCCCAGTCAAGGCCGAGGTCGGCGACCCATTGCTCAAGAAGACCCAGAGCAGCTCGCGCCGCCACCAACTCACCAGCAGGGACAAGCTCCTGGCGAGCTTCCTCTGCCTTCGCAGCAACAGCCTGAAGCTCTTTGTTCGCCTCTTGGATGGTGGCCAGCTCCTTCTCAACACGCTGTTTCGCGGCCAATCGGTCCGCCGACTCAAGCTGCAGACCCTGCTTATCATCAAAAAAGTCAGTAAAAACGAAATTCCTAAGTGCCCACCCGCCAAATTTAGCGCGTGCGCACTCGGGGACTGGCGATCAAGAAAATTCCTAAGTGCCCACCCGCTAAATTTAGCGCGTGCGCACTTGGGGACTGGCGATCAAGAAAATTCCTAAGTGCCCACCCGCTAAAATTTAGCGCGTGCGCACTCGGGGACTGGATGCGAAAGTAAAGGCGAAATTATAAGAATCAAGCCGCAAAGCACCGACCTGATCCTCGGGACCGAGGTACCGGATGGCTGCACCAAGCATGCCATGGAGTTGTATTGCATCCACGGACGCAAGCGGCTGGCGTGTGCCGACGCTGGTCGACTTCAGATCGGCGGTCCACGGAGCGAGGCTCGGGGCGCCCCGCCGCCGTGGCCGCCTTGGTCAAGCGGGAAGGTAGCGATCGAGGCACCCGCTCAAAGGAAGTCGCTCATCGGTCTAGGGGAAACGCGCCCTCCTTCAGACGCGGTTGCTTCCACCGCTGGTCCGGCAGTGCGACGCCGTGTCGTCGAGATGTGATGATGTCGCCGCCTTGGCCTTCTTGCTGCCCTCCGAGGCGGCGACCTCGTCCGCTTTCCTCTACGGAAGGATCCTCCTCGCTAGCGGCGGAGGGTACCGAGCCACGGTCGGGTGGCCCATCTTTTCACTCTGGTCCCGCATATCAATCGAATCAATAAAGACAATCAAAATAGTTATGAAAAGTAGGGAAGGTGAACGCACTCACTTGGCGATCGATGAAACGTAGCCTGTCGAAGGCCCGGTTTTCGATTCGGGGCCCGATTGGCGGCGAGCCCCGTTTCCAGACGTCGCGTGCCCAAGACACGGACGGCTTCTTCCGTTGAGGCGGCTTGTGCCTGCAGGACACCCTCGGCGGGGCTTCCTCGATTGGAGCCGCTGGCGGAGCCTCCTTGGGCGAGACCGCCACACTCGGAACCTCCTCGAGGCGAAGTCGCCAGGCCGAGCCTTCCTAGCCCGGAGACCGGCGAATGGCGGAGGCATCGAGGCCAGCGGCACTTCCACGGGCGGTTCAGCGCGGTTGTCATTGGGCGCCGTCACCGCCGAGCTGGAGCATCGGAGCTGCTCGTCGAGTGCGGCGGCGAGGCCATCCTTGACGGCTTCATTTTCCTCTTCGGGGGGCCCTCGCTTCCTTTTCCTTCTTCTTCTTCGAAGGAGTGGCCTGGCGGCGCGAGGTGGTTTCTGGGAGCTTGTCGTCGTCGTCATCATGACGCTCGAGGCTTCTGCTCGATTTCTACCGACGCGTTGCCGGGTTTTCGGACCAGCGGGGCGATTTCCTCTTCGGACTCGACCTCGTCGTCCTCATTGCCCCTCGCGGGTGGCGATTCGCCTACGTCCTGGGCGGATGGCCCCGGGCTCTCATCATCAGAAGGTGGGAGCCATCCTTCCACCACTTGGAATAGATGCAATGAATACAAAACAGAATCAGAATTACCGCGACTGCACACGCTGCGACTGCGAACAAGGTAAAGAAATTACCGTTGGAGCCGGACGCTTCGCGGTGTCCCTGTGCATCCGTGTACACCGCCTGGTGATCTTCTTCAACGCCGATATAATCCTACAGCTTCCACTCGTCGAGGCAGCCTTCGCCGAGTCTCCCCGCCCGGTCTTGATACATGTAGTGGTCGCGTTGGGCGAGTGGAACGAGCCGCCCAAGCCAGCAATTGTACAAGTTTATCGTCGAAGGCCCTTCTTTTCGGACCACGGATGGCTGGAGCATCTCGTCAACGACCATCCGCTGGTCGTCGGGAGCTTGCCGACTTGGAGATGGCGTGGCTCGAACGATTGGCCAGTACGGGATCGCCACCGCCTCTCTGGGTCGCCTCGGCCACGTAGAACCATGACTTCTTCCGCCGCCGCTGCCTTGGCGGGTAGCATCGATCGAAGAAAGAAGCCTTGGACTTGAGCGTCAACGCCGCCGGCTAGCATTGGGCCGCTTGCCTCGCGGTGATCCGTCCATGGAACAGATCCGCCACAAGGGAAAGTAGGGCGGCAGCCCGTAGCACTCGCAGAACGCCACGAAGATGGCGAGCTGCTCAATCTTGTGGGGACCCGGATCTGAAAGTGGATCCGTAGTAGGCAACGCCGGAAGAACGAAGACGGAAACCCTAGCCCCGCCGAGATGACGGTGAAATGACGAATTCTCTCTCGCGGGTTTGGGTCGTTTCTCCGGCTGAGGATACGCCAACACGGCTCGCAGGATTCCAGCCTCCTCGAAAGAGGCCACCGCCCTTGTGCACTTGGACCTGCCCCATGGTTCGGTGGAAAGGGCCATGGCCGAGGTTGGTTGAGATCGGAGGATTTCGGTCGATTGGATCGCGGAGCAAAGGAAGGAAAATGCGCGACTTTTCGGAAGAAGTGGTGGGCGGTTGGTTCTGCGATTGCCTACCATTCCTCTTATATAGCGGAGTTACCCGCCAAATCGAGGCCGTTACGCCGATGATTACGCCAAAAGTTACCGTTGATTACCCCAACGGCTAGTTTGACCACACCGACGGTGCAACTCAATCATTCGCTAGGTCAATCACCACCGCTGCTCACGACTCGACTAAAACGCGACTTGGTTCACCGGATTTTCTTCTTCATACAGAGCCCGCCGACGATTCGATGAATGCCTACTCAAGCCAGATTCGATCACAAGAGCCACTTACGCCAATCGACGGCGGCCTCGGGGACTACTAATGGGGATACGCCTCTTTGGGTATACTCAGCAGACGTTCATCGCCCTGTGGCGAGTGGGCTGCAGAGCGCGAGTGGATTGAAGCCAAGAAGGTACCGAGCGACTGGAAGTCAAGGCCCAAAGCGAGTAGATAGGCCCAATGGATTGGGTTAAACGACTCAAGTCAGAATCAATCGGTTGAGATATGTAACCCCTAGGGGAGGTGAGCCTATATAAACCTCCCTATGGGGGGAGTAGAGACACGTTCCCTCATACACCTAAGCGACTCGCCGCCTAGCTGCCGAGCTCGCCCATTGTAACACCTCCCTAATACAATCTAGCAGGAGTAGGTATTTACCCTCCGGGGGCCGAACCTGGGTAAACCCTGTGTCTTTGCCCTCATCTCGCACCGCAGATGGCTGGCCGCCCTTGCCCCTCGTTCTACTACTCGCTGCCGATTGCAGCGTCTGCCGTGACCATTCCCACGACAAGAGGTGATCTCCTTAGATAAACAACATGGCAAGAAGGGTAAACAAATTACAGCAGGGCAATTGACAGGAACTGAGCAAGGCATAACAATGCAATTACTAGTTAGAAAGATCCTATGAGGTTGATTGGGCAATACAACAATATACATAGACCTCCATCCAACTACATCTATGACTAGAAGTCCACCTTCAGGTTATCATCCGAACCCCCTCCAGTATTAAGTTGTAAGCAACAGACAACTGCTATAAGCAAAGTGTGTAAGGTAAACATTCCACATGTTCCATGAACAAGAGACCGTTGTTTTCTCCCTAGTAGCAACATCACATCTACAACCGAAGAGATTATTGTCACTTCCCTTGGGAAACTAGAGGCATGAACCCACTATCGAGCATAAATACCCCTTCTTGGAGTCACTAGCAACTACTCGGCCAAGGTAGCTACTAACAATGGAGAGCATGCAAGATCACAAACAACACAGACATGATAGAATCATAAAGACAAAACCATTAATCAAACCAACATAATAATCTCAGTATCCATCGAATCTCCGCAAACACAACATGCATGATTACAAATAGATTAAATCTTTATCATGAATGGAGATCACAAGATCTATACATGAAAGCACAAAGGAGGAGATACAACCATCTAGCTACTACATGGACCCATAGTCCAAGGTGGAACTACTCACGCATCATACCAGAGAGAAGGCCTCTGGGATGATCTCCCTTCCGGCAGGGTGCCGGGAAGAACTTCAGATCCCCCCGATCTAGGGATGATGGTGGCGGCGGATACAGACAGTTTTGTGGAGATTTCATCGGGTGCTTAGGGTTTCTGCATCTAGGGCTTCTTATAGGCAAAGGGGGAGGCCGACGAGGCGGCCAAAGGATCCACACCCCTCCCAGGCGCAGGCCTACCCCTGGCTGCGCCTAGGGGGGTCTGGATGCCCTGGCACGCCTCTCTGTCTCCCCTCTGGACTTCTTGTTCCCCACGGAAAGTTATTGACTTTGACGTTTGTCCCGTCCAATTCCGAGAATATTTCCTTACTAGCTTTTCTGAAACCAAAAATAGCAGAAAACAGGCAACTGGCACTATGGCAACTTGTTAATAGGTTAGTACCAGAAAACATGTAAAAATCACCTCAAAGTATAAACAAAGCAAAGCAAAGTAGATACTAACAAGCATGGAACATAAAAAATTATAGACACGTTTCCGACGTATCAAGCATCCCCATGCTTAACTCCCGCTCGTCCTCAAGCAGGTAAGTGATAAAATAATAATTTTTGAGGTGACATGCACCCTCACAATAAAGATCCAACCATTTAAAAGCATTGAAGGCTAGGATCAAAGAACTCTAAACATGTGCATGAAAGATGGAGTTCTAACAATAGGACATAGTAACTTTGCATGCAACATGACAAGCTACAAACAAAGATCATGAATAACATGCATTGAAAAACGTTTGTTTGTTTCACATACATAAAACATAGCATAGTGGTAATAAGCTTGTCCCTCATAGAGTAGCAATATAGATGCATAGGACATCTTCAAAGTTCACAAGGGTGACTAGAAACAAATAGCACAAGAACAAGTAATATCACAATAGGCATCAATTAATAAGCTTTGGAACACTGTACATAGAATGACAACTATGCTCTCTTAATGGTTCCTAAAGGTAGAAGGTGGAGACTCAACATAAAGGTGGAAGAAAGGCCCTTTTGTAAAGTAAGCAGGGATTTCAAGTTTCAAAAAGAGCTTCCAAAAATTATGGTACTTGTTAGCTTTCAGCCCTCATTGCCCCTATCATAAGCATCTTGAAGTGATTAAGGTTAAAGTGAACAAAGATAGAGTATATGCTTGACGAAGTATAAGTTGGAAATCTCAAGTCCCTTGAATACGAGGGCCACACCTCATGCTACTCAACTTTAGTCAACTGTAAGTTCTTGTCATTGTAAGTATTTGCATATCATACAGAACTGCCAACGGGGTACCCCTTTCACATGGTACAGGAGCTTTCCCATAACCAAAATGACAAGGCAAGCAGACAATGAGCATCTCAGCAATCTTTTTATTTACCATATGCAGAGATTTTTATTGAGGATGCTTCATAGATAGCTCACTGTGGTGATGCTGCAAGTTTCCACCATGATTAGGCATGGCTTAGGCTAGCGGCCCAGGCATTTCTCTAACACATGATACAAACTCCATGGACTTACAATTTCCCTCTTTATTTCACACTAGAGACATTCATAGACAAAAGAGCATGATATCAACTGAGTATAAAGTACAAGTGCAATGTTGAAAACGTTCCCCGTGACAACACAGTTCTGCTAATTCCAACGTATAAGTTCAAGCATATACAACATAGATGACACAATGGTTCAAGTTTATTAGAGGCAAGGAATATAAAGTGTACCATCAAGTTTGTGAGGGCTTTAATCACTAAGTTTTCACATAACAACACAGGTTTTAATTGGAAGATAGCTGAAAACAAGAATATACTTGGAATGGTGTAACACACCATGCATAGGAGTTTATAGTGGACACTTTGGAATAACTTGGTTTCTTGGGAGTTGTAAGCATGAGTAGAGCTTACTCATACAAGTGGAGGCTAGCAAAAGACTGGGAGCAACCAACTAAGAGAGCATAATGGCCATAATCATGGAGAGCAACAAAGCATTACTAATCAAAGCATAGAGTGGTACTAAAAGTCAAGGACTAAATGATCATAGAGGCTATGGTGACTTGTGAAAGTCATAACATGGTGTAAGCATGTGCCAAGTCAACCCAAGCAAAGCATCAAACGAGAAATACCCCAATACTATGCTTTTGCATGCTAAAACAACGCATAATTTCTTCAAGGCACACTAAGCAATCCCAATTGTTTGGAACAAGACATGCTACAACAATAATCACTAAGCATAAGGTCAAAACAACACCTAGCATGTCATGCTAAAGTCTAAGTCACAGTCAATGCAAGCTCCTCTTGCACTTCAAGCAAGAACTTACTACTCCTTTCCAACACCAAGCAACTTATTTGCAAAACAACACAACGAGAACAGGGGTCCAAAATACTTTATTCAAGAAAACTAAACAACCTAAGCAAAGCAAACGTAAACTAAGACGCTCCAAGAACAACACAACTGTGCATGAAACAATAAAAACGAAGTGTCTAGACAGACCTGCGCTTTTTATTGATGAAGAAGGGGATGCCTTGGGCATCCCCAAGCTTTGACGCTTGTATCTCTTGGATATTTCTTGGGGTGACACCATGGTGGCATCCCCAAGCTTGAGATTTTGTCCATTCTTCATCTCATTGCATCATTCTCTCTCTACACCTGGAATTTTTCCTTCATACAAAATTTCACACAACCTTCATTAGCAACATTAGTTTATTCAAAAGATATTAGACCTCTGGCAAAGCTTTGAAACAACAAGGCTTTTCACTAAAAACACAAGCTACTGTAGTAACTCCTTAAAAAAGCTCAATTTCCCAAAAAGAACCAAAAAAGGAATCAATAAGAAGCAAATGCAAATAATGGCAGAAATCTTTCAAAATAGACTAGCAGTTAGAAACCGATTTTTTTGGACATCTTATATTGCTCAAATAAAAAAAGTGTTGAACTAACAAAAGTTAGCTAACATACTGGGGGATTTATTCATAAATTTTGAGCTCAATCCGAGTTACATATACTCCTCACGTGTTTTTTTGGTGAAGGATAGAAATCTGTTTTGGGACAGCAACTCCCCAAATCTTACTTCCCTCTCATTGGAGGTCATTCTTGGCACAAAAAGCAAACAAAAAGGATAAGGAGAGGTCATTACTGAAGTAATAACTTCCAAGACTCAAGTAAACTCTTGGGTTATCTCCCAACAAGTAATTTTCTTTAACGCTTTTAAGTTAGGCACAAGAAGCAAGAAGAATCAAGTATTTTCAAATGATGAAGCATTAACATCAAACCTTGCTTTCAAAGGAGGAGCAAAAAGCAACTTCTCGATCCTCATAGAGAAGTGTTCAATACCTTTCTTGAATGGAAATTGATATTTAATGGTGCCTTCTTTCATAACAATGATGGCACCAACTATTCTAAGAAAAGGTATTTCCAAAGTAATAGGACAAGAAGAATTGTATTCAACATCCAAAACATAGAAATCCACAGGGACATAAGCATTATTAACCATAATGAGAACATCATTAATACTCCCCATGAGTTTTTTCTTAGCATTATCATTGAGTGGGACATCCAAATAACAATCTTCCAACAGTGGCAAATCAAGCATTTCATAAATCTTCCTAGGCATAATAGAGACACTAGAACCAAGATCACATGAAGATTTGAGATCAAAGTCATTCACTTGCATATTAATAATGGGTTCCCAACTATCTTCTACTTTCCTATGAATAGAAGCTTTGTGTTTTAGCTTCTCTTCCTTAATCTTAACAAGAGCATTTGTAATGTGTTTAGTGAAAGCAACATGCATATCACTAGCATCAGGAATTCTAGCAAGCTTAGGAACATAATCACTTCAGAAATATTGCAACCATCAATATCAAAGTCAAACTTAGCATCACTAGTAGTAGGCTCAATAGGCTTAGGCATAGTAGGAGGAGGAATAGGGACTACTTGTGGTTTAGTGGTGATGGTGCACACACTATTGTTTCTATCAATTTCACCTTCCCTTTCCCACTTAGCACGAAGTTGAGCTAACAGCCTAACATTTTCATTAATAGTAACTTGTATAGCATGAGCAGTAGCAAAGGTATTTTCCATAGTTTCAGGTTTAATAGCCATTTTATTAACCAGGGAAGACTGAGCTTCAGACAAAGAGGATATATTTTTCTCAACAGTTAAAAGCTTTTCCTCTATAGTCTTATTGAAAGTGGTTTGTTTACTAATAAAGTCCTTGAGCATGACTTCAAGTTCAGAGGGGGCAATTCTAGCATTATTGTAAGAGCTTCCATAGGAATTGCCATTATTAGGAGGATAAGGCCTATAATTGTTGTTGCTACCAAAATTATTCCTATTGGCATTGTTGTTGAAATTGTTGTTTCTAATGAAGTTCACATCAACTTGCTCTTATTGAGCAACCAACGAGGCTAAGGGAACACTATTAGGATCTAAAGTAGCTTTCCCATTAACAAGCATATCCATAATGACATCAATCTTATCACTCAAAGAGGAAGCTTCCTCACCAGAATTTACCTTCTTACCATGTGGAGCTCTCTCAACATGCCATTCAGAGTAGTTAACCATCATATTATCAAGGAGACTTGTTGCAGCACCCAAAGTGAGGCCCATGAAGGTACCTCCAGCAGCTGAATCCAATACATTTCTTGAGGAGAAGTTCAAACCTGCATAAAAAGTCTGGATAATCATCCAAGCAGTGAGTCCATGAGTGGGGAAATTCTTAACCAAAGATTTCATTCTTTCCCAAGCTGGGGTAGCATGTTCACTATCAAGTTGTTTAAATTTCATAATGTCACTTCTTATAGATATAATCTTAGCAGGAGGATAGTACTTTCCAATAAAAGCATCTTTGCACTTAGTCCAAGAATCAATACTATTTTTAGGCAAGGAACGCAACCATTCTTTAGCTTTTCCTCTCAAGGAGAAAGGAAAAAGCTTGAGCTTAATAATATCACCATCTACATCCTTATATTTTTGCATCTCACAAAGTTCAACAAAGCTATTGAGATGGGCAGCAGGATCATCAGAACTAGCACCGTAAAATTGCTCTCTCATCACAAGATTCAACAAAGCAGACTTAATTTCATAAAAGGTAGCATCAGGAGCAGGTGGAGCAATAGGTGTGCTAAGGAAATCATTGTTGTGGTACTAGTGAAGTCACACAACTTGGTGTTCTCAACAGAGTTCATTTTGGCAAAGGTGGGCAAGCCAAAAACAACAGCAGCAGCTAGAGTAGGAACTATTTTTTTGTGTTTTTGAATAAAGCAAGCAAACCAAACTAGACTATTTTTTTGGTTTTTTTTTAAAAGAGGCAAACAAAACCAAGCAAAAGAAACAAAGCAAACTAAAAACAAAGTAAAGATAAAGGAAGTGGGGGACTCCCCTTGTTAAGATGTTCTTAGCCTCCTTGGCAACAGCGCCAAAAAACTTGTTGATGGCGCCTCGTTGACGTGGGAGTTTCTTCTTCTTCGTTCCCTGGCAATGGCGCCAGAAAACTTGTTGCCGGACAGAGAGGAATTCATTGGAAACCCCAAGAGCAAGGTGTGATGAGCACATCAGCAAGTCTTCCCTTAGTAGAGACCGAGGTTATCGAACAAGGAGGAAAGAAACGTCACACGGGTGTTGCTAGCAACGCGGAGACCTGCACAACACAAAATCAAGACTTTGCCCCAATGAATCAGTGAGGTTGTCAAGCTCACCGGTTTGCTATAACAAAGGATTAAACATATGGTGTGGAAGGTAATGGTTTGCAGCAAGTAAACAAGTAAAAGTGGAAGATGTATCAATGGTAAAGATTGGACCGGGGTCCATAGTTCACTAGAGGTGCTCTCCTTAGATAAACAACATGGCATGAAGGGTAAACAAATTTACATCAGGGCAATTGACAGGAACTGAGCAAGGCATAATAATGCAATTACTATTCATAAAGATCCTATGAGATTCGATTGGGAAGTACAACAAGATACATAGACCACCATCCAACTGCATCTATGACTAGAAGTCCACCTTCAGGTTATCATCCGAACCCCCTCCAGTATTAAGTTGTAAGCAACAGACAACTGCTTTAAGCAAAGTGTGTAAGGTAAACAGTCCACATGTTCCATGAACAAGAGACCATTGTTTTCTCCCTAGTGGCAACATCACATCTACAACCGAAGAGATTTCTGTCACTTCCCTTGGAAACGAGAGGCATGAACCCACTATCGAGCATAAATACCCCTCTTGGAGTCACTAGCAACTACTCGGCCAAGATAGCTACTAACAACAGAGAGCATGCAAGATCACAAACAACACAAACATGATAGAATCATAAAGACAAAACCATTAATCAAACCAACATAATAATCTCAATATCCATCGGATACCCACAAACACAACATGCATGATTACAAATAGATTAGATCTTGATCATGAACGGAGCTCACAAGATCTATACATGAAAGCACAAAGGAGGAGATACAACCATATAGCTACTACATGGACCCATAATCCAAGGTGGAACTACTCACACATCATACTGGAAAGAAGGCCTCCAGGATGATCTCCCCTCTGGCAGGATGCCAGGAAGAATTTCAGATCCCCCCGATCTAGGGACGATGGTGGTGGTGGCTACAGACGGTTTCATAGAGATTTGATCGGGTCCTTAGGGTTTCTGCATCGGGGGCTTCTTATAGGCAAAGGTGGAGGCCGAGTAGGTGGCCAGAGGGGCCACACCCCTCCCAGGCACGGGCCCACCCCTGGCCGCGCCTAGGGGGTCTGGCTGCCCTGGAACGCTTCTCTGTCTCCCCTCTGGACTTATTGTTCCCCACGGAAAGTTATTGACTTTGACGTTTGTCCCGTCCAATTCCGAGAATATTTCCTTACTAGCTTTTCTGAAACCAAAAACAACAGAAAACATGCAACTGGCACTGTGGCAACTTTTTAATAGGTTAGTACCAGAAAACATGTAAAAAGCACCTTAAAGTGTAGACAAAGCAAAGCAAAGTAGATACTAACAAGCATGGAACATCAAAAATTATAGATACGTTTCTCACGTATCACAACGCATGGAGAGCGAGGCTAAGGAGAAGGTAGATGCAGATGCTGGAAATCAAGGAGCATTACCACCACCACCAATGAGGCCACTAATGGAGCAAAATTTTATGCAATACATGTGATGGCTCAGTTTATGAGGAGCCTGTTGGAAACCCCAAGAGAAAGGTGTGAAGCAGCACAGCAACAAGTCTTCCCTCAGTTGAGACCGAGGTTATCGAACCAGAAGGAGGAAGGAAACGTCACACAGGTGTTGCAAACAACGTGGAGACCTACACAACACAAACTCAAGACTTTGCCCCAACGAACAGTGAGGCTATCAAGCTCACCGGTTTGTTGTAACAAAGGATTAAACGTATGGTGTGGAAGGTAATGGTTTGCAGCAAGTAAACAAGTAACAGTGGAAGATGTATCAATGGTAAAGATTGGACCGGGGTCCATAGTTCACTAGAGGTGCTCTCCTTAGATAAACAACATGACATGAAGGGTAAACAAATTACAGCAGGGCAATTGACAGGAACTGAGCAAGGCATAACAATGCAATTACTAGTTAGAAAGATCCTATGAGGTTGATTGGGCAATACAACAATATACATAGACCGCCATCCAACTACATCTATGACTAGAAGTCCACCTTCAGGTTATCATCCGAACCCCCTCTAGTATTAAGTTGCAAGCAACAGACAACTGCTTTAAGCAAAGTGTGTAAGGTAAACAGTCCACATGTTCCATGAACAAGAGACCGTTGTTTTCTCCCTAGTAGCAACAACACATCTACAACCGAAGAGATTTCTGTCACTTTACTTAGAAACTATAGGCATGAACCCACTATCGAGCATAAATACCCCCTCTTGGATTCACTAGCAACTACTTGGCCAAGATAGCTACTAACAACGAAGAGCATGCAAGATCACAAACAACACATACATGATAGAATCATAAAGACAAAACCATTAATCAAACCAACATAATAATCTCAATATCCATCGGATCCCCGCAAACACAACATGCATTATTACAAATAGATTAGATCTTGATCATGAACGGTGCTCACAAGATCTATACATGAAAGCACAAAGGAGGAGATACAACCATCTAGCTACTACATGGACCCATAGTCCAAGGTGGAACTAATCACGCATCATACCGGAGAGAAGGCCTCCAGGATGATCTCCCCTCCGGCAGGGTGCCGAGAAGAACTTCAGATCCCCTGATATAGGGACGATGGTGGCGGCGGTGAAAGGATCATATGGGCACCTAGAGGGGGGGGGTGAATAGGTGCTACTTCAAATTTTCTTGTTTTTCAAATTAAGGTTTGACAAAAAGGTAAATTCTCTAGATAATGTAACTAAGGTGAATTTACCTATATGACATTTATGCAAGGACTATCACAACACAAAGTAGTAGCAAGTAAGTAAGGTGCGGTAAAGGATAGAAGTAACCGAAAAGTGGACGCGAAGACACAAGGATTTGTTTCCCGTAGTTCCTTCCTTTTGAGGGGAAGTACGTCTACGTTTGGAGAGGGGGTGGTTTCAAACCACCAACGCCACGAGAGGCCTCCCTTGTTCTCTGATGAATCTCACCCCAACGGGATCGATTCACCTTCCACAATATCGGCAACCTTCAAGGTGGAAGCCGACACCGTTACAAGTTTGGGGCACACATCCACAACTTAATCGGAGGCTCCCAAATACAAGAAAGCTGTCAAAGCAATCAAAGACAAGCTTGTAAGAATCAAAACAAGAACTAGGGTTTCCAAGAAAACACTAGAGCAAAGGAGCCCTCAATGAAATGAGGGGGAAATGAAGATCTCTTTTGGTGAAGTAGTAGATCGGGTCCTCCTCCTTCGATTCCCCAAAGATCAAGGACTTTGGGTGGTGGGATGAGGAGATCTTGAAGATTGGGTGGCTCCAATGGACTCCAATGGTGGTCTTTGACTTAAATGAGCTGAGCACTTTGTCCCAAGGTAGGTGGAGGGGTATTTATACCCCTCCACGAAATATGGCCGTTGGAGTCATTAATGCACCGGTAGTACCGGTACTCAAGCGGTAGTACCGCTTGCAAGCGGTACTACCGGTCAAGTACCGGACCAGGTACCGGAGGTGCTTCAGTTCATCAGCTTTCTTCAGTTTTGGGCGGTATCGCCCTTGCGGTACTACCCCCAAGCGGTAGTACCGGTCGTAGGACGCGGTACTACCGGTCTGGGCGGTAGTACCGGTCCCAAGTACCGCTTGGTACTGACCAAAACGGAGAGGAGTGAGTGTTAGTCAGTATGCCCCAGATCGCCGAGGGTACGACCGTGTCAGCGGTAGTCAAGCGGTACTACCGGTTTGACGGTAGTGCTGCTCGTGGTACCGGTGGTACCGACTAGCACACACCTTATCGATTTTGGACGGCCAACCGCATCGAACCGGTAGTAATCGGTGTCAAGCGGTAGTACCGGTCGTAGTTCCGTACTACCCGGTTGTACGATGGTTTTCGCAAAGGGAATTGATATGCCAATATTTGTGCCACCTCTTATCAAACCTGTGATACACTTAGCACACAGTTAAACCGATAAGTGTGTTGTTATCAAACATCAAACATCAGAGGGATAGGAAAATGCTCTTTCAATCTCCCCCTTTTTGGTGTTTGATGACAATACACTTTTGCAAAATGATTTTAATAGAAAACATATGGAATTTGTAAAATAGAGACGGGGCTCCCCTAGATGAGTAGAGACAAACCTCCCCCTCTATTTTACAAACGCAACATGGGTGCACAAATATTGATACTAGCATGTGAATTCATACCTTTGCATAATAACATGTGATGATGAGAAATATATAGACATTAGATAACGCATATCATCACAAGATGGATCCAATGAAATAAACCACTTAGTCTCGTAAGATGGATCCAAGACATGACCACATATTCTCACACATAAAACATAGTCTCATACATAACTAGAGGGAAATCGAAGTTCACAAGCAATAAAAGGATCAAGATAAGAACGAGCTTGTGACTTCCCATGCAGCACCCATTCCTAAAGTGCAACTTCTCCCCCTTTGACATCAAGACGCCAAAAAGGGACAAGTGCAAAACTACCGTCCCAACGGTCAATCATCCTCCTCCTCCTCCTCATCCTCAAGGTCCTCCTCATCCTCATAAGGGGGTGGGGCGCGGTGCGAGGAAGAGACATCATCGTCCCAACGGCTGTGCTGAGAGATCCACTGATCTTCTGGAGTGATGTTGTTCTCGGACCCCTCGGAGATGGTCAAACCCTGAGCAGACATCATTTCCTTCTTCCGAGCACTGGCTTTCTTGGCATACACATGCGCCTCATACATGCGCTTCTGGTTGTCAACCTGGAAGTAGAAGATCTTCTTGAGCTTTACCTCCATCCTTTTGGCCCAAGAGGACTTAGCATTGTTGCGACGAGAGACAACATAATCAGTGTCATGACCACTGTCAGCATCCTCAGAGTCATCCCCATCCTCCTCACCCGCCGCAACGCGAGGTTTAGCATGTGTCTTGATCTTGAGTGCCTTTGGCCTGTGTACAATGAGAGAGCGAGTGGAGAGTGTCCTAGCAATGACGGGGCACTTTGACACAATGAGGGCCATAATATAAGGAGCAAATGGCGGAACCCTCCGAGAATGTGCAGCAGCAACCATCTCATTCCATATGAAGTCTGACACATCAAGAGGAGTGCCTGAGTCTCGGTTGAGGAAGGTGTTGAACAGCAAGTCAACAGAGAACCCATGTATCTCATCCTTGTTGCCCGCACGAGGAGCAACAGTCTCACGGAAAATGCGATGGAGAATGTCATATGTGGGGAGAAGATCCTTGATCTTGCCAGCGACCCCACGGCCCCGAATATACAAAGGTGTAAGGACATCCTTTTTGGAGGGATGATCCCGCATGTGACAGCGAAAACCACAAGGAACGTCCCGGACGCGATCTTCATATCCCAAGATTGCAGCAAACTCCGCTAGTGTAGCTTCCTTGACAGCACCTTGAGTCATCCAGGTAATCTTCCGAGTGCGGCCAGTGTGGAAATGTGCAGTGGCATAAAACTGGCAAATAAGGAGGGGATCATAGTCATACTAAAACTCCATAATGGGGAACAAGCCAAGGTGAGAGCAGATTTCCTTAGCTTCAGCAAAGTAGTCAAGATTTTTGTCAATGTGCCCCATGTCAATCCACTGCTGAGGCACCACCATCTGGATATTGGTCAAAAGAACCTCATGATAAACACGCTCTTGGAAATCATCATAGAAGAGACTGTCTTCCCTTGCCTCGCTCCGGTTGTGGGAGTATGCATTTTCAATCCGGAGAGCCCTAAACTCTGACTCAGAGATGTCTGACAGTTTCCTTGGCCCAGATGGCCCAGAGCTGAGACTTTTGGTACGCCCAGTGGAAGGGGGGCGAGAGGGAGGGGTGCTGCCACACCCAGCAGAGAGCTTGGTAACCCCTTCACAACCCCCACAACCACCTCGAGTGGCAGGAAACTTGGAACGGTGTCTTGGCTGTGGCATAACCTCTTCCTCAGACTCCGTCTCTTCCTCAACAATCTCACGGCTAGTCTTGGAGCGCTTGCATGCACCCCGAGAACCACCTGCATCTGTGAAAGAACAAGAGAGGATAACAAGGGGGTAAGGGCACAAGAATCAAAAAGGAGCAAATGACAGAATCTAGTATTTAAGCAGAAAAATGTGGTCAGTTTGGGCCGGTACTACCGGACCTGACAACCGGTAGTACCGCTTCCAAGCGGTAGTACCGGAAAAAGTTCCGGTACTACCGGTTAGCGGCACACGATCGTCAGATCTGATGGAAACAGACCAAATTGACGGCATTGAACTGCAAATAGATGATTCTACTCGGTAACAAGGAAGCATATGGCAGTACAACCTTTCAAATAGTCAATTTCTCCACAAATCTAAGCCAAAACCTAGATCTAATGGGGAAATCAAACGTGGAGTGAGAAAGGGAGGTTGTACCGGGATCCATGGCGGTGGAAAGAGGTGGGAGCCCGCCAAGAGGCCGAA
This sequence comes from Avena longiglumis, assembly GCA_030063025.1. NCBI lineage: Eukaryota > Viridiplantae > Streptophyta > Magnoliopsida > Poales > Poaceae > Avena > Avena longiglumis. Next base: position 536,706,025 of record CP125976.1, read on the forward strand.
TCCAAAGGGAATCCGGGGAGAGGAGGGCGTGACCGAGCTCCAGCGGCTTCAAGGTCTCCTGCGCCGGCGCGGGTATGAGTGGAGGGGGTGGGGATGAATGGGCACTGAGGGGTGCCTCCCCACGTGCGTCCAATATATACCAGGAAAACGCCGACCGGTAGTACCGGTTGCTGAAGCGGCAGTACCGGTTCCCCAACCGGTAGTACCGGTGACCGGTAGTACCGGATATGTGGTAGTACTGCCGTTCTGAGCAGCTTCCAGAGACACAGGAACTACCAGGTCCGGTAGTACCGCTACCACATTCGGTAGTACCGGTCCCATCTGATTCCAAATGCCAGGAAACAAGGATGATTCTTGTGCAGATAGAGAGAGGGTTTTCGTTAGGGGGTAAGGAGGCTTGGGTTTAGACAAGTGAGCTAGGAAGCACATGCACTCTAAAAATCGAGAAAAAAGGAGTTCAAAACCAAACTAGAGTGCATGAGACTAAGAACGATGAAGTAAATTCACAAGATGACAATCATGAGTACAAATCAACTCAAAAATGACCAACACGAGTACGCACATCAACCTCTCGATTGAGAGGGGGCGGTGGACTAGTCCACCATATTTGAGTATACTCGGCTTGGCACCACGAATATATATCTTGGGTCCATTACCGAAACTCATCATTGAGCTCACATATCACAAAATGATATTAAGAGGAATGATTTTGTTTACTTTGCGCATAATGGGGGGAGGGATAGTCCAATCAATTAGGACCGCACTCCCCCTAGACCTAAACCAAATATGGGTCGAGTATTATGTGAGAGTGCAAGATAATCAAGTCAAGCTCCTTAAATCTACGATATTTAGTTCATTCCTCAAGTAGCAAAACCTTGCTTCATCAAGTGGCTTCGTGAAGATATCGGCAAGTTGATCTTTGGTTGAAACATAGGATAGATCAATATCACCTCGAGCAACATGATCTCTAATGAAGTGATGACGAATCTCAATATGCTTTGTCCTTGTGTGATCCACCGGGTTGTATGCAATTTTGATGGCACTTTCATTGTCACATAGAAGAGGCACTTTGTCACAATGGACACCGTATTCCTTTAAAGTTTGCCTCATCCATAGCAATTGAGTGCAAGCACTAGCGGCAGCAACATACTCGGCTTCGGCGGTGGAGAGAGATATACAATTTTGCTTCTTAGAAGACCAACATACCAAGGACCTACCAAGGAATTGGCATGACCCGGATGTTGATTTTCTATCATCCTTGTCCTCCGCCCAATCCGAATCCGTGTACCCACAGAGAGCAAATGTTGAACCTCGAGGATACCAAAGACCATAAAATGGGGTATGAACTAAATATAGAAAGATTCTCTTGACCGCCATTAAATGACTTTCCTTAGGAGCCGCTTGATATCTTGCACACACACCAACACTCAACACAATATCGGGTCTATATGCACAAAGGTAAAGCAAAGAACCAATCATAGACCGGTATACCTTTTGATCCACATCTTTACCATTTGGATTTTGTTCTAGATGAGTCTTTGTAGCCATGGGAGTAGGAGCTCCATTCAAATCTTGCATTTTGAATCTCTTGAGCATATCTTGAGTATACTTGGATTGGTTGAAGAATGTTCCTCCTCTAACTTGCTTGATCTCAAAGCCAAGAAATACTTTCAACTCCCCCATCAAAGACATCTGGAACCTACTAGTCATAAGCTTTGAGAATTCATCATTAAAAGCTTTGTTTGATGAGCCAAAGATAATATCATCAACATATATTTGGCATACAAAAATCTCCCCATTGACCCTCTTAGTAAAAAGAGTGGTATCGATTTTCCCAACCTCAAAGCCACGGTCAAACAATAACTCTCTAAGGTGCTCATACCACGTGCGTCGGGCTTGCTTGAGCCCATAGAGCGCCTTATCAAGTTTGTAGACATGGTTTGGGAAGTTGGGGTCCTCAAATTCGGGGGTTGCTTAACATATACCAATTCATTTAAAGGACCATAAAGGAATGCAATTTCTACATCCATTTGTTGCAACTTAAAGTTATGATGTGCCGCATAAGCAAGAAGGATACAGATGGACTCAAGGCGAGCCACGGGTGCATAAGTCTCTCCATAATCAATGCCTTCAATTTGAGAATACCCTTGTGCAACCAATCTAGCCTTGTTTCTTACTATAATTCCATGCTCATCTTGCTTGTTCTTGAATATCCATTTTGTTCCAATAACATTGCGGCAATCTTTTGGCTTCTCAACTAACTTCCACACTTTGTTTCTCTCAAAGTTGTTGAGCTCTTTGTGCATAGCTTCTAACCAATCTGAATCTTCAAGAGCTTCTGACACTTTCTTTGGTTCAATCATGGTGATGTGTGCTTGGTGTTCACTGAACCTCTTCAATTGTGCTCTTGTGGAAATTACTTTCCTTAGATCTCCAACAATATTTTGGAGGGTGTGGTCTCTTATTTCCAACATTCTTTCCTTTCTAGCTTCGCGACGAGCGTGGATCTCCTCATTGTTTCTTGGAGGACCCTCTTCATCATTTTGATCCTCGTCTTGACCATCAACTTGACCTTGATCATCATTGGAGTCATCCTCTACATTGGGAGGCAAGGATTGACCTTGGTCTTGATCAAGTGCTCTTCTAGCATCAATTTGAGCTTGTCTCAAAACAGTTTGGATGGATCTTCCTTGACAAATTGACTTGGCACCACTTGACAAGCCATCGAATGGACCAAGCTCCCTTTGACTAGAGTTCACACATTGATCACAATGTTGGGGGTCCACATCTTGCCTTTGGCTTGAGTCAATGTCCTCTTTGGTAGATGGAGCATGTTGAGGTTGTGAAGATGAGGGCTCCACTCGAGGGGATCAAAGTTCTTCTCGATCCGCCATAAGGGGTTCCTCAACGGGGCGGATATAACCCACACCCATTCTTCCTATGGAATCCTGAGGCATTTCATCATCTGCATCACAAGCATCAACACGCCCCCCTTGGGGACCATCATATTCTTCGAAGGTCACACTACAAGATTCTATGACGGCTCCGGAGAGCTTGTCATAGATTCTATAAGTGTGAGATTCGAGACCATAGCCAACAAAAATACCTCTAATGCTTTAGACTCGAATTTAGACAAACGAACACCTTTGATGAGATAGAAACACTTACAACCGAACACCCGAAAATAAGATATGTTGGGCTTGTTACCGGTAAGTATCTCATATGGAGTCTTATTGATTTTCTTGCGGAGGTAGAGTCGGTTTGAAGCATGGCAAGCGTTGGAGATGGCTTCGGCCTAGAAGTTGTATGGAGATTTAAACTCCGCCAACATGGTCCTAGCCATCTCAATAAGAGTCTGATTCTTCCTTTCGGCCACACCATTTTGTTGAGGGGTGTATGCAGCGGAATATTGATGTTTAATCCCCTCATCACTAAGGAAATCATTCAAGGTGTAGTTCTTGAACTCGGTGCCGTTGTCACTTCTTATAATCAACACGGGAACATTGTGTTGCCGTTGAACCAAGTTGATGAAGTCGATAAAAGTCCTTTGAGTTTCACTCTTCAACTTGAAGAAATAAACCCAAGAGTATCTTGAAAAGTCGTCAACAATCACCAAACAATATTTCTTCCCTCCAAGACTTGCATGAGATGGAGGACCAAATAGGTCCACACGGAGGAGTTCCAAGATCTTGTTAGACTTGATTTGGTTCGTGGGCTTGTGAAGAGCGTCATGCATCTTCCCTAGAACACATGCCCTGCAAACACATGTTGGAGATATGCCCTAGAGGCAATAATAAATGTAGTTATTATTATATCTTTGTGTTTATGATAAATGTTTACATTCATGCTATAATAGTATTAACAAGGAAACCATTAATACTTGTGTGATTTGTAAACTTAATTTGAAGTCCCTAGTATAGCCTCTATACTTCACTAGCTTGTTGGTTGATTAATGATTGTGGTTTCCATATCATGAACATTGAGATGTTATCAACAACAAGATCATATCGTTAGGAGAATGATATGGTGGACATACTCCTATAGATAAGCGTAGCATAAAGATCAAGTCATTTCAATAGTTCAATTGCTATATGCTTTCTGATACATAGTAACCTAATTCCTTCGACCATGAGATCATGCATATCACCTTTACCGGATGGATGCTTTGATGACATCAAACACCACACCGTAACAGGGTGGCTATAAAAGTGGCATTAAGTGTTCGGAAAGTATTGGTTGAAACACATGGATCAAGAGTGGGATTTGTCCATCCACATGACGGATAGATATACTCTGGGCCCTCTCGGTGGAATGTCATCCAATTAGCTTGCAAGCATGTGACTTGGTCACAAGGTATCACATATCACGGGAACGAGAAAAGAGTACTTATCAGTAACGAGGTTGAACTAGGTATGCAGAGATACCGACGATCATAACCTCGGGTAAGTAACATATCGTGAGACAAAGGGAAATTGGTATCGTATGTAAGTGGTTCATTCGATCGCAAAGTAATCGTAGAAATATGTGGGAGCCATATGAATTTCCAGATTCCTCTATTGGTTATTGTTCGGAGAAGTGTCTCGATCATGTCCGCATAATTCACGAACCGTAGGGAGACACACTTAAGGATTCGACGTTGTTTGAGTAGTTATGGTATTATGAGAAAGAGACCGAATGTTGTTCGAAGTCTCGGATGGGATCCGGGATATCACGAGGTGATCCGGAATGGTCCGAGAATAAGATTCATATAAGGAAAGTCCCATTTCGGAGTTCGGGAATGATTCCGTGTTTTCATCGGAATGTTCTAGAAGGTTCGGATTGTCCCAAGACTCGGGAAGGGTACATGAATGTGTCATTGCTCATTGAATGATTGCATCATGTACTAAGTGTTCTTGCTGTCCCAAATAAAGGATTAAATTGAATCCTAAAACAGAAAAGTCAAATGTCCATTTGAAAGTCAAACCGCAAAACAAGAAACTGTGGGAAACAAGCAAGAGGAGTTGGAACCAACTGGAGGAGGAGTTGGACTCCTCCAGCCGGCCAGCCCTAGGCCGAGTTGGGAGGGACTCCTCCCTCCCTGGCGCCAAGGACCCCCTCCCATATAAGGAGGGGCAGGGCTGCTCCCATAGACACATAACTTTCTACTCTAGATCTCCGGTTTAGAGCCGTTTTGGTTTAGAGCTTCTAATTGCTTTAGCCAGCGGTTTAGAGCCTTCTAATTGGTTTAGAGCCTTCTAATTGGTGTGTCTAATTACTAGACCACTAATAGCCTCTCTCATAAGCTCCACCATACTGCAGACCGGCTTAAGGAAGCCTCATGATCTCCCTCTACTTCCTGCATTACGCCACGCCGAATCGCGAGGAGAGTGCTACAACCTCCATTTGCTTTGGAACAAGGAGAGGAAGGTCTTCGTCGAGTACCGAACGTGTGACCGATCATGAGCGCTGCCGAACGTGGAAGGATCGTCTACGATCTTGAGATCGGGAAGAGTACAACTACATCACCCACGAATCCGCTCGTTAAACGCTTTGGAATCTTCGAGGGTAAGTTATACCATCGACTCGTTGCTACAATCTAGTAGATAGATCTTGGCTTGTTTGTTTGTATGCGATAGAAAATTTTGTTTTCCATGCTACGAACCCTTCAAAGGGTATCGAGCCGTGTCTATATGTAGATCTGTTGCAAGAGTAGAACACAATGGTCATTGTGGGCGTTGATGCTTTTATTGTAGATTACTTTTTATGTACTTTGCATCTTGCGGTATATTGGGATGAAGCGGCCCGGGCTAACCTTACATGACATCGTTCATGAGACTTGCTCCACGCTTGACATGTAACTTGTATTGCATAAGTGGCTTTATGGTGCATGTTTCTCCTAGCATAGTTAAGATCCAATTTACAACGGGTGATCAACAATGCTAGTATCAATGTTGTGGTTCTTGTTCGTAAGTTAGAACGACACTTATTGAAAGCCCCAAACCAAGTAAAATATGCAAAGAAAGTAGAAGCGTCTAACTTTGTTTTGCGGTGGTGCATGATGTGATATGGCCATGATTGTGATTATATTTGATGTATGCAATGTTCCTTATTGTAAGTCGACAACCGGCGGAGCCATATGGTTGTCTTTAAATTATGTTAAGACCAGCGTGTCTATTCAAAGTAGTTGTAATAGTTGAAGCCGGTGGGCGACAACCATGGAGAAGCGTCATTGACCTTGATGCAATGCCGGTGATGATGGAGATCATGTTCGTGCTTGAAGATGGAGATCGGAGGCACGAAGAAGAAAGGCCATATCATATCACATATATATTGAATTGCATGTGATGTTAATCCTTTATGCATCTTGTATTGCTTAGTAGACGGTAGCATTATAAGATGATCCCTCATGCACATCAATTTCAAATCATAAAGTGTTCACCCTTAGTTAGCAACGTTGCTAAAGCTTGTTGTTGAGCACCACGTGATGATCGGGTGTGCTAGATTACGCAAGTGTATACAACGTGAGCAAGCCAGATTTGCTCATGCGAAACTAAGGTTTGATCTTGACGAGCCTAGCATGTACGTACATGGTCTCGAACACGGATTACCGAAAGGTAAAGCATGAATCGTATAGTAGATATGATGAACATGATGATTGTTCGCCATTGAAACTATATCAACTCTCGTGATGATCGGTGTTGATGTGGTGGATTTGGTTCGTGTGATCACTAAAACAATGTGAGGGATATTGTTTTGAGTGGGAGTTCACCTAGTTTAATTTCATTAATTAATTTGAACTCAATTTGTCATAAACTTAGTCTAAACTATTGCAAATATGTTGTAGATCAATGGCAGCCCTACCATCAATTTTAATGCATTCCTAGAGAAAGAAAAGTTGAAAAACAATGGAAGCAACTTCGGATTGGTTCCATAATTTGAGGATTGTCCTCACAATGGTAATTTGACCTATGTTGGATGCACCATTGGTGACCCACTGCGGTGATGCTTCCGATGAAGTAAAGAATGTTTACCTCGCCTAAGAATCGATCTCCATAGTTCAATGTGCTATCTTGTATGGTCTAGAATCGAGCTTGAGAAAAGGTTTGAAGAGTCGACCCATATGATATTGTCGAGGATCTCAAATTGATTTTGAGACTCATGCGGCAATTGAAAGCTATGAGGCTTCAAAAGTTCTTTAACGCAAGATGGAAGAGGGCAGCTCAAAGGTGAGCATGTGCTTAAGATGTCCGCACGCAAACAAACTTCAAAGCTTGGGTATAGTGATTCCTAATGCTTTGGGGATTTACCGTGTCCTCCAATCACTACCACCAAGTTACAAGAACTTTGTGATGAACTACAACATGCGAACATGAACAAGACGCGTTGCGAACTCTTTGCCATGTTGAAATCTGCAAGTGGAGATCAAGAAAGAGCACCAAGTGTTGTTGGTCAATAAGACCACCAAATTCAAGAAAGGCAAGTCTAAGCAAAGGGACACTTCAAGAAGGGTGGTAAGAAAGCTACCACGCCGACAAAGAAGACAGGCTGGACCTAAGCAAACTGAGTGCTTTTACTGCAAGGGAGAAGGTCACTGGAAGCGGAATTGCCCAAAGTACTTGGCGGATCTGAAGAACGGCAACATCAAGAAGAAAGGTATATCTGATATACATGTTATTGATGTGTATCTCACTAGTACTCGTAGTAGTGATTGGGTATTTGATCTTGGTTCTTGCTCATATTTGTAACTCAAACAGGTCTATCAAATAAGCGGAAGCTAGCGAAGAACGAGGTGACGATGCGGCGTGGGAAAGCGGATCAAAGGTTGATGTGATCGCGGTCGGACGCTACCCTTCATCTACCATCGGGATTAGTTTTATACTTAAATAATTGTTATTTGGTGCTGCGTTGAGCATGAACATTATATCGGGATCTTTTTATTGCGAGACGGTTACTTGTTTAAATCGAGAATAATGGTTGTTCTATTTATATGAGTAATATGTTTTATGCACATGCACCTTTGATAGATGGTCTATTCTTATTGAATCTCGATAGTGGAAATACACATATCAACAACATTGAGGCTAAACGTTTGAAATCAGCGATAATTCGACCTATATGGCATCGTCGCCTTGGTCACATCGAGTGAAACGTATGAAGAAACTCCATTCATGGACTTCTTGAATCACTTGATTTTGAATCACTTGAAAGATGCGAAGCATGTCGATGGGAAAATGACTAAGACTCCATTTTCGGTATGATGGAGCGAGCTACGGACTTATTGGAAATCATACATACCGATGTGTGTGGTCCAATGAGTGTAGCGTCATGTGGTGGTTATCGTTATGTTCTTACCTTCACGGATGACTTGAGTAGATATGGATATATCTATTTCATGAAACATAAGTCCGAAACTTTCGAGAAGTTTAAGGAGTTTCAAAGTGAGGTAGAGAATCAACGTAACAAGAAGATTAAATTTCTACGTTCTGATCGTGGAGGTGAATATCTAAGTTACGAGTTTGGCGAGCATTTAAAGAAGTGCGGAATACTTTCACAATTGAGACCGGGAACACCACAGCGTAATGGTGTGTCCGAACGTCGAATCGAACTCTCTTAGATATGGTTCGTTCTATGATGTCACTTCTGATTTACCACTATCATTTTGGGGTTATGCATTAGAAACAGCCGCATTCACTTTAAATAGGGCACCGTCTAAATCCGTTGAAACGACACCGTATGAATTATGGTTTGGGAAGAAACCTAAATTGTCATTCCTTAAAGTTTGGGGATGCGAAGCCTATGTAAAGAAGTTACAGCCGGACAAGCTTGAACCCAAAGCGGAAAAATGCGTCTTCATAGGATACCCGAAGGAAACTATTGGGTATACCTTCTATCATAGATCCGAAGGCAAAACATTCGTTGCTAAGAATGGATCCTTTCTAGAGAAGGAATTTCTCTCGAAAGAAGTGACTGGAAGGAAAGTAGAACTCGACGAGGTTGTTGAACCTTCTCTCGAAATTGCGAGTAGTGCAGCACCGGAAGAAGTTCCTGTGGTGCCTGCACCAATAAGGGAGGAAGCTAATGATGATGATCATGAAACTTCGGTTGAAGTTGCTACAGAGCCTCGGAGGTCAACGAGAACTCGTACCACTCCAGATTGGTATGATTCCGTTATGAATGTCATGGTGGTGGACAACACCGATGACCCCGAGACATATGAGGAAGCGATGATGAGCCCAGATTCCAATAAATGGCAAGAAGCCATGAAATCCGAGATTGGATCCATGTACGAAAACCAAGTATGGACTTTGGTGGACTTACAGGATGGCCGAAAGGTCACGAGAACAAATGGATTTTCAAGAAGAAAATAGATGTGATGGTAATGTTATCGTATAAAGCTCGACTTGTCGCAAAAGGGTTTCGACAAATTCAAGGAGTTGACTACGATGAGACTTTCTCACCAGTAGAGAAGCTAAAGTCTGTGAGGATTATGTTAGCAATCGCTGCATATTATGATTATGAGATATGGCAGATGGATGTCAAAACAGCATTCCTCAATGGAGACATTGATGAAGAGTTGTATATGATGCAACCCAAAGGTTTTGTCGATCCTATAGATGCTAACAAGGTATGCAAACTTCAACGGTCCATCTATGGATTGAAGCAAGCATCCCGAAGTTGGAATCAACGTTTGATAAGGTAATCAAAGTTTTGGTTTTATACAAACTTATGGAGAAGCTTGTATTTACAAGAAAGTGAGTGGGAGCTCAGTAGCATTCTTAATACGTATGTGGATGATATATTGTTGATTGGGAATGATGTAGACCTTCTTAATAGTGTCAAGGAATATTTGAATAATAGTTTTTCAATGAAGGATCTTGGCGAAGCAGCTTACATATTAGGCATAAAGATTTATAGAGATAGATCAAACGCCAAATATCATTGTCACAGAGTACATATTTGGACAAAGTTCTAAAGAGATTTGGAATGGAAGAAAGCAAGAAAGGGTTCTTGCCCATGTTGCTAATACGACCTTGAGTAAAACTCAAAGTCCGACATCGGCAGAAGATAGAGAAAGGATGAGTAAGACTCCCTATGCCTCAGCCATAGGATCTCTAATGTATGCCATGCTATGTACTAGACCCGACATTGCATATGTTGTTAGTTTAACTAGCAGATATCAAAGTGATCCAGGAGTGGATCATTGGACAGCGGTCAAAAACATCCTTAAGTACTTGAGAAGAACTAAGGATATGGTTCTTTCTTATGGAGGTGATGAATAGCTCGTTGTTAATGGTTACACCGATGCTAGTTGGAACACCGATCCGGATGATTCTAAATCACAATCCGGATACGTATTTATTTTGAATGGTGCATCAATTAGCTGGATGAGTGCAAAGCAAAGCGTTGTGGCGAGATCTTCAACGAATCGGAATACATGGCTGCTTCGAGGCTTCACAAGAAGCGATATGGATGAAAGAGTTCATTACAGAGCTGGGTGTGGTTCCAAGTGCTGGACCCAATGTCTATCTCTTGTGATAACATGGGCGCCATAGCCAATGCGCAAGAACCAAGGTCACACAAGAACCTGAAGCATATCAAGCTGCGTTTTCACGCTATTCAAGAACATATCCAGGATGGGGATATAAAGATTTGCAAAGTACACACAGATCTAAATGTGGCGGATCCGTTGACTAAACCTCTCCCGAGGGCAAAACATGACCAACACCAAACTGCCATGGGTGTTCGGTATATTACCATGTAATCTAGATTAGATGACTCTAGTGCAAGTGGGAGACTGTTGGAGATATGCCCTAGAGGCAATAATAAATGTAGTTATTATTATATCTTTGTGTTTATGATAAATGTTTACATTCATGCTATAATAGTATTAACAAGGAAACCATTAATACTTGTGTGATTTGTAAACTTAATTTGAAGTCCCTAGTATAGCCTCTATACTTCACTAGCTTGTTGGTTGATTAATGATTGTGGTTTCCATATCATGAACATTGAGATGTTATCAACAACAAGATCATATCATTAGGAGAATGATATGGTGGACATACTCCTATAGATAAGCGTAGCATAAAGATCAAGTCATTTCAATAGTTCAATTGCTATATGCTTTCTGATACATAGTAACCTAATTCCTTCGACCATGAGATCATGCATATCACCTTTACCGGATGGATGCTTTGATGACATCAAACACCACACCGTAACTGGGTGGCTATAAAGGTGGCATTAAGTGTTCGGAAAGTATTGGTTGAAACACATGGATCAAGAGTGGGATTTGTCCATCCACATGACGGATATATATACTCTGGGCCCTCGCGTGGTAAGGTCATCCAATTAGCTTGCAAGCATGTGACTTGGTCACAAGGGATCACATATCACGGAACGAGAAAAGAGTACTTATCAAGAACGAGGTTGAACTAGGTATGCGAGATACCGACGATCATAACCTCGGTAAGTAACATATCGTGAGACAAAGGGAAATTGGTATCGTATGTAAGTGGTTCATTCGATCGCAAAGTAATCGAGAAATATGTAGAGCCATATGAATTTCCAGATTCCTCTATTGGTTATTGTTCGAGAAGTGTCTCGATCATGTCCGCATAATTCACGAACCGTAGGGAGACACACTTAAGGATTCGACGTTGTTTGAGTAGTTATGGTATTATGAGAAAGAGACCGAATGTTGTTGAGTCTCGGATGGGATCCGGATATCACGAGGTGATCCGGAATGGTCCGGAGAATAAGATTCATATAAGGAAAGTCCCGTTTGAGTTCGGGAATGATTCCGTGTTTTCATCGGAATGTTCTAGAAGGTTCCGGATTGTCCTAAGACCGGGGAAGGGTACATGAATGTGTCATTGCTCATTGAATGATTGCATCATGTACTAAGTGTTCTTGCTGTCCCAAATAAAGGATTAAATTGAATCCTAAACAGAAAAGTCAAATGTCCAGTTTGAAAGTCAAACCGCAAAACAAGAAACTGTGGGAAACAAGCAAGAGGAGTTGGAACCAACTTTGGAGGAGGAGTTGGACTCCTCCGGGCGCCAGCCCTAGGCGAGTTGGGGAGGACTCCTCCCCCCTGGCCAAGGACCCCCCTCCCATATAAGGAGGCGGGCTCCTCCCATAGACACATAACTTTCTACTCTAGATCTCCGGTTTAGAGCCGTTTTGGTTTAGAGCTTCTAATTGCTTTAGCCAAGGTTTAGAGCCTTCTAATTGGTTTAGAGCCTTCTAATTGGTGTGTCTAATTACTAGACCACTAATAGCCTCTCTCATAAGCTCCACCATACTGCACCGGCTTAAGGCGAAGCTCATGGGATCTCCCTCTACTTCCTGTACCACGCCGTTGTCTTTGCGGAATCGCGAGGAGAGTGCTACAACCTCCCGCCTTCTGGAACAAGGAGAGGAAGGTCTTCGTCAGTACCGAACGTGTGACCGATCAAGGAGCGCTTCGGAACGTGGCGCTGGAAGGATCGTCTACACGATCTTGAGATCGGGAAGAGTACAACTACATCACCCACGAGAATCCGCTCTCGTTAAACGCTTTGGAATCTTCGAGGGTAAGTTATACCATCGACTCGTTGCTACAATCTAGTAGATAGATCTTGGCTTGTTTGTTTGTATGCGATAGAAAATTTTTGTTTTCCATGCTACGAACCCCTTCAACACAATCTTTGGCAAAGGAAACATTTTATTTTAGTCCAACTATATGGCCCTCTTTATGGAGACTTTGCAAAGTTCTCATATTGACATGGGCTAGTCGGCGATGCCATAACCAACCCACATCGGCCTTTTCGAATAAGCACATCGGACCTGTAGTGGTTTGCTCCGAGAAGTCCACCACATACAAGTCATGTTCGACGTGTCCAACAAAAGCGACCTTGAGAGACTTGCTCCACAAGAGGACCACAATATCTACATCAATGAAGACGGCAAATCCCATCTTACCAAGAGCAAGGACATAAAGTAAATTGTATCCAAGGGTCTCAACAAGCATGACGTTCACGAGTGTAATGTCGTGAGCAACCACAACCTTGCCGAAACCCATTACCTTAGACTTTGATTTGTCGGCATATGTCACGGTAATTTGATCATCATTAGGGTTTAACTCCTTGACAATAGACGAGCTTCCGGTCATATGACTTGTGCAACCACTATCAAGCACCCACTTTGACCCTCCGTAAGCATAAGTCTACAAAAGATCAAGCTAATTTTTAGGTACCCATTTTTCAATGGGTCCTCTTTTGTTAGCAACAAGGGTCTTGGGAACCCAAATAGACCAAGCAATATAACCATCATAAGGACCAACATATTGTGCATACACATCACCATAGTAATCACGCATTAGAACATAGTGAGGGTTAGCACTTCCCGCAAAGTCATCATGTGACATAGTTTTACCATTTGTGGTCTTACTCTCCACAATGGTCTTGTTGGTCTCTTGTGTGGGCTTGTCCTTCTTCTTCTTATTGTTCTTCTTCTTGGTTTTGCAAACAAAACCAATGCCCCTTTATCACCACTATGCCTTTGCTTGCTCAAAAGATCATCAATAGACTTGTTGCCTTATGGAAATGTGGCCTTAGCAAGCTCCCCCTTCAACCTAGCATTCTCTTCAAGAATAGTTGGGCTACTAGATGGAATGAAGTTACTAGGTGAAGGAATATTGGCCAATTGAGTTTGAAGCGTTTCATGGGACTTTGTGAGTGACAAGAGTTCACTCTCCAAGGCCTTGTGGGCCTTGTTAAGCAAGCTAAAGTCCTCCGCAAGTTTTTCATGAACCACACCAAACTCAACCTTGTCCTTTTTAGCTCTTTTATATTTAGCAATAGCATGATCACGCTCTTTGATGAGTTTGTTAACAATAATGTCATTGGCCTCATCAAGCCCTTCAAGTTTTAATTCAAGTGACAACCTAGTTTCTTGTTATTCTTCTAGAGCATTGTTTAGGGCCTCTAGCTCAATCATATGTTCATGCCCAAGTTTACATCTTACATCTAGAAGCTCTTGAGTATGTGATAGTTGATCTAAGATGTTTCCAAAATGTAGCTTAGCATCACCTTCTGGGTTAGTCATAAACTCATCAAAGGCAATTAATTCCTTTTTAACATCAAGAGACATCTCATCATCAATTTCATCATTATCTAAGTGAGTAGAGCGGGATGATGAAGATACCTCCATTCCTCTTGCCATAAGGCAAGTGGCGTTCTTGGTGGAAGAGTTCTCATTTGGAGAATCGAAGAGTGAGAATGTCGGAGTAGAGGTGGTGGCAAGAGCATCCACACCATGAGAAGTTTCCTCTTCGTCATCTTAATCATCTTAATTGTCGGAGGAGTACTCTTCATGAGTGATCAAGACAATTTCTCCCGGCTTCTTGTTGATGTGATTCTTTTTGATGAAAGGTTTCTTGTACGGTCCCTTGAGAGTCTTTTTCAACACAAGCTTTCCACCATGATCTTCTCTCTTCTCATAGGGGAAACTAGCCACAAAGTGGTAGCGGTCACCACAATTGAAGCAAGTTTTCAACCTTGTGGTATTCTCTCTTTTCCCATTTGGATTGCTTCTCCGTTCCATTTCCATCTTGGCATTGGCGGGGTTCTTCCAAAAGTTCTTTGCATATAAGGCCATATATTGACCATGAGCAATCTTGACTTCATCGGGATGGTCCATGGAAAGCCCTTCATCACTATCATCTTCATCCCCATGGTCCACAACTTTGGCCTTCAAAGCAACATTGACAACATTGCTCATACCAAGGGCACGAGCACGGGCATCTTTGGAATTCTTGGCGGCAACCTTGAAAGCAGCCATCTCTTGCATAACTTCATTTGAGGTCATGAGATGGTAGTTGTGTCTTCCTTGTAGGCTCTTCAAGTCGGTGGGCTCAAAAGGCATGAGTGCACTCACATATTTCCTTTTTATCCATGCATCATCTACATGTGAGGCACCCACATTCCTAAAAGAAGTGGTGGTGGTCTTGAGCCTTCGGTACATGTCTTCGTGATCTTCAACTTCTTTCATGTAGAAGCCTTCGGCTTCATTGCTTAGAGCATCATATCGGTTCCTCCTCATACTCTCATTTCCAATAAACAACACAGTGAGAGCATCCCAAGCTTCCTTGGCAATGCTAAAGTGCTCAATGTGTGGATAATCCTTTGTCCCCAAACCTTGTTGAATCATATGCAAAGCAGTGGCATTGAGTTGACTATTAACAACCTCTCTTCTTGTCAAGTTGTTTGGATCCCCAATAAAGAGTCCATGCTCGATGATGTTCCATAGTTCAATGCAAGAGCTGCGCATATGAGTCCTCATTAGTGATTGCCATTGAGCAAAAGTAGCAGATTCTTCAAGCTTAGGTGGGTCACCTCTATTGTAAACATGAGGGTGAGGGATTGGAGGGTCAGGAGAGTACCATGAGTCACGGTGCTCACCCTTCCCACCATCATTGTGTGTGGAGGAATTAACGTTGTCAAGTATACCCCCACCACCATACCCTCGGGGGATACCGGTGTATTCCCTTTAGGTAAAATGGATGGTTGATCCTCTTAAGGAGATGGAGGTGATGAGCTTTCTTTGTCTTTAAGAAGTTGCTCGAGCATCTTCTTGACTTTGTTGACTAAGGAAGAGCTCAATCTTGTTTCCAAGTTTTTGAGATCTTCCATGGTCACCGGTTTCGACTCACTACCACCATACCCATCGTTGCTACCCATATTCTCTTAGGCGGTAAAGCCGGAATAAAGAGCCGAGGCTCTGATAACAATTGAAAGGATCGTATGGGCACCTAGAGGGGGGGGTGAATAGGTGCTACTTCAAATTTTCTTCCTTTTCAAATTAAGGTTTGACAAAAAGGTAAATTCTCTAGATAATGTGTCAACACCCGGATTTTTCAATCCTAGATGCCTGTTATGCCATACATCGCAATCCCTGGATTACCATTTTTGCGAGACATAACAGAATTGGATACCATAGTACATCATCCATTATAACGATACATAAGTTCTTACACAAATAGGGATCTCATGATCCAGTTCTTAATACAACTTCAAGCAGCGGAATACGTAATAATAATGGTAGCGTAGGCGAAGCTCCATCTTCAGGGTCACAAGCAATGCTGACGATGGGAGATGATCCTAGTTGTCGTAACCTTCCTGGGGTCCATCTTCCAGGTACTCCTCTTCATAGTCTGGCCATGGGAATAGCCAGGGACAAAGCCATGAGTACTCTTTAAGTACTCGCAAACTAATACTAATAGGTAAGGGTTTTTTTGGATAATAGGACACTAGGCTCTAGGGTTGTTTTGCAAAAAGCTAGGTTTATCTCTACTCAGTTCCAAAGCTAGTCACAATTTTATAACTCCTAATTGGGATCTTGTAATTCAGGTCACAACTCTGTTGTGGTCAAGTCAAAGTCTTAATTCATTTCACAAGTCATTTTGAAAAGTCGGGGAACGATGGCCACTCAGCTCCATAATCATGGACGGCTATTAGAATAGTTTGACACTCTGCAGAGATTGTACACTTTCACCACAACATTCGATACATCCGTTAGGAACAAATCCTGAATTCACCATACTCAGTGTGCAGATAATCAATCCTAACCTTTCGATTACACGCCCTAGTATAAGCACCTCTCCTGTGAGTTTGGCCTCCCAACCATGACCAACTGTCATCTTGGGTACTACACAGGTGGACAATCTTCACAAGGTAGCTGTCACATCCCAAGATTTTCCAAATCTTGTTATGTGAAAATAAATTAATAAAATAAAACTTTGTTTGATTTTTAGAGCCAGAAGAAACTTTTTGAATTCAATTGGAACTTCAAACCCATTTGAATTAAAATAAACCTAAAGAGAATTAAAAAGATAAACATTTAATAAAAGGAAAATAAAAACATTTGGAAATACTAATTTGAAACAATTAAATGAGAAGATTTGTTTTCAAATGAAATAGAAGTTTTATAAATAAAGATTATTTAATAAAGGCCAATTTAAACCTTGACCAAACATTGGGAATTAAAACATTTAGTTTTGAATAAAAACAACAAAGGTTTATTTAAAATAATAAAGAATTAATATCCAAACTTTATTAAAATAAGAGGTTTTACCAAATTAATTAAAACATCAAAACATATTAAATTGTTTTAAACAGGTTTTCCAAATATTTTATATTCTCTAATAAAAACCTACTAAAGTGTTTTGGCTTTGTTTTAGATTTCAAAATAAATATCTCAATAAAACAAATCCTATTTGATTTAATAATGAAAGTCTATTATATTTAATTAATAATGGACTCTAAAATAAAGGGTTATTTTGTTTTAAACAAATTTCCAAGTATTCTTTATTAAACCTACTGATTTGATTTTGAAAATGTTTGAATTTTAAATGGAGATTTTATTAAATAAATCAAACCCTATTTGATTAAATAACTAAAGGGCTATTTTATTTAATTATTAAATAGATCCTAAAAATGAATAAAATATTATTTTATTTTTGGGATTTGGTTTATGTTGAAAAACAGAACCAAAAAGTCATTATAAGTTTGAATTGTTTGAATAGTTTGAGTGGATGAATAATTGATTCAAATTCAAAACAGAAAAATAGAAATAGAAAAGGAAAAGGAATTCAGAAGAAAAAAAAATAGGAAATGGACCTGACCCAACCCAGCAGCTCAAACAGGCCCAGAAACAGCCCAGCACCTCACCCCGAAAGAAAACGATTCGCACCAATTAGTTAACCCGCAGTGACCTCCGGTGGACCTCCTCGCTTTTTCCCGACCAATGGACCCCACTCCTCCTGTTCTTCTTTCCCACCCGCATGACCTCTTCTTCCCCCTCGCCGGCCGTTGCAGACTTTGATTTCGCGGCTTAATTCGCCTTAATGCCGAGAGTAAAACCTGCAGTGATCACGCACCTTAAAGCGCTCGCCCCTCCTCTCCGTTTTCCCCCTGTCACCCCGCAGTACCACACCCCCAGGTCGAGGAATTTTGCCCTGCACTCCCTCTACTCCGACGAGCCTTCTTCCCAAAATCCGGCCAGCACACACCACCCCGAGCCTCCCTGAGCATGCTGACAACTTCCCCACAACCAGACGCATCTTCCAGCACCCTCCTCTCAACCGCGGGCGCCCCATAGCGTCGGCTACATCAAGCTTTCGAACGCCGCCGCGTCTGCCACCTCTCCGACGACGCCCACAGGTTGTACCAGACTGCCCCTCTCCCCCTCATTGACACACGCGTCATCCCCTCGACCATACGCATCTAACCGTGCCCTTTGTTTGCCTCCGCGTGATCTGCAATGTCGCCTTCGACCACAGACAGAACCGTCCGGCGTTGCTCTCTACTCCGGCGAGCAATATCAGCTGCCCCCTAGCGCCCCTCGACGGACAAGTACCACGTTGAGCATCAGCGAGCGTCAGTGATTCCGGTGAGCATCTCCCCACCCTCCTTTGCTTCCTGTACCGCCGGCGCCGTCATCGACTGGCTGCTCCGCCGCTAGCCACCGTCGTCGCGCCGCCAGCTTTTGGCAAGACACTGAGAGCCATCCGATCTTGATCCGATGGATAGGATAGAAAGTAGAACGAAGGGGTAAGAGAGAAACTGAGCCGTGCGATATTAGTTAGATCTAACGGCCTGCAGTGCGTGATCCGTGCGAACCGTTTTCGTCAAATCAGAGTGAGACACGTGGCCAGGTTTAGTTTTAAAAAACAGATTTGAATCTGTTATAGATTCAATTTTCAAACCTCTGTAACTTTCAAACCACACATCCAAAAATTACAAATTTTATGTCGTTGGAATCAGGAGAACAAACCCTAGCCAACCATACCCTTAGTTTAGCAAATAGTATCTGTTAGCTTGTTTGAATTTGCAGAGACATTTGTATGCTTATTAAGGATGTAAAAATTGTTTAAAATTGAATTTGGGGTTAAAATCTTTGGCAATTGGATTGATTTGAACCTACTGACCCTAGGAAACACTTGGTGGACTCAAAAATGTATTTGGTGAAATAAAGAAATGATTCTTTGATTTAAAACCATTTCTAGTCAAATAGAAATGTAATTTATTTATTGAAAATGATTTTGAAGGAAAACTTTTGCAAAATGGTTTGTTGTGACCTTACTGACCCTAGGAACCAACCCTTGGTGTTGAAAATGATTTTGGTAAAGTTTAGGTTAGATTAATTGACTTAGCCAATTTCTAGCCAATTAAAAATTGTTGAGTTTATTATGAAAATGTTTATGGAAAGAAAACTTTGGGAAAATAGTTTAGACCAAACCTACTGACCCAAAAACACCAAGTTTTGCAATAGCAACTCATTGGGTGAAAAACATAAAGTTTTGCTTTGATAGAAATAATTTTCACCACATAAAATAATGATTAGATTTAAAAAATGGTTTATGGACCAAAACCCCTTTTGCAAGTGACTTTGCCACTTGGAAAATGACCACTTTTGACTTTACAAAGTCTAGAAACCTAGTGGAGACCACCTTTGCAAATAGAACCATCTTTTGCATGCTTATGCATGACTTAGATTCCATCACTTGTGTGTAAAAAATTGTTTGTTTGACTTTGGTTTGGAATGTGAATTTAATTTGTGTTTGATTGATTGACTTGTAGTGAAGTGTGAGACTAGCAAGATCAAGGAGTGAACCACCATTCCCTACCAAAAAGGCAAGTGATGCTTCATACTTTCTATCCCAATACTTTCACTATGCATTAGTGATTTTGCTAAGTAAAACTTGCATGGATTTTGCTAAGTATAGACCTTACTATAAGAAAACCTAGTAGATGAATCCTTAGTAGGATTTTCCTAAGTTAAAGATTCCTACTACTATCAAGCTTATCCTAGCTAATAGAAAACATGGGTGGAAAATATATTCACACTATGGAAAAATCTCTAAGTCTGAGGACTTAGGTTTTGTTTAATAAAACAACTAAGTTAATGAACCTCCTGGGTGGAATGGAAGGATTGGGATATGTTGAGTGGTTACACAAGGCCATGGACTTGGGTTGTGTATCTCACTTGTGGATGGCCACCCAGGAACAAAGAGATTTGAGATGTCAAATGTTGAGAAGCTTCAAGTGCAACCACTTGGCAATATGGGCTCTGCCATGATCATATAGGTTGCAAGAACTTAGCCATATGGACAGTGGGTGGTAGTGTTTGATAGGTTGGAGCGCGTCCATTTTGGTCTAAGGGAAAGCTTATCTTGTCTTGGGAAACCAAGTCTTGTGGGGAAAGTGCACCACCTCTGCAGAGTGTAAAATCTAAGTACTTAGCCATGTCCCTGGTAAAGGACAATTTGAGCATCAAGACATGGAAGCAATCAAGAATCTCATCATTCAAATTTCTAAGTTAAAATCTTGTGGATTGAACAAGGGTTGTTTGAAATCTTCAATCTTTGATTGATAGATGCCTTGTAAAGGATCTTCAATCTTTGATTGAGAAGAATGATTTTGTCAAAGCAAAAACTTAGTATTTTCAAATGTTAAGGAAAAATCTATTTTGAGCAATGCAAGCCTCAACTCCACTTAGCCAAATGCATATAGATGATAGACTCCACTATACTACCATAGTATCAATTGCCAATACAATTCAAATGTATTGACCCTTTGTGGCTGTAACTTGTATGTTGCAGGTTTGATTGATTTTAGTGAAGATTGATTGATTAGGATTACAAAGTCTACAACCAACATCTGCCTGTGGCACTTTGAAGATGAAGGACCCCATGATTATAGTTATTCCGCTGCAATGTAATGTAATAGCCAAATGAGCTATGTTTGATGTAATAAACTTATGTTATTCCTGGTTATAAAGTTATATTATGACCTTTGTTTCTTGATATTACATCTTAACTGTGGATGCTAGCTATTGATCCAGGGACTAGCATTGTAAACACAGGAGGAATCTACCTTATTAGGTTGAGACCCCTACAGTAGCCTCAGCTCAGACCTTGGCCGTGAGGGAACTAATACTAAGGAATATAAGTTTCCAGTCAAGCCCTACCCAATCTTCGGGTATTGTGGTTGTACGATAAAATTGGAATGGTATCGCATCCAGACAACCATCAGTTTTATAAAGGGCTAAGGCTCATGCCTCAACATTTTCATCACCAAAATCATCAAGTGTTTGGAAACATATGTCCAAAACATTTCAATAGAATGATCCATCATTCCAAGGTTTTCATAACCATTTTTCCACCAAGTATTCCCATCTAAAGTTGATCAAGTTTTATGCTTAGCACTAGCATCTACAGATGGGGGTAAGCACTGATGAGGGGTGGTAAACTAGTGGGGTTTTAACTAAGTTCAAACTCATGCCTTAGGATGACATCAAGGTTATCTAGCTTAGGCCAAATTTTATGCTCTTTAAGCAACCTTCAGCACAACTGTCTAGTATCTACCAAACTCTTAGGTAGACTCTAAGTAAGCTTTGATAAAGAAATAAAGTAAGAAGCTTGCACATAAAACTAGGATTTGGTTTATCAAGTGGGTATGATCACATATGCTTAAGGCATATAGTAGTCATATCACAAGTATGAGTTTGTGGCATCAGTAGGGTATCTTGCAAGGGTTAGCTTGCATCAATATCAGTATAAGCTTGCATAGTTACTAGCTTGCATCCGTGTCAATATAAGCTTGCCTTGTGCAGAGCAGTGGTTGAAGTTCTCCTCGGCTTCCTCTTCATAGTATCCTCCTTCCTCCTCATATCCTTGGTCGGTACTAGCGTCTATGAATAAATACGAGGTACACAATCACCAAACAATACTTAACTACTTGCAATCATCACACACAAGGGTCCTATAGATGATCTAGCATCATCTCTAACACTACAAGGTTAAGGCTTGGTTTAAATCTTTTTATTTTTAGAAAAGTAATTTCTACTCATTGAAAAATTACTTAAGATTTAATATTCTCCAAACTAAACATGGGATCATGTTGACACATGTCATCACCACATATTGTAGTCCATGGGAATGTGATTTAAAGTGGTGTCACAATTTAATAAGGTTTTACCCTTTTATTTTAATTAATTAAAGTGGCTAGAAATGCTTATGAAGCATTCTTTTATTACTTGAACAATATTTTTGCAAGTAAACCTATATATTTTTATATATTCTGAAAGGTATGGTTAAATGTGATTTTTGAGAGTTGGAATCAACTCAAAAGCTAAAATGGTTTAAATTTGAAAAATGTTTGAATGCAGAAAAGCTTCTACCTTGTTATTTTTACCAGGGGTGATCTATTAGATCCAAATGACTTGAATCCAACGGGCTTGGATTCTGCATTCACAGACCTTTCCAACAAAATTGGTTTTATTCAAATTGGTGCACTGAATCGATCTGGGTTGATTTTTGAAGTTGAGTACAGAAGTGTGTTTGAATTGAAATAGAAAAAGATTTAATTTGAATAACTGGGCTGCGCGGGAAATTCCAACGGGCCGGCCTGCTAAGCGTAGTGCTCCCGCGGGCTGCTTAAGTGGGTGTCCCCACTCATCAGTGACACGGGGCTGGGCGAAGCGGTATGGGGCAACGTGGATCGTTCGATCTAGTTCTAATCTAACGGCTGGGAGTCATCGTCGACGCGAGACAACTCCGACGAGAACGAAACCTAGCGCGGCCAGTGAGGGTCATGGGGCTCACCTTGGCGAGGGTCGGCGAGGCGAGCAGCGAAGTCGACGACGGCGAACTCAGGGGTGGTCGCAGCCTCTGGGCGGCTCCAATCGCTGGCTCCTTTCTTCTCCGGCAGCGGCAGGCTCCAGTGAAATTCCGGCGAGGTGGTGCTCGCCTTGCTCTGAGAATGGTGTGGCACGATCAGTGAGGAGAGGGGAGTGAGATGGTGTGCAGAAATCGAGCAGGGGTGTCCTCTATTTATAGTCGAGCGAGGGGACCGTCGGGGCGCACGGTGAGCTCGTCGGGGGTGACGTTACAGGCGGCTATTGGCATGGGCAAGGGTAGGGGACGGTGCTATGTCTCCTGGCGATGCTCAACGACATGGTCGCGAGGCATGGGGCGGTGTGGTTTGGTCTGGAACGGCCAATGCTCTGCGCGGCAGAGGCGGCGTCTTCGACAGCGGGCGGTGGCTGTGCGGCACGGGGCGGCAAATGGGGATGTCTGGCGGTCTCCTGGGTTGATGGCGATCGTGTATGCCTTGGCGGGCGGCGCGATGTGGATGCTGGTCGAGGGTGGCGCTCTGGCGCACGCTCGGCATGGTCTGGGCGCGGCTTGTGCGCGTGGTCCAGGGCTTGGCAATGCTTCCGACTGGGACAGTGAGTGGCGGTGGACGGTGGGATGCCTCCTAGACAAGGTTGGCACGGCTAGTTCTTCCTCTACCTCTCTGTCCACAATGGGGTGACTTTGGGGTGCTCGGCTGTTTACCATTAATGGCAATGGCAAGCTCACAGGGGTGCTAGTGTTGGGCTAATCTTTCTAGATGATCTACTGAGCCGTGTGTGAGCTAACTAGGGAACAAGTTAGGCAAGAATCACTGCACACTATAGTGTTTGATGTTTTGTTTGATTTGTGTCTGCAACCTGTTTGATGAAATGGCTGCATGAATTCAAGTTTTGAATTTTGAAATGAATTTTGGTGGGTTTGCTAGATTGGTGCTGGTGAGTCTGCAGATGCTTGGGTTTTGAAAGTTGAGCTTGTTTGAGTGGGTTTTAAAAAAAATGGGATCTTCCCATATGAAGAAGATTCAATTTTGAATTGTCATTTAAACTATGCATTTGAAAGTTTCTGGATGATCACAAAGTGGGCCTTGATACTATGTTATGAGTACATTCAAGGGGTGAAAAGATCCAGAAAAGTTTCTGTTAGGTTCTGAAAGTTTGAGACAGCCAAAGTAGGCATGGGAGTTAAATTGGTCAAAATGACCATTCACTTAATATATTTGTTTTGATTTACTTGTCTTTAAGTAAAGTGTGGGAAATGTTTTAGATGATGTTCATTTCACCTAAGAAACATTTTACAAGCAATGGATCACACAAACAAGGTGGTTTTTAAAGAAATTCAAAATCCATGCATACACATACACATGCATTTATGAGTTTATTTAGAAAAGTTTTTGTTAACCCTAATCTTGATGATTAGTGTTTGATGATCTAAGTTTGGTATTTTTGGGATGTTACATAATGTAACTACGGTGAATTTACCTATATGACATTTATGCAAGGACTATCACAACACAAAGTAGTAGCAAGTAAGTAAGGTGCGGTAAAGGATAGAAGTAACCGAAAAGTGGACGCGGAGACACAAGGATTTGTTTCCCGTAGTTCCTTCCTTTTGAGGGGAAGTACGTCTATGTTTGGAGAGGGGGTGGTTTCAAACCACCAACGCCACGAGAGGCCTCCCTTGTTCTCCGATGAATCTCAACCCAACGGGATGGATTCACCTTCCACTATATCGGCAACCTTCAAGGTGGAAGCCGGCACCGTTACAAGTTTGGGGCACACATCCACAACTTAATCGGAGGCTCCCAAATACAAGCAAGCTATCAAAGCAATCAAAGACAAGCTTGTAAGAATCAAAACAAGAACTAGGGTTTCCAAGAAAACACTAGAGCAAAGGGGCCCTCAATGAAATGAGGGGGAAATGAAGATCTCTTTTGGTGAAGTAGTAGATCGGGGCCTCCTCCTTCGATTCCCCAAAGATCAAGGACTTTGGGTGGTGGGATGAGGAGATCTTGAAGATTGGGTGGCTCCAATGGACTCCAATGGTGGTCTTTGACTTAAATGAGATGAGCACTTTGTCCCAAGGTAGGTGGAGGGGTATTTATACCCCTCCACGAAATATGGCCGTTGGAGTCATTAATGCACCGGTAGTACCGGTACTCAAGAGGTAGTACTGCTTGCAAGCGGTACTACCGGTCAAGTACCGGACCAGGTACCGGAGGTGCCTCAGTTCATCAGCTTTCTTCAGTTTTGGGCGGTATCGCCCTTGCGGTACTACCCCCAAGCGGTAGTACTGGTCGTAGGACGCGGTACTACCGGTATGAGCGGTAGTACCGGTCCCAAGTACCGCTTGTTACTGACCAAAATGGAGAGGAGTGAGTGTTAGTCAGTATGTCCCGATCTTGCAAGACGATCTGTTGTGTCAAGCGGTAGTATCGCTTGTATCAAGCGGTACTACCGGTTGGACCGACAGTGCCGCTCCGTGGTACCGGGTGGTACTGACTAGCACACACCCTTATCAGTTTTGGATAGTGCCAACCGGTACTGGAACCGGTAGTACCGGTGTCAAGCGGTAGTACCGGTCGTAGTTCCGGTACTACCGGTTGGCATAGTGGTTTTTTGCAAAGGGAATTGATATGCCAATATTTGTGCCACCTCTTATCAAACCTGTGATACACTTAGCACACAGTTAAACCGATAAGTGTGTTGTTATCAAACATCAAAATCAGAGGGATAGGAAAATGCTCTTTCAGGCGGCTACAGACGGTTTCATGGATTTTTGATCGGGTACTCAGGGTTTCTACATCTAGGGCTTCTTATAGGCGAAAGGGGAGACTGAGGCGGCAGCCAGGGCGACCAAACCCTAGCCAAACGCAGGGTGGGGCCCACCCGCGCCTGGGGTGGGTCTGGACCCTCTGGAGGGCCCCTCCGGCTCTCCTCTGGACTTCTTGTTCCCCACGGAAAGTAATTGA
Source organism: Avena longiglumis (assembly GCA_030063025.1). Lineage (NCBI taxonomy): Eukaryota > Viridiplantae > Streptophyta > Magnoliopsida > Poales > Poaceae > Avena > Avena longiglumis. The sequence continues at coordinate 536,731,656 of CP125976.1, forward strand.
CTTTGCCCTTTGTCCCGTCCAATTCCGAGAATATTTCTTTACTAACTTTTCTGAAACCAAAAACAACAGAAAACATGCATCTGGCACTGTTGCAACTTGTTAGTAGGTTAGTACCAGAAAACATGTAAAAAGCACCTCAAAGTGTGGACAAGTAAAGAAAAGTAGATACTAAACAAGAATGGAGCATCAAAAATGATAGATACATTTCCAACGTATCAACATGCAAATGATGCAAGAACACCAAAACAAATTCATGGAAGAGTTGTTGGGACGAGCTGAAAATCAGAGAGCACCTGAAGGAGGAGGAGTGAGTCTTTTCGACTTCTAGAATGCAAGACCATTACCTTTTGCATCAACTCCAGAACCAATGGATGCAGAAGATTGGCTAGCAGATACTGAGAGGAAGTTGAAAACTATAGGTTACAATGATGAAGAAAAGATGACGTATGCAACTCATCTTTTGACTGGACCTGGAGCATCATGGTGGGAAAATCAGTTAGCAATGCAACCTCCAGGGAGAGAGTATACCTGGGAAGAGTTCAAGAAGAGGTTTTGTGAGTATCATGTTCCTGAAAATGTGATGGAGTTGAGGCATAGGGAGTTTCAGGAGCTTTAGCAAGGTTATACCAGTGTCATGAAGTACATCTGGGAGTTTAGACAACTTTATTGTTATGCAGAGGATGAAGTGAGCACTGAGGAGAAGAGGAAGAAACGTTTTCTGTGGGGGTTAAATCCATTCGTGAAGATGCAACTGAGGTTGGCCAATAAACTTCAGCAGTTACTGGTTGCAGCCATCACTTTTGAAGATGATTATACGAATGTCCAAGAGGACCGAAGGAAGAGAGCCAAGAAGGAAACAAAAAGGATTTAGGCATGTAAACCCAAGCCCAATTTAGAGTTCAAGCCAAGGAATAGACCCTACAACAACAAAAATTCCAACCGGAATGCAAATCCAACTGGAAGGAATATTATATACCATAATTGCAAACTTCGAGGGTATATGAGTAGGGATTGCCAGAAACCAATGATAATTTTCCATGCTTGTGGCTAGAGGGGTCATATAAAGCCAAACTGTCCGACTAAACCACAAGGTGGTTGGCCTATTAAAGGTGGAGGACAAACCGGTGGAAGTAATGGACAACCTAATAGAGGAGGAAGCTTTGTCAAAAACAATAATGGCAATAGGAGCAGGCCTACCGGGAAGCTAAATTGTGCAACCTTGGAGGAGGTGGATAACTCCGAGCATGCAGTGATAGGTATGCTCAATATTCTTACCAATCCCGAAAAAGTTCTATTTGATACCGGTGCAACTACTTCATTCATTTTTGAAGAATTCTGTGATAAATTCGGGATTAGAAGGGCAACGTTAGTAAACCCTATGACCGTGGTGACAACAGGGGGAAATATAGTTGTACGCCACATTAAATGTCACATCCCAAATTTTAGATTTGGTACTGCATAGCATACATGTCATTGCATCATGAACATCATTGCAAAAATTCAGTTTGAAAAGCTTTTGGCAAAAACCCTCACTTGCATTTGCATTTGGTCACCTACACTAGAGTGCTCGGATTATACCTTGCACCTGCTAAAAACCTTGAGTTTAGTATTTTGGTCCGCGCAGGTGCGTAGGGGGTTCCGTCACGAACCCGTAGCACTTTGAATCGCCTCAATTGGTGGTACGGATAAAAAGATATGCTCTGCTAAATTTCTGTCCAATTTTAGTTGCAGTCAGACAGAAAATTCAGATAAGAAAACCTCCAGGAAAAAGAAAAGAAATAAAAAAAAGAACAACATGCTCCAGCATGGCCGGCTAGCCGCGGCCAGCCCGTCGTATGGCACCATCGCGGCCAGCGCCGCCATGAAGGCAGAGATAGTAGCGTCGCGCCATGCTCGTCACTTCTCGCTGACACACGGGGTCCGCATGTCAGCGCCTTCCTCGTCGTCTCCGGCATGGACTCAACAGACCCGCGCGTTTGTGCTGAATTTCCGCGACGAATTCGAACCCCCGCGATCGATTCTTGCCCTCCGCTTAATCCCCAGCTTCCCCTCTTCGAAACCCCCCAAACACCCTCGCCTAAGGAGCCGCCATCTCCGCGCAATCTCTCGCCGGAGTACACCGTTGCCGCTGCGCCATTGCTCTCGGTAGAGCTCGGTTTCGTGCGCCCCTTGCCCTGATTTCTCCCTAGGGAGCTTCCCCATCGTCTACTTACTCGCCGATGTGCCTTTCCCCGTGCAGACCGTGCCCGAAACTCCCCACGCGAGCTCGCTGGAGCACGCCGCCGCCGACGCTGCTCCAGCTGCTCGCCGCCGCCGACGCTGCTCCAGCCGCTCGCCGCCGCCGCCCACGGACGCGCCAACTAACGCCGTTGCACCCACGAGTTTTGCCGCCGCACGCCGTACGCCGCCCAGACGCCGTCGTACCTCGCCGGAGACGCCACCCCCAGCCGACCCGCCGCCGCCAGGTGAGCGCCGCCCCCCTGCCCTTCGATCTGAGACGAACGGTCCAGATGGACCGTGGACCTGTTGGTTGACTGCTGACTGGTCAGCGCTGCGCCACATCGACATGGACCAGTCAACAGACGTTTGACTGTTTATTTAAATCGACTTATTTTGGTAGAAAATAGGGAAAACTTGTAAAATCGATAGAAAATAATCTACTAGGCAAAAAATTACAAATAAGATATGTATGGATTCAGTTTTTCACGTAGAATGTTGCTGTACAATTGTTTCATGATTTTGCAGCAAGGTTTTGCTGTGATTAATTAAATAGTTTAGTGTCCTTTTTAGAGTAATAAATTCATAGTAAAAGTTCTACAACTCCAAAAATTGCAAATGAGATGTCCCTGGAATCAGTAGAACAAGGGGAATCTGTTACTGAATTAAAAAGGTAGACTTACAGTACTGGAATTTGCAGAATCTATAAAAAGGCTTACTGGAGTATTTTAATTGCTCAGGAAATTCTAGAAATCCTTTTTAGGTGACTCCAGTTGGTACTGGTTCTATTTCAGGTTGCCTATACAGTAGCTATTTTTCCAAGATTTTACAATCTATCCAATAACAGTGGCTTAATAATTGGGTTATAGCTCAATTGTTTGGCCAATTAAAATTGCATGACTTGTTTTCAACACTTTTAAAATGGTTTCCATGCATGCATATAGTAGGTATACTGAACAAGATTGTAGAATGCTACTAGAGCTTTGTCCAACTTGTCATGCATGCATCTTGCATTATTATGTTTGTATATGGTTGTGTTTGGTTTGTTTATGTGATTGCAATTGTATCGTGTAGATTGTGACGAGTGCAATGCTTGATCGTGTGAGGATTGTTTGTTCGACCGCTACAGCCAAGGAAAGTAGATGCTACTTTGTTCATGATGTTGTCCTACTATTTTTAATGCATTGTCGTGTATTTTGTAGATGCATGTGTAGGTTACTATCGCTATGCTATGTCCTATTATGTGGTAGGATTTTCCTGTAGATGAGCCACCATTGGTAGATGTGCTTAGCCATGCTATGATGAACGAGGGTTGGGTTACATCACTAAAAGTTGTTTCTAAATGTGTTGGTTTGCGAAAACTAAAAACAACTCAATCAATGAATCTCTTGGGTGTGATGGGATTGATAATTTTTGGTGGTATCATTGCGGAAAGGCACCCAGGTATCAAGAGAAAATGATTTGCTTCTTTATTTGGTCGCTTACATGTACAACCATGTGCCAATAATGGAATGGGCGGTTGGTTGGACTTAGTAGGTTGTGGTAACTCGAACCCACGTATCCAGAGATGTAGAATTTTGGTAGGTTGGACCGGTGCGTGCCGGGTTTTGGGAGCTACTTCCCGAATGGTCCCTTCTTGGACTTCTCCCTATCATCACCCAATATGAGAGTGGTGGTACGAGCTGGGCTGGACAAGTCATATGGGTAAAGTGTACTAACCCCTGCAAGGTGTATAAACTAATCGATTAGCCGTGTTCCCGGTTATGGACATCTGAGTTGCTTGATATTGAATTCATGACATGTTTCTCGCTCCAATTTCCTAATTGCTTTAATGTTGATGGGATTAACTTCATTGGGATCTTTTCAAAGAAAATCAAAAACTGTTTATGAAAGTAGGACAAAGGTATTTGCAAATGCAAGCTAGCCACAGCTCCACTTGCCAAATATGCATGTAGATGTTAGCTCTATTGTCTCCTTTAAAATCTCTACTTGCCATACATTCCATGTATTGACCCTTCGGGGCTGCTATGTTTCATGTTGCAGGATATTCAGATTCTGAGTGATCAATTTAGGCCACGGTACTCCACTCGGCACTTGTTCACTTGTGGGCAATTTGAAGAATGGAGGAGTTACTTTATTTATGTTGCTACTTGAATAAGCTGAGCTAGCAAAGATCTAAGCCCCTTTATTGTAATAATATTACTCTGAATCTTTGTTATTTATGATACATGGATATTTTGCTATGTTATTCATCTTTATTCTATTGTGGGCCAATGAACCGATCCAGGGATTGGCATGTCACATAGTAGAGAGCAGTGAGGTGCACTGCTCATGATTCATCATTGAGTATTGTTATAAAAAGGGGCAAGTTTCACCAATATGAAAGAATCAATTCTTTCATAAACCAATAAGCCACAGCCACAACTCTCAACACCAAGTAAAAGGGACTAGTTTCACTAGGAGAGTAAAAGGTTAAAAGATCAAAAGGTAAAGACATCTCATTGATCTGATTGAAATGGTGTACCAAACACACAGGCAGCACACTCACCTAAATGCATGGTGAGAGCTGTCAACACAGCAGCAGCAGCCACACAAGCAAAAGGTGTAGCACAACCGTGGAACAACTTCCAGCAGCTCATTCTCTTCATCTCAAACAGCACACCAGGAGCACACCAAGCCTGTCAAAGCCTAGCCAAATCACCAGCCAAACCACACACAAGATCATCCTAGTATCACCAGATGGTGACATAAGGAGGGGGTGGAACAGGTGGACATCAAGGTCAAGTTGCAGGCGCTAGGAGGTGAAGGATAGATCAAGACCAAGCTTCTAGGAGCCAAAAGTAGTAGGAGCAGCACCAGGAGGAGAAGCATCAGATCAACCAGCAAGCACAACAATAACCAACTGTTGTGGTGAGTACTATAAAACCCTCACATGATCTGTCTATCTTATCTAATAGAGATTCATGTGTCGTTTTATATTTAACCTCTCAATAATCACCCAAGTGGGGTGAATCTATCATAGAGGATTTTGGAATATAAAAGCTATAAGAAAATTCTACCAAATCAACCAGGATCTCAGACCAGCATCATAGATCCTGGAGGTGACAAACAATTTATATATTCACACATATTTTCATATAGCTTATAAATTCTAGGCACGTATCCTAATGGAGTAGCACCTCAGATTTCATAAACTCTATGAATCAGTATAAAAATATGAGCAAACCAACCATCTTAACCAATTAGGATCCATGATCCAGTAACCACAATGATACTTAAACATTTCTGTTAGGGACAACAATATAGGAAATTAGTTCCTATGCCTCAGACCAACATCACAGGCATAATAGTTAAGTAGAAGATTTCCATTTAACTTGACTTAAGCCAATCATAATCTCAAAAAAATCAAGTCAATTGTAGAAACCAACAACTTGTGTGCCATAGTTAAATGGTGTCACAAGAACAGGTTCTATCAACCAAGTAAAACCATTATTAAGATACCACAAAGAAAGTGGCAAGACATTGTATATCATTTTTCTAAGACTACACTCAGAAATCATCATCAAACTTATTTATGCATTCATAGAGTATCATTAAAATCAAATGATTAAACTCAGTCTGTTTATGGCCATACAAGCCAACATCTACTGATGCAGTGAGTAATCACTGACAATGCTACTATCAGTACTAGTGTGTACTGACAGTAGATGAACACACCAATCATCAACACAACCAGTCAGGTTTCACAGTAATACCATAATCTTAACCAAGCTCAACTACCAATTGGAGGCAACACTATAGAACCACTAGCATCAGATAATCAAATCAAGGCAGTAAGCACTAGGGTACAATTGATCACAATCCTCACTAGGCACGACTACCAGTCCAATTCATCATTTTACAATTAAATAGAGGGTTGAACCCTAGAACAGGCATGAACCCTAATCAGAGATACAAGGCAGAGTCACACAACCTAACTCAAGATGGACAGAGGACAAACAACCACAAGGGGGAAACCAAATCAACTCACCGTAGGTACTCGCTGTAATTTAGAAGAGGAAGTAGAGAGACCAACGAACACACGACGGCACGGGGAGCACCCAAGGGGCGCTGCAACCCGCACCAAGACGAGGCGGCGGCCACAGCAACGTCTGAAGACGAGCAGCACCATCACCGCAACCAAAGCACCACTGGGGGCTGCGGCAAAGGCATCACCAATACCACCCCAAACCCTAGGGTGCAGGTCGAGGCTAGCTTGGCCGCAGGAGAGCTCCAGGTACAAACCGAATTGGACCATATGATGGAGCGTGGTTGACATCTACACCATGCATCATGACGACGGCCAGAGAGGACCACGGTAGCGGCAATCGCACAACAGAGGTGTCAGCGACCACGAGGTTGAGGAAGAGAAGGGGTGAGGTCGAGAGAAGGTAAGGCAGAGGATTGGGCCGATAGGGCTAGTACCCCTTCAGGGAGACCCTTTGACCATGCCAATTGGGCCACGATGGGCCCAAAAAGCCAAATAAGTTGGCCCAAAACCCTAAAAGGAACTTTAATAATTAAGTAAAAGACCAAAATACCCATAGAACTCAATAAATTCTAGAAAATAAAATAGAAGTCTGAAAAATACAAATAATATATTTTTAGACTCATAATAAACCAACCTATTTAATTAAATTAAGAAACCAATTTTAATAAATGAATTTTTGGTTAAGGATTTTATAATATATACATTCCTTATGGAATTTTACAGAATTCAAGAAAATAGATAAAAATCAATAAAAATAACTTTTATTATATTTTGTTATTATAGTATTTTACGAAAATACTAAATAAATATTTAGAGTTACCAAAATAAATTCTCTTTTATTTTAATTCTAATTCTTAAAAGAATTATTAAATAAATAAATAAATATAAGAGTTTATATTAAATAAAAAATTAGTCTTTAACTCTATTTAAAATATTTATTACATTATAAAATAGTGGAAATAATATTTATCAAATATTCATATTATCTTTAAAAAATGAATTTCTTAAGTTCCTAAAGATATTCCAGGAAACTAAATACTGGGAAAAACACATAAAGAAAGTAAATCACAAGTAATGCATTACATTACTATGCATGTTCATTTTTTGCTTCTTTAAATATTTTCCTTAGCGCGCAATAATGATGTTTTGTAGACAAAGAAGCTCAAGGTCCAGGCAAGCATCCGACTTCACTACCTTGCAATCACAAGGCAAGTTCATCGCTTGCTCATGTCCCAAGAGTCTTTACCAAAGTATTTATAAATTGTGTGTTATCATCTATGTTTCAAGGAAAGAAAATATTATTTTCTCAAATAAATAAATTGTTGATATCATCCTAAGTGATGATGTAGTGGAGCAATAGAACTTAGGTTTCTATTGGCAACAATGATAATCACCTAGGAATTTAACAACCCATGACATCAGTGATTCTAGCGCCGTATATAATGCGTTAACTATGAGATTTGGAATGGGACGGAGAAGTCAGCTGCATCCTTTTCCTTTCATATGGAGGCAAGACGACCTTAACATGACGTTGTGATTCCTTGTGCGGACCCAACATATTTTTGTGTCTAGATTATCTATGAGTGGTTGTCGGAGGTATAGACGGACCTACATGGTACTTGCACGGGCATCACCAGCTCATAGAGTCTTCAGGAACTCATCAGGGTTTTAGCCTGCCCGAAAGGGGGCTTAACGGAGGTGAGCCAGCCCCGAAGGATCGTGCAGACATATGGGGTCGCGGAAAGGGCAGTGATTGGCTTGTATCACCTACTAGGCCCCACATCATGGAATTGTGGACGGGAAAGTATGCCCGTTGTGCAACAAGGAGTTGATCTCTCATGGATAAAGTAACGCACCTCTGTAGAGTGTAAGAATTATAACTTGTTACTCCCTATTCCGGGAAGGAGCTACAAACACAACAGGAAAGTGATACGTTGGAAACGTATCTATAATTTTTGATGCTCCATGCTTGTTTAGTATCTACTTTGCTTTACTTGTCCACACTTTGAGGTGATTTTTACATGTTTTTTGGTACTAACCTATTCACAAGTTGCAACAGCGTGCGGATGCATTTTACGCTGTTTTTGGTTTCAGAAAAGTTAGTAAAAAAATATTCTCGGAATTGGACGGGACAAACGTCAAAGTCAATTACTTTCCGTGGAGAACAAGAAGTCCGGAGGAGAGCCGGAGGGGCCAGCCAGAGGGGCCAGACCCACCCTAGGTGCGGGTGGGCCCAACCCCGCGCCTGGCTAGGGTTTGGCTACCCTGGCCGCCGCCTCAGTATCCCCCTTCGCCTATAAGAAGCCCCCGATGCAGAAACCCTAAGCACCCGAACAAATCTCCACGAAACCGTTTGTAGCCACCGCCACCATCGTCCCTAGATCGGGGGGGATCTGAAGTTCTCCCCGACACCCTGCCGGAGGGGAGATCATCCCAGAGGCCTTCTCTCCGATATGATGCGTGAGTAGTTCCACCTTGTACTATGGGTCCATGTAGTAGCTAAATGGTTGTATCTCCTCCTTTGTGCTTTCATGTATAGATCTTGTGAGCTCCATTCATGATCAAGTTCTAATCTATTTGTAATCATGCATGTTGTGTTTGCGGGGATCCGATGTATATTGAGATTATTATGTTGGTTTGATTAATGATTTTGTCTTTATGATTATATCATGTCTGTGTTGTTTGTGATCTTGCATGCTCTCCGTTGTTAGTAGCTATCTTGGCCAAGTAGTTGCTAGTGACTCCAAGAGGGGGTATTTATGCTCGATAGTGGGTTCATGCCTGTAGTTTCCAAGGGAAGTGACAGAAATCTCTTCGGTTGTAGATGTCCTGTTGCCACTAGGGAGAAAACAACGGTCTCTTGTTCATGGAACATGTGGACTGTTTAACTTACACGCTTTGCTTAAATCAGTTGTCTGTTGCTTGCAACTAAATACTGGAGGGGGTTCGGATGATAACCTGAAGGTGGACTTCTAGTCATAGATGCAGTTGGATGGCGGTCTATGTATATCATTGTATTGCCCAATCGAATCTCATATGATCTTTCTGATTGTTATGCCTTGCTCAGTTCCTGTCAATTGCCCTGTTGTAATTTGTTTACCCTTCATGCCATGTTGTTTATCTAAGGAGAGCACCTCTAGTGAACTATGGACCCCCGTCCAATATTTACCATTGATACATCTTCCACTATTAATTGTTTACTTGCTGCAAACCATTACCTTCCACACCATACGTTTAATCCTTTGTTACAGCAAACCGGTGAGCTTGACAACCTCACTGATTCGTTGGGGCAAAGTCTCGAGTTTGTGTTGTGCAGGTCTTCGCATTGCTTGCAACACCTATGTGACGTTTCCTTCCTCCTACTGGTTCGATAACCTCGGTTTCTTACTGAGGGAAAACTTGCTGCTGTACTGCTTCACACCTTGCTCTTGGAGTTTCCCGACGAAGCGCCCCCACTTGGACTAGCGCTGCATCAAGCTTTTCTGGCGCTGTTGCCGGGGAGGCTAAGGACGTCTTCACTAGGGGAGTCCTTCACTTCCTTTCTCTTTACTTTGTTTTTAGTTTTCTTTGTTTATTTTGCTTGGTTTTGTTTGCCTATTTTCAAAAAAACCCAAAAAAATTAGTCTAGTTTGGTTTGCTTGCTTTATTCAAAAACACAAAAAAAATTAGTTCCTGCTCTTGCTGCTGATGCTGTTTTTGGCTTGCCCACCTTTGCCAAAATGAACTCTGCCAAGAACACCAAGTTGTGTGACTTTAATAGCACCAACAACAATGATTTTCTTAGCACACCTATTGCTCCACCTGCTCCTGATGCTACCTTTTATGAAATTAAGCCTGCTTTGTTGAATCTTGTGATGAGAGAGCAATTTTCTGGCGCTGGTTCTAATGATCCTGCTGCCCATCTCAATAGCTTTGTTGAACTTTGTAAGATGCAAAAGTATAAGGATGTAGATGGAGATATTATTAAGCTCAAGCTTTTTCCTTTCTCCTTGAGGGGAAAAGCTAAAGAATGGTTGCTTTCTTTGCCTAAAAATAGTATTGATTCTTCGACTAAGTGCAAAGATGCTTTTATTGGAAAGTACTATCCTCCTTCTAAGATTATATCTATGAGAAGTGATATTATGAAATTTAAACAACTTGATAGTGAACAGGTTGCTCCATCTTGGGAAAGAATGAAATCTTTGGTTAAAAATTCCCCTACTCATGGACTCACTGCTTGGATGATTATCCAGACTTTTTATGCAGGTTTGAACTTCTCCTCAAGAAATTTGTTGGATTCAGCTACTGGAGGTACCTTTATGGGCCTCACTTTGGGTGCTGCAACAAGGCTCCTTGATAATATGATGGTTAACTACTCTAAATGGCATGTTGAGAGAGCTCCACATGGTAAGAAGGTAAATTCTGTTGAGGAAACTTCCTCTTTGAGTGAAAAAATTGATGTTATTTTGGCTATGATTGTTAATGGGAAAGCTCCTATAGATCCTAATAGTGTTCCCTTAGCCTCTTTGGTTTCTCAAGAAGAGAAAGTTGATGTGAACTTCATTAGAAACAACAATTTCAACAACAATGCCTATAGGAACAATTTTGGTAGCAACAACAATTATAGGCCTTATCCTCCTAATAATGGCAATTCCTATGGAAGCTTTTACAATAATGCTAGAAGTGCCCCCTATGAACTTGAAGTCATGCTCAAAGACTTTATTAGCAAGCAAACCACTTTCAATAAGACTATAGAGGAAAAGCTTTTAACTGTTGAGAAAAATATTTCCTCTTTGTCTGAATCTCAGTCCTCCCTGATTAATAAAATGGCTGCTAAACCTAAAACTATGGAAAACACCTTTGCTACTGCTCATGCCAGACAAGTTACTATTGATGAAAATGTTAGGCTGTTAGCTCAACTTCATGCTAAGTGGGAAAGGGAAGCTGAAATTGATAGAAACAATAGTGTGTGCACTATCACCACTAAACCACAAGTAGTCCCTATTCCTACTCCTACTATGCCTAAGCCTATTGAGCCTACTACTAGTGATGCTAAGTTTGACTTTGATATTGATGGTTGCAATATTTCTGAAGTGATTATGTTCTTACAAATCTTGCTAGAAGTCTTGATGCTAGTGATATGCATGTTGCCTTTACCAAACACATTACAGATGCTCTTGTTAAGATTAAGGAAGGGAAGCTAAAACACAAAGCTTCTATTCCTAGGAAAGTACAAGATAGTTGGGAACCCATTATTAATATGCAAGTGAATGACTTTGATCTCAAAGCTTCATGTGATCTTGGTTCTAGTGTCTCTATTATGCCTAGGAATATTTATGAAATGCTTGATTTGCCACCTTTGGAAGATTGTTATTTGGATGTCCCACTCAATGATAATGCTAAGAAGAAACTCATGGGGAGTATTAATGATGTTCTCATTATGGTTAATAATGCTTATGTCCCTGTTGATTTCTATGTTTTTGATGTTGAATACAATGCTTCTTGTCCTATTACTTTGGGAAGACCTTTTCTTAGAACAGTTGGTGCCATCATTGATATGAAAGAAGGCACCATTAAATATCATTTTCCATTCAATAAGGTATTGAACACTTCCCTATGAGGAGAGAGAAGTTTCTTTTTGATCCTCCTTTGAAAGCAAGATTTGATGTTAATGCTTCTTCATTTGAAAATACTTGATTCTTCTTGCTTCTTGTGCCTAACTTAAAGGCGTTAAAGGAAAGTAATTGTTGGGAGATAACCCAAGAGTTTCCTTGAGTCTTGGAAGTTATTACTTCAGTAATGACCTCTCCTTATCCTTTTTGTTTGCTTTTTGTCCCAAGAATGACCTCTAATGAGAGGGAAGTAAGATTTCGGGAGTTGCTGTCCCGAAACAGATTTGTGTCCTCCACCAAAAAAAATCGTGAGGAGGCTCTATAACTCGGATTAAGCTCAAAATTTACGAATAAATCCCCCAGTATGTTAGATAACTTTAGGTAGTTAAAAAGTTGTTGATTTGAGCAACATAAGATGTTCGAAAAAATCGGTTTCTACCTGATGGTCTGTTTTGACAGATTTCTGCCATTATTTGCATTTGCTTCTTATTGATTCCTTTTTGAGTTCTCTTTAGGTGAATTGAGCTTTTTAAAGGAGTTACTACAGTAGCTTGTGTTTTTATTGAAAAGTCTTGATGTTCCAAAGCTTTGCTAGGGGTATAATATCTTTTGAATACACTAATGTTGCTAATGAAGATTGTGTGAAGTTTTGTATGAAGGAAAAATTTCAGGTGTAGAGAGAGGATGATGCAATGAGATGTAGAATGGAAAAAAGCTCAAGCTTGGGGATGCCACCATGGTGTCACCCCAAGAAATATCCAAGAGGTACAAGCGTCAAATCTTGGAGATTCCCGAGGCATCCCCTTCTTCATCAATAAAAAGCTCAGGTCTGTCTAGACACTTCGTTTTTATTGTTTCATGCACAGTTGTGTTGTACTTGGAGCGTCTTAGTTTTAGTTTGATTTTCTTAGGTTGTTTAGTTTGCTTGAATAAAGTAGTTTGGACAGGAGTTTGATGCCCAGCACCTTGTGCACCTGCCAATACCCTCAGCTCGCTCGCGCGCGCCCCAGAACATCGGCAACAACTGCGTCTGAGCGCCGTCGATGTCTGCCTCTACTTCGGCGACTTCTCCCGATGAGACCTGACCTCCCCTATACCTCTCGATGATGCTCGTGTACTCTCCTTCGTCTCGCGTTTCTAACGCAGCCCTTGATTTGTCTTAGCCCGCTCTACAAGCTCGCCCCCGACGACGGCCGTGCATGCCCGACGACAAGCACAACTCCGGCGAGCGATTCAGGACGACCCCGTGCGCCCCTCGACCAACGACAACCACCTTGAGCACCGTAGCAACCCCGCGAACCCGGTGAGCCTCTCCCCTTTATCCCTTGCTTCCTATTTTCGCCAGAACATCGCCACCAGAGCGTCGCCGCCGCGCGTTTGTCGCCAACGTCGCTAGTTCCTGGTCGATGTGCTGTGAGCCGTTAGATCTAAAACCTGCATGTAAGATTAGATGAATTAAATAAAGGGATATGCTCGATATGTGCCATGCAATCTCACTTAAATCCTACAGTCTGTATCGATCGATCCAAGAGAAATGGTATTTTCCGATAAATCACTCCATGTGGCCTAGCTTTTGTTTTAAAAATAGATATAGATCTATTAGTGGTTTGATTTTATAAAATTCATAACTTTTGTTCTGCATGGCCAAAACTTACAAATTTTATATCAATGGATTCAGAAAAATGCAAAATTTGCAACCATGCCCTTAGTTTAGTATTTTGCTTCTGGAAAATTAGGTGTTTTTGCAGAAACATTTGTAGGACTATTTTGGATATAAAAATTGTTTTAAAAATGATTTTTGAGTAAATCCTTTTGCAAATAGATTCGTTTTGAACTCTTTGACCCTGAACACTAACATTTGGATTTAAAAATAAATTTAACTAACACAAGGAATTATTCCTTTAAATAAAAGCATTTCTAGTAAAACAAAAATGTTGCTATGATTTAAAAATGATTTTGAGTGAAACCTTTTGCAAATGGATTTGTTTTAAACACTTTGACCATAAACACTAACATTTGTGTTTGAAAACATATTTGGCTAACACTAGAAATTATTCCTTTGAAAAAAGCATTTCTAGCAAAACAAAAAATGATTTAAATGGCCATTTTCACTAACTTGTTTTTAAATGGTTTTGCCACTTTTATAAATGACCATTAGGTGTTTTGAAATGTTTATAACCTTATTATAAAACACTTTTCCAATAAAACAACCTTTTGCATGCTTGCATGCATTTCTTTGTTTTTATTATTTTATGTGATGAATTGTTTGAATGTTAGTTTTGAAATTGTGCCTTGCTTGATTGACTTGTAGTGAACTTTGAAGAGTGTGACATTTGCAAGATCAAGGAGTGTACCTAGACTATCTACTAAAAAGGCAAGTGGTGCTTCATACATTTTGCCCTATTATTTTGACTATGCAGTAGTGATATTTTTTAGTAGGACTTGCATGGATTTTTTCTAAGTATAAGTTATGCCATGGGAAATCCTATATGTTGTCTTAGTAGAATTATCCTAAGTTAGGAAACCTGCCATGTTATCATGCTTATCTTAGATAGTAGAAAACAAGGGTGGATTATTCATGCTATGAAATATTTCTAAGTCTATGACTTGTGTTTTTCTTAATAAAACAACTATGTGAAATGAATCACCTGGGTGAAATGGTATGAGTGGGTTATGTTGAGTGGTTACACAAGGCCCAGGATGGCAACCTTGTGTATCACACTTGTGGAAAGCCACCCAGGAACAAAGAGATTTGAGATGTTAAGTGTTGAGAAGGTTCTAGTGCAGCCACATGGCAATATGTGCTCTGCCTAGATCATATAGGTTACAATAACTTATCCAGATGTACATAAATTGGTAGGGGTGATAGGATAGAACGCGTCCATTTGGTCTAAGGGAAGGCTTCTGAAAGATCTTGTCTCAATGCATGTCGAGTCTTGTGGGGAAAGTGCACCACCTCTCTAGAGTAAAATATAAGTACTTAGCCGTGTCCCCGGCAATGGAAAATTTGAGCATCAAGACATTGAAGCTATGAAGGATCTCCTCATCCCAATTTCTAAGTTAAAAACTTGTGGTTGAACAAGGGTTAAAGGATCCCCAATGTCTATTGGTAGTTCCTTGGGTGTTTTTGACAAATAAAAACTTAGTGTTTTCAACTAATAAGGAAAACTTATTTTGAGCAAAGCAAGGCTCGGCTACACTTAGCCAAATGCATATAGATGTTAGATACCACTATTCTACCATAGTATCACTTGCCAATACAATTCAAATGTATTGACCCTTGTGGCTATAACTTATTATGTTGTAGGTTTGTTTGATGTTAGTGAAGTTTGTTGAGTAGAGATTACAAGTCTACAACCAACATGATTGCCTGTGGCATATGAAGATTAAGGACTCCATGTTATATAGTTATATATCCTGCATTGTAATGAGATAGCCAAATGAGATATGTAAGATGTAATGAATTATTTTATTCCTAGTTATAAGTTGTAATATGACCTTTGATTCTTGATATTATATCTTAAACTGTGGATGCTAGCTATTCGATCCAGGGACTAGCATTGTAAACACAGGGATCTCTACCTTATCAGGTTGGGACCTCTACAGATGGTATCAGATCACTGTGTTGCCTGTAGGATTGTAACCCTAGGATTGGACAAAACTCCTTAGAAAAATAGGAGTTGTATTTGTTCCAAAATTATTTACAAACAATCTTGTAAACTCTTTCCTCAACCTTTTTGTTTTTATTCTACATCTCTTCCTTTTCTAGTCGATGGACAAAAACTTCAACATGAGCAAAGACTTCAACATCACCAATGCCTTCAACTTTAGTTTCACCAAGGACTTCAACTTGGACATCACTAAGGGCTTCAAGTGAGATAGGAATAATACTCAAGACTTGGAGACTAAGGAAACACAACTTAGAAGGAACCATTATCACCTTTGAAGCTTTGTGACCAAGATGCAAGAATTTTTCCAAGGATAACATGATCTTGTTCATACAGAAACAACCAAGAAGAATGGGATGATCTCAAGTGAAACCTATAGTTGGACCACCATACTAGAGTTTAGTTAGATCGATTTATTGATCACACCAACTTATGTGGTGTAGCAAAAATATTTTGTTTCCAAAAATATGCTTGAACCTTGTTGTTTGATTGGAATGCATGTTTGTGATTGCTTGCACTTTGCTTTGTGTGAATTGTTGTGTGTGAGTAGAATTCTTCCTCTAGAAATCTTTTGCCTAATCTAATCCCAATCCAACCCAAACAGATGATTTCTCCAAGAGAATCCAACCTCAAGGATGGTAACAACAACCAAGAGATGCACATGAAAGAACAACTACTAGCAACTCAAGCTAAGTTGAATCAAGTGACAATTCAGTTTTTAGCCAACAACATTGAGTTAGACCCAGCCATGCTAAAGTTCTTGGAAACCCAATCTCAATTATTGCAAAGGATGACCAATCAGATGATCAACATGATAAGCAACCTTTCCTAAGGAGATTGTGACAACAATGATATCAATGATGATATTATAGAAGGAACTCAAGCTTGCAAAATCTGTGGAGACATAGGACACACTTATAAAGAGCATAAGGATCAATGCCCTAATTGTGAAGAGAAACATCCAACTAAACAATGCCCCACATCTCAAGTTTCTTGTTTCCTATGTGAAGGAAATGGTCATGTCCCTATCCAATGCCCCATATATCCTATATTTCAACAAATGAAACAATATGGAATGCATCAAATGTTTAGAAACCTCCATAAAGGAACAACGTCCACCAAGAATTATGGAGACAAAGTTAAATCTCAGTATGCACCTCCATACATTGTGACCCACCATGGTGGAAAAAAGAGTAAACATGGATGTTATCCTAGGAATCGTTCTAAGAACCGAGGAAGTTTTCCCACATTTGTGGTAAGATATGAAGAGCATGAACTAAGAGCCCTCCTAGCTTTGGAGAAACCCAAGAAAAAGAAGAAATGCCCCAACCCCAGCAAGAAAGACATTATCCAGGAGAAATGTCACAATTGCAAAGAGAAGGGACACTATGCTAATGAATGCCCAGAAAAGAAGAAAGGCCAGGAAAAAAACAAGAGATAGTGATACCAAAGATGAAAGAGGATATTAGCCAAGTGATGTGCAACAAATGCAAAGATCTAGGCCATTATGCATCACATTGTCCAGAAAACAAGGAAGACAAGACAAGCAAACCTAATGAGAGACATCAACACTGTCACATGTTTTAAGTGTGGAAACAAAGGACACTATGCAAACAACTTTCCAGAGAAGATACACCAAGATACCAAGTAAGCCAAGATGTAATCTAGTCAAAAATCTTTTAAGGGTGGTAGAACCCTAGTTGTCTTGAAGCCAACTTTTAACCTCTAGCCTTCCTGAATCTCGAGATGAGATTCCTTTTAAGGGTGGTAGTCTGTCACATCCCAAAATTTTCCAAATTTTGAAAGGTGAAAAGTAAATAAACAAAAGAAACAATTGTTGAAATTTAGGGTGAAAAGAAACTTTTTGCTTCTAAATAGAAACATAAAAACCCCACTTGAACAAGATTTGAATAAGGAAACAACAAAAAAATATTTCAAAGGTCAATTTCATTCATGCATGGAAAGAATCTTGAATTTAAACACTTGGAAAAGTTAAACCAAAATCCCAAATCTTAATGGAAGAAAATAATTTCCAAGATCTCCCCAAGACTATGGCTTTTATCCATATACAAATTCAGCAACAAAAATTTATAAATGATAAAAAAGGATAAACAAAAATATTATAAAACCATAGAAATTGGTTTCATTCAATTTGGAGCCATGGATAAAAACTTATGAATTTAACAAGATAAAAGGAAACAATTTTCCAAGGTTAATAAAGCTCCTAATAAAAAACATACCAAATTGTGAGCAAAGTAATCCTAAAAGAATTTAAAAAGATAAACAAATATTAAATAAAACTGTACAAATTGGAATCACCAATTTTGGATCTATAAATAAAAAGGTATGTATTTTATAAGATAAAGAAAGAAATAGATAAATAAAGAATATTTAAAAGACAAATTAAATCTTGGCCAAATCCATAAGAAAATGGAATAAATATAATACAAATAAAAATAAAGGAATAAAGACCAATTAAATAAAATCTACATGGGCTTTAACCATATTCAATTTTATTTGAATAAAGACAAAATTACTAATATAAATGATTAATTAAATCATGAGAAAAATAATTGAAATTGCCAAAGTGAATTAAAAGTTATCTAATTAACTTAAAATAATAAAAGATTAATTAAATACAATTATATGGTTTGGAACCATATTCAAATTATTTAAATAAAGACAAAAGACCTAATTTAAATGAATTATTAAACCATAAGAGAATATTTGAATTATTCTAAAATGGACTTTCAGACACATTAATAAATAGATAAAACCTCCTGAAAAGGTTTAGAAATGGTTTGATAAAAAACTGAATTCAAATTGAGTTTGAAATAATTTGAATAAAATGAAAACATGAAATAGAAATGGAAAAAGAAAAAGAAACAGACAATAAAAAAATAAAAACAGACCCAACCCAATAGCCTGGCCCAACTAAAGCCCACCCGGGAAATCTCTCTCTTCCCCAGATCTTTTCTCACCCGCGCCCGTACCCCCTCATCTCACTGACCCTATGGACCCACGCCACATCCACATCCTCGTCATCATCTTGCTCACCCGCGTGACCCGTCCCCCCTCACTTCGCTGTTTCTGCCGTTGATTGCTCGCGTAAATTCGCGTTAATGCCGCCAGTAAATCCTCCAGTGACCACGCCCTACTAAACGCCTCCCTCTCCTCTCTCTTTCCCCTCACTCTCCACCTCCTTTCCGCCACCAGGCTGCCTCAATTGCTCGTCCAAACCCCCTCTCTCCGACGAGCTCAAGCTCGAATTCCGGCGAACACAGCCACCCTCACTGCCCCGGGCTCACATGAGTTTGATCCCCAGCACCTTGCGCACCTGCCAGTACCCTCATCTCGCTCGTGCGGGCCCTAGAACATCGGCAACAACTATGTCTGAGCGTCATCGCTGTCTGCCTCGACTCCGGCGACTTCTCTCGGTGATATCTGACCTCCCCTCTCCCTCTTGATGATGATCGTGTAATCGCCTTTGTCTCGTGCATCTAACGCAGCCCTTGTTTTTCCTTAGCCTGCTCTGCAAGCTCACCCCTGATGACGGCCGTGCAAGCTCGACGACAAGCACAGCTCCGACGAGCGATTCAAGACGACCCTGTGCGCCCCTCGACCAACGGTGACCACCTTGAGCACCGCAGCAAACCCGCGAACCCAGTGAGCCTCTCCCCTTTCTCCCTTGCTTCCTGTTTTCGCCAGAACGTCACCACCAGAGCGTCGCTACCACGCGTTCTTTGCCAGCGCCACCAGTTCATGGTCGATGTGCTGCGAGCCGTTAAATCTAAATCTTGCGTGTAAGATTAGATGACTTAAACGAAGGGGTATGCTCGATCTATGCCGTGAAATATCACTTAAATACTACGGTTTGTATCGATCGATCCAAGCAAAACGGTATCGTCCAATAAATCACTCCACATGGCCCAACTTTTGTTTTAAAAATAGAAATAGATCTATTAGTGGTTTGATTTTATAAAATTCATAACTTTTGTTCCGCTTGGCCAAAAATTAAAAATTTATTCAGCAAAATGCAAACTTTGTAACCGTGCCCTTAGTTGAGTATTTTGTTGCTGGAAAATTAGATGTTTTTGCAGAAACATTTGTAGGACTATTTTGGATATAAAAATTGTTTTAAAAATGATTTTTGAGTAAATCCTTTTGCAAATAGATTTGTTTTGAACTCTCTGGCCCTAAACACTAACATTTGGATTTAAAAATAAATTTAACTAACACAAGGAATTATTCCTTTAAATAAAAGCATTTCTATTAAAACAAAAATGTTGTTATGAATTAAAAATGATTTTTGAGTGAAACCTTTTCTAGATGGATTTGTTTCAAACACTTTGACCATAAACACTAACGTTTTTATTTAAAAACATATTTGGCTAACACTAGAATTTATTCCATTGAATAAAAGCATTTCTAGCAAAACAAAAATGATTTAAATAGCCATTTTCACTAACTTGTTTTTAAATGGTTTTGCCACTTTTATAAATGACCATTAGGTGTTTTGAAATGTTTATAACCTTATTAGAAAACACTTTTCCAATAAAACAACCTTTTGCATGCTTGCATGCATTTCTTTGTTTTTATTATTTTATGTGATGAATTGTTTAAATGTTAGTTTTGAAATTGTGCTTTGCTTGATTGACTTGTATTGAACTTTGAAGAGTGTGTCATTTGCAAGATCAAGGAGTGTACCTAGACTATCTACTAAAAAGGCAAGTGGTGCTTCATACGTTTTGTCCTAGACTTCCAAGCATATTAAGCGTCGGTTTCACTCCATCCGCGCGCATGTCAAGGATGGAGATATAAAGATTTGTAAAGTACACACGGATCTCAATGTAGCAGATCCATTGACTAAAACTCTTCGTAGAGCAAAACATGATCAACATCAGAACTCCATGGGTGTTAGATTCATCACTATGTAACTCGATTATTGTCTCTAGTGCAAGTGGGAGACTGAAGGGAATATGACCTGAGAGGCAATAATAAAGTGGTTATTATGTATATTCCAAGTATATGATAGATGTTTATTTTGCATTCTATAATTGTATTAAAACGGAAACGTTAATACATGTGTGTTTAATAAACAAACAGAAAGTTTCTAGTTATGCCTCTCTCCTAAACTAGCTCGTTGATTAACAAGATGATCAAGATTTCCTGATCATAGACACTGGATGTTGTTAATAACGAGGTCACAACATTAGTGTAATGATGTGATGAACATTCATCCTAAGTATAACATTACAATCAAAGTCATTGAGTTTATATTGCTATAACACCATACGAAGTGATCCTCATCCTTAGACGATGAGATCATGTCAATCACTAACACTGGAAGAGTATCTTGATAACATCAAACATCACATCATAAGAGGGTGATTATAAATATGGGTTCAGTACTACAAAATGATTAATATACTAACATAAAAGGTTCTCGCGATCACAAGAAAGTCATCGCTGAATGTGTGGGAGTCGGTATGGATCTCCATGTCCCGCTTCTGATTATTGATCCGAGAGGGGTCTCGATAATGTCTGCATTATTCGCGAACCGTAGGTGACACATTTAAGAGACACCGACATCCATTTGGAGCAAAAGTTTCATTCCGTAAAGAATAACAAGCGCAAGAATTTATTTCACTAGATACCGAAACAGGTTATCAGGTGAAATTACAGAAAGTGTTTTTGCATGTGAAATGAAATACTAGAAAGGGGTTATATGTGAATGTTTCTCATTAATGTAATTGAAAAAATTCTGAATAAATAAAAGGAGTTTTATTTAATGAGAGTTTGCATTAAATTTGGTGGAAATTTGAGTGGGTTTTTGAGTGGAGGGAATTGAAAGACATTTGTGTGAGTGGAGTGTCCACCCACATGAATGAAGGAGGGGAGGGGGAAGCCCCAAGGCCGGCGGCCACCCCCTTGGGTGCCCCCCTCCTCCTATAAAAGAGCCCCCTCTCCTCTCTCTCTCACTCACACCTCCTTGTGAAGCATCTCTCTCCTCCTCTAGTATTTATCCCCCATGGTCTCGGACTAGCGAGATACATGTTCCTGATTCTGCTGCATCACTGGAGCAAGGAGGCGGAGGTTGCTCGGTACCTCGGACATGTGTGCGAGCATGGATGCGCTGCTGATTTGCGGCGCTAGGACTTCCTCTCGATCTTGTGATCGGCAAGAGATCGTTTACATCAACCATGAGTTCAAACTTGTTAAGCTTTGTCTGTCTTCAAGGGTATGTTCTCTACGGATATACATCCGCCCGTTGCTTGTATCTATTATATAGATCTTGGTACATAGTTGTTCCCATCATAGGAATTTTTTTCTATGCTGCGAACCCTACACAAATATTGGAAGACATGCTTAGGGCTTGTGCATTAGATTTTGGAGGTTCGTGGGAAGATCATCTACCATTGCCAGAATTTTCTTACAACAACAACTATCAAAGTAGTCTGAAGGCACCTCCATATCAAGTACTCTATGGAAGAAATTGTAGATCACCAATATGTTGGTATGAGCCTAGTAGTAGCAAAGAATTTGCACCAGACTATATTAAGGAAAAGCAAGATATCATCGATGTAATCAAGGATAGATTGAAAATAGCTCAAAGTAGACAGAAAAGTTATGCTGACCTAAGTCGAAGATCATGGCGTACTGAAGTAGGATATATGGTATATCTCAAAGTAAGCCCAATGAAAGGAGTTCAGAGATTCAGAGTTAAAGGAAAATTGAGTCCCAGATATATAGGACCATTCAAATTACTGAGTCGGAACAGGACTATAGCTTATGCTTTAGAGTTACCACCAAGATTGGCTCATGCTCACAATGTTTTCCATGTGTCACAACTCCGGAAATGTCTTAAGGTTCCTGATGATGCAGTTACACATCAATAAGTGGAATTACAAGAAGATTTGACATACATTAGGAAACCCTGTAAAATTCTGGAAGAGAACTGGAAAATGTTGAGAAACAGGGCAATCATGTCCTACAAAGTAGAGTGGGAGCATCACCCCGAGAGAGAATCCACCTGGGAGAAAGAGGATGACTTAAGAAAAGCCTATCCAGAACTATTCAGGTACACTTCAGCAAACTTCGGGACGAAGTTTAATTTAAGGGGGAAGTCCGTAACATCCCAGCATTTAGGAACCAACAAAGGGTAGATTTAGGAATTTGTGCATATGCATGCATTCATCTGTAAATGCGGGTAATTTTTCACCAAACTAAAAACCTAAAGTGATCAGAGTTTCTTTCACTCTCTGTGTGTAGGGATAGCTATTGGGAGTGATCGTTATAAATCCTGACATGATCTTTTTGAATAAGTGTGTTTTGGAGGGAAGAATTTGAATTCAAAATTTGAATTGAATTTATATTTAAAGAATAAGAATTGTTATTAAGAAATGAATTATAAACTAATTAAGTAATCTCATTTGATATAATGTTTAGAGATAATAAATAAAATGGAATTCAAGATAAAATAATTCAAATAGAAAATGAACCTTTAATTCTTATCTTTATTCCATATACATTCTTCTTTTACAATAATGAACTCATGAAGGGTTCAGTACAACAGAGGAATTACAACAAATGAAATTTCAATAATGAATTATTACAAGAATCTTACAAAAAGAATAAATAGGATATTACAAAATCTTTACAAATGAATTAATAAAAAAATTAAAATCTATCTATCTGATCCTATACTAGAATCTTGAATATCCAAATCTTGTACCTGCAAACAAAATACAAAATCAAACAAAAAGGAAAATAAGGTTAGTGGTTAAAATCCTCTTAGTAGAGAGCAGTCAGGTGCACTGCTCATGATTCATCATTGAGTATTGTTATACAAAGGGGCAAGTTTCACCAAAATGAAAGAATCAATTCTTTCATAAACCAATAAGCCACAACAGAACTCTCAACAGCAACTAAAAGGACTAGTTTCACTAGGAGAGTAAAAGGTTAAAAGATCAAAAGGTAAAGACATATCATTGATCTGATCCAAATGGTGTACCAAACACACAGGTAGCACACTCAGCTAAATGCATGGTGAGAGCTGTCAACACAGCAGCAGCAACCACACAAGCAAAATGAGTAGCACAACCGTGGAACAACTTGCAGCAGCTCATTCTCTTCATCTCAAACAACACACCGGGAGCACACCAAGCCTGTCAAAGCCTAGCCAAATAACCAGCCAAACCACACACAAGATCAACCTAGTATCACCAGATGGTGACATAAGGAGGGGTGGAATAGGTAGACAGCAAGGTCAAGTTGCAGGAGCTAGGAGGTGAAGGATAGATCAAGACCAAGCTTCCAGGAGCCAAAAGTAGTAGGAGCAGCACCATGAGGAGAAGCATCAGATCAACCAGCAACCACAACAATAACCAACTGTTGTGGTGAGTACTATAAAACCCTCACATGATCTGTCTATCTTATCTAATAGAGATTCATGTGTCGTTTTATATTTAACTTCTCAATAATCACCCAAGTGGGGTGAATCTATCATAGAGGATTTTGGAATATAAAAGCTATAAGAAAATTCTACCAAATCAACCAGGATCTCAGACCAGCATCATAGATCCTGGAGGTGACAAACAATTTATATATTCACACATATTTTAATATAGCTTATAAATTCTAGGCACGTATCCTAATGGAGTAGCACCTCAGATTTCATAAACTCTATGAATCAGTATAAAGATATGAGCAAACCAACCATCTTAACCAATTAGGATCCATGATCCAGTAACCACAATGATACTTAAACATTTCTGTTAGGGACAACAATATAGGAAATTAGTTCCTATGCCTCAGACCAACATCACAGGCATAATAGTTAAGTAGAAGATTTCCATTTAACTTGACTTAAGCCAATCATAATCTCAACAAAATCAAGTCAATTGTAGAAACCAACAACTTGTGTGCCATAGTTAAATGGTGTCACAAGAACAGGTTCTATCAACCAAGTAAAACCATTATTAAGATACCACAAAGAAAGTGGCAAGACATTGTATATCATTTTTCTAAGACTACACTCAGAAATCATCATCAAACTTATTTATGCATTCATAGAGTATCATTAAAATCAAATGATTAAACGCAGTATGTTTATGGCCATACAAGCCAACATCTACTGATGCAGTGAGTAATCACTAACAATGCTACTATCAGTACTAGTGTGTACTGACAGTAGATGAACACACCAATCATCAACACAACCAGTCAGGTTTCACAGTAATACCATAATCTTAACCAAGCTCAACTACCAATTGGAGGCAACACTATAGAACCACTAGCATCAGATAATCAAATCAAGGCAGTAAGCACTGGGGTGCAATTGATCACAATCCTCACTAGGTACCACTACCAGTCCAATTCATCATTTTACAATTAAATAGAGGTTTGAAACCTAGAACCAGGGAAGAACCCTAGAACAGGCATGAACCCTAATCAGAGATACAAGGCAGAGTCACACAACCTAACTCAAGATGGACAGAGGACAAACAACCATAAGGGGGAAACCAAATCAACTCACCGTAGGTCCTCGCTGTAATTTAGAAGAGGAAGTAGAGAGGCCGACAAACACATGACGGCACGGGGAGCCCCCAAGGGGCGCTGCAACCCGCACCAAGACAAGGCGGCGGCCACAGCAACGTCTGAACACGAGCAGCACCATCACCGCAACCAAAACACCACTGGGGGCAGCAGCAAAGGCATCACCGGCACCACCCCAAACCCTAGGGTTCGGGACGGGGCTATCTTGGCCACAGGAGAGCTCCAGGTCCAAATCGAATTGGACCAGATGATGGAGCGTGGTTGACATCTACACCATGCATCACGACGGTGGCCAGAGAGGACCACGGCGGCAGCAATCGCATAATGGCGGTGTCAGCGACCACAGGGTTGACGAAGAGAAGGGGTGAGGTCGAGAGAAGGTAAGGCAGAGGATTGGGCCGATAGGGCTAGTACCCCTTCGGGGAGACCCTTTGACTATGCCAATTGGGCCACGATGGGCCCAAAAAGCCTAATAAGTTGGCCCAAAACCCTAAAAGGAACTTTAATAATTAAGTAAAAGACCAAAATACCCATAGAACTCAATAAATTCTAGAAAATAAAATAGAAGTCTCAAAAATACAAATAATATATTTTTAGATTCATAATAAACCAACCTATTTAATTAAATTAAGAAACCAATTTTAATAAATGAATTTTTGGTTAAGGATTTTATAATATATACATTCCTTATGGAATTTTACAAAATTCAAGAAAATAGATAAAAATCAATAAAAATAACTTTTATTATATTTTGTTATTATAGTATTTTAAGAAAATAGTAAATAAATATTTAGAGTTACCAAAATAAATTCGCTTTTATTTTAATTCTAATTCTTAAAAAGAATTATTAAATAAATAAATATAAGAGTTTATATTAAATAAAAAATTAGTCTTTAACTCTATTTAAAATATTTATTACATTATAAAATAGTGGAAATAATATTTATCAAATATTTATATTATATTTTAAAAATGAAGTTCTTAAGTTCCTAAAGATATTCCAGGAAACTAAATACTGTGTAAAACACATAAAGAAAGTAAATCACAAGTAATGCATTACATTACTATGCATGTTCATTTTTGCTTCTTTCAATATTTTCCTTACCGGGCAATAATGATGTTTTGTAGACAAAGAAGCTCAAGGTCCAGGCAAGCATCTGAATCCACTACCTTAGAATCACAAGGCAAGTTCATCGCTTGCTCATGTCCTTTGAAGAGTCTTTACCAAAGTATTTATAAATTGTGTGTTATCATCTATGTTTCAAGGAAAGAAAATATTATTTTCTCAAATAAATAAATTGTTGATATCATCCTAAGTGATGATGTAGTGGAGCAATAGAACTTAGGTTTCTATTGGCAACAATGATAATCACCTAGGAATTTAACAACCCATGACATCAGTGATTCTAGCGCCGTATATAACGTGTTAACCATGAGATTTGGAATGGGACGGAGAAGTCAGCTGCATCCTTTTCCTTTCGTATGGAGGCAAGACGACCTTAACGTGACGTTGTGATTCCTTGTGCGGATCCAACATATTTTGGTGTATAGATTATCTATGAGTGGTTGTCGGAGGTATAGCCGGACCTACATGGTAGCTTGTGTTTTTAGTGAAAATCCTTGATGTTCCAAAGCTTTGCCAGTGGTCTAATATCTTTTGAATACACTAATGTTGCTAATGAAGATTGTGTGAAGTTTTGTATGAAGGAAATTTTTCAGGTGTAAAGGGAGAATTATGCAATGAGTTGAAGAATGGACAAAATCTCAAGCTTGGGGATTCCACCATGGTGTCACCCCAAGAAATATCCAAGAGGTACAAGCGTCAAAGCTTGGGTATGCCCAAGGCATCCCCTTCTTCATCAATAAAAGATCAGGTCTGTCTAGACACTTCGTTTTTATTGTTTCATGCACAATTGTGTTGTTCTTGGAGCGTCTTAGTTTTAGTTTGATTTGCTTAGTTTGTTTGGTTTGCTAGAGTAGTTTCGACCCCTGCTCTCGCTGTGTTGTTTTGCAAATAAGTTTGCTTGGTGTTTGGAAAGGAGTAGTAAGTTCTTGCTTGAAGTGCAAGAGGAGCTTGCATTGACTGTGACTTAGACTTTAGCATGACATGCTAGGTGTTTTTTAGCATTATGCTTAGTGATTATTGTTGTAGCATGTCTTGTTCCAAATAATTGGGATTTCTTAGTGTGCCTTGAAGAAATTATGCGTTGTTTTAGCATGCAAAAGCATAGTATTGTGGTTTTCTCCTTTGACGCTTTGCTTGGGTTGACTTGCACATGCTCACACCATGTTATGACTATAAAAAGTCACCATTAGCCTCTATGAACATTTAGTCCTTGACTTGTAGTACCACTCTGTGCTTTGATTAGTATGCTTTGTTGCACTGCATGATTTTGGCCATTATTGCTCTCTTAGTTGGTTGCTCCCAGTCTTTTGCTAGCCTCCACTTGTATGAGTAAGCTCTACTCATGCCTCCAACTCCCAACAAACCAAGTTATTCCAAAGTGTCCACTATAAACTCCTATGCATGGTGTGTTACACCATTCCAAGTATATTCTTGTTTTTAGCTATCTTCCAATTAAAAACTATTTTGTTATGTGAAAACTTAGTGATTAAAGCCCTCACGAACTTGGTGGCACACTTTATTCTTTGCCCCTAATAAACTTGAACCATTGTGACAACTTTGTTTTATATGTTGCACTTATAAGTTGGAATTAGCAGAACTATGCTGTCACGGGGAACGTTTTCAACATTGCACTTGTACTTTGTTGTACTTAGTTGATATCATGTTCTTTTGTCTATGGATGTCACCGATGTGAAATAAAGAGGGAACTTGTAAGTCCATGGAGTTTGTATCATGTGTTAGAGAAACGCCTGGGCCGCTAGCCTAAGCCATACCTAATCATGGTGGAAACTTGCAGCATCACCATAATGAACTAAGTATGAAGCATCCTCAATAAAAAGCTATGCATATGGTAAATAAAAAGATTGCTGAGATGCTCATTGTCTACTTGCCTTGTCATTTTGGTTATGGGAAAGCTCCTGTACCATGTGCAAGGGGTACCCCGTTGGAGGTTCTCAATGATATGCAAATAATTACAGTGACAAGAACTTACCTGGACCCAAAGTTGAGTATGCATGAGGTGTGGCCCTCGTATTCAAGGGACTTGAGATTGTCAACTTATACTTAGTCAAGCATATACTCCAGCTTTGCCACTTTAACCTTAATCACTTCAAGATGCTTATGATAGGGGCAATGAGGGCTGAAAGTTAACTAGTACCATAATTTTTGGAAGCTATTTTTGAAACTTGTAATCCCTACTTCGTTTACAAAAAAGGCCTTTCTTCCACCACTATTGAGTCTCCACCTTCTACCTTTAGGCACCATTAAGAGAGCATAGTTATCATTATGTGTGCAGTGTTCCAAAGCTTATTAATTGATGCATATTGTGATATTACTTGTTTGTGACACCCTCAGGATTAGGGCTAGACAAATCCCAGACCTTTGTCTGATATAAGCCTAACCTAAATCTCGAAAGCGTACAGAGGAAGAATTGATAACACAACAGTGACCCTACGACACAAAAGTTATTACAGCAAGCTCATAACTGAGCGAAGAACCAAAATATTACAAGCAGAGGTCACTGACCACAAACATCAAACAACGGAAGGCAAATTATGCTATTAAGTATAGAAAACTTAACAAATGGCCTAAGAAGCCTGAAGCATAACGATGACGTCCAATCCATTGATCCTAGACTGCCTACTGGGAACTCCAAACTACTCTTCGATGTCGATGCCGTAAAGAACTCATATTCTGTGGTAACACTTACTCTGCTGCAAAAGTATCAACGAAGCAAGGGTGAGTACAGGGTGTACTCCGCAAGACTTATGGATTTTGGAGTTATTTTGCATAAAACCATCTTTGTTTGTAAAACAAGAGGGAGATGAATCTCGACTAATCAGAATATTTTAATAGGGGAGAAGAGAGCGACATCTCTAGCTTTTATCATCTTTTGATATCCACTGAATCATCATTAACTGAATCTATCTAGGATCACCCCCTCGTACCCGTGATGAAGCATCCTTAAGCACACATTACTTAACTTACCAAGTTCTACGATTAGGTTCAAGTTCTCTATGATCTTCATGTCCGTTCCCAAGTCGTCCATAACCACGGACGCGGCTTTTCGAAAAGATTAATAACCATGCAGGGGTGTACAACTTTACCCACACGTACCAACCGATTCTTAATGCCAGATCATTAGCCCTCTTCCTTGGAAGGCCGGTAGAGAGTGGTTGACCACGACCTTTACCTTGCTTTCGCCGAGACCATGATTCACACACTAGGGAGATGCCGCCGTAACGAGTCGAGTCCCGAATCTGGTCCCTAATGATGTGCGCAGGGTTCAATATTATGGATGCCGGTCATCTCTTGTTCCCGGCCACGCTTACCTACCTGTTATGAATGCACCTCCATTCAAGAACATCCAAGATGTGTATGTCAAATGGAAAGCCCGAACTATGTGACTCATGGAATCTAATCAGCAAGTTAGTTGGTCGAGGGGGTTTCCAGGCCCCCGTGGGGTTGTACGCTCGTCTTGGTTCAAGAGGCAAGAACATCGGGTCCTAAGGGTGGCAAGTATGGGACTGCAAAAACCACTGCCCACTCTGGCCTCCCATACAAGCCTTAGCATGTTTAACTTTCGTCTCTGATCACCACGTCATCTTGTCACACTAGGTTCATTCGCAGCTCTGATTCATCAACCGGATGGACCAGTGGTAACAAATAAGCATGGCTAAGCTCAACATATATAATAGCTCTAGCAACGCTTCACAAGCTCAAACCCTAGTTATGCTAGGAGCAGTGGATCAGGGAATTTAGGCTAAAAGGGAACATGCGTCAGATAGGATTACTATATCTATCAATAAAAGACTTTAGAATCGTATGCACATGGCAAGAATGAAATACTTTGAAAGCATAGGATTCATATGTATGTGTGGGGCTTCACTTGCCTTTGCCTGTTGATATCCATAAAGCGGAGCTTCGGACACCTGGTACTTGACTTCGTTATAGTTGGCCAATTATTGGTCTTCGAGCTTTGATGGTGTTGATCTCTATCTTCAATCTCGATCTCGATTCCCATATCGCATTCTACCAGAGAAGAACCAAACACTAGAAAGAAAGGGAACAATCAACACATGGCATCGATGCAATGCTCAATCGAGGATGATGATGATATGACAAGTTAAATTGCATCGAAATTGAAACCCTAAACATGCTTGGTCATTTTAAACGGAGTCCGAGGGGTCCAAACCCTAATTCCAGAAAACCTCGGAGGCATATGAGAGGGGTTATGTTGTTGTTCTAAGTATACTTATTATGAAAGTTGATTAACAATGCATGATTATAATGCTATTGGATAGATCTCATTTTTCTGAACATTTTGATATATTATTTGTATTTTTCTGATTTAAAATGAATTAGTTATGGATTTATTAATTTTTAATTCATTTCAAATCATTTTTAGAATATTATAAAATAATTTGCATTTTGGAATTACTTTAATAATTTTATTAAACAGAAAACATTTCTGAAATATTTATTTGACTTACAACAGGGGCCCACATGTCAGAGATTCCTTAATTACTGAAATTATTAAAGAAAAAAAGCTTAATGATGTCATGCTAACATCATCCATGGATTTTCTCTCAGATCAAAGATGGAACCGGCGATTGAGCGCGCGTGAGAGACTGTGGTCGGGGGCATTGGGTAGAGAGCGTCGAGGGGAGTTGAATGGTGGTGGTGCCGCCCTCAAATGGTCGTCGGAGCTTGGCCGGCGATGACGAACAGCGGCGATGCTCATAGGTGTTCGTGGGGAAGAAGAACCAGAGCGAGAGGGGGCAAGGGAGAGAGTCCACGAGGACCAGCAGCTCCCTAGGAGCGCGGTGGAGGGGTCAGAGAGTCTCGGGGAGGCCGGATGGCGATGAATTGAAGCATCGACTGTGGCGTCCAGAGATGGAGACAAGCTCGATTCCGGCGACGTGAAGCCATCACAGCTTACGTGCTTCTTAGAGGAAGACTAGGGCGACGAGGTGGATATCCTAAGGCCTTCATCTAGGTGAGGGGAGATCGAGAACGACGGGGCTCGTCGACGGCCATAGTTAGGGTTTCAGGCTGAAGGGGGAAATCGCAAGAGGGGGCGACAGAAGATAAGATTGGTACTGGGAGAGAGAGGGGAACACGGACGATCTTATCGTGCTGCCCAGGGGCGGTGGTGAGCATGACAACACAGCCGGCATCAGGCGGCGGAGGCACTGCCAGGCAGCAGCTCTCCTGTCACGACGAAGAAGACAACATGAAGGGGTACGCGGGCCTGGGCTAAGGTGGGCTGCTGCTGGGCCACTACGACATGCCTGGGCGGCAGGGAGAAAATAGAGAGAGTTGGGCTCTACCCAGAGAGAGAGGGAGACATTTTTTCTTTCTAAAACCATTTTTCTTTTTATGTTTTTATCTTTCTCTTTTTATACTCATTTTGTAATCTGTTTTGTATAATTTCAAATTACCAGAACTTTTGTAAATATTTAAAATACCATGGAGACCCTTTATAACCATTTGGGTTCCAAACATTTTGTTATTTAAAAATATTCAAAAGCCATTTGAATGCATTTGAGAGGAAGAGGAAAATTAGGGTTAGGGTTTTGTGATAATTTTCTTTCATACATTTTAAATGATGATGCTCATGAATGCACAATCAAACCCTAATTACCATTTAATAAAGCTAGGGTTGTTACATTGTTATTGTGCTACTTGTTTCTAGTCACCCTTGTGAACTTTGAAGGTGTCCTATGCATCTATTTGCTACTCAATGAGGGGGACAAGCTGATTGCCACTATGCTATGTTTTCTGTATGTGAAACAAATAAACGTTTTTGAATGCATGTTATTCATGATCTTTGTTTGTAGCTTGTCATGTTGCATGCATAGTTACTATGTACTATTGTTAGAACTCCATCTTTCATGCACATGTTTAGAGTTCTTTGATCCCAGCTTTTAATGCTTGCAAATGGTTGGATCTTTATTTTGAGGGTGCATGTCACCTCAAAATTTATTCTGTTTATCACTTACCTGCTCGAGGACGAGCAAGAGTTAAGCTTGGGGATGCTGATACGTTGGAAACGTATCTATAATTTTTGATGCTCCATGCTTGTTTAGTATCTACTTTGCTTTACTTGTCCACACTTTGAGGTGCTTTTTACATGTTTTCTGGTACTAACCTATTAATAAGTTGCAACAGTGCCAGATGCCTGTTTTCTGCTGTTTTTGGTTTCAGAAAAGTTAGTAAATAAATATTCTCGGAATTGGACGGGACAAACGTCAAAGTCAGTTACTTTCCGCGGGGAACAAGAAGCCCAGAGGAGAGCCAGAGGGGCCCAGAGGGCAGACCACCCCCAGTGGGTGGGCCCGCCTGCCACAGCTAGGGTTTGGCTACCCTGGCCGCTGTCTCGGTCTCCCCATTCGCCTATAAGAACCCTCTATGCAGAAATCCTAAGAACACGATCAAATCTCCACGAAACCGTCTATAGCCACCGCCACCATCGTCCCTAGATCGGGGGGATCTGAAGTTCTTCCTGGCACCCTGTCGGAGGGGAGATCATCTCGGAGGCCTTCTCTCCAGTATGATGCGTGAGTAGTTCCACCTGGGACTATGGGTCCATGTAGTAGCTAGATGGTTGTGTCTCCTCCTTTGTGCTTTCATGTATAGATCTTGTGAGCTCCGTTCATGATCAAGATCTAATCTACTTGTAATCATGCATGATGTGTTTGCGGGGATCCGATGGATATTGAGATTATTATGTTGGTTTGATTAATGGTTTTGTCTTTATGATTGTATCATGTCTGTGTTGTTTGTGATCTTGCATGCTCTCTGTTGTTAGTAGATATCTTGGCCAAGTAGTTGCTAGTGACTCCAAGAGGGGTATTTATGCTCGATAGTGGGTTCATGCCTCTAGTTTCCAAGGGAAGTGACAGAAATCTCTTCGGTTCTAGATGTGTGTTGCCACTAGGGAGAAAACAACGGTCTCTTGTTCATGGGACTGTTTACCTTACACACTTTGCTTAAAGAAGGTGTTTGTTGCTTGCAACTTAATACTGGAGGGGGTTTGGATGATAACCTGAAGGTGGACTTCTAGTCATAGATGGAGTTGGATGGCGGTCTATGTATCTTGTTGTGTTGCCCAATCAAATCTCATAGGATCTTTCCGAATAGTAATTGCATTGTTATGCCTTGCTCAGTTCCTGTCAATTGCACTGCTGTAATTTGTTTACCCTTCATGCCATATTGTTTATCTAAGGAGAGCACCTCTAGTGAACTATGGACCCCGGTCCACTCTTTACCATTGATACATCTTCCACTGTTACTTGTTTACTTGCTACAAACCATTACCTTCCACACCATACGTTTAATCCTTTGTTACAGCAAACCGGTGAGCTTGACAACCTCACTGATTCGTTGGGGCAAAGTCTTGAGTTTGTGTTGTGCACTTGCAACACTTGTGTGACGTTTCCTTCCTCCTACCGGTTCGATAACCTCGGTTTCTTACTGAGGGAAAACTTGTTGCTGTGCTGCTTCACACCTTGCTTTTGGGGTTTCCCGACGAAGCGCTCCCATTTGGACTAGCGCTGCATCAAGGATCACATCTATTCATGGATAATGATTTGGTCCGGTGCTCTTTTAAAAGGAGCACCTTAATTGCCAGTAGTTCCCTAGAGGCTCCGCTGCCACGAGCTGGCAGGACAAAAGATGTTGTGCAAGTTCTCATTGCGAGCACGCATGACTGTATATGGAGTATATGCCTAGGATTGTTTAGTACTTGGATGCCTATTCTTATTTATATGCAATGCCCTAGATCTTGAAGTTACATGTTTAGACTCATCCATGCAATGCCCGTTCATCCATCCTTATGCCTACCGCACTCGAATCCCACTGTTTACTGCTACTGTTACTATTGCTCTTGTTCTACTATTGTTGTTGCTACTACCAAACTGTTGCTACTGATAAACTTCTGTGAGCAAGAACTATTTCCAGGTGCAGCTGAATTGACAACTCAGTTGTTAAGGCTTGCAAGTATTCTTTGGCTCCCCTTGTGTCGAATCAATAAATTGGGTAATACTACCCACGAAGACTGTTGCGATCCCCTATACTTGTGGGTCATCAATGCTATGCTAGAGATAGCTCTGATTCAACCAAGTGCGTCACCATGGAGATCACATGTCTTATTCGTGGATAAGAAAGATGGAGGTAACCATTTGTGTACGTATTATAGGAAGCTGAATGATGTCACCATTAAGAATAAGTATCCACTGGCAAATATAGAAGATCTGTTTGATCAGTTAACCGATGCCAAAGTGTTTTCTAAGATTGATCTTAGACCTTGTTACCATCAACTCAAGATTCGCGCAGAAGATATTCCAAAGACTGCCTTTACCACCAGATATGGACTGTATGAGTACACGATCATGTCTTTTGGATTAACCAATGCCCCTGCTTATTTTATGAACCTCATGAATAAGATTTTTATGGACTTCCTGGATAAGTTTGTCGTTGTTTCATCGATGACATCCTGATCTATTACAAATCAGAAGAAGAACATGAGCTACACCTAAGGACCATCCTTGGAACCCTTAGGGAGCATCAGTTGTATGCCAAGTTTAGCAAATGTGAATTCTGGTTACAGGAAGTAGGATTCCTCGGACATATCGTGTTGGCCGGAGGAATTTCTGTTGACCCTACCAAGGTTAAGGATGTTGAAGAATGGCAAGCCCCAACTACTCAAACCGAAGTTCGTGCATTTCTCAGATTAGCGGGATATTACCGCAAGTTCGTAGAAGGATTCTCGAGTATCACAAGACCCATGACCCAATTGTTGAAGAAAGATAAGAAGTTTGAATGGACGGACAAATGTGAAGCAAGTTTTCAAGAGCTTAAGAAGAGATTGATCTCAGCCCCAATCTTGATCATGCCGGATATCACGAAGCCTTTTGATGTGTTTTGTGATGCATCCAAGATCGGTCTCAGATGTGTGCTAATGCAAGAAGGCAAATTCATATCTTATCTATCCTGACAACTGAAGCAACATGAATAGAATTACCCTACCCATGATCTCGAACTAGCAGCCGTAGTTTTAGCCTTGAAGACATGGCGGCATTATCTCATGGGTAACCGTTGTGAGATTTATTCGGATCACAAGAGCCTGAAGTATATTTTCACCCAAAAGGAGCTAAATATGAGGCAAAGGAGATGGATAGAGCTAATCAAGTACTATGATCTAGACATACACTATCACCCCCGGTAAAGCCAATGTGGTAGCAGATGCCCTTAGCAGATTGATGTGTCGCTTGAACTCCACGATTCTGAAGGAGCAACCAAGTTTGCACAAGGAGTTGGAAGATTTCGGAATGGAGCTAGTAAGTGAAGGATTTTTGGCTAGCATAGAACATCAACCCACTTTGATCAGTCAGATCAAGGAGGCGTAGAAAGCAAATGCTAGTATCAACGAAATAAAATGTCGTATCGGTACAGGGAAGGTACCCAGATTCACCGAAGATGAAGAAGGAGTTTTGTGGTACAAATGACGTATATGTGTGCCAGCAGATTCAGAGTTGAAACAAGCTATTTTGAAATAAGCCCAAGATACTCTTTATTCTATCCACCCCGGAGGAACCAAGATGTATCAGGATTTGAAGGAGCAATTTTGGTGGCATACGATGAAGCGAGAAATCGGAAGCTACATAGCCAAGTGTGATATCTGTCAGAGAGTCAAGGCAGGACATTAGAGACCCGCATGACTGTTGCAACCATTATAGGTTCCGGAATGGAAATGGGATTCGGTTGGAATAGATTTTAGCATCGGTTTGCCTACATCTAGTAGGGGAAACGACTCTATTTGGGTCATCGTGAATAGACTGTCCAAAGTCGCTCATTTCTTACCAGTCAAGACCACTTACCAGAGTTCGAAGCTAGCAGAGTTGTACATTACTAGGATAGTCAGTTTGCATGGAGTCCCCAAGAACATTGTGTCGGATCGAGGAACCCAGTTTACCTCGAGATTTTGGAAGAAATTCCAAGAAGGATTAGGAACCATACTAGATTTTAGCACAATTTATCACCCTCAAACTGATGGATAAACAGAGCGAGTAAACCAAATACTCGAAGATATGTTGAGAGACTTTGTGTTAGAATATGGATCTAAATGGGAAGACTGTCTGCCTTTCGCAAAATTCTCATACAACAACAGTTATCAAGCCAGTTTGCAAATGGCCCCATTTGAATTCATGTATGGAAGGAAGTGTCGTACCCCTTTGAATTGGTCGGAAGTAGGAGAGAGTCAGATTTTCGTACCCGACATCCTACGAGAAGCCGAAGAGAAAGTTCACAAGATTCGTGAGAACCTCAAGACCGCCCAATCCAGACAGAAGAGTTATGTCGACAAGAGAAGTCGAGACCTAGCCTTCAACATCGGAGATTTTGTGTATCTCAAGTATCACCTTTGAAAGGAATGCAACGTTTCCAACTCAAAGGAAAGTTAGCCCCTAGATATATTGTAACTTTCAAGATTTTGAATCGTCGAGGAGAAGTATCGTATCAATTGGAACTACCAGAGGAGATGTCAGCCGTGCATAATGTGTTTCATATCTCGTTACTTTGCGAATGCCTAGAAGTCCTGGAGAAGACTGAAGATTTCAAGAATATTGATCATAGAACCATATACATCAACGATGACTTAACATATCCTGAAGTACCCATCCTTTTTTTGGAATAGGCCTTCAGAACCACCAGGATCCGGAGTATCAAGTTTCTCAAGATCCAATGGAGTAACCACACTGAAGAAGCTACCTGAGAGCGAGAAGATTACATTAGCACTGAGTTTCCAGATCTCTTTAAATCCTAATTTTCTCTTTTTCTCAAATCTCGGGACGAGATTTTGTTTAAGGAGGGAAGGTTGTAACATCCCAAAAATATTAATCAAGGTTATCAAATTCCAATCACCGAAATTTAGGGTTAACAAAAACTTTTGTTAATTATATTCAATATGAATGCATGTGTGTGTGTGTGATGAATGCATGAATGCTTGTATGGACTTGTGTGATTGTTATTGAAGGGAATATGCCCTGAGAGGCAATAATAAAGTGTTTATTATGTATATTCCAAGTATATGATAGATGTTTATTTTGCATGCTATAATTGTATTAATACGGAAACATTAATACATGTGTGTTTAATAAACAAACAAAAAGTTCCTAGCTATGCCTCTCTCATAAACTAGCTCGTTGATTAACAAGATGATCAAGGTTTCGTGATCATGGACATTGGATGTTGTTAATAACAAGGTCACAACATTAGTATAATGATGTGATGAACATTCATGCAAAGTATAGCATTATGATCAAAGTCATTGAGTTTATATTGCTATAACAACTTACGAAGTGATCCTAATCCTTAGACCATGAGATCATGTCAATCACTAACACCGAAAGAATTTCTTGATAACATCAAACGTCACACCGTAACAGGGTGATTATAAAGATGGGTTCAGAACTACTAAAGTGTTATGTTGAGTCCCATGGATCGAGAGTGGAATTTTTTCATCCCGATGACGGATAGATATGCTTTGGGCCCTCTCAGTGATATCACATTGATTAGCTTGAAAGCAAGTGATTTGATAACTATAATGTTATATCACGAGAACGAGAAAAGAGTACATGTCAGTAACGAGATCAAACTAGGTATGGAGATACCGATGATCGAATCTCGGACATGTAATATATCACGAAATAAAAGTATTAAGATACTAGCGTAAAAGGTTCTGACGATCACAAGAAAGTCATCGTTGAATGTGTGGGAGTCAGTATGGGTCTCCAGATCTCGCTTCTGATTCTTGATTGGAGAGGGTTCTCGATCATGTTCGTATTATTCGCAAACTGTAGGGTGACACACTTAAGATACACCGACATCCATTTGGAGCAAAAGTTTCATGACGGAAAGAATAACAAATGTAGGAATTTATTTCACTAGATACCGAAACAGGTTTTCGGGTGAAATTGCAGAAAGTGTTTTTGCATGTGAATGAAATACTAGCAAGGGGTTAAATGTGAATTTTTGTCATTAAAGTAATTTACAAAATTCTGAATAAATAAAAGGAGTTTTATTTAATGAGAGTTTGCATTAAATTTGGTGGAAATTTAATAGGAATTTGAGTCGGATTTTGAGTGGAGGGAATTAAAAGGACTTTTGTGAGTGGAGGGAATTAAAAGGATTTTTGTGAGTGGAGTGTCCACCCACATGAATGAGGGGAGGCCAAGGGGGCAGTCCCATGCGCCGGCCACCCCCTTGGGGTCCCCCCTCTCCTATAAAAGGCACCCCCTCCTCACTTCTCACTTACACCTCCTCGTGAAGGATCTCTCTCCCCCTCTAGTATTTATCCCCCATGGTCTCGGACTAGCGAGATACATGTTCCCGGTGGCTATTCGGCAAGAAAGAGTTGTTCTTCCGTTGCATCACTGGAGCGAGGAGGCGGAGGTTGCTCGGTGCCTCGGACGTGTGTGCGAGCATGGATGCGCCGCTAAGTTGTGGTGCTAAGGACTTCCTCTCGATCTTGAGATCGGAAAGAGATCGTCTACATCAACCACGAGTTTAACTCGTTAAGCTTTGTCGGTCTTCAAGGGTATGTTCTCTACGGATATACATCCGCCCGTTGTTTGTATCTAGTAGATAGATCTTGTTACATAGTTGTTCCCATCGTAGGAAATTTTTTGTTTTCTATGCTACGAACCCTACAGTGGTATCAGAGCCAGATCTATGCGTATATGCTTTACACGGGTAGTACACATATGAGTATGTGGGCGATGATGATGATGTTATTGCTTCTTAGTTGTATTTTGGATATTGGTGGCATAGTGGGATGAAGCGGCCCGGACAAACTTTACATGTCCTCGCACATGACCTGTTCCATGCTTGACATGCAACTAGTTTGCATAAGTGATGCAGCGCTGAGTTGATGTAGGAGCATTTCGTTGGGAACCCCAAGAGCAAGGTGTGAAGCAGCACAGCAGCAAGTTTTCCCTCAGTAAGAAACCGAGGTTATCGAACCAGTAGGAGGAAGGAAACGTCACACAAGTGTTGCAAGCAACGCAGAGACCTACACAACACAAACTCAAGACTTTGCCCCAACGAATCAGTGAGGTTGTCAAGATCACCGGTTTGCTGTAACAAAGGATTAAACATATGGTGTGGAAGCTAATGTTTTGCAGCAAGTAAACAAGTAACAGTGTAAGATGTATCAATGGTAAAGATTGGACCGGGGTCCATAGTTCACTAGAGGTGCTCTCCTTAGATAAACAACATGGCATGAAGGGTAAACAAATTACAGCGGGGCAATTGACAGGAACTGAGCAAGGCATAACAATGCAATTACTAGCCATAAAGATCCTATGAGGTTGATTGGGCAATACAACAATATACATAGACCATCATCCAACTCCATCTATGAATAGAATTCCACCTTCAGGTTATCATCCGAAACCCCTCCAGTATTAAGTTGCAAGAAACAGACAACTGCTTTAAGAAAAGTGTGTAAGGTAAACAGTCCACATGTTCCATGAACAAGAGACCATTGTTTTCTCCCTAGTATCAACAGCACATCTACAACCGAAGAGATTATTGTCACTTCCCTTGGAAACTAGAGGCATGAACCCACTATCGAGCATAAATACTCCCTCTTGGAATCACTAGCAACTACTTGGCCAAGATAACCACTAGCAACGGAGAGCATGCAAGAACACAAACAACACATACATGATAGAATCATAAAGATAAAACCATTAATCAAGCCAACATAATAATCTCAATATCCATCGGATCCCCGCAAACACAATATGCATGATTACAAATAGATTAGATCTTGATCATGAACGGAGATCACAAGATCTATACATCAAAGCACAAAGGAGGAGATACGACCATCTAGCTACAACATGGACCCATAGTCCAAGGTGGAACTACTCACGAATCATACCGGAGAAAAGGCCTCTGGGATGATCTCCCCTCTGGCAGGGTGCCGGGAAGAACTTCAGATCCCCCCGATCTAGGGACGATGGTGGCAGCGGCTACAGAGGGTTTCGTAGATTTCTGATCGGGTACTCAGGGTTTCTGCATCGGGGCTTCTTATAGGCGAAGGGGCAAGGCCGCGAGGCGGCCAGGGTGCCCAAACCCTAGCCAGACACGGGGCTGGGCCCACCTGCGCCTAGGGTGGGTCTAGCCCCCCTGGCTGGCCTTCCGGGCTCCCCTCTAGACTTCTTGTTCCCCACGGAAAGTTATTGAGTTTGTCCTTTGTCCCATCCAATTTCGAGAATATTTCTTTACTATCTTTTCTGAAACCACAAACAGCAGAAAACAGGCATCTGGCACTATTGCAACTTGTTAATAGGTTAGTACCATAAAACATGTATAAAGCACCTCAAAGTGTGGACAAGTAAAACAAAGTAGATATAAAACAAGCATCGAGTATCAAAAATTATAGATATGTTTCCAAAGCATCAATAAGTGGCTAACGGGTGTCTGTCTCTCCTACTATAGTCAATATCTAATTTGCAACGAGTTGTCAAGAATTTGGTTATCAAGGAGCTACCCGCACTTCCGACATGGTAGGGGAAGGAGAACGTGGCCACGACATGATCGAATCCCCACCCTCGCCGGTGTACCCACTACGACAAGACATTGAAGACTAATTTAACCCTGCAATATCGAGGAAATTACAGGAACCGAATCGATTAGGGTGGGCGGAGCAGGAGCGAAGGTGTTACCAAGCACTACTAGAAATTCCTGCGACCGTGCATCAAGCTATGGCGGCAGAACAAAATCCCGGTCGTCGTGGGCCGCGGACCTGCCTGCGGTCGGTACTGCCTCAACATACAATGCGTGTGGACGAAACAGGTGCTGGAGCCATGGTTGAGGTGCAGTGCGGCAGTCCGTCCAACGGACCATAGGACGGAGCCCCCGACGCGCCGACTATGGCTGCTCTGACCGCCGGTGGGGTAGGAGATGCTCGGGACTGTGGGCTGGGAGAGGATAAGAGAGAGAGCCAACCTCACGACCCCACCTGTCAATGTTTGGGGGAGTAGCTGCTCTGAGATTTTTGCATATTTGCCAATTTTGCATATCTGCCAAACTTTTTCTTTGAAATTTTCTTGTTTGCCATATGTCCACCACATGTCAGCGACACACAAAATGGAAAATATGCAAGTTGCAATCTAAAACGTGGAAAATATGCAAACCCCCCCTCCAGCCACACATTATGGCCCCATCGGTCATTGGCTTCAATGGCCCCACATGACGTCCCCATCATTCATTGGCTTCGATGGCCCCACGGGACGAACCTTTTCTTTGAAATTTGCATATTTTCCACACGACCACCACATGTCAGCGACACACAAAATGGCAAATATGCAAGTTGCGATCTAAAACGTGGCAAATATGCAAACCCCCCTCCCTCCAGCCACACATCATGTCCCCATCAGTCATTGGCTTCGACGGCCCCACATGACGGCCCCATCGTTCATTAGCTTCGATGGACCCACAGGACAAACCTTTTCTTTGAAATTTGCATATTTGCAACATGACCACCACATATCAGCGAGACACAAAATGGCAAATATGCAAGTTGCAATCTAAAATGTGGCAAATATGCAAATCCCCCCTCCAACCCCACATCACGGCCCCATCGGTCATTGGCTTCGACGGCCCCACATGACGTCCCCATCGTTCATTGGCTTCGATGGCCCCACAGAACTAACCTTTTCTTTGAAATTTGCATATTTGCAACATGACCACCACATGTCAGCGACACACAAAATGGC
Organism: Avena longiglumis; assembly: GCA_030063025.1. NCBI lineage: Eukaryota > Viridiplantae > Streptophyta > Magnoliopsida > Poales > Poaceae > Avena > Avena longiglumis. The sequence continues at coordinate 536,773,634 of CP125976.1, forward strand.
AAATATGCAAGTTGCAATCTAAAACGTGGCAAATATGCAAATCCCCCTTCAGCCCCACATCACGGCCCCATCATTTATTGGCTTTGATGGCCCCACAGAATGAACATTTTCTTTGAAATTTGCATATTTGCAACATCACCACCACATGTCAGTGACACACAAAATGGCAAATATGCAAGTTGCAACGTAAAACGTGGCGAAGATGCAAATCCCCCCATTTAGATCCACATCACGACCCCATAAGTCATTGGCTTCGAGGCCCCACCCCACATGACGGCCCCATCGTTCATTGGCTTCGATGGCCCCATGGGACGGCCCATTTGTCATTGCCTGCACATGCCACCCAATTAGGAAAAAAGTGGCCCACAAGGCAGTGAGAGAAGGATGGCGGGTCTGACATGTATCCTGGCCCCCACCCGTCAGCACGTATCGACCACGGCAGGACCCGCACCAAAGCGGCCCCACCGGTCAAGCATGTAACGGTCGAGGCTTCGTAACGTAACGCTCAACGCCCGACCTACCCCAACGCGGTCCCACCATTCAGCATGTAACGGTCAAGCCTTTGACCTGACGGCATCCCTCCGTCTGAGCGCCTGTGAGCGTCTGCGAGGGTTTCTTAACATGGCGAGGGGGAAATGAGGAGAAGCTAAGCAGTTGGGAAACTGAGTACAACTAACGAACCAAGGGCACAAAAATAGAAATCCCTTATTTGTAAGATGTTGATGAGAAAACTCATTAATAAATTTTAGGGTTTAATATTTTGTTTCTTATTTAAGAACCTTTTTCTCAACTATGCTTATATTTTTCTATTTATAATTGTGGTGATGAATAAGGATTGTAATTGCCTTGTTTATGGCATTACATATATGAATAATTATGACTGAGATAGAAACTAGGTTTTTCAATTATAAGTATTTACCATGAGTTTTAGAGGATTCATTATTATTATGCTTATTTGTGGTTATTGCTAAAGATCAAGGTTCAAGGACACTACTTCTAAATTTATGATTATGGTTGATATCTCAACTTGGAGTGAGATATGAAGATTTATTATAATGTGATCTTGACAGTTCCAAGGTACTAAATTTTCTATTAGGGTTTAGAGGAATGAGATGGGCATGGAACTTTGATATGAATTGATATAATCTTGTTTATTAACTTCTCCAAAATTCCTATCTTCCCTACTTTATAATCCTTGATTTCTGATTAAGGAATTCCTTTCCTAGATATACCACTACTTCACATCTATCATCATGTATTGACAAGATGATATTTACTACTTATATTCATACTACTAATTTATCCTCCTAAATCCATTTGTAAATCCAATGAGCTTGACACTAAAGCTCTACATCATATCCACATAGAGTTATCTCCCACTTCTAGGATGCTTCTAATGAATCCAATTCCACTTGACTGATTACTATCTTTCTTAATGAATTACTTAATAATCTTACTTATAAATCTCAGAAGCTTGTCACTGAAGCTTTTCATAATCTTCTCATATCTACACTTGATTATATCAAACTACTCTACTAATGATGACCTCCAATCCAACAAGTAGTTACTTCTAACTCCATTCATACTAATATTTCTCCAATAGATGTATATATTAAATTCTACTTTCCTTCAAGTGCTTACTATCCTTTAAGAGGAATATTACTACTTTTATAACTCAAAGTTGTTCAAGCATTAGCTTAGCCATACTATCTTATATTTTACTTAATTCCAGTATCTTATATTCCAACTTCACATTTTATTGTTGTGGATTATCATGATGTACCTAGGATAACATATCTATACTAGGGTTTAATCATGTTCTATCCACCAATGTCACTTATACATTGATATGTCCATTTTGCATCACTATTTTATATCATAATTTACTATTATTCATTGATATATTTCATATTTAGATATGATACTTATGTTATTTCATCTATTTTTCATGTTTGATGATTTTTGGAAGATTAACTGCCGGTGTCAGAATTCTGCTGGAAAAAGAGTTGTCTAGATGCAATATTTACGAAGATCATAAAATTCTAGAAAATATATGGAAATTCCTATCTTTCCAGAAGACGAAGGTTGCCATAAAAGGGAGTCGAGATGGTCCACATGGGACCCACACCACCCCTAGGCGCGGATGCCCCCTAGGCCGCGCGGCCAGGTAGTGTGGCCACCCTGGCCCACCTCTAGCGTCACCCTTTCGCGTATATATTCCTCCAGAAAACCTAAGATGGGGAGAGCCATCACAGATATATTCCATCGCCTCTGCGGGGTGGAAACTACAGAGAGAGAAAAAGCTCTTCGACAGGCAGAAATCTGCAGGGGAAATTCCTCCCGGAGTGGGGAGATCGTCGCCATCGACACCGTCATCGAGCTGGGCTTCATCGGGATCATCATCCTCATCATCATCACCACCAGCACCATCACCGCCACGCCATACCACTGTAACAATTGGTTTGAATCTTGTGTAGTTCATAAGAGAAACTTTCCCGATATTGATTACTTGTTGTAGTTGATGCTATTGAGTGAAACCATTGGATTATTGTTCATGTTCAGATTGTTACATATCATTATTTCATCTCTGATCTTGTTCCATATGATTTCTTGTGAGTAGTTCGTCTAGTTCTTGAGTAGATGGGAGAAGTCATGTTGTTAGTAGTGGAATTATGTTGAGTAATATTTAATGGTTTGATATTTATGTTGTGGTGCTATTCTTCTAGTGGTGTCATGTGAACGTCGACTACATGATACTTCACCTTTATGGGCCTAGGATAATGCATCATGTACTTGGTTACTAATTGTGGGGTTGCTGGAGTGACAGAAACCTAAACCCCTGTTAGGAAACCATTGCATAAGGGAGTGTAGGTGTCACATCCCAAAATTCTCCAAATTTTGAAATGTGAAAAATAAATAAACAAAAGATATAATTGTTGAAATTTAGGGTGAAAAGAAACTTTTTGCTTCTAAATGGAAACATCAAAACCTTACTTGAACAAATTTTGAATAAGAAAGCAACAAACAGATATTCAAAGCATCAAATGCATCCTTTCTTGGAAAGAATCTTGAATTTAAAAGCACGTGGGAAAAGTTAAACCAAAACCCTAAAACACTAATGGAATAAATCATATCCAAGATCTCTCCAAGACTATGGATTGGAAAATTTAGCAACAAACATTTATAAATGATCAAAATGATAAACAAAAATATTATAAAACCATGGAAATTGGTTTCACTTAAATTGGAACCATAAATAAAAACTTATGAATTTAATAAGATAAAGAGAAATAATTTCCAAAGCCAATAAAGCTCCTAGCTAAAAACAATACCAAATTATGAGCAAAGTAATCTTAAAAGGGTTTAAAAAGATAAATAAAATTATATAAATTGGAATCACCAATTTTGGAACTATAAATAAAAAATATATGGATTTTATAATATAAAGAAAGAAATAATTAAATAAGAAAATAATTGCAAAGATAGTTTAAATCTTGGCCAAATCCATAAGCAAATGGAATAAAGATAATCCAAATAAAAATAAAGGAATAAATATTATTTATCAAATTATATGGGCTTTAACTATATTCAATATTATTTGAATAAAGACAAAATTCCCTAACATAAATGAGTAATTAAATCATGAGAAAATTAATTGAAATTGCCAAAATGGATTAAAAGTTATCTAATTAACTTAAAAATAATAAAAGAATTATTTGAATAAAAACTATATGGATTAGAATCATATTTAATTTTATTTAAATAAAAACACATGTCCAAATTAAATAAATATTAAACCATTAGGGAATATTTGAAATATTCCAAAATGGACTTTTAAACACATTAATAAGTAGTTTAAACCTACTGAAAAGGTTTGTCAAGAATTTGAATTCAATTTTGAATTCGAATCAAATGTTTCAAATGAAAATAGAAAAAGGAAAAAGAATTAGGGAAGAAAAAATTGGAAAACAGAACAAACCCAGCCAGCCCAGAAACCCCAGCCCAACACTTGGCCCAATAGCAACCCACTCGGGCCACTCTCTTCCCCAGCCCGTTCTTTTCTCACCGTGCAACATACCCCCTCATCTCACTGACGGAACGACCCCACTTCCACGGTGTCTCGTCTTCAACCCCGCGGTGACCCCGCCCCCAACTCCTCCCCGGCCATTTCTGCCGTCGTTAATCCTCGTAAAATTCGCATTAACGCCGCACTAATCCCTCCCCGCGACCACGCACGATTAAACCCCTCTGCCCCCTCTCCATTTCCCCTCGCTCGCTCGCACCCGAACGCCACTAGGTTGCGCTGAATTTGGCTCGCTCCGCCGCTGCCTCCGATGAGTTCCTCGTCGAATTCCGGCGGCGCCCGACCATACCCTTGTCCCTACCTCACATGAGCTTGCTCACCAGCACCTCGCACACCTGCCAGCACCCTCTGCTCGCTTGCGCGTGCCCCAGAACATTGGCAATGATGACTACTAACCGCCACCGTCCTCTGCTGTAACTCCGGTGAGATATATCACTCGAGCCCGTGCGCGCCTCGACCGCTGACTCACACCATCTTACTCGCCTGTGTACTGTGAAGCTCCAGGTACTCGAAAATCATCCGCGCGTGATCTGCAAGCTGGTCTCCGACAAATCTCGTGCATGCCCGACGTCAGGAGCGACTCCGGCGAGCAATCAACCGCAACCCCGAGCACCCCTGGCCTTCCCACGACCACCTAAAGCATCCCCACGCCACGACGAACCCGATGAGCCCCTTCCCCCTCTTCCTAGCTTCCTATATTCGCCGGACCACCGCCACCCGAAGCGCCGCCGCCGCACAGCGACGTTTGCGCCGCCAGTTCATGGCTAGGTTGATTAGGGCTGTTAGATTTTGATCCTGTGGTTGCGATAGATCATTTAATCGAAGGGGTATGATTGCATTTGTGTTGTGCGATTCAAATTAGATCATGCGCACATTGGTCAATCCATACAAAGCGGTATTGTACAATAAGATTATGACACGTGGCCAGACTCAGGTTTTAAAACAGAAAAGAATCTATTAGATGGTTGAGTTTGAAAATTTCATAACTTTTGTTCTACTTGGCCAAAAATTACAAATTTTATATCAATGGATTCATAAAATTGCAAACTTTGAAACCATGTCCTTAGTTTAGTATTTTGCTTCTGAAAAATTAGGTGTTTTGCAGAAACTTGTTTGGGACTATTTGGATATAAAAATTGTTTCAAAAATGACTTTTGGGAAAAATCTTTTGAAAATGATTTTATTTGAACTCTCTGACCATAAAAAATAACTTTTGAGTTTACAAATATATTTTGTTAACACAAGGAATTATTCCTTTGAATAAAAGCATTTCTAGTAAAACCAAAATGTTTCTATTATTATAAAAATGATTTTTGAGTAAAATATTTTGCAAATGGATTTGTTTTAAACATTCTGCCCTTAAACACTAACATTTGTGTTTAAAAACATATTTGGCTAACACTAGAAATTATTCCTTTAGATAAAAGCATTTCTAGCAAATCAAAAATGATTTAAAAGGGTTATTTTTACTAACTTGTTTTCAAATGATTCTCCACTTTTATAAATGACCAGTAGGTGTTTTGAAATGTTTATAGCCAGATTAGAAACCACTTTTCCAAATAAAACAACCTTTGCATGCTTGCATGCATTTCTTTGTTTTTATTATTTTATGTGGTGAATTGTTTGAATGCTAGTTTTGATTATGTGCTTGCTTGATTGAATTGCAGTGAACTTTGAAGAGTGTAACAATTGCAAGATCAAGGAGTGTATCTAGTTTCTCTACCAAAAAGGAAAGTGGTGCTTCATATATTTTGTCCTATTATTTTGACTATGCATTAGTGATATTTTGAGTAGGACTCGCATGGAATTTTCTAAGTATAAGCTATGCCATGGGAAATCCTAGTACATGATGCCTTAGTAGAATTTTCCCTAATTTAAGATTATTGCTACTATCATGCTTATCCTAGCTAGTAGAAAACAAGGGTGGATTATTCATGCTATGGAAATATTTCTAAGTCTATGACTTGTGTTTTTGCTTAATAAAACAACTATGTGAATTAATCACCTGGGTGGAATGGTGAGAATGGTTTGTGTTGAGTGGTTACACAAGGACCAGGATGGATACCTTGTGTATCACACTTGTGGAAAGCCACCCAGGAACAAATATATTTGAGATGTCAAGTGTTGAGAAGCTTCTAGTGCAGCCACATGGCAATATGGGCTCTGACTGGATCATATAGGTTGCAATAACTTAGCCAGATGGATAAAAGGTGGTAGGGTGATAGGATGGAACGCGTCCATTTGGTCTAAGGGAAGGCTTTTGAAAGATCTTGTCTCGATGCATGTCGAGTCTTGTGGGGAAAGTGCACCACCTCTCGAGAAGGAAACACCTAAGTACTTAGTCGTGTCCCCGGCAACGGACAATTTGAGCATCAAGACATTGAAGCTATCAAGGATCTCCTCATCCCAATTTCTAAGTTAAAAGCTTGTGGTTGAACAAGGGTTAAAGGTTAACCAATTTCTATTGGTAGTTCCTTGGGTGATTTTGACAAACAAAAACTTAGTGTTTTCAACTAATAAGGAAAACCTTATTTGAGCAAAGCAAGCCTAAGATACACTTAGCCAAATGCATATATATGTTAGATACCACTATTCTACCATAGTATCACTTGCCAATACAATTCAAATGTATTGACCCTTGTGGCTGTAACTTATTATGTTGCGGGTTTGTTTGATGATTAGTGAAGTTTGTTGAGTAGGGATTACAAGTCTACAACCAACATGATTGCATGTGGCACTTGAAGATGAAGGACTCCATGCTATATAGTTATATCTGCTGCATTGTATTGAGATAGCCATATGAGCTATGTATGATGTAATGAATTATTTTATTCCTGGTTATAAGTTGTAATGTGACCTTAGTTTCTTGATATTACATCTTAAACTGTGGATGCTAGCTATTGATCCAGGGACTAGCATTGTAATCACAGGGATCTCTACCTTATCAGGTTGGGACCTCTACAGATGGCATCAGAGCACTGTGTTGCATGTAGGATTGTAACCCTAGGATTGGACAAAACCCCTTAGAAAAATAGGAGTTGTATTTGTTAAAAACTTATTTACAAACAATCTTGTAAACTCTTTCCTCAACCTTTTTGGTTTTAATTCTACATCTCTTCCTTTTTGATGGACAAAAACTTCAACATGAGCAAGGACTTCAACATCACCAATGAATTTAACTTTAGTTTCACCAAGGACTTCAACTTGGACATCACTAAGGACTACAAGTGAGACAAGAAATATCACTTAAGACTTGGAGACTAAGGAAACACAACTTAGAAGGAACCATCATCACCTTTGAGCTTTATGGCCAAGATACAAGACTTTATTCCAAGGATACCATGATCTAGTTCATGAATAAACAACTAAGAAGAATGGAGTTCACATGAGATCATCCCATAGTTGGACCACCATACTAGTGTTTAGTTTAAAATCAATTTATTGATCACACCAACTTATGTGGTGTAGCAAAAATATTTCGTTGCCTAAAAATATGCTTGAATCTTGTTGTTTGAGTGGAATGCATGATTGTGATTGCTTGCACCTTGCTTTGTGTGAATTGTAGTGTCACTACGTCACGACAGAGATCTAGTAACACGTTCATGTGCTACAATAGCTCCAAAAAGGTGTTAATAACACTCCCAGTAACACCTTTTTTATGTGTTCTTATATGTCGTGTTACTTGGTGGTGTCCATTGTAGCACATAATATTTGTTCCTATATGCACATAAACGTGTTACAGGTGTATTTTAGCAACACAAGCCATATGTGTTACCGTGTGTCCTAGTAACATATTTTCTAGACTGTAGCAACACGCTTGGTAACATGTTTTTCTTGTTGTAGCAACATGGTTGGTAACACAATTTATCAAATAATGTAACACACTTATTCAATATTGGAACTGAGCCCTATAAGCTCCTGTAACACTATTTGTAACATATTCTTGATTGCTAGTAACATGCTTTTTCTATATATTGTAACATAGCTTTTGGTGATCAATGCCAATCTAGCAACATGTTTATCTAGTTGTAGTAACACCTCACGGTTATAAACAATGTTTAATATGCATTAATTTTATTCAAAATAGTTCTGATTTAGAATAACTTTATTTCATATTTTATTAATAGTGAAAATGGGAGGCATATGCCATATATTGTATAAATAACAAAAGGATCACAGATACATTGAGCACCACGTGCAAATTAACTTCATTAATAAGGATATAAATACCAACATGTTTCATGTCACTCAATAGCATTTGTAACAATGAACATAGAGAAGATATATATTCAAGCAAAAAATTACATTTATTAACACACTAATATAAACTACAGTATGTATAATATTTCATATAATTGAGACTATGCAAAAACATCAATCATGGTTGCTAGCATGTTCTCTTCATCTCTCTTGCACCAATCTTCCAAATTTTGTATCTTCATACCATCACTAGACCGAGCATCAAAATTAACTCTTAGCCATTGATCTTCTCAATCTGCAAACAAATAAAATTATGTAAGAAAACTACATTTATTGAAAATTAAATTACCAACACTAAAGAACAAATGTACACATGCTGAAGGCCAAGCAATTGGTACTCCGGAAGCAAAAGCATCACCAATTGTCGTACAATTTTGTCTTTCCCTCACCAAGCTTTCATCTTCCTTAATAGGTTTATTGACTTGAACTTGTGTACCCAAAATAGTGGCATATGCCACACGTCTTTTGTTTGGATATGTTGAGGACTTCAAAATTACTTTTGTACCAATCTACATTTGGATCAAAGCCACCATTAATAAGATAATACGAATCATCCAAGGAACATACATCCAACAAGAACACACTATGTTCTTTTACCTCCAAAGAAGGACTAGATCGCTGCTTTGAGGACATATGGCTCGTAGTCTTGTTTTGAGTGATTTTTTCTGTAATCTTCCAGAATTTTCATCCATGTTATCCCCACTCTTTCTCATCTGTGGAGAAACAAAACAGAAAAGTTTCTAACATTATGATTCAGCAAAGTGAAGTTCATAATGCATTTGTATTCCTCAAATATTGGATATCATTTCTGAACAGAAAACCAAGCAGATTTATCAACAAATAATATCCAAACAGATTTCACAATAGATTAGCAGTACCTCTCCATCAAAAATAGGTGTTGGTGATGATTTTCCTTTTTGTGAGAAATCATGGTTACCGTCGTATTCAGGTTGATGCTTCTATACAACAATATAGTTAATTAGTAAGTTGTGTAGTCTTCTTATAACACAAGTAACAACAAGTCTCTAACCTGCTTGCTTGAAAGAAGCATGTCATTATCTTCAGGCATGCCGTGTTGATGTAAGAGTTCGTTGTTATGTATTTTACATTCATAGTGATTAGTAACTATGACATATAGAGTGTAGTAATAAATAGATTTACCTAATAAATAGATTTACCATTGCCACATCTCTTGGTCTGGTCACTGAGTGTACTTGATCAGGCCCGCTAGCATGAACTCTCTACAAAATGTTATCTTTAGAAAGAGAATTCAGAAAAAACAGAGGCAAGTATTTTGATAAATACCTTTCTTTTATTATGTGGTACTTCAGGCTGAGATTCACCATTACCTCTAGTATGGAAATTTTCCTATAGGAAAAAGGTTTCAGTATAATATATGTGTGTATGTCAGGAAATAAAATTATCATTGCAATTTCAGTAAGGCCACAAACATCATCCTTGTATCTAAATCCTTCAATAATTTGGTCTTGTTCTTCTATACGTCGATCTTGCTCTTCTATACGCCGCTTGAGCTTTGCCATTTCCTCCATAACACTAGTCTCTTCGTCATGTGATGAATCATTTGTTGTAGTCATATTGATGTTCTTGAGATAACGTGGTACCCGACCATAAACTTGGTTAGGCAAAGGAAGCAGACCCATGCCATGCACTTGTCCAGGCTTTTCTTCCCCCAAAACTGTATGCAAGGCATCGCCTTTTCATGCAACTCTTCCATGGTCATTCTATGCCAACTTCGGTTGTTCATCTATTAGCTTTACCAGATCTTCCAAGTCAGCCTGTAAGAGAAGAATAGATCATATTATACTTTTTGATTCAATGTTAACTTGATGTTGTATAATATTTGAACTTATATACCCTACCACGTGCTTGTTTTTATCTTGAGCCTTCTTTCTATGAGTCGCTAAATAAACCTTCGCTCTATGTGGTTATTTTTTTCAGGGTCTTCTTGTCGCTGCAAAACAATAAGTACAAAAGTATATTAAAAACTTGGAAAAAATTGTTATATCATTAAAGAAATAGAATACGGTTTGTTCATATTGATCAGTTGAGAAGAATGGCCAAGATCAGATGTTTATATGTAAATATTTGTACTAAAAGACTACAACAACACTGTCCATTTTAACTACCAGGCAGTCTGTCCCTTATATGTAATCGGCAAGGCTTTGTCCTAGTTATATGAGTTGTAGAAAAATTATATTACTCACAATGTCCTGAGCCCAACGTGCATAACTCTTTGTCCCAGCCGTGTGAGATGTCTTCACCAATGCACGACTAACTTTGTTCTTCTTACTCACTTCCTGTAATAATAACATAATGTCAGTGCACTGCTTAATATGATCACACATAGTCTAAGAAAAATGATAAAATCGTACCCTTCCTTCTTTGGACTTCCAATATTTGACAAGTTCATGCCATTGGTCGTTGTCCACATATTCTGGACAAAGCTTGTACAATGATTTTATTTTTTTCTTTGCATTAAAGAAATCTTTCTTTAGAGCAGCCTTGAATCTTCTCCAATCTCGTCCAATAGTTTTTAGTATCCACTTATCACATTTAGCAGGGTACAGGAACTTTGACTGGATTTTAAGAAATAATGAATAGATGTAATTAGCTAGGTGACAATTGTATTTATAATAGACCACATATGTAGGAAGGTAAAATAATATGGTAGCTAATATAACTCCCCTTTTTCTTCTCGTGTTACACTGGAATACCTGTACGCATAGAAGTATTGTGTCAGCACCACCATCCTTCAAGACATTACGCCAATCTTTTTTGTCAAGTGGACAATAGCCCCCAAGTCTAGCTATTGTGCCAAGAAACTTTCCCAAGACTCCACCTTCGACCCCAATAGGTTGTCCAAGATCATTACATTTTACAACTATGCGTGCTCCATCTGGCATGTTCCAAACAGCTGGCAATGATGTTGTTCCACGCTTGTCAACAGCATTGCCATCACCTGCAACTTTTTTTACATCAATACTAATTAACATGAGGACCGATAAATTACATTAACTAAGTGTTGGTCCTTTTTAGTTAGGATCATACCGGGCATATTGTTGTGGTCATCTTGGTGATAAACATGATCCTCATTATCTTCCAATTCTTGCGTCTCATGCATTGGCTCATGCGATGGTACATAATGTTCATTATTATCACAATCTCCATTGCCATTGTCTCCATATGCATACTGAGCGCAACTTTGAACCATATTCAATCTTTTTGATCTACGCACCATTCTTGCAATATCAATTCAAGCATCCTTTTCCATTAATTACAGTAATAGCAACAGCATGATCTGATCAGGTAGCCTAAACAAGAATCTGTAAACTATATTTTTCAACAGAAACAAAGTAGTTTTTGAGCTTAAAGTTGAAATTACTTTGTGACTTCCTTGCCCTTGTTTGTACTTCTTCAAGAATGACATCCTCCTCCTCTAAGCTTGTAATGGGTACATCATCCTCACGTGAGTGTCTGATGGAGCAACATCAATATTGACCCTCTCCTTATACACATACAACTGTACCCTCTTCTCATTGTTGTACTCGGATATCATTTTCCTCACATGAGAATCATTATCGATGTGAACTAGATGACCTCTTCCACGCGGGTATTTTTTCCTGTAGTATAGGAAATCAATCGCCTTGAAGCCAACACCTTCAATCATTTTGATCAAGTCATAAAAGGAGACATCAGTCCTGTCCAGTGATGCTTCAAGAACTTTATGTTGTTGATTCTCATCTTTATAGTAGAGGTTAAAGTTCCAAATTTCCATGGCCATCTGCAATAACATGGATGTAAGAGTATCAGAACCAAACAAATCTACAATGCATGCATGTGAATAGCAGTATGATATATATTTCAATGCTATTCTCCTATAGTGATATAGTTGTCTAAAGGTAGGAAACTCGGTAAATTGGATAAATGATGGTATTTATTTTACAAATGTCATGATTGAAAACAGATCTTAATATTGTAGACACACACACATACAAGAGTAAATTTAGCGTGACTAATCCTTAAATTTACAAGGAAAGTGATTAGATGAGAGTCCTTATCCTTCTGACACAACAACCTTGCAATGGCATTCAAACAATAAAATTCTTTTGGCTAACTAGTAGCTACTGAAATTGCACTATCAATAAACCATTATCTTCTACATAGTGTCATATCAAAGGCATTTATGAAACCATATATTGACTTAAGATTAGTTGCATAATCATGATCACTGCTAATCATAATCAAAAAGATATGTTCACGGATGTATTATTATATTAAATGCGCCACAATTTATGCAAACATGTGTCGATGCCCTGGTGGATAGTAAAAAAAGGATTGCTGACTGTAAGTAGAACCGCTGTTAACTAGACTGACTAATCATCTTTATGCGAGCAGGCACTGGTGAAAATCCTAATTTGGGAGAATAAGCTGTTGAGGAATCAAAGGAAGTTATAGAAATGCCCTGAGATTCAGATCTTATCTTTATAACAGCTAGGATGCGAGGTGGTACTGGATCAGGTTCTGCTTCAGTTGTTGCCCAGATAGCAAAGGAAGCCGGTTATCTTACTATTTGTGTTGTCACCTGACACAACTGTAAGAGTGCCCATTAATCTACGAGTATCAGCTGACAGCCTGACACAATCTCTGTACTATGCATTGCAGTGCATTGATCCAGATACAAGAGCTATGAATGACCCCTCGGGTTTCAGGTGAATTCTCCGTTCTCAGAAAATTATATAGATACCAGATGAGATTAGTATTGAAGTTCCTAAAAATGGTTTGCCAGAAGGTTCAACCACGCAAGGTATAGTTGTGTCTCTATTTCTTAGTAAGTATACAATTTTCTTGGACAAGTTTCAATATCTCCATGCCATAACTAGGAAGGTGCACAGTGCACTTACTACCGCATCCATAAGTCTATAGTTTCCCTTGCTGAATGCTACATTTCACCAAGAACATGTATTTTAATTTTTTCATGAAAATATACATGTTTGGATATAATACAGTGGATAGCTGAATGTGGCTCATTTGAGTGTATAGTCATGTAAATTACTAGAACAGATATGCGCGCGTTGCCGCGCCCGTCCATTTAAATAGAAGTATATAATTGTATCAGGATGAAAGTGGATCTACCCAGATCTGGCCTTGGATCTGGCTCTCTCTGTGGCCTCGAGGCCAATTTTAGTGGCTCCGGGTCGACCCATTTTGAGAAAAGTCAGTGGCATCGTTGCCCCAATAATGGGTATTCCGGTTCGACCCAAAATTAGACAATAACATTAGATTTATCATCAAAATACTGATAATTATAAAATTCTGTAACAAAATTATTTGCATATTCTTTGTTTGGTTTTCCCCAATCTTGCGAAGTAGTCCTCTGTATGATTTCTGGCAAGAGACGATTGTTATAAAGCAATTGCTGTGAGTTGTTCCAGCGAGAGGCATACGGGTTGATCTATTCCTAATAGTAGATAGCAACTCAGAACACATGTCGCGGGGAGTCACGATTTGTAGGTGGCTTCTTAATTTTTTCCAGATATACATCACTAACATTTAGAATTGTGGGTTGGCCCTGCTGACCTAATGGATCACTCGATGCCGGCTTCGTCAACCCGAATCTTGTTCGAGGCCAACCCAAGCGACCCATTAGACCTGAAATTTTGGGTCAGGTTGGCGACGTGGCCCATTCCCATCCCGACAATTGTACAAGCATTTTAGAAGAAAAGTTAAACTAACTCAAAGAAATGTCTTAAGCCTGCAGAACTACAAAATATTTATACAAACTGCAAAGGAATGCATAAAGAGTACAATTTCTAGGTAAAGTAGCATGACAAAACAATTAAGTGATAAAGTTTATTGTCTTCTGTATTACTGCACGAGTATGCCAAATTCGGTACAACACCCAAAAGCAGTTCACACAAAGTGATGCCTTTTAGGCTTTGGAGCAGAGTGCTAGTGATAACAGTAGCTCAATAAATCTAGACCATTGCTACTCGAGATGAGCAGAGTGCTAGTGATAACAGTAGATCAATAAATCTAGACCATTGCTACTCGAGATGACCCTGTTATCATTTAGCAGTGCCTATAGTCTAAGAATGTGTTATGCCACCAGAATAATTTTGACCGTCAGAGTTGATCTATAGCTGGTGAGTCCCATAATGGCTTCTATCTGTAATGTTAATTTCTCGAGAAAGAGCAGCTGCCTTTGTCCTACATTGTTTCTGAAAAAAATCCAATCCTTGATTAGAAACAGTTCAAGAGAGATTAAAAAGCATACTTCAGACCTCATGTGATGCGAGGAGGCAGATTCCACACCAGGTGCTCTCCCCAGTGTTGCTCATATAGAATTCTAGGTCAAAAGCTGGACTTGATCCAGATGTTAATGCCAGGCAACAGGTAGTAGAAAAATAACAACTTCATAAGCCATCGATTTTGTGTTGTACAGTGAATTGCTTGCCTCGGTAGGATAGCCCACGTTAAATTCCTGAAACAAGCATGGAAAGAACAGAACAACATGGGTGCCTCTATACAACACAAAATCGATGTTGTGCCTGAACCATCCCAATGAAAATAAACCTAAGAAGGATTCATGGGTGCCAGAGAAAGCTTATACTGTGCGCAGAGATTAGAAGTTGCCTGGACACAATAATGTCGCAGCCGCGGGGGAGACGAACAACGGCGAACCAGGAGGAATTGTTCTTTTTTTTTTGTTTGCCAAGTGAGCGGACTGGACCGGTCATGTACAACACAAAATGGGCCCTTTCTCGGCCTGATTAATCACATGGCGTCTAGGTTAGTTTGCGGAGTAGCGGCCCTTCTACACTGAGCAGGCCTTGATGCACGGTAAAATCAGCACATGTAGAATTAGAAGATCTGAACATCAAACAACTTGATCGGACAGCTAATAAAAGATGGTTGCACAACATATATTGCTGCAAGGCCTGTGTCACCTCTAGAATTCCAGAAAGCTCTAGCAGCAAATAAGAAGCGTAATGTATCATTTGTTAAATATGAACACATACAGAGAGAATCGGAATATGTTGAGGTTTTGCGCTCTTTTCTGCATTTCACTATATTGTTCTAAGAAATTTGTCGCATACAGCAAAAAAAAAAAACATGTCATGAATACCTATGAAACAACCCGATGGAGCACTATATAAGCCTTCAAAAATTTCTCGTACCAATTGACCACTATCTGTAGAAAATTGTGATTGGGAAAGACATTAACATAGTGAATTCATTGGTTGAAGAGGGGATTGTAGGGGAGGGGAATTTGCAGCAAAGATGAAGATAGAGGCAACCTAGCGATGAGCACAGGTGCTCCATGTTTTGCTGGCGGAATATAAAGTGAGATGGGTCAGCGTTAGATGACCAAATTATATAGGCGGACGCACGGATTCAAACGCCGGTGAAACAGAAATGTTACCTCCATTAATTCCGGCGGAGAGGCTTCAATCGACTGCTACGGTTTCAGTTTTGGCATTGTTATGACGACGCTGGAACCAGAAACCGAAGAAATTATGAGGTGGAACCAACAGCGGATGCAAGATTCGGCGGATGGACCGGTCCACATTCTGTGAACCTACCGAACCTCGTCGGCGCCGTTGCCGGAGAAGAGAGGAAAGAAGCTTGTTCTAGCAACAAATAGGCAAAATCAGTACAATTAGATCGATAGAGGACTGGCAAAACAGAGGAATCGAATACCAGATTTAATGGATGGGCTTGGGATCCTTTGGCGTCCTCGCGTGAGATTTCATTCGGAGGCGCCGGCGGAGGAGCACTGGCGGCGCGGGCGGAGCTGATATGCGGTCTCGTAATAATTTGTTTTTTTCTAACCAACCATGCGTGGAGAATCAACCTGCTAGGCTGCTACCACTCTGTTAGGCCCATTAGCAGCTGTATGCAGCCCGAGAGACGTCATGAGGACCGACTGCTTGCAGTAGCAGCCCAGCAACGGGAGGAACACCGCAGGCGGAGTGGCGAAGGAAGCGATCGATTGTTAACGACGCTTCAGTAGGAAGATGAATGCAGGCCCTTAGATATTTTGATCGGACGGTGTAGACGTTAAAAACGCTGTGAAGGCTCCTAGGTGGCTCAGTTTTACTATTTCTTAATTCATCTCAAAGTAACTGATCTACCCTGCGACTTAAATTCAACAACAGTGATTAAGTATGTGCTACCTCCATTTGCTTTGGTGAAAACAATACCACGGCAACAAATGCCAGCACCTCGGATCTTGGCTATAGAATGACTGCTTATAGGCGTACTGCATGGTGCATTGCTATTAAAACTATACCAACAATGTTGCAGGTTAGAGTTTATTGTTGTGGTACAAATCTCCCAAGATGATAGTAACTGCAGGTGTCTGTTGCTTGATGTATTCACATATGTTGATGCGATCCTAGATGGAACACTCCTATCTAAATATTTCTACGGAAATCCTTTATATATTACTTAATCTGGGAATTTCCATTTGGTATACAGAGTAAGAATTGATCATTTAAAATCAATCGCATGATCAGAACCATGTTCAAGCAATCAATTCAAAAATTCTGTAGTCTGTTGTGAATTGTCAGTAGTTAAAAGAATTGTAAGAGATAGCTCACTTATACAAATATAATGATCAGGACCATGTTCAAGCAATCAACTCAAAATTCTATAGTCTGTTGTGAATTTTCAGTAGTTAAAAGAATTGTAAGGAATAGCTCACTTATACAAATATAATGATTAGGCTAAAATTTCCTAGTAATAACATGACAGTGAGAAAAAACCCAAGGATGCTCAGTTAGTTGATCTGGATCTGATCTGCGGCACCACTGTATGAAAATTAGCAATTCTTGTATCATCTACAGTTACATACACTATCTTTCTTTAACCACAACAGTAGGCTAGTCCATGCCTTAATTTTTAATAAAAAAAGATCTACCAAGAAGGCTCGTGAGAGTAGAGCTAGACAAATATACAATGGCGGTGGGGGAGAACATAAAAAATGCGATCAGTATTGGACACGGAATTATAATGTAGCCACATTCATTCGTATTACCTTTTGTTCCTGTGATCGCTATTTTGGAAAAGGGTGCTGCCTTTTGCTTTGACGATGGAGGAAAGCTTTGACCCTTGTCGTTATGGAGCCTGGTAAGTTGAGACAGTAGATGGGTCACATGCCTGCTTCCGGCACCTTTGCGCCTAAATCTTTAAAATTATTGAGATTCCGGTATGCATTTACCTGGGAATTGGGGCTGCAGAGGGTGTTGAGATCTGGAAGGCAGCGTGGGATTGGAGAACTCCGTAGTTTCCCAACAAGATGCAGTCGTGCAGCTATGTGCTCTGGCCGCCGGCGGCGAACCAGGCCAAGGCGGATACCTTCGTGGCGATCTGTGATTTCAGGAGTTAGGGGAGACAACAACGATGACAGGAGGCCGATATCGACATCAGAGGTGGGCGGTGCGGTGTCAAGGGCGGTGCCCTTAGGTGGGCTATAAATTAGGGATTTTTGTTAGGATAATTGGAGGGAGTTTTTCGCGTTAGCGCGTAGATGGAGTCAAGGTACAAAAATTACATTAGCTCCAATTTTGTTGCCCACCCAGAATTTTTTCACCTCCCGCTAAATAAAAGGAAATTTCCATCAATAAAAAAATCATAACAAATATTGGAAAATTCCCATAAATAAAGAAACCACACCAAATCGAGAGAATTTTCACAACATTTATTTTTTAAGTAAATTTTATTTTCACAAGATGTAATGAGATCCAACGATTAATTTAAGAATTCTTACGCCAATATATCCATTTTAAAGATGGAGATGTTATGACATCTCCACCGGACCGACCCAACCAGTCCGGGCGCGCCCGAACGCGTTCGTGCGGACGTGTGAGACGTGCACGGCCCATCCGGATTGACGTATCCGGCTCGATCCATCGGCGCACCAAATTTGCATGACCGATGCGGCCCGGACATGGGCGGGTCGAGGGCATTTCCTCCCCGCACGCGCTACTGGCCCACCCGTCAACGATCATACTGCGGCACCGATTCAGACACAACCATGGTTGAAGGATTTGACCTTCCCAGAGAGCGCGAGTTGGCTGAGTAGGGCGAGCCGATCAAACTCATCTACCAAGTTGACGACCAGCAAGCACCACTCGCCCCTACGGCGGCGATGTGCTCGACCTGATCGTCATCTACGGAAGGACCCATGTCGCTGCATCACCTTCCCCTTCTTCTCATCTGTTGTTGACGTCATGTCACCCTCCTCGCCTTCTCACCCCCTTCTATTAGGAGCAAGCTACAGGTGAAGCCGCACCACCTCCGAGCTCCGTCCACCAGCAACGCCGGTTGGAGGTGGCGGAGGGGGGGTGTCGGAGTAGGTAGGCCCGTTAAGAGAGGCGATGGCCGGGGTCTGTGTAGCCAGATCTGGTGGATTTTAGGGGTCCTCATCGAAGTTCTCCTGGTCCATGGTGTGACCAACGCTTCTTCAAATAAAGCTGCTTTCGTGTCGATGCCGAAATGTGGCAGCAAGATCTTGTCCTTCCTCTGGCCGACTGTGGGGGCGAGGGGGGAGGGTGGGCGGGACCTGGCTCGCATCAACAAGGCAAGGTGCTTCCGGGCTACTTCGTGGCGTAGGCGAGCGGCGCCAGAAGGTTGTTGGGCAGCCTCTCCCATGGTGCTCCTCTCAGTTGGCCATGGTGGCAAGGAGAGTAGGCAAGGGATGTTGTGTTTGCTGCCGCTGATGAAGAAGGAGGCTGCCTGGTCATTGCAGGTGACGATACTGTGACTTATTTGGCAAATCCCAAGCGGAGGCTTTGTGCTAACCGGTATCTTTGGCCATGGCGATGCCCTCGCCATGCTCGTGTTGGTGTGGATTCCGAGTGCTCGCTGGCACTGTAGCCCTCCGCCGCGAGCTCGAGCCTCCTCATCTTCCGCTGCCCTCTTCTCGATTGGCCTTTGAGGCAGCCGCCGCTCACGGCACCTTGGACTGTCGGTCCCGCTTAACCGGCCTACCGCAACATGCGATAAATGTCCTGGGGTGGCGGAGATCACCGACCACAACACCAAGAAGAAGGTGTGTCGGTTCCGTCTAGTCGGCGGAGCAGCGGTGCGCGACGACATCGACGTGCGCCCACGGTAGCGAAAAGGTGAGCTCAATTTCCCCTCGGGATGGAAGGAAGGTGCACGTGGTGGCGGAGGGCTCCGCTGCCTCTCGACCGCGAGCGGGAGGAGAGGAGGCTGCGAGGGCCTCGAGGAAGAGCGCTGACGCGGCGATGGCGGCCACGCTCGCCGGCCACAACCCAGAGCTCGTCGAGGAGGAGCTGAAGATGCTGGAGGTGTACGCCAAGGCCAAGCGGAAGGCCGACGCCGCGGCGGGGAAGAAGGTGAGGGCGGCGGATGCAGGTCAGTAGCTCCCGGCCCGATGAAGGCGAGGAGGATCGGGAGGACACGCCGCCACGCGGCGAGGAGGAGGACGACGACTACTGGGAGGACGCGCCGCCGTCGACGACGCCGACGGTGATCGAGCTCGACTCCGATTCCTCCTCCTATGATTGTGACGGGGACTAGGGTTAGGAGGTGGTCGAATTCGGTCGAATTTTGTCAAATATAGAATTTCGTGACCACACAATAGTGCGTCCTAAAATAACGTACTCCCTCTGTTCTAAAATAGATGTCTTAAATTTATCAAAATTTAAATAAATATATATACTAAATAGTGTCTAAATTTATTTAAATTTTGACGAAACATCTATTTTAGAACGGAACGAGTGACAAGTTTGACAAACCGTGTGATGTTTGTTACGCGTTATTTGACAATACAAAATATGCCCTTCGGGCCCTCAACTAGACCGATCCAAAAGACGAGAAAAGCCAGCAAAACAGATAACGACCCGTCCTGGTTATAAAAAAAAGGATGCGTCTAGCCAGCCACCGGTGGCTGGTTAGTCCAAAATAGCACTCGGCCCAGAAAAGAAAAGGTCAAACACCACTGCGACCTTTTTCTGAAATCCCTTAGCTACTAATCCTTTGACGGACTGACGGCCCACCTTGATCCCTTCCGGCTTTCTCCCTTGCCAGACCAACAAGTGCAGAACTGGTACCTCCTCCACTCGTGTCTTCAGACGTGGTACCCTCGAGTATTTTACTCTGGCAAAACTAGCACAAAATGGTACATACCCCTCAAAATGGCAAGAAAAAATAGAAAATTGTACTTAACAGATTGCTTTTGTTCCTGTTGAAAATATCAACGACATAGAAAATCTGCAACTTCATGACTAGTTCAGAGAAACAAAGATGGTTGAAAAATAAAAATAAAAAACTTCGACAAGAAAGACGTAAAGCTTGACAACTGGTTGTTGATTGCTCCAAGTATATCAAGCACCCTCTCTTTTTTCAACTTTACGACCCTAGGGGAATCCCATACCATGTGATCAAGCACCCTCTCTTTTTTCAACTTTACGACCCTAGGGGAATCCCATACCATGCGATCAAGCACCCTCATTGCTCCTATCCAGATTCCTCCGGGTCCAAAACGCAACCAAGTAGTTGCTATGAAACATTGTTATTTACAACATCAAATGACTATAGTTCATTCCATTATTCTACATTTTCGTTCCAATGTTCCAGCAATCTACAAAGTAAAACACAAAGAGCCATTAGTATATGCAAAGATATAATTAAAAGTTGCTTATGTTGTTCAAGTAAAAATCCATCTAGGACACAACTTATCATTAAGTGAGGCACAATTATAAGAATTTGGATAACTTCCGGATGTTACGGTGCAACTATTTTGACACACTGAAAACATCCCTCTATGACCACAACGAATCAACATGTACATATGATATCATAACAAATATACACCTAACCTACCAATGTTACACAACTTAGCAACATAAAAAGACACCTGCTATGTATCATGCAAAACATGAACTAGTGGATCCCAATAAAACTTCTTTAGATTCAAAACATCGTTAGTCCATATGCAACAACTCTATGGAATAGCTTGCATGGATTGCATGAGAAAAAAGAAACATGGCAACCAAAAATGCAATAACATCCTGAAAAGGTTTCAGACACTCCAGCCCCCCAAAGGCAACATAGAAACAAAACCTACTGCAACTTATATTGGTCCTTGAACCAACAATGTACATACCTGTATAAACTGGGTGCATTTGAGAACCCTTCGAGCAAAAATCCATTAATATGTAGATCCTAGTAGAAAACAGAAATGACAAGCTTGCTCCTTGTGCAGGTAATAAGAGCTTGTTCAACTTGACAAGTCACCTTCCTCGCGAGATTGCGCTTAGCCATCTTTCTCACTAGTTCACCTGTGGCTCCCTATGTACATATGAAATCAACTTAGTCACAGCTTAGAGAGGCAAAAACAACTTAATAAAAATAACTAATCACTTTATCATTTGGATGATTGCCTAGTTAGAAAAATCAACAACCATTGTATCCATGTATATGGAAAAGTCAACTTCGTAAGCATACACAAAGTAACTAAGCTTCCCGAATATGTAACTTAATAAGGTAAAAATCAACTAAGTCACTGGATATGCAACTTAATAAGCAGACAAAAAGCAACTAAGATCCCATGATATACCACTTAATAAGCATACACAAAACAACTAAGATCCCTAGATATGCAACTTAATAAGCAGACAAAAAGCAACTAAGATCCCATGATATACAACTTAATAAGCATACACAAAACAACTAAGATCCCTAGATATGCAACTTATTATGCAGACAAAAAACAACTAAGATCCCATGATATACAACTTAATAAGCATAAAAAACAAACTAAGGTCCCTAGATATGCAACTTAGTATGCAGACGAAAAGCAACTAATATCACCGGATATGCAAATAAGCATACAAAAAGGAACTAAGGTATTTAGGTATGCAACTTACTAAGAAGACAAAAATCAACTAAGAAACTAGCGGACAAAAAGCAACTAAGGTCTCTATATATGCAACTTAAGAAGCAGACAAAAATCAACTAAGATCCCTAGATATGAAACTTAATAAGCAGACAAAAACAACTAAGATAAGATACTCAAACAACTAGATACTAAAGTTGTTTTTCAAAAAGATAGTAGTTGTGTGTACGTGTCAGACTGATTGCGTTTATTCAAAGAAAGTTGTTTCATAGTAACCTCTAAGTTACTACAAAAAAATTCTATTTGAATATGATCGTGCATCTTTAGACATGGTTCCATGAATAATGATTTCTAATTACTGTTTTGAGAGAATGAATGCATGTAAACTCCACCGGATAGTTTAGAAAGGACATAAGGCCCAAAAGAAACTAGCTAGAACTCATATATCCATTTTGTAACTTCATAGAGTGCTAAAGGAACAACAGTAGATAACTTAGCATCAACGATACGCAACCTAGGCACAATGGTAGGCAACTTCGTGATAATGGTGGGCAATTTTACAACAATGCTAGTCAACTTAGCACTAATCATACTCACCTTAGCAGTAGTAGGAAAAAACTTATTGTTAGTGGTAGGAAACGAATAATTTGCACTAAATTTTACTCCAAAAAGTAGAAAATTCCTCATGAGTGGTACTGTGGTTGGCAACTTCGCAATAGAATAAGAAAATGAAATTGCTTGATGTCACACTAAAGTTGCTTTAAAAAAATAAGCGTATGTGCCATACTAGTTGTTGTTGTTCAAATAAAATGTATTTCCTAGTAAACTATAAGTTAGTACAAAAATATACAAGCGACGGCAACTACATGGCCATTGGCCGGGGTTGCACGCTAGGCACCAGCAACTTAGCTCAAGTGTGAAGAAACAAAGTATTGTAATTTGTAAAACAACTTTTAGCAGAAAGAAAATTATGTACAACTCAACATCATGGGTAAGCAACTTAATGCATCGTGTGAATAAACAACCCAATAAACAAAGTATTATATGCAAATTAAACTTAGCAAAGGAACATGGAGCTAGGGATGGACGAGCTTAGTATTAAACTTAGCAAATTAAACTTAGCAAATTAAACTTAGTATTATATGCAAATTAAACTTAGCAAATTAAACTTAGTATTATATGCAAATTAAACTTAATGCATCAGGTGCACAGGTACAGGCAGATCTAGAGTTCGGGGTGGATGGGCCGCCACCGATTCCAGTCGCATGGAGCTAGGGATGGACGAGCTGCCGACGAGGTTACCATTCGCGAGGAGGCTGTGCCGTGTGCAAGGTTGCAGTCCTAGGGGAAGATTCCAACGACGCTGAGGTTGGTTCGTAGGGGAAACAGGGAGGACGACACCTGAGGATTCATGGGTGGTTCGCCGCCGGAGACATGTACAGGAGGAACAGGGAGGCGGCGTGGTTCCTCGCAGCTCAGCCCTCGATGGCGACAGCCACGTGCGCCGGAGGAAGCATCCCGGGGAGCAAGGTGGCTAGAGGGAGTGGGGATCTCCGGCGGGCGGGTGGGCTGTGGGCTGCGCTTGATTTGGATCCAGGCGGTTGTATATAGAGAGCCTCTCCTCGCCACGTGCGTCCTGTGGGTTACCGACGCGCTATCGTAATGTTTCCCGCAACGCGCGCGTGATCAGGTGAAAACGGACGGACGAGATGCGATGGCTCGATCGAGCAAACGAGCACCCATGCACTTTTTAGCACTTGGGTGAAAAAAAAGAGAACGACCCGTCCTCTGTACCGACCATGGCGGCGGGCATGGTCGCCGCATCTTAGCGCCGGCGGCGGCGCTCTCCTCTCAGCCCTCGAGCCCATCTAACGCCCTGCACGCCCCGCTCTCTCCTGATCTTCCTGCACCCCGCCCGCCGCCCTGCACGGCCCCGCTCGGCTCGGCCCACGAGAGCCGTCGCGTCCTGTCCCAAATCGCCGACGACGGAGGGCTCGACGGGATGCTTGTACGCTGACGTCCGGAAAGACGCCCTCCGCCACTCCCTTCCCAAGCTCCTCCATCCTCTGTTTGGTCAGCGCCACCGAATTCAACACCGACGCTGCACTGTTCTAGGTACGCTTCTTCTCCCAGTAGAAATAGATGTACTCCATACTGTTTTTTTACAAACGTATAGCAATTTTAGAATTTTCTTTTTGTGAGATCTTCTTTTGAACAAGTGTAGTCCATTGTGAGGTCTAATTTTGATGTGGTGTATGTTGAACTACTAGTATCATCCTTTTGGCGATCTTTGGAACATGAAATTAGCATGCTCTATGATCAACTATTATGTGATGTTTTTAGCTAAAAATTGTTGAAATGCTGTTGGAATTATGTGAAAATGCTGTCATTACACTGCCGTACTGTTGGTGGAAGGCTATCAATTTGTTGCTGGAAATGCTTTTGAAATAGAGTATAAGGGCCACTTCTTTTGGGCTTGTGATTCTGGAAAAGGTAGCTTATAGATTTTGGTGGAAACAATCTGCTCTGTACAGAAGCTCCTAAAAATTAGACCGTCCCCTTCTTTTGGGCTTATGGGTTTGGGCACATGATACATGTAATGTCTATATTGCCCTTAAATCTGCTAAAAATAATTTCCAAGCATTATAGAGGACCAGTCTTTGCCATTTTCATCAGGGGCCTGTAGCAGATCGTGGTTCTAGACATTAGCAAGTAGACAGACGAGACTTCCTATTTTTACCATGATTAACGGAAATTAAGAATGGATATCAACAACAAGTAGCATCGTGGGGCAATTGAAGTGCAAGGATCTGCATATGCGTGTGTACACTGACAACGGCTTGTTGCCGTTAACAGGAGCCCAACGGCAACAGGAACCGCGCTAGGGCATCACCTGGGTGCGATGCAGGTTGTCTTCCGAGGTGTGGAGTTGGTCGGCGATGGGGCTGGATGTGGCGGCGGCGGCCATTCTTTTTACTTAGAATAGTGCTGATTCGAACATGGTAGTTAAATCACACGCAGGCTCGAATCCACTTGGGCTGAACTGCCTGAACTACTCTCCTCAAACCGCTGTTCTTCAAACATTGCATCTAAACTAATTACACAATCTACTGCTTTCCTCTAAATAATTGTATTACACGCTATATCAGCTTTTGTTTGTTCACATGAATAATTAGCATATTGAATACGATAAAGTACCAGTTTCTGTTTTATTAGTAGCTTTTTTTTTGGAACAACACCGTCTAGTTCATAAATGTATTTTGTTATTTGTATGTTATCCCTAAGAACCCAATATGTATGCTATAAATAGTACAATATTTTCCACGGTTCTGTTTTTTAGCTTTTAGTAACAACACTGTTATTTGCATGTTAGTTGGAACTACACGTTTACAATCTCCATTGCAATACTGATTTTCACTATTTTAACAGAGTGAATCTCTGGATTTAGAAGCTATTAAGAGGTTGTTGCGATCGCCTAGACCAAGTGAGGAATACTTGGCCGGGGTAAATGGTTTTCTTGATTTTGCATACACGGGAAAAAGGGCAGATGCCAAGATTCATTGCCCATGTGTTAAATGTGTCAATAGATTTTTATTGAAACGAGATGATGTCTATGGTCATTTGGTCTGTGATGAAATGCTACTTGGATATAACTCCTGGGGTTGCCATGGTGAAACTGCAGCATACATTAGGGCCAACAAACGGAAACGGTTGAAACAAGAAGGAACACAGTTAAACTCTAATATGCACCAGCTAGTGCATGATGCTTTTGGGAACATAGATAATGGACCTCCAGTGACTGACAGTGATGACCCAAATCCTCCAGATTCTGGACCAGACTCTAAAACCCAAGCTTTCTATGACCTATTGGGTGGTGTAGATGTACCTTTGTGGGAAGGGTGTGAACTATCCAAACTTTCATTCCTTGTACTTCTGTTCCACATAAAATCAAATAACAAGTGGAGTAATAAATCTATAAATGATCTGCTAGCGGTTCTACAACAAGCAATTCCGAATGGTAAAAATTTACCTAGAACTTTTGCCGAGGCTAAGAAGATCATTGGGAATCTTGGGCTTGGTTACGAGAGAATTCATGTTTGTGAACAAGATTGTCAGCTTTTTTGGAAAGAGAAGGCAAATGATGACTTCTGCTCTATATGTGGAAAATCAAGGTGGAAGAACAAGCCAGATAAGACCACATTAACCAAGAACGAAAGGAGAAAGGTTAGCCCGAAGAAGGTGTTACGGTACTTCCCAATTAAGCCAAGGCTTAAGAGGCTTTTTATGAACAAAGAAACCTCTACAGCATTAAGATGGCATGATGAGGAACGCATAAAAGATGGTGCATTGAGGCATCCAGCTGATTCAGAGGCATGGAAGGCCATTGACTCTAAGTATAAACATATCAGGTCAGATTCTCGAAACATTAGATTCACATTGGGAACTGATGGTTTCAATCCGTTTGGTATGCTGAGTTCAAAACATAGTTGTTGGCCTGTTGTCCTAGTATCATATAATCTTCCACCATGGTTACGCATGAAGGCCTCTTCGATTTTGCTTACTCTGCTTATTCCTGGTCCATCTTACCCTGGAAAGAATTTCCATGTATTTATGCAACCAGTTTATGAGGAACTAACTGAGCTATTTATGGTAGGAACTTATACTTACGATGCATCTCGAGGACAGATGTTTCAACTTTATGCCGTTGTGTTGTGTACCGTAAGTGACTACCCTGGGCTAGCTCTTGCTGCAGGATATAGTGTTAGTGGTGAGTTTGGTTGTTTTTCATGTCGAGATGAAACATGTTCTGAACGCCTGAAACACGGGCAAAAATATTGTTTTATGGGGGCTCGTCGATTTCTACCTCTAGATCATGAGTTTCGTTTTGATGCTAAGTCATTTGATGGGTCCGAAGAACATAGAGCAGCACCTATTGGTTATGCACAAATTGCAGTTCTTGACAATATAAAATCAATTAAGGACTTTGAGAAATCCAAAACCTGGAAGTGTGTCAGCGGCCTATTCTCTTTGCCCTACTGGGACTCCAATTTACTCCGGCACAATCTAGATATCATGCATATTGAGAAGAATGTTTGTGAGAATATATATGGGACACTTCTAGGCATAGATGGAAAGTCTAAGGATAATTTGAAGGCACGTCTGGACCTACAGCAAATGAACATTAGGAAAGAGCTGCATCCACAAAAAAAGCCTAATGATAAATATTATTTGCCTGCTGCTTCTTTTACCATGTCTAAAAAAGAGAAGCAATTATTTTGCAAAATTCTTCACGATTTAAGGGTTTCAGATGGGTTGTCTGGAAACATATCAAGATGTGTAAACGTTCTTCAAGGAAGAATTTCGGGCCTTAAAAGTCACGACTGTCACATTCTAATCCAACAACTTCTGCCACTTGCTCTACGATTTCTACTCCCAGATAATGTTACATCTGTGTTGTTTGATCTGTGCGGATATTTTAGAGAAGTCAGTGCAAAAGTCTTATACATCAGTGAGATGGAGAAGTTGGAGGAGCGGATCGTAATGACGTTATGTCGTATGGAGATGATATTCCCGCCAGGATTTTTTACTGTCATGGTGCATTTGGTTATTCATCTAGCAACTGAGGCAAAAATAGGTGGTCCGGCCTGCTATCGTTCAATGTCGTTCTTGGAAAGGTATGACATCTTATAATTGGATGCATTAGCTATCTTATAGAAAATATTATCTAACAAATTTCTTCCTTTTATTTTTTGTTTATTCAGGTATCTAGGTAAGCTGAAGTCAAATGTCCGCAATAAAGCTCACCCCGAAGGATCTATAGCCGAAGCATATTTGGCAGATGAGTGCATGACATTTTGTTCAAGATATATTATTGGTTTTGAGACCAAACATAACTCTCCTTCACGTCACGCAGATAGTGAGGAGTTTGTTGGGCATTGTGGTGTTCAACGAAGATCAAGTTTATTTCCTCATTTTGGCAACCCACTTGGAAAGCCTGGGAATTATGTTTTAAGTGGTCTAGATAAAGATACGTGTCGTTCAATTGTTCTGATGTGAACTCATACCTTAGGTAATTACTTAAGCTTGTAGATTATTTTATAAGTATTTTTTCTATGTTATTAAATATTGTTTGCAAATTTCTTTGTAGAGCTCATGCTGATGAGATCACTCGTGGACGCACTTTAAACTTAGATACTATCGAGAGGACTCAGAACGAGAAGTTCTATGAATGGTTCCGAGCTCATGTAAGTTCCATATATTTGTATACATTACATATACGAGTAGATTGATTTTTAATATGCTTCTGAATATGCAGATAAAGAAATTGGAGAAGGGAAATGGCATCAACAATATTAAAAATGATATTAGATGGTTGGACCGGGGCCCAGTTCATGCAGCGAGAAGATATCGCGCTTTCAACTCCCGGGGTTTTCGTTTTAGGCCTAAATGCTTGGATAAAAAACACAAAATAGTGGAGTCATGGTCACTGCAAAAACATCTAGTTATGCTACAGCAGGTAAGGAAAATCCAGTTCTACGTGATGTCACGTACTATGGGAGAGTAGTTGATATTGCCGAGCTGAACTACTCTGGACAATTTTCCGTGGTGTTGTTTAAATGTGAATGGGTTGATATATTTTCCGAAGAAGGAATACAAAAAGACAAGTATGGTTACACACTAGTCAACTTCTCACATTTGATACACAAAGGAGAGAAGATGGAGCACGAGCCTTTTATTTTTCCTAACCAGGCGGATCAAGTGTTCTATGTGGAAGATGAACATAATCCGGGTTGGTCCGTGGTAATGAAACAGCCGAAGCCTAGAGATGTGTATGATATAGGCACGGAATGGGCATCAGACACAGAAACTGAGCCATTTCATGTTTCACACCTCGGAGAGATGTTCAAAAGAAAAAATAACGACCAACATTGGGTTAGAACATACGTCGAGGGGACATTAGTGGATGCTATTAGTGCTTCAAGCAAGGAAGGTCAGAACAATGAAGGTATGTGCCATGTTTAGGTCATCTCTTCCCTGGACCATGAAGAGCTACATGCTAAATCTCTACAGTAGTATTATGTCCTTTTGATTCTTTCCAACATTATGTATGATCCCTTCTGCAGTCATGCCATTTATACTAGGGCTATATCCAGTGCGTATCTTTTCTCTTGGATATGATTTCTTTTTCTTGAGTTTTTCACTATGATATGGTATTAGCTCCAGTTTGTACTCTTGCTTCCTTTCCTCCAGTGTCAACACCCGGATTTTTCAATCCTAGATGCCTGTTATGCCATACATCGCAATCCCAGGATTACCATTTTTGCGAGACATAACAGAATTGGATACCATAGTACTTCATCCATTACAAACGATACATAAGTTCTTACACAAATGGAGATCTCATGATCCAGTTCTTAATACAACATCAAGCAGTGGAATACGTAATAATAACGGTAGCGTAGGCGAAGCTCCATCTTCGGGGTCACAGGCAATGCTGACGATGGGAGATGATCCTAGTTGTCGTAACCTTCCTGGGGTCCATCCTCCAGGTACTCCTCTTCCATTGTCTGGCCATGGGAATAGCCAGGGACAAAGCCATGAGTACTCTTTAAGTACTCGCAAACTAATACTAACAGTAAAAGGGGTTTTTGGATAATAGGACACTAGGCTCTAGGGTTGTTTTGCAAAAAGCCAGGTTTATCTCTACTAAGTTCCAAAGTTAGTCACAATTTTATAACTCCTAAATGGGATCTTGTAATCCAGGTCACAACTCTGTTGTGTTCAAGTCAAAGTCTCAATTCATTTTAAAAGTCTGACGGGGAACAGTATGGCCACTCCAACTGTCCATAACCGCGGACGCGGCTATTTGAATAGTTTGACACTCTGCAGAGATTGTACACTTTCACCACAATATTCGATACATCCGTCAGGAACAAATCCTGAATTCACCATACTCAGTATGCGGATAATCAATCCTAACCTTTCAATTACACGCCCTAATATAAGCACCTCTCCTATGAGTTTGGCCTCCCAACCATGACCACTGTCATCTTGGGTCTTCGCAGTGGACAATCTTCACAAGGTAGCCTCGGCTCAGACCTTGGCCGTGAGGGAACTAATACTAAGGTATATAAGTTTCCAGTCAAGCCCTACCCAATATTCGGGTATTGTGGTTGTACGCTAAAATTGGAATGGTATCGCATCCAGACAACCATCAGTTTTATAAAGGGCTAAGGCTCATGCCTCAACATTTTCATCACCAAAATCATCAAGTGTTTGGAAACACATGTCCAAAACATTTCAATAGAATGATCCATCATTCCAAGGTTTTCATAACCATTTTTCCACCAAGTATTCCCATCTAAAAGTTGATCAAGTTTTATGCTTAGCACTAGCATCTACAGGTGGGGGTAGTAATAATGAGGGGTGGTAACTGGTGGAGTTTCACTAAGTCCAACCTTATATCTTAGGCTGATATCAAGGTTTCTAGCTTAGGCCAAATTTTATGCTCTTTAAGCAACCTTCAGCACAACTGTCTAGTATCTACCAAGCTCTTAGGTAGACTCTAAGTAAGCTTTGATAAAGAAATAAAGTAAGAAGCTTGCCATAAAACTAGGATTGGTTTAGCAAGTGGGTATGATCACATATGCTTAAGGCATAAAGTAGTCATCTCACAGGTATGGGTTTGTGGCATTAGTAAGGTATCTTGCAAGTGTTAGCTTGCACATTCGCTAGTAGTATTAGGCTTGCATAGTAATTAGCTTGCATAGGTATAGTATCTTGCAAGTGTTAGCTTGCCTTGTGCAGAGCAGTGGTTGAAGTTCTCCTCGGCTTCCTCTTTGTAGTATCTCCTTCCTCCTCATAGTATCCTTGGTCGGTACTAGCGTCTATGAATAAATACGAGGTACACAATCACCAAACAATACTTAACTACTTGCAATCATCACACACAAGGGTCCTATAGATGATCTAGCATCATCTCTAACATTACAAGGTTAAAGCTTGGTTTTAAACTTCTTATTTTTAGAAAAGTAATTTCTACTCATTGAAAAACTACTTAAGATTTAATATTCCCCAAACTAAACATGGGATCATTTTGACACATGTCATCACCACATATTGTAGTCCATGGGAATGTGGTTTAAAGTGGTGTCACAATTTAATAAGGTTTTACCCTTTTATTTTAATTAATTAAAGTGGCTAGAAATGCTTATGAAGCATTCTTTTATTACTTGAACATTATTTCTGCAAGTAAACCTGTATATTTTTATATATTCTGAAAGGTATGGTTAAATGTGATTTTTGAGAGTTGGAATCAACTCAAAAGCTTTTATGGTTTGAATTTGAAAATTGTTTGAATGCAGAAAAGCTTATGCCTTGTTATTTTTACTATGGGTGATCTACAGATCCAAATGACTTGAATCCAACGGGCTTGGATTAAGCATTCACAGAACTTTCCAATAAAATTGGTTTCATTCAAATTGGTGTACTGAATCGATCTGGGTTGATTTTTCAAGTTGGGTACAGAAGTGTGTTTGAATTTAAAAAGAAAAAAGGTTTAATTTGAATTGCTGGGCTGCGCGGGAAATTCTAACGGGCCGGCCTGCTAAGCGCAGTGCTCCTGCGGGCTGCTTAAGTGGGTGTCCCCACTCGTCAGTGAGACGGGGTTGGGCGAAGCGGTATGGGGCAACGTGGATCGTTCGATCTAGTTCTAATCCAACGACTGAGGGTCATCGTCGACGCGAGACAGCTCCGGCGAGAATGAAACCTAGCGCGGCCAGTGAGGGATGCTGAGGGCTCACCGGGGTACGGGCGAGGGTCGGCGAGGCGGGCGAACGACGAAGTCGACGATGGCGAACCTCTTGGTACCGGTGGCTTCTCCTGGGGCGGCTCCAATAGCTGGCTCCTTTCTTCTCCGGCAGCGGCAGGCTCGAGTGAAATTCCGGCGAGGTGGTGCTCAGCTTGCTCTGAGGATGGTGTGACACGGTCAGTGGGGAGAGGGGAGTGAGATGGTGTGAAGAAATCGTGCGGGGATGGCCTCTATTTATAGTAGAGCGAGGGGACCGTCGGGGCGCACGGTGAGCTCGTCGGGGGCGACGTTACATGCGGCTATAGGCATGGGCAAGGGTAGGGGACGGTGCTGTGTCTCCTGGCGATGCTCAACGACATGATCGCGAGGCATGGGGCGGTGTGGTTTGAATGCAGGCAGGCGGTGCTCTGCGAGCAGCGTCTTCGACGTGGGCGGTGGATGTATGGGTGTAACACCCTCGAATCGGCCCTATGCAAGTTTCAGCTAAACTCGCCAAACCCGCATAGAAACGATTCAAGGTGCCACCAGCACTTTCGTGCGGTGGAAAACAAAGTAATAACATTACACAACAGTCCTCGATGGGACCCACGTAATATATACAACAATGACTCAAAGAGTCAAGAATACGTATACGGTACAAAGATCCAAATCACCTTGAAAGAGGGAGTCTCACGGACAAGATGCAAATGGGGCTAAGAGCCTGAAGAATAACCAATGGCGCCCATAACCCCGCCTGTGCCAAGCCGGAAGGGTAACCACGCTAACGGCGTCGATCTCAAAACCCGCTTAAACAAAAGGGTGCCGACAAAGGGCAAAGGAAAAGAAGGAGCGCCAAGATCGAGGCCAAGACACGGCGAGGCTAGAATTCGCGGTCCTCGCCACATAGGTATGGTGGATCGAGCGGCAGCAAAGAGCACTAAACAACCTATAGAGACTCGACATACCGGCGGCTATCGAGAGGGTGAGAAAGACCTATTCGATCCAACTCGTACTAGCATCAAACAAACCCATCCTGGCGTTTCCCCCTCGAGACCAAACGAGGAAGTCAACCGAGGAACTCACACAGTTGGCAGTTTTAGTTAATCAGTTATAGTTGTGGCACTTTACTAGTCAGGTTTAGATAATCATCCTGATAAAAAAATAAGCAGTGGGCACTTTTAGTTAACCATTCCGTTATAGTGGCGGTACTTACTAGTCAGGTTCAAAGATCATGAGATAACCCAAAACCCAGCAGTCGTTGATACTTTTACTTAGCCATTCCGTTGTAGTGAAGCTGATTACTAGTCATATCGGATACAAGTCAATTCAAAACAGTAAACTTTAGTTATAGTTGTCTATGATCAGACACTGTGCTCCAAGTCGTCCATAACCGCGGACACGGCTTCTCGAAAAGATTTAACCCTGCAGGGGTGCACCAAAGTATCCACAGGCACTTCGACCCTTTTTGCCGATCGCTAACATACACCCATCGGTATGTCGGCGGGGCCTAAGTCACGACGTTCCCAGACCCAAAGCAAGCACGGGGGGCCACCCCACTAAGTACACCCGCAACGAAGTCGGCCGGTCTCCGAGACGGACTTAGGGTTTGCGTCAATGGTCAGAACGACAGGTCCCCAATCGGGATCGCCGATACCACAAAACATTCCGCTTCCTAAACAGTACAGCGTGCTCCTCGCACAAACGTAAATACATAAGTAGCATGGCATAGGTACAGAATAGTAAAAACACCTCAAACTAGTTGTGGCCCCCAGTACAATACTTTGAAATCAGGTAATTATCAATGGGGGGCCCATATCTCCCCACCTGTGGTTAGCGCGCTCGATCTCGGAACAGGTGTCAAGAACTCGGGTCCTACGGGACACAAGTGGGCGTTCGGAAAACAAATCTTACCTATCACCCACCGATGCCTCTGCTTAATTCAATTTTAGTTGTTAAACAGGAATTAAAGTGAACAATAAGTAAACCACGATCATCTCCAACGTCAACATGCGGCAATTCTCCAACAATGGTGGTACTTGACGGCAAGCAAAAACACTTGAGCAAGCGACTACGACACGCGGGTCCAACTATCTACCAAACAACAGGTAATAGGATGTGTCCAAGGCTATATATGGCTGCAAGGGATATCACGGGTACGAAAACTAGAGCATCGCAACACAGATAGCAAAGATCAACAGGAGGGAATAAATACTAGAAAGTAAGATAGGTAGAAAGGGGAGATGCTCTTTGAAAACATTGTCGAAGGTTCAACCAAGATCGGCGCTCACATCAACTCAACGGCCTTATCCGGAAGAATCAAAGCACTAGAAGAAACACCGGATGCGATATTTAATACAACGGCAGAAGATCGGCATGATGCATGCATGATGTATGGCATGGCAAAGGTGCGATGCAATTAGGTCATTTTAAGTGGAACCGGGGTCCCGACAATTAATTAGGTGATTCATGTTATTTAGATTACCCGCAATTTAAATGTTGTTTTAACAAGGCAAGATTATAGTACTGGTTCGCTACACAAGTTTAAATGAGGCCAATATGAGACTAGATTTGCCCGCATATGGGCCCCATATTTAATTATTAGGTGAATCGGCATAAGGCCCCCAAACCACAGATATGCATGCGAGATGAATGATTAAATATGCAACAAGTTGTTATTATGTTATAAAATAGGGTTTCGGAAAAGGTTCACACATTAGGGGGTCTCGACGATCTTGGGTTTCCGGGGTTCGGGGTTCGGTCTCAGGGTCCAGGGTTCGACGGGTTCGTTCTCGGCGTCCGGGGTAGGTCTTGGCGCATCCGGGGTCTTCGGGTCATGTTGTCGGTCATGGCGTTCGGGTCGAGGCACTTGTCGACGGGTTCTCAGCCGCTCGGTGTCCGGTGAAATACTTGTCGCCCTCGAGGGAGTACTTGTCGCACATGTGTTCTTCGGTTCTCTGTCGATGATCTTGTCGATCGGTGTCGGGAACCAACGAAACGTGAAGAAGTCCTTGTCGCCTGGGTGAAGAACTTGTCCGGCACCGGGTCTTCGGGTTCGGAGGGAGAACTTGGCGCTCGGTCGCGGCATCCTCGGTTCCGTGTAGACGATCATGGCGTTTCGAGGAGAAGATCTCGTCACTCCAGGAGATCTTGGGGTTCCGCGTCGACGGCCTTCGGGTACGGGGGTTTTGGCGGTGTTCGGGTTCGGATCCGCGACGAAGACCTTGGGGCACCATGTACATGTACATCCTTCGCATCCATCGGCATCGAGCCGGTCTTGTCGGTGAACTACCGTGTACGAAGGTCTTGACATGCGGCGGGATCGGTCTCGGGTTCGGGCGTCCTGGACGGGCCCGGCGAGCTGATGGGACCGGAGGGAAGAGCGGGTACGGGGTGGTCCTGGCGAGGTCGTCGTGGCAGCGGCCACGGCAGAGCTCGGAACGCGCGGGGCGGCGAGGCGGGCCAGGTCGTGGCCGGAGCTGCTCGCGGGGGAGGCGGTGGAGGGCCGCGGGCGGCGAGGTACGGCGGGCGGGCGCAGGCCGCAGCGGACGACGGGCAGGCGGAGGCCCTGGGCCGGGCGAGCACGGCGGGCCGCGGACGGTTGCAGAGGCGCGGGCGGCGAGGACGACGGCGCGCGGTGGAGCTCGGGCGGCGAGCGGAGCGCCGCGCCGGCGCGGAGGCGCGAGGTGGAGGGATGCGAGGTGGCGCGAGCGCCTTGGCGGGAGGAGCGGCTGGCCAAGGCGGCGGGCGAGGTGGGAGGCGCGGGAGAGAGAGAGGAAGAGCGAGACGGGCAGGGCGCTGGAGGCGGGCGGCTCGGCGAGGGCGCGGAGAGGGCGAGGGGGCCGGAGGGAAGGCTGATGGACGCGGGGCTGGGGAAGAAGAGAGGCGGCAGTGGAGGAGACGCGCGGGCGTGGGTGGCTCATGGCTCATGAAGGGGAAGTCCGGGAAGGAGAGGAGGCGGTGAGCGGGCGGCGGTGGACGCTGGTCGCGGTCATGGCGTGGCGAGGAGGCCATGCTGCCGGGCAGAGGAGCGAGCTGGGGGTCGGGAAGGGAGGATGGAGAGGAGAGGAGCGGGCTGTGGGCCGGGGGGACAGGGGGGCGGGTGGCAGTGTGGATCGGCTGTGGGTTGCGGGGTGTGCTGGTCTTGGGACGTGGGGGGAGAGGGAGAGAGAGAGAGAGGTGAGGCTGGTGGGATTAGGTGGCAGATTTTTAGTGGTGGGGTGTGGGGAGAGGTGGCGAGAGGGGTTGGTTGGGATGATGTGGAGGGTGGCTGGGTAGGTTTCCGGGTAGGTTTAGAAAAAGGGGCGGACCGTTTAGAAAAATGGGGGTGGTCGTTCGGGTCGGGACGGCCCGTTCGACTGCCCCCACTAAAACAATTAAACCTTTTTATTTAATTTTAACGGGCCATAAGCAAACCGATAGCGGCCAAAACAAAATATTCCGGGGACCCGGTTTTGATTTTTGAATAAAGAGGGGCGTTTAGAAAACATCACGGCTTTGCAAACATAGTTTTATGCGAACAATGCATGATGATGACGATGCAATGCACAAATTCAACGCGATTTTCTAGTAGTGGTTTTGCGGGATGCCACAATTCGACACCACTAACAAGGGATCTCGCCCTCGAGATCCGCCTCATGGTACCGGAAGGAAAGGTCGGCGATCTGCGTCTTCTCGCTTCGTGTAGATCTTCGCGACACCACTAACAAGAGGTCGTTGTTCCTGCTCGTCAAGAGAACACTCCGGATAAACAACGGACGAGGTTAGAGGTAAGGCCACCTCTAACTTCCATGGAAGGAGTAAAATTGCATCGATCCACCATTCAATATACATAAGCGAATGATAAGAGTAGTGGTATGGTCGCGACTCCATCCCGCACTCAAAGCATTACCATGTACACGAATAGACAGATTATGCAACCAACCCTCAAGATTCAGACTGGAGATCTCGACAAGCGAGGTTCGGATCAAGGAGTGATGCAGAATCTGCATCGGATCTGGCGTAGAGGATGTCGTTGCGGCGGAAAACACCGGAAGGAACAAACAAGGAACAAAGAATGGTACCACGGAAGACGGATTCCTCGGATAGCATGAAGACCGGATGTAGCAACACCGTTACCAAAAGAGGAAGCGAAACCCTGAAGGTACGACGGAAACCCACCACGAGAAGTCCTGGACTCGAAGAAAAGATAAGAGAGCAGGTTCAAAACACGTCGAGATAAGAGGAGAATAGCAGAGGGGTAAGGAGTAAAATCAGAACTAATCAGAACTATCCAACCGATTTTCGAAAATAGTTTTGACACTCTACTTCGGCCGTTAGCTAGGTTATCCTACAGGCTGGACTTGTGGGGTATCGCAATCCGCCGAGCTCGATACCACTGAACACCCTCGATCGCCCTATGCAAGTTTCAATAAACTCGCCAAACCCGCATAGAAACGATTCAAGGTGCCCACCAGCACTTTCGCAAGGGTGGAAAAACAAAGTAATAACATTACACAACAGTCCTCGATGGGACCCATGTAAGCAGAGATATATACAACACTCAAAGAGTCAAGAATACATATACGGTACAAAGATCCAAATCACCTTGAAAGAGGAGCGTCCGACTACGGACAAGATGCAAATGGGGCTAAGAGCCCTCAAGAATAACCAATGGCGCCCATAACCCCTGCCCAGCCAAGCCGGAAGGGTAACCGCTAACGGCGCCGATCTCAAAACCCGCTTAAACAAAGGGTGCCGACAAAGGGCAAAGGAAAAAGAAGGAGCGTCGATCGAGGCCAAGACACGGCGAGGCTAGAATTCGCGGTCTCGCCACATAGGTATGGTGGATCGAGCGGCAGCAAAGCACTAAACAACCTATAGAGACTCGATAACCGGGGCTATCGAGAGGGGTGAGAAAACCTATTCGGATCCAACTCGGTACTAGCATCAAACAAACCCATCCTGGCGTTTCCTCGAGACCAAACGAGGAAGTCAACCGAGGAACTCACAGCTGGCTTTAGTTAATCAGTTATAGTTGTGGCACTTTACTAGTCAGGTTTAGATAATCATCCTGATAAAAAAATAAGCAGTGGGCACTTTTAGTTAACCATTCCGTTATAGTGGCGGTACTTACTAGTCAGGTTCAAAGATCATGAGATAACCCAAAACCCAGCAGTCGTTGATACTTTTACTTAGCCATTCCGTTGTAGTGAAGCTGATTACTAGTCATATCGGATACAAGTCAATTCAAAACAAGAACTTTAGTTATAGTTGTCTATGATCGACATCGGCTCCAAGTCGTCCATAACATGGACACGGCTTCTAAAAGATTTAACCCTGCAGGGTGCACCAAAGTATCCACAGCACGACCCTTTTTGCCGATCAGTTAACATACACCCATCGGATGTCGGCGGGGCCTAAGTCACGGCGTTCCTGCACTAAAGCAAGCACGGGGCCACCCCACTAAGTACACCATACGAAGTCGGCGGTCTCCGAGACGGACTTAGGGTTTGCGTCAATGGTCTGTAACGACGCAGGTCCCCAATCGGGACCTGTCGATATCACAAAACATTCCGCTTCCTAAACAAAGACAGCGTGCTCCTCGCACAAACGTAAATACATAAGTAGCATGGCATAGGTACAGAATAGTAAAACACCTCAAACTAGTTGTGGCCCCAAGACAATACTTTGAAATCGTAATTATCAATGGGGCCCATATCTCCCCACCGTGGTTAGCGCCGATCTCGGAACAGTGTCAAGAACTCGGTCCCACGGGACACAAGTGGGCGTTCGGAAAACAAATCTTACCTATCACCCACCGATGCCTCTGCTTAATTCAATTTTAGTTGTTAAACAGGAATTAAAGTGAACAATAAGTAAACCACGATCATCTCCAACGTCAACATGCGGCAATTCTCCAACAAAGGTGGTACTTGACGGCAGCAAAACACTTGAGCAAGCGACTACGACACGCGGGTCCAACTATCTACCAAACAACAGGTAATAGGATGTGTCCAAGGCTATATATGGCTGCAAGGGATATCACGGGTACGAAAACTAGAGCATCGCAACACAGATAGCAAAGATCAACAGGAGGGAATAAATACTAGAAAGTAAGATAGGTAGAAAGGGGGAGATGCTCGCCTGAAAACATTGTCGAAGGTTCAACCGAAGATCGGGGCGAAGCTCACATCAACTCAACGGCCTTATCCGGGAAGAATCAAAGCACTAGAAGAAACACCGGATGCGATATTTAATACAACGGCAGAAGATCGGCATGATGCATGCATGATGTATGGCATGGCAAAGGTGCGATGCAATTAGGTCATTTTAAGTGGAACCGGGGTCCCGACAATTAATTAGGTGATTCATGTTATTTAGATTACCCGCAATTTAAATGTTGTTTTAACAAGGCAAGATTATAGTACTGGTTCGCTACACAAGTTTAAATGAGGCCAATATGAGACTAGATTTGCCCGCATATGGGCCCCATATTTAATTATTAGGTGAATCGGCATAAGGCCCCCAAACCACAGATATGCATGCGAGATGAATGATTAAATATGCAACAAGTTGTTATTATGTTATAAAATAGGGTTTCGGAAAAGGTTCACATTAGGGGTCTCGGCGATCTTGGGTTCGGGTTCGGTCTCGTGGTCCGTGGTTCGACGGGTTCGCTCGGCGTCCGGTAGGTCTTGGCGCATCCGGGGTCTGGTCATGTTGTCGGTCATGGCGTTCGGTCGAGGCACTTGTCGATCGGGGTTCTCAGGCTCGGTGTCCGGGTGAAATACTTGTCGTCTCGAGGGAGTACTTGTCGCATGTGTTCTTCGGTTCTCCGTCGATGATCTTGTCGTATCGGTGTCGGGAACCAAACCGTGAAGAAGTCCTTGTCGCCCTTGGGTGAAGAACTCCGTCCGGGTTCGGTCTTGAGGTTCGGAGGAGAACTTGGCGTTCGGGTCGCGGCATCCTCGGTTCCGTAGACGATCATGGCGTTACGAGGAGAAGATCTCGCCACCAGAGATCTTGGGTTCCGCGTCGACGCCTTCGCACGGTTTTGGCGGTGTTCGGTTCGGATCCGCGACGAAGACCTTGGGCACCATGTACATGTACATCCTTCGCATCCATCGGCATAGAGCCGGTCTTGTCGGTGAACTACCGTGGTAATGGTCTTGACATGCGGCGGATCGGTCTCGGTTCGGGCGTCTGGACGGCCCGGCGAAGATGGGGCGAGGGGAGAGCGGTACGGGTGGTCTGGCGAGGTCGTGGGCAGCCGCCACGAGAGCTCGAACGCTGGGCGGCGACGGGCCAGGTCATGGCCGGAGCTGCCATGGGGCGGCGGTGGAGGGCAGGGCGGCGAGGTACGCGCAGCGGGCGGGTGCCGCAGCGACGCGGCGGAGGCGAACGGGGCCGGGCGAGCACGGGCGGGCGGGCCGCTGCGGAGCGCAGGAGGCGCGGGCGGCGAGGCGGACGGGCAAGGCGGGAGCTCGGGCGGGAGGCGGAGCGCCAAGCTAGGCCGGGCGTGGAGGCGCAGGTGGAGGCGGGATGAGGTGGCGGGAGCGCCGCGGGGAGGGAGCGGAAGGAGAGGCGAAGGGCGCTGGCGGGCGCGGCCGAGGGAGGAGCGGGGGCGAGGAGAGAGAGGAAGAGCGCACGGGCAGGCGTGAGGCGGGCGTAAGGCGAGGCGCGTGGAGAGGCGAGGGCGGAGGGAAGGCTGATGGACGCGGGGCTGGGGAAGAAGAGAGGCGGGAGGGAGAGGCTGGGTGGCTCAGGGAGAAGCTTGGCTCATGAGGGGGCGCCGGGGAAGGAGGGAGGCGTGGTGGCGCGGGTGGACGCTGGTCGCGGTGGGCGAGGGCGGGAGGCTGGCTGGGCGTGAGCGAGCGCGCGGGGGGACGGGGAAGGGAGGATGGAGAGGGAGAGGAGCGGGCCAGGTGGGGGCCAGGGAGGTGGGGCCGGGTGGGGGACAGGGGGGGTGTGGATCGGCTGTGTGGCCAGGTGTGTTGCGTGCGGGTGGGTCTGGGTGTTGCGTGGGGTGTGCTGGGTCTGCTGACGTGGGGGGGAGAGGTGGAGAGAGAGAGGAGGGGTGAGGCTGGTGGGATTAGGTGGCAGATTTTTAGTGGTGGGGGGTGTGGGGAGAGGTGAGGTGGCGAGAGGGGGTTGGTTGGGATGATGTGGAGGGGGTGGGCTGGGTAGGTTTCCGGGTAGGTTTAGAAAAAGGGGCGGACCGTTTAGAAAAATGGGGGTGGTCGTTCGGGTCGGGACGGCCCGTTCGACTGCCCCCACTAAAACAATTAAACCTTTTTATTTAATTTTAACGGGCCATAAGCAAACCGATAGCGGCCAAAACAAAATATTCCGGGGACCCGGTTTTGATTTTTGAATAAAGAGGGGCGTTTAGAAAACATCACGGCTTTGCAAACATAGTTTTATGCGAACAATGCATGATGATGACGATGCAATGCACAAATTCAACGCGATTTTCTAGTAGTGGTTTTGCGGGATGCCACAATTCGACACCACTAACAAGGGATCTCGCCCTCGAGATCCGCCTCATGGTACCGGAAGGAAAGGTCGGCGATCTGCGTCTTCTCGCCCGTGTAGATCGCGACACCACTAACAAGAGGTCGTTGTTCCTGCTCGTCAAGAGAACCCTACGGATAAACAACGGACGCGGTTAGAGGTAAGGCCACCTCTAACTTCCATGGAAGGAGTAAAATTGCATCGATCCACCATTCAATATACATAAGCGAATGATAAGAGTAGTGGTATGGTGACTCCATCCCGCACTCAAAGCATTACCATGTACGAATAGACAGATTATGCAACCAACCCTCAAGATTCAGATCGAGATCTCGACAAGCGAGGTTCGGATCAAGGAGTGATGCGCATCGGATCTGGCGTAGAGGATGTCGCTATGGCGGAAAACACGGAAGGAACAAACAAGGAACAAAGAATGGTACCACGGAAGACGGATTCCTCGGATAGCATGAAGACCGGATGTAGCAACACCGTTACCAAAAGAGGAAGCGAAACCACGAAGTACGGCGGAACCCACCACGAGAAGTCCGGACTCAAGAAAAGATAAGAGAGCAGGTTCAAAACACGCCGAGATAAGAGGAGAATAGCGGAGGGTAAGGAGTAAAATCAGAACTAATCGTAACTATCCAACCGATTTTTGAAAATAGTTTTGACACTCTACTTGACCGTTAGCTAGGTTATCCTCTGAGGTTGGACTTGTGGGTATCGCAACTGAGCTCGATACCACTCTGAACACCCTCGAATCGGCCCTATGCAAGTTTCAATAAACTCGCCAAACCCGCATAGAAACGATTCAAGGTGCCCACCAGCACTTTCGCATGCGGTGGAAAAACAAAGTAATAACATTACACAACAGTCCTCGATGGGACCCACAGATATATATACAATGACTCAAAGAGTCAAGAATACAGATATCGGTACAAAGATCCAAATCACCTTGAAAAGGGAGGGCGTCCGACTACGGACAAGATGCAAATGGGGCTAAGAGCCCGAAGAATAACCAATGGCGTCCATAACCCTTGTGCCAAGCGGAAGGGTAACCGCTAACGTCGATCTCAAAAACCTGCTTAAACAAAAGGGGTGCCGACAAAGGGCAAAGGAAAAGAAGGAGCGTCAAGATCGAGGCCGAGCAGCGAGGCTAGAATTCGGCGGTCCTCGCCTACATAGGTATGGTGGACTGAGCGGCAGCGGCAGCGAGCACTAAACAACCTATAGAGACTCGATACAGCTGGCGGCTATCAGAGAGGGGTGAGAAAAACCTATTCGGATCCAACCTGGTACTAGCATCAAACAAACCCATCCTGGCGTTTCCCCCTCGAGACCAAACGAGGAAGTCAACCGAGGAACTCACACAGTTGGCAGTTTTAGTTAATCAGTTATAGTTGTGGCACTTTACTAGTCAGGTTTAGATAATCATCCTGATAAAAAAATAAGCAGTGGGCACTTTTAGTTAACCATTCCGTTATAGTGGCGGTACTTACTAGTCAGGTTCAAAGATCATGAGATAACCCAAAACCCAGCAGTCGTTGATACTTTTACTTAGCCATTCCGTTGTAGTGAAGCTGATTACTAGTCATATCGGATACAAGTCAATTCAAACAGTAAACTTTAGTTATAGTTGTCTATGATCGAATCGTGCTCCAAGTCGTCCATAACCGCGGACACGGCTTCTAAAAGATTTAACCTGCAGGG
Source organism: Avena longiglumis (assembly GCA_030063025.1). Taxonomy (NCBI): domain Eukaryota; kingdom Viridiplantae; phylum Streptophyta; class Magnoliopsida; order Poales; family Poaceae; genus Avena; species Avena longiglumis. The sequence continues at coordinate 536,816,861 of CP125976.1, forward strand.
TGCACCAAAGTATCCACAGCACTTGACCCTTTTGCGGATCGGTTAACATACACCCATCGGTATGTCGGCGGGCCTAAGTCACGACGTTCCCGGACCAAAGCAAGCACGGGGCCACCCACTAGTACACCATAGCAGTCGGCCGGTCTCGAGACGGACTTAGGGTTTGCGTCAATGGCTGTCAGAACGCAGCAGGTCCCCAATCGGGGACTGTCGATACCGCGAAAACATTCCGCTTACTAAACAGTACAGCGTTCTCCTCGCACAAACTTAAATACTTAAGTAGCATGGCATAGTTACAGAATAGTGAAAACACCTCAAACTAGGTGTGGCCCCAGACAATACTTTGAAATCGTGTAATTATCAATGGGGGCCCATATCTCCCCACCGTGGTTAGCGCTCGATCTCTAACAGTGTCAAGAACTCGGTCCTCACGGGACACAAGTGGGCGTTCGGAAAACAAATCTTACCTATCACCCACCGATGCCTCTGCTTAATTCAATTTTAGTTGTTAAACAGGAATTAAAGTGAACAATAAGTAAACCACGATCATCTCCAACGTCAACATGCGGCAATTCTCCAACAATGGTGGTACTTGACGGCAAGCAAAAACACTTGAGCAAGCGACTACGACACGCGGGTCCAACTATCTACCAAACAACAGGTAATAGGATGTGTCCAAGGCTATATATGGCTGCAAGGGATATCACGGGTACGAAAACTAGAGCATCGCAACACAGATAGCAAAGATCAACAGGAGGGAATAAATACTAGAAAGTAAGATAGGTAGAAAGGGGGAGATGCTCGCCTGAAAACATTGTCGAAGGTTCAACCGAAGATCGGGGCGAAGCTCACATCAACTCAACGGCCTTATCCGGGAAGAATCAAAGCACTAGAAGAAACACCGGATGCGATATTTAATACAACGGCAGAAGATCGGCATGATGCATGCATGATGTATGGCATGGCAAAGGTGCGATGCAATTAGGTCATTTTAAGTGGAACTGGGGTCCCGACAATTAATTAGGTGGTTCATGTTATTTAGATTCCCCGCAATTTAAATGTTGTTTTAACAAGGCAAGATTATAGTACTGGTTCGCTACACAAGTTTAAATGAGGCCAATATGAGACTAGATTTGCCCGCATATGGGCCCCATATTTAATTATTAGGTGAATCGGCATAAGGCCCCCAAACCACAGATATGCATGCGAGATGAATGATTAAATATGCAACAAGTTGTTATTATGTTATAAAATAGGGTTTCGGAAAAGGTTCACACATTAGGGGGTCTCGACGATCTTGGGTTTCCGGGGTTCGGGGTTCGGTCTCAGGGTCCAGGGTTCGACGGGTTCGTTCTCGGCGTCCGGGGTAGGTCTTGGCGCATCCGGGGTCTTCGGGTCATGTTGTCGGTCATGGCGTTCGGGTCGAGGCACTTGTCGCATCGGGGTTCTCAGCGGGCTCGGTGTCCGGGGTGAAATACTTGTCGTCCTCGAGGGAGTACTTGTCGCACATGTGTTCTTCGGGTTCTCTGTCGATGATCTTGTCGTATCGGTGTCGGGGAACCGAAATCCGTGAAGAAGTCCTTGTCGCCCTTGGGTGAAGAACTTGTCCGGTACCGGGGTTCGGTCTTCGGGGTTCGGGAGGGAGAACTTGGCGTTCGGGTCGCGGCATCCTCGGTTCCGTGTAGACGATCATGGCGTTACGAGGAGAAGATCTCGTCACTCCAGGAGATCTTGGGGTTCCGCGTCGACGGCCTTCGGGTACGGGGGTTTTGGCGGTGTTCGGGTTCGGATCCGCGACGAAGACCTTGGGGCACCATGTACATGTGGGCCGGCGAGCACGGGCCGGGCGGGGCAGCGGCTGCGGGGAGGCAGAGGCGGCGCAGCCCAGCGCGCGGTGGAGCCTGGGCGGCGGGGTAGCCAGGCGGAGCGCGCAGCGTGAGGCGCGGGGCGGCAGTGGAGCGAGGATGCGAGGTGGCGCGGAGCTCCGGCGGGGAGCGGAAGGAGAAGCGGCGCGGGCGGCAGCGGCGGAGGTGGCGGAGGAGCGGGGGCGAGAGAGAGAGAGAGGCGCAGGCACGCTGGAGGCGGGCGACTCAGCGCGGAGAGAGGCGAGGGCGGAGGGAAGGCTGATGGGCCGGCTGGGAAGAGGCGGCGGGGTGGAGGAGGCAGTCATGGCGGGGTGGCTCATGGGAGAAGCTTGGGCGGCGGGGGTCACGGAGGGAAGGAGGGAGGCGTGGTGAGCGGTGGACGCCTTGGTGGCCGGATGTGGCGAGGCGCCGGCTGCTGCGTCTGAGAGGGAAGCTGGGGGAAGGGAGGATGGAGAGGGAGAGGCGGGCTGTGGGGGCCGTGAAGGTGGGGCGGGTGGGGGCAGGGGGGTGTGGATCGGCTTTGTGGCCAGGTGTGTTGCGTGCGGGTGGGTCTGGGTGTTGCGTGGGGTGTCTTTGGTCTGGCGGTGGGGAGAGGTGGAGAGAGAGAGGAGGGGTGAGGCTGGTGGGATTAGGTGGCAGATTTTTAGTGGTGGGGGGTGTGGGGAGAGGTGAGGTGGCGAGAGGGGGTTGGTTGGGATGATGTGGAGGGGGTGGGCTGGGTAGGTTTCCGGGTAGGTTTAGAAAAAGGGGCGGACCGTTTAGAAAAATGGGGGTGGTCGTTCGGGTCGGGACGGCCCGTTCGACTGCCCCCACTAAAACAATTAAACCTTTTTATTTAATTTTAACGGGCCATAAGCAAACCGATAGCGGCCAAAACAAAATATTCCGGGGACCCGGTTTTGATGTTTGAATAAAGAGGGGCGTTTAGAAAACATCACGGCTTTGCAAACATAGTTTTATGCGAACAATGCATGATGATGACGATGCAATGCACAAATTCAACGCGATTTTCTAGTAGTGGTTTTGCGGGATGCCACAACGGGGCGGCAAACGGTGGTGTCTGGCGGTCTCCTGGGTCGGTGGTGATCGTGTGTGCACGCGGTGAGGGCGGCGCACGGTCTGTGGGTGATGGTCGAGGGTGGCGCTCTGGCGCACGCTCGGCATGGTCTGGGCGTGTCTCGTGCGCGTGGTCCAGGGCTTGGCAACGCTCGCGGCTGGGACAAGCAGTGGCGGTGGACGGTGGGCTGCCTCCCAGACATCTTGCTGCTAGGCTTGCTTCTGCTCTAGCTTGCTGTCCATAATGGGGTGACATGGGGTGCTCATTGTTCACCATTAATGACAATGGCAAGCTCACGGGGTGCTAGTGTTGGGCTAATCTTTCTAGATGATCTCTTTGGGTTGTGTGTGAGCTAACTAGGGAACAAGTTAGGCTCAAAACACGCACACTATAGTGTTTGATGTTTTGTTTGATTTGTGTGCAACCTTGTTTGATGAAATGGCATGAAATCAAGTTTTGAATTTTGAAATGAATTTTGGTGGGTTTGCTAGATTGGTGCTGGTGAGTCTGCAGATGCTTGGGTTTTGAAAGTTGAGCTTGTTTGAGTGGGTTTTGAAAAAGTGGGATCTTCCCATATGAAGAAGATTCAATTTTGAATTGTCATTTAAACTATGCATTTGAAAGTTTTTGGATGATCACAAAGTGGGCCTTGATACCTTGTTATGAGTACATTCAAGGGGTGCAAAGATCCAGAAAGTTTCTGTTAGGTTTTGAAAGTTTGAGACAGCCAAAGTAGGCATGGGAGTTAAATTGGTCAAAATGACCATTCACTTAATAAATTTGTTTTGATTTACTTGTCTTTAGGAAAAGTGTGGGAAATGTTTTAGATGATGTTCATTTCACCTAAGTAACATTTTACAAGCAATGGATCACACAAACAAGGTGGTTTTTAAAGAAATTCAAAATCCATGCATACACATATACATGCATTCATGAATTCATTTAGAAAAGTTTTTGTTAACCCTAAACTTGATGATTAGTGTTTTGATGGTCTAAGTTTGATATTTTTGGGATGTTACAAACCTTCCCTCCTTAAACAGAATCTCGTCCCGAGATTTTAAAAAGGACGAAAAGATTACCTAGGATTTGAAGAGATCGGGAAACTCCGTCCTGATGTGATCTTCGCGTTCCCAGGTAGCTTCCTCTTCTGTGTGATTGCTCCACTGAATCTTGAGAAACTTGATGCTTCGGATTCTGGTAGTTCGAAAGGCTTCTTCCAATATACGGATGGGTACTTCGGGATAGGTCAGGTCATCGTTGATCTCTATGGTCCGGTGATCGATATTCTTGAACACTTCGGTCTTCTCGAGGACTTCGAGACATTTGCGAAGTAACGAGATATGGAACACATTGTGCACCGCTGACATCTCTTCAGGTAGTTCCAGTTGATACGATACTTCTCCTCGACGGTTCAGAATTTTGAAAGGTCCGATATATCTGGGGGCTAACTTTCCTTTGAGTTGGAAACGTTGCATTCCCTTCAATGGCGACACTTTCAGATAAACAAAATCTCCGATGTTGAAGGCGAGGTCTCGACATCTCTTGTCGGCGTAACTCTTTTGTCGGGATTGGGTTGTCTTGAGGTGTTCACGAATCTTGTGAACCTTCTCTTCTGCTTCTCGTAGGATGTCGGGTCCGAAAATCTGACTCTCTCCTACGTCCGACCAGTTCAAAGGGGTGCGGCACTTTCTTCCGTACATAAATTCAAATGGGGCCATTTGCAAACTGGCTTGGTAACTATTGTTGTATGAAAATTCTGCAAGAACGGTGACGTCTTCCACTTGGATCCATATTCTAACACACATGCTCTAAGCATATCTTGAGTATTTGGTTTACTCGCTCCGTTTGTCCATCGGTCCGAGGGTGATACTGTGATCTTGAAATCTAGGCGGGTTCCTAAACCTTCTTGGACTTTCTTCCGTAATCTCGAGGTTAACCGAGTTCCTCGATCCGATACTATATTCTTGGGGACTCCATGCAAACTAACGATCCTAGCGAGGTACAACTCCGCTTCGAACTCGATAGGTAGTTTTGACGGCAATAAATGGGCGACTTTGGACAATCATCACTATGATCCAAATAGAGTCATTTCCCTACTAGAAGTAGGTAGTCCGATGATAAAGTCCATTCTCTGTAATCCCATTTCCATTCCGGAATTTGCAAAGGTTGCAACAATCCAGCGGGTCTTTGATGTCCTGCCTTGACTCGCTGACATATATCACACTTGGCGATATAGCTTCCGATTTCTCTCTTCATCTTATGCCACCAAAATTTCTCTTTCAAATCTTGATACATCTTAGTTCCTCTGGGATGGATAGAATAAAGAGTATCGTGAGCCTCCTTCAAGATAACTTCTTTCAACTCCGAATCTGCTGGTACACAAAGGCGTCCTTTGTACCACAGAACTCCTTCTTCGTCCTCGGTGAATCCGGGTACTTTGCCTGTACCGATACGACGCTTGATTCCGTCGATACTGGCATTTCCCTTCTGCGTCACTTTAATCTGACTGATCAAAGTGGGCTGAAGTTCTATGCTAGCCAAAAAATCCTTCACTTACTAATTCCATTCGAAAATCTTCCATCTCCTTGTGCAAACTTGGTTGCTCCTTCAAAATCATGGAGTTCAAGCGGCACGGCAATCTGCTAAGGGCATCGGCTACCACGTTGGCTTTTCCAGGGTGATAGTGAATATCCAGGTCGTAATCCTTGATTAGCTCAATCCATCTTCTCTGCCTCATATTCAGCTCCTTCTGAGTGAATATATACTTTAGGCTCTTGTGATCCGAATAAATCTCACAACGGTTTCCCATTAGGTAATGTCTCCATGTCTTTAGGGCTAGAACTACGGCTGCGAGTTCGAGGTCATGGGTTGGGTAATTTTGTTCATGCTGCTTCAATTGTCGCGATAGATAAGATATAACTTTGCCTTCTTGCATTAGCACACATCCGAGACCAATCTTGGATGCGTCACAATACACATCGAAGGGCTTCGTGATATCCGGCATGATCAAGATTGGGGATGAAATCAATCTCCTCTTGAGTTCTTGAAAACTCGCTTCACATTTGTCGGTCCATTCAAACTTCTTGTCCTTCTTCAGCAATTGGGTCATGGGTCGGGCGATACTCGAGAATCCTTCTTCGAATTTGCGGTAATATCCCGCCAATCCGAGAAAAGCACGAACTTGGGTTTGAGTGGTTGGGGCTTTCCAATCTTCTACATCTTTCACTTTGGCAAGGTCAACGGCAATTCCTCCGGCTGATACAATGTGACCGAGGAATCCTACTTCCTGTAACCAGAATTCACATTTGCCAAATTTTGCATACAACTAATGCTCTCTAAGGGTTCCAAGAATGGTCCTTAGGTGTAGCTCATGTTCTTCTTTTGATTTGGAATAAATCAGAATGTCATCGATGAAAACAACGACAAACTTATCCAGGAAGTCCATAAAAATCTTATTCATGAGGTTCATGAAATAAGCGGGGGCGTTGGTTAATCCAAAAGACATGACTGTATACTCATACAATCCATATCTGGTGGTAAAGGCAGTCTTTGGAATATCCTCTCCATGAATCTTGAGTTGATGATAGCCAGTTCTAAGATCAATCTTAGAAAACACCTGGGCATCGGTCAATTGATCAAACAAATCTTCTATCTTAGGCAAGGGGTACTTGTTCTTGATGGTGACATCATTCAACTTCCGATAATCCGTACACAAACGGTTACCTCCATCCTTCTTGTCCACAAACAAGACAGGCGATCTCCATGGGGCCTTTTCGGTTGAATCAATCCGATTTCTAGCATGGAATCCGATTGCTTCTTGATTCTTCTAGTTCTGACGGGTTCATACTATAGGGTCTCTGGGCTATGGGTCCTGTTCCGGGGATTAGTTCGATGATAAACTCGATATCCCGATCTGGGGGCATACCGGGCAAAACATCTGGAAATACATCGGGGTATTCGCAGACTATCCGAACTTGGTCAATGGTAGTTTGGGCTATACTCTTGTTACACTTGAATTGGCGAGGTAAGGTTTCAGATATATGCTCGACTGATATTCCGGCGGTACTGGTCATGGTGATGGCTTTCTTGGCACAGTCAATCAATCCTTTATGTTTGGACATCCAATCCATTCCTAGTACTACTTCCAAACCTTTAGTTCCGAGTACTATTAGATTAGCATAAAAATCTATGCCATGGATTCGGATAGGGACGGCTTTGCAAATTTGCCTAGCCTTGGTGGTTGATCCGGGAATTTGTACAATCATCACATGCTTCAATTTGGTTGGTTGAATTTTACTAGTGCAGGCAAATTCTTCGGTGACAAATGAATGCGATGCACCAGAATCAAACAACACTCTTGCAAGTACTGAATTAACAGAAAACATACCCAACACGACGTCTGGCGCTTCCTGAGCTTCTTCAGCATGCATGAGAAAAAGACGGCCATTGCGGTTGAGTGAATTCCCTGGGGCAAATCTTCTCCCTGGACACGCCACTTCTGGTGGGACATTGGCGTTAGGGGCTGTAGCATTATTCTTGTTGGGGCACTCGTTGGAATAGTGGCCTTTATTTCCTGATACCATAACAGGTCACTTGTGACTTGTCCTTGGTCTGCAGCACAGCATTGCTTCCAGTCCTCGGGGCAGTGTTGGGGATGGTGGTAGCATTGTTGGTGTTGAATTTGGGTGGGGCACGGGTGAAATTGCTAGAGTTGCCGGGGTTGTTGTGATTTCCTCCGGGTCTATGGTTTCCACGGTTGGGATAGGTCGGACGGGTCATAGGGGGTCTATTGGTTCTTGGGGCAAATCCTGGAGATGGGTTGGGGCGATACTTTGGGGTCTGATGGGTTCCTGGTGGATGCATCATGCGACGCTTGCGGTTCTCATTGGCTTAGTTGATCTTTCCTTCCATCTGGATAGCAGAGTCAACAAGGGCTTCAATATCAACAAAGGGGATATTGACTAACACCGTCTGCATCTCGTCATGCAGACCATTCAGGAATCTTTCTTTCTTCTTGGCTTCGGTGTCTATCTCGGCCGGGGCATACCTAGCTAATGACAAAAATTTGTCACGGTATTCCACTACAGTCATCCTTCCTTGCTTCAACTCTCTGAAATCGTCTCTCATTCTCTTGATTAAACCTGGTGGCACATGGGTTCTGCTGAACTTGACCTTGAATTCCTCCCAGGTCATCATCTGGCCTCCGGTCATGGCACGAACACTGTTCCACCATGCCCTGGCATCTCCGGCTAGATAATGGGTGGCGAACAAGACTTTCTCGTTGGCTTCCACTCCGGCTACTTCTAAGTTATTTTCCATGGTTTGCAGCCAATCATCGGCGTCTAGGGGTTCTTTCGACTTGGTAAAAACGGGTGGGTTGGTATTCTGGAAATTCTTGAGCTTAGATCCGTGGTTGTCCTGATTTCCATGGCCTTGGTTGTTGTGGGCTAGCTGGGCTATCTGTTGCAGAGTGGCTAGGTTGGCTTGACGTTCGGCTCTTTCAGCTTCGCGGTTAGAAGTCAACAGTTGCAGGATCTGCAACATCGGGTCCGGGGCTGAACCACTTCCTCCATGTGGCATCTGAAGATTGGTATAGATCATGAGAAAAGAGGGAAATTTCTAAGGTTTTGGGTTTTTGAAAAGTTTTTGGAGTTTGACTCAAGTTTTCTAGAAACTTGCTTTTTCATTCATTCACTCATAGCACACAGTACAACACACACCACAACAAGGAAAAACAGATGGTTTTAAGAACCATTCTGGAATCTACGATACAGTGGGACCGAATACTACTCACTACGCTAGTGCTCAGTGCTACTACGCCGGAGTCTGGCTTCATCATCTTCCGCATCATCGATGAAGGCGAAATCATCCTCATCGGTGAAGAAGTCCATGGCCTGATCCTCCAGAAAATCATCATCATCGCTGAGATAGGAGTAAGGGTCTCCACGAAGATCCTCTCCGGCATTCTCCCTTTCCTCTAACTGCATGTCTCTCTCGTGGATGGTCTCTTCCAGAGATGAGATGCGATGGCGAAGACGGGCAATAATGCGCTCCTTCTTGTCGAGCTGACGGTGGCGAGACTTGCGATCCTTTGCTAGCATGGCGATGGTCTGATCCTTCGTCTTGATGATGGCAGACTTGTGGTTGCAATAGTCACGACAGTTGTCCATCTCTTGTTGACGATCATACATCATGAAGCTAAGGTGGTCCAATTGAGTCTTCAGCTTGGGGTGGTATGGGGCTTCCAGTGGTTGTCCATTTGCATCACGCCTTGGGAAAAACTCAAAGCGAGTACCCTTGATCTGATTGATGCTCTGCCCACACAGACGGGAAAGAGCTTCCTGCATTGCTCGGGCAAGTCCATCGAGCCAGTTGTTTTCCCTCAAGGTAAACTGAATTCCCTCCGTAGTGGGAGGTTCAATATTTCCTCGGAGACTTGCAAAAATTAGCCACTGCAGATCTTCTCCTCCTTGATCATTGAGCTGAGCTCCGAAGAACTCGGGATGCGGACGCTCCAGAAGTTCCGAAAGCTGATCCAGATCCCTCTCAAAGATAAGGTCTCCTCCATTTCCGAGTTGATAAAACTTGTTATACTTCACGTCCATCTATAAAAATAGAGGATGAGTAGATTAGCAGAGTGATCAAGTGTGTCAAAATTTTATCTATTTTGCAAGAGTTTTTGGGGAACATGAAGTTTTATTAAAGAATTAAAGAGGTAAGAATGAGAATAAGTTTTCGTAAATATTTTTGTTCTGTGGTTTTTAAACTAAGTTTTTGGTTCAACGTCCAACCTAACTAGGGTCTCCTAGGGTCAGAATGGCTCTGATACCAACTTGTCAACACCCGGATTTTTCAATCCTAGATGCCTATTATGCCATACATCGCAATCCCAGGATTACCATTTTTGCGAGACATAACAGAATTGGATACCATAGTACTTCATCCATTACAAACGATACATAAGTTCTTACACAAATGGGGAGCTCAAGATCCAGTTCTTAATACAACATCAAGCAGCGGAATACATAATAATAACGGTAGCGTAGGCGAAGCTCCATCTTCAGGGTCACAGGCAATGCTGACGATGGGAGATGATCCTAGTTGTCGTAACCTTCCTGGGGTCCATCCTCCAGGTACTCCTCTTCATATTCTGGCCATGGGAATAGCCAGGGACAAAGCCATGAGTACTCTTTAAGTACTCGCAAACTAATACTAACATTAAAAGGGGTTTTTGGATAATAGGACACTAGGCTCTAGGGTTGTTTGGCAAAAAGCCAGGTTTATCTCTACTAAGTTCCAAAGCTAGTCACAATTTTATAACTCCTAAATGGGATCTTGTAATCCAGGTCACAACTCTGTTGTGTTCAAGTCAAAGTCTCAATTCATTTTAAAAGTTTGACGGGGGAACAGTATGGCCACTCCAACTGTCCATAACCGCGGACGCGGCTATTCAAATAGTTTGACACTTTGCAGAGATTGTACACTTTCACCACAACATTCGATACATCCGTCAGGAACAAATCCTAAATTCACCATACTCAGTATGCGGATAATCAATCCTAACCTTTCAATTACACGCCCTAGTATAAGCACCTCTCCTGTGAGTTTGGCCTCCCAACCATGACCACTGTCATCTTGGGTACTGCACAGGTGGACAATCTTCACAAGGTAGCCTCAGCTCAGACCTTGGCCGTGAGGGAACTAATACTATGGTATATAAGTTTCCAGTCAAGCCCTACCCAATATTCGGGTATTGTGGTTGTACGCTAAAATTGGAATGGTATCGCATCCGCACAACCATCGGTTTATAAAGGGCTAAGGCTCATGCCTCAACATTTTCATCACCAAAATCATCAGGTGTTCGGAAACACATGTCCAAAACATTTCAATAGAATGATCCATCATTCCAAGGTTTTCATAACCATTTTCCACCAAGTATTCCCATCTAAAAGTTGATCAAGTTTTATGCTTAGCACTAGCATCTACAGGTGGGGTAGTAATAATGAGGGGTGGTAATCGTGGAGTTTCACTAAGTCCAACCTTATATCTTAGGTGATATCAAGGTTTCTAGCTTAGGCCAAATTTTATGCTCTTTAAGCAACCTTCAGCACAACTGTCTAGTATCTACCAAGCTCTTAGGTAGACTCTAAGTAAGCTTTGATAAAGAAATAAAGTAAGAAGCTTGCCATAAAACTAGGATTGGTTTAGCAAGTGGGTATGATCACATATGCTTAAGGCATAAAGTAGTCATCTCACAGGTATGGGTTTGTGGCATCAGTAAGGTATCTTGCAAGTGTTAGCTTGCACATTCGCTAGTAGTATTAGGCTTGCATAGTAATTAGCTTGCATAGGTATAGTATCTTGCAAGTGTTATCTTGCCTTGTCAGCAGCAAAGGTTGAAGTTCTCTTGACTTCCTCTTCGTAGTATCCTCCTTCCTCCTCGTAGTATCCTTGGTCGGTACTAGCGTCTATGAATAAATACGAGGTACACAATCACCAAACAATACTTAACTACTTGCAATCATCACACACAAGGGTCCTATAGATGATCTAGCATCATCTCTAACATTACAAGGTTAAAGCTTGGTTTTAAACTTCTTATTTTTAGAAAAGTAATTTCTACTCATTGAAAAACTACTTAAGATTTAATATTCCCCAAACTAAACATGGGATCATTTTGACTAATTTCATCACCACATATTGTAGTCCATGGGAATGTGATTTAAAGTGGTGTCACAATTTAATAAGGTTTTACCCTTTTATTTTAATTAATTAAAGTGGCTAGAAATGCTTATGAAGCATTATTTTATTACTTGAACATTATTTCTGCAAGTAAACCTATATATTTTTATATATTCTGAAAGGTATGGTTAAATGTGATTTTTGAGAGTTGGAATCAACTCAAAAACTTTTATGGTTTGAATTTGAAAAATATTTGAATGAAGAAAAGCTTCTGCCTTATTATTTTTACTATGGGTGATCTACAGATCCAAATGACTTGAATCCAACGGGCTTGGATTAAGAATTCACAGACCTTTCCAACAAAATTGGTTTCATTCAAATTGTTGTACTAAATCCATCTGGGTTGATTTTTGAAGTTGGGTACAGAAGTGTGTTTGAATTTAAAAAGAAAAGGTTTAATTTGAATTGCTGGGCTGCGCGGGAAATTCTAACGGCCGGCCTACTAAGCGCAGTGCTCCCGCGGGCTGCTTAAGTGGGTGTCCCCACTCGTCAGTGACACGGGGCTGGGCGAAGCGGTATGGGGCAACGTGGATCGCTCGATCTAGTTCTAATCCAACAGCTGAGGGTCATCGTCGACGCGAGACAGCTCTGGCGAGAACGAAACCTAGCGCAGCTAGTGAGGGGTGCTAGGGGCTCACCGGGGTATGGGCGAGGGTCGGCGAGGCGGGCGAACGACGAAGTCGACGACGGCGAACCTCCTGGTACCGGTGGCTTCTCCTGGGGCGGCTCCAATCGCTGGCTCCTTTCTTCTCCGGCAGTGGCAGGCTCCAGTGAAATTCCGGCGAGGTGGTGCTCGGCTTGCTCTGAAGATGGTGTGGCACGGTCAGTGGGGAGAGGGGAGTGAGATGGTGTCAAGAAATCGTGCGGGGGTGGCCTCTATTTATAGTCGAGCGAGGGGACCGTCGGGGCGCACGGTGAGCTCGTCGAAGCGACGTTACTGCGACTATAGGCATGGGCAAGGGTAGGGATGGTGTTGTGTCTCTGGCGATGCTTAACGACATGATCGCGAGGCATGGGGCGGTGTGGTTTGGTGCAGGCAGGCGGTGCTCTGCTTCGACGGTGGGCGGTGGCTGTATGGCACGGGGCGGCAAACGGGGGTGTCTAGCGGTCTCCTGGGTCGGTGGTGATCGTGTGTGCACGCGGTGAGGGCGGCACGCGGTCTGTGGGTGATGGTCGAGGGTGGCGCTCTGGCGCACGCTGCATGGTCTGGCGTGTCTCGTGCGCGTGGTCGAGGCTTGCTTGGCAACGCCGGGCTGGGACAAGCGATGGCGGTGGGCGGTGGGCTGCCTCCCGCACATCTTGGCTAGGCTTGCCGCTGCTCCTAGCTTGCTGTCCACAATGGGGTGACATGGGGTGCTCATTGTTCACCAGTAATGACAATGGCAAGCTCACAGGGGTGCTAGTGTTGGGCTAATCTTTCTAGATGATCTACTGGGTTGTGTGTGAGCTAACTAGGGAACAAGTTAGGCTCAAAACACTGCACACTATAGTGTTTGATGTTTTGTTTGATTTGTGTCTGCAACCTGTTTGATGAAATGGCCGCATGAAATCAAGTTTTGAATTTTGAAATGAATTTTGGTGGGTTTGCTAGATTGGTGCTGGTGAGTCTGAAGATGCTTGGGTTTTGAAAGTTGAGCTTGTTTGAGTGGGTTTTGAAAAAGTGGGATCTTCCCATATGAAGAAGATTCAATTTTGAATTGTCATTTAAACTATGCATTTGAAAGTTTATGGATGATCACAAAGTGGGCCTTGATACCTTGTTATGAGTACATTCAAGGGGTGCAAAGATCCAGAAAGTTTCTGTTAGGTTTTGAAAGTTTGAGACAGCCAAAGTAGGCATGGGAGTTAAATTGGTCAAAATGACCATTCACTTAATAAATTTGTTTTGATTTACTTGTCTTTAGGAAAAGTGTGGGAAATGTTTTAGATGATGTTCATTTCACCTAAGAAACATTTTACAAGTAATGGATCACACAAACAAGGTGGTTTTTAAAGAAATTCAAAATCCATGCATACACATATACATGCATTCATTTAGAAAAGTTTTTGTTAACCCTAAACTTGATGATTAGTGTTTTGATGGTCTAAGTTTGATATTTTTGGGATGTTACATCCAGTCTGTATTGTCTAGCACTGTTGCTTCCTTTCCTCTAGTCTGTATTGTCTAGCACAGTGACATACATGCATGATTCAATTTTTTCCAAGCTGTTATGGCATGATTGGTTGATAGCTTCAATGACTAGATACATAAATCTCATTCGCTTGCAGATTGTTATGTTTTGGCCGAAAGGATGGAGTACTCGTTATTCTTGTAGTCACTGTTGTGTAGTCTATGAATTCACTTGGTGCAGAATTCAAATTGAAGCCACTGGTTCTAATACTTTTTTGATTCTTCTGTTCAGGTTGTGGTGATGAAGCAGAAACCTAATTCTAAGAAGAGGAAGCAAAAGGTGATTTTCCATTCTTTTTTCCTTTTGCCTGATCAGTTCTTTTCAATTCACCAAGACAAGAATAATCTAGGGTTTATTGATCAAACTAGGCATAGGGAAGAAAATGTAGCTGCTTTTTTCCTTTTTGGCGTGTATGTCCGACTGTAGGCCATTTACAATCGGTGCTGAAAATAGCATGTCCCTGCTTTGATTAAATGTAAATTAAATCGATAAAAAACAAGTGTTGATTGTGTGTGTTAAGTTTTGTGTGTGGGGGGGGGGATCTGGATGCAGGTTCTGCTCCGACCTCATGTGGTTTGGGCTGATTGGAGTCCTATCTTGCCTAGCTTGGTACTTATCTATAGTGTTTATGTAATACATATGGTGTTTCAAGTCCTGTAAAATCCGGTCAAGAGTTATAAAAAAAAGAGGCTTGTTGATCTATTTCTTTTGCAGATCTATAATCCCAACCAATTTGCGGTCGTTGGGTTTTAATTGATGGAGTTGAATCATACGTTAGAATTTCAAAAGGTTCCCCTAAATTGTTGTTGGTTTGTTGCCTGACTGGAGATGTTGCTAGCTCGTATCAATTATCTTTGTTTTGAAAAGACTGAATTTTGGAACCACACCAGTTCCTGGTATCTCGATTGAAAACAAGTGTCGGTTGTGTGTGTTTAGGTGCAGTAGTCGTTGGTTAAGTAAATCGGTGAATTTTCTGTCATGTGCAAGGAGGTCCTGCTTGGTCTGGTGACGACGCTGCCGGGCCTTGCGTGCTGCTGCTGGTGATGGTGGTTAAAATCGAGTTGTAATAAATAGAGGGGCTTGTAATCTGAGTGTGATGGTTTTCTTTTGCACATGTGTATTCCCAATCAATTTGCAGGCGTTGGTCTTTAATTGATGGAGCTGAATCGTGCGTTAGAAAATTGCTAGGGCTGTGCTTTATGCATTAATTACTGTCATCAGCCTTCTCATCCAAATAAATGTGGCCTTTATAATTTTACCGTTTCTGTAAACATCAGTCTTGGCAAGTTTTAAATGCTCATTCATATTTTTTTTGTTATTAACTTGTTCTCAGTCAAGCTGAAGAAGCAATCTCCATGTTAAGCTGATGTTTTTCTTGAAGAAATAAGCAAAGTTCTCTAAAGCCTCCTACCTGGGGAGTCCGAGCGATTTGTTGCAGCCTCCACCTGCGTTGGCTCCTCAGACGAACTGCCCACCTCCTCCACTTGCGGGCAAGTTCACCGTAGACGCGTTCACCTTTTTCTTATTATGTTCCCTGCTGCACAAGCGGAGACATTCAGACACAGCTTGTTCATAGATAAATAAACGTATTGTTGTTTCTTATTTCAACGGTGGTATTGTGTTAAGAAACAAGGATGATGTTCGATGTTATGGAATTGTACTTCCTCCATCCAGAAACAAGGATGATGTTTCTTATTTCAACGGTGGTATTGTGTTAAGAAACAACGGTGGTATTGCGTCTACTTTTGCTGATTGTTTTGCTAGTGCGAGTTGCATAGATTATATTGTGTTGATTTGTGCCTCCATGATGTTCGATGTTATAGAATTGTACTTCATCCAGAAATAATTGACTTAGATTTGTCTAAATTTGAATGTATCTAGACATGTTTTTAGTGTATAGATAGATTTGTATCTAGACAAACTCAAGTCAGTTATTTATCTGATGGACTATTAATGTTCAACTCTTCAAGATGCTCTGGAATTGTATTCTTTCTCAAATTTACGAAAATAAGAAACAAATCAATATTAGCTAACCAAAACACAAAATAATCCGGACATTATAGAATTTTCAATATTAGCTGGGACTGTGGAAGCTGAAAAGAACTGGACCGACTACTACTTCCTATTTTCAACAACTTGTTAAAGTAAATTAGTATCACAAATGTTGCACGGACTAAATCACGGTGATGTCTGAAATTCATGAGCTGGATAACCGTTTAGTTGTCTCACTTTCAACCATTAACCACATTGTTTTGAAGATGAAAAAATACATTGCTTCAGACTCTTAACCAAAGACTCCCTCCGTCCCAAAATAGATGTCTCAAGTTCGTCAAAATTTGAATGAATCTATTTTGGGACGGAGGGAGTAGTTAAGATAACAACTACCATTGCACTACTATTATCTTTGCTAGTGGAGGACCTAAAAAGTTTTAGAAGCCTGGGCAAACATGCTTAAGATGTCCTTTTTGGACAAAATTGCTATACAAAGTTAGATAATGCAAGGCATGGCGCATCGACAAAGACACACACAACTAGTATGTTGTCATTTTGGTTGTAACATCTAATTTTGTTACAAGTTTGTAACACTATATTCCTCGCGAGCTATGTGTCACAACCTAGTAACACGGTTTCGATGTTTACAAATTATGTGTTACTACCTTGTAACACCTTGAATCATGTGTTACAACTGTGTAACACTCTTTGCCTCTCCCATACTTTGCGTTACAAATTCGTTGTTGACACAATTGGTGTGTTACTAGGATTTCATGAAGTAACACAATTTTTCTTATGTTACAGATATGTGTTACCAAACCTCTGTATTGTTGTAGTGTGTGTGAGTAGAATTCTTCTCTAGAAATCTTTTGCCTAATCTAACCCCAATCCAACCCAAACAGATGACTTCTCCAAGAGAATCCAACATCAAGGATGGTGATAACAACAACCAAGATATGCACATGAGAGAACAACTACTAGCAACCCAAGCCCAATGGAATCAAGTGACAACTCAGTTTTTAGCCAACACCAATGAGTTAGACCCAACCATGCTAAAGCTCTTAGAATCCCAATCCCAATTGTTGCAAAGGATGACCAATCAGATGATCAACATGAGAAGCAACCTTTTCCAAAGAGATTTTGACAACAAATTTATCAAGGATGATATTATAGAAGGAACTCAAGCTTGCAAAATTTGTGGAGACATGGGACACACTTATAAAGAGCATATGGACTAATGCCCTAATTGTGAAGATAAACATCCAACTGTAGGGTTCGCAGCATAGAAAACAAAAAATTTCCTACGATGGGAACAACTATGTACCAAGATCTATCTACTAGATACAAACAACGGGCGGATGTATATATGTAGAGAACATACCCTTGAAGACCGACAAAGCTTAATGAGTTAAACTCGTGGTTGATGTAGATGATCTCTTGTCAATCTCAAGATCGAGAGGAAGTCCTTAGCACCGCAACTTAGCGGCGCATCCGTGCTCGCACACACGTCCGAGGCACCCAGCAACCTCCGCATCCTCGCTCTAGCAATGTAGTGGAAGCACAACTCTTTCTTGCCGAATAGCCACCAGGAACATGTATCTCGCTAGTCCGAGACCATGGGGGATAAATACTAGAGGGGGAGAGAGATCCTTCACGAGGAGGTGTGAGTGAGAAGTGAGGAGTGGTGCCTTTTATAGGAGAGGGGGAACCCCAAGGGGGTGGCTGTATTTCATTTCACATGCAAAAACACTTTCTGCAATTTCACCCGAAAACCTGTTTCGGTATCTAGTGAAATAAATTCCTGCGCTTGTTATTCTTTGCGGCATGAAACTTTTGCTCCAAATGGATGTCGGTGTCTATTAAGTGTGTCACCCTACGGTTCATGAATAATGTGGACATGATCGAGACCCCTCTCCGATCAATAATAAGTAGCGGTATTTGGAGACCCATACTGACTCCCACACATTCAATGATGACTTTCTTATGATCGTAAGAACCTTTTATGCTAGTATCTTAATCCCTTTGTTTCGCGATATATTACATGCCCGAGATTCGATCATCGGTATCTACATACCTAGTTTGATATCATTACTGACATGCACAATTTTCTTGTTCCCCTGATATAACATTCTAGTGATCAAACCACTTGCTTGCAAGCTAATCAATGTGATATCACCGAGAGGGTCCAGAGTATATCTATCCATCATCGGGATGAAGAAATTCCACTCTCGATCCATGGGCCTCAACATAACACTTTAGTAGTACTGAACCCATCTTTATAATCACCCTGTTACGGTGTGACGTTTGATGTTATCAAGATACTCTTCTGGTGTTAGTGATTGACATGATCTCATGGTCTAAGGATTAGGATCACTTTGTATGTTGTTATAGCAATATAAACTCAATGACTTTGATCGTAATGCTATACTTCAGATGAATGTTCATCACACCATTACACTAATGGTGTGACCTCGTTATTAATAACATCCAATGTCCATGATCAGGAAACTTTGATCATCTTGTTAATCAACGAGCTAGTTTATGAGAGAGGCATAACTAGGAACTTTCTGTTTGTTTATTAAACACACATGTATTAATTTTTTCGTATTAATACAATTATAGCATGAAAAATAAACATCTATCATATATTTGGAATATACATAATAAACACTTTATTATTTCCTCTCAGGGCATATTCCCTTCACCAACTAGACAATGCCCCACATCTCAAGTTTCTTGTTTCCTATGTGAAGGAAATGATCATGTCCCTGTCCAATGCCCCATATATCCTATAGTTCAACAGATGAAACACGATGGAAAACATCAAATGTTTGGAAACCTTCATGAAGGAACAACTTCTACCAAGAAGGATGAAGACAAAGTCAAGTCTCAGTTTGAACCTCCATATATTGTAACTCACCATGGTGGACAAAAGAGGAAACATGGACGTTATCCTAGGAATCGTTCTAAGAACCGAGGCAGTTTTCCCACCTTTGAGGTAAAGTATGAAGAACATGAACTAAGAGAACTCCTAGCTTTGGAGAGACCCAAAAAGAAGAAGAGCCAAGGAAACCAACAAGAGATAGTGATACCCAAGAAGAAGAAGGATATTAGCCAAGTGATGTGCCACAAATGCAAAGAGCTAGGCCATTATGCATCACATTGTTTAGAAAAAGAGAAAGACAAGACAAGCAAACCTATGAGGGACATCAACCTTGTCACATGTTTCAAATGTGGAAACAAAGGACACTATGCAAACAACTGTCCAGATAAGTTACATCATGATACCAAGTAAGCCAAGATGTAATCTAGTTAAAAATCTTTTAAGGGTGGTAGTACCCTAGTTGTCTTGAAGCCAACTTGTAACCTCTAGCCTTCCCGAATCTCGAGACGAGAGTCCTTTTAAGGGTGGTAGTTTGTCACATCCCAAATTCTCCAAATTTTGAAATGTGAAAAATAAATAAACAAAAGAAATAATTGTTGAAATTTAGGGTGAAAAGAAACTTTTTTCTTCTAAATGGAAACATCCAAACCTTACTTCAACAAAATTTGAATAAGAAAGCAACAGACAAATATTCAAAGAATCAAATGCATCCTTGCTTGGAAAGAATCTTGAATTTAAAAGCACGTGGGAAAAGTTAAACCAAAACCCTAAAACCCTAATGGAATAAATCATATCCAAGATCACTCCAAGACTATGGATTTGAAAATTTAGCAACAAACATTTATAAATGATCAAAATTATAAACAAAAATATTATAAAACCATGGAAATTGGTTTCACATAAATTGGAACCATAAATAAAAACTTATGAATTTAATAAGTTAAAGAGAAATAATTTCCAAAGCCATTAAAGCTCCTAACTAAAAAAAATACCAAATTATGAGCAAAGTAATCTTAAAAGGGTTTAAAAAGATAAATAAATATTAAATAAAATTATACAAATTGGAATCACCAATTTTGGAACTATAAATAAAAAGATATGGATTTTATAAGATAAAGAAAGAAATAATTAAATAAGAAAATAATTGCAAAGACAATTTATATCTTGCCCAAGTCCATAAGCAAATGGAATAAAGATAATACAAATAAAAATAAAGGAATAAATATTATTTATAAATTATATGGGCTTTAAATATTCAATTTTATTTGAATAAAGACAAAATTCCCTAACATAAATGAGTAATGAAATCATGAGAAAAATAATTGAAATTGCCAAAATGGATTAAAAGTTATCTAATTAACTTAAAAAAAAGAATTATTTGAATAAAAATTATATGGATTAGAACCATATTTAATTTTATTTAAATAAAAAACAAATGCCCAAATTAAATAAATATTAAACCATAAGGGAATATTTGCAATATTCCAAAATGGACTTTTAAACACATTAATAAGTAGTTTAAACCTACTGAAAAGGTTTGTCAAGAATTTGAATTCAATTTTGAATCTGAATCAAATGTTTCAAATGAAAACAGAAAATAAAATAGAAAAAGGAAAAAGAATTAGGGAAGAAAAAAATTGGAAAACAAAACAAACCCAGCCAGCCCAGAAACCCCAGCCCAACAGCAGCCCACCCGGGCCACTCTCTCTTCCCCTGCCCATTCTTTTCTCACCGCGCAATGTACCCCCTCATCTCACTGACGGAATGACCCCACTGCCATGATGTCTCGTCTTCAACCCCGCGCCGATCCCGCCCCCAACTCCTCCCCGGCCGTTTCTGCCGTCGTTAATCCTCGTAATATTCGCATTAATGCCACACTAATCCCTCCCCATGACCAGACACGATTAAACCCCTCTGCCCCTCTCCATTTACCCTTGCTCGCTCGCACCCGAATGACACCAGGCTGCGCTGAATTTGGTTCGCTCTGTCACTACCTCCGACGAGTTCCCCGTTGAATTCCGGCGATGCCCGACCGTACCCTTGTCCCTGCCTCACACGAGCTTGCTCACCAGCATCTCACGCACCTGCCAGCACCCTCTCCTTGCTCGCGCGCGCTACAGAACATCGACAATGACGACGCCTAACCGCCACCGTCCTCTGCTGCAACTCCAGTGAGCTCTATCACTCGACCCCGTGCGCGCCTCGACCGCTGACTCACACCATCTTACTCGCCCATGTACCGTAAAGCTCCAGGTACTCGCCAATCATATGTGCGTGATCTGCAAGCTCATCTCCGACAAAGCCCGTGCATGCCCGACGCCAGGGGGCGACTCCGGTAAGCAATCGACGGCAACCCCGAGCGCCCCTGGCCTTCCCACGACCACCTGGAGCATCCCCACACCACGACAAACCTGGTGAGACCATTACCCCTCTTCCTTGCTTCCTATTTTTGTCGTACCACCGCCACCCGACGCGCCGCCGCCGCATAGCGACATTTTCGTCGCCAATTCATGGATAAGTTGATTAGGGTCGTTAGATTTTGATCCTGTTGTTGTGATAGATCATTTAATCGAAGGGGTATGATTGCATATGTGCCATGCGATTCAAATGAGATCCTGCGTCCCACGTTGCTCAATCCAGACAAAGCGGTATCGTCCAATAAGATTATGGCACGTGGCCGGACTCAGGTTTTAAAAATAGAAAAGAATCTATTAGATGGTTGAGTTTGAAAAATTCATAACTTTTGTTCTACTTGGCCAAAAATTACAAATTTTATATTAATGGATTCAGAAAAATGCAAAATTTGCAACCATGACCTTAGTTTACTTTTTTTCTTCTAAAAAATTAGGTGTTTTTGCAGAAAATTGTTTGGGACTATTTTGGATATAAAAATTGTTTTAAAAATGATTTTTGGGTAAAATCTTTTGCAAATGATTTGATTTGAACTCTCTGACCATAAAAACTAACTTTTGAGTTTAAAAATATATTATTTTAACACAAGGAATTATTCCTTTGAATAAAAGCATTTCTAGTAAAACAAAAATGTTGCTATTATTATAAAAATTATTTTTGAGTAAAATCTTTTGCAAATGGATTTGTTTTAAAGATTCTAACCTTAAACACTAACATTTGTGTTTAAAAACATATTTGTCTAACACTAGAAATTATTCCTTTAGATAAAAGCATTTCTAGCAAAACAAAAATGATTTAAAAGGGTTTTTTTCACTAACTTGTTTTCAAATGATTCTCCACTTTTATAAATGAAAAGTAGGTGTTTTGAATTGTTTATAGCCATATTAGAAACCACTTTTCCAAATAAAACGACCTTTGCATGATTGCATGCATTTCTTTGTTTTTATTATTTTATGTGGTGAATTGTTTGAATGCTAGTTTTGATTATGTGCTTGCTTGATTGAATTGTAGTGAACTTTGAAGAGTGTGACAATTGCAAGATCAAGGAGTGTATCTAGTTTCTCTACCAAAAAGGCAAGTGGTGCTTCATATATTTTGTCCTATTATTTTTACTATGCATTAGTGATATTTTGAGTAGGACTTGCATGGAATTTTCTAAGTATAAGCTATGCCATGGGAAATCCTAGTAGATGATGCCTTATTAGAATTTTCCCTAAGTTAAGATAATTGCTACTATCATGCTTAGCCTAGCTAGTAAAAACAAGGGTGGATTATTCATGCTATGGAAATATTTCTAGGTCTATGACTTGTGTTTTTGCTTAATAAAACAACTATGTGAATGAATCACCTGGGTGGAATGGTGAGAAAGGTTTGTGTTGAGTGGTTACACAAGGCCCGGTATGGATACCTTGTGTATCACACTTGTGGAAAGCCACCCAGGAACAAAGAGATTTGAGATGTCAAGTGTTGAGAAGCTTCTAGTGTAGCCACATGGCAATATGGGCTCTGCCTGGATCATATAGGTTGCAATAACTTAGCCAGATGGACAGAAGGTGGTAGGATGGTAGGATGGAACGCATCCATTTGGTCTAAGGGAAGGCTTTTGAAAGATCTTGTCTCGATGCATGTCGAGTCTTGTGGGGAAAGTGCACCACCTCTCGAGAAGGAAAAACCTAAGTACTTAGCCGTGTCCCCGGCAACAGACAATTTCAGCATCAATACATTGAAGCTATCAAGGATCTCCTCATCCCAATTTCTAAGTTAAAAGCTTGTGGTTGAACAAGGGTTAAATGTTCGCCAATTTCTATTGGTAGTTCCTTGGGTGATTTTAACAAACAAAAACTTAGTGTTTTCAACTAATAAGGAAAACCTTATTTGAGCAAATCAAGCCTAATCTACACTTAGCCAAATGCATATAGATGTTAGATACCACTATTCTACCATAGTATCACTTGACAATATGATTCAAATGTATTGACCCTTGTGGCTGTAACTTATTATGTTGCATGTTTGTTTGATGATTAGTGAAGTTTGTTGAGTAGGGATTACAAGTCTACAACCAACATGATTGCCTGTGGCACTTGAAGATGAAGGACTCCATGATATATAGTTATATTTGCTGCATTTTATTAAGATAGCCATATGAGCTATGTATGATGTAATGAATTATTTTATTCCTGGTTATAAGTTGTAATATGACCTTAGTTTCTTGATATTACATCTTAAACTGTGGATGCTAGCTATTGATACAGGGACTAGCATTGTAAACACAGGGATCTTTGTCTTTATAAAGGTCGGGTCTTATAGTAGGATCTCAGAGTTTAATGTTGTGGTTAGTTTTTTATCTTAATTAATTTCTTGTAGTTGCGGATTATTGCAAGGGGTATAATCACAAGTATGTATTAGTTCATGTTGGGGTAGTACATTAGCATAGGTTCACCCACGTAACACTTATCTAACCAATGAAGATTAATCAACTATATGAAGCGAAAGTACTTGACAATATTCCCATGTGTCCTCGAGAATGTTTGGTCAACATAAGTAATTCAACTGGCTTATCCTTTGCTAAAGAAAGGATTGGGCCACTCGCTACAATTATTATTATTGTATTTTTATTACTCGCACTTTATTTATCTGCATTACCAAAAAAAACCTAAAAATCCGTTTGCAAGTATTTACAGTGAATCCTTGATCCAAACCACTTGTCAACACCTTCTGCTCCTCGTTGGGTTCGACACTCTTAGTTATTGAAAGTACTGCGATACACCACCTATACTTGTGGGTCATCAAGAATATTTTCTAGCCTCGTTGCCGGGGAGTGAAGCGTTGTTGAAGATTGGAATTGGTAAAGGAAATTTCTACTATGAGTATTGTTTTTATTTATGTCTGTTATTTTATTTCATCATGGATGACACACTTGGTTCCCTATTTGGGAAACCTACTATCACTTCTAAGGTAGTAGATGAACCATAGTATGCTGAATTGGATCCTTATAAAATACCTACTAAAATTGAAGCAATTGAGAAAGTGCTCTGTCCTAGGGATGTTAAAGGTATTCGTAGTATCCTTGGTCATGCTAGTTTCTATAGAAGGTTTATTAAAGATTTCTCCAAGATATCAAAGCCTCTTACTAATGTTCTCCAAAAAGATGTACCTTTTGTTTTTGCTGATGATTGTAAGGAAGCTTTTGAAACTCTAAAGAAAGCTTTAACTACTGCTCATATTGTCCAACCGCCTGATTGGAATTTACCCTTTGAAATTTTGTGTGATGCTAGTGATTTTGCTATAGGTGCTATTCTTGGACAGCGAATAGATAATAAGTTGAATGTTATTCATTATGCTAGTAAGACTCTTGATGCTGCTCAAAGGAATTATGATACTATTGAAAAAGAATTCTTAGTTGTAGCCTTTGCTTGTGATAAGTTTAGACCTTATATTGTTGATTCGAAAGTTACTATTCATACTGGTCTTGCTGGTATTAGATATCTTATGACAAAGAAAGATGCTAAGCCTAGGCTTATTAGATGGGTGTTGCTTTTATAAGAGTTTGATTTACAATTATAGATAGGAAAGGTGCTAAAAATCTTGTTGCTGATAATTTGTCTCGATTGGAAAACATTTCTTTTAATCCTATTCCTGTTAATGATAGTTTTCCAAATGAACAGTTGGCTGCAATAAAGGTAAGCTCGCGAGAGAGTCCTTGGTATGCTGATTATGCTAACTTTATTGTTTCCAAGTATTTTCCTCCAACCTTTATAGCTCAGCAAAGAAGGAAATTCTTTTATGATTTGAGGCATTATTTTTGGGATGACCCACACTTATATAATGGAGTGGATGGTATTATGCGAAGATGTGTTCCAGAATATGAACAACAAGAGATATTGATAAAATTTCATGGTAGTGCTTACGAAGGACATCATGCTAGAGATATAATAGCACAAAAGGTTCTACAATCAGGTTTTTATTGACCTACTCTTTTTAAAGATGCAAAAAAGTTTATTTTATCATGTGATGAATGTCAAAGAGTTGGTAATATTTCTAGACGCAATGAAATGCTTATGAATTATTCTCTTGTTATTGAACCATTTGACTATTGGGGATTTAACTTTATGGGTCCTTTTCCTCCTTCAAAAGGTTATACTCATATTATTGTTGTTGATTATGTTACTAAGTGGGTAGAAGTTATACCTACAAAAAGTGTTGATGGTGAGACCTCTTTAAAAATTCTTAAGTATGTTATTTTTCCTAGGTTTGGTGTGCCTAGATATCTTATGACTAATGGAGTTTCTCATTTTATTCATGGTGGCTTTAGGAAGACCCTTGCTAAATATGATGTTAATCATAGAATTGCTTCAGCTTATCATCCCCAAACAAGTGGGCAGGTAGAATTATCAAATAGAGAAATTAAATCTATCTTGCAAAAGACTGTTAATAGATCTAGAAAAAATTGGGCTAAAAAGTTGAATGATGCTTTATGGGCGTATAGAACTGCTTATAAAAATCCTATGGGAATGTCTCCTTACAAAATGGTTTATGGAAAATCTTGTCACTTTCCTTTAGAATTAGAACACAAAGCTTATTGGGAAGTGAAAGAACTTAATAAAGATTTTAAACTTGCTGGTAAGAAAAGATTGCTTGACTTGAGTTCTTTAGATGAGTGGACAAGTAAAGCTTATGAAAATGCTAGACTCTTTAAGGAAAAAGTTAAAAAATGGCATGATAGGAGAATTCTTAAGAGAGAATTCCATGTTGGTGAGAAAGTTCTATTGTATAGGTCTCGTCTCAGATTTTTTGAAGGAAAATTACTCTCAAAATGGGAAGGCCCCTTAATAATTGAAGAGGTGTATTGTTCAGGTGCAATAAAAATTTCTTCATTGAGAGACAACACTACGCAAGTAGTGAATGGTCAAAGGCTCAAACATTATATTTCTGGAGATTCTTATAATGAAGATATTGATATTATTCAAGTGGTGACTCCGGAAGAATTTATTAAAGACCAAAAGTTCACGGAAAACTTTTCAAATTATATTTTTGTAGTTTTTATTTAATATGGAAGATCATGAGTCGAAATAGGGACGGAAATAGAGTCTGAGGGGCTCACACCACCCCTGGACGCGGGCCCACCTGGCCACGCCACCAGGTGGTGTGGCCACCTCGAAGCTCGTTTCCGACCCATTTTCTCCCAGTACCTTCCTTTTGTCATTAAACTTTGTGATATATAATCCCCCGGACCCCCTAAGGTCCATATATCGTTTTCTCATCCTGTTTTCGTTTCGATCTTTTTCTGTCAGGCAAAGTTCTCAGTTTTGGAGTCGCCATGTCTTCCTCTGGATCACCCAAGGAGTAATTCTTCATCGGTTTTGGCATCCCCTTTCTTATTCTAAGCTTGGGGGAGTGTCGCGGTATCACATCATTATCTTTTATATTTTTACCTTTTTAGTAGAGTCATAACATGAATAGAGAAGTTATCATATAGGATGGTTTGCGACGTGTCTTAGTTGTAGAGCTTCGTTGGGAGACCCCAAGAGCAAGGTGTGATGAGCACAGCGGCAAGTTTTACCTCAGTTATGAAACCAAGGTTATCAATCCAGTAGGAGCAAGGAAACAACTCCAAGGTGTTTCTAGCAACTTGGAATCCTGCACAACACAAACTCAAGACTTTGGCCCAACTTACAGTGAGGTTGTCAATCTCACTGGTTTGCTGAAAACAAAGGATTAAATGTATAATGTGGAAGGTAATAGTTGCTGGTAGAAAGTAAGCGGTAACAGTAGATGATGTAACAATGGTAAAGATTGGACCAGGGTCCACAGTTCACTAGAGGTGTTCTCCTTAAGATAGATAACATGATGAGTGAACAAATTATAGCGGGGCAATTAACAGGCTAAGCAAGGCATAACAATGCAAATACTCGACATCATGATTCCTATGAGATTTGATTGGGCATTACAACAATATACATAGACCGCCATCCAACTGCATTTGTGACTAATAATCCACCTTTAGGTTATAATCTGAACCCCCTCCAGTATTAAGTTGCAAGCAACAGATAATTGCATTAAGCAATGTGTGTAAAGTAAACAATACAATTGTTTCATGAACAAAAGATTGTTGTTTTCTCCCTAGTAGCAACATCACATCTACAACCTTAGAGATTCATGTCACTTCCCCAGATTACTAGAGGCATGAACCTACTATCGAGCATAAAGACTCCCTCTTGGAGTCACTAGCATCTACTTGGCCAAGATAGCTACTAGCAACGGAGAGCATGCAAGATCACAAACAACATAGACATGATAGAATAAATAATCAATTTGACATAGTATCTCAATATCCATCGGATCCCCGCAAACACAACATGTATGATTACAAATAGATGATCTTGATCATGAACGGAGCTCACAAGATCTAAACATGATAGCACAAAGGAGGAGAAACAACCATCTAGCTGCTGTATGGACCCATAGTCCAAGGGTGAACTACTCACGCATCATACCGGAGGCTGGAATGGTGATGAAGAAGGCCTCCGGGATGATATCTCCCCTCCGGCAGGGTGCCAGGAAGAGCTTCAGATCCCCTCCCCCCGGATCTAGGGACGATGGTGGCGGCGGCTACAGACCATTTCGTGGAGATCTAATCGGGTACTTAGGGTTTCTGCATCGAGGGTTGTTATAGGAGAAGAGGTGAGGCATGGAGGCATCCAGGGGGAGCACACCATAGGGCAGCGCTCCCTAGGGTAGGCCCGTGTGGCTCTAGGGTGTGTCCACCCTGTGGCCCCCCTTCGGCTGCCCTTCGGTCTTTGTGTTCGTTCCGGTAAAATATTGACTTTGGCTTTTGTCCCGTCCAATTCCGAGAATATTTCCTTACTAGCTTTTCTGAAACCAAAAACAGCAGAAAACAGGCAACTGGCACTACGGCATCTTGTTAATAGGTATGTCCCAGAAAATGTATAAAAATACCTCAAAGTGTAGACAAAGCATAGAAAAGTTGATACTAAACAAGCATGGAACATCAAAAATTATAGATACATTTACGACATATCAAGCATCCCCAAGATTAACTCCTGCTCGTCCTCGAGTAGGTAAGTGATAAAAAGAATAATTTTTTAGGTGACATGCACCATCACAATCTTGATCAAACCATTTGCACATCATTGAAAGCTGGGATCAAAATACTCTAAACATGAGCATGAAATATGAAGTTCTAACAATAGGACATAGTAACTATGTTGCAACATGAAAGGATACCAATAAAGATCATGAATAACAGTGCATTGAAAGAAGTTTGTTTGTTTCACATATAGAAAACATAGCAAAGTGGTATTCAGCTTGTTCCTCATGGAGTAGCAAAACATAAATGCATATGACACCTTCAAAGTTCATAAGGGTGACTAGATACAAATAGTTCAAGAATAAGCAATATCAACATTATGAATAAATCAATAAGTTTTGGGACAATGCACATAAAACTAATAATGACAACTATGCTCTCCTAGTTAGTGCATAAAGATACAAGGTGGAGACTCAATATAAAAGTAGAAAGAAATGCCCTTTATAGGGAAGCAGGGATTTCAAGTTTCATAAAGAGCTTCCAAAAATTATGGTACTTATTAGCTTTCAGCTCTCATGTCCCTTGAGTACGAGGGTCATTCCTCATGCTACTCAACTTTAGTCACAAGCAAGTTCTTGTCATTGTAAGTATATGTGTATCATAGGGAACCGCCAATGGGGTACCCCTTTCCCCATGACACAGGAGCTATCCCATATCAAAATGACAAGGCAACACACAGCGAGCATCTCAGCAATCCTTTTATTTACCATGAGAATGGTGCATTTTTTCTTTTTTATCTCATTTTTTCTATATTTTTCTGAGGATGCTTCATGGATTTCTCACTATGGTGATGCTGCAAGTTTCCACCATGATTAGGCATGCTTAGGCTAGCGGCCTAGGCGTTTCTCTAACGCATATACATAACTCCATGGACTTACAAGCTCCACTTTTATTTCACACCGCCGACATCCATAAAAAAAGAGCATGATATCAACTGGGTAGATACTTAAGGTGTTGAAATCATTCCCCGTGACAGCACGGTTCTGCTAATTCCCAACTTATAAGTGCAAGCATATACAACACAGATGACACAATGGTTCAAGTTTATTAGGGGCAAGAAAAATAAAGTGTACCATCAAGTTGGTGAGAGCTTTAATCAATAATTTTCACGTAACAAGTTTAATTTGGAAGATAGATAAAACAAGAATATACTTGGAATGGTGTAACACACCATGTATAGGAATTTATAGTGGACACTTTGGAATAACTTGGTTTCTAGGGAGTTGGATGCATGAGTAGAGCATACTCAATACAAGTGGAAGCTAGGGGTGGGCATATTAGCCGATGACCGAACAACCGGACCGAAATGACCTGGACCAAACCTGAGTAGGCCGAAACCGAATATTTCAATCACTAATTCAGTCACCAGTTTCTAAAAACCGAAAGTAATTCGGGATATTCGGTCATGTGCGGTAGTTACCTGAACAGACCGAAGGACCGATCAAAATGAATCTACAAGAAAAAAAAGATACCGATCAGAATAAAATGGGCCAATATACTACTCCATGATTTGCCTAGCCATGTAGCCCAGTAACACCTTCCTAAGTTACCTATTCCTCTTCTTCTCCAGACTCTAGAGCACATCGGTTTCTGCCTCCATTCCTGATTCCCCACCCAACACCTAAACATAGCCTCAAGTGCCTCCTACTATCCACCGGCAGACGGGGGCTATGGTGGATTGCAACCTCCGCATATGCTCTGCTACGGATGCAGTGGCCGCGCCAAAGCTATTGCTTGACTTGGTGGTCAGGATCTTGTGGTAGCTACC
Organism: Avena longiglumis; assembly: GCA_030063025.1. Lineage (NCBI taxonomy): Eukaryota > Viridiplantae > Streptophyta > Magnoliopsida > Poales > Poaceae > Avena > Avena longiglumis. The sequence continues at coordinate 536,846,860 of CP125976.1, forward strand.
GACCATGTCGACCACGCGCGGTCAAATCCCTTGCCTCGCCTCTCGCGTCTACCCTGCTTGCGACTCAAGCAAACGCCGACGTGTGCATGATTTTTGGTTGCTAATTCATTTCAGAAATTTAGATCTGCGCTTGTTCGCTTCTTCTCTCCAATTTATCGGTCAGGTCGGTCCTAACCAAGGACCAAACCGAATTCTAGATACCCGAACTCCTCGGTTAACACTTTTTGAAGCAACAGATCGGTGCTTATTCTCTGGCAACCGAATATGATAAAAACCCGATGAACCGAACCGAATGTTTTGGTCTAACAGAATGCCTAGCCCTAGTGGAGGCTAGCAAAAGACTGGGAGCGACCAACTAAGAGAGAAATAATGGCCATAATCATGCACAGCGATAAAACATTATCAATCAAAGCATAAAGTGATATCACAAGTCAAAAACTAAATGATCATAGAGTCTAAGGTGACTGGTTCATAGTCGTACATGGTGTGAACATGTGCCTAGTCAACCCAAACAAAGCATCAAAGGAGAATACCACAATATTATGTTTTTGTATGCTAAAACAATGCATGATTCTTTCAAGGAACATTAAGCAATCTCAATTGTTTGGAACAAGTCATGCTACAACAATAATCACTAAGCATAAGGTCAAAACAACATCTAGCATGACATGATAAAGTCTAAGTCATAGTCAAAACAAGTCTCTTTTGTACCACTATAAGCATGAAACTTTCTACTCTTTTCCAACAACAATCAACTTATTTGAAACATCACAGCGAAAGCGGGGGTCCAACTACTTTATTCAAGCAAACTAAGCAAATTAAAACCAAAAACAAAAACTAAGACGCTCCAAGAACAACACAACAGTGTATGAAACAATAAAAACGAAGTGTCTAGAAAGATACCTGAGATTTTTATTGATGAAGAAGGGGATGCCTTGGGCATCCCCAAGCTTTGACGCTTGTATCTCTTGAGTATTTATTGGGGTGATACGGGGTGGCATCCCCAAGCTTGAGCTTTTTTCCATTCTTCATCTCATCACATTATTCTTCCCCTACACTTGAAAATTTCCTTCATACAAAACTTCACACAATCTTTATTAGCAACATTAGTGCATTCAAGATAATAAACCTTGGGGTTTAGTTTCAACATAGCAAAACTTTCATTAAAAACACAAGCTACTATAGCAATTCCTTTAAAAATCTCAAGTGATCAGAAGAACTAAAAAATAAACCGATAAAGAGGCAAATGCAAATAATGGCAGAAATCTGTCAAAACAGACCAGCAGGTAAAACCAATTTTTTTGAATACCTTCTGTTGCTCAAATCGAAAAGTGTTGGACTAACGAAACTTATATAACAACCTGGGGCATTTAATCAGAAAATTATAGCTCAATCAGACATACAAGATTTTTCACGAATTTTTACAGTGAAGCACAAAAATGTGTTTCGGGATAGCAACTTCCCCAAATCTTACTTATCCCTCATTAGAGGTTATTCTTGGCACAAAAATCACACAAAAAGGATAAGGAGAGGTTATTACAGAAGTAATAACTTCCAAGAATCAATAAAACTATTGGGTTATCTCCTAAGAAGTACTTTTCTTTAACGCCTTTAAGTTAGGCATAAGAAGCAAGAATCAAGTATTTTCAAATGAAGAAGCATTAACATCAAATTTTGCTTTAAAAGGAGGAGCAAAAGTTAACTTAGTGTTCTCTACCATTATCGAATGGGAATTTATATTTAATGGTGCCTTCTTTCATATCAATAATGGCACCAACAGTTCTAAGAAAAGGTCTTCCCAAAGTAATAGGACAAGAAGCATTGCATTCAACATCCAAAACATAGAAATCAACAGGGACATAGGCATTGTTAACCATAATAAGAACATCATTAACACTCCCCATGAGTTTCTTTTTAGCATTATCATCAAGTGGGACATCTAAATAACAATCTTCCAAAGGTGGAAAATTAAGCATTTCATAAATCTTTCTAGGCATAATAGAGACACTAGAACCAAGGTCACATAAAGCTTTGAGATCAAAATCATTCACTTGCATATTAATGATGGGTTCCCAACTATATTCTACTTTAATAGGAGTAGAAGCTTTATGTTTCAATTTTTCCTCTTTAATTTTAATGAGAGCATCTATAATGTGTTTTGTAAAAGCCATATTCATAGCACTAGCATTAGGACTTCTAGCAAGATTTTGTAGGAACATAATCACTTCAGAAATATTGCAACCATCAAGATCAAAATCAAACTTAGCATCACAGGTAGTAGACTTATTGTTTCCCATAGTTAAAAAAATTTCAGCATTCTTATTGGGTTTAGGCATTGTTGTAGAAGGAATGGGGACTTCTTGTGGTTTGCTAGCATCAACATTGGTGGTAGTAATAGTACAGATGCTATTGTTTCTAGCTATTTCATCTTCTCTTTCCCACTTAGCATGTAGTTTAGCTAACAGTATAATATTTTCATCAATTGTAACTTGTATGGCATGAGTAGCAGCAAAGGTACTTTCCAAGGTTTCAGGTTTAGCAGCCATTTTATTAATCAAAGAGGATTGTGCTTCAGACAAAGATGAAATATTTTTCTCAACATTCAAAACCTTTTCCTCCACAGTCTTGTTGAAAGTAGTTTGTTTACTAATAAAGTCTTTAAGCATGACTTCAAGTTCAGAGGGAGCACTTCTATTGTTTTTGTAGGAATTTCCATAAGCATTACCATTATTGGGAGGATAAGGCCTATAATTATTATTACCAAAATTATTCCTATAGGCATTGTTGCTGAAATTGTTATTTCTAATAAAGTTCACATCAACTTGCTCTTCTTGAGCAACCAAATAGGCTAAAGGAACATTATTTGGATCAATATGAGCTTTTACATTAATAAACATAGACATGATAACATCAATTTTATCACTCAAGGAGGAGGTTTCTTCAACAGAATTTACCTTCTTACCATGTGGAGCTCTCTCAGTGTGCCATTCAGAATAATTAACCATCATATTATCAAGGAGCTTTGTTGCAGCACCCAAAGTAATGGTCATAAAGGTACCTCCAGCAGCAGAATCCAATAGATTTCTTAAAGAAAAATTTAGTCCTGCATAAAAAGTTTGGATAATCATCCAAGCAGTCAGTCCATGAGTGGGACAATTCTTTACCAAATTTTTCATTCTTTCCCAAGCTTGAGCAACATGCTCATTATCAAGTTGTTTAAATTTCATTATTTCACCTCATATATATAATCTTAGCAGGTGGATAGTATCTTCCAATAAAAGCATATTTGCATTTAATCCAAGAATCAATACTATTTCTAGCCAAGGATAGCAACCATTCTTTAACTTTTCCTCTCAAAAATAAAGGAAACAATTTGATCTTAATAATATCTCCATCTACATCCTTATATTTTTGCATCTCACAAAGTTCAACAAAGTTATTAAGGTGGGCACCAGCAGCATCAGAACTAGCACCAGAAAATTCCTCTTTCATAACAAGATTCAACAAAGCTGGTTTAATTTCATAAATGGGAGCATCAGGAGCAGGTGGAGCAATAGGTGTACAAAGAAAATCATTGTTGTTTGTGCTAGTAAAGTCACACAACTTGGTGTTCTTAGCAATTCATTTTTGCAAAAGTGGAGCAAGCCAACAGCAGCAGCAGCAACTAGAGTAGGAACTAAATTTTTTGTGTTTTTTATAAGAAGAAGCAAACCAAACGAAAATAATTTTTTTTGTAATTTTTGGTAAAAAGAAGAATTCAAAACAAAGCAAAAGGAACTAAGCAAAACAAAAACAAAGTAAATAGAATGGTTGTGAAATACTCCCCTTGTGAAGTTGTCCTTAACTCCCCGGCAACGGCGCTAGAAAATCTTGATGTGGCTCAGTTGTAGAGCTTCGTTGGGAGACCCCACGAGCAAGGTGTGATGAGCACAGCGGCAAGTTTTCCCTCAGTTATGAAACCAAGGTTATCGAACTAGTAGGAGCAAGGAAACAACTTCAAGGTGTTGCTAGCAACTTGGAATCCTGCACAACACAAACTCAAGACTTTGGCCCAACTTACAGTGAGGTTGTCAATCTCACTGGTTTGCTGAAAATAAAGGATTAAACGTATAATGTGGAAGGTAATAGTTGCTGGTAGAAAGTAAGCGGTAACGGTAGATGATGTAACAATGGTAAAGATTTGACCAGGGTCCACAGTTCACTAGAGGTGTTCTCCTTAAGATAGATAACATGCTGGGTGAACAAATTACAGCGGGGCAATTGACAGACTAAGCAAGGCACAACATTGCAAATACTAGATATCATGATTCCTATGAGATTTGATTGGGCATTACAACAATATACATAAATCGCTATCCAACTGCATCTATGACTAATAATCCACCTTCAGGTTATCATCCGAACGCCCTCCAGTATTAAGTTGCAAGCAACGTATAACTGCATTAAGCAATGTGTGTAAAGTAAACAATACAATTGTTCCATGAACAAAAAATTGTTGTTTTCTCCCTAGTAGCAACAACACATCTACAACCTTAGATATTCATGTCACTTCCCCAGGTTACTAGAGGCATGAACCTACTATTGAGCATAAATACTCTCTCTTGGATTCACTAGCATCTACTTGGCCAAGATAGCTACTAGCAATGGAGAGCATGCAAGATCACAAACAACGTAGACATGATAGAATCAATAACCATTAAGACATGATAGAATCAATAATCAATCTGACATAGTATCTCAATATCTATCGGATCCCCGCAAACACGACATGTATGATTACAAATAGATGATCTTGATCATAAATGGAGCTTACAAGATCTAAACATGATAGCACAAAGGAGGAGAAACAACCATCTAGCTACTCTATGGACCCATAGTCCAAGGGTGAACTACTCACGCATCATACCGGAGGCTGGCATGGTGATGAAGAAGGCCTATGGGATGATCTCTCCTCTCTGGCAGGGTGCCAGGAAGAGCTTCAGATCCCCCCCGATCTAGGGACGATGGTGGCAGCGACTACGAACTGTTTTGTGGAGATCTGATCGGGTACTTAGGTTTCTGCATCGGGGGCTTTTATAGGCGAAGAGGCGAGGCAGGGAGGTGGCCAGGGGGCGCACGCCATAGGGCGGTAGGCCCACACGGCCCTAGGGTGTGGCCACCATGTGGCCCCCTTCAGCTTCCCTTCGGTCTCTATGTTCGTTCCGATAAAATATTGACTTTGGCTTTTGTCCCGTCCAATTCCGAGAATATTTCCTTACTAGCTTTTCTGAAACCAAAAACAGCAGAAAATAGGCAACTGGCACTACGGCATCTTGTTAGTAGGTTAGTCTCAGAAAATGTATAAAAATACCTCAAAGTGTAGACAAATCATAGCAAAGTTGATACTAAACAAGCATGGAACATCAAAAATGATAGATACGTTTATGACGTATCAGTTTGCATTGTGGAAGTATCTCTCCTTTATATGGTTATCTATGTATCCCTTGGTGTGAGTTTCCATTATGGAATATTAATGCGAAGTTTTATCATTTACTTTTTGCACATCTTATTTTAGTTGCAATTTTTGTTATATGATTGATCTTGTTATTAGTATTGGTATCACTTTTGGAGCATCAAGTAAATTTAGTTGGTTTTGGCAAACTTAGCTTTGGTCAGTAGCAACATTACTTTGAGGTTTGAGTAGAAAAGAGGAAAGTACTTGTAGATATATTATTTCATTATCGTTCTTTCTTTATTGGATCATAAGCTTAGTATTCTTAAGTTAAGATCGTTTGTGCTTCCAAGGAAGATTGCATAATTGTTTCTATCACATGTATATTTGCTTGTTTCACTCAACTCTTATGCTTGCTACCCAGCCTTGCTAGCCAAAAACCTGTACTGAGAGGGAATGCTTCTCATGCATCCAAACCAGGAACCAAAACCTTTGCCATTTGTGTCCACCTATTAGCATCGTTGCTAATCCAAGTAAATTCTCGAGTTTTATATATCTTCTAATTTTTTTTTTGTTAAAGCTCTTACGAACTTGAAGGAACACTTTATTTCTTGCACTTAATAAAACTGAACCATTGTGACTATCTTGTGATGTTTATATGCTTGCAAATTATAAGTTGGGAGTTAGCAAAACCATGCTGTCATGGGGCACGCTTTCAACATTGCACTTATTCTATTTAGTTGATATCATGTTCTTTTGTTTATGGATGTCGACGGTGTGAAATAACATGAGAGCTTGTAAGTCCATGGAGTATGTATATGTGTTAGAGAAACGCCTGGAGGGCTAGCCTAAGCCATGTCTAATCATGGTGGAAATTTGCAGCAAAACCATAGTGGCATTCTATGAAGCATCGTCAATAAAAAAACTATGCAAATAGCAAATAAAGAGATCGTTGAGATGCCCACTGTCTATTGCCTTGTCATTTTGGTATGGGATAGCTCCTGTGTCATGGGGCAAGGGGTACCCTATTGGCGGTTCTCTATGATACACATATATCTACAATGACAAGAGATTACCTGGGACCAAAGTTGAGTAGCATGACGTGTCGGTACTCGTATTCAAGGGGCATGAGATTTTCAACTTATAATTTGTCAAGCATATAACTCATATTTTCCCTCACATTAACCTTAATCACTTCAAGATGCTTATTTCTTGTTTCTTGTCCGTATTCTCTTTATCGATACTTCACTCCATAAACATGTGGTCATGTTTACTGAGTTCGGTTTTCGCTTGGGGACAAGCGAGGTCTAAGCTTGGGGGTAGTTGATACGTCCATTTTGCATCACTATTTTATATCATAATTTACTATTATTCATTGATATATTTTATATTTAGAGATGATACTTATGTTATTTCATCTATTTTGCATGTTTGATGATTTTTGGAGGATTAACTGCTGGAGTCAGAATTCTGCTGGAAAAAGCGTTGTCCAGATGCAATATTTCCGAAGATCAGAAAATTTCAGAAAATATATGGAAATTCCTATTTTTCTAGAAGAAGAAGGTTGCCAAAAAAGGGAGTCGAGATGGGCCACAGGGGGGCCACACCACTCCTAGGCGTGGGTCCCCCCTAGGCTGCGCGGACAGGTAGTGTGGTCACCCTGGCCCACCTCTGGCGTCGCCCTTTCGCGTATATATTCCTCCCGAAAACCTAAGACGGGGGAGCGATCAAAGAAATATTCCGTCGCCTCTACGGGGCGGAAACTACAGAGAGAGAAAAATCTCTCCGGCAGGCATAAATCTGCCAAGGAAATTCCTTCCCGGAGAGGGGAGATCGTCGCCATCGACACCGTCATCGATCTGGGATTCATCGGGATCATCATCATCATCCTCATCACCACCAGCATCATCACCACCACGCCATACCGCTGTAACAATTGGATTAAATCTTGTGTAGTTCATAGGGGAAACTTTCCCGGTGTTGATTACTTGTTATAGTTGATGCTATTGAGTGAAACCATTGGATTATTTTTCATGTTCAGATTGTTACATATCATTATTTCATCTCTGATCTTGTTCCATGTGATGTCTTGTGAGTAGTTCGTTTAGTTCTTGAGGACAGGAAAAGTCATGTTGTTAGTAGTGGAATTATGTTGAGTAATATTTAATGGTTTGATATTTATGTTGTGGTGCTATTCTTCTAGTGGTGTCATGTGAACCTCGACTACATGATACTTCACCTTTATGGGCCTAGGAGAATGCATTGTGTACTTGGTTACTAATTGTGGGGTTGCCGGAGTGACATAAACCTAAACCCCTGTTAGGAAACCATTGCATAAGAGAGTGTAGGATCTCAGAGTTTAATGTTGTGGTTAGTTTTTTATCTTAATAACTTTCTTGTAGTTGCGGATGCTTGCAAGGGGTATAATCACAAGTATGTATTAGTTCAAGTTGGGGTAGTACATTAGCATAGGTTCACCCATAACACTTATCTAACCAATGAAGATTAATCGACTATATGAAGCAAAAGCACTTGACAATATTCCCATGTGTCCCCGAGAATGTTTGGTCAACATAAGTAATACAACCGGCTTGTCCTTTGCTGAAGAAAGGATTGGGCCACTCGCTGCAATTATTATTATTGTCTTTTATTTACTCGCACTTTATTTATCTGCATTACCAAAAACCCCTAAAAAACTGTTTGCTAGTATTTACAGTGAATCCTTGATCCAAACCGCTTGTCAACATCTTCTGCTCCTTGTTGGGTTCGACACTCTTATTTATCGAAAGTACTACGATACACCCCCTATACTTGTGGGTAATCACGGGGGTGCGTAGCGTGGATTGGTATGGTCCCGTGGCTGCAACGACGAAGGATGGAGATTTGGGCGGCGGCGGTGGCCTGAGCGCAACACTGTCGCAAGAACAGAGAGCAGCGGCGGCGGCGCGAGGGAGACGAAGAAGGAATGGCAGCAGGGGAAAGTGAACAAGGGTTTCCCCCCGTTCCCCTATTTAACCACGTCGCCACGGGCGGTATTGAGATCAGTTGTGTCGTGCAGCCCCACCTTGAGCGCCCCACGGTGGGTGCCAACTATCGTGGTGGTGGCACGGCACATGCCATGGGTAGGCTAAAGATGGGGCCAATATGCACTAGTGGGATCCATGGAGGGATAGCGTAGTGGATCTACACACGATGAATACTCTCTAGATCTTGTATTTAGATGAACAATGGTGTACAACTTGATCCTTGAGTTGTATCAGAGAGAGGAAGAAGAACTAAGTTGCTCTCTCCTTGACCTAGGGTTTTCCCCTATACAGAATGAATCGATCCCTTGCCCTAGAGGCCCTGGCTCACCTTATAAAGGGGTGGCCAAGTTACAATTAGGGCTAACGTGGACAACATATTTCTTGGATATGCTCTTTCCAATATAGTAACTCGGCGGCTTCCTTTTCCCTGTCGCCCTCCTCTGCACAGCAATGACACAGATTCCATGACATGTGAACGTTGGGGTCAGGGACTGTCACCTCCGTGACCCTCTGCTCTGTCCCTGTCCCTCTGGCTCTTGTCCTTAGTGCTTGTCTCTACTTGGATTCCAAAGAGAGACAGAGGAAAGTGTTGACTTTGGGGCTCGTTCTCTCCTTTTGAGCACGCCAACCTGTGACTCGGCCTCGTGCCTATTGACTCGGACAAGACGGTACCTGCAAACACACAACATCCCAGACACGGTTCCGACATACCTTATATGTCGGCCGAACCAAGCCAGTGCTATTCATCTTAGGGTAACCCTGCCATTATTCGGCCGGCCCTTATATACCTTGGCCTGATCAATATCTCGATGGACTTTGCCTTTTACCATAGCTCAACCCTACTTGGAGTCATCCGCCAAAGTAAACGATTTTACCCTCTCACCAATTCATATAACGCACGACTGCCACCGCTTGTGAAAAAACGGTTCGTCAGGGCACAACGTTCGCAGCGCGAGCCTGAGGCAGTGGGAGGCGTTGACCGGCACGCAATGCAAGAGGCAGGTGCCCCGCGTGGAGGAGCATCGGGCTTGTCCGTCGAGGTCGTGGGCGGCGCTAGGAGCCGGACAAGGCGGCGGAGCACGGACCCGTGGTGGAGGAGTTCGAGGCGGAAGCTGCCGAAGCTGGGGGCTAGGAAGCTGGCGGCGGCCGGCGGGGATGGGCGAAGCTTGGTGCAATGAGGCTTGCGAGCGAGAGATAGAGGAACGTGAGGGAGAATGGAGGCAGAGCGAGAGAAGCATAGAGGAAGGGAGCGCAGGGTGGCTGCGCAAGCAAGGATCCAAACGAAGGTTGGCTTGCGTGCTAGTATGGCTGGGCCGCAAAAACGTTCCGTCCACCAAATACCAGGGCTGTATCCGTTCGCTGTCATTGTGCCTCAAGGCCTGGTATGGCTCGCGTTTAATCCTTGCGTTCTTAACCCGATTACCACCTGTTCAAACACGTTCGTAAATCAACAAAGGCCGAAGGGAGAGACCGGGAGAGTTGCCTAATTAAACTAGACAGATCGTATGGGGGCTGCCTTGCATGGTGCATAATTAGATAAGTGTTATTGTGGTAGTAGGTTGTGTAATTAAACGGGATTAAGCATGCCTGGATGGTACATAAATTAAAAGGAGGGAGGAGCGCTAGAGCTTGATGTGTTCGACTTGCCCCTCTCTGTACTACCCACATAGTTACTTCTCTCTGTACTACGCACATAGTTACTTCTTTTACCAAAGTTAGCGAGCTAATGTTGTTTATGCGTTTGTGAAATTGTTTTTCTAGCAAATGTACCTCATGTTTAATTTGCTATAATTTTTCATTGTTTCTACTTCCTCTGTCCTGGAAAATATGTTGTAAGTTTGTCTAAATTTAGATGTATTTATATACTACCTACTCAAATTTGTCTATATTTGGAAAAATCTAGACAAAATTTTAACAAATCTAAGTCAACTAATAGGTCGAAGGGAATACTAATTTGTTTCTAGATACATCCAAATTTTAACAAATCTATGACATCCTTTTCAGGACAGAGAATTTTTTTTGTCAACTTGCAGTGTGGACTTAGTTACTGTATTTGACGGGTCTTTGTTATAACGTTTCATGCATGCAAACTGTGGTAGCCAAGGTGTTGATCGAGATCCTAGACAAGGTGTTGATCGAGATCCTAGACAAGAAAGCACACTATGTTCAATGCGACAAGCGCAGCAAGGGCTACTATACTTTGTCAAACCAGCAGGAGATAGAGGGTGTTTGTTCTCAGCTGCCATGGTGGGACCACTATGAGCTCGGCACAATCACTATGGTGTAACCACGCCCAACAAACAAAGTATATAAAAAGATTTTTCTATTCTGTTGCAATGCACGGGTATGTTTCTAGTTAGATTGATTAATGCTTAGAATACATGAGAACTACGACCAGAATTTTTCCAGAATCAATGGGTGGCTCGCAATAAGCAGCACTACTTAACTACTCCCTCTGTTCCACAATATAAGCCTTTTTGGCAAACTAAAGAGGTTGTACTTAATATATAGTTATTAAGCATAAACAGAAGGCATGCAATCACTCAGCAGCAGCAGCAGCAGCATGGCAACAACAATACAATGGTCCAAGCCTACAACAGCATCACCGAGTATACTCGCCTAATCAAGTGCATAATGCTGACATCAGCTACCACTCAACTAGTAGTTTGACCCCTGCAGTCCAACAATATTGTACATGTTAATAATGTAGAAGTACCTTACAGGATGACTAGTATATAATTCTATACAGCACAAAATATCAGGGATATTTACATATATGCATGATAGTGCAGTGAAAAGATGAACTCGAAACACAAACTATAGTGGTTTATCAAGAATAACTGGACGTTAATATTCATGAAAAGCAATAGACTGATAGCCAACACAACAATGTACTGTTAACCAACATCTTTGGCAAAGGTGCTTTTACTTATTAGATGTATAATATCCGTTCGGCAATAATAATGATAATGATTCAATTTTTTCTAGATACGGATTTATCTACACACTAAATTACACCTAGATACATCTATATAGAGATAAAGCTAAGTCACTTATTTCCGAACACAAGGAGTACATGGTAAAGAAATGTCTAATTCACTGTCCTGGATCCGAGTAAAGAGTAGAGTTGATTAATTGCAGTCATAAGCCTTAGAATAGGGTACCCACACTACTAAGATGCAAGTCTTGGATTCAATTTGTTGACCTGCGGTCTGTCGTTATATTTTTGGGCTACACATACATCACAAAACTGGGCTCTAAAAAGGCAAAAAGATATAGATTTACTCCCCAAATTGTCCTTTTTATGTAGATCACAGATGAAATAATATTTCCATTAAAATTTAACTGTACATACTAGACATCTACTTGTATTTTTTTCAGATTTTCATGATTTTAAAATGATTCTTTATTTTTTTAAGAATAACAAGCTACATAGAGCTCGAGACTTTAAAGGACTTTCATATATGTACTATGTACTACTGTGAGCTGTGGTATGTCAACAATGTACTCCCTCTGTTTCAAAATATAAGATGTTTTAGGTTTGTGAAGAAAATGTATCTAGACCTGTTTTAGTGTGTAGATTCACTCCAAACCTGAGTGAACCCTGTTTTAGTGTGTAGATTCACTCCAAACCTAAGTGAACCTACATACTAAAATAGTCTAAATACATTTGCTTCACAAAGCTAAAACATCTTATATTTTGAAACGTAGGGAGTAACTATGTAAGTAAGAACCGAATCTAGTACCTTACCGTGCTTCCTTCACCAAGGGCCCAGCAGTACATTGCTCTTGTGTACCCAAGAAGTCCTCAACAATTGCTTCTTCTGCCCTCGGATTCTTTATGGGCCTCAGGCAAGCATTCTCAATATCGGTGCAACAATCCTCTTGACTTTTTTCTGTGCATGTCCATGAATTTATTATTAGCACTACAAGGAATGTGTTATTCTATGACCTTCTCATAGTGACCGTGGACAAAATCGTCATAGAGTTATGACGATTTTGCACCAGATGGTCGTAAGCCGTTCGGGAGGTTCAAAACCTTAAAAAAACATGACGATTTTGCACAGGAACGTCATATTTTCATTAGCTCAAATCGTCATAACCTGACGGATGTACCTTACAACATTATTTGTACCTTATTACGACGATTTCAAATCGTCATGATGTACAAATTAAGATAAGTTGAAACTTTTAGTCGGCCATGTCAGCAATTATGCCTATGTGTCATGTCTATGTGTCATTTTTTACTACGTGTCATATACTTAAATTTATAGACTCATAATTACTCAAACTGATAAGTGGACCAAACTCTAACAAACAGTACCCACAAAACCCGCCGTAGCTTATTTGCAAAAAAGTAGGAGTCCAGGGATTCGAACCCCAGACCTCCCAACCAAACCAGCAGCTTACCACTACACCAACCAATCTTTTTGTCATTCTACCATAACTACACTATATATCTATTCGTTACTATGTCCGGGCTGATTTACATTCCATGATGGGCCTCCACGCTAGATAGACATACTGAACACGGTCGAGAGGGTGACCCCAAACCCTAATCCCTCGCTCCTTCCCTGAGACCCCGCCACTTCTTCCTCTCCCTCTCTCGCTCGATAGGTGCTCCTCACCGCACCACGATCGTCCACCCCTATCCCTATCGTCTGCCTCACGATCTCCCCCCGCATAGTATGGAGGTGGATGTGGAGGAGATGTGGGGCGTGCTGCTGCTAGGCCTCGGGACAGGAGCGTGGCGCAGCTCGGGTGGGGGCACAGCGGCGGTGGCCAAGAGCGTGGCCGACGCGGAGGAGCTCGTGGCCGAGGCCCGCCGTCTGCTTCATAGGAAGGATCTCCTTCATGGGCCTCGCCATCGTCGACCGCCTCCCCCGCCATGGCTACACCGTCCACCTCGCCCTCGACCACATCTTCAAGATCCGTCTCGCCGGAATGGCGCCCCCAGATACCGACGACGCCACAAAGGAGAGGATCCCCAAGATCTGTCCCCGCCTCTTTGACCATGAGCGCGATGAGGATCCAGACGGCGCTCCAGGTGGCCAGCAGCAAGGACCCGGACCAGGCGCTCACCTACCTCCACCGTGCGTGCTCCCTCGCGTCACCAAAATCTCCGAGGTACATACACTGTAGTCTCAGATCGGCTTTGGCTGCTAGTAGAAATTTTCATGAATGTCACCAAAATCGCCAAGGTTTAGATTGGATTTTTGTTGGCTTGGCGTCGCCAACCCACATGATGAATTCCAGAGAAAATGGTTTCATTTTGGTTGTGCATCTCATTCTGTCCTCTGTTTTTTTTGGTACAGGTGTATTCGGAAGCAAGAAGAGTTCTATTGGAAGATTTGGCACAAATTGATCTTGCTATTTGAGTAGGTAATGGCTGGTGAGCTTTACCCTTCCCTCTTTTTCTTGGTGTTTCTCTCTATTTAGGATATTCCTGCTCTTCATGTCAATCTTTTGATGGTCAGCACATACCAAGCAGCAAGTGGTGCTGGTGCTCTACTCGGCAAGAAAGGTCCAATTTCAAGCACAGCTCCACCCAGAGAAGAACATCCAGGCCCTGATATGGTGTAAAGAACTTTGGACTACTAGAGCAGGCGAAAAAATAATGAACAAAAAGAGAATTTACACTCTCATTCTCTCTTCTGTTTTTGCTTATACTTTTTTTGGAATTTTCCTTCCCTATGGGACCGATTTTGTTCTGATGTTTGTTTCTTATAGGGGTTCTTGCTTTCGGGGTTTTGTTCTCTAATGACCCTTCGTGCTTTGCAGGTACACGTCTTGCTGGAGATTGGAGCTTTGGATGACCGCCCTATTTTTGTCGGCTTGCTAATTGCTATTGGTCTCTGTTTGTGGTGAGTTCTGCCCAATCCACCCCCACCCCCACCCCGCCTTCTTGCTCGATTCGGCCTTTGATTATTATTTGTGTTGTTATTATAGTTATAATATAGGCTTTATAGTTTAGGAGATTATTTTAATCTATGGAATCTTTGGTCGGTGGTTCATGCACTTGCAGGTTGCACAACCTGTATATATTTGGATGTCCATGTCTACTAAGCCATTAGATTTTACTTACATGGTTTAGGCTGCCACCGAATTTTTATCGTCTTATTTTATTACGGTTTCATGCGGTGGATTTCTTTCAAATTAATCTGCTATGTTAGTGTTATATTTTCTTGTGCCATGCTTCGTATACGGTTCTTGTCTTGCTGGCAGCTTAGTTCATATACGATATGTTGGTGCTTGATGCTACTTGCTAGATAGGGATCTTGGTAGATAGCTAGGAGCTACGTTCTTGTCTGTTTGTGCAATTGAGTTCATAGACTGATTATGTTGGCGGAGGAAGTAGCAAGCAACTTTTTGCGATCGGTATATAGCCTTGCAAACTTCTTTTGCTCTACATGTGAAATAGAATCCATCAAAGCGGTCCGAACTTGTGTAAAGATATGTTTATACATAATCAAAGCGGATCATTTTTCCTCAAGGATTCTATTTTCCAAACTTGTATTAGAGAGATCTCCTTTTTCCTGGCTTTGAATATACTGCTTTCTAAGAAATGTGGTACTGTTTTGATTTGGGTGATTCAATAGGAATGTCTACTCCCTTATTCTGTAAGAAACATGATTTTGTTTGAAGCATACCCTGTTTACAAAATACATATCCTTATCTTTATATATCTATAGATCAGTTTAGACTTGAATTTATTGGTATGCTTCCTCTTCAGGTCTCCGATATATTCATATATACAAGATTGCAACTCTCCATGGGTTGTTCTAAAACTAAATATGAGTCCAATGTGAAGAATGAACAACCACTCGCTATTGAAGGACAAGGCATAGAGCCCCGGACATCGTGGTCCTTTTTTTTGCCCGGGATTTCTTTTCCCTTGTTTGGTTACAAAAATGTCCCAGTATATTTGCTTCTCTTAGGGGTTAAGAGCCGACTCTTGTACATCTGTTTTGAAATCTACATGTTCTTAGAGACCTGCAGGACGCTTAGTGAGATGCTTATGTATGAAAAATAAATAGGACAAAGTAAAATTGATAGCTAAGTGCCCATCCTTCTCAACGCTGGGTTCTCATTGAGTCTCTAAAATGCATGAGGGCCGTCTAGCCGTTGCTACACCTATCATCTACCTCATGTGTTCTTGGTTGCACTTCCTGTAGATGGATCTCGGTCACCCAGTCGTCTGCTTTTAGTTCTGTAGATGGATTTCGGTCACGCAGCCATCTACTTTTGATAGTTCTATATATTCATAAGAACTTCTTGGCTGCTTGTTCTTTCCTATAACTGAGACGTCTGAGAAACTTGGTTATAGTTTTGCTCTTCGCATGCACACAATTATGTGATTATTCGGTGCATGTGTCAGGACAGAGGCATTATTCTGTTAAGTCCACAATATTTGTGTGCACTGTTGTACTTAGATGTGTGTTGTTGCTGATGTGTGCTTCATTACCCTATAAATCTTAATTTATGTTAGCATGCTTTACTTGTTGCTGCTGATGTATGCTTTAGGTGTGTCGTGTGCTAGCTACTACAATTATTAGTCGTGAGAGGTTACTAGCTATTATTATATTGCTAATTGATGTAATGTTCTTTTTCAAATTTTGCAGTTTCTTACACAACTAAATGAGTCGCCTCGTGCCTTCGAGTCTCAGATCGCAAGTGGCCACCAGGAACAAGGGGCTGGCAAGGTGGATGGGTGAAGGAGATAACCGGGTGAACTATTGGCCTATCATAACCTCTATGACAAGCTCCGAGCTCCCAGCGTGTCTGACCCATGGTGCGTTAGGGCCAATCCCTTCCAGAAGGTCACGCTCACGAGCCCCTCTAAATCAAAATAGGTATCACTCTCTCCCATCTCTCACTGGATTGGATTGATGGGCCATTCATGGTACTGTGATTTGAAGTTTGGTCCTGAGCGAGCCTCCTCCTCCATAACATTTTTGATCACTTCCCAGTTATAACTCTTAGGCTTGCTCCGGGACATGATTGTCTGGTTAAGCTCATATGTGCTGCCAACGCCAAGCTTGCCTATATAGCTACTTTATAGAATGTTTTATTATTTGAATAGTCTGTGTACTAACCAAAGTAGAGTAGATATTCAAAAACAAAGATTGTACACAACTTGGTAGATCTTGATCACTTCTGCAGCGCATTACATCTGGCTTACACTAGGCCCTTAGCAGTTGATACTTGATGGTGTTCATTGGACCTGCTAGAAATGCCAAAGGAAATACCGAGGCAGCTTGTATGCCTTATATCTTTTGTTCTGAACAATTGTTGCTTTCTTGCTGACCTTCTGTATATTAACCAAGGGAGAGAATTGTTTTTTAGTTGTTGTTTACTACATTATTTACAGAATAGTTGGAATAGTTTATATTTTGCTAGTTCGATCATGCTTCTCTTTGCTTAATAGTTGGAATAGTTGGAATAGTTTATATTATTTACTAAAAATACAAAATTCTCTTACATAGGTATAGATTAATTCAAGTACTTCTATGGCTATTGAAGGTTCATGTTTCTCCCTTTTGAAAATATTGTAGGTTAAGAAGCTAGCCAAAAAGGCACGATCTAGGAATCTTTCTCCTAATGAGTTTCAAGGAGGGTTTTTTAGGCAAGTGACTTGTACATATTTGACATTGAAATTTATCGAAGAAGATATACTATAGTAACATTGTACATGTTTGACATTGAAATTTACATCTTTCTCTCGAGTCAGCAAAGTACATCGATTGTTTCGTCTCATGTACATGTTCAAGTTTGATTGTAAGCTAATTTGTGTGTTGTGTACATTAGTTGTTCCTTTCGGTATTTTTACTATCCAAGCCATGCATTTACTTAACTAGGACAATTGTATATTTAAGTGCTACTTAAAAGTGATGTAGGTTTGTATCACCAAGATAATGTTTGCTAATAGCTTTTAATTGATATGCACATCTGCTTATTTTCTTTCTACGATCTATCTATGTTAATTTTAGAAGATATTTCTTTCTTTGATCGGCAGCCATAACCATCATTTCCTCTCTTTTAAATGAGCTACAGACGAAGATGGAAGAATCAAGGCTTCATAGTTATCAAAGAGTTGATATTCATATTTTTGTGGTCAGTGTGATTTGTACTATGGAATCTTTGTAATATACTACACTGTACTTTTGTAGATGTTTTCTATTCCTGGTTTATGTGAATTATGCCTGATTGTATTATTTGTGGAAGTGGACCATTCCTAGGTTACAATTTTGTGGCAGTGGACAATTCCTGTGTTAAAATATTATTTGTGTAATGCTTGTCTGTTTATCCAAATTCTATTTGGGCTTTCAAAAGGCCATAGCGACTGGAGAAATTTACAATTCCTGGAAAAAATGGTTGAAAATAAAAAGAGTTGAATGGTAAAAAGGCCACGGCCCCAAAATTAAAAAGGCCATGGGCCTAAAAACAAAAAGGCTAAAATATTAGGCATGGCCCAAGTAGCAACGAGAATTGATAGAAAAATATTAATGGACTGAATCGTTGGCTCGGCCCATGTAATTTTTGAAATGGACTGGGCTGATTGTTTGCCACGTAGGCTCAGCCACGTAGGATCTGACCTGGCGATGCCAGGTTGTGCGATTTATATCAGATCGTCATAATGGTTATGACGATCCAAAATCGTCATAGACGGTTATGACGATTTCACTAAAATCGTCGTTATAGTTCATTTGCGACGCTCAGCTTTTGACGATCTCAAAATCGTCATAGAATCGTCATAAACTGACTATTGTGACGATTTTGTGACGAAAATAGAGGGTCATATATAGCCATATTCCTTGTAGTGTAGGGGCCACTGGAACAAGAGGCTTTTATTTTAGTGTTCTATAACAGTGACATGCAATCCATGTGCTGGAATCTTAGTTTACTCGTACATTGTTTACTCTTTTCTCTCTTTTTGGTTTTCCATACTTTCAGGCAGGTTTAACCCAACTTGCTTGGGACAGAAGGCTTTGATGTTATTGCTGTTCTATAACAGTGACCAAATCTGAAGAGGCTTGTGCACATTACTAGACGCAAAGCCTACCCATAAAGCTTACAAATAAGGGTGTGCAAAAAGTGAAACCGGTCAAACCAGCCAAACCGGCCAGTTGCCCTCTAGTACATTTTTCTTCACAAATGAAATCTAAACCCAGAAGTTAGTATAAAAATTTGAACTAGCCTAAACCGGCTAAACCAGTCAAACCAGTTTTGCGCAGGCTTACTACAAAGAAATTGAAGTGTAATGATGAAAATGAGCTCAGCAGCTCCACGTTGCAAATGAAGGATGGACACAAAAGACAAAAAAGAAAAAAATCACTTAACGCTCCACGGAACGCATATAGGCAATTGATTAAACCATATGGTGTATTGTCTAGCAGCTAAGGGTGTGTTTGGTTCGGTGGTTATACCTGGCTGCTGGATCAGGGCAACCAGTCTCGTCCTTGTTTCTTTCCGCATGGGCTCACCTCCAAAACGTCCTTTACCTATATTTCACCCCTCCCTGTCCTCACATCATTGCGCCATGTCTCCTCACCGCTCGATACTTCGAGCAGCGAGTCACGGCAGCAGACAGGTGTTCTCTATCTCTCTGCAGATAGGCGCAGAATGGCAGAACAACGACCAAAACTGAGCCAGCAACCAAAACGACTAGCTGCGGCAGCAGCTCAGCTATCGAGATCAGCCACAGCCAAGATCTGCTAGGAGAGGAGCTTGTTTGATCCTTCTTGGACGATTTTGCAAATAAGTCTTGAACTTGGTAATTGTTTCTTTGTGGCTAATTTCATCTTGCAGCCACTTGTGTTTTCACGGCAAGTATGGATTACAAATTCTGATGTACTATATGCCTAATTTTTGCTTCTTCCAACCAATAGACTACCTGAAGAAATCAATGCGCATTATGCACTTCATATAGATCAGACGCCAAGTTTATTATTTTCTGCTCTGTTTGTTTTTTCCTTGTTCTACCTCTTGTTTGGTCCAATAACTTAACCATAAAACAAAATTCAGAGGCAAGAATAACTTTGGGCCAGCTACGGGCAGAACAATATCTTACAGAGAATCTATCTAATGTGTTGTGGGATTAAGCTATTTTTGGCATCACTTAAGCATTTCATAGTTAGTTGTTAGGATGAACTAGCGGTATCTGCACGAAAATATTCCGACCAGTTCGTAGAACTACCATTGTTCTGCTAGTTTTGTGTAGGGTGTCAAAACTGAGTATGTTATTAGGCATATCTTATGTTGTGAAGTTAGCTGCTAAGATGAACCAGCGGCATCACCAGAAAGAGACTGCCTTGTTCATAGTACTACTATTGTTCTGCTAGTTTTGTGGAAGGCGACAAAACTGAGGCCCCGTTTGGTAGCTCTGTTTTTTTTAAGTAATTCGGAAATACTTCAGTTTCTAAAAATAATGAAGTATCGAATACTTTAAAGCGTTTGGCTCCAAGGAATACGGTGGTTTTGAAAACTGAAGTATGGCAAAAACTACAGTTTTTTTTTGACGTTTTGGAAACTTCAGGCCTGACCACTTCTTTCTGCAAAACAGAGAAAAGCACTCTCTCTTGCCCCTTGCAAAACAGAACTAACCAAACGTGTTGTAATTTTTGCCAAAACTGAGAAATACTAGAGTATGAAGAAACTGCAGCATTCCTCCCCCGTGCACTGAAATACTTCAGTTTTGTAATACTTCAATATAAGAAAAACGTTGTTGCCAAACTAGGCCTGAGTTTTATCACACATATATGTGCTAACCCGAGGCAGTTAAAACTACTTTTAGGTCACAAAAGGATTGTATAATTCTGGGTTGTACAAACTTCTGCTCACTTCCATGCTTGATACTCATGCAATAGGCATGGAAGAAATAGATCAGTGCGCTCACATGCGTAATTAATTGGCGATCAGAGTTTTATTGCTTAAACTGTCCGTGAGAAGTTGTAGATTTATATTACTTTAACTGCATTAAAAAAAGGGTAATCTCGCCGCCGCCTCATGGCAAAGAGATCATCAAAAAAATCAACCCTTCCTCATACCTTCAGCCAAACACAAAACTGGCTCATCCAACCACCTCTTATCCTTCCAACCACTCACCCAACCACACAAAAAAAAAAGATGGACCAACCATGTAGATGTGGAATTTTGGATATCTCTAACCCATCCCTACTTGTCCTAGAAAAAAGGTACCCTGAATATAGCAGGGAGAAGACTTTTTGTCCTGATCTGAAATGATTAATGGTGTTACAATAACTTGCCTGAAATCGACTTTGTTGTGACCCCAGTGCTTGCAGAACAGTTCGTCACATTCCAGATTGGAAGAGTAGGGTCACCTAAAACGAGTTGGGTAGTTATAAATGGTAGCAAGTAGCCAGGTGGCTGTGAATTACAAAGAAACTCATCAAAGCATGACAAGGCTGTTGCATGGAAGCGCAGTTCTGAATCATCATGAACATCTAACAGGCACAAAAATGCCTAGCAGACAACAACAGAATGAAATTGGAAAGTTTAATCAATGAGTTCCCAACTAGATCTTTTTAAGATTACTTTTAAATAAAAAGGTAACAAGCTCGATATTTCAGAAGTTACTTTAACAACTAAGGATCAAACAATGTGTGTTGGAAAGTTTGTTAGAACCTAAAGCCCATAGTGCTAACCAAGATTGCAAAGCAAAGTTTGTTGCTAGTACTATCATGCTGAGTGCCTAACGCTTACATATTGATATATTGAATGGTGCCACTAGTTACAAATAACCTAACTTAACTCCTACAAAGATTATTCTCAAAATGGGCATACAAACCGAATAATAAAGATTTCAAGAGATGTCCAAAAGCATAAACCTAATTGAGAACTACAAAGGTAATAAAAAGTAATGCTTGTGCAACAAGAGCAAAGACTTGTTGTGACGGCAGTAACAAGAGTTAGTTAACTCAACACTGCTTTCGTTCGAAGCATCGCATTTAAAAAAGTATTGCTTCAGAAAATATATGTCCAGACGTGGCACAAAATAATGATACAGTTACAAAGGTAATGATACAGTTACAAAGGCAGTCAAGAAGGAGCCCGACTAGCAAGTTAAGACAAAATCAAGGGACTAAGATAAAGATATGGTGTGCAATACATCAGAACTTACCTTCATTCCCGGTAGGTTTAAGTAGATAACACCCTGTATGTAAACCACCACGTAAACTGTCATCTGCAGATCACACAAGTAAATCAGTCACAACACAATCAAGGAAAAAAATTGCGTGCTATCAGATTTAGTGTCGGCCGACTCTGGATGCTATACGCTATTTAGTGTGGTTTAGCTTGGTATAGCGCCGGCTTAGCGCGCCATTTCATGATTACCTTTGACTCTCCAGATTCACTATAGCAACACTAAACCGCGCTATAGCACGCTATTTTTTCATTGAACACAATACATAAACGCAATCCAAAGTGATTAATGTTGGCAAATAACAAAACAGAAAAGGGATGTCCTTGTTGTGATCGTTGTTGCTAGAATATAAAATACCGCCGCATATAGCTTGTATGTGTTTGCAAGCTACCAGAATAAAAAAGGAGTCCAGGACGACGAGTTATGCAAAACTCGGAAACTCGACAAACCGGAGGCATTTCAAGAGAAGAGGCTAGTTTTACCAATGATAGTGGTGAGCCATTCCTTTGCCTCGTCAAAGGATTCTGCACATTGAAAAAGATGCATCATTATTCACTGACGCACATGTATAGAGTAGAATCTACGTCCTAGCTACATTGCTTAACCGTAATATGTTTGAAAGTTCAATTATTATTTTTACAAGATGCCAGTGGGATAATGACAATACCAAAACTTGACCGCTTGAGGCGTCTAATATAACGCTGGCTGCAAAAAAGCAAAGAAACAGAAGATTCAGAAAGAGCTAAACAGAGAGTTTAATCCATCTGAGGATGATTGTATTTTACCTCCCCCGAATTACCCTGGCGACAGTAGTTGATTTTGCAAGGGGACATTGTTTCTTCATGTGACGCCTATGGGACAAACTAGCAATGATGGATATAGGAAAATTAATCAAGTGTGCACATTGACCACAAGACACGCCGGATCGACTACGAAGTAAGGACCAAGGTTGATAAATTACCCAAGACAAACAGGGAGTACGTCGCGCGGCATCATGTGGTGAGCCGGCAATCTCAGCCTGCCATTCAGCTCTGGAGTCTGCCAAACCAACCTGTTAAGAGCATCGGCTGCATATCTCCTCACTCCTCCCCAGTTCATAAATTTCCTACCAATAGCAGATGAATCTTTTAAGGTGAAACACGCATATAGAATTTGTGCCACTAATAAATAATAGTATGGCAATAAAATATCGATGGGTAATATATAGACCTGACGTCATCCAAAAACAGTACGGATCTTGCCATGACACGGGGAACGTGCCGATCTGCGGATTTGTCGGCGTAGGTGACATTGCGCATCCACTTGTCTGCTTCGATCATGTCAAAGGCGTCCTTGTGGCCGGCGACAAGTCTGGAGATTTGATGGTGCATCAAGAGGAAGTTGTGGAAAGCCTGGGCGCCAAAGCTCCTCGGGCAGGCAGGCAGGAAGCTGTTGAGGTACTCGATGGCGTCCTCCCAGAGGCCCTCCGTCACGAGCAGCTGGATACGCTCCAGGCAGAACTGCTCGCGCGCCTGATGCAACAGCCTGTGGTACATGGATCAGTGGTGTTAACCAGCGTCAGCGTGCGTGATTTTGCATTAGGAAGTGCATCAAGTTTCAGACAATCGCGTGGCTTTTACTTACGCGTTGAAGGCGCCGTCGTAGCGTTGGTCCCGGAGGAAGGAGAGCAGTCGTCTGTGGCGAAGTCGCGTCAAGCAGTGGTTCTCCGCTGGGTCGGAGCCGTCGCCGGCGGCCTCCTTGTCGGGATCTACGATGGAGGCCATCATCGACGACTAAGATGGTGAGTTTTGGGGGCGGCGGCGAGAGAGAAGGTACCACGCACTATACTACGCTCGCGGAACACTCGAGAAGCAAATATGAGGGAGGACGTTCGGTTATACTTCGGTTCGGTTTCTCGGTCTATTAACCAATTTGGTTTTTTTTTTTTGACCGAGCGAGAGTTCCTCAAATCTATTAGGTCATCTCCACTAGTGCCGATTCAATCGGTCGATCTAAACTATCCGTTTTTTCATTTAGGTCGGGTCGCGGTTACTTTTAGGTCGTGGTTCGGCCTGTCCGACCGACCGGCGGTATAATCCATTTGTCTGCCATGACGTTCATTGGCTTTATCGCTGGACAACGCATTGCCAATCAGTTGAAATTGTCAAATTAACAAGCCAAAAACATATAAATTGACTATCAAATAACATGGCAGACGTGTGTCATCGCCCTTTGGGCATCGCCAACTAGTGGCCGATGGATCTGAAACGTGCAAAAGGGACAATATTATACACAATGTCCAAAAATGGCAGCTTCTCTATCTAAAAAGTTGCATCCGCCGTCGCCGTTGCCCAAGCATCGCGAGCCCTGATGATCTGCTGCCTCTTCACGGCCTAAGCCCTGCGTCGGGGTCGACGATGCTATCCAGGTCGGTAAGCATGATGGCGTTCTCCTCGGCCATGATCTTGACTTTGGCCTCTAGCACCCTAAACCTGGCCTCGGCCTCCTTGGCCTTGGATTTGGTCTTCTTGGCCTTTTCCTTAGCCTCGATCTCCATTATCCTAGCCTTGGCGTTGGCCTCCTCCATCTCGATAGAACTCTTCTACAGCTCGACAAAGGTCTTGGCAGCGGCCTCTTTCTCTTTGCGTCGCCTCTCCTCTCTCTCGGCAATAGCCTCTTCCTTCTTCTCTAGTATCTTCTTTAATGTCTCCTGGAACACCAAGGAACCAGCCTGGCGGGCGAGGTCGGCCTTCGTGGCCTTGTGCCCACCAGGACGGCGGGCATGGCCAACATTCTCGTCGCCTGCAAAGTTGACGAAGCCTTTGTCATTGTCGCCGTCTAGGTCGATGACACCGCCCATCGAAGCATTGCTCTTGCATAGGCCCTACTCTTGCACTTCTTCTTATTGTCCATTTATTTTCAAAAGGCATAGCTAGTCTCCCATTTTTTGGTGTCCTTGATCAACATCCAACAATGGCTCAACGTGAATGCCTTGTTATCATTCATTGTCTTGAAGTGCTCTAGTGCTTTCAGGACCTACACATATGAATGTCAACAATGGCTCAACGCAAATGCAAGACATCAGCAAAGATAGGAAGAGGTTTTACCATGTCAACCGGCTGCATGCCGCTTATTTACTTTTCATCACCATCTCATAGGATCCTTGGAACTTGCTACACTCGGCATGGATGGTGCCCTAACGCTTGGAGAGAGAGAGAGATCGTTTCGATCACTAAAGAAGGCGTCCTTACCGAATTTCCTATGCTCATGGAAGAACTTGCCTACCTTTTTCCAATAGGCAAAGCCCTTTTTGCTCGACGCAACATAGTGGATCTTGTGAAATCTTCATCCATGCCTTGCATAGGAACTTTGTCCTCGTCGGTGGTGTAGCTCGAGGTTCGTTGTCTCACCTTCTTGGAGTCAACAAGTGACGTCATAAGTGAAGCGGCCAACGACGCGGTCGTGACCCCCTCGCCCATGGAAGTGCCATCGTTTCCAAACAATTCCTTGTCCGCAATGTGAAGGGAATATGCCCTGAGAGGCAATAATAAAGTGTTTATTATGTGTATTCCAAGTATATGATAGATGTTTATTTTGCATGCTATAATTGTATTGATACGGAAACGTTAATACATGTGTGTTTAATAAACAAACAGAAAGTTCCTAGTTATGCCTCTCTCATAAACTAGCTCGTTGATTAACAAGATGATCAAGGTTTCCTGATCATGGACATTGGATGTTGTTAATAACGGGATCACAACATTAGTGTAATGGTGTGATGAACATTCATCCGAAGTATAGCATTACGATCAAAGTCATTGAGTTTATATTGCTATAACAACTTACGAAGTGATCCTAATCCTTAGACCATGAGATCATGTCAATCACTAACACCGGAAGAGTTTCTTGATAACATCAAACGTCACACCGTAACAGGGTGATTATAAAGATGGATTCATAACTAATAAAGTGTTATGTTGAGGCTCATGGATCGAGAGTGGAATTTGTTCATCCCGATGACGGATAGATATAATCTGGGCCCTCTCGGTGATATCACATTGATTAGCTTGCAAGCAAGTGATTTGATCACTAGAATGTTATATCACAGGAACGAGAAAAGATTGCATGTCGAACGAGATCAAACTAGGTATGGAGATACCGATGATCGAATCTCGGACATGTAATATATCGTGAAACAAAGGGATTAAGATACTAGCGTAAAAGGTCCCGACGATCACAAGAAAGTCATCGTTGAATGTGTGGGAGTGATGGGTCTCCAGATCCCGCTCGATTATTGATCCGAGAGGGTCTCGATCATGTCCGCATTATTCACGAACCGTAGGGTGACACACTTAAGAGACACCGACATCCAATTGGAGCAAATGTTTCATGCCGAAAAGAATGAAAGCGCAGAAATTTATTTCACTAGATACCGAAACAGGTTTTCGGGTGAAATTGCATAAAGTGGTTATGCATGTGAAATAGAATTCTAGCAAGGGGTTATTTGTGAATGTTTGTCATTAAAGTAATTGACAAAATTCTGAATAAAATAAAAGAGTTTTATTTAATGAGAGTTTGCATTAAATTTGGTGGAAATTTAATGGGAATTTGAGTGGACTTTTGAGTGAAAGGAGATTTGTGAGTGGAGTGTCCACCCACATGAAGAGGGGAGGGCAAGGGGGCAGCCCCATGCGCCGGCCACCCCCTTGGGGTTCCCCCCTCCTCCTATAAAAGGAGCCCCCCTCCTCACTTGTCTCTCACACCTCCTCGTGAAGGATCTCTCTCCCCCTCTAGAATATATCCCCCATGGTCTCGGACTAGCGAGATACATGTTCCCGGTGGCTATTCGGCAAGAAAGAGTTGTGCTTCCGCTGCATCGCTGGAGTGAGGAGGCGGAGGTTGCTCGGTGCCTCGAACGTGTGTGCGAGAACGGATGCGCTGTTGATTTGCGGCGCTAGGACTTCCTCTCGATCTTGAGATCGTCTACAAAAACCACGAGTTGAACTCTTTAAGCTTTGTCGGTCTTCAAGGGTATGTTCTCTACGGATATATATCCGCCCGTTGTTTGTATCTAGTAGATAGATCTTGGTATATAGTTCACATCGTAGGAAAATTTTTGTTTTCTATGCTGCGAACCCTACAGTGGTATCAGAGCCGGATCTATGCGTAGATACTTTACACGGGTAGTACACATATGAGTATGTGGGCGATGATGATCATGTTGTTGCTCCTTTGTTATAATTTTGGATATTGGTGGCATAGTGGGATGAAGCGGCCCGGACAAACTTTACATGTCCTCGCACATGAGACCTGTTCCACGCTTGACATGCAACTAGTTTGCATAAGTGGCTAGCGGGTGTCTGTCTCTCCTACTATAGTCAATATCTATTTTGCAAGCGAGTTGTCAACAATTTGATTATCCTCGTTGTGGTTCATGTTCATAGGTAAGAACGGTTCTATCTCGAAAGCCCTAAGCCACGTAAAACTTGCAATGGATAAATTAGAGGCGTCTAGTTTAGATTGTTGCTGGGCTAGTGTTATGATATGGTAGTGTTGTAAGTAGAAGTATGAGATGATACTCTTACAACACACATAGCGTGTAAAATCCATAGACCTTGGATTTACATATAGGTATGATAGTGATCATACCACGATGCACATGATAGAGATCATCTTCGGGAACCATATCATTTCACTAATAAACATATGATGTTTGATAGCATCTTATATTGCTTGTTTAGCGCTTTGTTAGCATAATAAGATGATCCCTCATTTAAATATCAAGATAAGAATGTGTTCTTCCTTTAGTATGCACCGATTATGTTTTCGCCGCCCAAGACATCACGTGATGATCGGGTGTTCTTGGATCCACGACCATATTTCGGTGTAAAATAGTTACACACGCGAATACTAAGGTTCTAACTTGGCGAGCCTAGCATGTATGACATGGCCTCGAACACGGACCGAAAGGTTAAGCATGAGTCATATAGTTGATATGATGCCCATTTGATGCTCGCCTTTGAAGCTATACCGACTCACGTGATGATCGGACTTGGTGTAGTGGATTTAGTTCATGTAATCACCAAAAAGGCACGAGGGATGTCGTTTTTGAGTGGGAGTTCATTCGTAATATAGATTAGTTGAACTCAATCTATCATACACTTAGTCTAAACTTTACAAATTCTGTTGTATATGGCACCACCTGCTTTTAATTTCAATGTGTTCATGGAGAAAGAGAAACTAGCAACGAACGGTAGAAACTTTACCGAATGGGCCATGAATTTGAGGATTCTCCTCTCTGCTGCACAAAAGCAATATGTGCTAGAAGCACCGTTAGGCCCCCCACCTTTTAATGATGCCCCTGACGAGGAGAAGAATGTCTATCAGACTCGTCCGGAGGACCACAACTTAGTTCATTGCAGCATATTGTATGGGCTAGAGCCGGAACTTCGAAAGCGTTTTGAAAACGGCAATGCATTTGATACAATGGGTGAGTTGAAAATGATTTTCGACACACATGTCAGAGAGAGCTACAACGCTCGTAAAAGTTCTTTAGTGCATGATGGAAGAGCACAGTCGTTAGTGAGCATGTACTCAAGATATCGGGTTACGCCGATAAGCTTGTGTCCTTGGGAATATCGATTCCCATTGACTTAGGCATCCATCGTGTTCGTAGTCTCCGCCACCTAGCTATAAGAGCTTCGTGATGAACTATAATATGCAAGGCATGAAGAAGTCTCCCCGAGCTTCACAATGCTTAAAACTGCAGTGGAGATCAAAAGGAACATCAAGTGTTGATGATCAATAGGAACACCGGTTTCAAGAAAGACAAGAAGGAAAACGGAAGGAAGTAAGGCAGCAAGCCTGTTATCGCTACCGAAAAGAAACCCCGAGTTGGACCTAAGTCCGATTCCGAAGTGCTACTATTGTAAGGGGATCGCCACTAGAAGCGAATCGCCTGTATCTAGCATAAGAAGGCCGGCAAGGCAAACAAAGGTATATATGATATACATGTTATTGATGTGTACTTGACTAGTGCTCGCAGAGCACCTAGGTATTTGATACCGTTCGGGCTAATATTTGTAACTCGAATCGTGGGCGGAACAAGCGACCGCTAGCAAGGGGTGAGGTCAAGATGCGGTCGGCAATGGATCAAGCGTTGATGTGATCGCCGCCGAACGCTGCCTCTCCACTTGCCGTTGGGATTAGTTATAAACTTGAATAAATGTTATCCGGTGCCCGTGCGAGCATGAACATTGTATATGGATCGTGTTTGATGCGAAGTGGTTATTCATTTAAATCCGAGAACAATGTTTGTTCCATTTATATGAATGAAATCTTTTATGGTCATGCACCGATGATGAATGGTTTATTTCTATTAGATCTCGATGATAATATTACACATATTCATAATGTTGATGCTAAAAGGATTAAACTTAATGATGATATATCCGCATATGTGGCAATCGCCGTCTAGGTCATATTGGCGTTAAACGCATGAAGAAGCTCCATTCGGATGGACTTTTGGAATCACTTGATTATGAATCATTTGATACATGTGAGCCATGCCTTATGGGCAAGATGACTAGAACGCCGCTTTCCGTTCAATGGAACAGATGATTTATTGGAAATCATACATTCGATGTATGTGGTCCAATGAGTGTGTCGCCGAGGTGGATATCGTTATTTTGTTACTTTCACGGATGATTTGAGTAGATACGGTTATATCTACTTGATGAAACACAAGTCTGAAACCTTTGAAAAGTTCAAGGAATTTCGAATGAAGTGGAAAATCATCGTAATAGAAAGATCAAATTTCTACGGTCCGACCGTGGAGGTGAGTATCTAAGTTACGAGTTTAGTACTCACATGAAAGAGTGTGGAATTGTTTCACAACTCACACCGCCGAACACCACAATGAAATGGTGTGTAACGTCGTAATCATATTTTATTAGATATGGTTCGATCTATGATGTCTCTGACGGACTTGCCGTTGTCATTTTGGGGTTATGCACTAGAAACTGCTGCATTCACTTTAAATCGGGCACCATCTAAATCCGTTGAAAAGACACCGTATGAATTGTGGTTTGGAAACAAACCTAAGCTGTCATTTCTTAAAGTTTGGGGATGCGATGTTTATGTGAAGAAACTTCAACCGGATAAACTCGAACCAAAAGCGGCACCATGCGCCATCATAGGATACCCTAAACAAACTATTGGGTATTCCTTCTATCATGCATCCGAGGGCAAGGTTTTGTTGTTAAGAATGGATCCTTTCTAGAGAAAGAGTTTCTCGAAAGGTGTGAGTAGTCGGAAGGTAGAACTCAAGAGGTTGGAACCTTCTCTTCAAAGTATGGCGAGTAGCGCGTAGCGGAAGTTGTTCCGGAGTTGGCTCCACATTGAAGAGGGAACTAATGATAATGACCATGAAACTCCGAAAGAGAGTACTACCAACCTCGCAGTCAAACAGACGCGGCAGCTCCCGAGTCAGATGGAAATCCTGTCATGAATTTCATGGTTGATGAAAATGATGAACCTGCGACGTATGAAGAAGCGATGATGAGCCCGGATTCCAACAAATGGTTAGAAGCCATGAAATCCGAGGTGGAATCCATGTATGAAAATCAAGTTTGGAACTTGGTGGAATTACCTCACGACCGAAAGGCCGTGGAGAACAAATGGATTTTCAAAAGGAAAACTGCGTCGATGGTAATGTGATCGTCTATAAAGCTCGACTTTTCGCAAAGGGGTTTCGACAAATTCAAGGAGTTGACTACGATGAGACTTTCTCTCCCGTAGCGATGCTAAAGTCAGTTAGGATTATGTTAGCAATTGCTGCATATTTCGATTATGAGATATGGCAGATGGATGTCAAAACCGCGTTTCTCAATCGTAATATTGAAGAAAAGTTGTATATGATACAACCAAAGGGTTTTTTCAATCCTAAGGATGCTAACAAGGTGTGCAAGCTTCAGCGATCCATCTATGGATTGAAGCAAGCATCACGAAGTTGGAATCTCCGCTTTGATGAGGTGATCAAAGAGTTTGGATTTGTCCAAACTTATGGAGAAGCTTGTATATACAAGAAAGTGAGTGGGAGCAATGTGGCATTTCTGATATTTTATGTGGATGACATATTATTGATCGGAAATGATATAGATCTTTTAAACAGTGTTAAAAGTTATCTAAACAGCAAATTTTCAATGAAGGACCTAGGTGAAGCGTCATACATATTAGGCATAAAGACCTATAGAGATAGATCTAGGCGCCTAATAGGGCTATCGCAAAGTACATACCTTGATAATATTTTAAAGAAGTTTAAAATGGACGGAAGTAAGAAGGGTTCTTACCTATGTTGCAAGGCAAGACATTGAGTAAGACTCAAAGTCCGCTTCAAGGAAGAAAGAGAGATAATGGAGAAAGTCCCTATGCTTCACCATAGGCTCTATAATGTACGCCATGCTATGTACAAGACCGGATGTGGCACATGCTATTAGTTTGACTAGTAGGTACCAATCGGATCCGTGTTCGAACACTGGATAGCGGTCAAGAATATCCTTAAGTACTACGAAGAACTAAGGATATGTTTCTTGTATACGGAGGTGAAGAAGAGCTCGTCGCTAATGTTATGTCGACGCTTAGCTGACACCGATCCGGATGACTCTAAGTCTCAATCCGGATACGTATTTCTCATGAATGGCGGAGCGGTTAGTTGGAGGAGCTCCAAACAACCTGTGGTAGCGGGATCAACAACGGAGGCCGAATATGTTGCTGCTTCAGAAGCGGCTCAGGAAGCAGTTTGGATGAAGGAGTTCATATCCGAACTAGGAGTGGTGGCAAACGCGTTGGACCCAATGGTGATCTATTGTGACAACAATGGTGCCATTGCCAATGCCAAAGAGCCAAGGTCTCACAAGAATTCCAAGCATATTAAGCGCCGGTTTCACTCCATCCGCGAGCATGTCAAGGATGGAGATATAAAGATTTAGAAGTACATACGGATCTCAATGTAGCAGATCCGTTGACTAAAACTCTCCCTAGAGCAAAACATGATCAACACCAGAACTCAATGGGTGTTAGATTTATCACTATGTAACTAGATTATTGTCTCTAGTGCAAGTGGGAGACTGAAGGGAATATGCCCTGAGAGGCAATAATAAAGTGTTTATTATGTGTATTCCAAGTATATGATAGATGTTTATTTTGCATGCTATAATTGTATTAATACGGAAACGTTAATACATGTGTGTTTAATAAACAAACAGAAAGTTCCTAGTTATGCCTCTCTCATAAACTAGTGTTGGAGATATGCCCTAGAGGCAATAATAAATGTAGTTATTATTATATCTTTGTGTTTATGATAAATGTTTACATTCATGCTATAATAGTATTAACAAGGAAACCATTAATACTTGTGTGATTTGTAAACCTAATTTGAAGTCCCTAGTATAGCCTCTATACTTCACTAGCTTGTTGGTTGATTAATGATTGTGGTTTCCATATCATGAACATTGAGATGTTATCAACAACAAGATCATATCGTTAGGAGAATGATATGGTGGACATACTCCTATTGATAAGCGTAGCATAAAGATCAAGTCATTTCATTAGTTCAATTGCTATATGCTTTCTGATACATAGTAACCTAATTCCTTCGACCATGAGATCATGCATATCACCTTTACCGGATGGATGCTTTGATGACATCAAACACCACACCGTAACGGGGTGGCTATAAAGGTGGCATTAAGTGTTCGGAAAGTATTGGTTGAAACACATGGATCAAGAGTGGGATTTGTCCATCCACATGACGGATAGATATACTCTGGGCCCTCTCGGTGGAATGTCATCCAATTAGCTTGCAAGCATGTGACTTGGTCACAAGGGATCACATATCACGAGAACGAGAAAAGAGTACTTATCAGTAACGAGGTTGAACTAGGTATGCCGAGATACCGACGATCATAACCTCGGGTAAGTAACATATCGTGAGACAAAGGGAAATTGGTATCGTATGTAAGTGGTTCATTCGATCGCAAAGTAATCGTAGAAATATGTGGGAGCCATATGAATTTCCAGATTCCTCTATTGGTTATTGTTCGGAGAAGTGTCTCGATCATGTCCGCATAATTCACGAACCGTAGGGAGACACACTTAAGGATTCGACGTTGTTTGAGTAGTTATGGTATTATGAGAAAGAGACCGAATGTTGTTCGAGTCTCGGATGGGATCCGGATATCACGAGGTGATCCGGAATGGTCCGAGAATAAGATTCATATAAGGAAAGTCCGCTTTGAGTTCGGGAATGATTCCTGTTTTCATCGAATGTTCTAGAAGGTTCGGATTGTCCCAAGACTCGGGGAAGGGTACATGAATGTGTCATTGCTCATTGAATGATTGCATCATGTACTAAGTGTTCTTGCTGTCCCAAATAAAGGATTAAATTGAATCCTAAAACAGAAAAGTCAAATGTCCAGATTTGAAAGTCAAACCGCCAAAACAAGAAACTGTGGGAAACAAGCAAGAGGAGTTGGAACCAACCCGGAGGAGGAGTTGGACTCCAGGCCGGCGCCAGCCCTAGGCCGAGTTGGGAGGGACTCCTCCTCCTGGCGCCAAGGACCCCCATATAAGGAGGCAGGGCTCCTCCATAGACACATAACTTTCTACTCTAGATCTCCGGTTTAGAGCCGCTTTTGGTTTAGAGCTTCTAATTGCTTTAGCCAATGTTTAGAGCCTTCTAATTGGTTTAGAGCCTTCTAATTGGTGTGTCTAATTACTAGACCACTAATAGCCTCTCTCATAAGCTCCACCATACCGCACCGGCTTAAGGCGAAGCCTCATGATCTCCCTCTACTTCCTGGTACCACGCCGTTGTCCGGAATCGCGAGGAGAGTGCTACAACCTCCGCTGCTGGAACAAGGGAGAGGAAGGTCTTCGTCGAAAATTCGAACGTGTGACCGACTACGGAGCGCTGCTTAACGTGGCCGGAAGGATCGTCACACGATCTTGAGATCGGAAGAGTACGACTACATCACCCACGAATCCGCCTCGTTAAACGCTTTGGAATCTTCGAGGGTAAGTTATACCATCGACTCGTTGCTACAATCTAGTAGATAGATCTTGGCTTGTTTGTTTGTATGCGATAGAAAATTTTGTTTTCCATGCTACGAACCCCTACAAAGGGTATCGAGCCGTGTCTATATGTAGATCTGTTGCGAGTAGAACACAATGGTCATTGTGGGCGTTGATGCTTTTATTGTAGATTACTTTTGTGTACTTTGCATCTTGCGGTATGTTGGGATGAAGCGGCCGGGCTAACCTTACATGACATCGTTCATGAGACTTTGCTCCACGCTTGACATGTAACTTGTATTGCATAAGTGGCTTTATGGTGCATGTTTCTCCTAGCATAGTTAAGATCCAATTTACAACGGGTGATCAACAATTCTAGTATCAATGTTGTGGTTCTTGTTCGTAAGTTAGAACGACACTTATTGAAAGCCCCAAACCACGTAAAATATGCAAAGAAAGTAGAAGCGTCTAACTTTGTTTTGCAGGGGTGTGCAGTGATGTGATATGGCCATGATTGTGATTATATTTGATGTATGCAATGTTCCTTATTGTAAGTCGACAACCGGCAGGAGCCATATGGTTGTCTTTAATTTATGTTAAGACTCGCGTGTCTATTCAAAGTAGTTGTAATAGTTGAAGCCGGTGGACGACAACCATGGAGAAGCGTCATTGACCTTGATGCAATGCCGGTGATGATGGAGATCATGTTCGTGCTTGAAGATGGAGATCGGAGGCACGAAGAAGAAAGGCCATATCATATCACATATATATTGAATTGCATGTGATGTTAATCCTTTATGCATCTTGTATTGCTTAGTAGACGACGGTAGCATTATAAGATGATCCCTCATGCACATCAATTTCAAATCATAAAGTGTTCACCCTTAGTTAGCACCGCTAAAAGCTTGTTGTTTCAAGCACCACGTGATGATCGGTGTGCTAGATTCGCAAGTGTATACAACGTGAGCAAGCCAGATTTGCTCATGCGAAACTAAGGTTTGATCTTGACGAGCCTAGCATGCATGACATGGTCTCGGAACACGGATTACCGAAAGGTAAAGCATGAATCGTATAGTAGATATGATGAACATGATGATTGTTCGCCATTGAAACTATATCAACTCTAGTGATGATCGGTGTTGATGTGGTGGATTTGGTTCGTGTGATCACTAAAACAATGTGAGGGATATTGTTTTGAGTGGGAGTTCACCTAGTTTAATTTCATTAATTAATTTGAACTCAATTTGTCATAAACTTAGTCTAAACTATTGCAAATATGTTGTAGATCAATGGCAGCCCCTACCATCAATTTTAATGCGTTCCTAGAGAAAGAAAAGTTGAAAAACAATGGAAGCAACTTCGCGGATTGGTTCCGCAATTTGAGGATTGTCCTCACACCGGTAATTTGACCTATGTCTTTGGATGCACATTGGGTGACCCACTGCAATGATGCTTCCGATGAAGTAAAGAATGTTTACCGCTCGGAAGAATCAGATCCATAGTTCAAAGGTGCTATCTTGTATGGTTTAGAATCGAGCTCGTAAAAGGTTTGAAGAGTCGACCCATATGATATTGTCGAGGATCTCAAATTGATTTTTGAGACTCATGCAATTGAAAGCTATGAGGCTTCCGAAAAGTTCTTTAACCGCAAGATGGAAGAGGGCAGCTCGGTGAGCATGTGCTTAAGATGTCTGGGCACGCAAACAAACTTCAAAGCTTGGGTATAGTGATTCCTAATGCTTTGGGGATTTACCGTGTCCTCCAATCACTACCACCAAGTTACAAGAACTTTGTGATGAACTACAACATGCGTAACATGAACAAGACGTTGCGCCGTAACTCTTTGCCATGTTGAAATCTGCAAGTGGAGATCAAGAAAGAGCACCAAGTGTTGTTGGTCAATAAGACCACCAAATTCAAGAAAGGCAAGTCTAAGCAAAGGACACTTCAAGAAGGGTGGTAAGAAAGCTACCACGCCGACGAAGAAGACTGTATGGACCTAAGCCTGAAACCGAGTGCTTTACCGCAAGGGAGAAGGTCACCGAAGCGGAATTGCCCAAAGTACTTGGCGGATCAAGAACGGCAACATCAAGAAGAAAGGTATATCCGATATACATGTTATTGATGTGTATCTCACTAGTACCGTAGTAGTGCTCGGTATTTGATATCGGTTCGGTTGCTCATATTTGTAACTCAAAGCTTTGCAGAATCAAACGGAAGCTAGCGAAGAACGAGGTGACGATGCGTGGGAAACGGATCAAAGGTTGATGTGATCGCTATCGGCACGCTACCCTTCATCTACCATCGGGATTAGTTTTATACTTAAATAATTGTTATTTGGTGCTGCGTTGAGCATGAACATTATATCGGGATCTTGTTTATTGAGACGGTTACTTGTTTAAATCTGAGAATAATGGTTGTTCTATTTATATGGGTAATATGTTTTATGCACATGCACCTTTGATAGATGGTCTATTCTTATTGAATCTCGATAGTGGAAATACACATATCAACAACATTGAGGCTAAACGCTTGAAATCAGCGATAATTCGACCTATATGTGGCATCGCTGCCTTGGTCACATCGAGTGAAACGTATGAAGAAACTCCATTCGATGGACTTCTTGAATCACTTGATTTTGAATCACTTGAAAGATGCGAAGCATGTCCGATGGGAAAATGACTAAGACTCCATTTTCTCGGTATGATGGAGCAAGCTATGGACTTATTGGAAATCATACATACCGATGTGTGTGGTCCAATGAGTGTAGCGTCATGTGGTTATCGTTATGTTCTTACCTTCACGGATGACTTGAGTAGATATGGATATATCTATTTCATGAAACATAAGTCCGAAACTTTCGAGAAGTTTAAGGAGTTTCAAAGTGAGGTAGAGAATCAACGTAACAAGAAGATTAAATTTCTACGATCGTGGAGGTGAATATCTAAGTTACGAGTTTGGCGAGCATTTAAAGAAGTGCGAATACTTTCACAATTGACACCGCCGAACACCACAACAGAATGGTGTGTCCGAACGTCAGAATCGAACTCTCTTAGATATGGTTCGCTCTATGATGTCACTGATTTACCGCTATCATTTTGGGGTTATGCATTAGAAACAAACATTCACTTTAAATAGGACACCGTCTAAATCCGTTGAAACGACACCGTATGAATTATGGTTTGGGAAGAAACCTAAATTGTCGCCTTAAAGTTTGGGGATGCGGCCTATGTAAAGAAGTTACAAATGACAAGCTTGAACCCAAAGCGAAAAATGCGTCTTCATAGGATACCCAAGGAAACTATTGGGTATACCTTCTATCATAGATCCAAGGCAAAACATTCGTTGTTAAGAATGGATCCTTTCTAGAGAAGGAATTTCTCTCGAAAGAAGTGACTGGAAGGAAAGTAGAACTCGACGAGGTTGTTGAACCTTCTCTCGAATTGCAGTAGCGCAAGACCGAAGAAGTTCTGTGGTACCGCACCAACAAGGGAGGAAGCTAATGATGATGATCATGAAACTTCGGTTGAAGTTGCTACAGAGCCCTGAGGTCAACGAGAACTCGTACCACTCCATTGGTATGATTCCGTTATGAATGTCATGGTGGTGGACAACACCGATGACCCCGAGACATATGAGGAAGCGATGATGAGCCCAGATTCCAATAAATGGCAAGAAGCCATGAAATCCGAGATTGGATCCATGTACGAAAACCAAGTATGGACTTTGGTGGACTTACCGGATGGCCGAAGGTCGCCGAGAACAAATGGATTTTCAAGAAGAAAACAGATGTCGATGGTAATGTTATCGTTTATAAAGCTCGACTTGTCGCAAAAGGGTTTCACAAATTCAAGGAGTTGACTACGATGAGACTTTCTCACCAAGAAGCTAAAGTCTGTGAGGATTATGTTAGCAATCGCTGCATATTATGATTATGAGATATGGCGATGGATGTCAAAACAGCATTCCTCAATGGAGACATTGATGAAGAGTTGTATATGATGCAACCCAAAGGTTTTGTCGATCCTATAGATGCTAACAAGGTATGCAAACTTCAACGGTCCCTCTATGGATTGAAGCAAGCATCCCGACGTTGGAATCAACGCTTTGATAAGGTAATCAAAAGTTTTGGTTTTATACAAACTTATGGAGAAGCTTGTATTTACAAGAAAGTGAGTGGGAGCTCTGTAGCATTCTTAATACTGTATGTGGATGACATATTGTTGATTGGGAATGATGTAGACCTTCTTAATAGTGTCAAGGAATATTTGAATAATAGTTTTCAATGAAGGATCTTGGCGAAGCATTACATATTAGGCATAAAGATTTATAGAGATAGATCAAACGCCAAATATCATTGTCTCGTAGTACATATTTGGACAAAGTTCTAAAGAGATTTGGAATGGAAGAAAGCAAGAAAGGGTTCTTGCCCATGTTGCTAATACGACCTTGAGTAAAACTCAAAGTCCGACATCGGCGTAAGATAGAGAAAGGATGAGTAAGACTCTATGCCTCAGCCATAGGATCTCTAATGTATGCCATGCTATGTACTAGACCCGACATTGCATATGCCGTTAGTTTAACTAGCAGATATCAAAGTGATCCAGAGTAGATCATTGACAATGGTCAAAAACATCCTTAAGTACTTGAGAAGAACTAAGGATATGGTTCTTTCTTATGGAGGTGATGAACACTCGTTGTTAATGGTTACACCGATGCTAGTTGGAACACCGATCCGATGATTCTAAATCACAACCGGATACATTTATTTTGAATGGTGCAAGAGCTAGCTGGAGGAGTGCAAAGCAAAACGTTGTGGCGAGATCTTCAACCGAATCGGAATACATGGTCGCTTCGGAGGCTTCACAAGAAGCGATATGGATGAAAGAGTTCATTACAGAGCTGGTGTGGTTCCAAGTGCTACTGGACCCAATGTCTATCTACTGTGATAACATGGGCGCCATAGCCAATGCGCAAGAACCAAGGTCACACAAGAAGTCAAGCATATCAAGTCGCGTTTTCACGCTATTCGAGAACATATCCGTGATGGGGATATAAAGATTTGCAAAGTACACAGATCTAAATGTGGCGGATCCGTTGACTAAACCTCCCGAGGGCAAAACATGACCAACACCAAACTGCCATGGGTGTTCGGTATATTACCATGTAATCTAGATTAGATGACTCTAGTGCAAGTGGGAGATCTGTTGGAGATATGCCCTAGAGGCAATAATAAATGTAGTTATTATTATATCTTTGTGTTTATGATAAATGTTTACATTCATGCTATAATAGTATTAACAAGGAAACCATTAATACTTGTGTGATTTGTAAACCTAATTTGAAGTCCCTAGTATAGCCTCTATACTTCACTAGCTTGTTGGTTGATTAATGATTGTGGTTTCCATATCATGAACATTGAGATGTTATCAACAACAAGATCATATCGTTAGGAGAATGATATGGTGGACATACTCCTATTGATAAGCGTAGCATAAAGATCAAGTCATTTCATTAGTTCAATTGCTATATGCTTTCTGATACATAGTAACCTAATTCCTTCGACCATGAGATCATGCATATCACCTTTACCGGATGGATGCTTTGATGACATCAAACACCACACCGTGAATCGGGTGGCTATAAAGGTGGCATTAAGTGTTCGGAAAGTATTGGTTGAAACACATGGATCAAGAGTGGATTTGTCCATCCACATGACGGATAGATATACTGGGCCCTCTCGGTGGAATGTCATCCAATTAGCTTGCAAGCATGTGACTTGGTCACAAGGATCACATATCACGAACGAGAAAAGAGTACTTATCGAACGAGGTTGAACTAGGTATGCGGAGATACCGACGATCATAACCTCGGGTAAGTAACATATCGTGAGACAAAGGGAAATTGGTATCGTATGTAAGTGGTTCATTCGATCGCAGTAATCGAGAAATATGTGGGCCATATGAATTTCCATTCCTCTATTGGTTATTGTTCGGAGAAGTGTCTCGATCATGTCCGCATAATTCACGAACCGTAGGGAGACACACTTAAGGATTCGACGTTGTTTGAGTAGTTATGGTATTATGAGAAAGAGACCGAATGTTGTTCGAGTCTCGGATGGGATCCGGATATCACGAGGTGATCCGGAATGGTCCGGAGAATAAGATTCATATAAGGAAAGTCCTGCTTTGGAGTTCGGGAATGATTCCGTGTTTTCATCGGGAATGTTCTAGAAGGTTCGGATTGTCCCAAGACTCCGGGGAAGGGTACATGAATGTGTTATTGCTCATTGAATGATTGCATCATGTACTAAGTGTTCTTGCTGTCCCAAATAAAGGATTAAATTGAATCCTAAACAGAAAAGTCAAATGTCCAGCTTTGAAAGTCAACCGCCAAAACAAGAAACTGGGAAACAAGCAAGAGGAGTTGGAACCAACCCGAGGAGGAGTTGGACTCCAGGCCGCGCCAGCCCTAGGTCGAGTTGGGAGGGACTCCTCCTCCTGGCGCCAAGGACCCCCCATATAAGGAGGCAGGCTCCCATAGACACATAACTTTCTACTCTAGATCTCCGGTTTAGAGCCGCTTTGGTTTAGAGCTTCTAATTGCTTTAGCCAGCGTTTAGAGCCTTCTAATTGGTTTAGAGCCTTCTAATTGGTGTGTCTAATTACTAGACCACTAATAGCCTCTCTCATAAGCTCCACCATACTGCACCGCTTAAAGCGGCCTCAGGATCTCCCTCTACTTCCGGTACCACGCCACAGTTGTCTTTGTCGAATCGCGAGGAGAGTGCTACAACCTCCACGTCTGCTGGAACAAGGGAGAGGAAGGTCTTCGTCGAGTACCAAATGTGTGACCGATCATGAGCGCCTGCCGAACGTATTTGGAAGGATCGTCACACGATCTTGAGATCGGGAAGAGTATTTACATCACCCACGAGAATCCGCTCTCGTTAAACGCTTTGGAATCTTCGAGGGTAAGTTATACCATCGACTCGTTGCTACAATCTAGTAGATAGATCTTGGCTTGTTTGTTTGTATGCGATAGAAAATTTTTGTTTTCCATGCTACGAACCGCTACAACTAGCTCGTTGATTAACAAGATGATCAAGGTTTCCTGATCATGGACATTGGATGTTGTTAATAACGGGATCACAACATTAGTGTAATGGTGTGATGAACATTCATCCGAAGTATAGCATTACGATCAAAGTCATTGAGTTTATATTGCTATAACAACTTACGAAGTGATCCTAATCCTTAGACCATGAGATCATGTCAATCACTAACACCGGAAGAGTTTCTTGATAACATCAAACGTCACACCGTAATGTGGTGATTATAAAGATGGATTCGAACTAATAAAATGTTATGTTGAGGCTCATGGATCGAGAGTGGAATTTGTTCATCCCGATGACGGATAGATATAATCTGGCCCTCTCGGTGATATCACATTGATTAGCTTGCAAGCAAGTGATTTGATCACTAGAATGTTATATCACAGAACGAGAAAGAGTGCATGTCGAACGAGATCAAACTAGGTATGGAGATACCGATGATCGAATCTCGGACATGTAATATATCGTGAAACAAAGGGATTAAGATACTAGCGTAAAAGGTTCCGACGATCACAAGAAAGTCATCGTTGAATGTGTGGGAGTCAGTATGGGTCTCCAGATCCCGCTTCTGATTATTGATCCGAGAGGGGTCTCGATCATGTACGCATTATTCACGAACCGTAGGGTGACACACTTAAGAGACACCGACATCCAATTGGAGCAAATGTTTCATGCCGAAAGAATGAACAAGCGCAGGAATTTATTTCACTAGATACCGAAACACGTTTTCGGGTGAAATTGCATAAAGTGGTTATGCATGTGAAATAGAATTCTAGACAGGGGTTAGTTGTGAATGTTTGTCATTAAAGTAATTGACAAAATTCTGAATAAAATAAAAGAGTTTTATTTAATGAGAGTTTGCATTAAATTTGGTGGAAATTTAATGGGAATTTGAGTGGACTTTTGAGTGGAGGGAATTTAAAGGAGATTTGTGAGTGGAGTGTCCACCCACATGAAGAGGGGAGGGCAAGGGGTAGACCCCATGCACCGGCCACCCCCTTGGGGTTCCCCCCTCCTCCTATAAAAGGATCCCCCCTCCTCACTTGTCTCTCACACCTCCTCGTGAAGGATCTCTCTCCCCCTCTAGAATTTATCCCCCATGGTCTCGGACTAGAGAGATACATGTTCCCGGTGGCTATTCGGCAAGAAAGAGTTGTGCTTCCGCTGCATCTCTGGAGCGAGGAGGCGGAGGTTGCTCGGTGCCTCGAACGTGTGTGCGAGCATGGATGCGCTGCTGATTTGCGGGTCTAGGACTTCCTCTCGATCTTGAGATCGGCAAGAGATCGTCTACATCAACCACGAGTTGAACTCATTAAGCTTTGTCGGTCTTCAAGGGTATGTTCTCTACGGATATACATCCGCCCGTTGTTTGTATCTAGTAGATAGATCTTGGTATATAGTTCACATCGTAGGAAAATTTTTGTTTTCTATGCTGCGAACCCTACATCGGATATATCATCATTAAGTTTAATCCTTTTAGCATCAACATTATGAATATGTGTAATATTATCATCGAGATCTACTAGAAATAAACCATTCATAATCGGTGCATGACCATAAAAGATTTCATTCATATAAATGGAACAACCATTGTTCTCGGATTTAAATGAATAACCACTTCACATCAAACACGATCCAGATACAATGTTCATACTCAGTGCAGGCACTAGATAACATTTATTCAAGTTTATAACTAATCCCGACGGCAAGTGGAGAGGAAGCGTTCCGACGGCGATCACATCAACACTTGATCCATTGCCGACACGCATCTTGACCTCACCCCTTGCTAGCGGTCGCTTGTTCCGTAGCCCCTGATTCGAGTTACAAATATTAGCAACTAAACCGGTATCAAATACCTAGGTGCTACTGCGAGCACTAGTCAAGTACACATCAATAACATGTATATCATATATACCTTTGTTTGCCTTGCCGGCCTTCTTGTCTGCCAGATACTTGGGGCGAGGCTTCCGATGGCTAGTCCCTTACAATAGTAGCACTCGGAATCGACTTAGGTCCAACTCGGGTTCTTTTTCAGCGCTGCAACAAGGCTTACCGCCCTTACTTCCCTTCCGGTTTCCCTTCTTGTCTTTCTTGAAACCAGTGTTCCTATTGATCATCAACACTTGATGTTCCTTTTTGATCTCCACTTCTGCAGTTTTAAGCATTGACAGAAGCTCGGGGAGAGACTTCTTCATGCCTTGCATATTATAGTTCATCACGAAGCTCTTATAGCTAGGTGGCAAAGACTGCAGAACACGATGGATGCCTAAGTCAATGGGAATCGATATTCCCAAGGACACAAGCTTATCGGCATAACCCGACATCTTGAGTACATGCTCACTAACGGAGATGTGCTCTTCCATCATGCAGCTAAAGAACTTTTCTGAAGCATTGTAGCTCTCTACAGCAGCATGTGTGTCGAAAATCATTTTCAACTCACCCATTGTATCAAATGCATTGCCGTTTTCGAAACGCTTTCGAAGTTCCGGCTCTAGCCCATACAATATGCCGCAATGAACTAAGTTGTGGTCCTCCTGACGAGTCTGATAGACATTCTTCTCCTCGTCAGGGGCATCATCAAAGGTGGGGGCCTAACGGCGCTTCTAGCACATATTGCTTTTGTGCAAAGAGAGGAGAATCCTCAAATTCATGGCCCATTCGGTAAAGTTGCTACCGTTTGTTGCTAGTTTCTCTTTCTCCATGAACACATTGAAATTAAAAGCAGGTGGTGCCATCTACAACAGAATTTGTAAAGTTTAGACTAAGTGTATGATAGATTGAGTTCAAATAATCTATATTACGAATGAACTTCCACTCAAAAACGACATCCCTCGTGCCTTTTTGGTGACTACATGAACCAAATCCACTACACCAAGTCCGATCATCACGTGAGTCGGTATAGCTTCAAAGGAGAGCATCAAATGGGCATCATATCAACTATATGACTCATGCTTAACCTTTCGGTCCGTGTTCCGAGGCCATGTCTGTACATGCTAGGCTCGCCAAGTTAGAACCTTAGTATTCGCGTGTAATCGCTTTTACACCCGAAATATGGTCGTGGATCCAAGAACACCCAATCATCACGTGATGTCTTGGAGCGACGAAAACATAATCGGTGCATACTAAAGGAAGAACACATTCTTATCTTGATATTTAAATGAGGGATCATCTTATTATGCTAACAAAGCGCTAAACAAGCAATATAAGATGCTATCAAAACATAATATGTTTATTAGTGAAATGATATGGTTCCCGCAGATGATCTCTATCATGTGCATCGTGGTATGATCACTATCATACCTATATGTGTAAATCCAAGGTCTATGGATTTTACACGCTATGTGTGTTGTAAGAGTATCATCTCATACTTCTACTTACAACACTACCATATCATAACACTAGCCCAACAACAATCTAAACTAGACGCCTCTAATTTATCCATTGCAAGTTTTACGTGGCTTAGGGCTTTCGAGATAGAACCGTTCTTACCTACGAACATGAACCACAACGAGGATAATCAAATTGTTGACAACTCGCTTGCAAAATAGATATTGACTATAGTAGGAGAGATGACACCGCTAGCCACTTATGCAAACTAGTTGCATGTCAAGCGTGGAACAGGTCTCATGTGCGAGGACATGTAAAGTTTGTCCGGGCCGCTTCATCCCAGTATGCCACCAATATCCAAAATTACAACAAAGGAGCAACAACATGATCATCATCGCCCACATACTCATATGTGTACTACCCGTGTAAAGTATCTACGCATAGATCCGGCTCTGATACCACTATAGGGTTCGCAGCATAGAAAACAAAAATTTTCCTACGATGTGCACTATATACCAAGATCTATCTACTAGATACAAACAACGGGCGAATGTATATCCGTAGAGAACATACCCTTGAAGACCGACAAAGCTTAACGAGTTCAACTCGTGGTTGATGTAGACGATATCTTGCAGATCTCAAGATCGAGAGGAAGTCCTAGCGCCGCAAATCAGCAGCGCATCCGTGATCGCACACACGTTCGAGGCACCGAGCAACCTCCGCCTCCTCGCTCCAGCGATGCAGCGGAAGCACAACTCTTTCTTGCCGAA
The DNA here is from genome assembly GCA_030063025.1 of Avena longiglumis. Lineage (NCBI taxonomy): Eukaryota > Viridiplantae > Streptophyta > Magnoliopsida > Poales > Poaceae > Avena > Avena longiglumis. The sequence continues at coordinate 536,891,744 of CP125976.1, forward strand.
TAGCCACCGGGAACATTTATCTCGCTAGTCCGAGACCGTGGGGGATACATTCTAGAGGGGGAGAGAGATCCTTCACGAGGAGGTGTGAGAGACAAGTGAGGAGGGGGGCTCCTTTTATAGGAGGAGGGGGAACCCCAAGGGGTGGCAGTGCATGGGGGCTTCCCTTGCCCTCCCTCTTCATGTGGGTGGACACTCCACTCACAAATCTCCTTTAAATTCCCTCCACTCAAAAGTCCACTCAAATTCCCATTAAATTTCCACCAAATTTAATGCAAACTCTCATTAAATAAAACTCTTTTATTTTATTCAGAATTTTGTCAATTACTTTAATGACAAACATTCACAAATAACCCCTTACTAGAATTCTATTTCACATGCATAACCACTTTATGCAATTTCACCCGAAAACCTGTTTCGGTATCTAGTGAAATAAATTCTTGCGCTTGTTCATTCTTTCGGCATGAAACATTTGCTCCAATTGGATGTCGGTGTCTCTTAAGTGTGTCACCCTACGGTTCGTGAATAATGCGGACATGATCGAGAATCCTCTCGGATCAATAATCAGAAGCGGGATCTGGAGACCCATACTAACTCCCACACATTCAACGATGACTTTCTTGTGATCGTTAGAACCTTTTACGCTAGTATATTAATCCATTTGTTTCACGATATATTACATGTCCGAGATTCGATCATCGGTATCTCCATACTAGTTTGATCTCGTTACCGACATGCACTCTTTTCTCGTTCCTGTGATATAACATTCTAGTGATCAAATCACTTGCTTGCAAGCTAATCAATGTGATATCACCGAGAGGGCCCAGATTATATCTATCCTTCATCGGGATGAAAAAATTCCACTCTCGATCCATGAGCCTCAACATAACACTTTATTAGTTCTGAAACCATCTTTATAATCACCCTGTTACGGTGTGACGTTTGATGTTATCAAGAAACTCTTCCGGTGTTAGTGATTGACATGATCTCATGGTCTAAGGATTAGGATCACTTCGTAAGTTGTTATAGCAATATAAACTCAATGACTTTGATCGTAATGCTATACTTCGGATGAATGTTCATCACACCATTACACTAATGTTGTGATCCCGTTATTAACAACATCCAATGTCCATGATCAGGAAACCTTGATCATCTTGTTAATCAACGAGCTAGTTTATGAGAGAGGCATAACTAGGAAATTTCTGCTTGTTTATTAAACACACATGTATTAACGTTTCCGTATTAATACAATTATAGCATGCAAAATAAACATCTATCATATACTTGGAATACACATAATAAACACTTTATTATTGCCTCTCAGGGCATATTCCCTTCACTTTTCTGCTCTCTTCCTTCATTTATTTGGAGAGAAGCAAAGCAAGAGCGCTGGTCTCCCGCCATATGCACACGCAGAAAGAATACGAGAGAGAGTTAGAGGCTGATCCACATGAGGTGAAAGCTCCCTTTTTTCTTCCACTCCTTCATTTGAAGCCGACTAGTAGTAATAAATGCTATAATATTGACTTCCATAATCGAATTCTTTTTTTTGGGGATGTAATCCCATAGATATGCCAAATTGGACTTTTGAAAATTCAACTTGATGACTTTTGCATCCTGATGATACTGAATCGGATCAATATTTGGAATAACAATATCTGATCTATCAAATCGATTCATCATCGAGAATTTCATAGTATAACATAGGAATTTTAGCAAAACAAACTCCAAATTGGGATTTCTTATTGGATCAGGAATCCCATTGCATTTTGCATCCTTTTCCTTTCTTCTTGATTTCTTACTTTTGGCTCGCAATAAATCTAGGGTCCTGATCGAGCAAGACTGCATCCTATCTATCTACCTCTCCAAACACAATATCTTGAGTACCTATGATGGTGACTACATCTGCTGGCATGTGATGTTTGGACATAGAATCGAGTCCTTGTGAAGGGGAAAAGCCAGGTGCTCTTATTTTACAACGGTAGGGACGATTACTCCCATTACTGACAAGAAAGACACCAAATTCACCTTTAGGTTCTTCAATTGCAGTATAGGTAGAAGGAATTGGTATGGAAAAACCTTCTGTATAAAGTTCGAAATGGTGAATTGAGGTAGAGTAGACCGATGATACGGTAGTCATTTGGCCAGCTATGGAAAGAAAAAGCTTGCATCTGCTCCCCCTAAACTATAACATGTCCCATCTCTCTCCAAACCTAACATGGAAGTTTCCCATCATAAGGCTTTCCATATATAGATTGAGACATTACCCACCAAGGGTCCCATTCGTTCAGAACTCAGTCGACTGCTTCTATAGATAAGGCGGAACGTCCTTAGTTCAACATTATAGCACATAGTCTCCGACGCTACTACAGCACTTCGCTAACTCGAAGTGCCTCGCTATGAGAATGACGCGTCGCTAACGCTCGGCTAAGCCGAGAACCCTCGCGCTGACCATTCGCTTTCTCAGTAGCGAAAGCGCTTCTCTTTGCCCCTTAACTTAATAAAGTATTTGGAAAGAAAAGAAATAGGAGTCCAAGGATTCAAGTGACATGGACGAGCACGTAGACCCCAAGCACGCCGACAAGGGCGATGGCAAGGGGAAAAAACTTTTGAGAAGAAGGCCCCCATCTACTACACTTCCCTTGGCACCCCAACTATCCGGGCACAGAAAACCTCTCTGGGGATATTGATGGCCACCCTACCCCAAGTTCCCCAGTACCTGCGCTAGTCGGAAGTTCCAATCACATGGGACTGGAAGGATCACCCCGACCTTGTTACAACATAGAATTAGTATGTCGTGGTTATCAACCCCTTGATTGACAGCAATGAGTTCACCAAGTGCATGGTGGATAGTGGAAGTAGCATCAACATTATGTACTTGGATACACTGCACAAGATGAACTTGACAGAGGCAAACCTAAGGTGGCCCAGCACCATGTTTCATGGCGTGGTTCTTGGCTGGGAAGCTCGGTCCCTCGGGTGTATCACCCTTTTGGTCGCGTTTGGCGATGTTAACAATTACCTCCAAGAACGCATGACCTTCGAAGTGGTGCCCTTCAAAAGTGCGTACCATGTCATATTCGGATGCGACATCTTCCACTCCTTCATGTCCAAAGCCTGCTTCGTCTACAACAAGCTCAAGATACCCGGACCAAACGACATCATCACCGTTGCCGGAAGCTTTTCGAAAGAAAGGGACTACGAGATTGGAGAAGCAGCCTTTGCAAAAGATGTCCTCTACAACGAAGAATTCAAGGAGATCCAGAGCAAGGTCGATGCCTCACAGATTCCGGCATCAAAGAAACAGATTTTTGGCTCCTATCCCGACTTCAAGGTCACCATCGAGACCAAGACGGTGGAACTTGTGGAAGGCGATGCCTCCAAGACCACCGCCATTGGGACGAACCTGGACCCCAAATAGGAAAGCGCACTCGTCGAGTTTCTCCATGAGAATAGGGACATCTTTGCCTGGCAACCTACCGACATGAAAGGTGTACCTAGGGAACTTGCCAAGCACAGCTTAAACATTGATCCAAACTGCAAACTGGTGAAACAACCTCTATGACGCTTCAGAGATGAGAAGAGACGCGCCATAGGAAAGGACATATCTAGGTTACTTAAGGCTATATTTATCCGAGAAGTCCTTCACATCCTATGGGTGGCCAATCCTATACTTGTGACCAAAAATGGAACCAAAGCATTAAGAATGTGCGTTAATTACACCGGATTGAACAAAGCGTGTCCGAAAGATCCGTTTTCTGTTCCTCGCATTGACCAAGTCATTGACTCGACGGCTGGCTCGGAACTTTTGTGTTTTCTAGATGCATACTCAGGATACCACCAGATCAAAATGAGGAAGTCGGACCAATTGTCCACTTCGTTCACCATACCTTACGACACGTTTTGCTATGTCATGATGCCCTTTGGGCTGAAAAATGTAGGTGATACCTATCAGCGAACAATGCAATGTTGCTTGCATGACCAAATTGGTCAGAACGTTCACGCTTACGTGGACGACATTGTGGTGATGTCAAAAAAGTCAACTGACTTACTCCGACATAAAGGAAACCTTTGATAACCTCTGGAAGAGTGCGTCTTTAGGGTCCCAACCGGAAAATTGTTGGGCTTCATGGTTTCCCATCGTGTAATCGAGGTGAACCCGAAGAAGATCAAGGCCATACTTAACATAAATCATCTGACATGCCTGAAGGACATCCGACGGCTCACAGGCTGCATCGCAGCAGTAAGCCGGTTTGTCAGCCGACTTGGAGAGAAGGGTATGCCTCTATACAAGTTGCTGAAGAAGGCAGACAAATTCGTATGGACAGACGAGGCAGACGCTGCACTCAAGGAGCTAAAAAGGATACTTTCTTCTGCGCCTATACTTGCATCACCCAAGCCAATGGATCCTATGTTGATTTACATGACGGCCACCAACCGGGTTATCAGCATCGTCATCGTGGTAGAGTGGATGGAACCAACACATGACTATGGAGTACAACGACCGGTTTACTATGTAAATGATATTTTGACGGAGTTCAAGCAGCGTTACCTGCACTACCAAAAGCTAGCTTATGGAGTGTTCCTTGCTTCTCGGAAGCTAAGGCACTACTTCCAAGAGCACCCCATCATAGTAGTGAGAAAGGCTCCACTGTTCGACATCGTCAACAACAACGACGCTATAGGGAGAGTCGTGAAGTGGGGCATTGAGCTTGCCACCTTCGATATCACCTACAAGAGACGCAACGCTATCAAATCACAAGTCTTGGCGGATTTTATTGCAGATTGGACGGAGATGCCAGATGCTACTCCTGTACCAGAGCCAGAATATTGGGTGATGCACTTTGACAGATCAAAGCTACTCAATGGCTCGGGGGCTGGTGTACTGCTACAGTCTCCAATAGGAGAAAAACTGCACTATCTCCTGCAAATCCACTTGAGGCTACAAACAACACGGCGGAATATGAAGCACTCATTCACGGACTTCGCGTAGCCAAGGATATTGGCATCAAGCGCATAGTTTGCTGTGGAGATTCTGACTTTGTTGCCCAGCAGGTGGCTGGCACCTGGAACGCGCGAAACCCTATGATGGCGGCATATCAAGACGAAGTAGACAAGATAGCCAAGTGCTTCGAAGGCTACGAAGTCAAGTAAGTCAAAATGGAGGAAAATGAGGCGACTGATCTGCTGTCAAAGCATGGACCGGGGCGCAAACCAATTCCTCCAGGCGTTTTTCTGGAGCATCTACGGACCCCATCCGTGAAGGGAGCGGATCGAGAGAATCCGGATAGAGTTGACTCATTTGTTAACGCAGTAACAATAGTCCCTCTGGCTTGGACAAAACCGTTCATGGATTACCTCGAACACGGAACTTTGCCCATCGACAAGGTCAAAAGTTGGCAAATAGTACGTCGAGGAAAAGGCTATACCGTAATCAATGGGCAGCTCCACAAAAGAAGCACCACTTGTGTATCCCTAAAGTGTGTTTTTCAGCAACAAGGTATTGATATCCTTCGTGAGATCCATCCCGGAGATTGCGGGCATCACGCCGCTCCCTGATCTTTGGTCTCCAAAGCCTTCTGGCAAGGATTCTACTGGCTGACCGCGAAGGCGGACGACGACAAGCTGGTTGAGACGTGCATTGGATGTCAATATTATGCCCGGCAACCACATGTACCGACTCAAGAATTGCGAACCATACCAATAACTTGGCCATTCGCGGCTCGACATGGTTGGACCGTTAAATTCGGCACCTTGTGGGTTTACGCATCTGCTAGTATCAGTTGAAAAATTCACAAAATGGATAGAAGCTAAACCCATTAGAAAGATTTATGGGGCAACTGCCCTTAAATTTGTCCGGGATCTAGTGGTTAGATTTGGTCTTCCACATGGCATCATCACCGACAACGGTATCAACTTATCACTCGGAGAAGTAGAGTCTTATTGTCATGAGAAAGGCATCCGCCTCGACTTAGCATTTGTGGCACATCCACAATCTAATGGTCAAGTTCAGCGAGCCAGTGGACTAATTCTGCAGGGAATAAAGCCACGTCTAGAAGCAACGTAACATAGAGCAGCTGGAGCCTAGGTGGAAGAATTACCATCTGTTTTGTGGAGTCTACGAACTACTCCCAACACATCGATCGTCTACACCCCTTTCTTCATGGTATATGGAGCAGAAGTAGTCCTACCTTCTGACATTCTCCACGATTCACTTAGAGTTGCTGCCTAGCTTGTTTAAAGAGGGGGATTTGGTGCTCCGACTTAAGCAGAAAAAGTCACACAAATTATCCCCGCCATGGGAAGGACCATCCATCATAAGCAAGGCGCTACTCAATGATTCGTATTACCTCATTGATAATCGTGAGTTGAAAGATAGGCCAAGTGAGGATCATAAGCGTAAGCGACATGACCCAGATGATGACTATCTGGAGCTTGATCGGTCATGGAACATAGCACATCTACATCCTTTTTACACTTACATATTTTATTATCTACTTTGTACCTCTTATATGATCAATGAAATAAAGTTTTTTTGGTTCACTCATATGCCTGAGTCTTTTACCTCCTTTAGTGTTTATTTTTGGATCATGTAAAACCATTATGCACAAGCTTTCCATTTGTACTGGTGACATCCATAGACAAAAGAGCATGATATCAATTGTGTACAAATTACAAGTGCAATGTTGAAAACGTTCCCCGTGACAGCATGGTTCTGCTAATTCCAACGTATAAGTGCAAGCATATACAACATAGATGACACAATGGTTCAAGTTTATTAGGGGCAAAGAATATAAAGTGTGCCATCAAGTTTGTGAGGGATTTAATCACTAAGTTTTCACATAACAAAATACTTTTTAATTGGAAGATAGCTGAAAACAAGAATATACTTGGAATTGTGTAACACACCATGTATAGGAGTTTATAGTGGAAACTTTGGAATAACTTGGTTTCTTGGGAGTTGGAAGCATGAGTATATCTTACTCATACAAGTGGAGGCTAGCAAAAGACTGGGAGCAACCAACTAAGAGAGCAATAATGGCCATAATCATGCAGAGCAACAAAACATTACTAATCAAAGCATAGATTGGTACTACAAGTCAAGGACTAAATGATCATAGAAACTATGGTGACTTGTTCATAGTCATAACATGGTGTGAGAATGTGCCAAGTCAACCCAAACAAAGCATCAAAGGAGAATACCACAATACTATGCTTTTGCATGCTAAAACAAGGCATAATTCTTTCAAGGCACACTAAGCAATCCCAATCGTTTGGAACAAGACATGCTACAGCAATAATCACTAAGCATAAGGTAAAAACAACACCTGGAATGTCATGCTAAAGTCTAAGTCACAGTCAATGCAAGATCCTCTTGCACTTCTCAAGCAAGATTTCCTACTCCTTTCCAACACCAAGCAACTTATTTGAAACAACACAGTGAGAACGAGGGTCCAAACTACTTTATTCAAGCAAACTAAGCAAACCAAACGAAAACTAAGACGCTCCAAGAACAACTCAACAGTGCATGAAACAATAAAAACAAAGTGTCTAGAAAGACCTGAGCTTTTTATTGATGAAGAAGGGGATGCCTTGTGCATCCCCAAGCTTTGAAGCTTGTACCTCTTGGATATTTCTCGGGGTGATACCGGGGTGGCATCCCCAAGCTTGAGCTTTTGTCCATTATTCATATCATTACATCATTCTCTCTCTACACCTAAATTTTTTCCTTCATACAAAACTTCACACAATCTTCATTAGCAACATTAGTGTATTCAAAAGATAATAGACCTTTGGGTTTAGCTTTGTAATAGCAAAACTTTTCACTAAAAACAAAAGCTACTGTATCAACTCCTTCAAAAAGCTCAATTCCCCAAAAAGATAACTCAAAAAGGAATCAATAAGAAGCAAATGCAAATAATGTCAGAAATCTGTCAAAACAGACCATCAGGTAGAAACCGATTTTTTTGAAAATCTTCGGTTGCTCAAATCAAAAAGTGTTGTACTAACTAAAGTTATATAAAATACTGGGGGATGTATTAATAAATTTTCAGATCAATCGGACTTACAGAGACTCCTCACGAATTTTTATGGTGGAGGACAGAAATCTATTTCGGGACAGCAACTCCCCAAATCTTACTTCCCTCTCATTAGAGGTCATTATTGGCACAAAAAGCAAACAAAAAGGATAAGGAGAGGTCATTACTGAAGTAATAACTTCCAAGACTCAAGGAAACTCTTGGGTTATCTCCCAACAAATACTTTTCTTTAACTCCTCTAATTTAGGCACTTGTAATTTGAGAAGATGCTCACATAAGAACTATGAGTTGAAGTGAAAGAGAGCATCAAAAAGCAAATTCAAAACACATTTGAGTCTAACCCACTTCCTATGCATAGGAATCTTGTAAGAAAATAAATCAAAGAATCACATAGTAACAAGAATGGGTAGATAAAACGAGATCAACTTCAAAACTTTCAACACATAGAGAGGTGTTTCAGTACCATGAAAACTTATATAACCATATTTTACTCTCTCATAATAATTTTCAGTAGGCTCATGAATAAACTCAACAATATAACTATCACATAAAGCATGATTTTCATGATCTACAAACACATAATTTATATCAAGCTCAAAAATAGTGGAATTAAAACCTTCAAACCCACTTTTAACAATTTTATCACAAGAAACTGATCATTAACTTTAGGACCATCATCTAGGGCTTTATCATAAACATTTTCTAATCAAAACTCTTTAGTACCATGCATTTCGAAGTTAGGTACAAATAAAGGATTCTCATAGATAACAGGAGCATAACTATTATCACAAGTTTTACCCATAACATCTATTTCAAAAGAATCCACAGGAACATAACATTCATCCTCCTTTGGTAAGCATGGGGGACAATCAAATAATGCAAGGGATGAAGAGTTACTCTCATTAGAAGGTAGGCATGGGTAGATCCATTCTACCTCCTTTTGTTCGTCACTCTCCTCCTCTTTTTCATCTAATGAGCTTTCAGTTTCAGCAATTTCTTCTTCCATAGGCTCCTGCAAGGCATTAGTCTCTTCCATTTGTGGAAAGCATCTATTAAAATATTCAAGAATATAGACATTTTCTTCCTTGTAATTATCAAAGAAAAATTTAAGTATCTCATAAACCTCATGTTCATAAGGTGCATCATCAGTATTTTCAAGCAAACTAGCAAGTTCAAATGCACCCTTGAAAGCAATAAATTCTTCAATTTGTTCCACATCATAAAAGTCATAATTTGCCTTAGAATAAGAAGATATGGTAACATTATCATTATACTCACATTGAAAAGGAAGGTGTTTATACCTCCTACATGAACAAGATTTATCAAAGAAATAAGTAACATTATAAGTAGAGCACACGTCTGTAGCAGTAGTATTCAACTTATCAATTTGTTCCCATAAGTGTTTCCCTTTTTGTGACAAACGGTGTTCCTTATAATAATACTTTTGTTCTTCCGTGAACCCACCTTTCCAATAAGAACTAGTTTCAAAGAAACCGTACATTGATAGAAAGCATGACCAAGCAAGGCAATAACAAACCAGCAACTAGAGCAGGAACTAATTTTTTGTGTGTTTTTTATAAGAAAAAGCAAACCAAACTAAACTAATTTTTTTTGGAGTTTTTGATAAAAAGAGGCAAACAAAACCAAGCAAAACAAACTAAGCAAACTAAAAACAAAGTAAAGAGAAAGGTTGTGGAGGACTCCCCATGTGAAGACGTCCTTAGCCTCCCAGGCAACGACGCCAGAAAACTTGTTGATGGCTCAGTTGATGTGGAGCTTGTTGGGAACCCCAAGAGCAAGGTGTGAAGCAGCACAGAAGCAAGTCTTCCCTCAGTAAGAAACCGAGGTTATCGAACTAGTAGAAGGAAGGAAACGTCACACAGGTGTTGCAAGCAACGTGGAAACTTGCACAACACAAACTCAAGACTTTGCCCCAACTAACAGTGAGGTTGTCAATCTCACCAGTTGCTATAACAAAGGATTAACTGTATGGTGTGGAAGGTAATGATGATTTCAGGAAGTAAACAGGTAACAGTGGAAGATGTATCAATGGTAAAGATTGGACCGGGGTCCATAGTTCACTAGAGGTGCTCTCCTTAGATAATCAACATGGCATGAAGGGTAAAAAAATTACAGCAGGGCAATTGATAGGAACTGAGCAAGGCATAACAATGCAATACTAGACAAAAAGATCCTATGATATTCGATTGGGCAATACAACAATATACATAGACCGCCATCCAACTGCATCTATGACTAGAAGTCCACCTTCAGGTTATCATCCGAACCCCTCCAAAGATTTTGCAAGCAATGCATAACCGCTTTAAGAAAAGTGTGTCAGGTAAACAATCCACTTGTTCCATGAACAAGAGAGCGTTGTTTTCTCCCTAGTGGCAACAACACATCTACAACCGAAGAGATTTATGTCACTTCCCTTGGAAACTAGAGGCATGAACCAACTATCGAGCATAAATACCCCCTCTTGGAGTTACTAGCAACTACTTGGCCTAGATAGCTACTAACAACGGAGAGCATGCAAGATCACAAACAACACAGACATGCTAGAATCAAATAGATAAAACCATTAATCAATCTGACATAGTAGTCCATACATGATTACAAATAGATTAGATCTTGATCATGAACGGAGCTCACAAGATCTATACATGAAAGCACAAGGAGGAGATACAACCATCTAGCTACTACATGGACCCGTAGTCCAAGGTGGAACTACTCACGCTTCAAATCGGAGAAGAAGGCCTCCGGGATGATCTCCCCTCCGGCAGGGTGCCGGGAAGAACTTCAGATCCCTCAATCTAGGGACGATGGTGTAGGGTTCGCAGCATAGAAAACAAAAAATTTCCTACGGTGTGAACGATATACCAAGATGTATCTACTAGATACAAACAACGGGCGGATGTATATCCGTATTGAACATACCCTTGAAGGCCGACAATGCTTAACGAGTTCAACTCGTGGTTGATGTAGACGATCTCTTGCCGATCTCAAGATCGAGAGGAAGTCCTAGCGCCGCAAATCAGCAGCGCATCCATGCTCGCACACACGTTCGAGGCACCTATCAACCTCCGCCTCCTCGCTCCAGCGATTCAGCGGAAGCACAACTCTTTCTTGCCGAATAGCCACCGGGAACATGTATCTCGCTAGTCCGAGACCATGGGGAATAAATTCTAGAGGGGGAGAGAGATCCTTCACGAGGAGGTGTGTGAGACAAGTGAGGAGGGGGGGCTCCTTTTATAGGAGGAGGGGAACCCCAAGGGGTGGCAGGCGCATGGGGCTGCCCTTGCCTCCCCTCTTCATGTGGGTGGACACTCCACTCACAAATCTCCTTTAAATTCCCTCCACTCAAAAGTCCACTCAAATTCCCATTAAATTTCCACCAAATTTAATGCAAACTCTCATTAAATAAAACTCTTTTATTTTATTCAGAATTTTGTCAATTACTTTAATGACAAACATTCACAATAACCCCTTGCTAGAATTCTATTTCACATGCATAACCACTTTATGCAATTTCACCAAAACCTGCTTTGGTATCTAGTGAAATAAATTCCTGCTTGTTCATTCTTTCAGATGAAACATTTGCTCCAATTGGATGTCGGTGTCTCTTAAGTGTGTCACCCTACGGTTCGTGAATAATGCGGACATGATCGAGACCCTCTCGGATCAATAATCGAAGCGGATCCGGAGACCCATACCGACTCCCACACATTCAACGATGACTTTCTTGTGATCGCGGAACCTTTTACGCTAGTATCTTAATCCCTTTGTTTCACGATATATTACATGTCCGAGATTCGATCATCGGTATCTCCATACCTAGTTTGATCTCGCATCGACATGCACTCTTTTCGTTCTGTGATATAACATTCTAGTGATCAAATCACTTGCTTGCAAGCTAATCAATGTGATATCACCGAGAGGGCCCAGTATATCTATCCGTCATCGGGATGAACAAATTCCACTCGATCCATGAGCCTCAACATAAAATTTTATTAGTTCTGAATCCATCTTTATAATCACCCTGTTACGGTGTGACGCTTGATGTTATCAAGAAACTCTTCCGGTGTTAGTGATTGACATGATCTCATGGTCTAATGATTAAGATCACTGTAAGTTGTTATAGCAATATAAACTCAATGAATTTGATCGTAATGCTATACTGGATGAATGTTCATCACACCATTACACTAATGTTGTGATCCCGTTATTAACAACATCCAATGTCCATGATCGAAACCTTGATCATCTTGTTAATCAACGAGCTAGTTTATGAGAGAGGCATAACTAGGAACTTTCTATTTGTTTATTAAACACACATGTATTAACGCTTCCGTATTAATACAATTATAGCATGCAAAATAAACATCAATCATATACTTGGAATACACATAATAAACACTTTATTATTGCCTCTCGTGGCATATTCCCTTCATCTCCCACTTGCACTAGAGACAATAATCTAGTTACATAGTGATAAATCTAACACCCATTGAGTTCGTGTTGATCATGTTTTGCTCTAGGGAGAGTTTTAGTCAACGGATCTGCTACATTGAGATCCGTATGTACTTCTAAATCTTTATATCTCCATCCTTGACATGCTCGCGGATGGAGTGAAACCGCGCTTAATATGCTTGGAATGCTTGTGAGACCTTGGCTCTTTGGCATTGGCAATGGCACCATTGTTGTCACAATAGATCACCATTGGGTCCAACGTTTGCCACCACTCCTAGTTCGGATATGAACTCCTTCATCCAAATCGCTTCGAGCCGCTCAAGCAAAGAACATATTCGCCTCCGTTGTTGATCCCGCTACCACAGGTTGTTTGGAGATCCTCCAACTAACCGCTCCGCCATTCATGAGAAATACGATCCGGATTGAGACTTAGAGTCATCCGGATCGGTGTCAAACCTAAGCGTCGACATAACTCTTAGCGACGAGCTCTTCTTCACCTCAGATACAAGAAACATATCCTTAGTTCTTCGTAAGTACTTAAGGATATTCTTGATCGCTATCCAAATGTTTCAACTGGATCCGATTGGTACCTACTAGTCAAACTAATAGCATGTGCCACATTCGGTCTTGTACATAGCATGGCGTACATTATAGAGCCTATGGTCAAGCATAGGGACTTTGTCCATTATCTCTTTCTTCCGCCCGGACTTTGAGTCTTACTCAATGTCTTGCCTTGCAACATAGGTAAGAACCCCTTCTTACTTCCGTCCATTTTAAACTTCTTTAAAATCTTATCAAGGTATGTACTTTACGATAGCCCTATTAGGCGCCTAGATCTATCTCTATAGATCTTTATGCCTAATATGTATGATGCTTAACCTAGGTCCTTCATTGAAAATTTGCTGTTTAGATAACTTTTAACACTGTTTAAAAGATCTATATCATTTCCGATCAATAATATGTCATCCACATATAATATCAGAAATGCCACATTGCTCCCACTCACTTTCTTGTAAATACAAGCTTCTCCATAAGTTTGGACAAATCCAAACTCTTTGATCACCTCATCAAAGCGGAGATTCCAACTTCGTGATGCTTGCTTCAATCCATAGATGGATCGCTGAAGCTTGCACACCTTGTTAGCATCCTTAGGATCGACAAAACCCTTTGGTTGTATCATATACAACTCTTCTTCAATATTACCATTGAGAAACGCGGTTTTGACATCCATCTGCCATATCTCATAATCAAAATATGCAGAATTGCTAACATAATCCTAATCGACTTTAGCATCGCTACGGAGAGAAAGTCTCATCGTAGTCAACTCCTTGAATTTGTCGAAACCCCTTTGCGACAAGTCGAGCTTTATAGACGGTCACATTACCATCGATTAGTTTTCCTTTTGAAAATCCATTTGTTCTCCACGGCCTTTCGGTGTGAGGTAATTCCACCAAGTTCCAAACTTGATTTTCATACATGGATTCCATCTCGGATTTCATGGCTTCTAACCATTTGTTGGAATCCGGGCTCATCATCGCTTCTTCATACGTCGCAGGTCATCATTTTCATCAACCATGAAATTCATGACAGATTTCCGTCTGACTCGAGCTGCACGTCTGTTTGACCGCGAGGTTCGGTAGTACTCTCTTCGGAGTTTCATGATCATTATCATTAGTTCCCTCTTCAACAGTGGAGCCAACTCTGGAACAACTTACTGCAAGCGCTACTCGCCATACTTTGAAGAGAAGGTTCCACAACCTCTTCGAGTTCTACCTTCCGACTACTCACACCTTTCGCGAGAAACTCTTTCTCTAGAAAGGATCCATTCTTGGCAACAAAAACCTTGCCCTCGGATCTATGATAGAAGGAATACCCAATAGTTTCTTTAGGGTATCCTATGAAGACGCATTTTTCCGCTTTGGGTTCGAGTTTATCCGGTTGAAGTTTCTTCACATAAACATCGCATCCCCAAACTTTAAGAAATGACATCTTAGGTTTGTTTCCAAACCACAATTCATACGGTGTCTTTTCAACGGATTTAGATGGTGCCCGATTTAAAGTGAATGCAGCAGTTTCTAGTGCATAACCCCAAAATGACAACGGCAAGTCCGTTAGAGACATCATAGATCGAACCATATCTAATAAAGTACGATTACGACGTTCCGACACACCATTTCGCTGTGGTGTTCCGGCAGGTGTGAGTTGTGAAACAATTCCACACTCTTTCATGTGAGTGCTAAACTCGTAACTTAGATACTAACCTCCACGGTCGGACCATAGAAATTTGATCTTTCTATTACGATGATTTTCCACTTTATTCTGAAATTCCTTGAACTTTTCAAAGGTTTCAGACTTGTGTTTCATCAAGTAGATATAACCGTATCTACTCAAATCATCCGTGAAAGTAACAAAATAACGATATCCACCTCGCGCCGACACACTCATTGGACCACATACATCAGAATGTATGATTTCCAATAAATATGTCGCCCGTTCCATTGAACCGGAAAACGGCGTTCTAGTCATCTTGCCCATAAGGCATGGCTCACATGTATCAAATGGTTCATAATCAAGTGATTCCAAAAGTCCATCCGAATGGAGCTTCTTCATGCGTTTAACGCCAATATGACCTAGACGGCAGTGCCACATATATGAGGATATATCATCATTAAGTTTAATCCTTTTAGCATCAACATTATGAATATGTGTAATATTATCATCGAGATCTAATAGAAATAAACCATTCATCATCGGTGCATGACCATAAAAGATTTCATTCATATAAATGGAACAACCATTGTTCTCGGATTTAAATGAATAACCACTTCGCATCAAACACGATCCAGATACAATGTTCATGCTCAGTGCAGGCACCAGATAACATTTATTCAAGTTTATAACTAATCCCGACGGCAAGTGGAGAGGCAGCGTTCCGACGGCGATCACATCAATGCTTGATCCATTGCCGACACGCATCTTGACCTCACCCCTTGCTAGCGGTCGCTTGTTCCGCAGCCCCTGATTCGAGTTACAAATATTAGCAACTGAACCGGTATCAAATACCCAGGTGCTACTGCGAGCACTAGTCAAGTACACATCAATAACATGTATATCATATATACCTTTGTTTGCCTTTCCGGCCTTCTTGTCTGCTAGATACTTGGGGCAGTTGTGCTTCTAGTGGCCAGTCCCCTTACAATAGTAGCACTCGGAATCAGACTTAGGTCCAACTCGGGTTTTTCAGCGCTGCAAGCTTGCCTTGCCGCCTTACTTCCTTCCGTTTTCCCTTCTTGTCTTTCTTGAAACCAGTGTTCCTATTGATCATCAACACTTGATGTTCCTTTTTGATCTCCACTTCTGCAGTTTTAAGCATTGACAGAAGCTCGGGGAGAGACTTCTTCATGCCTTGCATATTATAGTTCATCACGAAGCTCTTATAGCTAGGTGGCAGAGACTGCAGAACACGATGGATGCCTAAGTCAATGGGAATCGATATTCCCAAGGACACAAGCTTATCGGCAT
The DNA here is from genome assembly GCA_030063025.1 of Avena longiglumis. NCBI lineage: Eukaryota > Viridiplantae > Streptophyta > Magnoliopsida > Poales > Poaceae > Avena > Avena longiglumis. The sequence goes on from CP125976.1 coordinate 536,907,778, forward strand.
AACCCGATATCTTGAGTACATGCTCACTAACGGAGTTGTGCTCTTCCATCATGCAGCTAAAGAACTTTTCTGAAGCGTTGTAGCTCTCTACAACAGCATGTGTGTCGAAAATCATTTTCAACTCACCCATTGTATCAAATGCATTGCCGTTTTCAAAACGCTTTCGAAGTTCCGGCTCTAGCCCATACAATATGCCGCAATGAACTAAGTTGTGGTCCTCCGGACGAGTCTGATAGACATTCTTCTCCTCGTCAGGGGCATCATCAAAAGGTGGGGGGCCTAACGGCGCTTCTAGCACATATTGCTTTTGTGCGTGAGAGGAGAATCCTCAAATTCATGGCCCATTCGGTAAAGTTGCTACCGTTCGTTGCTAGTTTCTCTTTCTCCATGAACACATTGAAATTAAAAGCGGTGGTGCCATCTACAATGAATTTGTAAAGTTTAGACTAAGTGTATGATAGATTGAGTTCAACTAATCTATATTACGAATGAACTCCCACTCAAAAGCGACATCCCTCGTGCCTTTTGGTGATTACATGAACCAAATCCACTACACCAAGTCCGATCATCACGTGAGTCGGTATAGCTTCAAAGGCGAGCATCAAATGGGCATCATATCAACTATATGACTCATGCTTAACCTTTCGGTCCGTGTTCCGAGGCCATGTCATACATTCTAGGCTCGCCAAGTTAGAACCTTAGTATTCAAGTGTGTAAGCTTTTACACCGAAATATGGTCGTGGATCCAAGAACACCCGATCATCACGTGATGTCTTGGAGCGGCGAAAACATAATCGGTGCATAATAAAGGAAGAACACATTCTTATCTTGATATTTAAATGAGGGATCATCTTATTATGCTAACAAAGCGCTAAACAAGCAATATAAGATGCTATCAAAACATCATATGTTTATTAGTGAAATGATATGGTTCCCGCAGATGATCTCTATCATGTGCATCGTGGTATGATCACTATCATACCTATATGTGTAAATCCAAGGTCTATGGATTTTACACGCTATGTGTGTAAGAGTATCATCTCATACTTCTACTTACAACACTACCATATCATAACACTAGCCCAGCAACAATCTAAACTAGACGCCTCTAATTTATCCATTGCAAGTTTTACGTGGCTTAGGGATTTCGAGATAGAACCGTTCTTACCTATGAACATGAACCACAACAAGGATAATCAAATTGTTGACAACTCGCTTGCAAAATAGATATTGACTATAGTAGGAGAGACAGACACCCGCTAGCCACTTATGCAAACTAGTTGCATGTCAAGCGTGGAACAGGTCTCATGTGCGAGGACATGTAAAGTTTGTCTGGGCCGCTTCATCCCACTATGCCACCAATATCCAAAATTACAACAAAGGAGCAACAACATGATCATCATCGCCCACATACTCATATGTGTACTACCCGTGTAAAGTATCTATGCATAGATCCGACTCTGATACCACTGTAGGGTTCGCAGCATAGAAAACAAAAATTTTCCTACGATGTGAACTATATACCAAGATCTATCTACTAGATACAAACAACGGGCGGATGTATATCCATAGAGAACATACCCTTGAAGACCGACAAAGCTTAACGAGTTCAACTCGTGGTTGATGTAGACGATCTCTTGCCGATCTCAAGATCGAGAGGAAGTCCTAGCGCCGCAAATCAGTAGCGCATCCGTGCTCGCACACACGTTCGAGGCACCGAGCAACCTCCGCCTCCTCGCTCCAGCAATGCAGCGGAAGCACAACTCTTTCTTGCCGAATAGCCACCGGGAACATGTATCTCACTAGTCCGAGACCATGGGGAATAAATTCTAGAGGGGGAGAGAGATCCTTCACGAGGAGGTGTGTGAGACAAGTGAGGAGGGGCTCCTTTTATAGGAGGGGGAACCCCAAGGGGTGGCGCATGGGGCTTCCCCTTGCCCTCCCTCTTCATGTGGGTGGACACTCCACTCACAAATCTCCTTGAAGTTCCCTCCACTCAAAAGTCCACTCAAATTCCCATTAAATTTCCACCAAATTTAATGCAAACTCTCATTAAATAAAACTCTTTTATTTTATTCAGAATTTTGTCAATTACTTTAATGACAAACATTCACAAATAACCCCTTGCTAGAATTCTATTTCACATGCATAACCACTTTATGCAATTTCACCCGAAAACCTGTTTCGGTATCTAGTGAAATAAATTCCTCGCTTGTTCATTCTTTCGGCATGAAACATTTGCTCCAATTGGATGTCGGTGTCTCTTAAGTGTGTCACCCTACGGTTCGTGAATAATGCGGACATGATCGAGACCCCTCTCGGATCAATAATCGAAGCGGGATCCGAGACCCATCACTCCCACACATTCAACGATGACTTTCTTGTGATCGTCGGAACCTTTTACGCTAGTATCTTAATCCCTTTGTTTCACGATATATTACATGTCGAGATTCGATCATCGGTATCTCCATACCTAGTTTGATCTCGTTCGACATGCACTCTTTTCGTTCCTATGATATAACATTCTAGTGATCAAATCACTTGCTTGCAAGCTAATCAACGTGATATCACCGAGAGGGCCCAGAGTATATCTATCCGTCATCGGGATGAACAAATTCACTCTCGATCCATGAGCCTCAACATAACACTTTATTAGTTACGAATCCATCTTTATAATCACCCATTACGGTGTGACGTTTGATGTTATCAAGAAACTCTTAGGTGTTAGTGATTGACATGATCTCATGGTCTAAGGATTAGGATCACTTCGTAAGTTGTTATAGCAATATAAACTCAATGACTTTGATCGTAATGCTATACTTCGGATGAATGTTCATCACACCATTACACTAATGTTGTGATCCCGTTATTAACAACATCCAATGTCCATGATCAGGAAACCTTGATCATCTTGTTAATCAACGAGCTAGTTTATGAGAGAGGCATAACTATGAACTTTCTGTTTGTTTATTAAACACACATGTATTAACGTTTCCGTATTAATACAATTATAGCATGCAAAATAAACATCTATCATATACTTGGAATACACATAATAAACACTTTATTATTGCCTCTCAGGGCATATTCCCTTCAGATGGTGGTGGCGGCTATAGAAGGTTTCGTGGAGTTTTGATCTGGTTGCCTAGGGTTTATGCATCGGGGGATTCTTATAGGCGAAGGGGCGAGCCAGGAGGGCCACCATGGGGGCCACACCCTACCCAGGCGCAGGGTGGGCCCACCCGCGCCTAGGGGGGTCTGGCCTCCCTGTGGCGCCTCTCCGTCTCGTCTTCTGGCTTCGTGTCGACCATGGTAAAATATTGACTTTGGCATTTGTCCCATCCAATTCCGAGAATATTGATTTTCTGCCTTTCTGGAATCAAAAACAGAAGAAAATAGACAACTAGCACTGTGGCAACTTGTTAATAGGTTAGCTGCAGAAAAGATATAAAAACACCTCAAAGTTTAGACAAAGCAAATAAAAGTAGATACTAAACAAGCATGGAGCATCAAAAATTATAGATACATTTCTGACGTATCACTTGTGTTGATGCGAGTTGCAGGGAACAAACGGGGTTTGAGCTTCGGCCACACGGTCGCATTTATAAAGTCAAGGAGGTAGGCCCACTAGTGGTTGTCAGGGACAATAGGGACGTAGAAATGCCTACTCGCGGATCGCTATTGCAAAGGAAAATCCTTATCGTCCATTCTCCCCAATCCAACCGTGCCTAACAATTGGGACACATAACCAACCTGGCCCCTTGGGGGGGAGGCTTCTAGAAGACCCTAATCTTGCACCTCCTTTGGGAAAACGCCGTTTTTCGGGTTCAGAAATTGGAATGTCGATATTTATCCAAATCATCACGAAATCTCTAGTTGGAGAAGTTGCTTGTGATGCTGAGAGGGAGCCAGGTGATGGGTTTGGGCTCAATCCATGGAGTGGTTCCATGTTCTATGCAGCGAGGGGGGAATCTAGGGTAGGAAGCCATGTTAACTCACACTCGATAGACATCCTGGTGGTGCCTTGGGTGCCAAAGGACCTGGTATGCCTTGCCTATGATTTTATGAGGGCAGTGGGCCACATGCAAGGGCTCCAGGAGCTGTTTTCACATTTTTTTTATTTTTTATTTAGATTTTGTTTGGTGCTGCCCAAAAAAATGGCGAAACTCGCCGGCAATCGCGGCGACGTGACGGTCAGTGCAATCTTGGACCCAGGCATGCATCCAGCCTAGGTACCCATGGGGCATCCCAAACCATTTTTCCTGAAAATTGAGAGTGTCCTATAGGGTACATACAATTAGAAACCGCATTTACCGGGCCGTAACTCAAAAAAAATACAGTATATGCTTGCACCACGAGATAAATACCTACCTCCCGGGAATGGACATGCACCATGGTGTAGCATGCGTGGAAATTTCCTCGGGCTCATGGGCGCGCCCTAATCTTGCACCTCTTTTGGGAAAACACCGGTTTTTTGGGTTCAGAAAATGGAAAGTCAAGATTTCTCCAAATCACCACGAAATCTCTAGTTGGAGAAGTCACTTGCGATGCCGAGAGGGAGCTAGGTGTCGGGTTTGGGCTCAATCCATGGAGTGGTTCCATGTTCTGGGAAGCGAGGGGGGGGAATCTACGGTTGGAAGCCATGTTAACTGATACGTCCAAAACGTATCTACTTTCCCGAACACGTTTGCTATTGTTTCTCCTCTAATTTGTGTGATTTGGATACAACTAACATGGACTGACGGTATTTTTAGCAGAATTGCTTTGGTGTCTCGTTTTTGTGCAGGAAATCAACTTTTAGGAAAAATCCCAGAAAATATGCCGAAAATCCTATTTTCCCAGAAGACTCACGGAGCTAGAAGACGGAGGGGAGAAGAGGCCTGAGGGGCCCACACCACCCCTTAGCGCGGGCCAGGCCTGGCCGCGCCATGGCATGGTGCAGTCGCCTCCGTCTCTGCCTCGACCTCCCATTTCTCCTACATCAGCCCTCTGACCTAAAAACACCGGGGGGGTCGACGTTTTTCCAGATAGAGTTCCGCTGCACCGCCACCACCAGAAACCGCGATTCGGAACCAGAAACTCCGTTCTGGCACCCTACCAGGACAGGGAATTGGAGGAGATCATCGCCATCATCATCATCAATGCCTCTCCATCAACCATCCATGATTCCCCCATCCATGAGTGAGTAATACCTCGCAGTAGGCTATGGGGATGGTACAGATTGGATGAGATCTCTCATGTAATTACATAAGATTGTTAGGGCATGGTGCCTAGTATCTATTGTTAGAGCTTTTTGACATTGTTGCAACTTGTTATGCTTAATTCTTGTCACTAGGGCCGGAGTGCCATGATCTCAGATCTGAACATGTTATTGATTCATGATGATATTATTATTTGTGATCTTACCTGCAAGTTGTTTACACATATCATTATCCGGAACCCGAGGCCCTGAAGTGAAAGTAATTAGGATAACCGGAGGGGATGGCTATGATATGAGGATCACGTGTGTTCACGGAGTGTTAATGCTTTTCTCTGGTGCTCTATTAAAAGGAGCACCTTAATTGCCAATAGATTCCCTAGGGGCCCCACTGCAACGGGCTGGCAGGACAAAAGATGTTGTGAAAGTTCTCATTGCGAGCACGTATGACTATATATGGAACACATGCCTATGATTACTTTGTACTTGGATGCTTTACCTTATTTATCTGCAAATGCCCTTGGTCTTGATATTACATGAATTGTCTTGTCCATGCAACACCCTTCCATCCATCTCTATGCCTACCGCACTTTAATCCTGTTGTTTACTATAATTTTTACTACTGTTCTTATTTTACTACTGTTGTTACTTTGCTATTGTTACTACAAAATTGTTGCTACTGATAAACTACTACGAGCAAGACTATTTCCTGGTTCAGCTAAATTGACAACTCAGTTGTTAAGGCTTATAAATATTGTTTGGCTCCCCTTGTGTCGAATCAATAAATTGGGTTTTACTTCCCTCGAAGACTGTTGTGATCCCCTATACTTGTGGGCCATCAAGATTATTTTCTAGCACCGTTGCCGGGGAGCATAGCTTTATTTATAAAGTTCACTTAGAATTATTATTGTTCGCTTCTATCCATTCATCATGGGTAAAACTCATGATGGAAAAGTTCCTATATTACCATCCACTACAAGAAGAGGTACAGTTCTGAACACCTCTGTTTCTCTTGATTCAGCATCTGTTATGAGTAAGATCCTTACACCACCACCACATACACATGTTACACATACTTCTACTTCTGCTGAATCTAAAATTGCTTCTGATACCCATGATGTTACTTCTACTATGCTTGATGAGAGTGGTTCATTAGGTCCTTTCCTAGATGCTACAATTGCTAGAACTGTAATGGGAAACACTAAAACTCCTAATGAAGAAATTACTACACCTGTTAGTTCACCTGAGTCTAGAGAGAGTCCTAGCTATGATATTAATGACGGTTATATTGAAATGACTAATGAATTTATTGAAGAATGTCGAAACACTCATGGTGCAAGTGCTATTAAAAGTCTTCTTGAGAGAAGTACTATTAGACCTAAACTATTTCCTGATGCTAAGTTTGCCACATCTCCCATAAACATTAAAGATAAGGATTATGATTTCTCTCTTGATTTCTTACATAACAATTGTTGAGAAAGAACCTTTTTGTGGGATTGAAAATGAAAGTGTTGTGGCACATATGGCTGAGCTTTCTACTATGAGTGGCTTAGTTTCTTATGATGTTAAGATGCGCACCTACTTTGTTGCTATTTTTTCCCTTTTTCATTGAAAGGAGAAGCTAAAGCTTGGTTTAATAATTTACCTCATGGATCTATTGATAGCCCTGATTGCTTGATTGATACTTTCTTTCAGAAATATTTCCCTCCTAGTGCTCGACATGCCATTCTGCAGGAACTTTTTGATTTTAAATAGGGAGAAGAGGAGAAATTGCCTGAATCTTGGGCAAGGTTTTGTGCTTTAATTCATGCACAACCTGGATGTGCTATACCTAAAAAATGAGCTTCTTGATATATACCATAATGGACTAACTGATGAATCTTGGACATACTTGGATAGTTATGCTGATTGTGTTTTTAGGAAAAGAACTCCCAAAGAAGCTGAGGAATTAATGGCTAAAATAAGCAAGAATTATGATGATTGGACTACACCTGAGCCAACTACACCTGAACCAACTGTGCCTGAGCCAACCCCGACACCAACACCAAAGAGGAGGGGAGTTATTGAACTAAATGATGAAGTGATGAAGGAATCTAAGAAATGTCTTAAGGAGAAGGGTATTAAATATAAAGATGTGAAGAATTTACCTCCTATAGAAGAATTATGTAAGCCAATCTTCCACTCATCCACTATTGAGGTACATTCTCTCCAACATTTTGATGAAGGTGATATTCCTTATTCTAAACCTCCCGATCAATGCTTAGAAGAATTTGATATTTTTGTTGTTAAGCAACATAATTTTAATAAGAGAGTGCAGAATCATTTAATGGAAAACTCTAGAGCTATTAATGAGTTGAAAGATATTGTGAAAAGAACCTCCAATGATGTTAAAATGCTTGTTAAACATTTCCAAATGGTTCAAACTCAAATTGATCAGCTTACTAAAGTACAAAAATATTTGTAGTTATTGCTTCTAGAGAAAAACATGCTTATGAAATTAGAACTAGGAGTGGTGCTTCCACTCAGGATCCTTTATATCCTGAGGGACATCCTAAAAGAATTGAGCAGGATTCTCAACAAGTTGAAAATAGTGGTACTTCTTATAAGAGAAAGAAAAAGAAACATAAAATAGTTGTGGAATCTTCTGAACCTGCTATTGATCCTAATAGTATATATGTCTCTGATGCTGAAACTTAAAGTGGTAATGATAAAAATGATGCTCCTGATAAGGAAGAAATTGAAGAGGAACCTAAAAGTCACACTAAGAATACTAAGTACACTAAGGAAGATTTTGTTGCTAATAAACATGGTAGTGAAAGAGAGCCTTGGGTTAAAAAACCAATGCCTTTTCCTGATAAGAAACACAAGTCAAAGGAAGAAGAACACTATAACAAGTTTTGTGAGTGGATGAAACCTTGATTTTTGCAAATTCCTTTCACTGATGCTATTAAATTGCCTCCTTATTCAAAGTATATGAAGGATATTGTCTCTAATAAAAGGAAGATTCCTAATGAGGAAATTTCCACTTTGCTTGCTAATTATTCCTTCAATGGTAAGGTTCCAAAGAAACTTGGGGATCCAGGGATTCCAAATGTTCCTTGCTCTATTAAACATAATTATGTTATAACTGCTTTGTATGATTTGGGAGCAGGAGTTAGTGTTATGCCTTTTTCTCTCTACAAGAGACTTCAACTAGAAAAATTAATACCAACTGATATATCTTTGCAAATGGCTGAAAAGTCTACTACTATTCCTATTGGTATATGTGAGGATGTTCATGTTCAAGTGGCTCATAATTATTTAATATTAACTGATTTTGTTGTGCTTGAAATGGCTGAAGATGATAATATGTCTATTATTCTTGGGAGACCTTTTCTTAATACTGGAGGTGCTATCATTAATTGTAATCAAGGAAAAGTAACTTTTAATATTAATGACAAAGAGCATACTATCTATTTCCCCAAGAAGATTGATAAGAGTTATGGCCTAAATTCAATTGAAAATATTGAAGGCATCAAAGTTGGAGAAATATATTGTCCCATTCCACAAGACAATTATGAAACTATTATGATTGTGATTGTTGCTATCAAGATTGAGGTAACATAATCATTTAGTGAAATGCAAAGTTTTGTTTCATATAAAAATGTTTTGGTAACAAGACCTGATCAACCTTGTTAACAAAGGGATTTTGGATGAACAAAACAATGTTTTCACCATGATTATCCTTGCTCACTTTTACTTTCTCTATTCCAATCTTTGCTTTTCAACTTGTTCATCTTTGTATTGCTAGATGTTTGCATATTAGAGTGGCTTAGAACTTCTGAAGTTTTAGTTTTGATTTGTTTTTGCATCATTCCAAAATCATTTTTTCTGCGAAAAAATCATTTATCAATACCTGAAAATTTCTCAAAAATAAAGTTTCTCGAAAAATTCTAGAAAATTCATATTAAAATTTTACACCAAAAAAGGGGCAGAGAGGTACCTGGAGTGACCCAAGGGGGCCCACCAGGCAGGCACACCACCTGGTGGCACGGCCAGACTAGGGGAACGCCTGGCCATGGTGTGGTCCACCCCTAGCCCTCCACTTATTCTCCCACCTGCCACTTCTTTCTCTCCCGAGAAAACACCATTCCATCAACTTAAACCCAAGTTCTTGCTATTATTGCTCCCGATTTTCGATCTCGTTGCTCAGCCCACCTTAGCTGCTAATTTTTCGAGGGTTTGCTCTTCCGTATGTGACTCCTCCGCTTGTCCAAATAGATTTTTGATTGGTGGACTATATCTTGAGTATTTTGCTATTGTAGGTGACAGGTTATGTGAGTTTGCATGCTTGTTCTATGCTTAGAAAAATCATTTTGATGCATGTTTAGCCCTCTTACAAGTCCCTATAGTAGTTCCCCATCACTTATTAGCTTTGAAATCACTTGGTTTAATGTTTGTCTAAAAATTTCAAAAAAAAAGAGATGGACAACCATACTTTTGGAATAGTGTTTGAAAGAGATACACCCAGGAGGAAAAGGCCTTCAAGATCAACCTCTCGATTTAGGCCATCATATAATGAAGGTCGTATTATGTCGCGCTTTGTAAATGAGGGAGATGATGGAGATACGCACCCATCTACCTTCCCTTGTTTTGCCTTTTTGCAAGCTGCAGGGATCCTTGATGATTTCTTACTTCTTGTTCAAAGGGTTGGTCTAACCACCTACATGCAGGATGAGAGTGAGCAGTATGCTTTGCTCACCAAAAATTTTGTGGAGAATTTCACTTTCACTAACACTCCTTATAGGTCAACTGTTTCATTTAAAATATATGATAAACCTATCACCATTCCATTGGAAAGATTTTGCAGCATTATAGGTATTGGCATGACTGAGACAGCAAAGAAGATCCAGGGGCGACCCGCTGATTTGCTGGAGCTCTACCGAGGTGTAACAAATGATGATGACCGCGCAACCCAGCGTGGGAAGATAAGAAACATTCAACTACCAACCCTTAGATATTTTGCTTACTATCTTGACACTAGCATTCTTGGTAGGGAGAACACTAGTAATATTTATAATTATGAAACCAAGTATAATCTTGGTTCTCTCATTGCTCGCCGCCTAGCTGCTAGAGGACCCATTTATGGGGCATTATTGTTGCACGCATAGTTGCTGCCTTGGATCTTTCTGTTGATCTAAATGATACAGTGCTGGCCCCACAGAGGCTTGATCTAGCTGCCATGAAAGCACATAACTTTGTTACTGCTAACTCTAGCATTGAGAGTTTAGTTTAGAGGATGTCGTTTACTAACAGAGAGGAGAGGGAAATTCCCTTGCCACAGTCTATGTTGTTTAGTATTTTCAGGAGGCCATGGTTGCGCTCCAAGGAGGAGATGAACGAGCAGCTTCGCTTGCTTGGTTTCCATGGGCGGCACCAGGGGATGCACCCTCTTATGACTACTCTGCACACTACGTCGGGGCGTCCTCAAGTTCGTATCAGGACGAAGGCACTTCTTCGTCATATTATGGAGGAGCTCCTTCTTGGCCAAGTTGGGATTGATCTCCACTTCGGCCAAAAGCCTAATCTTGGTGGGAGGTATACCGACATCACACTCATCTATATATCATGTTCCGTCGGTACTTTGCATATCCATGTTTCTTTTTCTTTTTAGTTTTTGTTCTTGCTTTGTTTCTACTTCCCAAAACACAAAATGACCAAAAATATTTTCGTTATTTCTCTCTGTTGCTTCTTTACCTTTTAGCTTTGGTTTGTTTCACCCCTTTAGCTTTGGTTTGTTATAAGAAAATCCCAAAAATATTTTGGTTTGTTTGCTTTTGCCTTCAGTTCTTGCTTTTAAAAAAAGTTAAAACCCCAAAGATATTTGTTGTTCTTCTCTGGTTTTGTAAAGTTCGTTGTAGGGTTCAGCGGTACTCAATGACTCCTTTGGAGTTTGGTTTATCTTATTATTCAAGCCACACAAGTGAAAGGCAATAATGATATTTATGACAACTCGAGGTGTGGTAAGAGGATTGTATGAACTCTATTTGTTTTCATTTTTGTACATATACTCATCATTGTGGGCATGCTTAGTCTGTTCATGTAGGGTGTATGTTATTTAATGGATGCTTAGTAGTTCTTACTCTCTTATGATGAGTTCCAATCTACTAATAGTTTGTAGCATGTCATATAAATGTTTGCTTGCATTGCTCTATTCATAACTTGGTATGACATTGTGGTATCCTCCTCTGAATTTTATTTGAATCGACTTGGCACGTGCTCATGCATGCATATGACTAAACATAAAGTCAGTTAAGCCTTGATGATTTATTTTGCCTTAGAGTTCTTGTGTCACTTTTATGTCACTATTAATTTTTTTTATTGCAAGCATGATTATGACAGTTACTGCTCTCTCGATTGTCGCTCCCTTTTTATTGCTAGCCTTCACTTGCACTGATTATGAGCTCTACTCGTGCATCCAACTTCCCAAAACCAAAATTCTCGAAAAGTGTCCACCATATCTACCTATTAGCATCATTTCTATTCCTTGCATACTTATTATGCTTTGTTTTCTTCCGAATAAAAATGTTTGCTTGTTATGAGAAAATTAGTTAGTAAAGCTCTCACGAACTTGATGTAACACTTTATTTTCTTGTATTATAAACCTGAACCATTGTGACTGTCTATGTAGTTATATGCTTGCAAATTATAAGTTGGGAGTTAGCAGAACCATGTTGTCATGGGGAACGTGTTCAACACTTGTACATATCTATCTAGTTGATATCATGCTCTTTTGTTTATGGATGTCGAAGGTGTGAAATAAAAGGGGAGCTTGTAAGTCCATGGAGTTATGTATATGTGTTAGAGAAACGCCTGGGCGGCTAGCCTAAGCCATGCCTAATCATGGTGGAAACTTGTAGCATAACTATAATGAGCATTCTATGAAGCATCCTCAATAAAAACCTATGCAAATAGCAAATAAAAAGATCGCTGAGATGCTCATTGTTTGTTGCCTTGTCATTTTGATATGGGATAGTTCATGTATCATGGGGCAAGGGGTACCCCATTGGCGGTTCTCTATGATACACATATACTTACAATAAGAAGAACTTACCTGTGACTAAAGTTGTGCAGCATGAGGAACGACCCTCGTACTCAAGGGACATGAGATTTTCAGCTTATGATCTGTCAAGCATATAACTCATATTTGACCTCACTTTAACCTTAACCACTTTAAAGATGCTTATGATAGGGGCAATGAGAGCTCAAAACTAATGAGTACCATACATTTAGGCATTTGGACGCCTTTCAAACTTTTTAATCTTTTCTTCCACTTCTATGTTGAGTCACCATTTATTCTATGAGCACTTTCCCGAGAGCATAGCTGTCATTCTTAGTGTAATGTGCTTGTCCCAGAACACGGTTAATTGTGACATAACTTTGATGCTTGTATCTTTGATATTTTTATTTCTAGTCTTCACTTGAACTTCAGAGGTGCCTTAGCATTTATGTTTTGTCCACAATCAAAGGAAAGCGATATACCACTTTATCATACCTTCTTATGAGCATTACAATGTTGCATATGCTTATGTTTCATGTTGGTTATTATTGTGTTGGAATCTCTTCATAGCTTGCATGACTATTGGTTAGATTTAGTTGCATACTCCTTATTATGAATTGCCTAAATATTTGATCATATGTTGAGAATATATACATCTCATGAAGCAAATGTGTTCGTGAAAGTTTCTTTTATCGCACTCAGTTTTCAAATGAATTGCTTGAGGACAACCAATAAGCTAAGCTTGGGGGGAGTTGATCCATCCAAAACGTATCTACTTTCCCGAACACTTTTGCTATTGTTTCTCCTCTAATTTGTGTGATTTGGATACAACTAACACGGACATATGCTGTTTTTAGCAGAATTGCTTTGGTGTCTCATTTTTGTCTAGGAAATTAACTTTTAGGAAAATCCAAGAAAATATGCCGAAAATCATATTTTCCTAGAAGACTCACGGAGCTAGAAGACAGAGGGGAGAAGAGGCCTGAGGGGTCCACACAACCCCCTGGCGCGGGCTAGGCATGGCTACGCCAGGGCATGGTGCGGCCACCTCGGTCTCCACCTCGACCTTCCCTTTCGCCTACATAAGCCCTCAGACCTAAAAACACCGAGGGTGTTCGACGTTTTTCCAAATAGAGTTCCGCTGCACCGCCACCAGAAACCACGATTCGGGACCAGAAACTCCATTCTAGCACCCTACAAGGACGGGGAATTGGTGGAGATCATCGCCATAATCATAACAAACGCCTCTCTATCAACCATCCATGATTACCCCATCTATGACTGAGTAATCCCCCGTAGTAGGCTATGAGGATGGCAGGGATTGGATGAGATCTCTCATGTAATTGCATAAGATTGTTAGGGCATGGTGCCTAGTATCTATTGTTTGTGCTTTTTGACATTGTCGCAACTTGTTATGCTTAATGCTTGTCACTAGGGACAGGAGGGTAAAGACCTACTCCTGCTAGATTGTATTATGAAGGTGGTACAATGGGCGAGCTCGGCGGCGAGTCGCTTGGGTGTATGATGGAACGTATCTCTAGACGCCCCGCAGGGAGGTTTATATAGGCTCACCTCCCCTAGGGTTTACATATCTCAACCGATTCAGTTAAAGCTTCGGTACTCGTTTAACCTAATCCGACTGGGCCTATCTACTCGCCTGGGCCTTCAGCTTCCAGTCGCTTGGTTCCTCGCTGGGCTTCAATCCAGTCGCCATCTTGCAGGCCCACTCGCCAGTTCTTGGGCCAGTCGGAAACGTCCTGCTGGGTATACCCCGGTAGGCACATCCCCATCAGTAGTCCCCGAGGCCGTTGTTGATTAGGCGTAGGTGACTGCTGGCAGTCGGAGTATACGGCTTCAGAGTAGACATCCAGTCGAATCGTCGGCGGCCTCCTGTATAAAGGAGAAAACCAGTCATCCAGGTCGGAGCTTTGGCGAGTCGAGTCGGCAAAACACTGTCATAGTGAGTGGGTCGGCGAGTCGAGTGGCTGAAGTTGGACCGTCAAACGTGGTCAAACTAGCCGTTGGGGTAATCCAACGGTAACTTTTGGCGTAATCATCGCGCGGTAACGGTTCCCTGATTTGGCGGGTAACATCCGCTATATAAGGGGAATGGCAGGCGATCGGAGAACCACCTTCTCACCATTTCCTTCGACTGCGCGCATTTTCGCCTCCCTTCGCATCGCGACCCAGCCGACCAGAAATCCCCCGACCCCCAACAAATCTCTCCGCCATGGCCCTCTCCACTGAGCCTTGGGGTAGATCTAAGTGCACGAGGGCGCAACTGGCTTCCTTCGAGGAGGCCGCCGGAGAGACGACCCCGAATCCGCGAGAGAGGGAATTCATCTGCTTCACCAGCCATCTTGAACTGGGGCTAGGGTTCCCCACGTCCCTATTCTTCCGGCGCTTCTGCGCCTACTATGGGATCCAGCCATCGGATCTGGGTCCCCACAGCATCGAGCAGCTCGCCATCTTCGTGGCGTTCTGCGAGTGCTATTTGGGCTGCCGGCCCTACTTCCCTCTATGGCAAGATCTGTTCCACGGACGGATCAGCCGCGAGGAAGCGGGCGGCCCAATGCTTGTCGCAGGCGGCCCAATGCTTGCCGCAGGCGGCTTAACCTTCCAACTGAAGTCAAAGGCCTCATTTTTCGATTTGATGCTGCCCGCCAAGGCGGCGAACGACTGGAAAAAGTCATGGTTCTACGTTGCCGAGGAGACCCCGGAGGGCGAGACGGCGATCCCGCGGTACTCCGCCAATCGGTCCGAGCCGCGCCGACTTCAAGTCGGCAAGCTCCCCAACGACCAGCGGATGGTCGTCGACGAGATGCTCCAGACCATCCGCGGTTTGAAGAAGAGGGGCCTCCAAACAATAAACTTGTACAACTGCTGGCTCGGGCGACGGCTCGTCCCGTTGGCCCGGCGCGAGCACTACATGTACCAGTACACCGGCCGGAATGACTCGACAAAGGCCTGCCTCGCCGAGTGGAAGCTGGAAGACTACATCCCAGCACTAAAGAAGATCACCCAGGCGGTGTACCTGGACGCCCAAGCTGGGGTCGCCCCTTACACCGCAAAGCATCCAGCCCCAACGGTAATCGCTTCACTTCGCCGCGATCGCAGTTTTTGCGATCGGTAATTTGATTTTATCTTGTGTTCATTGCAGCTATTCCAAGTGGTGGAAGGATGGCTCGCCGGACGACGAACTCGAGCTCGTCCGTCAGACGGGCGAAGTCGCCTCCGCCAAGGGCGATGCCGGAGTGACGAGGCGGCGGCGATGAGTCGAAGAGGAGGTCGCCCATCGCCCGCAAGACCCGTGGGCAGCGTCAACGTGAGCTTGAGGGAAGCAAAAGCCTCAAGCGCCATGACGACGACGAGCTTCCAGAAACCACCTCGCGCCGCCAGGCTACTCCATCGAAAAAGAAGAAGGAAAAGGAGGCGCAGGCCCCTCTGAGGAAGACGAAGACAAAACCGACGAGGCCGGCCTCGCCACCACATTCGCCGAAAGCGCGCTCGACGCCCATTCCGGCCAAGGCGAGGCGCGCCCGGACGACAGCTGGACACGGCCACCATCGAGGTGCCCCTGGCGTCGATTCCTCCTCCATTCGCTCCAGTCTCTAGGCTGGGGGACGCTCCGGCCGCAGCGGCTTTGCCTCACAGGGAAGCTCCTGTTGAAGATGTTCCAGAGGCTCCGGTTGCGGCCTCGACGACAAAGAAACCGTTCGTGTCTTGGGCACGCGACGTTCTGGAAATGGGGCTCAGCCTCCGTCTGGGCCCCGAACTAGAGAAACCTGTCGGCCTCCGTACGGGGTTGCGCTTCATTCCAGTCGCCAAGTGAGTACACTCTCCTTCCTTTGTCTTCCATACCAGCTCGAACTATCTTGCTTATATGATTGATGTACAGGACCGGAGTGAAGAGGATGGGCCACCCGACCGTGGCTAAGGTGCCACCCGTCGTTAGCGAGGAGGATCCTTCCCGCAAGAGGAAGGCGGATGAAGTCATCGTCCCTGCGAATGGCGGCAAGAAGGCCAAGGGTGACACCGTCGTCACGATTTCTGACGACATGGCGGCCGCATTGGACCGAACGGAGGCGTCCACAAAGGAGGGCG
This sequence comes from Avena longiglumis, assembly GCA_030063025.1. Taxonomy (NCBI): domain Eukaryota; kingdom Viridiplantae; phylum Streptophyta; class Magnoliopsida; order Poales; family Poaceae; genus Avena; species Avena longiglumis. The sequence continues at coordinate 536,924,118 of CP125976.1, forward strand.
CTCCCCTGCCTGGACCGGCGGAGCCGACCTCCTTTGGGGCGGGTGCCTCTATCGCCACCTTCCCGCGCTTCATGACCAAGGCGGCCGCGGCGAGTGGAACTTCGCCCTCGAGCCACGCTCCTGGAATCGCCGATGCTGAAGTCGACCAACATCGTGGGCATACGCCGGCTCTCCTCGCGTCCGTGGACGCGATACAACTCCACGGCATGCTTGGCGCAGCCATCCAGGTATATCCAGTCCCCGAGGATCAGGTCGGTGCTTTGCAGCGGCCTGATTCTTTTAGTGTCGTATATTTATTTTCCGCATCCAGTCCCCGAGTGCTCACTCGCTGAATTTCAGCGGGTGGGCACTTGAGAATTTCTTGATTGCCAGTCCTGAGTGCGCATTCGCTGAATTTCAGCGGGTGGGCACTTGAGAATTTCTTGATTGCCAGTCCCCGAGTGCGCATTCGCTGAATTTCAGCGGGTGGGCGCTTGATAATTTCTTGATTGCCAGTCCCCGAGTGCGCACTCGCTGAATTTCAGCGGGTGGGCACTTAGGAATTTTGCTTTGGTTAACTTTTTTTGGGTGATGTGCAGGGTCTGCAACTTGAATCAGCTGACCGACTGGCAGCGAAGCTCCGCGCGGAGAAGGAACTGGCCATCGTCCAGGAGGCGAACAAAGGGCTTCAGGCGGTTGCCACGAAGGTAGAGGAAGCTCGCCAGGGTCTTGTCCCCGCGGGTGAATTGGCGGCGGCGCAATCGTCTTTGAGTTCAGCTGAACAGCGGATCGCCAACCTCGAGCACGAGCTGCGGGAGGCGAAGGAAGAGGCGAGCTCGGCTGATGGGCGAGCCAAGGCCTCCATTGTAGCCACCGAAGAGGATCGCAAAGTGTCAGACGCCCTTGTTGCAGGGCTTCAGGACGACCATACTTCGCTTCAATGCTTCATCACGGATCTCGCCCGCCCGTTGATTGGTAAGTGTATATGCCTCTGCTAGTAGGTGTGCCTTTTGTGGTGTCCGTCGTATTCATTATTGTCTTATACTCGCAGGTCACATCATCGACAGCGCGGAAGAGGCAAGCTCGTTCGACGCGCGGTACTGTGTAGCCACGCTTGTCGACTCGGCGACGTTGTCGGCAACGTGCATCCGAGCCTATCTCCAAGAGATATCTCCCACGGAAGTGATTCCCAGCGACCTCGTTGAGGTGTGGAAGTATTTGGAGAAGGCGCCCGCGGTCGTTGAGTTTATGACGCGGTCGGCATTTCGGCGCGGGGCGGCGATGGCACTTAGTCTTGGACTTGCCCACTTCCCCGAGGATTTCGACCTCGACGATGTGACGAGTGGCTACCCGTCGTCATATGGCGCGGTGGAGCTTTCCGAGGTCCTCAAGTTGCAGGATCGCGTGCAACGCATTCGGAGCGCAATGGGCGACCTCCTTCCGTACCAGGAGACGGTCGTCGTGCCGAATGACCCCGAGTCGCCGCACCGTGACTTCAAGGTCGAGCAGCCTTTTCGCGCGGCGATGGCGGGTGAGCTGACGACGTACCCGTTGAATCCATACAAGCCATTAATCCGCAATCGCCGGAGTGTTGGCGAGTCGTCGTCGAAGCCTGCGGAATAGGATAGTTTGCCCTGGGGCGTTAGGTAGCAGGTCTGCCATATGGGCATATTTTGTAATATGAAACAATGAGACATCGTGTCTGTGTTTGGAATTTGTCATATGTTTTGTAATTGTGGTTTGAACGAGTCCCCGAGCGCGTCCGCCCTTTTGTGGGGTTTACCTTGTGTATGATATGTTTGTTGTTTTTGAATGTTTTGTTATTGTTGTCTACTTTGGGACTCGAAGAGCCGCAAGGCGACTCCTTGAACGCCTATACTTCACTGCTTTTCCTTGCGAACGGGTCGGGTGGCCGAGTCCCCAGCGTGGTACTTGGTTGTTCTAGGTGCGACTCGAGGGTGGTTGATGACTTGCCTGGTTTGGGCGTCACTTCCCTGGCCCGTTGGGTCAGTCGCGTGGCGAGTCCTGGGCATGCTCTCTTACTTGGCGTTTTCCCGGGCCACTCGCGATGAACTGGTCGTCAGTCCCCGAGCGTGGTACTTAGCCGTTCGAGTCGCTATGCCGAGGATGCGGAGGACCGTGGTCGCTGTAAGAAGCGAAGGCAGGTGTCTTGGCTCGTAAAGCCAGTCGGGCTAGGCGACTCCAATGGGGCTCCGGGTAGGCGTTTTTCATGGACGATGCAAGACCTGAGGTTTACTCAGTGCTCTTGCATCGCATTACTTAGCCGTGCCGATCGCTGTACCAAAGGTTGACTTCTGCGGTTAGCTGGACGCTGTTATTACGAGTGCGAGTGGCACAAGACACGGAGAGTAGGCGCAATTTGCGATAACCGATTATTTTATTTCACAGCGACTGGAGAGTACATATGTGGGGTTCTAGGGGTAGAACTTCCGTAGGAGGTTTACATTCCATGGTCGCTTGACGTCGAGTTCGTCGTCCCCGCGGACGTCGATGAGGTAGTAGGCGTCGTTGCCAAGCACTCGCCCGATGGCGAATGGTCCCTCCCATGGAGGGGAGAGCTTGTGCATGCCCTTCTTGTCCTGGATGAGGCGCAACACCAGGTCGCCTTCCTGGAAGGTGCGAGTCATCACCCGCCGGCTGTGGTAGCGGCGGAGTCCCAGCTGGTATATGGCGGTGCGAGACCGAGCGAGGTCGCATGCCTCGTCGAGCTGGTCGACTCCGTCTTGGCGCGCGAGTTCGTTTGCAGCCTCCGTGTAGTGGACGACCCGTGGCGAGTCGTGCTCGAGATCGGTGGGCATGACTGCTTCGGCGCCGTACACCATGAAGAAGGGGTGAATCTCACGACTGTTGACCGAGGTGCGGATGCCCCAAATGACGGAGGGTAGCTCCTCGACCCAGCACCCGGCGGTGCACTCGAGGGGTACTTGGAGTCGCGGCTTCAGGCCGTGGAGGATGCTTTGGTTGGATCGTTCTGCTTGGCCGTTGGACTCCGGGTGGGCGACCGACGCGAGGTCGAGCCGGATGAGGTGCTCTTCGCAGAATTCGGCCATGGCTCCTTTGGCGAAGTTGGTGCCGTTGTCCGTGATGATGCTGTTTGGAAACCCGTAGCGATATATGAGCTCGCGTAGGAATTTAGTGGCGGTCTTCCCGTCGCATTTTCGGACTGGCTTGGCCTCCACCCACTTTGTAAATTTGTCGACCGCGACTAGCGGGTGGGTGTAGCCGGAGGGGGCCTACCATATCCATGTCCCACACAGCGAATGGCCAGGTGATGGGGATTTTTCTGAGCGCTGAGCTCGGTACGTGCGTCTGGTTGGCGTACTTCTGGCACCCGGCGCACCGCTGGACAATGTCGACAGCGTCGGCGTGTGCGGTGGGCCAGTAGAAGCCATGTCGCATAGCCTTGGGGACCAGAGAGCGGGCGCTGACGTGGTGGCCGCAGTCACCGGAGTGGATGTCGTGGAGGATCTTGCGTCCTTCGGCGGGTTGGACGCGACATTGGAACATGCCGGTGACACTGCGCTTGTGGAGCTCGCCGTCGATGATGGTGTAGGACTTGCATCGACGAGCGATCATTCGAGCGTCCGTCTCGTCTGCTGGCAAGGTGCCGGCTTCCAGGTAGGCGATGTAGGGCTTGGTCCAGTCGTCTGGCTCGTTGACGAGTGCGACCAGGGCTGCCTCTGGTTGGAGCGGGACTCCGATGTCGATCTCCCTCGGGGGAGAGACTGATGGCTTGGTGATCGTGTCGAGGAAGACGCCGGCGGGTGGTGTGAGTCGAGCCGACCCGATGCGAGAGAGTGCGTCGGCCTCCTCGTTCTTCCGCCTGTCGATCCACTCGACGGAGTAGCCGGTGAAGTGTCCGCCCAACTTGTCCACTGCTTGGCGGTATGCCGCCATGGGGAGACGGCGTCGCAGTGCCGACTTGCCCCACGACGAGGTCGGAATCTCCATAGCAGCGTAGGCGGTTGACATTCATCTCCTTGGCAGCTCGCATGCCGTGGAGTAGGGCCTCGTATTCGGCCATGTTGTTGGTGCAGGGTGTGAAGTCGAGGCAGAGGATGTAGCGGAGCTTGTCGCCCTTTGGTGAAGTTAGCACGATCCCTGCGCCTGCGCCGTCCACGTTCTTGGAGCCGTCGAAGTGCAGGCTCCAGTAATGGAGGTATGGCAGCTTCTCTGGCTGCTGGGCCTCTTCCCAGTCGGCGATGAAATCCGCTAGGGCCTGCGACTTGATCGCTTTTCGTGGCTCATATTTGATGTTGTGGATGCCGATCTCGATGGCCCACTTGGTGACCCGCCCGGTCGCCTCGCGGTTGCGGATGATGTCTTGAAGTGGTGCTGAGGATACGACCATGATCGGGTGTTCCTGGAAGTAGTGCGGCAGACGCCGCTGAGCTCTGAACACCGCGTATACCAGCTTTTGGTACTAGGGGTACCGTTGGCGTGACTCGGTGAGGACCTCGCTGATGTAGTACACCGGTCGCTGTAATGGGCGCTCCTTTCCTTCCTCTGGTCGCTCGACGACCATCACGGCGCTGACGACACGCTCGGAAGCCGCGATGTAAACCAGCATGGGTTCTTTGTCGGCGGGGGCGGCGAGTAGAACCTTTTTGAGATCGCGGAGCGCGTCGTCTGCCTCCTTGTCCCACTGGAAGGTGGGGTTCTTGCGCATCAGGCGGTATAGGGGCATCGCCTTCTCGCCCAGGCGGGGAATGAAGCGACTGAGAGCCGCTACTCGCCCGGCCAGTTTCTGGACGTCGCGCAGGCACTCGGGTTTGCCGAGCCGAGCGATCGTGTCGATCTTCATGGGGTTTGCCTCGATCCCTCGTTTGGAGACGACGTACCCGAGTAGTTGTCCTGCTGGTACACCGAAGGTGCATTTGCCTGGGTTGAGATTTATCTTGTATTTTCGTAAGTTGGCGAATGTTTCCGATAGGTCGGCGAGTAGGTCGCCCTGGCGAGCGGACTTTACGACCACGTCGTCGATGTAGACGTGGATGTTGCAGCCAATTTGGCTCGCGAGGCATTCTTGCATGCACCGCTGGTAGGTCGCCCCGGCATTCTTGAGGCCGAAGGTCATGGCGATGTAGCAGAAGGCTCCGAATGGCGTGATGAACACCGTCTTCTCCTCGTCCTCGACGGCCATTTTGATCTGGTTGTACCCGGAGTAGGCGTCGAGGAAACAGAGCGACTCCGAGCCCGCAGTTGAATGGATTATCTGGTCGATCCGCGGGAGGACGAACTGCTCCTTTGGGCAGGCGCTGTTCAAGTTCGTGTAGTCGATACACATCCTCCAGGTCCCGTTCTTTTTCTCGACCAGGACTGGTTTGCCAGCCACTTGGAGTATTTGATTGGCCGTATGAAGCCTGCAGCGAGTAAACGCTGCACCTCCTCGGCGATTGCTCGGCGGCGCTCTTCATTGAAAGGCCGCAGCGACTGTTTTACGGGTCGCACTTTGGGGTCGGCGTTTAGCTTGTGCTCAGCGAGCTCCCTAGGGACATCGGGCATGTCAGAGGGCTTCCATGTGAAGATGTCCCTGTTCTCACGGAGGAACTCGATGGGCGCGCCTTCCTATGCTGGGCTCATGCCCGTCCCGATCATCACCGTCTGGCTGGAGTCGCCTGGGACCAGCTCGACGGTGCGGGTGTGCGTCGTGGTCTCGAAGGTTGAGGTGTTTGCGCCCTCCGAGTTGGGATTCTTGAGTATGGTGGGGTCGTCGTTGTTGACCCCGCTCGCGTACTTGGCGAGCTCATCAGCGTGGTTGGTCTCCGCCGCGATGACGGCGTCAGCGAGCTCGGCACCTTTGGCCTCGCACTTGGCGGCCATGTCGGGGTCGCCGTTGATGGTGATGGAGCCGCACGGCCCGGGGAGCTTCATCGCGTTGTACGCGTAGTGGGGCACTGCCATGAACTTGGCGAACGCCTGGCGCCCCAGGGCGCAATGGTAGGGGCTGTCAAAGGGCACGAGCTCGAAGACGATCCGCTCGGTGCGGAAGTTTGCTGGTGTGCCGAAGGTGACTGGCAGCGTGACCTTACCGATCGGGTACGCCTTCCGACCGGGGACGATGCCGTGGAACGTGGTGTGGGTCGTCTCGATCATCGACTGCGGGAGCCGCAGCCGCCTGAAGGTGTCCAGGTACAGGATGTTGATGGAGCTGCCGCCGTCCATCAATGTCTTGGGGAGCCAGTAGTCGCCGACCTTAGGCTTGACCACCAGGGCGACTCGACCTGGGTACTCGATGCGTGGCGAGTGGTCTTGTCGACTCCAGGTGATGGGCTGCTCCGACCAGTTGAGGAACTGGGGAACGTCCACCTGGGCCACCGCGTTGACGGCGACGGCGCGGGCGATGACCTTCTTCTCGCGCTTCGTGTTGAAGCCCGTGAAGGTATGGAGCGAGCCGGTCACTTGTAGGGTTTCGTAGCATGGAAAACAAAAAATTTCTATCGCATACAAACAAACAAGCCAAGATCTATCTACTAGATTGTAGCAACGAGTCGATGGAATAACTTACCCTCTAAGATTCCAAAGTGTTTAACGAGAGCGGATTCTCGTGGGTGATGTAGTCGTACTCTTCCCGATCTCAAGATCGTGTAGACGATCCTTCCGCGCTGCCCGCAAGGCTCAGCCGGTCACACGCTCGGTTTTCGACGAAGACCTTCCTCTCCCTTGTTCCAAAGAAAATGGAGGTTGTAGCACTCTCGCGATTCCTAAAGACAACGGCGTGGTACCGAAGTAGAGGGAGATCCCAGGCTTCGCCTTAAGCGGAGCGAGTATGGTGGAGTATGAGAGGGCTATTAGTGGTCTAGGATTAGACACACCAATTAGAAGGCTCTAAACCGAAGGCTAGGGCAATTAGAAGCTCTAAACCAAACGGCTCTAAACCGGAGATTAGAGGATAGGAACTTGTGTGTCTAGAGGAGGAGGCCCCGCCTCCTTTTATAGGTGGGAGGCGGCCAAGGGAGGGATTCCTCCCAAGTCGGCCTTGGTGGCGCGCCGCTTGGAGAGAGACTCTCCCCAAGTCGGTTTCAACCACCTCTTGCTTGTTTCCCACAGTTTCTGTTTTAGCCGTTTGACTTTCAAACGCCATTTGACTTTTCTGTTTTAGGATTCAATTTAATCCTTTATTTGGAACAGCAGAACACTTAGTACATGATGCAATCATTCCAATATGTAATGACACATTCATGTACCCTTCCCCGGAGTGCCGGACATTCCGAACCTTCTAGAACATTCCCGATGAAAACACCTAATCATTCCCCAACTCAAACGGACTTTCCTTATATGAATCTTATTCTCCGGACCATTCCGGATCACCTCGTGATATCCCGGATCCCATCCGAGACTCAACAACATTCGGTCTCTTTCATAATACCATAACTACTCAAAACAACGTCAATCCTTAAGTGTGTCTCCCTACGGTTCGTGAATTATGCGGACATGATCGAGACACTTCTCCGAACAATAACCAATAGAGGAATCTGGAAATTCATATGGCTCCCACATATTTATACGATTACTTTACGATCGAATGAACCACTTACATACGATACCAATTTCCCTTTGTCTCACGATAGTTTACTTATCCGAGGTTATGATCGCTTGATCTCTGCATACCTAGTTCAACCTCGCATCGATAAGTACTCTTTTCTCGTGATATGTGATCCCTTGTGAACCAGTCACATGCTTGCAAGCTAATTGGATGACATTCCACCGAGAGGGCCCAGTATATCTATCCGTCATATGGATGGACAAATCCCACTCTTGATCCATGTGTTTCAACCAATACTTTCGAACACTCAATGCCACCTTTATAGCCACCCACGGTGTGGTGTTTGATGTCATCAAAGCATCCATCCGGTAAAGGTGATATGCATGATCTCATGGTCGAAGGAATTAGGTTACTATGTATCAGAAAGCATATAGCAATTGAACTATTGAAATGACTTGATCTTTATGCTACGCTTATCTATAGGAGTATGTCCACCATATCATTCTCCTAACGATATGATCTTTTTGTTGATAACATCTCAATGTTCATGATAGGGAAACCACAATCATTAATCAACCAACAAGCTAGTGAAGTATAGAGGCTATACTAGGGACTTCAAATTAAGTTTACAAATCACACAAGTATCAATGTTTCCTTGTTAATACTATTATAGCATGAATGTAAACATTTAGCATAAACACAAAGATATAATAATAACTACATTTATTATTGCCTCTAGGGCATATCTCCAACAGTCTCCCACTTCCACTAGAGTCATCTAATCTAGATTACATGGTAATATACCGAACACCCATGGCAGTTTGGTGTTGGTCATGTTTTGCCCTCGGGAGAGGTTTAGTCAACGGATCCGCCACATTCAGATCTGTGTGTACTTTGCAAATCTTTATATCCCCATCCTGGATATGTTCTCGAATAGCGTGAAAACGCAGCTTGATGTGCTTCAGCTTCTTGTGTGACCTTGGTTCTTGCGCATTGGCTATGGCGCCCATGTTATCACAATAGATAGACATTGGGTCCAGCGCACTAGGAACCACACCCAGCTCTGTAATGAAATATTTCATCCATATCGCTTCTTGTGAAGCCTCCGAAGCAACCATGTATTCCGATTCAGTTGAAGATCTCGCCACAACGCTTTGCTTTGCACTCCTCCATTAATCGCTGCACCATTCAAAATAAATACGTATCCGGATTGTGATTTAGAATCATCTGGATCGGTGTTCCAACTAGCATCGGTGTAACCATTAACAACGAGCTGTTCATCACCTCCATAAGAAAGAACCATATCCTTAGTTCTTCTCAAGTACTTAAGGATGTTTTTGACCGCTGTCCAATGATCTACTCCTGGATCACTTTGATATCTGCTAGTTAAACTAACAAAGATATGCAATGTCGGGTCTAGTACATAGCATGGCATACATTAGAGATCCTATGGCTGAGGCATAGGGAGTCTTACTCATCCTTTCTCTATCTTCTGCCGATGTCGGACTTTGAGTTTTACTCAAGGTCGTATTGGGCAACATGGGCAAGAACCCTTTCTTGCTTTCTTCCATTCCAAATCTCTTTAGAACTTTGTCCAAATATGTACTCTGAGACAATGATATTTGGCGTTTCGATCTATCTCTATAAATCTTTATGCCTAATATATAAGCTGCTTCGCCAAGATCCTTCATTGAAAAACTATTATTCAAATATTCCTTGACACTATTAAGAAGGTCTACATCATTCCCAATCAACAATATGTCATCCACATATAGTATTAAGAATGCTACAGAGCTCCCACTCACTTTCTTGTAAATACAAGCTTCTCCATAAGTTTGTATAAAACCAAAACTTTTGATCACCTTATCAAAACGTTGATTCCAACTTCGGGATGTTTGCTTCAATCCATAGATGGACCGTTGAAGTTTGCATACCTTGTTAGCATCTTTAGGATCGACAAAACCTTTGGGTTGCATCATATACAACTCTTCATCAATATCTCCATTGAGGAATGCTGTTTTGACATCCATCTGCCATATCTCATAATCATAATATGCAGCGATTGCTAACATAATCCTCATAGACTTTAGCTTCGCCATCGGTGAGAAAGTCTCATCGTAGTCAACTCCTTGAATTTGTCGAAACCCTTTTATGCGACAAGTCGATCTTTATAGACAAGAACATTACCATCAAGATCTGCTTTCTTCTTGAAAATCCATTTGTTCTCGACAGCCTTTCGGCCATCCGGTAAGTCCACCAAAGTCCATACTTGGTTTTCGTACATGGATCCAATCTCGGATTTCATGGCTTCTTGCCATTTATTGGAATCTGGGCTCATCATCTCTTCCTCATATGTCTCGGGGTCATCGGTGTTGTCCACCAACATGACACTCATAACGGGATCATACCAATCTGGAGTGGTAGAGTTCTCGTTGACCTCCGAGGCTCTGTAGCAACTTCAACCGAAGTTTCATGATCATCATCATTAGCTTCTTCTCTAATTGGTGCAGGCACCACAGGAACTTCTTCCGGTGCTGCGCTACTCGCAATTTCGAGAGAAGGTTCGACAACCTCATCGAGATCTACTTTCCTTCCAGTCACTTCTTTCGAGAGAAATTCCTTCTCTAGAAAGGATCCATTCTTGGCAACGAAGATTTTGCCTTCGGATCTATGATAGAAGGTATACCCAATAGTTTCCTTCGGTTATCCTATGAAGACGCATCTTTCCGCTTTGGGTTCAAGCTTGTCCGGCTGTAACTTCTTTACATAGGCTTCGCATCCCCAAACTTTAAGGAACGACAATTTAGCTTTCTTCCCAAACCATAATTCATACGGTGTCGTTTCAACGGATTTAGACGGTGCCCTATTTAAAGTGAATGCGGCTGTTTCTAATGCATAACCCCAAAATGATAGCGGTAAATCTGTAAGTGACATCATAGAACGAACCATATCTAAAAGAGTTCGACACGACGTTCGGACACACCATTACTGTGGTGTTCCCGGCGTGTCAATCGTGAAAGTATTCTGCATTTCTTCAAATGCTCGCCAAACTCGTAACTTAGATATTCACCTCCACGATCAGAACGTAGAAATTTAATCTTCTTGTTACGTTGATTCTCTACCTCACTCTGAAACTCCTTAAACTTCTCGAAAGTTTCGGACTTATGTTTCATGAAATAGATATACCCATATCTACTCAAGTCACCCGTGAAGGTAAGAACATAACGATAACCACCGCGCGATGCTACACTCATTGGACCACACACATCGGTATGTATGATTTCCAATAAGTCCGTAGCTCGCTCCATCATACCAGAAAATGGAGTCTTAGTCATTTTTCCCATCAGACATGCTTCGCATCTTTCAAGTGATTCAAAATCAAGTGATTCAAGAAGTCCATCAGAATGGAGTTTCTTCATACGCTTCACTCCAATGTGACCAAGACGACAGTGCCACATATAGGTCGAATTATCGCTTGATTTCAAACGTTTAGCCTCAATGTTGTTGATATGTGTATTTCCACTATAGATATTCAATAAGAATAGACCATCTATCAAAGGTGCATGTGCATAAAACATATTACTCATATAAATCGAACAACCATTATTCTCTGACTTAAACAAGTAACCGTCTCTCAATAAACAAGATCCCGATATAATGTTCATGCTCAACACAGGCACTAAATAACAATTATTTAAGTATAAAACTAATCCTGATGGTAGATGAAGGGGTAGCGTGCCGACCGCGATCACATCAACCTTTGATCCGTTTCCCACGCGCATCGTCACCTCGTTCTTCGCTAGCTTCCGTTTATTCTGCAAAGACCTGCTTCGAGTTACAAATATGAGCAACCAACCAAGATCAAATACCCGAGCACTACTACGAGTACTAGTGAGATACACATCAATAACATGTATATCGATATACCTTTCTTCTTGATGTTGCCGTTCTTCGATCCGCCAAGTACTTTGGGCAATTCCGCTTCCTGACCTTCTCCCTTGCGGTAAAGCACTCAAGATCGCTTGGTTCCAGCGTTGGTCTTTCACGGCGTGGTAACTTTCTTACCACCCTTCTTGAAGTGTCCCTTTTGCTTAGACTTGCCTTTCTTGAATTTGGTGGTCTTATTGACCAACAACACTTGGTGCTCTTTCTTGATCTCCACTTCAGCAGATTTCAACATGGCAAAGAGTTCTGGCAACGTCTTGTTCATGTTCTGCATGTTGTAGTTCATCACAAAGTTCTTGTAACTTGGTGGTAGTGATTGGAGGACACGGTAAATCCCCAAAGCATTAGGAATCACTATACCCAAGCTTTGAAGTTTGTTTATGCCTGCACATCTTAAGCACATGCTCACTGACGGAGCTGCCTTCTTCCATCTTGCAGTTAAAGAACTTTTCAGAAGCCTCATAGCTTTCAATTGCCGCATGAGTCTCAAAAATCAATTTGAGATCCTCGACAATATCATATGGGTCTGACTCTTCAAACCTTTTCTGAAGCTCCGATTCCAAACCATACAAGATAGCACACTAAACTATGGAGTACTGATTCTTCCGAGCGAGGTAAACATTCTTTACTTCATCGGAGCATCACCGCAGTGGGTCACCCAATGTGCATCCAGCACATAGGTCAAATTACCAGCTGTGAGGACAATCCTCAAATTGCGGAACCAATCCGCGAAGTTGCTTCCATTGTTTTTCAACTTTTCTTTCTCTAGGAACGCATTAAAATTAATGGTAGGGCTGCCATTGATCTACAACATATTTGCAATAGTTTAGACTAAGTTTATGACAAATTGAGTTCAAATTAATTAATGAAATTAAACTAGGTGAACTCCCACTCAAAACAACATCCCTCACATTGTTTTAGTGATCACACGAACCAAATCCACTACATCAACACCGATCATCACGAGAGTTGATACAGTTTCAATGGCGAACAATCGTCATGTTCATCATATCTACTATATGATTCATGCTTTACCTTTCGGTGATCCGTGTTCCGAGACCATGTCTGTACATGCTAGGCTCGTCAAGATCAAACCTTAGTTTCCGCATGAGCAAATCTGGCTTGCTCACGTTGTATACACTTGCGGGATCTAACACACCGATCATCACGTGGTGCTTCAAACAACAAGCTTTAGCAACGGTGCTAACTAAGGGTGAACACATTATTACTTGAAATTCATGTGCATGAGGATCATCTTATAATGCTACCGTTGTCTACTAAGCAATACAAGATGCATAAAGGATTAACATCACATGCAATTCAATAATATGTGATATGATATGGCTTTCTTCTTTGTGCTTCCGATCTCCATCTTCAAGCACGAACATGATCTCCATCATCACCGCATTGCATCAAGGTCAATGACGCTTCTCCATGGTTGTCGCCCACCGCTTCAACTATTACAACTACTTTGAATAGACACGCGAGTCTTAACATAAATTAAAGACAACCATATGGCTCCAGCCGGTTGCCAACTTACAATAAGGATCATTGCATACATCAAATATAATCACAATCATGGCCATATCACATCATCAGACACCCCGCAAAACAAAGTTAGACGCCTCTACTTTCTTTGCATATTTTACGTGGTTTGGGGCTTTCAATAAGTGTCGTTCTAACTTACGAACAAGAACCACAACATTGATACTAGCATTGTTGATCACCCATTGTAAATTGGATCTTAACTATGCTAGGAGAAACAGGCACCCGCAAAGCCACTTATGCAATACAAGTTGCATGTCAATTGTGGAGCAAGTCTCATGAACGATGTCATGTAAGGTTAGCCCGGGCCGCTTCATCCCAACATACCATAAGATGCAAAGTACACAAGAAGCAATCGACAATAAAAGCATCAACGCCCACAATGACCATTGTGTTCTACTCGTGCAACAGATCTACATATAGACACGGCTTTGATACCACTGTAGGGTTTCGTAGCATGGAAAACAAAAAATTTCTATCGCATACAAACAAACAAGCCAAGATCTATCTACTAGATTGTAGCAACGAGTCGATGGAATAACTTACCCTCGAAGATTCCAAAGTGTTTAACGAGAGCGGATTCTCGTGGGTGATGTAGTCGTACTCTTCCCGATCTCAAGATCGTGTAGACGATCCTTCCGGCCATGCTCCTGTAGCTTCCGCAGTCGGTCACACGTTCGGTACTCGACGAAGACCTTCCTCTCCCTTGTTCCAGCAGGCAGCGGAGGTTGTAGCACTCTCCTCGCGATTCCGGCAGCACAACGGCGTGGTACCGGAAGTAGAGGGGAGATCCCGTAGGGCTTCGCCTTAAGCCGGAGCGAGTATGGTGGAGTATGAGAGAGGGATGTTAGTGGTCTAGGGATTAGACACACCAATTAGAAGGCTCTAAACCGAAGGCTAGGGCAATTAGAAGCTCTAAACCAAAACGTCTCTAAACCGGAGATTAGAGGATAGGAACTTGTGTGTCTAGAGGAGGAGGCCCTGCCCCTCCTTTTATAGGTGGGAGGGGCGGCCAAGGGGAGGGAGTACCTCCCCAAGTCGTCCTTGGGTGGCATGCCGGCTTGGAGAGGAGACTCCTCCCCCAAGTCGGTTTCAACCACCTCTTGCTTGTTTCCCACAGTTTCCTGTTTTAGCCGTTTGACTTTCAAACTGGCCATTTGACTTTTCTGTTTTAGGATTCAATTTAATCCTTTATTTGGAACAGAAAGAACACTTAGTACATGATGCAATCATTCCAATATGTAATGACACATTCATGTACCCCTTCCCCCCCCGGAGTGTCGGACATTCCGGAACCTTCTAGAACATTCCCGATGAAAACACCGGAATCATTCCCCAACTCCGAAACGGGACTTTCCTTATATGAATCTTATTCTCTGGACCATTCCGGATCACCTCGTGATATCCCGGATCCCATCCGAGACACCGAACAACATTCGGTCTCTTTCTCATAATACCATAACTACTCAAAACAACGTTGAATCCTTAAGTGTGTCTCCCTACGGTTCGTGAATTATGCGGACATTATCGAGACACTTCTCCGAACAATAACCAATAGAGGAATCTGGAAATTCATATGGCTCCCACATATTTCTACGATTACTTTACGATCGAATGAACCACTTACATACGATACCAATTTCCCTTTGTCTCACGATAGTTTACTTATCCGAGGTTATGATCGTCGGTATCTCTGCATACCTAGTTCAACCTCGTTACCGATAAGTACTCTTTTCTCGTTCCCGTGATATGTGATCCCTTGTGAGCCAGTCACATGCTTGCAAGCTAATTGGATGACATTCCACCGAGAGGGCCCATAGTATATCTATCCGTCATATGGATGGACAAATCCCACTCTTGATCCATGTGTTTCAACCAATACTTTCCGAACACTCAATGCCACCTTTATAGCCACCCAGTTACGATGTGGTGTTTGATGTCATCAAAGCATCCATCCGTAAAGGTGATATGCATGATCTCATGGTCGAAGGAATTAGGTTACTATGTATCAGAAAGCATATAGCAATTGAACTATTGAAATGACTTGATCTTTATGCTACGCTTATCTATAGGAGTATGTCCACCATATCATTCTCCTAACGATATGATCTTGTTGTTGATAACATCTCAATGTTCATGATAGGGAAACCACAATCATTAATCAACCAACAAGCTAGTGAAGTATAGAGGCTATACTAGGGACTTCAAATTAAGTTTACAAATCACACAAGTATCAATGTTTCCTTGTTAATACTATTATAGCATGAATGTAAACATTTATCATAAACACAAAGATATAATAATAACTACATTTATTATTGCCTCTAGGGCATATCTCCAACATCACTTTGCCGAATTTTCCGCCGTTTGGCGGGTCATTGTCGGGGTCCTCCCGTGCTCGCTGTGCCTTCTCGATCTCCCTGAGGGTGTGGCAGTCGGCGGTGGTGTGCGTTGAGGGCTTCCCTTCCCTGCTATGAAATGCACATGGTTGGTTAAGGAGAGCCGCGGGGTCGAACCTTGGCTTGGCCTTGTAGTTGCTGCCGTCGTGGCGTTGTCCTCCGTCACGGTGGAAGCTTTTGGGCTCGCGTTGCGCGTGCTCGGAGTTAGCGACGAAGTCGACTCGCCCGTCACTGCGGCGCTTGCCGGTGAGGCGAGTGTTGCTGTAGCGTAGGTCGGACCGTCGTCATTGTCGCTGCTTCGTCGCGGCGTTGACCTCTGACTCGTTGTCGGTTCTGGTTTGGATCTTCCTCCGCGTCTGCTTTGGCGATCTCGAGGAGGTCGGGATGTTGTCGAGTGTGCGAGAGTGTCGCTGAGCTTGGCGACCAGGGCTCGTGGCGACGAGGTCTTGAAGCAATTGATCGCTGTCCGGTGGATGCCGACCGTTGTACCGTAGTTCTTGCCACCGTTGGACCCGATTGCGGTCGACTCGCGGTCCCTGGACGATCGCCCGTGTCCTCGATGGTGGTGCACGGTGTAGGAGCACTCAAGTGCCCGGCAAGCGTCGCGCATATCCTCCTGTGAGTCGACATCATCACGAGGGAGGGTGTTGATCCACTGCCTTCACGTCCCCTCCATCATCAGGGGGAGGTAACGGGCGGCTAGCAGGTCGGTGTGGCCCGCGATCCCCATTGCCATGAGGTATGTGTCGAGCCAGACGGCGGGGTCGTATGAGGGGTCATACTTTTCTATCTCCTTCGGCACCTTGAAGTTTGGCGGGTACTTCTCGCCTCGGATCATTGGTCCGAAGCACTTGGGGCCGAGTCGACTTAGCGACCCCATGGGCTCGCCATCGCGGCGATTGGTTAGGGTGTGTCGCAGGTCGTCGGGCTGGCATGCGCGCCAGCTTTGATTATTTATGATGTGGGTGCGGGCGTCGATTGGTTGCCCGTTGGCGGCGACGAAGTTGGTCGCTGGCCTAGGGTCGTTGGTGGAGATTGCTGCGTTCGCGGGTCGGTGTTGGAGCTGCAGTGGCTCCGGTGGCGGGCAGTTGAGGGTGTTTGCCGCCGCTGGGCGGCCGCTTGAGGCCGCTCTGCTTCCCGACGAACGCGAGTATACTCGACCCTACGAGTCGGCGCCTGCGTTTTGCTGCTCGACGGCCTTTGCGAGCAGGGCCCTGACGTACTGGATCTATAGGGCGCCTTCGCCCGTAGCCGTGATGTTGTCAGCTGCTGCTCAGCCCGCCACGAGGTTGTCATCGGGGTGGAGAACAGTGGGAGGCCGTTTGCGTCTCTCTCCCGTGAGGAGACTACTATCCGCGGCTGGTCACTGGGAGGTGTGCGGTTGGGTGGAGGTGGGGAGCCCATCGCCGTTGATCCTGGAGGTGGTCGGGCGCTTCCTCCTGGTGGCGCGTTCTCGCAGATCGCGCGCTCGGCCACGCGGGCCGGGTTGTTTTCGTCGTCGAAGTTCAGGGCGCGCTCCTGGACGGTGGGGTTCAGGCGCGACCTGATCCGCTGTTGGTGGTAGCGCGATAGTTCCTGCGCCGTCACCTGCTCGAGGCGAAATTTTTCGCGCTCTGCTTGTTCCTTGCGCACCGCCTCCGCCAGTTTCAGGCGGAGTTCCTCGACCTCCGTCGCCGTGGCGTTAGGAGGGATTGGGGTGGAGAATGGATCCTCTGGTGGATCGGTGCCGGTCGCCATGTAGGTCGCGACGTGGCGACCGGTTCTGTCGCGGAGGTCGGCGGAGTTCTCTGACCCGGAGTCGAACTCGAAGATCCCGAGGATGGAGGGGTCCTCGAATTCTCCCACGTTGGAGACCTGGGTGATGGAGCCCGCGGGTGAAGCCGCGGTGATGGACCCGGCGAGTGACGCCGGGGTCGCCGAGTCAGCGTCGTCGTTGAGGGCCGCGTCTTCTGCGGCCGAAGTTCGCCGCCGCTGTGGGCCGAATTGTACTCGGAGGCGAGGCGATGGATCATGCGGATCTGGCTCTCGGAGAGCCGATCGCGTGGCGGCGACTCGCGGATGCGAGCCAAATCCTCCGAGACGATGACGTCGGTGAGGCCGACGAAGAGGCTGATCGTGCCGACCGGCAGGATCACGCTGTGTGTGATGGGTCGCGCCGCCGGGACGTAGATGCTTGGCAAGATTTGGAGCATCTTGCCGATCGCTATCATGCGGCCGGTGGCGACCGTCTCGTTGATGGGCAGATTGGATCTCTCCGCGGAACACCGGCCAGACCGGCCAGGCCCCACGGTGGGCGCCACTGTCGTGGGAATGGTCACGGCAGATGCTGCAATCGGCAGCGAGTAGTAGAACAAGGGGCAAGGGCGGCCAGCCATCTGCGGTGCGAGATGAGGGCAAAGACACAGGGTTTTACCCAGGTTCGCCACCCCGGAGGGTAAAGACCTACTCCTGCTAGATTGTATTATGAAGGTGGTACAATGGGCGAGCTCGGCGGCTAGGCGGCGAGTCGCTTGGGTGTATGATGGAACGTATCTCTAGACGCCCCGCAGGGAGGTTTATATAGGCTCACCTCCCCTAGGGTTTACATATCTCAACCAATTCAGTTAAAGCTTCGGTACCCGTTTAACCTAATCCGACTGGGCCTATCTACTCTCCTGGGCCTTCAGCTTCCAGTCGCTTGGTTCCTCGCTGGGCTTCAATCCAGTTGCCGTCTTGCAGGCCCACTCGCCAGTTCTTGGGCCAGTCGGAAACGTCCTGCTGGGTATACCCCGGTAGGCACATCCCCATCATACCCGACGGGGCACCCCAAACCATTTTTCCCTGAAAATTGGGAGTATCTTATAGGGTACATACAGTTAGAAGCCCCATTTACCAGACCGTAACTCAAAAAAATACAGTATATGCTTGAACCACGAGATAAATACCCACCTCCCGGGAATGGCCATGCACCATGGTGTAGCATGCGCGAACATTGCCTCGGGCCCATGGGCGCACCCTAATCTTACACCTCCTTCGGGAAAACGCCGGTTTTTCGGGTTCAGAAAATGGGAAGTCGAGATTTCTCCAAATCACCACAAAATCTCTAGTTGGAGAAGTCGCTTCCGATGCCGAGAGGGAGCTAGGTGCCGGGTTTGGGCTCAATCCATGGAATGGTTCCATGTTCTGGGTAGCAAGGGGTGAATCTAGGGTTGGAAGCCATGTTAACTCACACTCGATAGACATCCTGGTGTTGCCTTGGGTGCCAAAGGACCTGGTATGACTTTCCTATGATTTTATGAGGGCAGTGGGTCACATGCAAGGGCTCCAGGAGCTGTTTTCACATTTTTTATTTTTTTGATTTTGTTTGGTGCTGCCCAAAAAAAGGCGAAACCCGCTGGTGGCCGCGGAACCCGTCGGCGGCCGCGGAACCCGTCGGCGGCCGCGGCAACGCGACGGTCGGTGAAATCTTGGACCCAGGCATGCATCTAGCCTAGGTACCCCATGGGGCACCCCAAACCATTTTTCCCTGAAAATTGAGAGTGTCTTATAGGGTACATACAGTTAGAAACCGTATTTACCGGGCCATAACTCAAAAAAATACAGTATATGCTTGCACCATGAGATAAATACCCACCTCTCGGGAATGGCCATGCACCATGGTGTAGCATGCGTGGAAATTGTCCCGGGCCCATGGGAGCGCCCTAATCTTGCACCTCCTTTGGGAAAATGCCGGTCTTCGGGTTCAGAAAATGGAAAGTCGAGATTTCTCCAAATCACCACAAAATCTCTAGTTGGAGAAGTCGCTTCCGATGCCGAGAGGGATCTAGGTGTCGGGTTTGGGCTCAATCCATGGAGTGGTTCCATGTTCTGGGCAGTGAGGGGGGAATATGGGGTTGGAAGCCATGTTAACTCACACTCGATAGACATCCTGGTGGTGCCTTGGGTGCCAAAAGACCTGGTATGCCTTGCCTACTATTTTATGAGGGCAGTGGGTCAACTGCAAGGGCTCCATGAGCTGTTTTCACTTTTTTTTAGATTTTGTTTGGTGCTGCCCAAAAAAATGCGAAACACGCCGGCGGCCGCGGCAACACGATGGTTGGTGCAATCTTGGACCCAGGCATGCATCCAGCCTAGGTACCTCACGGGGCACCGCAAACCATTTTTTCCTAAAAATTGAGAGTGTCTTATAGGGTACATACAGTTACAAACCGCATTTACCGGGCCGTAACTCAAAAAAATACAGTATATGCTTGCACCATGAGATAAATACCCACCTCCCGGGAATGGCCATGCACCATGGATGCTGAAACAAGCATGATGGCGGTGGCAACGCTGACTATTCTAGCAGGCCAGGGCTCCTCCCGGTACAGTATTCTTCTTCTTATTTTCTGTTTTATTCTTCTTCTTTCATGTCCACTTCTTCTTCTTCTTACTATACTACATATTCTAGGGCGGTCGTGGATCCTAAAACCATCACGATGGCGGCGTCGTAGGAACCGTTCGACCATGTTCCCCGGCTCAGCGAGGTAGGAAATCCCGACATGTAGTTGGTTTTATTTTTGAGATTATAAATGTGAAAATATTATATCGTGTCTGCCCGCAAGTAGTGTCCAAGTAGGGACCACGTTTAATCTTCATAGACACATTTGGGGTTTTTGTGACTTGAATATTGTGCTTCCCTAGAACATGCAGTACAATTATAGAATACCTATTTTAAATAATATGAACGATGCAGCAAGCAAAGGCCGATTGCCGTGACAAGGTGGCTGCGATCAATGCCAAGATAGATAACCAACTGCAGGGTGCACGGTCCCTAACCCAGGCTAATGATCGCCTTCGAAGGTGTTTGTCTCTGCAGAAGGAGATCACACTTGATTTTTCACTTAACATCAAGAGGCTCGAAGCAGAGCGCGACGAGCTGCAGAGGTTCATCGATGAGCTGCAGAAGTTGATCGCACACAGTTTGTCCAAACAAGACCTATCCATCAAGTTAATTACGAAGCTCTTGTGTGACAAGAAGAATCTCCAGAATAGATGCGTCCTCCTGCTGGATGAAGCCACCGAGACACGCAGAGAACACATCATTCAAGCAAATGCTGCCATCGAAGCCTACAATGACACGGACCATTGCCTGGATGCATTGAGACAGATGAAGGAGGACATGGGCCGAGGTCTCACCATGCCCAAGAGTCCAAACAAGGAGAACGGGGAGCTAACAGCAATGCCCAATTCCTCGACTTCATCACCATGTCTAACGACGCTGCTGTTGGTGGTGCCTCCACTTCTGTTGCACCGTTGGTCATACCATCGACGAACTCGTACGTGTTCTTTTCCCTCCTGCTATTTGCTATGATGATCACTAGTATTGCAGTATGCGTAGATGTGCTAGATTTTCACTTGCCTGTATGGTGCATATCTACTGTGCGTATGCTAGTTAGTCTTGGAAATTGTTTTGTCATGATTTATACTTGGATTAAATTAATGCGAAAACTCCTAATTATTTCAACAATCCAAAAACCTTATTTTAGGTTGTTTTCGCGTCAAGGCTTTGCCGCTTGTCTGAAACTGAACCCGTTTACGGGTGCGCACTTTCAGCGCTGGCAAACCAAGTGTACCCACTGGCTGATGGCTATGGACGCCTTCTAGGTATCGGCTTGTAATCCTGAAGGAACGATCACTCCTGAACAGGAGAAGACGTTCAAGGAGACCACCATATTCTTTGTGGGGTGTGTCATAAGCGTCATTGGGGACAAGTTGGTGGATGCATATTTACATATGCGCAATGCCAAAGAACCGTGGGATGCAATCAAAGCAAAATTCGGTGCTACTGATGCTAGCAGTGAACTGTATGCCATGGAGCAATTTCATGACTATAGGATGATTGAAAACCGTTCTGTCGTTGAACAGGCTCATGAGATTCAGTGCATTGCAAAAAGCTCCTAAAGTGTGCGTTGCCTGGCAAATTTGTTGCGGGATGCATCATTGCAAAGATTCCTCAATCCTGGAGGAGTGTTGCCACTAACCTCAAACACCAGAGGCAAGAGATGTCTGTTGAAAATCTCATTGGGTTTCTGGACCTTGAGGAAAAGGCAAAGGCAAAAGACGCACACCCAAAGGGAGCCGAGGCACCCTAGTCAAGCGCCAATGTGGTGCAGAAGAACTTACACAACAAGTTCAAGGGGAAGACCAAGGCCGTTCGTACTACCAACTTCAAAAACAATAAGAAGGACAAGTCACAGTATCCCTGCTTTGTGTGCGGCGAGGTTGGACATTGGGCTCCAAACTGCAAGCAGCGCAAAGGAAGGAAGAATCCAAATGGACAGAACTCTAAGTCTGTCAACGTGACTATGAGCAACAATGATAAGGGTGCATCCGGGTATGGTAATTTACCTATTGTTTTGTCAATTTGTCAATCTACAGATTGGTGGATCGACACCGGTGCTAATATTCATGTGTGTGTTGATATCTCTTTGTTTTCTTCTTATCAGATAACAAGAGATCTCTCCGTCTTGATGGGAAACGGATCGCATGCTTCTGTTCGTGGTGTTGGCACGGTGGATCTGAAGTTTACTTCGGGAAAGATCGTGCAGCTGAAGAACGTGCAGCATGTGCCCTCAATAAATAAGAATCTCGTTAGTGGTTCCCTTCTTTGCAAAGAAGGTTTTAAGTTGGTATTTGAGTCCAATAAAGTATTCATCTCTAAGTATGGACAATTTATTGGTAAAGGTTATGAGTGCGGCTGTTTATTCCGTCTTTCCCTATCAGATTTTTGTAATAAGGTTGTGAACCATATTTGTGCCCCTGGCAATGATACCGATATTTGGCATTCACGACTTTGTCACATTAATTTTGGTTGTATGACGCGGCTAGCTAAGATGAATTTAATTCCGAGTTTCACTTTAGCCAAAGGCTCTAAATGTCAAGAGTGTGTTCAAGATAAGCAACCGCGCAAGCCTCACAAGCCTGTACAGGAAGCAAGAAACTTGGCAACACTAGAGCTTATACATTCAGATCTATGTGAGATGAATGGTGTGTTGACCAAAGCTGGAAAGAAATACTTCATGACGTTGATTGATGATTCTACTAGATTTTGCTATGTATATCTTTTGAAAACTAAAGATGAGGCTCTACACCACTTTTAAAACTGTAAGGCAGAAGTTGAAAATCAACTTGAGAGAAAGATTAAGAGAGTCTGGTCAGATCGTGGTGGAGAGTATTTCTCTAATGAGTTTGATTTATTTTGTGCGGAACATGGCATTATTCATGAGAGTACGCCTCCCCATTCTCCCCAATCTAACGGAGTTGCCGAAAGGAACAACCGTACTCTAACAGACTTGGTTAACGCCATGTTAGGTACTTCGGGTTTATCCAAGGCATGGTGGGGGGAGGCGATATTGACATCATTTCATGTCCTGAATAAAGTTCCCACAAAGACAATGAAACTGATCCCTATGAATTATGGGAGAAGAGAAAACTAACACTCTCGTACTTACGTACTTGGGGCTGTTTGGCAAAGTTGAATTTGCCAATTCCCAAAAGGCGTAAACTTGGACCAAAGACCATAGACTGTGTCTTTCTTGGCTATGCTCATCATAGCGTTGGATACAAATTTCTAGTGGTGAAATCTGAGGTACCTGACATGAAGGTCGGTAGAATTATGGAGTCTAAGGATGCTACATTCTTTGAGGATATTTTTCCGATGAAAGATATGCCTAGTACATCTAGACAGAATCATGAAACTCCCGAACTGCTATTCCCATGGAATATTATGAACGAGCACATGATGAAATTCCTGAGGAGGTAGACAATGAAGTTCCTGTAAGGAACAAGAAACAGAGGATTGCAAAGTCCTTTGGTGATGATTTCATTGTCTATCTCGTGGATGATACTCCCACCTCTATTTCAGAGGCTGATGCATCCCGATGCGACTCTTTGGAAAGAGGTTGTTCGTAGCGAGATGGATTCCATCATGGCAAATGAAACTTGGGAGATCACTGATCGTCCTTATGGGTGCAAACCTGTAGGATGTAAGTGGGTTTTCAAAAAGAAGCTTAGGCCTGATGGTACGATTGAAAAGTACAAGGCTCGTCTTGTTCCCAAGGGTTATACCCAAAAAGAAGGCAAAGACTTATTTGATACTTATTCGCATGTGGCTAGATTGACCACTATTCGAGTTCTACTCTCATTGGCTGCCTCACATGGTCTTTTCGTTCATCAAATGGACGTCAAGACAGCTTTCCTTAATGATGAGTTGGATGAGGAAATTTATATGGATTAGCTAGATGGTTTTGTAGTAGATGTTCAAGAAGGCAAGGTGTGCAAGCTATTGAAGTCTTTGTATGGAATGAAACAAGCACCTAAGCAATGGAATGAGAAGTTTGATCAAACTTTAACATTTGCTGGCTTTGTTGTAAATGAAGCCGACAAATGTGTATACTATCACCATGGTGGGGGCGAAGGAGTTATACTTTGTTTGTATGTTGATGACATACTGATTTTTGGGACAAATATGATTGTCATCGAACAGGTCAAGAGTTTCTTGTCTCAAAGTTTTGACATGAAAGACCTTGGAGAAGCTAATGTTATTCTAAACATTAAGCTGCTGAAAGATGAGAATGGCGGAATTACACTTCTGCAATCTCACTATGTGGAGAAGGTGTTGAGTCGCTTTGGCTACTCAGATTGTACTCCTTCACCGACACCATATGATCCTAGTAAGATGCTTCGAAAGAACAAAAGAACAACTAGAGATTAGCTGAGATACTCTTAGATAATTGGCTCGTTAATGTATTTAGCTAGCGCAAAAAGGCCTGACATCGCGTTTGCTGTGAGCAAACTTAGCCGGTTTGTTTCTGTTGGAGATATGCCCAAGAGGCAATAATAAAGTGGTTATTATCATATCTTCATACTTATGATAAATGTTTACATACCATGCTATAATTGTATTAACCGGAAACATTAATACTTGTGTGATTTGTAAACATAAAAGAGTCTCTAGTAAAGCCTCCTGTTAAACTAGCTTGTTGGTTAATATATGATCATGGTTTCCTGATCATGAACATAGAGATGTTATTAACAACAGGGTCATATCATTAGGAGAATGATGTGATGGACATACTCCTATAGTTAAGCGTAGCATAAAGATCAAGTCATTTAATATAGTTAATTTGCTATAAGCTTTCTGATACATAGTAACCTAATTCCTTCGACCATGAGATCATGTTAATCACCATCACCGGAAGGATGCTTTGATGACATCAAACACCACACCGTAACTGGGTGGCTATAAAGGTGGCATTGAGTGTTTGGAAAGTATGGGTTGAGGCACATGGATCAAGAGTGGGATTTGTCCATCCATATGACGGATAGATATACTCTGGGCCCTCTCGGTGGAATGTCATCCAATTAGCTTGCAAGCATGTGAATGGCTCACAAGGGATCACATATCACGGGAACGAGAAAAGAGTACTTATCGGTAACAAGGTTGAACTAGGTATGCAGAGATACCGACGATCAAAACCTCGGATAAGTAAACTATCGTGAGACAAAGGGAAATTGGTATCGTATGTAAGTGGTTCATTCGATTGCAAAGTAATCGTATAAATATGTGGGAGCCATATGAATTTCCAGATTCCTCTATTGGTTATTGATCGGAGAAGTGTCTCGATCATGTCCGCATAATTCACGAACCGTAGGGAGACACACTTAAGGATTCGATGTTGTTGAGTAGTTATGGAATGATGAGTAAGAGACTGAATGTTGTTCGGAGTCTCGGATGGGATCCGGGATATCACGAGGAGATCCGGAATGGTCCGGAGAATAAGATTCATATAAGGAAAGTCCTGTTTCGGGGTTGGAGAATGGTTCGGTGTTTTCATCGGGAATGTTCTAGAAGGTTCCGGAATGTCCGGCACTCCGGAGAGGAAGGGTACATGAATGTGTCATAACAAGTTGGAATGGTTGCATCATGTACTAGGTGTCATCGCTGAACAAAATAAAGGGTTAAATCAAATCCTAGTTTGAAAAGTCAAACGCCAATTTGAAAAGTCAAACGGCTATTTTGTTTGGTGGAGGGAGAGTAGGAAACCTACTTGGGGAGGAAGTCCCTCTCCCTCCACCGTCGGCCCTTGGAGACCGAGTTGGGGAGGGACTCCCCTCCCCTTGGCGCGCCCCCTCCACCTATATAAGGAGGGGCAGGGTTGCCCCTCCAAACCTACACCTCTCTCCTCTAAACCTAAACCCTATCCGCCGGCCTCCACCATTGTCACCACCGCCTCCTAGGGTTTGCCAAGTCGCCGAGTTGGGGCTCCCCTCTTTCCCTAGCCGCCGGCCTAGCTCCCTCTATTTGGTGTGTCTAAACCCTAGATCACCGAGGCCCTCTCATAGTACACCATACTCGCTCTGGCTTAAGGCGAAGCCCTGCGAGATCTCCCCTCTACTTCCGGTACCGCACCGTCGTGCTGCCGGAATCATGAGGAGAGTGCTACAACCTCCGCTGCCTGATGGAACAAGGGAGAGGAAGGTCTTCATCGAGTACCAAACGTGTGACCGACTGCGGAAGCGCTGCCGGAACGCAGCGCCGAAAGGATCGTCTACGCAATCTTGAGATCGGCAAGTGTACAACTACATCACCCACGAGAATCTGCTCTCGTTAACCGCTTTGGAATCTTCGAGGGTGAGTTCCTCTATCGACTCATTGCTACAATCTAGTAGATAGATCTTGGCTTGTTTGTGTGCATGCGGTAGAAATTTTTTGTTTTCCATGCTACGAACCCCTACAGTTTCCAATCCAGGAGATGATCATTGGCATGCTCTTGAGAGAGTAATGCGCTATCTAAAGGGTACATCGAGTTATGGTATTCACTATACCGGATACCCTGCAGTACTTGAAGGGTATAGTGACTCAAATTGGATTTCTGATGCTGATGAGTTGAAAGCCACAAGTGGATATGTATTCACTCATGGTGGTGGCGCTGTTTCATGGAAGTCTTGCAAGCAGACCATCTTAACGAGGTCAACAATGGAAGCAGAACTCACATCACTAGATACAGCTACTGTCGAAGCAGATTGGCTTCATGAACTCTTGATTGACTTGCCGGTTGTTGATAAACCTGTGCCGACTATTCTTATGAACTGCGACAATCAAACTGTGATCGTCAAAGTGAGTAGTTCAAAGGATAATATGAAGTCATCAAGACATATAAAGAGAAGATTGGCATCTGTTAGGAAAATGAGAAACTCCAGAGTAATAGCATTGGATTATATCCAAACAGCTAAGAATCTAACAGATCCTTTCACAAAAGGTCTATCAAGAAATATGATAGATATTGCATCAAAGGAGATGGGTTTGAGACCCACATGAGTTACCATGGTAGTAACCCAACCTATGTGATCGGAGATCCCGTGAATTAGGACACAGGAAACAAGCCGGTGGCTAAGCGGAGGAGAGTAACTTTATTAACCCACTCATTGAAGATGCATTACTCTCACGATCTGATGGCAGGTTGACTTATTCTTAATGTGTTCATAGGCTTGTATAAGCCAAGATGCTATCCTACAGAGCAGTCTTGAAAGAACGCACCTATGTGAGCCCGACTGCTGGTCATAGTCTATGAGATAGGGTAATCTCTAGGAAGCTCATGAAAAAGGCCAGGAGTGTGACTTATATGCTCCACCCGAGGGGTAGCCTTCGGCAGCCTAGTATCAGTATGACATTAGGTGAAACTCATTTACACAAAACTGGCAATTCAAGGCTTAGTCCATTGATAGTTGTTGATGAGCGTAGTCTAATGCTCTAGGTGGAAGTTCAACTTAACAGTCTCCACTGAAAAACGCTGGTATATCAAAACAGTGATTTGGAACAGAATGGTGTGATGTGCCAATGAGACTTTGTGGGGGATTGTTGGAATTTGAGGCATATTTGATGTTGGGATTTTGGCCCATAACAAATACAAATTCTGAAATTCTCTTTGGCCCATTATCATGGCAATTCATGTGTGTGCTAGTGGTGCCAAAGTTTAGTCCCACATTGCTAGTGGAAGGGGAGTTTGACCACCTTATATAGTAGAGTGTTGCACCACTCACTAAGGTGTGAGAAGAAGAGAAGCCCTCGCGCACTCCTCCTCCGACGCCGCCCGCCTCGTCACGACGCGCGCGCGCGCCGCGGGTTCCGGGTTGCGGGTTGCGGGAATCTCGCCGAGCCGAGCTTTATTTTGCTCGTTGGGAAAATTAATTGTGTATTAATTATGAGTCATTAATGCGTTATTACGGACGCGTTAATTAACCGGCCGTTTCCATATCGTGGGCTGGCACTGACTCGGTCGTGGATTGCATCTGCCTACCTGCGCATTGCCGTTCCATCTCTCTGTGCTGCCCTCTGCTACTCCATCCCGCCGGCTGCGTGCACGGTCGTCCGGGAGAGTAGGCCTCCGGAACCCCGTCTCTCTGATCCTGCACCGGGAGAGAGGCGATAAGGTTTTTGGGGAGCGTCTAGACGCGACTGCTCAAGCTCTTCCTCGACTTCATCGCCATGTCTAACGACGCTGCTGCTGGTGGTGCCTCCACTTCTGTTGCGTCGTTGGTCATGCCATCGACGAACTCGTACATGTTCTTTGCCCTCCTGCTATTTCCTATGATGATCACTAGTATTGCAGTATGCGTAGATGTGCTAGATTTTCACTTGCCTGTATGGTGCATATCTACTATGCGTATTCTAGTTAGTCTTGAAAATTGTTTTGTCATGATTTATACTTGGATTAAATTAATGCGAAAACTGCTAATTATTTCAACAACTTGTTCATCTACAATACGAAGAGCCTTCATCACTTGGTTAGGGAGGTGTATGTATAACATAGCAACCCAAGTTTGTGTCCCACTGACATGAATTTGTGTTTGCAGCTTCCATGTACAATAAGACTAGCTTGAATGGTTCTTAAAGATGAAATGGGACTTTAGATTAATCAACGGACATTGTGTTTCCACCGATAAACTCAATAGCTCATGTTCATCCAAATTTCAACCTAAATACTATAACTTCTCTACTAAAAATGATTTGAACTTTCATCTCTAGGATTCCATTTGAAACTTCATTCTAAATACATGCACAAAGCTTTTTCCATGCTTAATAAGATCTACCAATTCATTTTTTTAAACAAGTTAAAAGAACCTCGTGGAATATCCATTTTAGAAGTGGTTTGACCTCCTGAACTTCTACTATACTTAGGGAAAAGGGAAGGTTACAATTATGTTGATGCCAATAGTGGTCAAACTATTGCAATGGTGAAGGAGTTAGGGGCTACCACCTTGAAGGGGATGATTTCCACACTTTTACTAAAGAATATTGGCACACTTTGGTGCCAAATAAGCTTCATGTTATCTCCACTTTTTGTGGACTGCAATTGGTTAAGCATACAATACAACGACCTTTGTTGTGGAGATTTACTATTCTAACTCGTTGGCGCATTTGGATAATTAGAAAGGTGAAAAAATCACGAAAGAGAAAATCTGACTATTCGAGCATGGAAACGGGTGATTATTTTTTTAACAGTGTCATCCCTAAGGACAATAGAAACATCTAATTGCTTCGCTACTTGGATAGAATCTCCAATGTATTTGTTCCTTTTGTCTATAGCTTATATTTGGGTTAATTATTGGTTTTCTACTAGAGGTCGTTGTATGCTCAATTTTGTCACTAGCGCGGAATGGTGCTCAGTTTTATCACTACTTCGGGCGCAGCTGTTATAGCAAGGCTAACGGGCCAGTTTAAATGAGCATAACAAATTCAAAAAAATCAAAAATAAAAATAAAAAACCTGCGGACATAGTCTTATTATGTCATATACTAATGATTTAAGTTGATAAACAATGTCTACATACATTCAAATGAAAAATTCATGAATATGTGATAAACAAGGTCTATATACATGAATACATGAATTTTTCGTTTGAATGTATGTACACCTTGTTTATCAACTTGAATTGTTAGTATATGACATAAGAAGACTGTTCGCGGGTTTTTGATTTTTTTTGAATTTGTTATGCTTATTTAAACTGACCGGTTGGCCTTGTCATAGCAGCAGC
The DNA here is from genome assembly GCA_030063025.1 of Avena longiglumis. Taxonomy (NCBI): domain Eukaryota; kingdom Viridiplantae; phylum Streptophyta; class Magnoliopsida; order Poales; family Poaceae; genus Avena; species Avena longiglumis. The sequence goes on from CP125976.1 coordinate 536,953,550, forward strand.
GTCCGAAATAGTGGCAAAACAGCACCATTTCGCGTCAGTGGCAAAACTGAGCATATGGCGGCCTCTAGTGAAAACCAATAATTAACCCTTTATATTTTTACATCTAAATAACATTTAGTTCTTCAACTCTCATGCTAGATCAGTAAGAAAAAACATTGACAAAGTAAAGAAGGGCTAGGTTCTGGAACTTTTTTTTTTTTTGAAAAAAGAGGGTTGTGGCTTGGTATGGATGTGTGAGAAGGCGATTCGTTGACGTCTCTTACCTATATTTTTAGTGAGTCTCTCTACCTATTAGAAGGTTCAAATATTTTTAGTCCTTAAAATTTCCATATCCCTACAAAAGGATAGATACTTTTAAGTTATACCGAATAATAAAAAATTGATCACTATAAACAAGTAACCATGAGAAGGAAATGCATAGGAGACTTAACAATGTTTTGCACATTAGACACCACTCAAATATAGGATATTACAATCTCCCTGCTCAAGATTAACCTTACAAAACTGATAGATATTGGATCACAGTACAATACAACAACGCCGTAATGCTCATAATTAATTAAGTTTATTACTACAAGCTAGGAAAGGGCATTATTCACGCGGAACAATGCTGGCGCACCCACTTCCAATACACACACGCTCTATATTTGTGTACTACTTCCTCCATTTTAAAATATAAGATGTTTTAGGTTTATAAAAAAATGTATCTAAAGTTTATTTAATGTATAGACTCATTCCAACCCTTAGTGAACCTACATACTACCCAAGTCTATATATATTTGCTTCACAAAAATAAAACATCTTATATTTTAAAACGGAGGAAGTACTACTCTCCAATCCATGCATACATGACAAGAAAACCCCCAAAATAAATTTCTTGAGTTTTTTCTCGATACATGCAGATCGGCAGTTGTACACACACAATTTAATCCCCACTTACACCCTTACACCAATACAGTATGTATTCTTGGTTCTTATTACATCAAACAACAAATTAATGATACTAGTACATATACACACCATATGCAAAACACCAAAACCAATTTGAACTCTCTCCACCAATAACCAGCATTAATTTGCAGGTTCCCATGCAGCATTCCTGTAATACTGATGTCGAGTTTATCTGCCATAACCCCACAAATCCATCTCCCCGCCTCGTTGGCCGCCGGGGTTCATGGCGCTCATCTGCTGCACCGCGGCGGCGGCGTTCCCGCCGTTGCCGAACCCGTCCATTGCCTGCCACTGCTGATCAGAAGCAGTGCCGTTCGTCTGATGATCTCTTCCCTCGGCCGCGACGCCGTCGCTGCTGCCGACGTCCAGGCCGGGGTGCTCGACCGGCAGGCCAGAGAAGTCGTACCCGGCGCCTCCGGAAGCGTCGGCTGCCGGGCGGTGGTTGGTGAGTAGGTCCTGGACCTGCACGTGGTGCGAGTAGGCCGTCTCCGGCGGCTGCATCTGGGAGTAGTAGAAGGAGGAGGCGTGCTGGTGGTGGTACTGCGGGTGCATCCCGTGTAAGTAGTGGGACGACATGGTAGCGTGGTCGTGGCCGCCACCCATCGGCGAGGACACGGCCATGTGGCCGCCGCCGCCGGCGGCCTCGGCGCTCTGGCTCGAGCTTCCCTCGCCGCCGCCTCCACCTGCGATCTTGAAGAAGCACTTCTTCTTGAACACGCGGCACACCACCCATCCATCCTCCTGCAGTTAATCAACACGACAGTCGATCAAGCCTACCTCAGCTAGCCAGAGAGAACTGCATGCATGGCATGCGATTTCAAGTTCAAGAGAAAGAAAGATCGTCGATGGATGGAGATGCATGGAGGGCTTACGCTGGTGCCGCCCTGTGCTTCGTCGATCTCCTCGAGGCGGTACTCATGCATGATCCAGTCGGACTTCTGGCCGTGCGGGGCGCGGCCGCGGTAGAAGACGAGCGTCTTGCGCATGCCGATCTTGCGGTAGCTGGTGCGGATGCACTTGTCCCTCCCCGTGGCCTTCCAGAACCCGGCCGTGGTCGCGCGGTTGGTGCGCGACCCCGTCGGGTACTTGCGGTCCTTGTGGCTGAAGAAGTACCACTCGTTCTGAGGCGCAGACCCGATGCGGCACCTCTCTGCACGTACGCGCGCCATGGCACACAAGTACAGCATCGATCAGCAATAATTCAGCATCGATGACCATGGCAGAATAATGGACAATTCAGACGTAGTAGCAGTATACCTTGAAGGTCCCATGGCTCGATCTTGTTGAGGTCGACCTCCCTGATGACCTCGAGGTCGAACTTCTCGAAGCCGATCTTCTTCTTGAGGTAGTAGAGCAGCAGCTCCTCGTCGGTCGGGTGGAACCGGAACCCCGGCGGGACGCCGTTGCTGGACGAGAAGTCAGCCATATCGGTCGAGGCGATCGATGCACGCCAAATTTGCTAGCTAGAGCTTTCGACCATTGACGCGGGAGAGGCCTGTAGCATGTATATATACGCGTGGCCGACCTCCACGTACCTGCTAGTGCTAGGTACTGTACCTAGCTAGCTGCGAGAGGCCGGACGGAGGTGGTGGTGGGGAAGAGTTGACACGCCGGCCGCCACGGCGCTGGACGGGGATAAAAAGTGGTCACGTAGGATGCAAGGCAAGGCCATGATCGTCGCGGGCCTGCGCGCGCGGAGCTAGACGGTCAGCTGCATTATTCTACGCCGTTAACGATCCCGAGGCTCCCAGCAGCCTTTGTTTACGGATCGCTTGATTGCTACCAAAGCAAGTGCTACCAAGCTTGGGGAAAGCTGCTACCCTACCCACAAAATAAAAATCTTGGATCCACTGGACTGTATATATACGCAAATTCGGTTGATATACATTAGGCAGAGGCAGAGATTAGCTCAATCTTAAGTTTATCTTTTGTTGATATGTCTAATGACATACTACATGGGTTCTTACTGTACACACCATCCCTTGGTAAATACATGAACTTTGTCCTTCAAAAAAAAAATAACATGAACTTTATACCTTCCACTACTCTTCATTTGTTATGAAACTATTTTTTGAGATCATTTGTTATGAAACTTATTTCCTGACGTAAGGATGTATTTTATTCAAAGGTTTCTTCATAGCACTGAATGAAACTCCCAGGATTGAACCAACATGAATTTTCCCGAAATATTCCTTTCCACTATTTTCATTGGAAAAATTGGATCTACTCACCTCTTGGAAAGAGCCCTTTCCTTTTTTGGGTCACTAAAATAGCCAAATAAACTAAAACCTTGTATGATTTGTACATCCATCCATGATATTTCCCACATATTTAGAATCATGCAAATCAAAGAAAACCTAAAATTCCATAGTTTTTGTACTAATAATGTATATTGTATCTGTGCCTGCCATTTTAGAATCATACGTCACACGAGAGAATGTGACAAGTAAGTTTGTTCCACTAGTATTTCGGCAATTGGGTGTCCGGATACTATCTCCGGCAATCGTCATTCATTTCATCAAGATAATGCCAGAACTTTTATACAACAGTACCTCTTTAACTCAATATATAAATTTATCTTCTTGAAGCCCCTCATATTTCTCAGTATGCACCCTCAACTTGTTCCTACCTCACTATATATCGTGAATGTTTTTTCATTTCTTTCAAAATAGTATACATATTTTTCATTTCTTTTGCATTGGATAAATATATTGTGAATGTTTTCCTGACCTAAAAATGCATGAGTAAAAAGCAAAAAAGTAATTAAGCATATTTCTTCACAAATTAAAAAAAGTGCATACCTTTTATTTTTTTTCCTCACCAAACAAAATTTGTTTGCATCAGTTTTTGCACATTTTGATGATTAATTCATACAAATTCCAAAATATTTACATAAATATATTCATATTTTGGATTATCAACAAAACACCCATGCACATGTTTTTCATGAACAAAAGAAAATACATGAAAATGACCAAAAAGTATTACTATGCGCATTTTGATATAAAGTCACGACTTTAAGGGACTCGGAAGAAAAGTGATCTTAATATGGAGAGCCCTGAGTGTGAAATCAAAACTCATAATGTGACTTACTTTCTTAAAAAAAACCAAAATAAATGTTGATAATGCCACTAATTTCAGAAAAAGTGTGTAAATTAAAGAGTTTTATTACTATATTAATTAGCTCTAGGGTGGTAGAGATCATGGGCCCATTTTCATGAACATGGTCATGCACAAGATTTTAGGACTAGCTTGGAAAGAGGTAGCTAGGGCAAGATCCAATAAGAACCATATATGAATTGGGTTTAGATTTATAGTTTCAACTCCTTGACTCAACTGGCTATGTATATGGCAACTGGCATGCATGAATCGGAACAAAGTACTGTAGCTACATTTTAAGTACTCAAAATGTGGAGCATAACTAAGTGAGATCAGCTAACTAATCATGAGGTTTTCTACTGTACTAGTAGTATATTTTACACCGCATGCAGCCCATGCAAGTTCTGCTTGGAGTTATAACTGATGAAGCAGGGTGTGTACGTGGCTTATGTGGCCCAAACACTTCGTACCAAGCACCCAAAACAACCGTACCAGTCCCTCTAGGGATCGGGTACCACACACATGCAGGCACACTTTTCCCAGAACCTTAACCGGGGTTAATTAGAACGGAAGGATTAGTTGACATCCATCCTCAGTTAAGTAAACTAAGAGTTCTAGTACTTCAACGACGTGCCAAACTTAACCAAGTCTAAAGAGTACTGGAAATCCAAATATGTTGCCGTGTCATGTACTATCAGCGAAACTTCAGCCTGCAGGACAATTTTGAAATGCTTTTGTTTTGCAGTCCATAGCTTATTTAGTAAATTTTCACACAATTAATATACTTCTCGAAACTAAATCATAATAATCCATCCCCTACTAAGCAGTGCCATGATAATTCAGGAGTAGACCAAATATTAACGAGTTAATAATTGACACAGGATAATCAGTTTGAACATGACATAATAAGGGGAGTTTCATGTGAGGGCAGGCTAGCTAGCCAAGAGCTAGAGCCAAGACTTTTTGATTGTCCTCACCGTGCACCTTGAGTGAGAGCCACTCCTAGCAGCTCCGCCCGTCACCGTGACGCGCCTCCCCGGCGAGGCTCCCGATGAGAGGAGGCGCTCGTGCGCGTGCGGGCGCGGGGCGCGCGCGAGCGAGTCACCCGATCTTGTGTGGCGCACAAGGAACCACCACCGGAGGACCACCACAATTCGCGCGGAGATGAAAGAGAGGCGCGCGCTTTGAGTGAGGATCGATCGAGCAAATGATTAGGAGATGTAGTGAGGTCGACTTAGTACTGCAGTTTACAGCAGTTCACCGGCTCTGATTCTTACCTAGGAGCCTAGTTCCTGCTGCTGCTGCATGCTGCCGCCATCAGCTAGCTGGTTGCTTCCTATGCCATTTGCTTGCTGCCCCGGCCTGGTAATCTGCAGGTGTACGTGTGTTTGGGTGGTGGTGAAACATACATGTACTTGCCATGGAAGCTTGTGCCTTCAGCCTCTATTATTTTAACCCTTGCCATTGTCACACATCTCAACTTATGCATGCTTCAGGAATGGATATATCTGCCACTCGTGTTGTATACATGTTGGTGCCTTCTCTGGGTGTGAGGGGTTTAATCGCTTCCCATGATTAGCAGGGATTCTTTGACATAAAATTGGTAGCATAAAAAATGTTTTTTATCCAAAACCTGACCATATTAACTTGTACAATGTTAAGCTTCATGCACTAACCAACTATTCCAAAAGACCGATCTGATGAAAAGATTTAGGCAATCCACTTATACAGTTCAACATCCCCCTCACGTGTGACGGAATGACAAGTCAACACGTGTAAACAAAGAGGTATGACTCAAGAGGCCAATACGTAGACAAGAGGGGGATAAGAACAATTTATATGATAAATTGTGGATAACAGGACTCGAACTCGAGACCTTAGGCTCTGATACCATGTTAAGCTTTATGCACTAAACAACTATTCCAAAAAACCGATCTGATGAAAAGATTTATGCAATGCACTTATACAATTCAATATACAGCTTACTCAAAATATGGTTGCTCAAATTTCCTTTGGTGGTTTACGCGTGTGCACCTTTATTCATGGGAACATAGAGAGTAGTACCCCTTATCGGATGATGGTCGCACATTGGATACGGTGAAATAAAAAGGCACGCCTATGGTGAAAACATCAGAATTGTGGATTTTGTCCCAATGATCTATGTTATGCAATCAATTTTCAAATATATCAGCAATTGAGTGTATGACGGATCCTTCTGTTCACCCGTCATAGTGACGTGTTTGGGTTTGTCTTTCGGCTGGTTTGTGGGGAGGCCGACCCGTTATTCCGTTTCTCTCTGGTGTAGGCTACCTGCAGTAGCGTTAGTTTCATCTTGGCTAAGTTGTATGCCGCAGCGGTTGTAAGACTTTTGTGAGCACCTGGGCTTTATTAATTTAAAGTCAGGAAGAAATGCCTTTTATCTAAAAGTGTATGGCGGATACAACGTTGAAGCCACTTGGACGACTGGCCATATAAAACACACAAACTAGCATTGAAATAATATGTGTTTTATATTTTATGCATGATGACGAAAGCAACACTTTGTAATGCCTTGCTAGTATGCCTTGCAAGGTTGTATTTGGTTAAGATCACACCTTGACGAAGATACCACGTGAAATTTTTAATTGTCAGTGGTGCCTTCATTTTCAAATTGTGTGTTTGTTGTCAATTACTAGGTCATCTGAATGTACTAATGCTCTGTACATGGATTGTACTGAAAATTTACCATTATGATGTTGATTCCATAAGAATTTATCATCTCCCTGCGATGGACTGAAGCCAACCGCCCATGTAGAGTGTTCCATGAAGCAAGTCACGCACCAATGAGAAACATCACATTAGCTGGGGATGTTCCCAGCACCACACCGGTTGAATCACTTTTGTTTCGTGCAATATCGTATAATATCTCCCCAAAGATGGATATTGTTCATGGAGAGGGGCGTTCCTAAGCCAAGAACCCTTCCTGGATAATTTTCGAACCATTACCGATATGAAGTGCACATTATATATCTCCTCGCAACCCTTCGAAATTACCCTTACTCTCTCTTCCTCCCTCTCCACTCTCCCGGATATATACACAGTGACCTTGCTCTCTCTTGGAACTCTCCACCGAGAAAGTGCGTCCACGTGCACGTCGTCTGCTCCCCCCTCGTCCTTATCGAACATAGATCCCATGCTTTCTCCTCTCCTTGTCGGCCATATCAGGACCAAGGAAGAGAAGGCTAGGGGTTGCCTCCTCGTGCCTGGGAGGAGAGGAGGAGAAGGTCGAAGAGATGCATGACGGAGGAGAGGAATAAGGTTACGCCTCGACGCCACTGGAGTAGGGGTCAGGACGTGGATGCGCAGCGGGTCGAGCGAGAGTGTTGTACGATGTTGGCACTGGTACAAAGGGAACCTATGTCATGTGACTCCATAGATTGATGGGGCCATATAGAATCCATTGTCGTGATAGGAGTCACACTAGAAGAGCTGCTAGCTAGACCGGAGGAGGACGACCATGAAGTTCCGCGGACTCCAAGGTATACACCATTGTGGTACCGGCCGTTGTGCCGATGAACTTATCATATAAGTTTATGTTAGTAAGTACTCCCTCCATTATAAAATATAAGATGTTTTAGCTTTGTAAAGCTAATGTATCTAGACTCTTTTTATTATGTAGGTTCGGAGAGGTTCGGAGTGACCTACACACTAAATGTCTAGATTCATTAGCTTCACAAAGCTAAAACATCTTATATTTTGAAAAGGAAGGAGTACATAGTATCATAAACTTGGTATTTTTACTATTGTTAGTAAGTTAGTAACATGCCAATATTCAATTTTCTATTGTTTGTATAATTAATTTGCTATTGTTAGTATAAAATAAATTGTCACTGTCATATGGTTACTTGTGCCATTTTGGTATTGTTAGTTTGACAAATTGTCGCCGATATGCCTTTAGTATAGTTATTGTGTACATTACCGACGATCATTCTGTTAGGGAATTTTAATTTCGTATTCTATTTTGAATCAAGTGTTAACGACTAGTAATGTCAAAAGAAAGTTGTTAACGAGTAGTGAGGAAACTTAGTACATATACACATTAAACGTGTGCGTAGCATTGCCTGACATGTGTTGAGGGATAATGAAAATTCCTTTAACCCATGTGGCCAATGCTAGCACATACTTTATTTAGCATATAAGATTCACCGTGTTTGAGGTTCGAAATTTTAAATTTAGTTTTCTGTGATTGAATTAGGTGTTAGCGATCAGTGATTACTTAGAACATATGCATACTAAGGGCATGCTTGATTCAAAGGATTCATAAAGAAATTTTGTAGGATTCTTACCCATAGGATTTTTTTCTATAGAGGCCATTTGATTCAAAGGATTGAACCCTTTAAAATTCCTATGGATTCCTTTCTTATACTACATTCCCATAAGATTTCTAACAAGAGGTTAGACCTCTTGGAAAATTTCCTATGTGTCTACAACAACTATGCCATGTACTCAACCTATATACAAATTTCCTGTATTTTTCCTATGGTGCAATCAAACGACTTCTGTAGCTAATTTCTGTTTTTTCATTCCTATAGGATTTCACATATTATGACATACCATTCCTATGGTTTTCCTATTCCCGTGCTTTTAAAATCCTTTGAATCAAACATGTCCTAATACTAAATATATGCATAATATGTTGCATCTAAGTGTTGAGAAATAAATGAAATTTCTAAACTCACGCGGGTTTAATTTATTATATATAAGGTTCATTTTTATATTATCTGAGGTCTGAAATATTTAGAAGATTATTACTCGAATTTTATATTAAGGTCATCGTGTATTTTTGTATTTTTTTGGAATATCCGGATACGACATTTCACTATATTAGAACACAGATTTCATATGGGCTCGGCATCACAATATCCCTGCTAGTATTCGATAAGTATATCAACTTAGACCCGTAGAAATTGGCTTAATCATAACTGATATCTCAACTCTCGTGTGGTGTCGACACGGTAACTCGACAAATACAATAGTACTAGCGCTAGAGAAAGGAAGAGGATTAGCTTCCTTATCAAGTGTCCTAAACTCCTAATTGATTAAGGTGGATACTTGTTGAATGAGATCAAAGTTGTTTAATAGTTCGCCGTGCACAAAGTCAATCATGCGAATCGAGACTACTGGAGCCGTAGAGCGGTATGCAGTGTTTGAAAATGCATGCACACGTGTGACGTGTGCGTGTGTGAGAAGCACTTGATGGCATCCACGCTGGAAAGGAACATGCTCAAATATCTCTCCAAATTTTGAAAATATCTCTCCAAATTTTGAACAGCCCATAGTCAATTATGGACTAAACCCCTTCACAGAAATGATATTTGTTACACCAGAGTGAAAATATATACTTCGTGTATTAACAAAGCGACTGATTTTTTATCAGTCATAAACTTATCTCACTCTGATACTTTGATGCATAATTTTCTCTACAGGGAATAGCAGTTGTAGCCAGTGTGCCTGCCTGTATAAATTTCCCCTGAAGAAAGCCGCTATGATTGTTCTGGGCAAGTTTTCGGTACCTTTTACTTTTCATAAGAGTATGATAAGTATGAATTCATCGCACGGCTCAGATTTAACGCCAGAGAATAGGCCCAACAAGCCCAGGAAGTTGTAAGTATCAGAAAATTAACTATGGGCAACCGGCCCGGGAGCACGCATGCCGCTGCCAACACCTCTCATCGCTGTTACATAATATACATGACCATTAAGAGTGAATGCAGATTTATTCTTCCCTCGGTAGTTTTAAAAGATTTCAAAACTGATATGAAAATACATGTGTCCGCCAGGATTGGGCTCCTAAGCTAGGTCACAAAACATCAGTGGGCATCCCAGCCGTGGGAAAACTTTTACTATAAATAACGGTATGTGCTTAATTTGACGAGTTTTATTATAAAGAAATATTTTCTTACATAGATTCCTTTGTAAGTTAGGAATTATTATGACAAACTATCTTTAATAATCTCTGTGACATATATATTGGAGACTTTTTTTTGGAGCAACCAGCAGGAGCACTGCCTTTTCTATTAGAAGAAGAGAATTGACCGGTTTGAAAGAGAAACCGGCCAAAACCCCAAACAGAGTATAAACACACGGGTCCGGTTAAAAGGGGAACCGGACCAAAAAAGACCCCAAACGACACAGTTTTAAGGAAAAACTGGCAGAAAACCACACGAGGCCGTACTACCTGGGTCGACTAGGTCTGGAGCACCGACGAACGACACGAACACAACGGCAACAGCGAGCGCAACGAAAAGCCTGGTCCATGTCCCCGGAGAGGAAGTTAGAGCCGAAGGAACGGCTAGGCCTCTCGGCTTCATGGCGAGAGGCAGGCCGCTGGGAACACGCCGGCGGTACCCGCACGCCGACAGGGCTCGAAGACAAACGACTCGGACCAGCAACACAAACACCCCAAGCAAAGGCTCCGCCCACTCCGAAAGATGACGCCTCCAAGGGGGTAACGACGTCCAGAAGACGCCGCCGTCATCCAATCCGGCAAGCTAGAGTGTAGATGCGAAATAGTATAAAGTGCAACCTAACAAGATTGCACTTGATCGGTGGCGAATAATAAAGCTTAAAGGTAGAGTAAATACGAAAACCCTGAAAACTTGTGGTATACGATATTACAGCGGATTCTCTGTGGCATCATATTAGTTACATGCCTGTACATGTACTTTAAACATTTGATGGATGTAGTACATGTAGAAGTTGAATACAATTTTCTCCAAACCACTTCGAGAGTTCTGGTTCACCGAAAGTGTGGTTGATGCTGCTGCTCTTATGTCAGTAGGCAGCAAACGGATAGACATCCAAGTTCACACGTGTAAACATTGCGAGACACTGCCTAAGACAATCATTATAAGCTATTTGTCTGACAAAGAACCTTCGGTTTGCAATTTCTTCTGTACAGTTCAACATTCAGAGGCTTGCATTTGATGTACCGTACAAGGTGGAGACCCTAGAAGAGGCCAAGAGAGCACTGCATAAGATAATCAAGACAAGCAACAAATAAAATGAGGATCACACATGACCAGCATTTACCTAGATTCTCTAGATGATAATCTTACACTAAACCGTGTGGATGTTTATGTTGGCATGCTCATCGGTTTGTCGGCCTGGAACTGCGTTTACAACTTTACATGCACTGCAAATGCGCCTCTACGGAAGTGCAGTGTTTGATATGCTTCTATAAAAACTATAAAGGGAACTGATAGTAATCAAGCTAATCACATGGATATTAAGAAAGGATCCAGGAAGTTAGCCTATTGGTGCTCTCAGAGTGCATGGTTTTGGTCTCACGGTTCTACTTTATATCCAATGCTCTGAAGCTTTTGTTTTCTATGGCATTTTATGTGTATTTGTTGTCTCCAAGGAGCTCCATTGGCTTGAGAAATAATGTTTGATCCTCTCCTAAAATTGACCTATTTACACTAGAATATTTGTTCCTCTTTTTTCCTTTTCCAAAAAAACAACTACAGTCCCTACAAGCTGCACCGAGTTTTTACCAGTGACAACAGACCCGATTACCGGTGACAACGGAGCTAGCATATATATTTGGTAATAGTGAAAATATTCCCCATAATGGCTGAAACTTGCAGTTAACACAATTAGCCAGCCTTCAACAAGCATTTAGGGATTTCAATATTAAATTCAGAATGTCGTGGCAGATAACTTACATGGAGCTAGCCAGGTCGCTGCCAAGAAAAATATGACTGCGCTTTTCTCGGCGGTGGCAAAACAAGGAGGCAGGGATGGCAGGCACCTGCCCAAGCACCGGACACTACTTCGTCGACCTCTTCCCCTGCTCCACCCCCTCACCGGCCTCATCCCGATCCATAGCAGGTCTACCACTTCATCGTCAGCCTTGCTCTCCCTTCTCGGTGGCGCCAACAGAACCAAGGCCGACGACCGCGTCATGGCCGCACCCACGCAGCCAAGGTGGCAGGCGGTTGACCTGGCCGAGGAGCAGCGTGTCCTTTCCCTTGAGGACCTTCACTTCGATCCCGCACCTTGCAATGACCACCGCTCGGGCCGAGTAATCGACGCCACCCTCCACTACCAAGAAGCAGCAGTGGCATCGGGAGGGAACGGAGCATGGAGGCCTGACAGCACGGTCCTATGCCCCTCCAGGAGCTAGTCCTCCAAGGCGCATATCGGCGATGCAGTTCCTCGGCAACTAGTCTTCCACAGCGCGTGCACCCTGTTCCACAATGGCTCTAGTCCCCAACCAGGGTCCCCTCGACGGAGAGTCCCGCGGCATGGCTGCCCCAGCGGAGCCATCCTCGATCCCTCCTTGGCACAGCTGAAGCCGTGGGAGGAAGCGAGGGATAGGGATGCGGACCAGCCGCGGACCGAGATGAGCGCCTGACCCTGCTATTGGAACCGCGTGCCGAGCTTGGCCGCCTTGGTGACCTAGGAGGGCGGCGTCATGGAATCTTCGATCGGGGGCGAGGACAGGCACGCGGGATGGACAGGGATAGGAGGCAAGCGGAGGGGGTTAGTTTGAGATCATTGGTATAGAATCGGTGCAAGCCGTGGGAGGGGCCGAGGCGGCGGTGGCACCGGAGTTGCGCATTAGGAGATCGGCGGCGGCACCCATGCAGCGAGGTCGACTCGTGGAAGAAGCGAGGGTTAGGAGTTTTTTTTCAAAAGAACAAGTTGGACTCTCTCGGGCGCAGCCCATCTACGGCCCTTTTCTGGTGTGGTGCCGATTTGCCCAGCAGTATGAATCATACTAGTCATTATTTTGCCACCAGTATGATTTCTTGTAGGCCTTAGGATGGACGAAAATGGATGGCCATAATTTATTTAAGGGTACCACAAAACAGCTCTTTGTTCTGATGAGCACCTCCTGGTCTCCCAAGACGCTTCTCTGGCGATGAAAGACGGCGCAGAGAGCCTCAGAACACCCACTCTTATCTCCTTATAAGAATGTGTAATTTGAAAGCGTACAATTCATCCAGTACTTTTCGTTATCTTGATAGATTTGACCACAAAAATATTCGCACCAGGAAGTTTGTTGTCCTAAGTGCCACATGTGTGGGAAGGCTGGAATATCAACCAATAATGCTACACTCGAATACCTGAAACTGAAAACATTGGACCAGGCTAAGCATGATGTTCAAAAGAGACGCAGCTTTACTGTATGAAGGTGCATACTTACCTGATGCAGGCATTGGGGGGATCAGGTTACTAGGGGGCATTGGGGGCCTTAGACGAACCGGTTTGCTTTCTTGCGCCTCGACAATCACCACATCGGAGGTGAGAAAAGACTTGGCAACAACAGCAGCATGCTCTATGCAACACCTCACAACCTGGTACACGTGTGCAGGGAAAACAAATTTCTGAGTTAGTAATGTCATTCAACATTTTTTAACGGTTTAGTCAAAGCGCCACTACATTATTTGAACTGATCTATGGATTTTCACTGAACCTTCGATGGATCTAATATTCCAGCAGCCATCAAGTCCTCATAGGAGTCGTTTGCAGCATTGTATCCATAATTTGTATTTTCATTTGACAGCACCTTTGAGCAGCAGCAGCCAAATGCATGTTAGCCAGAATTTTTCCCTCAGGTAGAGACAGTTATGGGTAGAGAACAGTTCACAAAAAACTGTAACATGTAACTGAACCGAAATAGCTACTGCTCGCGATCGTTAACCTTTTCGACGACGAACTTCCCACTCATCCCGGCATTGTTTGCTATTAGTGTGGTAGGGTATCTTAGGGCATGATTGAAGATGTCTGCACCAATCTAAACATGGAAGGACGGAAGTTATAGCACAACACAGAAAATTAGTGCATTGTAAATTTGGTAAATAGCAATTCAAACTCGATCCTTTTTACTGTAAAATCTATGGAGCAATAAATCTTCATCTTGTCTATTGCAAAAGCAGAGTTACACTAGTACGTTAGGATTGTGGTTAACTAATGTTGGGCTTGTGAGTTGCTGCTTACCTATGTTCGTATTTGAATATATGATCAACTGAAGATTCAAGAACCCACAGTACGAGAGAATAAAATTACTGAATATTTTATGTGCACCCTTAACTGTTTGGTTGACAAATGAAATCCATATGATAGCACTGCACGTTCCATACTTTTGTGCTGTCGGTTATTGCCACTTTCTAGTTTTTTTTTGTGCACTGTAGTTCTCGCCTAAATGCACTTATGTTCACTTGATGGAAGTTGTATACTGAAGTTGGGATGATGTGGCCTCCTTATATGCCATTATTTGCGCTCAGAAAGATAGATTACGACTAAAATGTGTTGATGTCCAAAAATCAGAAACATGAATGTTGTAAGATTTAGTAACTGGTACTCATCAGGCCTCCTACCATGTAGTTATTATATGTCCTAACAGACAATTATACAGCAATAGGTAGGGCCACATGTTCATTATTTCTAGAGCTAAAGGGGTCAGTCCCTAGATGCATTTTGCATTGCAAATGAAACCATAGTAAGTTTATCCAATGGTAATCACGTTACCTTTTGCTCCACGTTATCCAATGATTCCTTGATTATGTCAATCTTCTTGGATAATCTCAATAGGCTACACCCACCACCAATTACAACACCTTCCTCAATAGCTGCCTGAAGTATCCAACATGTGGTTAGAAATTTTTTAGTTTACAAAAACTCACATAATATGATTGTAGATTGGGTAGTGATACCATGGTTGCATTAAGGGCATCTTCAATTCTCAGCTTCTTATCTTTGAGCTCAATGACTGTTTGTGCACCCACCTGCAATTAACTTCGCACTAGGTTTTCAAAATCATGCAGTCTAATAGCACAAAACGATAGCTGCACAGAGTTTTTCTTAGTTAACCAAAAATACTTGTGAGACCTGATGACCTGAATGACTGCAATGGCTCCACATAACCTTGCAATCCTCTCACCCAGTATATTTTTCTGGTACCTCTCCTTTGAGTTCTGGAAATTAAAAATGAAAAATATTGCATCAAAGATGACCATATACATCGGTGCATGGTAGCTTTTTAGGAAGCTTTAACTGCAGTTTCTGCTGTACGTACATATATAAATGTTCACATGGACAATTCCAAGTTCTGTATCAAACTATTGGGCTTGCTAACTATACCTCGATTTGGCCTTTTATCTGAGCAACCCTTTTCTCAACTGCATGGAGGGTGCTTCCATCAGTAACAATCAGTGTTGAATCATTCTTGATTACCACTTTAGAAGCAGAACCTAAAACCTCTTTCCCTGCCTCTTCTAGTGTGTATCCCATGTCTTCTCTCACTACTGTACCTGAAAACCAACAAGAGTATGTCGAAAACTGGAGTTCCATCAGTTGAGTTGGTGATCCAGTTATGTACCTCCTGTTATGATTGCAAGGTCCTCCAAACATTGAGTTTTCTGCTCTCCAAAAGAAGGGGCCATAGTTGCTGCCACTTTGATCATCCCTGATAGCTTGTTTCTGGTCAAAGTAGCCAATGCTTCTTCTTCGACATCTTCAGCAATTATTAACAATGGAAAATCTTCTTTTACAGCACTAAAGCATACCCTTAAAAGCTCCCTTGGATCAGAAATTATCTTGTCAACCAACAGGATCTACAAAAGAGAAAACGTAACTCGTAAATATTCCGCGTAGGAGTCACATATCATGGAGACATCCACACTACCTTAAAGTCAGTGAACTCCATGGACATATTCACATGATTGGCCACAAAGTAAGGTGAGAGCTCTAGTAATTATTCCGCAGTTTTTTCATCGAGATATCCATAATACCTTACAGTCAGTGTATTCCGTGGACATATTTGCATGATTAGTCACAAAGTAAGGTGAGAGGTAACCACGTTCAAATTGCATTCCTTCGACGATCTCTAAACTGTTTTCAGTGCTTTTCCCATTTTCAATTCTAACCATGCCTTCCCTGCCCACTCTTTTGAAAGCATCCGAAATCATGTTGCCAACAGCGTAATCATTTCCAGCGCTAACTGCAGCCACATGCGCTATCTCATGGTCTTCAATCTAGAAGAAAACAAAATAAAGGTATTTGTTAAGCAGGAAAATACAGAAATATTCAGTCATAGATTAACTGATACTAGTAAATCATACCTCCCGTGACATCAACTTGAGTTCAGAAACCAAAGCATCAGAAGTCTTCCCAATGCCACGCGCAATCTGGACCGGATTCATTCCAGCAGCAAGAACCTACTTTTTGAGAATAATGATTGTAAGATGCAGGTTAAGGCTTCAGAGTTTTTGTGTGTCAACGTTCATTACAGGGACACATATTTCCTGTTTAACAAGCATACCTTCATTCCTTCAGCAATGAGGCCCTGAGCAAGGATTATAGAAGTGGTACACCCGTCGCCAGCAATATCGTTCGTCCTGGCGCCGGCCTGTCTGACCAATTTGACTCCTAGATTTTCCAACGGGTCCTCCAGTTCAATCTTGTGTGACCCAATGAGATAGTAAATAAAATTCAATTCACTGAAATTTCTGAATTTCAGATCACTCCAAAGGAGTGTAAAAAATACCAGCATTGCAAGAACATTTCCTGAATTTCAAGAACAGATCAGCCAGAGATAAATGGCTGTACCTCCTTGAGGACCGTCTCCCCATCGTTGACGATCTTGGGAGGGCCATACTTGTTGCCCAGCACCACATTCCTCCCCTTAGGCCCCAGGGTCACACCGACCAGCCGCGCCACCAGGTCCACACCTGCCTGCGGGCAGTGGAGACCGATTGGCACCACAATAAACTGAACATTCCTCTAAACTGAATTGAGTACTTCCGCCCAGTAGACATCGAAGGCATGTTGTGGTGTTACCTGCAACTTCTTGGTGGCGGAGAGGTCGCGGTTGAAGTGGAGGTCCTTGTACACGGGCATCGGCGGCGGCTTCTTGGGGGAGAAGGGCAGGGTGGGGCCCTTGCTGGAGATGGAGGGAGGAGGAGGAGGAAGAGGCATCCTCGACATGCTGCTTCTCTGAGCAGAGGTGAGAGGTTGCGGTGAAGACGATGATAAGGCTGCTGCTGCTGTTGGAAGGAAGGGGGAGGAAGGCCGCGGATATGCAGTTGCATCGCGCCAAAAAGAATTCTTGAAAAATATCTTTCCTGTCCTCCCGTTCCGGCGTCCTCTCCCGGTCAGGCGTGATGGCGAGGACGCCGTGGCAACTGTTGCGGCGGAGGAGCCGGGCGAAGACAGGCTCTGAGCCCGACCGAGTAGGGAGAAACGGGTGCTGGCCACTAAGCCCATGAGAAGAACAGTTTTTTTTTTTTTTGAGGTAGGAATATCCCAACGTTGAGAGGATGGGTATGGCAAACCAGCCTGTTTGATGCGCTAATTTTGTATTCCAGTTGTTGAGATTTCTCTACGTTCTTGGTTAAACTTTACTTCACTTGACTTTTTAAAAATCATATATGCACTGTATTTTGGCAAGAAGGGAGTACAAATGTTTTTTTAACTGAAGGATTATTTAATCCTTAAAACTTTATTCTACATGAGTTGTTTTATTTTTAGGGTTCAACTCATATGATCTTTCTTTAGGAATTACTCGCATTCGATTTCGTAGGAACGTTTTCATTTACCGTAACATGATCTCTCGTTTTGTGTGTTTCCAATTTGTGCTTTGAAAAATCTTGTGAAAGAAAAGCCTTGTTTTTTTGGTTATTTCCTATTTAAATTAATTTTGTTCGAATTTATTATATTTTTTTGTAAACCTTCTATTTTCATATTCTTTTTAAATTATTATTTTTACTACTCCCTCCATCCCAAAATAGATGTTTTATATTTGTCAAAATTTGAATGAATCTATATACTAAATAGTGTCTAGATTCATCCAAATTTTAACAAATCTGGGACATCTATTTTGCGACGGATGGAGTATTACTTTTATGTTTTTTGTATTGTTCATGTATAATATAGTAATTAATATTCATGATACGTGAGAATATGTTCTTGCATGAATTCTAACATTACTCCCTATGTCCCTAAATAGGTGGCATAAAAACTCGACTAAAAGTTAATGTTTTCTAACTTTGACTAAATATATTAAAGAAAATATCAATAATTATATATTAAAAATATATATTATGAAAATATATCTTATGATGAGTTTATTGATATTGAATCGTATTACAGATCTTCATATTCTTATGTATATCTTAGTCAAACTTAAAAATATGGGAGTGTCTACGTCTCAGGCGTCTTATTTCTCAGTCGCTGACGTCGTTATCAATTATAAGCAAGTTTTAGGCGTCACTGACGTCGTTGTCAATTATAAGCAAGTTCTAGGCGCCTGTTGACGTTGTTGTCAATTATAAGCAAGTTAGCTATTTCTCAGTCGCTGACGTCGTTGTCAATTATAAGCAAGTTGCAACTGGAACCCGTCAGAGCTCAGTTACAAGTAAGTTGCAACTGCATCCCCTCCACACTGATGGATGCTCAATTATAAGGAAGTTGCAACTGGGACCCTGCAGAGCTCAGTTACAACCAAGTTGCAACTAGCCTTCCGGCGGAGCCCTAGTTACAAGCAAGTTTCAACTGGCCCGCCGATGGAAATCAAGTCCCCCCAAGTTACAAGGGTTTAGGGGTTAGTCACAACATACTTGCGACTAGCTCGGTACATTCCCGATTACAAAGAAAATTACAAAATGATTCAAATCCAAGTATATGTAGTCGCGACACAGTTGCAACTAGGGTTTTAGTCACACCATGCTTGCGACTGGCTTAATACATTTCCGGTTACAAAACAAGTTGTAAATGACTCAAATCCAAAAGTATATCCAGTCGCGACATGGATGCAACTAGGGTTTCAGTCACACCATGCTTCTGACTGGCTCAAAACATTCTCGCCATAAAGCAAGTTGCAAAATGACTCCTGCGATGAGGTCCTCTCCTCCCGGTTGCAATCAAGTTGCAATCGCCCTTGGTGGCCCTAGTTATAAGCAAGTTGCAACCGGGACCCGTCGAACTCGCCATAAGTAAGTTGCAACTGCACCCTCCACACCGATGGGTGCTCACATAAGGAAGTTGTAATCGACCCAACAGAGCTCGATAACCAAGTTGCAACTGGCCCTCCGACGGGGCCCAGTTACAAGCAAGTTGCAACTGGCCCGCCGATGAAAATCAAGCCCCCCCAAAGTTACAAGGGTTTAGGGGTTAGTCACAACATACTTGCGACTAGCTCGCTACATTGCCGATTACAAAGCAAATTACAAAATAATTCAAATCCAAGTATATTTAGTCGCGGCACAGTTGCAACTAGGGTTTCAGTCACACCATGCTTGCGACTGGCTCAATACATTTTCGGTTATAAAACAAGTTGCAAATGACTCAAAATCTAAAAAACAGTATCAACATGATTACAACTAGGGTTATGGTTCAGTTGCAAACATACGTGCGACCGGCTCGGCACATCCTCGCTTACAAGCAAGATGCAAATGACTCAAATCCAAAAATCCTAGTCACAACATACTTATGACTGGCTTGGGGCGTTCTGATTACAAGCAAAATTGCAAAATGACTCAAATCCAAAAAATCCTAGTCGATACATAATTGCAACTGGCTCGGGGCGTTCTCGTTACAAGCAAAACATAAAATTTCAAAAACATAAAAATGGATTTTCGGAAAAAACAACAGACCAATAAAAACCCAAAAAAAATGAAAAGCAGAGAAAAACCGAACATGAGAAAAAAATAGCAGAAAACTAATTACAAAAAAGTTCATTCATGACCAAAATAGAAGAGAAAAAAATTTGAAGGGGGTTTGAAATAGTTCATTCACGACATAAAACAAAAACATACCAAAAAAACCTTAAAAAAGGAAAATTGAATTTTTGAAAAATCATAAACATAAAAAAAACATCCAAAAAAATAAAATGGACTCCTAGTTACAACAGAAATAAAACAGCAAAGTAAAAAAACAGACGGGCCGCCGGTCCATAGACAGACAACTCCATCCAGCACGAGCGGCACGTAGTGGATTCCTGGGATTTTCTGTGCACAGCCAGCGACAGCGCATAGTAAATTCGTACATGTCCACTTCAGCTTTCCGTTAAAAAGGTAAAAGATACAGCCCACGCACCACAGAGTACCATAAAAAATAGACCAAATCGCGAAGCAAATCGTACGGCGGAACGCGCGACTGGCGACTGAGAAATAGCAATTCCGTAAAAATATTAACTTTTATATGAGCTTATACTTTGGGACAGAGAGAGTTTACATAAACTTGTTTTAGATACTAAGATATTATTGTATATAAAAACATGCGTGGAAGTATATCGAAATAAATATTAGCCAATTTCATAAAATATTATTGAATTCAAAAGATTTGTTCATGTCTATCAAATTAAATGTTCAGAAAAATTCCAAAATATGACGATTTACTCAAAGAACTATGAAAAATGATTCATATTTTGAGTTATTAGCATAAATCCACCACTTTTCTGCATTTTTTTTGAAAAACAACACTTTAGTCCATTTTTTGCAATGTGCATTAATTCCAATTTAATGACAAATTAATGCGCAAACTGACAATGGGGCTCATCAGGAAGCTGACGTGGTACTTGATTTAGCAGCACATGAGGATCTTTTGGTGAGGTGGGAGTGAGTTCTACATGTCAGCCCCACATCTTTTTCTCCCCATCTCTCTTCTTCATCTCCCCCCCAACACCACCCTGTCCCATCCCACACCGGCCATAAAACTTGGAGAGCTAGTGCGCGTATGAGCGGAGGCGGCCAGCAAGAAGTTGCTGCTCCCGCTACCGGTCTTTGCGGATCCCGCTCGACAATATTTTAAGATCCACCATACCAGACCTAATAGCGAGCTCTACCGTGGTCCCCATGGTCCTGCGTGGCTCCTAATGTCACCGTTGAGACTAGTCGTGCCGCCGCATGCCATCCTTATTCATGCCAGGCGACCTGTCGGGCCGAAGGCCATATGCGACCCCATGGTAGGTGGTGCATGGGCGGTAGTGACGATGTGCTTCCAACATGGAAGTAGGTGGGGAAGGGACGCATCGCTATTGCTTTGGAAGGAGGCGACGCGGAGGTACGGTGGTGCCGCCGGGGAAGGATGTGGAGGCAAGGATGCATTGCTACCACCAGGGAAAAAGGCGGAGTGAAAAAGTGAGGCTGTCGTCGGGAAGAAGGCGGAGTGGCGATCCAGCGGGGAAGGATGCGAAGATGGGAAGGGACGTGCGGTAGGGTCGAGTAGTTGCAGGAGGAAGAGGAAGAAGAAAAAAGATAAGGAGAAAAAGATGTGGAGCTGACGGTTCAGACCCATTTCCACCTCACCAAAAGACCAACATGTGTTGCTAAATCAAGTGGCACGTCAGCTTCCTCATGGATCCCTTTCAGTTTGTGCATAAATTCATCGTTAACTTGGAATTAGCACATATTGGAAAAATAGACTAAAATCTGGTGATTTTTTTCGATTCAAGCGTAAAGTGGTGTCTTTTCAAAATTTGTCCAGAAAAGTAATGGTTTTATGCTAACAACTCATATTTTACACAAAATATTGATTCATGCTAGATAAAAAGGCACATGCATTCATTTTTACCAAAGAAATATGGGAAAACATAAAACAAAGTAAAGGGAGGCAAGTAAAAGTAAAGTAGACAAAACTTTAACATAAAAATTAATTTGGAATTGATCAAAATAAAAATATATAGAATTAAACAGGTAAAGATAAAAAAATTAAACTAAAAGAAAAGGTAAAAAATAGAAACAAAAATGAAAAGGAAAATGGGTGAAACACTCGTCTATGTTGGCATAGTCCCATTGGTGTTAGAGGACGGATAGAACTTTTGTAGTTACCATAAGAAGTGAGGATAGAAAAACATGACTTTGAAAAATTATGTTTTTCTTTAGCACAATAATTTGGATTCCTCGCATCAAAGTGGGAGACCTTTCATGGTGTAGACTTATAGAGATAAAGGTAAGGAGGCTCCTCTCGCACCTCTTTACCATTGGATGTCGATCCATTATTTTCGTATATGATTTACATTTCTAGTTTGTTTTAATTTCCTTTTGTTTATTCTTATCTTCTTCTTTCTTTGTTTTTTTGTTGTATCATTATTTTTATTATCAGTAGCAGAATCATTATTCTTTATCATTTATCATTTATATATTTTTTTTCCAAAATAGCTTCTTAATGTTTAACTTCTTGTTCATGGATGTACAGGATAATTTTTGTTTATTTATTTAAAACATAAAATTAAATAAATTGAGTTTGATCAAATTTATTAATTACAAAATGCTTGATTTTTTTAAAAAATTTAACGTGATGTTGACATACCTGAACATTTTCTATGGAAGTTGAAATATATTTTTACAAATATCTAGAAATTGTGTGAATAATATTTAAACATAAATGCATTTTTTTGATTAGCATACAACCACATTTTCCATAAAATGAAATATACTGGACGTTGATCCATTTACACCGATATTGGCAGCAGTAGGCAGCCTCCCACTGAAGGCAGGGTATATAAGCTCACCTCCTTATCCTATCTCATATTGCCTATGTGACACTTTAGTGTCTCTCATTCTATTTTTTTAACATGGTTATGTATTACTCCATCCGTTCACTAATATAAGATATTTAAGTTTTTTTTCAAACATACACATATGTAGACATGTTTTAGTGTATAGCTTCACTCATTTTAGGATGTATATAGTCCACTTTGAAACATATGGAATGTCTTATATTAGTGAACGGAGGGAGTACTCAATAGATAGAGTCAAGGTTATAACCATCATTACATTCTATTTGATCCCTTTCCACCACACAAGGGAGGAGCTAAGTTCAGTAACACCCCCTAGAACCCTCCTCTCTACAAAAACTAGCAACTCTAATGTGCCACATAATTACTAGCTCTATTAACTTTTTACACATTATATCCTGGGAAGATGTTTTATGGTACCCCCAATTAAATATCAGCCGTTCATTTTCGTTTATCCAAAGGCCTAGATCAGTTTATACTAGTGCCAAAAAGATGACTAGTATAATTTATACTACTGCTAAATTTCGGCTACGCAATAGGAAAAGGCCGTAGACCGCCGGCCCCGGCCCAAGAACCCAAGAGAGTCCAGCTCACATTCAACCCAAATCGATCTAGTCAAGAACATATAGTCCCCTTTCTATCCGTCCCGTTCATGTGTGGTAGAGAGGCAGAGGAGGCGCGGAGCTGCCGCCGGCAACCACGGTCGGACTTTGGGCGTCGCGGCCCTCCTCCAGGCAGCGAATCTGTCTCCCACGGAATGATGGTGCACTTCATAGGCCGCTGCAGAGGAGAGGCGGAGGAGGGGCGGAACTGCCACTGGCACCCATGATCGGCGTGTTAGGAATAATAATCCCGATAGGACACGGAACGGTGTCGTGTGCGTGTGTGTTCCGAGTAGGACTAGTAGTCCAACACCTATTCGTATTGACGTTGCGTCCTGCCGGGTATATATACACCCATATAATAGCCTTGTAAGACAACCGTGAGATTCAATACAAACAACATGACCGAGAGAGCCCTGTAGCCATCAACATTGTTTTTCCTAGTACGTGAGCCGTGGAGTTGGTGCTAGCTGATTGTGCATGTACGTAGGCTGCTGCTTATTGCAAAATAGCTTTGGCTTGTTTGCTACGTGTGTGCAGGTCGTCGTCTCGCCGGAAAGTCTTTCGCCGATCGTCGTCGGACCGCACTCGACGGCGTAGTGGGGCTGGGCCAACAATTGGTATCGAGCCTCACGGAGGATCTCCTAGTAACGGAGGTCATGGCGGACAAGGAGCTAGGCGAGTACTCGGTGCTGCGGGTGCATCGGTGTCGCAGCATTCGCGGTATGATCGCGAAGCTACACGACGTGGGCGAAACGGATGGAGTGGGCCATGGAGGCAACGACATCTGGGAGGCTGTCGATCCCGGCGGCGAGTTCAAGAAGGGCGCGAAGTACCGCAGGACCGACAGCACTCACGGCCATCGGCTCCATGGTGCCGGGCGGACGTGATGCAAGACCGATCTCGAAGGTTTCGCAAAGAAGGCGTGGGAGACACTCAAGACGTTGAATCTTGGGCACGAGCGCGTCCGCAGGGCGACCCTACAAACCTTGCAGAAGAAGTACGAGAACCTGTAGATGGAAGGAGATGAGACGCTGGACGCTTTTGCCTCGAGGGTAGCCACAATTGTCAACGGGATTCGCGCAAGGTGAGAAGTGGAAGATATCACCGTCGTGTCGTTTCCTTGGCGCCGTGGTACATATCTGGTGTCGGCAATCGAGCAATGCGTTGATCTCACCACCCTCACGATGGATGACCTGGTTGGACGGTTCAAGGCGCATGACGAGCGGATGAAGATCACCTACGGCGACGCGAAACAAGATGAGCACCTCATGCTTACACGTGCCCAGTGGCAGGCAATGGTCGCCAAGGAGAGGAGCGATAAGGCATCCGGCGATGGCGATGGTTCGTCCCGGCGAAGAAGTCGGACACAAGCGAAGAAGCCAAAGAAGAAATTCGACAAGAAGAATCTTTGCTGCCATAAGTGCAATCAGCTCGGGCACTTCAAATCGGAGTGTCCTAACCGTTCAAAGGAGAAGGCTCTCATGGCGAAGGAAGGAGATGATGGACCGATGATGCTCATGCTCGAAGCTTGCGAGTTAATGACCACCAAGGAATCAACTCCTCGAGTCCGCTACGGAGATCGCCACGCTTGTGGAAGAAGGTCTTCCCGCGGAGGATGCGTACGGCTCACGACGTTTGGTACCTCGACAGCGCTAGCAACCACATGACCGGCGACAAGGCTCGGTTTCGAGTTGAACCTCACGGTTGGAGGCTCCGCTCGATTCGGCGATGGGTCGAAGGTGGAGATTGCGGGACGAGGCACCGTCTGTTTGAGTTGAAGGATGGAGGTCACAAGGTACTCACTGACGTGTACTATATTCCCAAGCTTAAGACCAACATTATCAGTCTTGGTCAGCTCGCGGAGCGTGGATGCAAGATCGTGTTGGAGGACGAGTTCCTGTGGGGATATGACCGCCAAAGACAACTCATCATGAAGGTGGATAGGTCGTAGAATAGACTCTACATCCTCAATCTCAATCGGGCGGATCCAGTATGTTTGATGACAAGCATGGAAGACTCGGCGTGGAAGTGGCATGCACGCTACGGACATCTAAATTTCCAAGCTCTACGACAACTTGGACAGAAGGAGATGGTACGTGGCTTACCGTGTGTTGATCATGTTGAGCAGGTGTGCGACGGTTGTCTCATTGGGAAGCAAAGGCGAGCCCCGTTTCCAAGGGAGGGACAATATCGAGCAAGTAAGGTTCTTGAGTTGGTGCATGGAGACTTATGCGGACCAATCACGCCGGCGACCCCAGCCGGGAACAAGTACTTTTTGCTCATCGTCGACGACTTCAGTAGATACATGTGGGTTGTGTTGCTGAAGAGTAAGGATCAAGCTTTGCAAGCGTTCAGGATTGTGAAGATGGCAGCCGAGGTGGAGTCCGAGGCAAAGTTGAAGGCCCTCCGCACCGATCGGGGTGGGGAGTTCAAATCCAATGAATTCAAGGCGTTTTGTGAAGCTAATGGGATCCGGCGGTATCTCACCGCACCATATTCACCGCAGCAAAACGGTGTTGTGGAAAGAAGGAACCAAACCGTGGTGGCCATGGCACGTAGCATGATGAAGAGCAAAGGCATGCCAGGCAGGTTTTGGGGTGAGGCAGTTAGTACAGCTGTCTATTTGTCGCAGAAGGCGCCAACTAAGAGTGTAGTTGGTATGGCCGTCTGAAGCATGGTATGGGCGCAAGCCCTCGGTTGATCATCTTCGCACTTTCGGGTGCGTGGCGCATGTGAAGACGGTGACCGGGCATACTAGCAAGTTGGCGGATCGAAGTACTCCAATGGTCATGATCGGCTATGAATACGGTTCGAAGGCGTATCGCGTACAATCCAGTGAAAAAACAGGTGGTGGTGACACGCGACGTCGTCTTCGAGGAGGAGAAATCATGGAATTGGGGCTCTGTGGAACCAGTACAATCAATTTCTGATGAAATATTTACTGTAGTCTACAGTGATTCGCATGCAGATGATCAAGAAACGGCATCCCGTGGAGTTACGGATTTAGGCGCTGGTTCAGAAGATGGAAGTCCGGAAGTGAGCAGCAGCGGCTTCGCCAGAGAGGTATCTCCGCGTGGGAGTCCCGGCAGCAGCTCACGCTACGCACTGGAGGCTCGACGTCGCCATCCAGTCCGCAGCGCGGACGAGAGCCCTGGCGCAGTGTCCCATCAGCTGCACACTCCCATCCGGGAGGCTAGCGGTAGTCCGTGGGGCGGGCGGCGATGTCACGTCGCCAACATGCGAGACAACCGGCGAAACTGCAGGAAATTCAGTAGACGCTGAAACAAGTACTACGTCAGCTTCCACGTCTTCTCCAAGTGCACGTGAAGAAAGGAGACGGCCACCTACTCCAGAAAAATTCCGAAGTGTACTGGAGTTGTATCCGCCGGAGACCCTTCGTACAGCGCGTGCGCGAGGGAGAGGACAAGGTCGGTGTTTACTCACCGAGGAGACGACGAAATTCGAGGATGCTAATACAGAGGAGTGTTGGCGTCGGGCTATGGATGAGGAGTTGGGATCGATCAAAGACAACGCTACATGGGAGCTTGTCGATCTACCCAACAATCACAAGGCCATAGGGCTCAAGTGGGTGTACAAGATCAAGAAGGATGCCGAAGGGAAGTTGGTGAAACACAAAGCTCGGCTAGTGGCCAAGGGATACGTGCAAGAGCAAGGTGTGGATTTCGAAGAAGTGTTTGCTCCCATTGCAAGGATGGAATCGGTGAGATTACTTATCGCTCTCGCAGCTCAAGAATCTTGGAAATTGCATCACATGGATGTGAAATCCGCGTTTTTGAATGGGGAGTTAGAAGAAGAAGTTTATGTGAAGCAACCACCGGGATACATCAAAGAGGGAGAAGAACACAAGGTTTTGAAGCTACACAAGGCGTTATGCAGACTCTACGGCAAGCCCTCGGGCGTGGAACATCAAGCTTGATCGTACATTGATCTCTCTCGGATTCGAGAAGAGCCCCGGAGCATGCGATGTATAAGCGAGGTAAAGGAAGGGATCATCTACTAGTTGGCATCTATGTTGATGATCTATTGATAACTGGAGCGGATGAGAAGGAGATTGCAAAGTTCAAGCTACAGATGAAGGAGTTATTCAAGATGAGTGATCTAGGCTTGTTGAGTTACTACCTTGGGATCGAGGTACATCAAAAGCTGGGTGAGATCACGCTATGCCAAGAGGCATATGCAAAGAAGATACTCGAGAAGTGTGGCATGGAAAAATGCAATCCAAATCATGTTCCGATGGAACCTCGTCTTAAACTGAGCAAAAGGAGTGAAGCACCTGCGGTTGATGCAACGGAGTATAGGAGCGTTGTCGGAAGTTTGAGGTATCTCATTAACACAAGACCCGACTTGGCTTATTCCGTTGGCTATGTGAGTCGCTTCATGGAAGCACCCACAATGGAGCATTGGACAGCCGTGAAACATATACTCAGGTATATCAAAGGTACTACAAACTTTGGTATTGTCTACTTGAAAGAGAAGGAGGAGGTGAAGCTACTTGGCTACAGTGATAGTGACATGGCAGGAGATATTGACGACCGTAAGAGTACCTCGGGCGTGGCATATTTCTTGGGAAGAAGCATAGTAAGTTGGCTATCACAAAAGCAAATGGTGATGGCACAGTCATCCTGTGAAGCTGAGTATATTGCGGCTGCAACTGCAGCGTGTCAAGGTGTGTGGCTAAGGAGTCTACTTGGTGATCTCACCAATCGGGAGACGGAACAAGTGGTGCTCAATATTGACAACGAGTCTGCAATTTCATTGTACAAGAATCCGGTGCATCATGACAGGAGTAAGCACATTGATACGAAGTATCACTACATCTGGCAAAGGTGTAGAGGAGAGCAAGATTGAAGTCAACTATGTTTGCACCAATGATCAGCTTGCGGATATCCTAACTAAATCTTTGGGACGAGTGAAGTTTGCGGAGATGCGAGGAAGGATCGGCGTCCAAGCTGTGAAGTTAGGCACATCGTGCTTAGGGGGGTGATTGTTAGGAATAATAATCCCGATAGGACACGGAACGGTGTCGTGTGCGTGTGTGTTCCGAGTAGGACTAGTAGTCCAACACCTATTCGTATTGACGTTGCGTCTTGCCGGGTATATATACACCCATATAATAGCCTTGTAAGACAACCGTGAGATTCAATATAAACAACAGGACCGAGAGGGCCCTGTAGCCATCAACATTGTTTTTCTAGTACGTGAGCCGTGGAGTTGGTGCTGGCTGATTGTGCATGTACGTAGGCTGCTGCTTATTGCAAAATAGCTTTGGCTTGTTTGCTACGTGTGTGCAGGTCGTCGTCTCGCCGGAAAGTCTTCGTCATCGATCGTCGTCGGACCGTACTCGACGGCGTAGTGGGGCTGGGCCAACACGGCGACGATGGACGACCCTCCCACGACCCAAATAACCCATTCCGACAAGAAAAATGCAGTCTCCTTGATTGTAATATCAAGTGATGATGCTTCTTATCTAAAACTGATCTGTTTTGTCGTGTTTTGACATTTGGTTCCATATTTTTCTGACATAATGAAGTCGCTTGTCATATGAACATTTTTCTGGAATCTATCAATCTGGTACTACAAGAGCGCATATGGCACGCGCCCAGTGGTCGCTGGAATCACCGGTGCGCGGCGGCCGGCGGGGTCGACGGAGTTGCTGCCAATAGAGGCCCTCCCGCCGTCGTTGGTGTCCGGCCGCGCTCAGTTCCCGTGTGTCCGTGGTGTGTGTCCGTGGTGCTGAACAGCTGAAGTCGCCAGAGTGGCTGCACAGCGAACCAACGCCATAGTGGTCGCCGGAATTTCCGGCAAGGTCGCTACTCAGAGTGTTGGTGTTCGGCGGCTCATCCGCCACTCCTCTGCTCTAACTTCTCGCGATCATGAGTTCATGACGAACAGATTTCTCATGCCCCAAATAATTATGGCTTCGTGGGCCTGCTGGGCTTAACTTTTGTCACTGAATCACAACCGTTTGATCATTTTATACTAGTCCCTCTCTAGACACTAGTAAAAGGTACCGTAAAAGTTGCCGTTCTGGGAGGAGCTTGAACAATTCCTTTGCGTCAGATATGACAAAAGCCAGCCGGGATATGCTTATGATGCCAGACAATGAGTGATTACCCACAGGATGAAACTATTTCCTTGCCTTCATGGTCTCTTAGCACAACGTTGTTCTTGTCCTTTGAGAAGCTAGCTTCCACATTGAGTTTTTTCCATACAACATTTGGCTTCAAAACACTAGGTGCTTCTTTATTCTTCTTTGGCAGGTCATCACCTAAAGACTGCACCACTTTTTTCTCCGTAGTCCGTCTCCACCTGATTCATTAACCTACACAAAGAAGGCTAAATATGATTGAATGTACAGTGCAATTTCTCTATCCACACTTGTCCCACCGGAGGAAGATACTCTTTTATCTCATTTTCTTCGCTGCATTGTTCAACCAGAACAAGGCCCCAGTTATTTCCTATAAAACTGAAGAAACTTTCTGATGGTAGGGACTAGGTTTTCCACGGGCACTTTCTCAGCGTCATAGCTTTCGTGCAGGAGCAGGTCACCACGTCATGATGACTTGATGAGTCGTTTCAGGATGTCTTCCGCACAAGTACAACGTACAGGTTGTTAATAACTCGCCGTGAGGGCCGTATAGTACGTGATGATCTCAAGGATGACCAGTTGGAGCGACAAGGATGAGGACCTATTGCACCTTCCAACCGATCGAAGAAGTCCGGATCCAAGATGAGAACTCCTCCATGACATCGCCATCCATGTCGCCGCCGGTACCAGGGAACGGATACACAAGACAAGGATGATGCCACTGCGGTCCTTGTCGCCGCCCGCAGCTCCTCCAGTGGCTGCGGGACTAGCTGCCACGGTCCCTGTCGCCGCCCGCAGTGCACGCCCTTTTTCCGGCAGCAAGAACACTCCCATGTCTGTCATCGTCATCTCCCTAGACTCCGATGCTCATGTAGCCGTTCCAGAGGTACCTCTCCCTGAGCGCCCACATGGAACAGCTGGTAGACGTCATTGTGGACGACGCCTTGCCGGGTGTTGCAGCGAGAAAACCTGATGCATCTTCAAGCCATAGCCTGCCCCGCTGGTTGTCCTTCAAGGAAAAAAGAGGCGGATGGAGACATCTTCAAGCAACAACATCGAGCGAGGCAGTTCAAAAGAAGGCCAGGTCGTCTCCTCGTGGTATAGTATGCGCTGCATTTGCTTCTTCTTCTTTTTGTGAATGCATCTTTATCTTTCTCTTGTTCACCTCGGCTACTCTTCAGGCGTGACAATGGGATCTCTCAACTTGCAAGAATACTACTCCCTAGAGGCCAAGGAACTCATTGGCTTCCGTCGAGAAGTACGAAAATATATTTGCTGAAGAGAGCACCATCCTTGAAATGGTACAATTCTTCCAATGATCCCGCCCCTGTACCTCATAGCCTTGTCCTTCCGCCTGGTGACACCAGGCTGGAGAAGAGCGTGGTGAGGAACTTTCCTTCGAACCTTGTTGATATCCAAGAGGCCTGAGAGAACAAATGAGGAGAAAACCACAAGTACTAGACATACCGCGGATTTGGACCATTGGGTACGACTTGAGACGTTGATTTCCATCTCCACCCACCACAACCTTTTTCCCACCTAAAGGGCTTTCCATCGTACCCAAGGGTCCAAATCCCCAGTTTGTCCTATGTTACCGATGGTTTTCTTCTCTTACATATCCAAGAAAGTCTGAAGGGAAGTTCCTCAGCACACTCTTCTCCATGCTAGTGTCACTTCACTAGACGGAAGGTTACATATCCAAGAAAGTCTGAAGGGAAGTTCCTCAGCACACTCTTCTCCATGCTAGTGTCACTTCACTAGACGGAAGGACAAGGCTAGGAGGTGCAGGGGCAGGGGCCATTGGAAAGATTGTTAAGCATCTCAAGACCAGCCATGAGTTCCTTGGCGTCCAGGGAGTAGTATTCTTAAAGGTTGAGCACTTCTGTTGTCACGCCTGAAGAGTAGCTGAGCTGAACATGAGAAAGATAAAGATACATTTATAAAAATAAGAAGAAGCAAATGCGGCGCATACCGAGAGAAGTGAACCGGCTCGATGTTGCTGCTTGAAGATGTCTCCATCTGCCTCTTTTTTGACAACCAGCGGTGTAGGCCAGGCCGTGTTTGGGCTTGTTGACGGCATCACAGGTGCGGGTTTGCTCGCTGCAGCACCGACAGGGCGGCGTAGGCCGGGGCGGACACTATGGCACGTCCAGGAATCAGAGGTACTTTTCTTAGAGGCACTTTTTCAAACTGCCTCTAATTGTATCTATTGAGGCACTTTGAAAAATAGTGCCTCCAAATATGAATTTTTAGTGGCAGTTTTAAAAGTGTCACTAACAGTTTATCCTTTTGAGGCACTATTGATAGTGCCTCTAATGTTTTGAAAAATAGAGGCACAGTCCAGTGCCTCTATGCTAAACTATCAGTGGCACTTTGACCTGTGCCTCAAAAAGACATAACTTTTAGAGGCATTTTCTGTGATAATGCCACTAAAAGTATATCAACTGAGGCACAATTAGAAGTGCCACAATTGGTTACCATTTAGAGGCACTAAATTATGCCTCTAAATAGTGACCAACTGTGGCACTATTTGGTGTGCCTCCAAGGATCATCCATCTGAGGCACTATGCTGCTGCCTCCAATGTCCAACCAACGAGGCACGACATTGCCTCAAATGGATGATCATTGGAGCAGCATCAAACATGCCTCTAAATGGTCATCCATTTGAGGCACTATCAGTGTGCCTCAAAATGGTCATCCATTTGAGGCACTTTGTCTGTGCCTCCAAAAAATAACCAGCATAATCAAATAATCGTAAAAGATACCACACAACACATAATTATATACTACTGATTTCATACTGATAATCCAACATAGTACTTACTGCTCCATACTTACAACTACAAAAGTAGTACTTAGTAGTCCATCATATATAGAACTAGGCAGTCCAACTTAAGCAGTCCATCGATAATTACATCCAAAATAAGTAGAACTCATAATGTAAGTTCTACTTCCACCCAATCAAGATTGTCGATCTACGCTTTATGGGAGTGCCATGAGCATCAGCGCAACTTACCGTCGACTTGTACCGAAACCGAACAAGCATAGCATCATCCTTCTTCATGTTGAAGGCCCTGCACATTGTCCACCATCCACTGGTTATCATTGCTCTATTGTTTACTCCCATCTTCATCCTCACATCCACACGATCATCTTCAGCCATGGATTCAACTTGTACAGTAAGTGGTTCATCAAGAAAGTCCTTCAGGTACTTGGTTGTGAACTCAGCATTAAATTCCTGTGTAAGTATCAAGTTTACACAACTGTTATGATTCCTGTGTAATTCCTGTGTAAGCATTCTTTTGGACTCTGTTTCTACTACACTGTTATGCATGATAAAGTAAATAGCTGCTCACCATTTTGCATTTCTTCTCAATGACAGCTGACTCTGTCATCTTGTAGACATAGTACTTTATTGCTGGCCTTCTGCCATTGCACCATTCGTCCAGAAACTCAACTTGGCATGGACACAGTGGTATGTCATTTCCAAACATACACTGGTGGTCCCACTCATGTATTCCCTTGTTTTTTGGTCCTGATACAGCACAAATACAACAAATTTTATAAATAGTAGTACCATTTCTCAAGCTCATGTAGACTAGATAGTTCAAAGTTTGTATAGATACATACCCCTTAAAACCAAGCCATCATCTTGTGCTGGCATAATTGGCACATAACCATCTGGCACGAACCACTCCGTAGAGGTGTCACTGCCAGAGGTGTCACTGGCAGAGGTGTCACTGCCAGAGCTGTCACTGCCACTAAAGTTGTGGCTTGGGATCAAGCTGCCACTGTCATCTGAGATATCAATGGCACAGTTCTCACAGGTTCCCATCTGGTATAAAAACAACATGTAATCAGCAATGCTAAAGCAATGTAATCAGTAATGCTAAAACATGTTCAGGACATGATCAAATAGCAAAACATTCAGAAAGTCAATAATTACATTCTGAATATTCCTAACATTCAGAAAGTTCAGAACATTCAGACAGTTCAGATCATGCTGAACATTCTGACAGTCAACAAATCAGAACATTCAGAAAGATCAGAACATTCAGAACATTCAGAAAAATCAGAACATTCAGAACATTCAGAAAGATCAGAACATTCAGAAAGTTCAGTACATTCTGAACAATCTTAACAATCTGAACTTTCTGAACATTATGAAATTTCTGAAAATTAAGAACATTTCTTCATCAACAGACCCCTAACCAGAAATAATCATCAACTCTTGACATCAACAGATTTAATCCTAGCAGAACCCTAAACAAAATATAATCTAAGAACAAAACAAATCTAAGAACAGAACTAAGAACATAGATCTAGACAAAGAACATAAATCAAAGAACAAATCTAAGCACCCAAAGATCAGATAGCAGGTTAGATCAAACAAGATCAGATAGCAGTTTAGACAAAGAACATAAATCTCGAACAAATCTAAGAACAGAACAAGATGATGAGAGGGATGATAGGCTAATGATCAGAACAGAATCTAAGAACAGAACAAATCTAATCTAAGAACAGAACAGAATCTAAGATCAGAACAAATCTAAGAACATAACATAAATCTCGAACAAATCTAAGAACAGAACAAGATGATGAGAGGGATGATAGGCTAACAAATCTAAGAACAGAACAAATCTAATCTAATAACAAATCTAAGAACAGAACAAATCTAATCTAATAACAACAATCTAAGAACAGAACAAATCTAATCTAATAACAAATCTAAGAACAGAACAAATCTAATCTAATAACAACAATCTAAACTAAGAACACTAATCTAATAACAACAGTTCCTAATCAAGAACAGAAAAGATCTAACGAGTAGAATAAAAGAAGAAAGAAGAAAGAAGAACAGAAGAAGAAAGAAGAACAGAAGAAGAACACGAGGAAAAAACAGACAAGCTCCTCAGGTGGCGGCGGCGATGGGATTCGCTGGAGGGGTTTCATGTTGGGCGGCCGTGGCGGTGGAACCCTAACACGAGGAAAGGGAGAGTGGGAGTGGAAAGTGAGGGAGTGAGTGGAGAAAGTGGCCGCGGTGGGTGGGTGTGTGCGTATAGTATGGTCATTTTGCACATTAGTACCTTAGGTTGTTATTAACTTTTCGTGTCCTTCCACCTCGGCTCCGTAGTTATAGCGATTAGCCGGGACGCCTCGATTAATATTTTAGTTTCCATTCGTCCTCCACCCGCCACCTTGCACAAACCCTCCCTCTGTTGTCCAATGTATAAGAGAGGCACCCGCCACCGCTTAGGGTTTGGCCTCCATTTCTCAGTGACCTCCAAGGCCGCACCACCCGCCACGGAGAGCTGCCGATCCTCTCCGTCCGCTGGCCACATCCCACCACCGGAGAGCTGCAGATCCTCACCGTCAAGCGCCGCAGACCACCCGCTTGAGAATCTGCAGATCCTCTGCGCCGCGCCGCACCACTTCGCCATCAACTGAGTTGCAGATCCTCTCCGTCGGCCGCTGCACCCGCCGCCAGACAACCACCACGAGCCCGAAGCTGCAGATCATCTCCGTCCGCCGCGCACCACCGAGAGCTGCAGATCCTCTCCATCCATAGCAGCTTCGCAGATCCTCTCCGGAGTCGAGAACTGCAGATCCTCTCCGAGAGCCGAGATCATCCATAGCAGCTCGCAATGGATCATGCCGCACTAACAATCGGCAGCAGCCACATCCCTTCTCCCCTGCGATTTCTCAAGAGCAATCAGATAATTGCAGGTGTGTGCTTTGTATATCTAGTGTGTGCTTTGTATATATAGTATGGTCTTTTCATCCATCTAGTGTGTGCTTTGTATATCTGAAATGGTTCATCTAATTCATCTGTAATTCTAAACAAAAAATCTGATTTTTACTAATGCTAGAAATAGATCTTAAAATAGTTCTGTAATTGGTTCACTGATGAATATGATTACTACAGAGTCCAAGATGATGAGAGGGATGATAGGCTAATGATCACAATTAGAGGTAATCTATGCTCTTGTAATCTATGCTCTTGTCATTGATCTATATTTTCTGGTACTAATGATACATTGTTTGGCATTTGTTAGGACCTGGACATTCAGGATTTTATTCAATTGATACAAACTACA
The DNA here is from genome assembly GCA_030063025.1 of Avena longiglumis. NCBI lineage: Eukaryota > Viridiplantae > Streptophyta > Magnoliopsida > Poales > Poaceae > Avena > Avena longiglumis. The sequence goes on from CP125976.1 coordinate 536,988,917, forward strand.
TTTTTGGAAATTTGGTTCAAATGAATTACCACCAATTAATGCAGCTAAGAAGCAATGTGGAAGTGCTACCAAGGCCTGCAATTAAGAATTATGTTAGCACAATTACATCAACAAATGTCATTCCTTTGGAGGGTTTAATGGTATGTATATATGTTCTGCACATTATTCATATTTTTATCTGTAAGTTCTGCACATTACTCACATTTTTATCTAACAAATTCCAGGAATTCAGTCAAGAGTTTACAAGAAAGTTCCTGATGCAGTTCCTCATGGATGAACACCTCATGAGACATTGTATTCAAGCCAGATCTCAATTGGTTAGTGTAGGTGTGATGCTCAAGTTAGGATCTCCAATAAAGTACTGTAGGATGATTCTTCATGCTGATGGAAAAGCCCAGATCATCCCTCCTGAATGGGCAAAGGTGGTAGAGGCATTTAATCTGAAGGAAGGGGATGTTTGCATGTTCATTTTTACAGATGAAAGAAAACTACCACCAAGACTCAGACATCAGTGGTTCTACCTTAAGCTTGAGATACTTAAAATTGAAGAGTACTACCCTGTCTTATTAAACCCATTCTTACCATTTATCTGAGTATCTCTTATAACATATTTATGCACATCTTTGTAGGTACAGCCCCACTGAGATTCATGAAAGGAGTCTGATTACTACTAGAGGTGTGATTTTCACCTGCAGATGCTTACTATTATACTTGTTTTACTAGAGTTTTTTTGGGTGATGAATAATGCTTTATTTGTCATGTAGGACCTGGTTTTGCTGGTGAAGAATCCTTTGATAATGAATGCATTTTTGCAAACAAGGTTGATTTGACATTCAATCAAGTTATCCAACTGAGAAGCTATGTTGAAGTGCTACCAAGACCTGATATTAAGGAGTATGTGTGGAAAATGACAGAAGAAAACATCATAGCTTCCTTTGATCATGTTCACTGGAGACCTGGAGAAGGAGAAATGGTTAGTAATGTTTGATCATGTTCACTACTAATGGTTACTGTATGGTATGTTTTGATCATAATTGAAATTTCTGTTTTCCAGGTTTTTTCAAAAGAATTCACAAATACTTATCTTTTGAAGTTTCTAAAGCCTGTCTTATGCTCAAGAGCTCCCAGGCTTGGGGTTCCTAAAGGATCTGAAGTTATTCTTCTTGCTGTGAACAAGCCAACAGTTTCCAAGACTCAGTATTGTAGAATGATGCTAACTGAATCTAGACAAGCAGTTATCTGTTTTGGATGGAAAAATGTTGTTAAAACATTCAGTCTGAAAGAGGGAGATGTCTGCTTGTTCAGTTTCAGGGACACTAGGATTATTCCAGTCAAAATTAGGGATCCAGCTGCGTGGCTCCAGTTGGTGATAATAAAGCTAGATTAGTACTGAATGGGCCTGGATAGTGTCTGATTAAATGGGCCACATCGTGGGGGAAAACAGTGGACAGTGTCTGTTTAAATGGGCCACATCGTGGGGGAAGTGGGCGTGGGGCAGTGGTGGACGTGGGGGAGCAGTTTTACATCCCTTTACCTTTAAATAGGAGGAGAAACCTGGCCGGTTTACAATTCTTCTGCGCAGAGCTTTTCTTCTATCCCTTCGACTTTCTGGGTGAGTTCAATTCTGTACACAGATCTTATTATTCTATTTCATTTAATCTGATGCAATCTAATCCTTGTACTACATTTTCAGGTCGCATGTTCTGAATTTCCTCCTTTGACTTTTCAGCTCTCAGGTTCTGAATTTGAACCTGCTATCTGTGATCAACCTGTGTGAATTTTTGTAGGTGAATTAACCTGGATGTTATTTTGTAGGTGATGGATGGCATGACGTGTGCTATCTGTGATCAGCCTGGTGACAATTGTGGCAGATCTAACAGGAGAGCTAATGGATTTGACATTGTCATTGGCCATGGTTTTAGACGTGGTGTAGTAAGTTTTTCTGCTCATTCCCTGCTCATTCCCTAGTAACATGAGAGCTAATGGATTTGACATTCCCTGCTCATTCAAATAGTTTTTGGCAATGGGAACTAAATTATGTTGTTAAATCGGTACATTCCTGCTCATTCAAACAGAGGTTGAACAATTTAGTTCTCGAAATGGTTAGTTGCCAAGAGCCCAAGATTCAGAAGATTTGATTTATTCTTACAGAAGGATGAGTCAGCTACACTAATATGTGGCCCTTACTGGAGATCATTAGTTAGAGTTTATGACATTGTTGTGGGTGATGTTGTACATTTCAATGTCTTGATGATCCTTTGAACCTTTAGAGAACTCATTTGACATAACTGCTCATTCCAACAATGTTGAGAAGGATGCGATTGAAGAAACTGGTATCACAACAATAACTCATCTTTTTTTCACAATGCATTTTCGAAATAATTAAGGCTAACACATCCTCTCTGATTAGTTGTAGGAGATTTGCCTAGCCCAATAAGAAGTATCCTCTATAGGACAATCTTCTCAGACATCCACTCCATTAGTGAACAGGACATGGCTGCAATCCTGTTTGGCATTTACAAAGATGTTTTTGTGGAGAAGGAATTTTATGAACCAAAGGATCAGAAACATTTTTGGGTGCACAAGATGGATGATGACAATGTTCACTTCAATGCACTGGTAATTTCCCACAGTTCATATGTTTGACATCTGAAATTATTTTATTTGCATGCAACTAAATCAATTGTGGATATTTATTTGTTTTGCAAGACATGCCCTCGAGGCTATAGATGGGCACAGTACCCGTTTTGGCATTGCTCATCTTTCCAAGGATGGAGGACATGCTAGAGAAGAACAAGAAGAGTTCATTGATCGCACCTACTCCATTGCACGGGACATGGGGCATGTGTGTTTTCGAATGGATGGATGATTTCACCAATGTCGCTAACATTGGCAATGAAGCACTTCTTTTGATGAAAGTATAGCCCATGCAAGAGTTTATTGGTCTTAACTTTGTTGAGATCATCAACTAGGGATCATCTACTAGAGATCATCTAAGTAGTGTCCATGAATTTGTGTTTGTATCCAAAGGTGTTTGTATCTAGTTGTGGTTGTGTACCCGGTTGTGTTTGTATCCAGCTATTATTGAACTTATATTATATATCAAGTTTGTGTTTTCGATCCGATTGTGTTTGCTTTTCTGAAAATATAGATGCAACAAATCCATACTGCTATTGTGTTAATTTTTCACAATAGCAAGGATAAGTTGTTGCAACAAATTGAATTTTTTTCTACTTGCCACTGCTGTTTTTTAAAATGGATTCAAAAAAGAAACTTCTCTGTATACTTCTTACAGTTGCTGTTTTTTAAAACACAAAGGCCCAACTGTAGGACAAAGTACTCCAACTGTAGGAGAAAGTACTAGGCAAAGGCCCACTCGGCCAAAATATGGGCCAAAATATCTGGAACCGAAGAGACAGAGAGCGCGTGGAGCGTTGGAATATTATAAGGAGGGAACCGAAGGGACAACCTCCCCTCTCTCTCCCATTCGGCAGTTCCCTCTCTCCCACTCGGCAGTTCTACGGTGAGTTCCTATGCAGTTCTTCAGTTCTCTCTCTTATCTTTTCTTCAGAGTTCTCTCTCTAATCTCTTCTTTTTCTTTCCATCCATCTGCAGACTCGGCAGATTGTACGGTGAGTTCTTCAGTTCCTTTGCAGTTCTTCAGAGTTCTCTCTCTAATCTTTTCTTTTTCTTTCCATCCATCTGCAGACTCAGTTAAATGCAGTGAGTTCTAGTTCCTTTGCATTTCTTCAGATTTCTTCAGTTCTCTCTCTAATCTTTTCTTCTGTTGCTTGATTCTTCCAACCTTCTTCACTTCTGTTGCTTTAATCTTTATTTTGCGGTTCTGTCCTAATCCTTCTTTCTTCTTGTAATATTACAGTGACCGTATTTCTTCATTAGGGTTTCTTCTCAGGTAAATCCCTCTTTCTTCTAACTGTTCTTCCTGAATATGTTCCTGATTAGGGTTGCGTTTTCCTGATTAGGTTTTGTCCTTATTATGTTCCTGAATATGTTCCTGATTAGAATGTTCTTCAGTACTGAAATGTGTACATTGTTCCTCAGTACTGTAATATGGTTGCAATGTTTAGGTTCTGTTACTAATTGCTTGCTTAATTTTTAGCAATGGACTATGCTGTGTGTGGACAACCTGCTCACAACTGTGGTAGGACACAGAGGAGGGCAACCAGCTTCCAGATTGTCATTGTTGATGAGTTTCCATTTGATGGTGTGGTGAGTTTTCACATCCAGACAACAATAGTTTACTTTATGTTGTATTCATCCTGTAGGTTGGTAAGTTAACTACATTATGTTATGTTCATCCTGTAGGTTGTTCCATGTTCATTTAGGGAGAGACTGAATGATTTCACTCCTAAGAATTGGCTGGTTGCCAACAGCAGTGCAATTAGAAACTATGATCTGTACTTGAAGAAGACTGATGAAAAGACATTGATTTGTGGTCCTTATTGGACGTCATTGTGGAGAGTCTACGACATTGGTCTTGGTGATGTACTGGAATTTGAATATGATCCAGATCCGATTGAGGGTTTGGACAATTTATTCCATGTCACCATTTCCTCAAATGGTGTTGAAAAGTACATCCATGAAGCTCCATGTAAGTTCTTGCTAACAACTACTACTAACTATTTCCTCAACTACTACTAATTTCTTTACATGTACTAGTACTAATTATTTTATTTCTTCTCTTTTGCTTAGTGATTGGAGATGTCCCTTCTGGAATAAGAAGCATTCTGTACAAGACAATCTTCTCAAACATTCAATCAATCACTAAATGAACATGGCCACCATCTTATTTGCCATCTACAAAGATGTTCATGTGATGCACCATGAGATCATTGAAAGTAATGATGAGAAGAATTTCTGGGTACACAAGATGAATGAGGAAAACCAAGCATGGGATGCCTTTGGTAAGGCTTAGAGCTAAATCACTATTCATTGTTTCATTCTATGCATGCCTAATGTGTAAAAAATACTAACTGCGAAATACATGATTATTGCAGTTCATGCCTATTGAGGCTGTACAAGGCTACAGGTACCCAAGACATGGCATAGCACATCTTTCCAGGGAAGGGCAAGACATAGAAGGAGACGAAGATAACTTCATTGCATGTGCCTACTCCATTAGCAAGGAACATGGAGAAGTCATTTTCACCGCAGGGTGGAATGACTTCACATTTGCTGCTGATGTTGGATGGGCTTCAATGCTTGTGATCAAGATAGAACATATGAGTGATCACCTTGGGCTGAACTTTGTTGACATTGTCAACTAAGGAATCAGTTAGTGACAAGGCTAATTTGGAATCAGTTAGTTAACAGATGCTTGTTTAGGTTGTGCTGCAGTTGTTTAAGGAACAATGTCATCAATGTTGTTTTAAGCTTTAGTTATTATGTCCTTATTCTGTAAGTTAACAACTAGTGTTTGTATCACTTGTATTGTGCCTGGAATTATATGGTTGTGCTTGTTTTAATGTTGTCAACTATGGATGTGCTTGTTTTATTACTTGTTTCATATTCCTGTTTTGTTGATGTCTAGAAGGCCTTCATTGTTCTGAATTCATAAATATTCAGAGACCATGGGCTACTAGACTACATTAGTTCCATAATAGACTACATTAGTTCTACTACTAGTCAACTACTTGTGTAAATTACCAGAGCATTTTGTGCCTAAATTACCAGAGCATTCAGACCATTTTGTACATTTATTCAGAGCATTTTTTCATTTATTACATTTATGCACTGCACACACGTCCTTGGAAGTGGGGAAAGTGGGGGGAGTGGGGGAAGTGGGGGAAGTGCTGCGCCAGGTGCTTGCCCCCACGTCCAGGTGCGTTCCTATTTAACTTGGTGGTAATATGGAGTCATTTCTTCTGCCTATGTCGAGTTCTTCTGCCTATGGTGAGTTCATCTCTTGTTCTTACCTGAATATTGTTGTTCTGTTTGTGTACTTACATCTGAATGTTTCATGTGTGATGCAAATCTCTGATTGTACAACAGGAGCACAAGTTATCCTACAGGTGATTCAGATCCTTTGCCTCTTTTCATGTCATCCATGAATGAATTTGTGTTCCATATCTTAATACTTCCATTTTTTTCATAGGAATGGATGAGATGAGTTGTGTTCTGTGCCAGCAACCAGTGCAAAACTGTGGCCTCCATTCTGACAGGCGTGCAGTTTCTTTTGATCTGATTATGATGCAGGGATTTGAAAATGGAGTGGTAAGTTATAACATCAGTACAATGGATCTCTTGTTTTTATCTGGAAAGGAGGTGTATAATGACAAACATTCCTCTTGTTTTTATTTCAGGCAGTACCTTGCAAATTCAAGGAACAACTTGAAAAATTTGCAATGTCAAAGAACTGGATGGTGGCTACATGCAGGAACAGGCATGTGTATGACTTCTTCCTGGAGAAAGAAGTGTCAAGAACTACCATCTATGGACCATCTTGGAGTTCCTTGTTAGGAAATATGATATCCAAAAAGGTGAGGTTGTCTCTTTCGGTATGTGGAACAGGCCAACAATTTTGATATCACGATGTCTCAATTTGTGGACAATATGAAGGTTGAGAAGCCTATTGTTGCAGATGGAGGTAAACTGTTTCACAATTTTAACTGTTTTATGTCATGTTAGCTGAAAGACTTGCTATGTTAACTAGTTTGCCATTGTTTACTACATTGAGCAGGTCTTTACTGTGTGATGCCTGAAATTAGAGCTATACTTCAGAAGACTATTTTCTCAAACATCAGAGAAATTAGTGAGGAGAACATGGCAACCATCAATTATGGTATCTACAAGGTTTTGGCTCTAAAACCAGGGCAAGAACTAGCTGAGGAAGAATTCTATGAAAGTGTCAATGAGATGCAGTTTATGGTGCACAAGTATAATCAGGAAAATGTTGAACTAGATGCTTTGTTAACTATCTACTACTTAATTTCTCACTTTTTTTATGCAATGTTTCAGACTTAGTTCTTACACAAGTTGTTACTATGCCAGTACCTTTCTGCAAAAACATTCAGAGAAGTTGGATGCCAATGACAAGGACATTCAAATCTGTTGGCTAGGGAATTTGATGTGCCCTTTGAAGGATGGTACCACATGGAAGATGAAGATGATAGAATTGCATTCACAATAGGATGGCAGCAATTTAGGGAGGAGGCAAATATAGTAGAGGGATCACATTGTCGATTGTTGCACTCCAAGGCATGGTCACATCTGCCTTGATTTTGTGGAGATTGAAGACCCTTGAAGAACATGATTGAAGACCCTTGATTTTATGTTGCTTATTAGAAATTGTGTTTCATTTTAAGTTGTAATGTGTTCTAGTGGACTAGTGTTCTGAACAATGCATCTACTGTAATGTTGGTTTGTAAGTTGAACAATGTTTTGTAATGTTGGTTTGTAATGTTGGTTATCAAGTGTTGATCATTTTCTGTTATTCAAGTGTTGATGCTTTTCTGTTTATCAAGTGTTGATCAGTTTCTTGATTTTCTATTTATCTAGTGTTGATCATTTAATTTTGTGTCTAGAAGGCCTTCATTGTTCTGAATTCATAAATATTCAGACCATGGGCAACTAGACTACAATGTACAATGTTTAGTTTTGCATCTCAATGTTTAGTTTTGCATCTCAATGTTTAGTTTTACAATATTCAACATTGTACATTGTACAATATTTAGTTTTATAATATTCAACTAGGCAAATATTTAGTTTTGCATCTCAATGTCTAGTTTTACAATATTCAACTATGATTATGATTATGAATGTTTAAACTATGATTATGATTATGTATAAACTATGTATTTTATACTAGACAATTACTGTTAAAATAAAATATCACTAGCTAGACAACAATGTAAACTAGAAGGGAACAAAGCACAATAATAACACAAGTATAGTATATCTCCAGTACAGTATTTTTTCATTTTAGTCCTTTAATTTTTTCATTTTAGTCCTTTAATTTTACATGTCATGTTAGTGACCCTAGTCTTTCTCTCTTTGACCTTGGCTCTCTTTTTTTTCAGATACAACGCGCCTCTCCTCCTCTTCCTCGATCGAGCTCCGACGACGAGATCCGCTCCTCTCCGACGAGATCCGCTCCTCTCCGTCGAGATCCACCACCGCCTCCTCCTCGAGCTCGTCCACCACCACCTCTCCGTCGAGATCCACCACCGCCTCCTCCTCGAGCTCGTCCACCACCACCTCTCCGTCGAGATCCTCCACCACCTCTCCGTCGATCTCGTCCACCAACACCTCTCCGTCGAGATCCTCCACCACCACCTCTCCGTCGAGATCCGCCGCCGCCTGGAGCTCGTCCACCACCTCTCCGTCGAGATCCACGTCGTGCAATGGGCACTCGTAATGATGATCCACGTCGATCTATTCTTCATCGACAAATAACTCGCAATGATGCCGAGGCTGGTTCTTCGGGTTAGGAATTCACCACCTGTTCCTGTTATTACTTGTGCTCTGCTCTGATATGCTATATATGCTCTGTTCCTCTTTTGTTCCTGTTATTACTTGTGCTCTGATATGCTATACTCTGTTATTACTTGTACTCTGAACTGTTCCTGTTATTACTTGTACTCTGAACTGTTCCTGATGTGCTCTGATATGCTGTACTCTGAACTGTTCCTGATGTGCTCTGATATGCTGTACTCTGAACTGTTCCTGTTATTACCTAGTTTGTTTGTTTGAATGTTGGTATAGTAACTAGTATCTTGCTATTGGTTACACAGGAACAAGTTGCTAAGTTTATTCATCTATTTGTACAATGGATAAAACTTGGATGAGTGCTGCTAGATCCAGTACACAGTTTGCAGATGGGGTTAGGGGTTTCATTCAGTTTGCAGCTACAAATTCTGGTTTTAGCCAAAAGATTGTCTGCCCATGCAAACTTTGTTGTAACATCTCTAGGCAAAGTTTAGAAGATGTTGAAGACCATATAATATCTGTAGGATTCATGCCTGGGTATACAACATGGGTATACCATGGGGAATCAGTAGATTGTGCTATTCCTACTGTACAACCCAATGAATCAGTAGAATTGCCTTTAGGAAGTGATGAGATGGATGAGATGATGTTGGGTTCTCATGATATGTACAACAACAGCTCTTTAGGATCAGATACACAAGTTGACAATGATGATACTGATGATGACTCTGAAGAAAGCAGATGAAGGCGATGAAGAAGCTGAGGCATTCAAAAAGTTAGTTAATGATGGCAGACAAGAATTATATGCAGGATGTAAAAAATTTACAAAACTGCAATTTCTTATGAAGCTGATGAACATAAAGAACACCAGGGGATTAACCAGAGCTACATTTGAAGATATGCTGCAGCTATTTAGGGATGTCCTACCAGAGGATACAACTCTCCCTATGAATTTTCATGAATCCAAACAGTACATCAAATCTGTAGGGCTGGGGTATGACACATATGATGCATGCATTAATGACTGCATCATATATAGAGGAGACAATATCAATGCATCTGTCTGTCCAGTATGTAATGCATCCAGATGGAAGATTGTGAAGGAAATTGGTGGTGGCAAAAGATTTAGCAAGGTTGCTCAAAAGGTGGTCAGGCATTTCCCATTGAAGAAGAGAATTAGAAGATTATTCATGTCAAGCAACACAGCCCCACTTATGAGTTGGCATGTTGATGGTAGGATCAAGGATGGTCTTATGAGGCATCCTGCTGATGCACCGGCTTGGAAGCATTTTGATGCAAAATATGAGTGGTTCAGTAAAGAAGCTAGAAATATTAGGTTTGGACTGGCAACTGATGGTTTCAATCCATTCAGAACTATGAACCTGTCTTACAGCATCTGGTCAATTGTACTGATTCCATACAATCTTCCAGCGGAGAGTTGCATGAAAGAAAACAACTTCGTTTTGTTAGTTATTATTCCTGGTAGGAAGGCACCAGGGAAAGACATAGACATTTACCTACAGCTAGTTGTTGATGAACTGAAAGTGTTATGGAAGGATGGTCTTTGGACTTTTGATTCTCATGTAGGAAGGAAATTCAGGGTGTATGCTGCACTGCTATGGACAATTAGTGACTGGCTAGGCCGGGGAATTCTTAGTGGAGAGAGTATTGTTGTTTGCTCCCACTGCCTGCTGGGTACATGTTCCAAACGTTTAAAACATGGACACAAAGCATGCTACCTGGGTACTAGGATGTTTCTACCTGCAGACCACCCATTTAGGAAGGATAAAGACTCATTTGATGGCACAACTGAAGACAGGGAACCTCCAATTCAGCCATCAGGTCATGAGATTTCAGAAATGACAAAAGGCATTCACACCATCTATGGGAAAACACAGAAACAACAAAAGTCTAAGAAGAAAAAGAGACAAAGAGATGAAGGGGAGGAAGATACTGTACTGGAGGATGTGCACACTGTAGAGTCAACATTCAAGAAGAGAAGCATCTTTTTCCAGCTTGAATATTGGGAACATTTGCTGGTTCGACATAATTTGGACTCAATGCATATAGAGAAGAATGTGTTTGATAATATTGTTCACACAATTTTACAAGTGGACAACAGGTCCAAAGATAATGTGAAAGCAAGACTGGATATGAAAAGATTTAAAATCAGAACACATCTCCATGTTGATGAAACTCAAGAGAAACCAGACTTGCCTGAAGCAATGCACTACATGAATTCAGATAATAAGAAGGTATTCTGCTCAGTTGTGAAAAATGCAAGGTTTCCAGTAGACTATGCTTCAAACATGGATGGGAAGGTCAGGTTAGATGAGAAAAAATTAGTTGGGCTAAAAACTCATGACTGCCACATAATTTTTGAAGATGTATTTCCTTTAGCTATAAGTAGAACCATGCCTGCCCCTGTTGCTCTTCCACTAATTAATCTTAGCAAGTACTTCAAGAAAGTTTGCTCCAAAGTCATAGATCCTACTGAGATGCAAAAGTTGGAAGAAGAAATTGCTGAAACAATGTGTCAGCTAGAGCAGATTTTTCCACCATCATTCTTTGATATAATGGAACATCTTGTCATCCATCTTGCAAGTGAAGTGTTGATAGGTGGACCAGTGCAATTCAGAAACATGTGGTCTACAGAGATGTTTGTTGGGAAGTGTAAAGGGATGGTACATACTAGAAGACATCGTGAAGCATCAATAGTGAGGATATATATTTGATGAGAGCTTGGATTTTGTGCAAGATATCCGAAAATTCCAACAAAGAGACAATGCATCCGATGATAGCACAACTAGCAGTCCAGACACTAATATATATTTAAGAACAATTGGAAGACAGCTCTCTGCATTTCAAGTAGATGAGCTAGATCACATTTCATGGACACAAGCTCAAAGGCATGTGTTGCTTAGTTATCCAGAAATTACTAGGTTTGCAAATGAGCATATCACAATGCTACAAGCAGACAAAAAGTAGAAGAGAAGTTGAAGTTGCTCACCACCAACAATTCCTGAAATGGTTTATTGAACATGTGCATTCTTTAATGCATAAAGGAGTTGAACTACCACAAGAAGTTGTTCTACTAGCACAAAAGCCTTTCATGATGGTGAAGAAATACAACAGCTACAAGATTAATGGCTATACATTCCACACAAGAAGCCATTCTGCTGGAAAATCTTCCTAGTGTGATGGAGTTTCAACTCGCAAAGACATTAAGTTATTCAAGAGATCACGATTAGGAGATGGTCAAATTTGTGGCGTGATCCATGAAATAGTTGAATTGAATTATTCAAACACAGCTAGTGTAGTATTATTCAAGTGTGAATGGGTTAAAGATACTGGAATTAGAGTAGATGAATTTGGAATAACTGAAGTCAACTTCAATCATGTAGACAAAGGGGAAATTCTTTCATCTATGCCATTTATACTAGCTAGTCAAGCAAAACAGGTCTACTATTTGCAAGATCCAATTGATAATGAATGGTTTGCTGTTGTGTCTAGGTAATTTGATATAGTTCTATTGTTTCTTTTGTTTGCTGGTTTGATTCTGTTGAACATGGTAATAAAGTTCTATTGTTTCTTCTGCAGGGACTGCTAACATGGACAGTCAGAGAAGTAGGCTAAATGAGGTTAACATGCAACTGATGAAACTTGGTGTGCCACCAACACAGATAGAAATCAAGAGTGGAGAAATTTTTACAAGATTTCTTGAGGAAGCAAGGATAAAAGGAATATACAAAGAACCAGCAGAAGTAAGAATCTAATTTATGCCATTCTAATATGTGATTTATGTGAAAGCATATGAAGCACCTAATTTATGCCATTCTAATATGTGATTTATGTTCCTGTCTTAATTTAGAACAACATGATATATGAAGAAATAGATGTGGTAGAAAATGAGGATGAGGATGATGATGGTAGTGAACAGATGATAGTGATGCTACTACTCATGATGAAAATGAAGAAGGTGATATCAATCATGATTCTGAAGGTTAGTTTTAGGTTGCCTTCTCCTCTTGTTAATTTAGGCGTTTATTTGAATATTGTGAAATGGATGACACATTGGTTAATTTAAATACTTGTTACATGACAACAAGAGAAGTCTGAGAGGGCCCACTAAGTTGAAAAGATTCGGAAAGAGTATGATCCAAGAAACAAGATCAGTTTGGAATTTAACAAAGAAGGCCAACCTTGTGGGTTCAAAACTTGCAGCTCACAAATTTCATTGCTTCTTTAGTTAAGGGAAAAGAAATTTCTTTGGCTACCAATTGGAGCAAAGTTCTGAATATGAAAAAAGATAAGCTATGGAAGACAGTTAAGGTAAAATCTCTTAAATAAACTGGATTGTAGTTCTGAACTATGTTTTTTGCCTGCAAATTACTAATGTTGCCTAACTGTAAACACTTTTGCAGTATTTCTTTGAAATACCAGATTGTTACAAGTGCTGGGTATTGATATCTGCTAGAAAGAAGTGGAAAGATTACAAGTGCTATTTGAAGAGAAAATTTTACAAGGATGAGTTGTCACTCAAAAGCAACATTGCCAATGGATGCAAATCCAGGATACCTCCTGCTCAGTGGGTTTGGCTATGTAAATTTTGGAGAACACCAAAGTCTAAGGTATACTAAAGTAGCAATGCTGGATATACTATTTTTTTAACCTGCTTGTGCTAATTCATACTATAGGCATTAATGTATAATTTCTTGCTGTAATGTAGGCATTAAGTATGAAGAACAAAGAGACGAGAAATTGTCAAGCAAATGCAGTTCATACAGCTGGTACTAGAAGTTTTGCAGTAGTACAGGAACAAGAAGTAAGTTAATTGTGGATTTGTTGCATACTTGAATATCTAAAATTTTCAAAGATCAAAGTATGATAGTTTTCCATGAATTTCAGGGAATAAAAGAAGGGAGCAAAATATCCAGAGCTCAGCTTTACAGAATTACACATACAAATAAGGATGGGAAACCAGTTGATGAATTTTGCAAGAAAAAGATTGTAAGTAATAATGTTGTAACTTCTTTTGTTTATCTTCAGTTTGAGTCAATCTTGCAAATATCCATTACATGTTCCTCATTCTTTGTAATGTTGCAAACAGGAAGAGATAAATGTGAAGTTTGTGGACAACCCAAACTTGATACATGAGCAAGCAAATGAGGAAGATTTTTATTCAACATTGTTCCCAAAGGCTAAGAAGTCAAGTAATCATGGATTAGGGCTCACTGTTGGTGGAAAGAACAGTGAGAAGCTGGCGCTGACTCTATCTGCTCTACATGATGTTACACAGGAAAACAAAAATCTCAGGGGTGTTGTAGAGAAGCTTGTAGAAACTCAGTCAAGTTTGGTAGATAGAAGTGATAAGCTAGAAGAGAAGTACTGTCAGATGATGGAGCTATTTCAAACATCACAGAAGAGAATCAAAGAACATATTGAAGAACCTCTTGTTGAAGAAGCAGAAGGATTTGACAAGATGAAGAACAGTGGTCAGGAGGAGAAGAAAGCAGTAGATGACAAGAAAAGGAAAAGGCAAAGGGTAGAAGAAAAGATTGGAAATGAAGTTAATCTTGCGAAGAATGAAACTGCTGAGGTAAAATAACTACTGCTTGTACATGTGTCAATAAGAAATCCTTGTGCGTGTTTTTTCTTATGCGTTATAACTCTTGCTGACTAGGAATTTAACTAAATGCAGGTTGCTATGATAAAGAAAATTAAACTAGAGAAAGCTCAAGAGATGAAGAAGTCAAACATTTGCAGAACCATCCCAAAGCCCAGAATAAGTAGAGGAATGGAAGTTGTCTTGACTTCACCAAATTCTTCTAACCTTGCAGCTCTTGGAACAATTCAAACTGCAGATATAAATGCAGTTGGTTTAGATGGAGATCCACTAAGTGATTATGTGGAGGTCATGGTCAACATTGTCTACCGTGATACAACCGTACTGCCTAGACCACTTGGGAGAATGACAAGGATGGGAAATGCGCAAGCTAAGTGCATTCCATGGCCAAGGAATCATGTTAGTATTTCTTAAACTTTGTATGGAAAAAATCTGCTCCTACTCAGTCAAGGTGCTCCTACCAAGATTTCTTAAATATGCAGGTTACATTAAGAGATTTATATGAAAAAAATCTGCAAAACAAAATTAATAGACAAAGCTCAGTCAAGGTACCAGCGAAGCCAGGAGCTAATAAGAAATCTGCTCCTACTGAACAGGCATGTGCAGTATGATTATAGAACTCAGCAGTTATCACTCAGCAGTATTGTTTATGCTTCTGCTCCTACTAACATATTGACTCAGCAGGGTACTGGTGCACAAGGAACAACTCTTGAAGCAAATCCTGCTGCTGTTTATGCTTCTGCTACTGCTACTGCTTCTGCTAACACAGAGTCTCAAATGAATGAAAAGGTATGTTACATATACTGCTTCTGCTCCAGCAATATCTGAACTGTTTCATGTACTAATACATGAAAAAATGTGCAGCTTCTGGATGAACCAGTCAGCAAAGTAATTATGGAGGAACCAGTCATGATCCAGGCAAAAGGTAGAGTGAAGAAACCAAATTCCAGAAACCAGAAACAAATGCTATCACATCGCTTTCACGCTAACACAGAGTCTCAAATGCATGAAAAGGTATGTTACATGTAATGCTTTTGCTCCAGCAATATCTGAACTGTTTCATGTACTAACACATGAAAAAATGTGCAGCTTGTGGATGAACAAGTCATGAGCCAGGAAACAAAGATCAAGAAACCAAGATCAAGAGTACCGAAGCAAACTGCTGCTCCTGCTGCTATAGCTACAACAGATTCGCAATTACCAGACAAGGCAAGTTACAGTTGTAAACTATTATAGTTGATCAGAATATTACACTGACAACACTATAAATAAAAAATGTGCAGATTCTGGATGAACCAGACATGAGCCAGGCAAAAGTTAGAGAAAAGAAACCAAGATCAAGAGTACAGAAGCAAGATGCTTCTCCTGCTGCTACAGATTCAGTACCACACAAGGTAAGTAAACTCCTAAACTAGCTGCTCCTTTTATTGAAAATGTAGAACTGTTGAACTAGCTGCTCCTTTTGTTGAAAATGTTGAACTGTTGAACTAGCTGCTCCTTCTGTTTGATCCTTCTGTTGAACTAGCTGCTCCTTCTGCTCCTTTTGTTGAACTGTTGAACTCAGACAAATCTTAACAATGCGGTGATGATATTGCATGGTCTCAAACTCGCATACTCGCACAAGGGATTGCCAAGCAGCTGATGATATTGCATGGTCTCAGTTGTAAGATATGGCTGTGAACAATGGTTGTGGGATATGACTGTAAGATATGGCTGTGAACAAATGTAAGATATGACTGTAAGATATGACTATAATGTGGTTTGTAATATATGTGGTTTGTAATGTTACTGTAAGATATGACTATAATTTGGTTTGTAATATATGTGGTTTGTAATGTGGTTTGTAATATATGTTAGCCATCACATGCGGGCCACTGTAATATGACTGTAAGATATGACTGTAATATGCTGCTACAGATATGTCACTGTAGTACACATTTGCTTTTGGCTAGGTTTTAGAGGCACTATGGATAGTGCCTTAAAAAGCTGGTTTTTTGAGGCACTATGGATAGTGCCTCAAAAAGCTGGGTTTTAGAGGCACTATGGATAGTGCCTTAAAAAGCTGGTTTTTTGAGGCACTATGGATAGTGCCTCAAAAAGTTGGGTTTTAGAGGCACTATGGATAGTGCCTCAAAAAGCTGGGTTTTAGAGGCACTATGGATAGTGCCTCAAAAAGTTGGGTTTTAGAGGCACTATGGATAGTGCCTTAAAAAGCTGGTTTTTTGAGGCACTATGGATAGTGCCTCAAAAGTTATTTTAGAGGCACTATGGATAGTGCCTCAAAAAGTTGGGTTTAGAGGCACTCTAATTTGTGCCTTAAGTTGGTTTTTGAGGCACTAGTCATAGTGCCTCAATTGGCTAGGATTTAGAGGCATTAGTCATAGTGCCTCAATTAACTATGATTAGAGGCACTTTTTAAAACTGCCTCAAAAAACTTTTACCTACACGACCGTCCCCGACACTTTTTTTAGTGCCTCAAAAACTTAATTGTGGCACTAATTTAACTATTGGAGGCACTTTAGAGTGCCTCTGAATACTGTACCTGCCATAGTGGGAGTAGGGCGCGGCACCGTAGCCTGGGGCAGTGTCGTAGCTCGACGTGACGGCGGGTTGGGGCGCCGCGTAGAAGGCCTGGTGAGTGGCCGGACGCGGCCCCATGATGCCCGGGTAGGGAGCGCGCGGCAGGGGCATGGAGTAGGCGTGGACGACCCCGGTCCACGGGTTGTGACCCGCGAGCCACGGCGGAGTGGGAGCGACATGCTGGGGTGGACGAGGCGCGGGGGCGGTGGTGTTGGCGCCACCATAGCCGCCGCCGTTGCCACCGCCGCCACGGCGACGACGCCCGCGACGACCACCGCCGGTACCACCACCGCCGGTGGCGGGGGACGGAGGCGGGGGCGGCTGGGCGTAGAAGCCCGGAGGCGGTCCCATAGGGCGGAGGCGAGGCGGGAGCGAGGCGCGGGTGCCGGGGCGCCGTGTGAGAGGCCAGCGACGAAGGCGGTGTGAGCCGCCCGGGCCCGGAGATGCTTGAGGCGGCGCTCCTCAAGGCGCAGGTAGGCAACGGCCTGCTCGAAGGAGGGCATGGTGAGGAGCGTGAGATTGGAGGCGGCGTTGCTGAGATCCTCGCCGAGTCCTGCCGACAGGGTGGAGAGCATGATCTTGTCGTCGATCGGAAACTCCAAATCGCGAAGCTTGTCGGAGAGGCTCTTCAGCTTGAGAACGTACTCGTCGAGAGAGTGGTCGTTCTGGTGGGTGCCAAAGAACTCCTGCTGGAGAAAGGTGACCCGCTGGATCTTGTTGTCGGTGAAGAGGCCGGTGATTTTCTCCCACACCGTGTGCGCGGTGTCGCCGTCCCAGACGACGGTGCGGAAGATGTCGTTGGAGACGGTCTGGTAAAACCAGCGGATGATGGTGGCGTCGATCGCGAGCCACTCGGGGTCGTGTGGCATGGCGAGGAGGTCGATGGTGCCATCGACGTGGTCGAGGAGATCATACTCGCGGAAGAGCAGCCCGAAGTACGTCTTCCACGGGAAGAAGTTGGCAGCGGTGGTGGAGAGCTTCACCGGCACGCGCTCGGCGATGGGGATGTCGCGGATGACGGCGGCGGAGGGCCCGGCGAAGGGGTTGCTGCTACCGGAGTGAGAGGAGTTGAAGGGATCGGAGGGGCCGGAGGAGGAGAACCCGGCCATGGCGGAACGTGGTGGGTGGCGGCTAGGGTTAGGGAGGGGGCGGCGGCTGGAGGGAGGGGCCGACGGCGCCCTAGGGAAGGGAGGGGGGCGGCGGCGGCTTGAAGGAGGGCCGGCGGCGCCCTAGGGAGGGGGGTGGGGCGGCGGCTTGAGGGAGGGCCGCCGGCGCCCTAGGGTAGAGGGGGGGGGTGGCTAGGTCAGGACCAAAGAGTCTCTGATACCATGTGGAGAGGAATTGGAGATTGCACATCACCAATTAGGCCGGCTGCTCATGTATATATAGACGGACACATGTACAATTACAGATACAACCCTGACAAAACACGGGGACCTATACCTAGTACAATATGTTACTCAACACCCTGGAAGGCGATGGCGGCGGTGGAGTTCCTCTTGGATCCAGACTTCTTCGATCAGCTGGGAGGGTGCCTCATCCTTGTCGCTCCAATTGGTGCTCCTCGTGCCATCGTCAGAGCTCTCACGGCGAGTCATCTTAACCTAAGTATACATGAGTAGCAAGTCAGGGACGATGAGACAAGACAAAACGTGAATAAGGCCGGCCGCGTGAATAATTAAACATGCATCATGCAGCTAGACGATCTAATATATCTTCGCCAAGCCTCCGGCGACATGCACGCATGCACAGAAAAGAAATTGGCAAACAGATGAGGAAATAAAAAGCCCTACGCGCGGCCAGGGGTCGGTGTCGCCGGCCGTCGAAGCAACCGCGGTCATGGCCGCCGCGCCGGTGATTCAAGATGGCCAGATCGACGCTCCTTGGCCCTCCTTGTCTCTCCAAAGTCCGATCGGGAGCGAGGTTTGTGGTTTGTCAAGCACCCGTGTTGTGGACGAGAAGGTACGTACGGAAGGCTGGTGTTACATAGGCGGCGTCACCTCACCATGACACACAGCAGTCCACCCAGTTCACGACAGGTCGCAACGTCCTGATGTTCGTCAATGAGTCTCCCCGGCTCCGGCCAATATGTGTCCGCACGACCTACGACTCATGCATCGATCGTTTCAATCGTCACCAAGTTAAGTTCGATTTTCTTCGCGCTCGAATTTTACTTGGTGGGCAATTTGTCCGCTTTTTTTTGTCGGGGAGACTGTTAAAAAAGGAAACAATAACAACATTAAGCAAAAAAAAAAGAAGGAAAATAATATGGATCCCCCGGACGATGGAGGTCCCATCGTCCTCCTCCCCTGCAAAATCGCCTAAATTTCATTTTTGCTGTAAAACGGTCCGCTTTTGCTCCGAAGCAAAAAAAAACGGTTCGTTTTAGAAATAGAACGTCTCGCCGGAGACCTCGCCGGAGATCATGCAGCAAAAAATTGTGCTAATGCAGCAAAACCGACTTCGCGAAAACTTTTTTTGCTACATGGTCTCCGGCGAGGGTCATCAACGAGTTGTTTCCGACGATGGCTCCGGCGAAGACGGTTTTGCTGCATTAGCATAATTTTTTTGCTGCATGGTCTCCGGCAAGGTCTCTGGCGAGACGTTCTATTTCTAAAACGAACATTTTTTTTGCTTCGGAAGCAAAACCGGGGACATATGCAGCAAACACGGGATGTTTTGCAGCAAATGGACACGTGTCAGCACGGGAAGCAGGACGATGGGTGCTCCCCATCGTCCGGGGGACGCCTAGCACTGTCCAAAAAAGAAACGGAAACAAAAACAACATTTTTTGTCCGCTTTGTTTGGATGCACAGAATTGAATCCAGGAAATGAATTAGGTAGGAATTTCAAATCCGTCCTGCAAAGGAAATGGCTGCTAATTCCAATTATGTTATTTGAATGGTTTGGAATTTGCTGTTGGAATCAGGTGGTGCTACCCGATTCCAATTCCTGTTTGGATGTTCAAACCATGGAATGGGAGTTTTTTTTCATTTGGCTGAGATGAGGCGGAATAGTGGGTCCTTTCAGTGTTCAGCTAATGACTCATGGAAACCGGCATGATGGTGGATGCCCCGACTACCGGCATGGCAATGGTGGTCGATATCAAGATCGTGGTCAGCATCGTGGTGGTCAGTACCAGGATCGTGGTAGGCAGTATCAGAACCACGGTAGGCAATATCAAGACCGTGGCCAAGATGGTAGAGGTCAAAACCGGCGTGATGGTCGTGTCCAGTATCACGACCTTGATGGTGGCACGGTAGAAATCGTCGCAATGATGGTGGTGGCCAATAGAATCAGCAACATGGTGCACCAAAGGGAGGTCGAGGCTGTGGTCATCAATCTACTCCTTTTGTGGACATCACATGTTAGATTTGAAAAAAAATGGTTATCTTGCTAATGACTAATGGTGGACCTACTCCAACAGCAACAATAATGATGATGATTCACACCAAGACAATAAGAGTGCATATGGAGTTGATACAAATTGGTATAATGATTTTGGTGCTACAAATCATGCCAGACGTGAATTAAACAAGATACATGTACATAACAACTATCAGGTGTGATCAAGTTCACAAAGCTAGTGGTGCAGGTATGAAAATTACGCATATTGGTAAGTCAACATTGCATAGCCTCATAGTTCTTTGCAACTTTGTAATTTCTTACATGTTCCATTCAAAGTATTTTATGTTCACACAAACTTCACTACAAGAAAAGTTTCTATCTACCACGATCAGATTTCGTGATAGAAGGCCGTTTGTTCGTGGTTAAAGGTCTTCTACCATAGATAAGCACTCGGGTAAAAGCCCTTTACCATGTTTTTTCGAAAACCGTGGTAGATGGAACCCATATACTACGAAAATCTAGACCGTGATAGATGTATTTCGCCAGCCCCATTGACTACTGACTTCATGTAAACTGCCACGTAATATCCTACATGTTCCAAGTGCCATGGGGATGTTCTTCTTCATCAACCACTTCTACAAGCCTCTGGTCCTAATGGCCATGTGTGAGTAATTCCCCTTGTAGGTGTAGGTTGTATGGAATTAGATGAGATTGATCATGTAATAATGCATATACATCAGGATTTGAGGTGTTTGTCTTGAAGATATTCTTGTATGGATGTTGATGTACTTTTTCTACGTTCAATGCTTGTTAATATGGCCCGAGTGATATGATTTCAGTACTAAACTTTAATTGTCTCATCATATATATGAGTTTGGTATCTATCTGCAAAGTGTATTACCTATTATTATGTTGAACTTGCGAATCCTAAAGTGACAGTTATTGAAAACAAGTGTATATCTTTTAGTTTGAGGATTATGTGTGTTCAGGGAGTGTTAATGCATTGTTCTAGGCTATTCGAAAGAGTAGACCTTAATTACTTGTAGTTCTAAGTTAGCCCCGGTTGATGAAGAGTAACCTCGGCAAGACCCATTGTTATGGAGTTAGGGTTTCGAGGAAAAGGAGATGCTGGTGATTTCGTCGGCTTATCAGACAAACAAAGGAAGTCGATGCCTGTCTGATTATTATCAATGGATGATTACAAAGTCATCGAGTCACTAGATATAATCTAACTTACGATGGATTGTGGTGAATCGAAAGCTATTATGTCCTCTCCGTCGACTCCTCCCAGCTTTATATGAGATACTGGGTCTGAGAGTAAAATACAGATTGGTTACAAGTTGGAAATACAACTCCATGACTATGTTGGTTTAATCTTCTGCCTTGATCAGTACATTTGGTTCATGGACTTCAGATGCTTCTAGGACTCTTGATTTCTTGTAGGCCTTATGGACCGTAGTTTAGGTAAGTACTAGGTATACCAATTACGGGAACCCAATAAGTCATACTCATGTCAGTAGCCCCTGAGGCTCCACATGCCGGAAAGCCATCAGGATCCGGCGTTTTAGTGGTCCAAAATTTAAAGAGGGCAAAGCTAATATTTACATTTGGAAACTGTGAACACAAACCTTCCTTTAGATCTAGTGTTACTTTCTTCCATAGTAAATCTGTTACCAGTTCATGCTCTACAGATCCATTTTCAATATAAGGTTCTTCAGAGAAATTTGTAGACATATTTTGCATCTTTGATTCATCCTTGGTGACATTTATCCCCTCTCATTCTAGCGGCATAAAGATCAGCAAATTATGAGACTTTATTGAAAAGCTAACCAAAATATAACTATCAAATAAAATTTTAAAAATATGGCAAACAAAGATCCTTAATGAAACAGAAGATACGTCAAAATTGTTTGAAGTCGTCTCTTGTTCCACCTTTGACCTTTATTTTCCCTATCTCTTGTAAAAAGTAGCAGAATATTACAAAGATCACAACTAAAACAATTAGAGAAAGTCTGCCAAGCCGAAAGCAATGGTAATCTAATGCGAAAATTGGCATTACTCCCTCTATATAGTAAATACAAATATTTTCTAAAATATTTATCCAATGTAAATTTGACTCAAAGAATACTGTCAAAATGTATATTTTGGTAGCACTACAGAAATTGGTAGTGCAATTGATGTTTATATACCGTATATTATTCAAGACGACAACTATTTTGAAACCGGAGGAGGAGTAAATAACAAAGACTGACATCCAAAGCAAAGCAGAGCGAGCCATATCCTATCAACCAAAACAGGAGAAGAGCTCTAATAATTCAGCAGCCAGCATCGAGTGATTTACTCAAGTTTAATATAGACTCTCTCTCATTGAGTCATCAGCTCAACACAAACACTAATCCTCACCCACGCCAACATACCAACTCCATCCGGTCGGTCCAATCAGTACATTACCAAACCCTCTCCAACAAAGTAGCCAAAGCATTAAGAGACCAACAAAGCTCTCATAAATCATATATAGCCGGCCACTTAGAGACTATACGAAGTTCACTGCTAGCTCACGGCGAAGTGTAGAGACGCGCGTCAACATGTCATCGTTGCCAGGGGACGACGAGGGCAGCGTCCTGCCCAGCGCACGGACTCCCACCACGGTGGTCGACGGCGACGTCGTCTTCTCCTGTGTCGCCCTCCTCTTCCTCGCCCTTGTCCTCGCCTTCGTTCTCTACCACTACTTCATAGTCCAACGCGGCGGAGTCCGGGTAGCCGCGAGGACGGCGTCGAGCCGTCCGCGCCTCGGCGCTGGCGCCGCAGCTTCTTCTCCCGTCGCCGGCGGAAAAGGCGTTGATCCGGTGGTGCTGCGTGCTCTGCCCGTGACGCTTTACCGCTCAAGGGACTACGCGGAGGCGCTGGAGTGCGCCGTGTGCCTCGCCGACCTGTCGGACGGCGAGGCGGCCAGGTTCCTGCCCAAGTGCGGGCACGGCTTCCACGCCGAGTGCGTCGACCTGTGGCTGCGCTCCCACCCCACTTGCCCGCTCTGCCGGGTCGACGTCGACAAGCCGGACAAGTTGCCGCTGGCTCTGCCTCCGGTGCGGCCCGAACGTGCGAACTACGGTACGAACCTGCCGACCAACGTGCTCTTCTGGGGATCCCAGGAGAGAGTGACGACTGGAAGAACCGTCGGCGGGCCAAGGTCGTCCGGTGGGATGCCAATGATCGTCATCGAGGTCCCGGAGACGGCGTCACCCGCGGTGGTGCCTCGTCACGGTGATGCGGCGAAGTCGCAGGGTTTGGCGAGGCTAAGGTCGATCGGGAGGCTGTGGAGCAGAGGGAGGCCTGATATGGGCGCTAGTAGCAGTACTGGTTCTTGCCACGGAGTCACTAGTGGTGCTCACAGTGAAGACTGAGGACAGCAGTATCGTTGCCGCTGACAATTTCGAAGTGAAATTGTACCAGATACTAGATGACTAGATGAGTCTTTCATCCATGAATGAAATTGTACCAGATACTTTTTTTTTAAATACCACCAATCTATTAATAATTATCAACAGAGCAGTCCAAAGTAATTTAAAAGTAATAAAAATTACAAATATATTAATGAACCACCTAGCGACACTAGGGAAAAAATGTCGCCGTCGTGTAGAGTGTAGACACGTCTGCCGTGTGCCAAACGGATCGGAACACGGCAAAGTCTGTCTTTGCTATGTGTAACTCAGAAAGTACACGGCAAAGTACGTGAACCGCAAAGAAATATACACGGCAAGGGACTCACAAAGGAACACGGCAAAGAAAATACACTCGGCAAAGTCGACAACGGCACACGGCATAGGTGTTGTCACGGCAACAAGGTGGGACCTATGACCCCACATGTCCACTTAGCGGCTCTATTAATAATTATCAACAACAGTATAAAGTAATCTAAAAGTAATAAAAATTACAAATATGTCACTGGACCACCTAGCAACGACTACAAACACTGGCGCGAGCCGAAGGCGCGCAGATGTCTTCGTTCCATCACCAAAGTCAGGCAAAGCTTGTCGTAGTAGAGTTTGTTATAGTAGACGGACGAAAAGTCGTCATGCTAAGGCCACAAAGGACCAACGCACTAGAGCAGCAACCATCACTAATGATGACAACCGTAGATCGGAAATGACTGGCCTAAAAACAAACCAACGAACACGAAAATAGACGGGATCCCAGGAGATCCGCTGGACAAACGACTCCACGCGCCTTCCATCGGTGCTAGATGCACCACCGAAGTGAGGATAGAGCGGGGAGAACCGTATTCTGACTTTAGGACATAGCCGTCGTCTCAACATCCCGAAGAAGCCACTCGAAAACAGACTAAACAAAGTACGAAAAAACTTCCGTCGGCGAGAGGTCGTGGTCCGCCACACCTCCAAGGCCCTAGAGCCACTGACAACGTCACCTGCGAGAGGGATGAAACCCTAGATGGGGTTTTAGCTAGCTCTCTCCCTGCAGGCTGTACCAGATACTTGAATGTGAACGGGCATCGTTGCTGACCACATGAAAGTTCTTTCGATTTGAAACTCTAATCTCTTTTTTGCACGATATATAGTGATGACTGTGTTACAGTTAGTCGGTCCCCAACCTTTTATTTCTCGAAAAATGCTTAAGGACATCTCAAACCGATCCCAAACACTGGTTAGAGGAGTAAAATTCTGATAAATATGTATCTAACCAATCTTAAAAAGGTTAGAGTAGTAAATTTTAGGAGTTGGAGGAGTAAAACCGGCCGCGGAGGAGTAAATATAGGAGTCCTACGCTGTAGGAGTAAATTTGGGATGCGTGTGAAGAGAATTTTGGGATTTCGGTCGACATGGGGAAAGAAGGTGAGATAGATTTATTTTTTATGCCAACTGCTGCTTCAAGTGCAGGACTCGACCAGTTTTTAATGCTCCTTAACTCAGCCACAGTTAGATTTACAGTTGTTTTCTCATCTTAGTTCAAAAAAGACACATAGCACATGTTCGATGAAATGTTTGAGCTAAATTTAGTTTCAGGGAGTTAAGTTTAGGGTTCATCTAGGAACCGTTTTCTCGGTTTACTCCTCTAAAGTTTTGGGGATTGATTAGAGATGTCCTATATAATTTTTGAAACTAGTCATTATAAGAATCCTTATAAGAAAAATAAATATAACACAAGTCCTTGATAACTTCAACACCATCTGTTTTTTGCATCCTCGACGCCACGCCTTGAGAAAAGCTTGATGCCACCTCTCGGCGTCCGGCGTAGAAAGCTCGTGTTGGAGAAAGCTTAAAAATACCCATACACTTGTAGAAGCAGCATCTAGGGAAGTCTTCTACATATACTAGGAGATGGAGGCAACCACGATATTAGGAGATTGCCGTCCTAGAGAAGCTAGTACTGAGATGGATCGAGAGATAATAACAACTCTAGCGAGACAGAGATGTAGGGCACAAAGCTCCAAGTTCTTAGACAAAGTTATACCTGGCTGAGTTTCATTATACGACAGCTAATCTTGAGGACACTGGTATGGTGAGACATCATCCCATCAACAGAACGCCCGTGGTAGATAGACACTTATCATGTCAGACCTAATGCCCAACGATGGACTCTAAACTCTAGCATGTCTACGTTCCTTCGGGGAAGAACGTCGATCTAGGTTGGGCCGAAGGATCTTTATTCTCATCACTATCAATGCCCCTTCATCAAAGACAAAGAACACAAAGGCCATACAAGACTGGACACCCGATCTAAGATTCCCCCACCCTCCTGCTGCCGTAACGGATGACTAAGGGCAAGGGAACCAGTGCTGCTGACGACTGGGGGGGGGGGAGGGGAGTTGATCGCCTCCTGTCCACCTCCTGCTAGAAACCCTAGAAAAAAGGTCCATGTATGTCAAGTGCATATGCACCCAATTTGTGCCCAACCTTGACGCGCTAGATCTTGGATTTCTAGATTATTTGTATAGAATCACATGATATAGCCAATGTAACCAAAATACCGATATAATGGAAGAGACTAAGCAATTTTATTTTAACACCCCCGCATGACATGTGGGGAGTTTCTAGACGCACGTCTAGGCTTGCGGGCCAAGGACATGAATCGTTGGATCTTTTTAGGGCAGCTGTAAAAATTTATTTCATATTGTGTTGGTCAAATTTGAATCAGGGAGCTTTGATACTATGTAGAATTGCATGGTCTGTCCAATGCAATCAAAATATCCATCTAATGAAAGAGACTATGCAATTGTATTTCTAGACATTGGATGTCTAAATCGTCCTGACCAGTTCTTCTTGCCTACTTACGCTATGAGTCATTGTTGCTAGAGACATTTTCTTAATCCAAAGTAAAATTCTTTTGTCTTTTGACAAATCCATAGAAAAATGTTACTCTTCTCAAGGGCTAAGGAAGAGAGAGTAACATCTTTAACCGTCATGTGGCACGATTAGAAGTAGGAGCGCGAGGGAGAAACGGGAAGGTCTTTTCTTAGCATATAGATACATATGCATTCTATATTTTTTGTTCTATAAACAAAATTAAAATTAAAATACATTTTGAACTAATCGTCCCAATTATATATGTTTCTACGTTTGTGATCCTCGCGTAGATATCTTCAAAATTAGATCTCCTATTGGTTTGTTTCCATAAATTATCCTTTATGCAAGGTGTACTTCCAAGGTAGGGTTGGTGTTCTTGCCACGGTGATAATGTGTACTTTTTTAATATGTGCTTAGCATGTTGTGTATTCTCCTTTTCTGTTTATGTGATTCTTATATTTGTTTGCATATACTTTAAATGTTAGTGTGTGTGTACTTCATAGGTCAGTGTATGCAATTTCCCTATTAATGTGTACTTCCCATATTTAGTTTGCACATCCCATTTTATTGTGCTCATAGTTTCCATGTTTAGTTTTGCTCTTCGCGTAAACATGTTTAATATGTAATATACTTCCCATTATTAGTGTCTATTACATCCCACGTTTGTGTACATGTATTTTAGTATGTATTTCTTATGTTATTGTGTGTGTTCGTCATGTCCTAGTGATGTGTACTTCATGTCTTTGTGTTTACTTTTCATGTGTATTTACCAAGTTAGTGTGTTTATATTTAACAATTGGTGTGTGCTCTATAGTGTTAGTGTGTATAATTTCCATATTAGTGTGTGTAACAGCCTATTTTTTTTACTTTTGGACTTTATAGGATTTTATTGGACCTTTTTGCATTTTTTGTAGCTATTCTTTTGGAATTTCATTTTTGCTATCCCAACTTTTGGCAAAATGATGTTTCGCAGCAACCTTGGTTCTGATTAAGATCTTATCGTTATATATTTTAAAATATATATTTATATCCCTACAAACCAATATTGGAAAATACCCTTTTATTAACAGAACTCTCTGTTAGAAACCACTATCTATTTATTTTTGCCACGTCACTTGGGAGCCGGGGCGGCGGCCCCGGGCATGGAGGCGACAACCTCCTCCTTCTGCTGGAGGTGGGAAGCGAGATATGGTGGAACTAGGATCTCATGTATTGTAGAATAAAAAGGCAGGTGTCGCTGGCCCTGTTGTTCTTCGAGATCCATGGTGTCGGTCTATTACCTGTCGACTTCCTCGATCTGATCGCGACGAGTTCCGGTCTTCCTCTTGGAGATTTTGGCAGTTTAGTGCAGGGCACCACTAGATAACTATAGCAGGATCGATGAGGTCATGCACGCCCTTATCGTCAGCCATAGTGGTTTCATTTGGGTGAGGCACGAAGCTTCGCATTTTTTTGGTGCCATGAGACATGTCTTAATATAGATTTCCATGAAACTTAAAAAGGTGGAAAATTCATGGTGGCTGCGGTCGGAGGTTGGTAATGCCAGAGAGGGTACTGGTTGCAATGAGGACTATGTGGCAGAGGTTCTTGCAATGTATCAGGTGTTTGGCAACTTGTAGCACCAACCTTGTCAAGCGGGGTGGCAGCAAATGTGGACTGCATTCTTGGTGATGCTCCTCGAGTACCATGCCTCGCTTTTTATGGTGAAAACCCAAGTTCTAGGCTTTATTGGTTGTGTGTTAATGACCTTGATGAAGGCAATGATTTTAAAACTTGGACTTTCTCTAGGGTGAAAAACCCAATATCTGCGATCAGGCGACGTCAATGCTTGTGCACTATTTTCTTTTTGAAGGTGTTCATTTTAGAGACGGGTGGTGTCTTGGGTGGTGATTAGAATGCTACTAATGCGAGTGGTTCATCACCTTACAAGGTTTTTGTTTATTATTATTATTTTTAATTTTTTTTGGATGTATGTATCCGTGATGTCTTTAAACATCTTGTTGGTGCAGAGGCTAGGTGTAGTTGGTATATTCACGTTATTAATATATTCCCTTTATCGTAAAAAATCTATTTATTTTTTGAAAAAATCCAAGAAAATTCATGGAGTTTCTATTTTCATTTTCAAACCATGAGATGCAAAAGCATGAGCCCTATGGAATATTATGCGAGCCGGTGCCTAAGAACGTATTGGTTATAATCGCGGATGATTGTACATTATTACTTAATAAAGCTAGCATTTTCCCTAAAAAATCTTTTAAAAAAATTATTATATTTTAATCAAGATCTCAAATATAGCCAAAATCATATTATTTTCTTATCAAAATTATCCCAAATTAGTACACTAGGTTCTTACTACTCTTTGGCGTTTGGTGGGTTACCATGGTAACTAGCAACACGTGCAATCCCCAAGCCTTGAATAACTACTACTTCTTTCTTTTTATAATATAAGATGTTTTAGTTTTGTGAAAAGAGTGTTTATTGACCTCTTTTAGTGTGTAGCTTTATTCCTAATCACTCCGAATCTATACACTAAAAGAGGTCTAGATACACTTCTTTTACAAATCTAAAACATCATATATTATAAAACCTAGAGAGTATATTACTCTATGAAAAAGTGGGGAACACATAAAATTGCAGAAAAGGACTAAATCATTTCCGCGTCTTCCTCTCCTAGGTGAAGATGTGGAGGCGACCTACTTCTTCTAGATCTCCACCGGCTAGACCGTTGGTCCCCTCTCCCTGATTAACGCTCCGGTGATAGAGGGAGGAGGGCTCGTTCCTTCGTTATGGTCTAGATAGATAGGGTTAGAGTTTGTCTGTTGTGGTGCGTCGGCGTTGGATGGTGGGAGCAGCGTCAAGGAAAATAAATCTGCCTCAACTCTACTTCCACACTAGCAGCGACCTTCAAGGCGGCGTATCAGAGTTGATGGAAACATGTGCTGCTAGGTCCTTTAGATCGGTAGCTTGTTCTTCTCGCCGTTCTTCAGATCTGAAAAGATCAGTGTCTCAGTGTGTCGCTGATGTTTGTTGTTATTTGCAAATGTGCTGGTGGCAGCGGCGAGGTGGTTTCTCTAGAGAGAGGATGTTGGCCCGAAGATGGTGAATATGTTGTTCTTGGCTTCGTCGATAGGAGGCGACGGATCTTCGTTTGGTTCAAGACAACACAGTGACATTTTCGGTCAACGTGCCATATCGATATCGGCCCAGATTCATCGACTCACAAAGCCTCATTGACAATGATGTTTTTTTATTTTGCATTAGTGGAGGCTTGGCGTCTCTTCTGAAGTGCGTCATGACGACGCTGGATCTGGGCGGCGACCACTGGCTTCAGTGATCGCAAAAACTCTAGGGATTATTTTATATTTCTCAATCTCTTAGGATTTAACATGCAAATTTAGAATAATTATTTTTTCTAGATCTGTCTTTTAGTTTCCGGTCCTTCTAACTCAATTTTCGATTATTGAAATATGGGGTTGTTCTTAAAAAGAGACCCGTCATACAAAAAGTTGTCCATTAGGTGTATTTTCATACAAAAAGTTGCAAAACATTGTGAGGTGATACACGAACTTTTCGAGTACATGTAAAGGTCATACAAAACGTTCTGGAACTGGCACTTGAACGCCATGTTTGTGCCACAGTGGATTGTACATTTGCAAAGAATACCTTTAGTGAATTAAAGCATTGCGTTTTGACCCTACATTCCCGTAACTGTAATCTAGATTTTCCAGAGCGAGACGGTTCTAGAGTGCGGCGGCGGGAGACTCGTGGTCGCGGTGTTGGGGAGATGGTGGTTGCGTCAAGGCGGGGAGCGCCTTTTGGTGGTCGACGCAAACGAGATGGGGTGGCCTTCACGGGGGATGGGGTCTACTCGAGGCAGGAGCGCCTTGTAGTGGTCGACGCTGGCGGAGACGGAGGACCAGCAGCAATGACAACAGCGGGGAGTGGGAGTTGACCAGCGAGATGTACTATGGCATGAACCAGATAAGTAGATCGAAGGTGAGTTGAATTTCTCTGGAACTTGTCATGCTAATTTGTCTTTGAATTTCTCTGAAGATACAGTGAAGTTTCTCTGAACCAGAGGATGTTTCTCTGAATTTCTTTAAATTTTTTCTGAACCATAGGATGTTTTCTCATTAATTTCCTTTGTCCAAGAAGAAATACAGTATAGATTCGAGTGAGAGAAGCAATGGTGTGAAAGTGGGTTGTGATTGTGCTCGTACCAAGGAACAATGCAGAAGCAAGGAGTAGCAGCGGAGAACTTGGCATTGAAGGCTAGAGTGTTAAAGTTATAGATTGAGAAGAAAATAATGAAGGCAGAGCTGAGAACTAGGAATGTAGCTGTTGTAATAATGTTTGTAGTTGTCATTTTGTACTCTCTATGTGCACAGTTAGTGAGGGTATATATCTGATGATTGTAGAAATATACCTTTGAGAATCATTTTTTGTATCATGTACAATTGAGTGAGCAATAAAATATATTTTTGTGGTCATAAAAGATATGCAATTTTGTGTGCACTTCACACAGTTGTCTTGTGAGATCTGAAAGATGCCTATTGTGCTGTCTTCACTCAAGGACTGTCAGGTTCTTCTCTTTATATTCCTTCTTATCCCTTCTTTCTTCTCCAGCATTCACAACATTGCAGCCATGGAAAGAAAGGAAATATAGTTATATCGTAGGAGATCTACTGGTTCTAGGGAAGAGAAGAAAGAGAAGAAGGGGATGCAGGTGTATAGAAGGATGTCAGAGGAAGAGAGGAAGGACAGGCAGATGATGCTAGAGGCTGCCGAAGGACTGCAACAACTAGCAAGCAACATGTATATCATCAACCCTAAATATGATATTCCTAGTATGGTGCCTGAAAGAATGGTTCCAGAACTCAAAGATGCATCTACTTTGTGCAAAATGAAGAAAGGAATCCAGTTTATCATCAGTAAAATTAGAAAGGGAAAGGGCAAGAAGATGGGAATGTGAAACACTGATTCTATAAGTAATGTAATTTTGTACTTCCTGAACCAGTGTAGAAGATATGTACTGTTGTAATAATGCATAATAAGTAATGTAGTATCAAGTGTATGCAGGAACCACTGAACAATGTAATGTTGTAATAATGCAGAATAAGTAATGTAGTATCAAGTGTATGCATGAACCATTAAACAATTTGAAGCATCCAACTTTTAACATAGTGTATGCATGAATATAAATTAAAGACTCTAAATGTTTAACTATGAAAAAATTCACTCGGCAGGTGCACTCTAAGTGAGTTGCACCTCTTCTGGAAAATCTTCAAGCTGCAGATATCCATTTAGCACTGGGATTGTCCTTGTTGTTGCCTCATCACCAAATAGAAGGTAATGAGAAGAACCTGGCCATGTGTTGTATGGTTGTATCCTTCCTCTTGTTCCCCTGCCTCTGGTTCCTCTAGTTGAAGGTGCAAAAGTGGATGCTCCTTCTTCATCAGGCTTTCTTCTTTTGGCTCCTTTAGTTTTCCCATATGCTCTTCCTCTAGCTCTTTCAGATGTTCCTCTTCCTCTTGCTTATGAAGATGGTGTTGATCTTTCTCTTGCTTTTGCAGTTGTTGTTCTTCCTCCGATCCGTGCTGCGGTGAGTCTTGCATTTGCAGAATTTGGTAGTGAGTCCCTTTCACCAGCCACAAAGTCTGCTACATCTGGCAGTGGTTGTTGTATCCTAGGAACTTCCACATACTCCCTTTGCTGCAAGAAAAAAGGCAAAAATATGTAGTTAGGAGTACAATTCACATATTTGAAATTGAATGTGATTTTTTCTTTACTTTACTACCTCTTGGGCCATCATATACACCATAGAATCTTGCTGATGGCTAGGATCTCTAGAAGGGTTTGGGTTCGGTGGAATAATATGCTGGAATAATATTCACATAAACAAATGTTAGTGTAAGATAAACACCCATTAGTTGTGAGATAAAAAAATTGAATTAGTAATGTAAGGGCATACTTCTAGAAATGTTGGATCATCAGCATCATCATCTTGATGTTCCTGCTGTAGATGTGAATCTTCTTGCAACATCTCTTCAATGTACTTGGCATGTCCCTTTTTATTGTGGTTAACCTTCCCACAGATTGAACAATGCATTGTCAAATCTGATCTTGTGACATACCTAGCACCATTCTTTTCCACTTCTTCAAGTGTTTTCCTTATATTTTTCTTTGGTCTACCCATGACTTTTGTGTACAAAGGGGCATGTATAAGGACTCCATTCATATTATGCTAGAAACACCTAGCTCTAAGTGGAGTGCAGGTGTAAGAATATACTTTTCTGTATGTTTCAATGGAATAGCAGCTGTGGACAAGGCTCTCTGGGTCAATCCTGTCATGTCTACAACAAGATATTGCATGATGGAAAGGTATCCCAGACAACTGCCATATTTTGCAGCCACATGTTTTGGCTTTCATATCCACAATGTAGCATATCTCATATTCATCCGATTTCACCTTAAATTTCCCTCCAACGATACATTTGACAGTGTAATTAGCTGCAACTTTAGTTAACTTATCTACTTTCTTTTTAATCTTGGGACATATCTTTCCATTCCAGTTTTTGTTGTTAGTCAACTTCCCTACATTACTATGTAAGATCTTGTAGAAGATAGTATCTAGCATGAACAATAAAGTCATTTCCCTAGACTCAAGAATGTAACCGCAATAAATAATTATGTAGGAGAATTTAATCATACCATAAAAATAATTATGTAGTAGAACAAGAAGAATACATGAAAAATTAAAATATAACATCACATGTTGAACACCTTTGAGTGGTTTTTCAGCAACATATCACATTTAGGGAATTCACTAAAAAAAGCTTTGATCCATGTATTTGGCTCCAATTCCTCCACCCATTGATACGTCGGAAACGTATCTATAATTTTTGATGTTCCATGCTTGTTTTTATCTAATTTTATTTGCTTTGTCTATACTTTGAGGTGTTTTTATATCTTTTCGAAAACTAACCTATTAACAAGTTGCCACAGTGCCAGTTGCCTGTTTTCTTCTGTTTTTGGTTCCAGAAAGGCACAAAATCAATATTCTCGGAATTGGACGGGACAAAAGCCAAAGTTATTGTTTTTCCTTGAGCAACACGGAACCATGAAGCAGAGCCGGAGAGGGGCCACAGGGTAGTCACACCCCCCTTGGCGTGGGTAAGCCCTAGAGGCACCCACAGGGGGTGTGGGCCCCCTGGACCCCCACCAACCTTGATTCTTGCGCCTATAAGAAGCCTCCGACCCAAAAACCCTAGGGCATCCAGAAGAAATCCATGAAAACCTCTGTAGCGCCGCCGCCACCGAAAGGGAGATTCAGGGGACTGAAAGTCTCTGTTCCGGCACCCTGCCGGGACGGGGAAGTGCTCCCGGAGCCATCTCCATCGATCTCCACCGCCATCTTCATCATTGTTGCTGATTCCCGTGATGATGAGGGAGTAGTTCTTCCTCAAGGCTAAGGGCTCTACCGGTAGCTATGTGTTCATCTCTCTCTCTCTCTCTCTCTCTCTATGCATGATCTTGTTGTGGTCATGAGCTTTGTAATCTAGTAGATCTACCTTGCTACTCAAGTGCTTCAATAGATCTCTGCTCTCCCCATGTGTGTGAAAGTGACAGCGTGCACGCCATGGTGGCACTTAGGTTTGAGTCTACATAAATACTCTTTGTGCTTTAATAGATCTATGCTTTTCCCCACGTGTGTGAAAGTAACAGCGTTCATACCGTGTGTGACACTTTGTCTAGATTGAATATTTGTTATGAGTTATATTTGGATTAGGATGTCTCTATGAAATTGTGGTGTTTGTTGGAACCATCTAGCGCTCAAGGGGACAGTGTGGGGTTATCTAGATTGGGGAAGGCCCTACCATGGATTAGAGTGTACAACTAGAGAGTAGTTAAGAGTAGTATCATGAAGAGAGGATATTTATATGAGAGAGTATTCACTAGTGAAAGTATGATCCCTAGGCCTTGTTTCTAAACATTTAAACACCGTTTGCATCTAGATATGTTGCATGTTTGCTTGCTTCCAGTCTTTACCTCACCGTCAAGCTCCATCAAAGCTATTTTCTGGCATCGTTACCACTTGTATTTCACTATCTCTTTGCCAAACTAGTGCACCTATACACCTGATAAGTATATTGGGTGTGTTAGGCACAGAAGAGACTTCTTGTATCTTGATTGCAAGATTGCTTGAGAGGGAATACCTTTGACCACTTACTCCCTGAGTTCGATAAACCTTGGGTGATCCACTTAAGGGAAACTTGCTGCTGTTCTACAAACCTTTGCACTTGGAGGCCCAATAACTATCTACAAGAATAGAAGTGCATAGACATCAAGCTATTTTTTGGCGTCGTTGCCAGGGAGGTAAGGTAAAAGGTACTCACATCCTGGTGTGTGAGTGCTCAAAGTTATTTCCTTTAGATTCTGCATTTTTGTCTTTTTGTTTCTTTTTTTCACTAGTTAGGCTTAATGGAAAACAACAAAAAAATTAGAGAGCTTTATAGTGTTTATCTTGAGTTAGGACATGAAGTGTTTGAAGAGAAAATTAAAAAAACTATGGAACTTTATTTGCATGCTAATAAAAATGTTATTAGTATGAATTCTTTGGAAACCATTGTTGCTAATGATATGGAAAAGTCTAAGCTTGGGGAAGCTAGTTTTTATGAAAATGATCTTTTTAGTTCCCCAGCTTTGGAATATAGCTATTCTATTGCTTATGATGATACCAAACCTCCAATATATGATGATTACAATGATGAGTTTGATATTTTCAGTCCACCTACTATTGAGTAGGAAGTTAATATGCCTCCTATATTTGATGATTATGGCGATGAGAATAATAATGATAGCTATTTTGTTGAATTTTCTCCCACTACTATTAATAAGAATGACTATGCTTATGTGGAGAGTAATAATCATTTTATGCATGTGGCTCGTGATAAGAATGTTTTATGTGATAGTTATATTGTTAATTTTCTTCATGATGCTATTGAAAGTTATTATGAGAGAGGTAAACATGGTCTTATGCATCTCACAAATATTAAGTTTCCCCTCTTTTTGTTGAAAATTTTGAAGTTGCATTTGTTTTGCTTTCCTGTGCTTGTTGCTCTGTGCTTTCATGACTTGTTTATTTACAAGATTCCTATGCATAGGAAGTGGGTTAGACTTAAATGTGTTTTGAATTTGCTTCTTGATGCTCTCTTTTAAATCAATTCATATTTCTTATGTGAGCATCTTCTTAAACTATCAAGCCTAACTTAAAGGTGTTAAAGAAAAGTACGTGTTGGGAGATAACCCAAGAGTTTTCTTGAGTCTTGGAAGTTATTACTTCTGTAATGATCTCTCCTTATCCTTTTTGTTTGATTTTTGTGCCAAGAATGACCTCTAATGAGAGGGAAGTAAGATTTGGGGAGTTGCTATCCCGAAAAAGATTATTGTCCTACACCATAAAAATTCATGAGGAGTCTCTATAAGACGGATTGAGCTTCAAATTTATGAATAAATCCCCTAGTATGTTAGCTAACTTTCGTTAGTTCAACACTTTTTGATTTGATCAACATAAGGTCTTCGAAAAAATTGGTTTCTACCCATTGGTCTGTTTTGACAGATTTCTGTCATTATTTGCATTTGTTTCTTATTGATTCCTTTTTGGGTTCTTTTTGAGAAATTAAACTTTTTGAGGGAATTGCTACAGTATCTTTTTTTAGTGAAAGTTTTTCTGTTCCAAAGCTAAGCCCAAGGGTCTATTATCTTTTGAATACACTAATGTTGCTAATGAAGATTGTGTGAAGTTTTGTATGGAGGAAAATTTGCAGGTGTAGAGGAAGAATGATGTAATGAGATAAAGAATGGACATAAGCTCAAGCTTGGGGATGCCACCCCGTGTCACCCCAAGAAATATCCAAGAGGTACAAGCCTCAAAGCTTGGGGATGCCCAAGACATCCCCTTCTTCATCAATAAAAATCTCAGGTCTTTCTAGACACTTCGTTTTTATTGTTTCATGCATAGTTGTGTTGTTCTTGGAGCATCTTAGTTTTTGTTTTTGGTTTTGTTTGTGTAGTTTGCTTGAATAAAGTTGGTTGATCACAACACACCCTTTTGGAGAGATACACACTCTGTTTTCATTGCCTAGAACACGCTAGTTTTCACTCTTATTGTTCTGTGAGTGTTCTCTTTTGTAGCACTGTGTTTAGCCTTAGTTTTCTTAAGCTTTAAGCTTAGAACTTTTTAGTTTTTCTTTGTGGATTTGTGAGACAAGCTCACTGATCTCTATTGATTATTATCTTTGTGAGTTGTTTCAAATAAGTTGTTTGGTGTTGGAGAAGAGTAGAAAACTTCATGCTTAAGTGGTACAAAAGGGAGCCTGCTTTGACTGTGATTTAGACTTTAGCATGACATGCTAGGTGTTGTTTTGACCTGATGCTTAGTGATTATTACTGTAGCATGTCTTGTTCCAAAAAATTGGGATTGCTTAGTGTGCCTTCAAGAAATTATGCGTTGTTTTAGCATGAAAAAGCATAGTATAGTGGTATTCTCCTTTGATGTTTTGCATGGGTTGACTTGGCACATGCTCACACCATGTTATAACTCTCACAAGTCACCATTAGCCTCTATGATCATTTAGTCCTTGACTTGTAGTACCACCCTTTGCTTAGATTAGTAATGCTTTGTTGCACTGCATGATTATGGCCATTATTGCTCTCTTAGTTGGTTGCTCCCAGTCTTTTGCTAGCCTCCACTTGTATGAGTAAGTTCTACTCATGCCTCCAACTTCCAAGAAACCAAGTTATTCCAAAATGTCCATGATATGTTGGAAACGTATCTAGAATTTTGATGCTCCGTGCTTGCTTTGTATCATTTTTCTTATGTTTTGTCTACACTTTAAGGTATTTTTATATCTTTTCTGGAGCTAAACTATTAAAAAGATGCCACAGTGCCGATTACTGTTTTCTTACATTTTGGTTCCGTAAAGCGTAAAATCAATATTCTCGGAATTGGACGGGACAAAAGCCAAAGTCATTATTTTTCCTGGAGCAACACGGAACCACGAAGCAGAGCCGGAGGGGGGCCACAGGGTGGCTGCACCCCCTAGGCACGAGCAAGCCCTGGAGGCACCCACAGGGGGCGTGGGCCCCCTGGATCCCCACCGACCTTGATTCCTGCGCCTATAATAAGCCTCCGACCCAAAAACCCTAGGGCATCCAGAAGAAATCCACGAAAACCTCCGTAGCACCGCCGCCACCAAAAGGGAGATTCGGGGGATAGAAAGTATCTAGTCTGGCACCCTGCCGGGACGGGAAAGTGGCCCCGGAGCCATCTCCATCGCCATCTTCATCACCGTTGTTGATTCCCATGATGAGGAGGGATTAGTTCTTCCTCGAGGCTAAGGGATCTACCGGTAGCTATGTGTTCATCTCTCTCTCTATGCATGATCTTGTTGTGGTCATGAGCTTTGTAATCATGTAGATCTACCTTGCTACTCAAGTGCTTCAATAGATCTCTGCTCTCCCCATGTGTGTGAAAGTGACAGCGTGCACGCCATGGTGGCACTTAGGTTTGAGTCTACATAAATACTCTTTATGCTTTAATAGATCTATGATTTTCCCCACGTGTGTGAAAGTGACAGCGTGCATACCGTGTGTGGCACTTTGGCTAGATTGAATATTTGTTATGAGTTATATTTTGAGTTGGATGTCTCTATGAAAT
Organism: Avena longiglumis; assembly: GCA_030063025.1. Taxonomy (NCBI): domain Eukaryota; kingdom Viridiplantae; phylum Streptophyta; class Magnoliopsida; order Poales; family Poaceae; genus Avena; species Avena longiglumis. The sequence continues at coordinate 537,026,937 of CP125976.1, forward strand.
TGTGGTGTTTGTTGGAACCATCTAGCGCTCATGGTGATAGTGTGGGGTTATCTAGATTGGGGAAGGCCCTACCATGGATTAGAGTGTCCAACCGGAGAGTAGTTAAGAGTAGTATCATGAAGAGAGGATATTTATATGAGAGAGTGTTCACTAGTGAAAGTATGATCCCTAGGCCTTGTTTCTAAACATTGAAACACCGTTTGCATCTAGATCTGTTCCATGTTTGCTTGCTTTAGTCTTTATCTCACCGTCAAGCTATTTTCTGGCACCGTTACCACTTGTATTTCACTATCTCTTCGCCGAACTAGTGCACCTATACACCTGACAAGTGTATTGGGTGTGTTGGGGACACAAGAGACTTCTTGTATATTGATTGCAGGATTACTTGAGAGGGAATACCTTTGACCACTTCCTCACTGAGTTTGATAAACCTTGGGTAATCCACTTAAGGGAAACTTGCTGTTGTTATACAAACCTCTACACTTGGAGGCCCAACAACTGTCTACAAGAATAGAAGTGCGTAGACATCAAGCTCTTTTCTGGCGTCGTTGCCGGGGAGGAAAGGTAAAAGGCACTCACACACGTTACCTCACGGCAACAGCAAGCCAGAAAGATATTTTCTGGCGCCGTTGCCGGGGAGGTAAGGTAAAAGGTACTCACATCCTCCGGTGTGAGTGCTCGAAGTTATTTCCTTTATATTCTGTAGTTTTGTCTTTTTGTTTCTTTTTTTACTAGTTAGGCTTAATGGAAAAAACAATAAAATTAGAGATCTCTATAGTGTTTATGTTGAGTTAGGACATGAAGTGTTTGAAGAGAAAATTAAAAAACCTATGGAACTTTATTTGCATGCTAATAGCAATGTTATTAGTATGAATTCTTTGGACACCATTATTTCTAATGCTATGGAAACGTTTAAGCTTGGGGAAGCTAGTTTTTATGAAAAAGATCTTTTTAGTTCCCTAGCTTTGGAAGATAGCTATTCTATTGGTTATGATGATACCAAACCGCCAATATATGGTAATTACAATGATGATTATGATATTTTCAGTCCACCTACTATTGAGGAGAAAATTAATTGTGATTACAATATGCCTCCTATATTTGATGATTATGGTGATGATAATAGTAATGATAGCTATTTTGTTGAATTTGCTCCCACTACAATGAATAAGAATGACTATGCTTATGTGGAGAGTAATAACCATTTTATGCATGTGGCTCATGATAAGAATGTTTTATGTGATAGTTATATTGTTAATTTTATTCATGATTCTACTGAAAGTTATTATGAGAGAGGGAAACATGGTCTTATGCATCTCAAAAATATTAAGTTTCCCCTCTTTATGTTGAAAATTTTGAAGTTGCATTTGTTTTGCTTTCCTATGCTTGTTGCTTTGTGCTTTCATGACTTGTTTCTTTACAAGATTACTATGCATAGGAAGTGGGTTAGACTTAAATGTTCTTTGAATTTTCTTCTTGATGCTCTATTTTCAATCAATTCATATTTCCTATGTGAGCATCTTTGAAACTATCATGCCTAACTTAAAGGCATTAAAGAAAAGTACTTGTTGGGAGATAACCCAAGAGTTTTCTTGAGTCTTGGAAGTTATTACTTCAGTAATGACCTCTCCTTATCCTTTTTGTTTGCTTTTTGTGCCAAGAATGACTTCTAATGAGAAGGAAGTAAGATTTGGGGAGTTGCTGTCCCGAAATAGATTTCTGTCCTTCACCATAAAAATTCGTGAGGAGTCTATGTAACTCGGATTGAGCTGAAAATTTACGAATAAATCCCCCAGTATGTTAGCTAACTTTCATTAGTTCAAAACCTTTTTTTAGCAACATAAGTTCTTTGAAAAATTCAGTTTCTACCTGCTGGTCTGTTTTGACAGATTTCTGCCATTATTTGCATTTGCTTCTTATTGATTCCTTTTTGAGTTCTCTTTAGGGGAATTGAGCTTTTTGAAGGAGTTGATATAGTAGCATGTGTTTTTATGAAAAGTCTTTCTGTTCCAAAGCTTTACCCAAAGGTCTATTATCTTTTGAATACACTAATGTTGCTAATGAAGATTGTGTGAAGTTTTGTATGAAGGAAAATTTTCAGGTGTAGAGAAAGAATGATGTAATGAGATGAATAATGGAAAAAATCTCAAGCTTGGGGATGCCACCCTCACCCCAAGAAATATTCAAGAGGTACAAGTGTCAAAGCTTGGGGGTGCCCAAGGCATCCCCTTCTTCATCAATAAAAATCTCAGGTCTTTCTAGACACTTCGTTTTTATTGTTTCATGCATTGTTGTGTTGTTCTTGGAGCATCATAGTTTTTGTTTTTGGTGTTTGTTTTCTTAGTTTTCTCGAGTAAGTTGGTTGATCAAAACAGACCTTTTTTGGAGAGAGACACTCTGTTTTCATTGCTTAGAACACTCTAGTTTTCACTCTTATTGTTCTGTGAGTGTTCGCTTTTGCTAGCACTGTGTTTAGCTTTAGTTTTCTTGAGCTTTCAGCTTAGAACTTTTTAGTTCTTCTTTGTGGATTTGTGAGACAAGCTCACTGATCTTTATTGACTATTATCTTTGTGAGTTGTTTCAAATAAGTTGTTTGGTGTTGGAAAGAGTAGAAAGCTTCATGCTTAAGTGGTACAAAAGGGAGCTTGTTTTGACTGTGACTTAGATTTTAGCATGACATGCTAGGTGTTGTTTTGACCTTATGATTAGTGATTATTGATGTAGAATGTCTTGTTCCAAACAATTGGGATTGCTTAGTGTGCCTTAAAAGAATTATGCGTTGTTTTAGCATGCAAAAGCATAGCATTGTGGTATTCTCCTTTGATGCTTTGTTTGGGTTAACTTGGCACATGCTCACACCATGTTATTGTAACACCCTCAGAATCGGACCTATGCAAGTTTTAGCGAAACCCGCCAAACCCGCATAGAAACGATTCAAAGGTGCCCACCAGGCACTTTCGTGCGGGTGGAAAACGAAGTAATAACATTACACAACAGTCCTCGATGGGACCCACAGAACAGATATATATAACAGCGACTTAATGAGTCAAGAATACAGATATACAATACGAAGATCCAAATCACCTTGAAAATGACACAGCGTCCGACTACGGACAAGATGCAAATGGGGCTAAGAGCCACGAAGAATAACCAATGGCGTCCATAACCACTGCCAAGCCGGAAGGGTAACCCGCTAATGACGTCAATCTCAAAACCTTAAACAAAAGGGTGCCGACAAAGGGCAAAGGAAAAGAGGCGTCGATCGAGGCCGACACGGCGAGGCTAGAATTCGGCGGTCCTCGCCTACATAGGTATGATGGACTGAAGCGGCAGCGGCAGCATACACTAAACAACCTATAGAGACTCGATATAACTGGAGGCTATCAGAGAGGGGTAAGAAAGACCTATCCGGAACCAGCCTAATACTAACACCAAGCAAAACCCATCCTGGTATTCCCCCTCGAGACCAAACGAGGAAGTCAACCGAGGAACTCACACAGTTGGCAGTTTTATTTATTCAATTATCGTTGCGGCAATTACTAGTCAGGTGTAGATAATCATCCTGATAAGGTAAGCAGTGGGCACTTTTAGTTAACCATTCCATGATAGTTGCAACACTTACTAGTCAGATACAATTAGCATGAGATAACCCCAAAACCCAGCAGTTGTTGGTACTTTTATTTAGCCATTCCGTTGTAGTGAAGCTGATTACTAGTCAAACCGGATACAAGTCAATTTATAACAGTAAACTTTAGTTATAGTTGTCTATGATCAAGCACTGTGCTCCAAGTCGTCCATAACCGCGGACACGGCTTCTCGAAAAGATTTAACCCTGCAGGGGTGCACCAA